>OX344796.1:25014998-26514998 GCA_947034925.1 Eudemis profundana | reverse complement strand
AATATCAAATACGCAGGTTTGCAATCCCTTGGGGTGCTAGACAGGAAACCTCCCAGAGTGTCTGGATTCTTCTCATTCCTCTTGATCCGGTTGATCCGCAGGAAAGGGAAGCGTCTTGGCCGGTGCACCCCGGGAGCAACGGCAAGTGATTTCTTAGGGGCCCCTAATTGATCACTTGCCGATGCTGCGAATGAGCCTGTCAGGGGGGGTTGGGGGGTCCCGCACCGGGTTTCCTCTGTTAGAGGACTCTCCAGGTGCGGCACGCGAGGGCGGAGCGTCGGGCACGGGCAGCATCCCTCCGACGTCTCCTTTGGGGGGCACTGCGGGCAGGCACCAGACGGGTGACCTGTGCCGCTGCGTGGTGGCGGTGGACTAGTCCTCTGCGTCCCGAGAACTCAGCCTTGCAGGCTGCCGCTACCTCATGTGCTGGGGGCGGGAGGCGGAGGACTGGCCCACCGCGGTCCGTAGGGACAGGCGGGAGTGTCTGCGGGGTAGGGGCGTTTGTCCTCCCGTAGACGGCTGCGGGGCAGGGGCGTTTGTCCTCCCGTGGCGGCGAGGGAGGGACTGACACCGGATACACATGCGGACCCTGTGTGTCTGGTGTTGGTTCCTGGCTTTCTTGGGGGACGGCCCGGTTGGCCGGAGGGAAGCAGGTGGGGAAGGCACACTGGCCATGCTACAGTGTGCCTTTTTCGGAGAGGGTCCGCCCTAAGGCGGAGGTGCTGGTGATGTCGTGGTGGCTTGACAACGATCCCACGGCATCACCGTGAAGGCACAGGTTGGTAGCATCCCTGGGTTTTAGTGGGTAGGCCAATCCCTTCAGGAGCGGAGAGCCCCACATAACCAATACGTAACATCTGGCTGTCACCCCCGATGGCCTTAGGTTACGTAGTGGTATGCAGTTTTATGCATTTCCCGGGGTAAAAAAAAAAAAAAAAAAAAAAAAAAAAAAAGGTTTGCAATCCCTTGAAGCAGTGAAATAATCAAACTTCTAAGATCTAGGTAAGTCAACGCAATCAAAAGATACCTGCGGCTGTTTATGTGCTCCATCTACGCCGCATATTTTACGCTCGTAAGGGAATTAAAACCTCTAGGGCAAAGTTTCTTAATCTTTTTTTGGTCAAAGACCCCCTACATTATTTCGAAAACCTTACAGACCCTTTCCGAATATAATCAGAGAAAAAGAAAATCCCGAAACCGTAACCGAAACTGAATTCGAGAGGTTTCGCGCTGCGATCGGATCGTCCGATCCGATCGCAGTCTTTATTTAAAAAACACAAATTACTTATTTGAAATAAGAAGTCATCGTATGTTACATTCAACTTACTTATTACTTCAAATATCAGAGACTGAATTATGTTCTTTAAAAATAAAGACTGACTGATGATTTTGTTTCTTCCCAAGAAAAGGTTTCGGCCGAAACTAAGACCGAAGCCGAAATTCGGTTTCGGTTTGGGCCGTAAAAATTAGTTTCGGTCGGACACTAACCGGAACCTTTCGTGTGCGAATCCGACTCGCACTTCGCCGGTTTTCTTACAATATAATGAAACTACCTAACACATACAATCACCCTGTTGAAAAACAAAATATCCTGGGTGTTCTCGATTTTACCCGGAATTTGTTAGAAACAAATTTCGAAGGTTTTACTAGTTTAATTGTAGAGCAAAAAATACGGTTTGTTTTTATTAGGGTTCCGTACCCAAAGGGTGCCAACGGAACCCTATTACTAAGCCTCCGCTGTCCGTCTCTCCGTCCGTCACAGGGCTTTAGCTTTTGAACCATAATAAGTATAGACTTAAAAACAACAAAAAATTAAAAAAAAAAAACAAAATAAAGTTTAAATAAAAAGGGGTAACCATTCAATAAACGTGTTTTTTTGGCGTCTTTTTGCTCGACGATGGTACGGAAACCTTCGTATGCGAATCCGACTCGCACTTGGCCGATTTTTTGTTCCGAAGAGCAATAATGAGACATTTCGTTTTCGCTTTTTAAAGGAAATATCACCCCACAAATACACCCCACATCCAGGGCGTGTACGCGAAAGAGGAAAAAAAAAGGAAATATGAAAAATTCCGAGTAGGTATGGTTGTATTGAGATGAGATAGAAAATATTAATAAGCCAAGGTTAATGTTGATGTACTTGATGTTGTAACGATTTGTGAAAATTCTAAATCTGTATTTGTAGGTAGTTATCCCAGTGAGCATACTGTGCCTATTATAAATATCATATATAATTAATCACATACATGGGTAAGTCATCATCATCATCAGCTGCATCATCTGCTGGGCACAGGCCTACTCTCATAGATCTAGGGGCAGGGTACATAGGTATTATTATAGGTACCATAATTTCGCAACTTTTTTTTTGACAAAAAAAGGAGTTTATCAATTCAACCCGTATCTATGTAATATTGTCAGAATTGCACAGTTTTTATACACGTTAGTCTATGCCAGCTTCTAAACATGTGTGCCAAATTTCGTAGTGTATGCTTCACAAGAGCTGGCATGAATGGATAGAAGGAGTGAATGACGATCATTTTGTGTGCATCACAAAATGATTAAATACAGGTTGATTCAATAAACGATAATCGTGTTTTTAGACTCATAACTACGTAACCCATTGTGTATTTTATGAACAGCAAAAAAGGCCCTACCTACACAAACGCAACCCTGTTTGCACACTGACACCGTGAAGCGCGGAAATAGGCTACTTGATGACAGTTCAAATCAGCGTCTTTTTATGAAGTGTCAAAACGCTCCGAAAGTATGCAGTTTAGTATGAAATACTATCTTGTGACGTGCTTGTGACGTCATGCTCAACATGGTGCCTTATTTTTAGTTTTCGTCATTGTAAAATCGTTGATGGCACGAAAATAAGTTTGAACGATTTTATCCGGGCTGTTTTGGAAGCGTAATTTGCTGGTTAGAGTTAATGAATTTATTTTGATTGTTGTCAAATACCCTATTGCATCGAAACATCAAAATTTCGCAGAGTTCGCATATTTTCGCCATGATTTCGTAGATTGCGGCGTCAGTGTGAAAACGGGGTATAAATTAAATAAAAACTCTATGATAGTAAAATATTTGTAACGAACCGTCAAATTTACCTTTCTGCCATATCTTTTATCTGCTTAGTCTTAATAATGTGCAGATTAGGTATACGTATTTTTTATTTTTTTCTTGAATAATGAAGAAGTTTACAAAATATTTGGATCCTCCCGTATAAGAACGTCACTCAACGGTGACAAGTGACATTAATTACTTTCGTTCAATCCATTCGTGCCAGCTCTTGTGAATCGACCTATATGTTTGTCTGCGTATACCTCAAAAACTAGAAGTCTCGAACGTTTCTTTTTAGTGGGACTAGGTATAGTGCACATTGGGGAAATGTACAAGGTTCATCAAAATTGGTTCAATAGTTTTTGAGATAGCGAGTTAAGTGTGTATCAGTCACTAAGAAAAAGTGTCGTTGGCTTATAGAATAATTCAACTTAATACTGAAATTGAAAAGTAATTTTAAAAAATCGTCTTCAAAAAAGGGTGAAATAAAAGATTTTTTGAGGTCGGTGCTTTAATATTTATACTGAATGTAGTCATATGGTAAGATATGAGCGCCGCCGCGCCGCGCCGCCGCCGCCGGCTAAAATCTCGCGCCGCCGCCGCCGACGCGGGCTCATCGGCGCGCCGATCCTCGCCTCCCGCTGGTTTTGAAACTGTCTATTTCAATTAGTTGGAGTCGCGTTTCGCGGCAAACCCGTCATAAAATGACGTCGTCGTCAGCGTCCAGTAATCATAGCGAAATAAACGAGAATCAATAACTTCCGTTTCACTTCTGCGTCCAAAATCTATGATTACCGAGTACTCACTTAAACATCGAGTTTACTCGTGAGCTTAGCACGAAGACATGACAGTGCTCTAACCTTTAAAAGCCTTCATAAAAGTGAGTGTTTGAAGTATTTTAGGATATCGTGCCCTAAACATATAATCACGAAAATTACAAAATTTATTGAGATGCATTTAATCTTTTATAAAAAAACTGTAAACTTTTACAGATATTAAAGAAAATTTCCATGATAAAGCAAAATATTGAAAAAAAAATCCGTGATTTGAATTACCTGACTAGTTTTTTATTTATGTAGTTAGCTTAGAAGTGATTAAATATTGCATAAATATGTAAAGCAAAAAATCACAGTGGTATTTTTGGGTGTAAAATAAGCAAATATTAGTTTACGTTATAAATCACACTAATATTATAATTGTGAAAGTTTGTGAAGATGATTGGATATTTAGATGTTTGTGATTAAATTACGGGGTAAACACTGGAAGGATTGAGCTGAAATTGGCATGCAAGTAGACCAAGCGCTGGATTGAAACATAGGATACTTTATGTCCCGGTAAATAGTTCCCTTGGGACAGTAACAGGAACAACGCGGGCGAAGTCGTGGGTAAATGCTAGTTCTTCATAAGATTATAATTTTATAGATATGTTCTGCTGGGCGAAGTCTGGGACGAGATACCGTCTTTATATCTTTTCTCTACCAAGTGTATCACTCTCCATCTAATCTTTTCTACAATGACTCCTTGATCCTTTCTCAGGTTGGTGCGCAGCAGGGAGATCCGCTCGGACCGTTAACCTTCAGCCTCGCTATACATAAAGCAATATTGGCTTTGAAGTCACCCCTTAATATTTGGTACTTGGCTGACGGGACTATCGGGGGGAAGCCGAAAGTTGTAAAGTAGGACTTGGAATCGCTGCTTCCTCGTCTTAAGGAGCTGGGCCTGGAGGTTAATGCGACGAAGTGTGAATTTTTCTGTTGCGGACAGACTTCTTCTTCTTTGCCTTTTTTCCACTCTGCTTCCTGGCGTCAAAGAGCTTTCTCGCAACACTTTTACCCTCCTGGGCTCTCCAGTATTCCCAGCGGCCATTCCAGATGCTATAGAGGCCAGGAAGCGGCTCCTTGTGCTCGCCCGAGAGCGTCTCGAGAATATCAGTGCTCAAGGTCCCTGATTCTGCTGAGAATGTGCTTCGCGATTCCCAAAATAACCTACCTTTTAAGAACCACTCCAACGTGGCTGAGCCCAGATGAAGTGTCTTCGTTTGACGACGCTTTGAGGGATACAACTGAAGGAATTCTGAATGTGACCCTATCTGATGGCCAGTGGAGTCAAGCGTCTTTGCCCGTACGTCACGGGGGCCTGGGTTTGCGGCGTGCGGGTGACGTAGGTTTGCCAGCCTTTCTTGCCTCGGTACATGGGGTTTGTGGCCTGGTGTCTAAAATTTTAAATTGTCAAGGAAACAGTGCCACAATTCCTTTTGTTGATGACGCGTTGGCAAAATGGAAAGTACGGTTCCCGAGTGCGGCCGTGTCCGAGGCTCAAGTGCAGCGGCTGTGGGACGATGTTGGGGCAAGGATAAACTCGAAAGGTGTAGCTACAGGCGTGGATTTGGCTAGACTTCGATCGGTGTCAAGGGCAGAGGCAGGAGCGTGGTTGCAGGCTTTGCCTGCTCCTCATCTCGGAACACTCCTTGATAATGACTCGATGCGGGTGGCGGTGGCCTGGGCTACGATGTTTGTGTTCCCCATAAATGCATCTGCGGTTCCATGGTGGAAGCGAATGGCCATCACGCGTTAAGTTGTTGTCGCTGTTCAGGCAGATTTCCGCGCCACCACGCTTTTAATGACATCGTTCAAAGGGCCTTAATATCCGCAAACATCCCATGTGTCCTAGATCCACCTGGTCTCTGTCGCACCGATGGCAAAAGGCCAGACGGGGGGCTCACTCTGGTGCCGTGGCGGAAAGGGAAATGTGTCCTCTGGGACGCCATGTGCGTCAGCACTTTCACCGCTTCACACCTCAGCCGAACGGTGCGGACAGCTGGTGCGGCAGCAGATTTTGCCACAGCTCGAAAACGGGACAAATATTTAGCCCTGGCCAATGCATATTATTTTGTGCCTCTTGCTTTTGAGATGACAGGCTGCTGGGGGTCGTAGGTTAAAGCTTTTATTAGAGAGGTAGGGCGAATTGTGGAAAGGGGGTCCGAACCTCGCGCGGGTTCGTACTTGGTGCAGAGGTTGTCTATTGCCATTCAGCGGGGCAATGCGGCGAGTGTGATGGGCACCTTTGCACCGGGTGCTCTCCCAGGCCAGAAAGTGGGATTTTTCAGGAGTAATTGCCACTTTATGGTCTGGTGTGATGTAAAAACTATTTTATTCATTAAATAGTTGATTACGCTTAGTACTGCTTTATTATAAAAAGTGTTTCTATGAAAAACTGTAGGTATTTTTCTTTTCCGGGGAATGTCAAGGTCACGCCGCCGACGCCGCCGCCGCCGACCGATTTTGATCGGCGCGCCGCCGCCGACCAATTGCCCATCGGCGCTCATATCTAGCATCTACGCGGTACGAGGCTGGCACCGAACTAAAAAAAACTTTTATTCCATAATTTTTTGAAGTCGGTTTAATTTTTGAAACTACTGTTTTATGTGCAATATAGTATTTACATATACATATACATACACACACCTATAAGATAACCCACCTACACTATCATGAAAACAGAATAACAACTTTTCTGAATTATTCCCAACCTAAGTGCCAAGCGGTGTCCCGACTCGACCGTGTATTGAAACTTTATTCCAGTATTGCTTTAACGTTTTTATACCGCTCAGCGATGAATTTCTCATCTCTTATTTCCCACATGCATCTCGGATATTCAGAATTCATTGTACCCCAAAGACGTTTGCAATATTGGCGTAGGTTGGTCGATTATAGTATGGCTACGGAATGGCATGCATGGAGAGATTCAATAGAAATTCCTCTTACGTAACGTTGTCGATGTTGCGATGTGGATGTTTGGCTCGCAAAATGCTCTCTGTGCATATTTTGCATGTGGGGCTTATAGTATTGAAATGCTTTAGGAACATAATAATGAGAACTCTCAGGGCGGAATTTGTATCGAGGATATTTGAAAGGCAGTTTTATGCTTGTCTAATAAGACATTATACGGGGTGGAATAAAAGAACTGTACTCGTATCTTCTGGAAAGTTTTTTTTTATACAACTAGGGTGGCAAACAAGCATACGGCCTGCCTGATGGTAAGCAGTCACCGCAGCCTATGGACGCTTGCAACACGATTAGGTGCGTGTTGCCGTCCGTTTAATAGTACATTGTGTATATAGGGCGGTAATTCCTTTACCGCCCGTGACACACACAATGTTTTTCATCACAGTTGTGAGAAAATGTAAATAAATAACCTTACTAATCCACCCAGTACGAGAAGAAAATTTCAAAACAGAAAGTGACATAGGTATATCTATAAATAACGCGAATGTCAAGTCACGTTCGGAAACCATAGCGGTAAAGACCTAAAACGGCAATTTTTGTTGATATTATATTTGCAAAATATTGAAATAAACTATTTAAACATGTAATTTGTAATTAATGTTAAAATTATAGATACATTGAGCAAAATGCATTGAAAAATCAAATACGATCGACTACAGCTAATGCCGGATTTGAACCCGCACCTCTGTCATTCCGGGACAGCGAGTTATCCAATTTCTCCAATTAGCTTAATTAATGTTACCGAAATATGTGTTTACATGTATTTGCAATAACAGTTCTCTTTAAATAAAAGAGTATTTCAGTGATAAAAGTTGAAAGTTGGCGTTTCCTTTGAACATGACAAATAAGAGTAAAACAGAACCAGCGTATTGAAATAAAAAAAAAACATTACACCCTAGGGCGTAATAGGTAATTTACGGCCCGCAGAACCTACGTGTAACAACACCGTTTTCGAGCAAGTATGGTGAAAAAACCTATTCACTCCCCTCTTGAAGAACTCCATACTGTATAGCCTTCCGGGAAAACCGCGGCAGGGATAACTACAAAATTGAAGGTAAGTAACAAAACACTAATAAAAGAGTGCATTATTTTATGGCACCAATCCATCGACCTAAGGATGGGGATCCAATACCTATTTTTAGGGTTACCGTACCAAAATGGTAAACAAGGAACCCTTATGGTGCGACTCTGTCTGTCTGTCCGTCTGTCACAGCTCGATATCTCAGAAACTACCGCTGTTATCGATTTGAAATTGTGTTAAAAGTAGCTAAACCGAGCCTATTGGATGTAAAAAAAATCTTGTAACTGTTTTACTTTTTTTTTAAAAGGGTCCGTAATGAGACTTCGAAAATTAAAAGTAGGGCTATTATATCGAGTGGGGTATCAAATCAAAGAGCTTGATTTTTAAATTAAAACGCCGTTTTTATTTTTTTTCTTAAATAAGTAGTTTTTGATTTATGACGAAAAACGTTAAAAAAATACCATTCCCCCTATTATCTTCGAAGTTACTGAACAGAAAAATCTGTAATAATTATTAATGTAATCCTAAATATTACAGGAAAAATACAACGGTTTTCCTAACTTGCACCGTTTTGAGAAATTTGCAAAAATCGTAACACATACTTATTTGCTTCTACTAAACTAATCGCCATACAGTTTTTCTTGAACTATTCATGTATCTATTTATGAGTCATTTTCAAAAAAATTTTACACAAGGGATTTAATTAAAACAAAACTTAATTTATTCCTCTGTGTTACCCATATAGTTTGTATGCCTCACTTTCGTAACACAAAAGAAGCGATCGTGATTTTGTTTTTATTAGGCCCTTAACTATGTAAAAAACGGAACCCTCGGTGCGCGAGTCTGACTCGCACTTGACCGGTTTTTTTATTAATAATATGGACATTAAAAAGGGATTCCGCAAATATATACTTATTTAATTTCATAATTAAAATTCCCAACGTAGTAAGTAGTTTAATCGCGTATATTTACTACTTACCGTTACAGTTGTTTTATTTTATTACAATGAGTGATAATCGCGGAAAAAAGGTCGAAAAGTGTAAATATAATTTGTGGGTAACGGTCGGCAAAAAATAGGCTTCACATTGTGATGTCCATAGGAAAGGCACATAACTTAACGCTAACTCATAAGTAAGTATTAGTTATATTTTTCATAAATAATTTGTATTTGATAATTCTTAGTTAGGTATATTTTTTACACCATAGAATACCTACCTAATATGCAATATGCAACGGTTAAATTTTGGGTAGGTATTATAGATAGATAGATAGATAAATAGAGTGCGACTACGCTAAGTTTGTAGAGGTCAAAAAAGGTGTTATTTAAAAAGAATCATATGGTAACATCACAAGAGGATTAATTAGTCTTGATACTAGGCAAATATCTTTCCGTCTAATAAATATATAATGTGTCTACACACCTGAAATAAATATTCAGTAGTACCTCTATCACAACTGTGACACGCGACTCTTAGTCGCGCGACAAATGCTACCTATCTCTTTCCACTCAATATCGTGTGACAGTGACAGGTGAAGCTCTATCGCGCGAGAAACGAGGTCATACATTGTCAGTAGGTATACAATTCAAGAAAAAATAATTAAAATTAAAATCCAAATTGAAACCAATATAAAATATATTAGGTATGTCGGAAGATGCTGCTTACTTTTATTTATGTTAGGATTGTTAGGTATGGTATGATGCAAGTAATTATAACGTTTATGATAGTTGAACGCCATATCAATTTGGCGATTCGCATCGGCAAGGTATTGTGACCCCCAAAATGACTGGCGCTTTTTTCCGTATTGACATGAGTCGAGAGGCTATATAGAGAAAGCCGTTTGCGGAGGTCGGCGGGCGATGGTCAGGGCCTGCATTCTGACGTTCTTAAAGATGCCTGTGCCGTTTCGACTACTCGAAGGTTTTGGCAGCAGAGAGTGAAAGGGATGTGATGATAATCGCATCGATAGTCGAACCTCGTTGTAGACCCCAGACCGGTGGTGCGGCGACTGATGGGCCCGGGCGCAGCGGCCAGCGCGCAGTGCGCCCGCGACGGTGAAAGGTGCTATGTCGCGACTAAACGGAGGGAACGCTCTGCGGATCGCCATGGCCGGCGTGCCGATCATGCGAATATTAGTTATCCTTACTATTTTCGTCAACGGTTAGTGAAACATTTATTTAAATTAAAATGAAACTATACAATTTTTTAATAATGTTCTGTGCATGTGTATTGGCAATAAAATCTTGGTATACGTAATTCGTAATCTTATGCAAGCGATTTAACGTAACATTGACGTGTGATCAAATCGTTAACGTAACGATGATGCCGGAATACAGTGAAAGCTATTATATTTTTTATATTTACGTGTAATTCCGCAAATTTGTAAAGTAATCGGTGACACAGTGAATTAGTGACACAACACTCGGTTAATATTCAGAATGGAATCTTTTAGGACTGTGTTTAGTGTGTATTAACACTTGTTTTAGAAAGTGGACAAGGTACAGCGCATGGCATAGATAGGTAAACTGTGTGCCTCGCATGTTGTACACGTCCTATCTTTCACTTGACATTGAAGCTTGTGACGTGATTAAGGATATTGACACTGCTGAGTGCGGATTGACTGTACTTTCAATTAGGTACCTGACTAGATGACTAATTACCTAAGTTAATTTCTAAAAACTTATTTTAGAGACGAGTATGTTAATGGGGGTAATAGGAGTTACCTACAACAAATATTGCAATAACTAGCAATTTAGATCGATTTGAATTACTAAGGTGTGGTAGTTAACAGTTTTTCTAGGATACACTTTCGACATCTAACACATAAAAAAAACTTTAAAGCATGAAAAGTAGGCTCGGAATGTAGTCCAAAATCTCCCTAGTTCTAATTACCCGCAACAGTACCTACTGCTGCAAGAAAAAATAAAAATAAATAAGTAAATAAAAAGGTACAGTGGAAAAATCTGTTCTAAATCGTATTGTGAACAAAGGGGCCTTTTGATACTAAATTGCGTAGCATTCTTAATTGAAGTTGACATTTAAGTACCTATCAAATAAATTTATACGAGTGTCACAATATTAATTTAATAAATCTTCTTTGCGGATTACCGGTTCGTTTGCTGCTCCAAATTGACGAGAATGATCAAACTGGAATAACAACATTATGAAGTGAACTATTACGCAATCGTAATAGTGACTCGCTTCTAATTCTTAGACAATTTACAAATCTGTAAAACGTGTCGGATTGAAATTAAGTAGGTAGTTCTTCTATTCATATCTGGGGACACGGTAGTGCCCCCGCCAAGTCGAGCAAAACAAAGGCACCGCCGTACCATCCTTTTCTCGAAGCCATTCAGGCCATTTTCAACCTCCTGTAATTTTGTGCTGGCTAAAGCCAGAACCCTAATTTTCAGGGACATATAGGGCTCAATAAGACTTAAGTATATTCTCAATAACATTCAATTTGAACGTGTAGCTTAAGAACTATTGTACGTCAAAGTTCCTTAGTTTTGTCACTGACTGACTGACTGACTCATCATCATGATTCTAAGGTACTTCTAGCAGACCCACAAGCCCCAAATGTTAAACATAGTTAGTTTTTAGCCTATCAAGTCCTAAAAATCTACAAATATTGCAATTTCGCACACACAAGTACACACATAAGTTTGTAATCCTATACAAATACATGCGATTACAAAGTTAGTTTTGCAGTTCAAATTGGAAAAAGAATGGATTGGAATGTAATAAATAAAGGAAGATCACTTACAAAACGAAATGAGATCCCATCAAAAACATTACATGTAAAAAGATGCAAGTCGCGCAACGCAGTTCTTTTACAACAAAAAAGTTTTGAGATGTAATGTTAAACCAAGTCAGTACCAGGGGTGTGTTCACAGAACTCGATTCCCACCGACTTGATCTAGGTTAAACTTAGGTCAAGAATTACGCGTTCAATACTAACTTTACAATAAAAATGCACAAGTACCATCTTAACACGCCAGACAAATCCTGCGGTTTTTAAGCAAAACAAAACTTTCCGAACTAAATTCTTTGATGCCAACATAAAAAAAATATTTTTAATATCGTGACTGCGTGTCACTAGCGAGTATACGTCAAATTAAAAACAAAGTTGACCATAGACACATACTTATTATATTGTCAGTCATATGTCATATTTGCCTTGTTTGCGCGTTATGTTTAATTTTGTATTTTATATTTTAAAACCTAGTCGTAGAAAAAGTATTGTATGCAACGTTGTATAATTAAGACAAAAAACGCTCATGGCATCTCTGTTTGCGATACTCGCCGCCGCGGCGGCACGTATCGCAACTCACGCCATTCGCATTTTTTGACCCTACTTATACAACTGTTGCATAAAATACTATTATCAAGCAAGAAACGCAAAAAAAAACACGTCTCTTGTATGGGGATTCGGGACCATCTTTTATTTTTAATCTTATCTTGTTTTTATTATTATTATTTGTCGTTATAGCGGCAATAGAAATACACATTTTGTACACATATCAAGCATCTACCTATTGCCGTTATTATAATCAAGAAAGAAACGCAAAAAAAAACATGTTTCTTGTATGGGGATCCTCTTTTATTTTTAATTTTATTTTGTTTTTATTATTTGTTGTTAAAGCGGCAATAAAAATACAAATCTCTTGAAAATGTCAAGTTTCTACCTATTACGGTTCAAAAGATACAGCCAAGTGGCAGCCGGATAGAAACACGTTTCTTGTATGGGGACCACCTTTTATTATTATTTTTATATTACGGTTCAAAATATATAAGCCCTGTGACGTATGGACAAACGGACAGCACCTAATTGGCACCCCTTGGGTCCGGAACCCTAATAAAAAATACCAAATTGGTTATAAATTACGGTTCTTTAATGTAACAAACATTAGAAATAAAAAAAAAAACAACCGAATAGAAAATCTTCTGTTCATGAGGTCGTCGGTTAAAGAACAAAGTAACGTTGGAATCGTACAAATGTACAACTGAATAACGATATGAATTCATGATTCATGAATGTGTAAGGTCTAAAAGTATTATGCATAAATTAACTTTCTCTTTTAATCTGTAATGGTTGTTGAAAGTTTATTGTTAGGAAAGAATGCAATTAGTCTACACTTTAGGTAAGTTAGCTAATCATTACAATTTATTTTAGTTACTAAATTATCATTATCCTATTCTATTAATGTTTCTTACGCAATTTGAATTGTAATTACTTACTGGAATTTTAATAGTATTTTATGCAACAGTTGTATAAGAAGGTTCAAAAAATGCGAATTGCGTGAGTTGCGATACGAGCCGCGAATGCGGCGAGTATCGCAAATAGAGACGCAATGAGCGTTTTTTGACTTAATTATACAACGTTGCATACAATACTTTTTCTACGACAGGTTTTAAAATTATAAAATACAAACAAGGCATAACCTGCAAAGAAGGCAAATATGACGTATGACTGTCAGTATGTGTCTATGGTAAACTTTTTATTTTTTAAATGAAGTTGACACGCAGTGAATATATTAAAAATACTTTTGTTTTTATGTTGGCATCAATGAATTTAGTTCAGAAAGTTTTGTTTTTCTTAAAAGCCGTAGGATTTTAATTGTTTGTTAAGTTGGTAGTTGTGCATTTTTACCGTAAAGTTAAAATTGAGCGCTTAATCCTTGACCTCAGTTTAACCTAGATTTAGAAGTCTGTGGTTGCTAGCAATAACGTAAAGTGGCTATAACGACACTAGTGCTGTTATGGGGAATAGAGTATAGACTTCTCTGAACTCATATTATATATGTTCTTATACTAGTGTTCGTGACCAAGTAAAAGACAGATAACAGTACAGGAGTAGAAAAAAGTCTTTACGACTCTCAGACTAGGCTATCAAATAGCAATACAGTAAAAATATTCTAAGAAGTTAAGTAAGAGTGAGGTAGGCATGTTCGCTTGGAAATTTCAACAATAATTTCCCGAATCCTGTCCTTTCAATTGATGTATTTCTATAGAAATGTTGATAAATTTGCTTTTGGATATTTTTACTTTTGTCTCTTAAAGTTATAATTTTATTTACTTATATGTTTTTAGATGAGGTATTATAAAAATACTTATAAAAATAAATGTAAATACAATTAGGTATTATTCATTTTTAGGATTCCGTTCCAAAAAGGTAAAAAAGGAGGCCTTATGGCGTGACTCTGTTTGTCCGTCTGTCACACACAACCAGGGTTCCGTTTCACCAAGCTTCAAGTTACAATTTTACAATTCTAAACTAGCCACATTGGCCAAATCAACCAATGGCGTTGCTTGTAACTTGTAGCTTCGTGAAACGAGGCCCAGATATTCCAGGAACTATAAAATTTGGAATATTGTTTAAATCGCTAACAAAAGCCTACTGGACGTAAAAAATATATAGGTCGAAAATTTAAAGTAGGTAGTGTAGTTAGTAGTAGTATTATATCAAAGAGCTAGCAAATGAAAGAGCATAATTTGTGTATTCCAAAATCATTATTTTACCCATGCAGTTTATAATTTAATACGAAAAACGTTAAAAAACATACTGTTCCCCCTATTGTCTTCGAAGTAACTGAACATAAAAAATGTGTGATAATTACCAATTATCAATATCAAACTAAATATTTCAGGAAAAATAAAATAGGCTTCCTAACTTGCATCGTCTGTAGAAAATTCACAAAAAGCGTAACTTGAACTTATTAACAGTTGGTTAAATAATCGCAACCAAGTCAATGTATGGGGACAACAGTTTTCCAACGGCAAAGTTGGTCCCACAATATTATCTTGAATTATTTATATTTGGTTGTATGGAAGGGCGAGGGCGGTGGGCGATTTCGACATGCACGTTTTTTTATATTACAAGTATTTAAAAAGGTAAAGTGTTCTTGGATTCTCTTGGAATTTATTCTGATGCTTGGGTCACTCGTAATTTAAGGAAATGAGTGACTTTTTAAAATTCTAGACGAAGTTTTTCTACGTAGGCATAGAAATAAAATTCTCCCAGCATTTTAGTTAAGTAATATTTGCTATCTTAAATACTTAAAGACCTTTCCCCGGGGGCCGTTCGTTTGCCTTGTTTTTTGAAGTAACAGAAAACCATGTTTATATTTTCCTCAGTTCTATTGATTACACATAAAATAATAACTTTTATGCCACACCTGCCCATAAAGTGACTTTTACCGCACGCTACGTGTACGAATAAAACCGCTTTCTGGCCAAGTGTAGCCATAAAATGATGTACACAACACGGGAGATAATAAAGAAAGCCCTCGATCGCATATTTACGTCCCTCGCTTGCAGCTCGGGCCGCAAACATCTGCGATCTCGACCTTTCTATGTATTACCACCCTAGTTGTGTAATGTACTACCTATTTCAACACACTTGCTCATAATTTCCCTCTTATTTGGTGGTTCTTATGCGCGGAACGCAGCTTATTACACACAAGTGCTTTTTACTTTACATTAACACAGAAGTGCTATAATTACTTGCAATTGACCACTGAGAGCACGTCGTCGTGGGACTCGGCGTGCGGATATTGTATCCCCGGGCAGCGTGTTCATGAGCGTGCGCCCGCACTACACCGACACCACACGAGGAGGTGACGATAGACGAGGATAGATAAACCACTGAATAAATATGTACAAAACAGAAATTCTAAATGATAAGTATTTTTTTTATTCGCAAGTGTGTTGAAAAACGTCGTGTGACACTCGTGGGCATTGGTCATTACAGTCTCGGCTATATAGCCCTCGCCTGACGGCTCGCGCTATGCAACACAGCCTCGACTGTAATGACCAACTTCGCCTACTCGTACCATAATGTACTATTATGCCACACCTGGCCATAAAGTGGCTTTTTCCGTACGTTGCGCGTACGGAAAAAGCCGCTTTCTGGCCAAGTGTAGACATAAAATGATGTACACAACACTGGAGGTAATAAAGAAAGCCCTCGATCGCATATTTACGTCCCTCGCTTGCAGCTCGGGCCGCAAACTTCTGCGATCTCGGCCTTTCTTTGTATTACCACCCTAGTTGTGTAATGTACTAATTTACGGCTTAGACAAAAAATCGTAAGAAAATTATTAACTTAAAAATTATTAAGTTATTAATCTTATTATGTTTCTAATTTGAATAATTATATTCGTCAGGTGTTGGAACTAGTTTTGGTTTACCAAAATAATTTATAAAGGTCAGCCTTGAAGTATTCTAATTTCGTATCTACTCAGAGAACGGCCTAAATCTAAATCTTATTTATTACTAGAGGATCCCCGCAACTTCACGGAGGTGAAATGGGTGCCTGTCGTTTCGCATAACGTTTTTTGTCCTAAAAATGTTTGGCCGAGAAAGTTTGGCATACTGTTGAATGGCATACTACTCGTTTGTCCTAATAATTTTTGCGCATACTCATTTAAAGTTCTAAAGCAAGTTTGCCCTAATATTGATAACTCTAAAATCTAATTACCTAAAGCTTAATATTCCTAACATGAATTGTCCTAAGAATGATTTTGCCTATTATTAAATTGGCTACACTTATAGCTCCTAAAGTAAACTATGGTAGGCGTGAAGTCAGAATCGTTACGTATTCTACCTTCAGGCAGGTCAGATTTCGGTTAGGCACGACGCTACGCCACTGCGAGTCATAACTATACACAAATACTAATAATATTATACAAAACCATAAATAATATTTTTACAGCAGCCCATAAAGCCTTTCTGCTTGGGTAAATTATTAGGGCGTAGAACGAAAAGGGGGGACGGGGGGGCGGAGCCCCCCACAAGGGGGGCTCGGGGGGCGAAGCCCCCCGCATTAAAAAAAAACTCAAACCACAAGTTCAATTAGGTTAGGTTAGGGTTCGAACTGCGTCCCCCAACAAAACCGAACTGCTGTCAGAAAAGTAGGTTAGGTTAGGTTAGGTTCAAAAACGAACTGCTGTCAGAAAAGTAGGTTAGGTTAGGTTTGAACTGCGTCCCCCAACAAAAAATGAACTTTTAACGTTTGAAAACTCTGCTTGCAAAAAATCATCAAGATTTATGCTTAATGACATGTAGTAAAAACAATTTTAACACATAAAATATTAGGAACACTACAATTATGCACATAAATCATTCGATATTAGAATCTTAGCCACATTAAACGATAGGACAAATAATATTTAGGACAAACGATAATAGGAGCAACAATTTCGGACAATCAAAAATATGCGGAACAAAGTGTAGGCCAAACGTTATTAGGACAAAAGAGGTTATGCGACACAACGATAGGACTAATAATTGTATGCCAATCGATATAGACCCGGTGAAATAAGTTGAGTAAAAAGTGTTCTGGTTAACCGGGTTATGACGTATAATCTACCTGTACACTAAATTTCATGAAAATCGGCCCGGTAGTTTATGCGTGAAACGCCCACAAACATAGTTATGTGACAATTTTATTGACTGAGTGAGCGAAGCGTCAACGTTTCAGCTTGGTTCAAAATGCTTTCATATGTCCGGCGGATGCCGGATGATCTTCTCTACAGGTCGAACGTTACATTAGCCAAAAATATCTGATTGTTGTTGTTGGCTTGGATAAGGTCGCAGAGAGGGCGCTAGTTACTACTTACCTTACCAGTGGCGTGGCGTAAAAGATATCCTTGGGCAAGCCGGTGCTGATTTGGCGTACAATTTCCTTAAGATCTGTAGAATAAGGTGGTCAAATGCCTGATATTAGGCAAGCCGGTAGGAATCGAGTTCTTTGAACGTCACACCACTGCTACTTACCATCTAGTACTAGATCCCATGAAATGCAGGCTTAGTAGATTAAAAAGAAGAAATATGAAGTTGAAAGATGGAATATCAGTCTTCTTTGGAAAACGTGAGGAGTTGGGCTGGTCTCTGCGAATTTATCATATAACGGTGGTAGTTTATTATTAACGCGATATTTCGCGACACATCACGTGCAATACATCAGTAATCAAACTGGTGCGCATATTGGATTATACCATAACCACCGAGTTAGTGCACTAGCTACTGGTAATTTTCCTTGATTCGCCATTTTCGTTAATTCCTTAATACCATCAAATTCTTTGATTCGTCATTTTCTAATTCGCCAGTTTATTCAATAAGTCACTTTCACTAACTGGCCAATTCATGCAATGTATTCGCAATAGATATTTACGAAAACACAATTTAAAATTATGAGACACTGCGATCTTCAGAATGAAGTTTTATTTTCATCTGATAATTCACCATTCGTTATTATAAAAGTAGGTATGTTAGTTAAAATATTTTTAAACAATACGAGTAAAATAGTAACCTATTATTTCTTAGTAGATTGCATATTGCGGAATAATTATTCATAAATGAATCTATTTTGATAACAAATGCACGAGTGACTATGAATAAAACCTAAATCGATATGTGCCTATAATATTTGAAAAGTTCCTATCATCAGATCTTGAGGTGGCTGCAATAAGACGACCTTGGAGGTGCAACCCTTTCAAACAAAAATTTAAAAGTACCCAAACATTCTCATTTTTCAATTTCGACACCTGTGTGTTATTCAAAGTGTAAAGCTTTAATTTCAGACACATTTCGTCAAACTAAAAGGAATGTAGGTGCAGAAACTTGCAGTGGAGTTTCAGGTCTTAATTTGTTCAATATGTATCCTGTCATATAGGTATTTGTGACATACGAAGTTTTAGACAGGAACATCATTAGCAGAACATATTACAAGCAGCATTTTCCTTTGTACGTTATTGGGCATTACCTACCAATAAGTAGGTACATCTTTAAATTAATAACACAAACGAAAATATACAATACATTCCAATAAATATTCTTTTTACTATTAAAATTCTAATAGATATTAAAATAAAGATTGCTTGATAGATTGCAGTAGGGCATTAATTATACTACAGTAGATAAGGTATGCATATTAACGACCCTCCCTGAATATATTAGAACATCGATGCATTCTCA
Source organism: Eudemis profundana (assembly GCA_947034925.1). NCBI lineage: Eukaryota > Metazoa > Arthropoda > Insecta > Lepidoptera > Tortricidae > Eudemis > Eudemis profundana. Next base: position 26,496,153 of record OX344796.1, on the reverse strand, counting down.
ATAACGAATTTAATTAATAACCGGTACGTAAACCAATGATCACTATAAATAATATTTCGAAGATTGATATTTATGATTAAGATGACGAATCGGAAATTTTGGTGGCAGGGATTTCGATTTTTCTCAGGAATCATAAAACATATGAAAGTAACATTTGATAACCTGATTATTGGGATCATCTACTCCATTTTTTGAGACGCAGAAACACGATTTGCTAACTTTTGTAACAGACTTTTGTATGTCAAAGATACCTCTTTCAAAAGCGGAATTTGCACTGTACAGGCAAACCAGACCTATTTAAGCCCCTAAATTCTCTGAGTAACATAGTTTTAACCTATACTTTAATATCTGAGACCAGATTCTTGAAAATTAATTGTAGTTTGTAATTGAAACGAAAAAAACCGTTTCTACGTATACGACCTTTTCATATAAGCTAGCTCAAGCGCGTATTTGTATGAAATCAGTCTCCCCTCAGTCCGCCGACGGCCGTTGCCAACGACAGGTCTGTGACAGTTGACTGGCCGCGCCGTAAACAAAACCTGTGAGAAATCTTATTTAATAATGGGAAAAAAGCGTGTTGGTTTTTCCAAAAGGAAAAGGAAAGCACTATTACTTGAAAAATGTAACTATATGACTAAGAGAAAGTAAGTAATCGTCATATTTATACCACAAATAAGTCTAGTTTACGCTGCGGGAAAATGACAAGAAATGTTGACATTGGAACAGCGGCGTCGTCGAGACTTCCAATTGTACAATTAAATATTATTTTGGTGTACGTAAATAGAAACATTTGTAATATACCCATTGTATTAAATTAAAATAAGGAAAACTATAATAGTGTAAATATACAGGATGGCTCATAAGTCGGTTTTTCTTGAATGCATTAGTGAGTAGCCAATACTTAGTAGGTAATGTATAATACATATCACTCTCTAGTATATTAAATCAATGTTTGCCTCATAAAACCTCAACAGTTTAACCACGTCTGTGATGGATTCGTAAAACAATATGAGAACTATCCGCTTACAAAATGTAAATATGTAAGAAGGGTATACTACTGATACATAGCGAGAGGTCTTAAAACACGATAGCAACATAACCATTATAAGATCACACGAGTATTTAAGGCTTAATTATGTAAAGTTGCATACATCTACTATCTACACATGTTATTATAAACACTCAAAGGCCAACTAGATTGTCATTATATCTAGTATCGATAAAGATGTCTTAATAACTTTTTAAACATTTTTTAACACTGGCACAGACAACGCACTGACCTTAGGTACATATATGGCTAATGGTGGTCATTTTATACTGTTTCCAAACGCATGACAGAGGTTTTTTGACATGGACGTAGATTGAAATATAAATACTCGTATGTCGCAATTTCATTCTGCAAGTCCGATATTTCGTCATCTGTGGGCATTTTGATGGGTAAATCGCCAGTGAGTTCCCCGAGATGATAAAAACAGTCAAATTAGTCCAATACACGATTTAATTAGGTTAGACAATATTACAGGTCGATTGTCCTTAATAAATCTCTAACACTAGGTAATTAGTCCAATTATCAAATCAATCACTCGTCAACACGCATGTGCGTCCGCGCACGACAAGGGCTCGCCCAATCTCTGCCTCCCGGTCTTTCCTCCCGCAACCCGCGCCCCGAAGTACTTGAGAGTGCTTCTACGAATTCCCGACAAATATGTAAAAATGTAAATATATTGTAAATTTAAAATGTAAAAATTGTTCAATATACAGGGTGGGAGGGACTATACCGACATACTTTAGCCATGAATTCCTGGTGGTGTGACGAGTAAATAATGTTATATCAACATGGGTCGAATTTTGTCATTTTACATTAATAGTCTTATGGAACAAAATAAATCAGTAAATTAAACCCCTCGTTATAAACATGTCCTTACTGGCTGAAAAGTTATCAAAAAGAAAAAAAAAGCTAAAATGGAAACGAAACGTAAATTTTTTGGCCTCGTAGTCGCTTACTATCAAATACTGCGAAGGTTAATTCCTGTTTCGTTAAAGGATTTAAAAAAAATAGTAAAGGTATCTTAGTCACATTTATTAGGGCTTGTTACACACTTGGGAGTTTTCATTTACAAAATAATGAATATCTCGGAAAGTAAGCGTTTTTCGACTATACATCACATAACTTTTTTTACTCCTAATAGTTGTTAGAATCTATAGTTAAAGTTTGTCGGTATAGTCCCTCCCACCCTGTATTGCCCGTAAAAACACCATGCTCGAATTAATTTTTGTTTGTGCTATAATTTGCAGTAGTACCTATCTATACATTACCAGTTCTTAACCAAAGATTAGCATTATTGGAATAATCTTTTGTCCTAATAATTATCCGAGTACAAAAGATTATTCGGATAATTATCAGGACTTATAATTATTCGACTAAACAATAACACGATATTTTTATTGCTGAATTATTTATTCGTGAATAGCATATCCGCGAATGAATCATTCGACCACTTTTCAAATGATTAATTATTTATTCTTTACTAGCATTTACCCGCGTTGTTCCCGTTATAGTGCCAAGGGAACTAATTACCGGCATAGATCCTATGTTTCAATCCAGTACTTGATCTACTTACATGCCAAATTTCAGATCAATCCATTCAGTTGTTACCCCGTATTTAGTAACAGACATCCAAACATCTTCACAAATTTTCACATTTATAATATTAGTAGGATTGTATTCGGAAAATCCACGAAAATTATTTAAAGTTTTTTGATTATTCCATTCAAATAAATAACACAAATAATATTTAGAATTACTCGTTTTTACGGTACATATATTTATCAATTTCACTTTACTTTTTCCCATACAAACAGTACAGAAAACAAGGTAGTGTTTTATTGATTTGAGTAGATCTGTAGAATACATTATCATTACTAAGTTTTGTGTATCGATTTAACAAATAAAAAATTTAAAAATATAGGAAGCGACTCCATTTATTTTCTGTTCACTTTTGACATAAACAATGTAGGCACTTTTCGATAGGTAATATTAATGTAAAGTTTTCAATGTGCGTTTTCAAATTTGACATATAGGGTTATGGAATTGAGTTCTTTTTAGAATTACAGTTTTTATAGACACAGGTTATAAGTGAGCGTTATTAGCATCGATTATAATGTAACTTGAAATGTCATTTTTGCGACTGATTGTGTGTGATATACGGTATACCGCGTAAAAATATAGGGGGGTGAGCGGGTTGCGGGGCGCAAATGCTCCGAAAACGGATTCATTGTTTAGCGATGCGTCACCTTAATTCAGTATGTGCAACCAGAATAGTTCTAACTATAATACTGCACCAGCAATGGGTTTATCAAAAGACTGGTAGAATATAGGCACCCGATAATTACGCAATAGGTGTGCTACGATGCACTGGCGAATGACATGCTTACAGAGCTGAAAAGTTATCCCCATATTAACCATTTCGAGCGATGGAGACACAATCAGGAACCCATGCATGTCGTTGACTTGTGTTATAGGTACGTTGCGTACCGACCATATTTTATTTTTGAGAATAAATTATAAAATATACTCAGTAGGTAGGCAGTTTGTCCATTTCGAGATTCGTCATTGCAGATTTACAGGTTTCTTTAATATAAATTATTTATTAAAACTTCATTGCGCAAAAGAAAACTTTTCGTACGGAAGGCAAAGTCAATATCACTGGACATATTATGATCCATTCCTCAGTCCACCGATTTAAACAATGAGTAACTTATCACAAATAATATACAATCCCACAGGAAGACCGAATGTGGTCCAACATGGGTGGAACCACGTGCAAACAGTATCATTATAAATTACCTTTTAGAACGTACTTTATGGCGCAGACTTTGCTGGCTTTGAAATTGCGACAAAAGTAGACAAATTCCCTAGGGCCGTGTGGAGGGAATGAGGCTCCGCTGCAGATTACTAGGTAGTTACCTCGGCTATAGTGGGAAACTGTCAGCGCACATAACAAGCAAGATTCCAACGGATTAAATATTTTTTATTGTTTAATTAAATCAGTCAGATTAAGAGCTGGGCAAGGGTGATTTTTTCTATCTATTCTAGTCCATACTTCCCGCTGTCTGTGTATTCCTTTTTACGCTTAAAGAGTTAGACCGATTGTGATGAATTTTAGTTCACAGATTTTTTCCCTTCGTCCCACTGCGCAACCAAATTTTGTACCAGCTGCGAAATCGAAAGTATTTTTATCGTTTGGAAACCCAGTTACGTACTGGGAATTACGTACCTATCTCATTTTGCAACTACAATTTCCCTCTTGATAATCAGCTACAAAATGGGAATTACTTCGTAGATACTGTTTTCCTGTCCATAACCTGTTACAAAATGGGAAATATTTTTATTTGTTGGAACACCAGCTATGCTGGGAGTTGCTTGTCTCACTTTAGAACTACAGTTTCCCTGTTCATAACCAGCTACGTAATGGTTTTTTTATTAATTAATTGGTAGCCTAACTTCGTGCTGAAAGTTACTGGTACAGTCGGCCTCAAAAGTAGCTGGACACTTTAGTACTACGCCACGATACAAATGTGTTCAGCTACTTTTGAGGCCGACCGTACGTAACTACATATTTAAAAATCAACTAAAAATAAAATGTAAGTATTATTAAATCGTAAATATAATTGTGTGCTATTTTTGTCTAATTAATTGAATTAATTACCTACTAAAATGTAAATGGTGACCGTATCGATATTAAAACCGATTACAGCCAGTTACAAGCCGAAACAAATACCTAATTCTCGGTTCATAGCTGAGTTTCCTACTGGGAAAAATATTTCCCATTCCACAGCTGGTTACAAAACTTGGTTGCGTAGTGAGACGAAGGGGAGTTTTAGAGAACCGGGAAAGGACATGAAACACTTTTTATTCTGGAAGAGTGTGAAATGGGGGAAGTTTCTACGGGAGCGTGATAATTGACAAGATTTCATATTTCTAAGGCCACAATTTTACTAGTTCTATAGATTCTGCTTGGTAAGAGGGAGTTATGAATATTTTGATATTTTTTCTAGGATCAATAGGTAGTTATTAATATAAGTTATATAATAATATACAAAATAAACGAATAATTAACAAAATAACTGGCCAAGTGCATGTCGGACCATGCTCAGTGCAGGGTTCCATAGCCGTAACTATAAGGTAAAAAATACGATGTAAAAAAAGTACAACAACAAAAGAGCGTATCTTCATAGCAATTACGTCCTTTTGTTGAGAAGCGCAGTTTATCGGCAATAACTCAAAAACGGTACATTCGATCTTGTTCAAAATAATTTTCGTTGAAAGTATTAATTAAGCGTTACCTTCGTGGTTTTTTCATATTTTTCGGACGCACGATTTAGAAAATAGAGGGGGGGGGGACACAATTTACACAACTTTCGGAGCGATTATTTCCAAATACATTCACTTAATCAAAAACACTACTTAGGAACCTTATAGTGTTTTTTAAAGAGCTGTCGAACTATGTACCACACGTTGATATTTGCTGAAAAAAAAATTGTTTTACTGTCTTTAACATGTATGGAGTGCCCCCCCTAAAAATATTTATTTTAATTATTTATATACCAAACTAAGTAGCGGCTCATAAAACACACCTATATTCCAAATTTCATCAATATCCATCATGTAGTTTCTGAGTAAAATGCCTGTGACATACGGACAGACAGACAGACAGACGGACGGACATGACGAAACTATAAGGGTTCCGTTTTTGCCATTTTGGCTACGGAACCCTAAAAAGCATTTCTGTCATGTATTGCATGAAAATAAATCAGATTGTTATCGAGCAGTGGGCAAGGTTTCATTCCTTAATCGTTGTAAAATCGTATATTTTAAATTGCAGAGCTGAAAAGCACACAATGTAAGAAACACACATGCGGAACATTTTGGCAATGACAAACTTAGAGTAAGTTTTAGGCTCCGTACCTCAAAAGGAAAATCGGAACCTAGGATATAGGATAACTTGTGTGTCTGTCTGTCTGTCTGTTTGTTTGTCTGTCACAGCCAATTTTCTCCGATAGTACTGGTCTGATTGAGTTGAAATTTGGCACATATATTAAGGTTAATGACCCAAACACGGACATGTCACGAAAATATAGGTATAAATTTTAATCATGGAGGCTACTTTTGGGGGGTCAACTAGAAAATTAAAAAAAAAGTTTGCGAACTATATATTCTGTGACATATTGAATGAAAGAACTCACTTTTTTATAATTTTTATATCGATACTTTCGAAGTTATTTAAGAAAATAGGCAAAAATTGACCATTCCCCCCTTATCTCCGAAACTATTGGACGTAGAATTATGAAAAAAAAATATGGAAAATAGTCCTACACCTGTAGATTACAGGGAAACCTATAAGAAGTCTGTGAAATAAAGTGTAATTGTTTTATATTGTTTTGAAAGTACGGAACCCTCTCCACGCGAGTCTAACTCGCACTTGTCCGGTTTTTTCAGTTAGCGTTACATCTGATTTTAAGCAACTCTTTGGAACAGTGTGGCTATCGGTCATAATGAAGCTCTAACAGAGCTCCGCGACGTAGGTCACCTCGCAAATGGCAGCGTTTCAAACCTTAGAATAAACGAAAAATATCCTTTCTAATAATAGATTATTTTTTCAGTAAACTGTCAGCAGAAAGAAAAAGAAGACTTTGTGTGTCCCGAAGGCACGACAGGCAACGGTAATTTCGCAGATCCAGCTACTTGCAGACGTTTTTATCAAGTAAGACCCGAGATCTATTTAAATCTATCCTTTCTTAGTGTTATAAATTGATAGGTTGCCGAGATCTGAGCCAGGTAATCCGTAGAAAATCACCTTGTGTAAAGTCGGTCTGGATGTCCGTTCGAGTAGATGCCCCGTAGATTTCTTTGAATCAAAGACGGCTGTCTTCAGATTCTGGATCTAGCTACGAACGCTAATCTTTTCTGTACTTAAGGTAGATTGTATGACGAATGCAGGTATCCGTTTTAATAATTTTTCACTATTCCTATGGCATAGGAATGACTGACCAAATTGTATAGGTAGCTATGGGCACAAAATCCATACCTCCGTTTTACGTTCGGTGGAATCATAACATAAATAATTTGACTATAAATACAGATATGTATCAATTGTTACTTTCATACGTATAGTACGAAACTCTAATATAATTTTTATGATTGCTAAAACAGAGATACATCCACATGATAATGAATTCTACGCACAAAATTTACCGAGTTTCCCGATTCAGAATAAAATTATGCAAACTTCTTTATTTGCCTAAAACTCGTTTATTCAATGGACCTGCGCTGCGGTTAGTCATAACAACGTGAGTCGACTTTTAAAACCAGAATTTCGAATGAGCCTGTGTTAAAAATAACGCAAATGTTGTTTAATCAATTTAATACGATTAAGAACTCGAACGACTAAAAAATTAAATTAGGTATAAATAGGTAAAACTTTTAAACTTGCATCATTGATATTTATGCCTAAAGTCATTAATATTTTACCTACTGAATAATACTTACGTATTTAAGCTGAAATGAAGCGCATTTCCTTCACCAATTACACGTAGAGCCGGCATGAGCATTATAATAGTAAATTACGGTTTCTTGTTCTGCGCAGGGAAACCTTTCATCAATAGACTGCTAAGATATGGAATTCCCTTGCTGCGTCCAATACAGTCGTCCAAAATATCCTCCTATTTAGTCCGTCGTATTATCGAAAAATATTGAACACTTATTTTTTGCTTTATCAAATTAGGTAATCAAAATTGACAAAGGTAAAGACCATCAAAATTTCTGAGTGTGGTTTGTGATGTGATGTCCATACACCGCACTCTAAGGGGCATTTTGCGGGTACTTCAGATGGTAAGGTTTACAAATAAATCAATAAATTTTCGAGTTGTTAGAATAATGTATTTGTAATTAGTATTCGCAACCTGGTATTTGTCCATGCAATTCTGAGTACCTTAGTAACTAATACTGTATGTTACGTATATAGGTATCTGACTCACTGAAGCCATTCTTAAATAAAACAAGATTGAATAGTATATTTATTTTACGATTCAACCTTGTTTAATTTAATTACCCACGTAACATACAGTAAGTAGTAGTTACTGAGGTTCTTGGAATTGCATAGTACAAATACCTGGATACGAATACTAAGTACCAATACTAATTATAAATAACTTATTCTGACAACTCGAAAATTAATACATTTCTTTGTAAGCCTATTTGACGTACCCGCAAAATGCCCCTCGAGTGCGATGTATAGTGTTGTCATTTATGGGTTAAAATTGTACCATGACATGACGTCACGCGAAAGTTTAAAGTACTGTATCGTCTTCAATTTTTGTTTGTCAAAGAAAAGAAAAAAACCGGTCAAGTGCGAGTCGGACTCGCGCACCGAGGGTTCCGTACAAACTCATTAATAGATACATGGATAGTTCAAGAAAAACTGTACGGCGATTAGTTTAGTAGGAGCTAATAAGTATGTGTTACGATTTTTGCAAATTTCTTAAAAACGGCGCAAGTTAGGAAAACCGTTATATTTTTCCTGTAATGTTTGGGATAACATTTAACCTCGTCCTGCCCAATGTTCTCAATTAAGAACAAATTAGATTTGATAGTTCCTGCCCAAGCTTTTTTATTTATACTTCCGAATTCTGCCCAGTGTTCTCAATTAATCACATATTCAAATTTGCCGCACAGCGGGCAAATGTTTCGCACTTTGCGATTTTTATTTACTTGTTTCTGATTGGTTGGAGTATAAGCCAATACTTAATCAAGCCCTTGTGGTGAACTTCCGCGGACTCGCCGATCAGTGTCACGCCACGTGTCAAGGATGGTGCAATTTCGCTGGAGAGGTAACTTCCATCCCTCTTTACCTTGATAATCAACCGTGCGTTTTTAATGAGTACCATATAGATGTAAAGCCATATAGCTCTAATATGTCACAATAGCTTTATTTTTGGAAAAGTTTTTATTTTAGATTTTTCAAGGTAACTCATCGAAAAGTGTGATTTATTGAGAACATTGGGCAGAACTGACTACCAATACCGCTTAACTCAAGTTCTATCTACGAAACAGTTAGACATGTCAGAGATGGATGTGGTCGCAGATTTTACGGTCAACATGGTAGTAGACGAGGTGGTGGCAGAGAGGTAGTTAAAGTAGAGACTTACAAGCTGGATCAACCAGAGGCTCTTTGCCATTGCAGTCGTCACCAGTTCCAATTCCTGCGTGGCGTGATGACTCATTTGCACCTAACTTGCCAGAACAGGTATCAGTCCCTAATTTGTTCGACCACACTGAACGTCGGTCAATTCTGAACTACTTTACTGAACATTTAAACGATGATATTTTGACTGTATGTGTTAAAAAACTAACCAGACTGCGGTGCAAAAAACAGGAAATAGCATAGATCTGAACTGTGTGTAATTGAAAAGGTGCAATGGGATAACATTAATCATGGCCACTGTGGACTACCAAGTTCTGTATATGTATTATTTTCCACGATAAAAATCAATTAAAATCCAGGCTTTTTAATTTATTTTCCTTTAATTGTTCAATAAATACTATATTTTAATTATGAAGTTCATGCCCAATGTTCTTAATAAATGCCAAATCAAAGATAATAAATTTACTAAAATCTGCCCAATGTTCTTAATAAAGAACATAAGATATCGACGAAATATCTAGCTCAGTCTATTTAATATCTAACCCCTATAACCTAAAAAATAATATAAAAAATCCTACTTACTTTTTACACACAAATTTCAGCAAATAATGTCTTGGGCAGAACCCATCAAAATTAACTTGTGCTTAATTAAGAACATTGGGCAGAAACTGAAAGTCTATTTAAATATGTTTGGGCAGGACGAGGATATAATTAGTAATTATTACAGATTTTTCTGTTCAGTAACTTCGAAGATAATAGGGAGGAATGGTCTTTTTTTAACGTTTTTTGTCATAAATCAAAAACTACTTATGTAAGAAAAAAATAAAAACGGTATTTTAGCCTACAAATCTAGGGCATTTCTCCAGAAATATGTCTGCGACTCATTCATCTGTCTCCATACATTTAGTATGAAAAAGGGCCAGATGACTGAGGTGACCGCAGACATATTTCTGGAGAAATGCCCTCTAGCCCTTTCATTTAATACCCCACTCGATATACTCGTAATAGCCCTAATTTCAATTTTAAAAGTCCCATTACGGATCCCTTTAAAAAAAAGTAAAAAAGGTACAAGATTATTTTTTTGTCCAATAAGCTCAAGTTAGCTATTTTTAACACTATTCTAAATTTCAAATCGATAGCAGCTGTAGTTCCTGAGATATCTGGGTGTGACAGACGGACATACGGACAGAGTCGCCCCATAAGGGTTCCTTTTTTACCATTTTGGTACGGAACCCTAAAAATGAGTCCAATAAAATTTTTGGACAATCTAACTGACAGACCGGTCTTCTTCATCATCTTGCCTATTTCAACCCGGACATTTTTAAGAATGAAGGGCATCTTTTGGGTACGGTCGCTTTATTGGAGACCCAATCATTGCATACCATGAGGTTTGATTGAAATCAATAGTAACGTTATTCAATGTAAAAAAATAATATAGATATGTTCGTGTATTATCTTCCATTTTACTTGTTTTCAAGCTAGTTCTTTCAATTTTTGATTCGATGCAAATTATTTTTCCTTTCACATCTAATTTCACTGGAAAAGTAGCTCTAAATCCTTAATCCTATGTGGCTTATCCAAGCAATAATATCATATTATGCAATAATACGTTTTTATTTTCTATATTTGCACTTCGTTCGTAAGCGAGGTGATCTATCAGGTGCAAAGGTAACGTGAATAGGTAGGTAGTATCGACAGTTGAGACGTGCGAACCTTGATCATTTAGGGGTAGAAATATGTTTATGCCACACCTGGTCATAAAGTGGCCTTTACCGCACGCGTATGGAAAAAGCCGCTTTCTGGCCAAGTGTAGACATAAAATCATGTACACAACACAGGAGGTAATAAAAAAACCCTCGATCGCATATTTACATCCCTCGCTTGCAGCTCGGGCCGCAAACATCTGCGATCTCGGCCTTTCTTTGTTTTATCACCCTAGTTGTGTAATGTACTATAAAACCTAGTCGTAGAAAAAGTATTGTATGCAACGTTGTATAATTAAGTCAAAAAACGCTCATGGCGTCTTTATTCGCAACTCGCGCCATTCGCATTTTTTGAGCCTATTTATACAACTGTTGCATAAAATACTATTATAATAATGAGGTAATAATTAATAATACAACATTATTAAATATGAATGCATATTATGATCGTCCAAACAAATACGTATAATTAATAGGCGTTCGAATTTAGTTGTGTACATTGTACCTATATAAGGTCCTAATTTATTAGTTGCAGATATTTTAACACATTATACTTTACATTAAAATAATTAACTTTAAATAGAAATTAAGAAATCTTTTCATATAACTTTTTTGATTTCATTTACCTAACAAAAAAATTAATTATAATTTCGTCTAAAAAAAAATCACCATGTGCATTATCACATGTCACAATAACATTATCTGTCATGTCAACAATTGTTTGTCATAAATGTCGTAACGGTTCGGCGGGAAAACTGCAAATGTCATTAGAATGGGATTTATCGACGTGAAGTGGCCAGACTAGAATCTGTTCAATGAGTTTTCATTTAGTAATCACATCACATTAACAGGATGTTATTACGTAGCAAATTTGTTTTTCCTTTTTCTTCAAAAACATCGTAAAAGCTATAATGTTTCATGCTTTAATATACTCCAGAGACCGAGTACTATCAGCTGTAAAAATATCTGCAACTAACAAATTAGGACCTTATATAATAGAATATATCATTGTATATAATATAATAAAATCAATTACCGAGTTTACGGACTCTAAATTTAGATCCGTCGTAAAAGAAAAACGAATTGCTCGGGCTCATTATAAAACAAACGACTGTATCATGGATAAGGAATGATAACGTCCGGCATGAGTAAGATATCATTAATATTCATCAGTATTTTTTTAAGCTAAAGTGCAGCTACTGTTCGAAATAACTGTGAAGTAGTTATTAAATAATGAAATAAGAGTATAGAAATAAGAGAAATATTTTGAATAAAATATTCCTCGCCGAGTTTCTTACGCTTGTTCTTCTTCGGGCAGCGTTTTCACATTGGAACCAATGGAAAATTTTGACATTCATAGGTGCAATTTAATATGCCTAAATTGAAGAATAAGGGTCTTTTTACTTTGAGTTTATTAAATTTAAAATATTGTAATTTTGTATTAATTATGTTTCAGTGCGTCGACGGATATCCTTATCTGAATAGATGCCCATCCGGACTGTATTTTGACGACATAAGCAAATTCTGCACATTCAAAGTGGAGGCGAGATGCGGCCCTATAGCTACAAGTGAGTGTTTAACTGACATAAGCGTTCAATTATCATACGATATTAAGTACAAGAAGGCAATTGGCAGCCCTGTGTCAAAATATTAAGGGTTGTCGTACGCAGAATCGTTAAGTTACCAGGAGTAATTGTTTCGAGCCATTTATAGCTTAGCACACATGCAAATGCTTTAATGGAGGGGAACCAGTTTACCTTCATTTGAGGGAAGTGTCGCGTGGCAAATGGTCTGCATACTGAAGGTGCTTCAAGTAAGTGCTCTCGATGGCTCACAGATACCTGTAAAGTCAATTTAGACTAATGTGTATTGCCAGCTTTGATGTTATGATATTCCGCAATGCAAGAACCGTTTCAACTAATTATTATTGGAATGGCTTTGGATTTTATTTATTACCTGCTGAAAACTATTTGCTGAAAACTACAGCTCTGTAATCTGTATTCGCTTTATGATCTTAATCGCGTCGCATTTAATTGTCTTTATGATTTTTATTTTGAGGTATGCAAGGGCAATGAAGGGTAGGTTGTTGTATGTTTTGTATTGGTCCTCTATTGTTTTGTTTCCTTAGCCAAAAGAAGAAAATGTTATTCTTTTTTTAATTTTACTTCAAGCTATGAAAGGGATGAATAAACGGTGATATTTATGATTAAACCCCCAAATAAGATATAGACAAAAACCATAGTTTCTCTACGTGTAGTTTTAACCTTAGGGTAAAGCAGATAACCTATGGGCGGTGTAACTAACGCCCCATAATTAGTTTACGCACAATGCGTATCGTGGGTCGTATGAGTATACGGGCTGTGCTACACCATACGAGGATTTTTTCCAGGGGCTGTGGACAGTGCAGGTCTTGTTAGGGCGTGTTTGGGACGCTTCCATTGAGTGTGCAAATGCAAACAGGACCATCTCTCCTCAAACGAGCGACATCAATTTACGCCACCAACGTAGAGGTGCAATACTGAAGTTTAGAAGGGGAACATGTCCTTTCACGCAATTTGCTGCAACGACAGACAAATGGCTAGTTCTCTGTGGGATGAAATTTGTATACGAGTGTATACTCGAGTGATTTTTTATCATTAACAAAAATTTACGATCGTCAAAGAAAAAATGAGACCCGTATTTTTTCGTTTCGTGTAGTACTCTAAAATCTTGTGTTATGGTGCCCCAAAGATGCCTTAAATAGTTTTTTGCTGTTTCATCGTATCGAGAAGCGTCCTCACAGAGAGTATCATCGTGTAATGAGCAGTTGGCGTTGAATATTCGAGTGGTGTGGACGCAGGGCCGAGCGTTTGACTGCTTGGTGCAATTACTCGTTTACAAATGCTCGCGAGAGAATGCACTCAGTGGAGGCGCTCTTTTGTGTGAGCTCTACTGCTGCGAGCGCCCAGACCTGCACCTCGATTGTCTACCCCTTACATGAGGTATAATTAGGCGAAAACCTATTTTAAAAAATTTATAAATTATAGGTACCTACTTTACACGCCAAATATTGCAAGTGATTAAAAACCACTTTGTATGTCACAAATGTCAACTTAGTAACGGTACGTCAGGTACATAATTTCGGTGGATATTATTCTATGTTGAAAGCAAAAAGCGGCAATTGATTTACGCCATTTAGTTTTTAGACTTTTTAGCAACACTAATTAATTGTATTGCACATTACAGCCCTAGCTGGGTACTTAAGACCGTAAATCGTTAATTGGCGGGGTTCGAACTTGCGTGGCGGATTGACTTATAACTGCATTTTAAAAACCGTTAATGGAGTCGTTAACTACCACAAACTTTGTATAGGTCCGCGAATCGTTAAATAAGTATATATAGATAATTGTATAATATGTTACGGTTAAAAACCGAGGTACAGGTCGATTCACAAGAGCTGGTGCGGATTTTATATGCAGCTAGTGCTTATTTCATACTAAATCCGCGCTCTTGTGAATCGACCTGTAAACTTTATTAATAAAAAGTTCATTTTTTTTTTGTGATGAATTTCCTTTTGTACAAAAATTGCCATTACGACAGTGTACGATCTGAGTGGACGCTCGAGCGGAGCGTGCAGCGGGGCGGGGCGTGCGGCGTTCATGTTAAACATAAACAAATGTATGTGAGCGTCATGAGACTCATGAGTGCACGCTGCGCAAAACCCTTTGACGCTGCCCGCCACGTTGCCCGCCCCGCCGGACGTGACGGTGGGCGCTCGCCACTCAGGCCTTACACTTAGTGTGCCAACCCCACCAATTAGGGATTTACGGATTAACGATCTTAAGTGTCCAGTTATGATAACAGCTTGGTATTTGCAGCACCAGCCCCCATAACGGAGGCTCCCCTGGACTTGGCCACCAAGTGCGAGCCGTCTGAGTGCGAGTTACCCCAGTGCTTCTGCTCTAAGGATGGCACTATCATCCCCGGGGGCCTGGATCCAGAAGACGTGAGTAAAATGCATTAATATTTCATCTAATCTATCCCATCGCCCCGTTTTTTAAATACTAGTGGACCGACCGCTACTTCGTTCGCGGAGGTGAAATAATTCGAATAAAACCAGGATAATCTTCCTGTATACCAAATTTCATGGAAATCGCTCCTGTAGTTTCTGGGCATTTCTCCAGAAATATGTCTGCGGTCACCTCATTCATCTGGCCCTTTTTCATACTAAATGTATGGAGACAGATGAATGAGCCGCAGACATATTTCTGGAGAAATGCCCTTCTGCGTGATGCGCGAAAACATGATATTTCTATAATTTTGTTATATACCTACATCCCACCAAAAACATTTTCATGTAAAACGTTACGACGAGACCATATGACTGTCAAAAATTTATCAGATCTCATGTAGAGCCAAGCTTCTAACTCTACACGCCCTAACTCTACAAGGCCTAACTTCACAAACTCTATACCTTAGTCAAAATATGTGGCTTCGTCTTGGCGGGGCCACTGCACTACCGTGTCCGCAGATAGAAAAGTGACAAAAGCGATATTATGTTAAATAGTAGATACCTTTGTGTGTTTAAAGTACAATAACAAAGCAAAGGCTTCTGAGCTCGTTTAATAATTACTAGACTCTAATTACAGGAGAAAAAAATAAGGCTCATTTAAATTATTCAAGTAACAACCTAAATGAATACTTTGTAAAGAAATAAGGTTTGTTTACAAAGCGAGATTTGTAATAAAATAATTATAGAGTCGGGGTGGTCATTTAATTATTTTTAAGAATATAACATTTCCGTACCCCCCCGGTGACTAAACCTCGGTAAGTGCCTATATTGGGAATTTAGCAAATCGGGAGCTCTAATGTTATACGGTGTGGAAATTCGAAGTAACAAAATGCTGTGTTTTGGATCAAGCAAGTATCTGCATAGGTGTGGATAGGGAATATTTAAAAAAAGGGTAGTAGTTCTATTTTCGTTAAATTATATAGTGCAATAATTGCTATTCTAACGAGTTAGGATGTAAGTTATTCCGTGCGTTTCAATTCATTCCGTTTATTTATCAACATTAGTCAACCTGTGGTCGATATGATTTCACGATTTATGTTGTTGTCGCTTTTAACGATTTAAAATTGGCCCAGAACTAAGTATAAGTAGGCTATTTGACAATGAAACTACACCATAACATTCTTTCTTTGAAATGTAGGTACCTAACAATTTTGACACTCCATTAAAAGTATGTGATTCGATATGTCAGGAAAATTCCCTGTTTGTTAGCTTGACTTGACTTCACAAACACAGAATGTAAGCGCATGAAATAAGATAAGCTGTATTCGAATGTATTTTGTTTCCAGACTCCCCAAATGATAATGCTGACATTCGACGGCGCCGTCAATTTGAACAACTTCGAACTGTACAAGAAAGTTTTCAACGGCATAAAGAACCCAAATGGCTGCCCTATTCATGGGACTTATTTCCTGTCTCACGAGTACAGGTAATTTATAATACAACTTGTAGCGGTACCAGCGACATAAGGAGATACGCAAACTTTGTGTTCGGTTTTGTAAATATATAATTTTGTTTAAAAGCGTACGACTCGCAGTTGAACAGTAGAAACTTCACAATTTGTAACGAACGCATAAGAAGTGGTCAGGTAACATATAACAATAAATAAACAAAATTATTGGACGACATCGAGCATAAACTATGCTACCAGTACTGATGACGTCATTATTATGTACATATTAAACTTAAATATCTAGAAAACATCCATAATCCAGGAATAAATACTCGTGCTCATGACACAATTTAATTTTATGTAGTACACAGTTATTAATAAACAGTATTTTATGAAGTGCAAGCAGAGTATGGAATAATATATAGAAAATATATTGAAATGTATTATAATGACCGAATAGCCGGTTCGAGAGTGTGCCTGTTAGGTACATATACTGCAATATACTGCATTTTCTGGAAAACGACATGCTCAGTCAGTTGTTAAAAATTTCCACACATTCTCAGAGTAACGGGACCTAGAGTTTTGGTAGCATTTTATTTATTACGCCTGCAACAGTCAACTGTAACAAAAGCGGTTCCCCGCGACTTTTCCGACAATTTTACTCTAACGAGGAGTTAGTCGCATCCTAGCTTTGTGTAAACTAGAGTAAAGACGTTGCAGAATGTCTTAAAATAACCTTTTTAAAGTCCGTCAGCAACGAAAAGTGTATTAGGGAAGCAATTTCACCAACAGTGTCCGAGGCTCGTCCACGTTATAAAGTGCCCGCATGGAAAATGATTAAAGCAACCTACCGGGGAAGCTCGTAGAAAGTCTCTAATATTATGCATGAAAGTAATACTGTTGGGAATATCATTATTACTGGTATGAGAGCAACTAAGTTGTATGGTGGATACATTCTTAACCCAGCAACATATTTTAAAATTAAGCTATATGGTGATCATTTTATGATTAACTGACATCAGTCAGCTTCAATACCTGCTTTATTTGCACAAACCGAGGTTATTAACGTGAGAGTTTGATTATTAATTAAAATGTGTATGGGTGAATATTTCATGTTAAGTTATAACTGTATCATGATTAAACTACTGATTCTACTTTTTCCTTGAATCACAAGCTTTCATTATACGCTTCCGAAATTATCCAAGGGTCATTACTGAAAATTATCATTCCTCTGTGCACACATTTTGGTGAATATTTAGAAAATCCCACCATATTAGAATGGCATTTTTGTTATTATACCGGGTGTGGCCTGTAATATGAGCCAAAAAGTTAAACGTAGGTTCTACTCCTCAAACTATAAGACAACTTTTATTCAGCGACTTTTAAAAATAACTTGTGGTTTGATTTTTAGCACACTTTAAAGTTTATCCGAATACGCAATGTATTGCGAAATTGATTACATCTGTAGTGTGACAAGATTGACAAGCAATGTCAATTAGACGGATTTTGATATACATTGAAAATACTAATTACTTTGTATGAAAAAGAGACAATTTAAGGACTACATATTTAAAAAAAAATGCTTGAACAAAAGTTTTATTATTTGAGGAGTAGAATCTACGATTTTTTGCTCGTATTACAGGCCACACCAGGTATAGTTCCGGCTAAGCTCAACAAATTAACCAAAAATGCCATTCTAATGAGGCGGAATCTTCTGAATATTTGTGGCCAGGGGAATGATGTCAAACTACCCAATTTTCGAATTATATAGTCTATTCAATAGTGTGTTTTTTTCAGCAACTACGCAATGGTTCAGGCGTTAACTCACGAAGGACATGAAGTGAGTAACATTATATGTATAAAAATATGCTGTTCCAGCATCGCACAAAGCAATGACAGACGTTAAAATGCAATTTATATAATTACACAATTAAATCAACGTAACTGCTCAGGTAAATAGAAATTAAAGAAAAACCTTGATTAAGATTGACAAAGGCAGGATATAGTGAAAACAATGAACCATTATTTGCAGCCAAGGCTCGTTCTTCTATTACATGACAATATCTTTACCAATCAAACACACCTTCTTTTGTTTTAGTGTACCGACTTCTTTAATTCGCTTTTGATCTTTATATTATAAGCATACGTGTGCTAACTCGTGGCATGTTGTAAGGATTTGATACCGATAAATAAAATGGCGATATATTAGGTAAATAGATTTTATATGTACTTGTAATTAAAAATCCTCTACTAAAAGAGGCTCAATATTATGTCAAGAAAAAAATACGTGAATATTTGGGATTTTTTTATAGAAACTGACCTGCGATTGACCTTAGTAGCGCCTGATCGTAAGCGACTACGAGGCCGAAAATGTAGCTCGACGGTTCAGTGGATGCCTATTTACTCGTGTCTTGAGGAGTCCTAAATTTCATTTTTCTGCACACCAAATTTCATGGGAATCGGTCCTTACAACACAGACAAAAATTCCAAAAACTGTTTATTAACGTTTTATCAGTTATTTTTTCACTCCCCAGTTACTTTTTTGGAAAAATCTTTTATGTACAAACACAGCTTTTTTACGATTTTAGTTGACTTTAAGTTCAGGGTTCGGACAGACGGTATAAAGTATTTTTACCCGACTGCGGCGAAGCCCAAAGGAGGGTTATGTGTTTGACCTGTATGTATGTCCGTTCCTGTGTCCGCTTGTAACTACTCAACGGCACATCCGATTTTGATAAATGATACATCATTAGATTCGTCTTGATGGTGCGAGTGTCATTGGGTATGAAGTTCGTTAAAATAAACAAAATGGCGGATTTTATGCAGTTTCAAAGTGCACAGCGGTCGGGTTTTTTTTAATAAAAATGTGGTTATTTACGATTTTAGTTGACTTTATGTTGAGGGTTCGGACAGACGGTGTTTATAAAGCATTTTTCATATGTAGATTGCGACTGGTACCATATCGCAGCAGCAGGGTCTGCAGGATAAGGGCTACGAGGAGTGGGCGGGCGAGATGATCGGCATGCGCGAGATACTCGCCAAGTTCGCTAACGTGACGCGTAGTGACGTCATCGGCGCGCGCGCACCCTTCCTCAAGCCTGGCCGGAACACGCAGTTCAAGGTATTGCTGTTTTACTTTTTAAGTAATAGAGATAACTGTAGGGAGTGTGGGGTCTATAAGTGGTCAAGATATAGGTATATCGGCTTGCATGATAACATTGATAATCATCTAAAGTAATGTCATTTTTACTGTGGCTAATAATGACTACTTTTATTCCAAATATGAAGGACTGCACTAGCCTCAAAAAGTCTTTCATTACTTTATTTTTGAAGTCGGTTTCATTTGTTTCATTCCTTTTATCTTAATTTTTAGTAATAAGTTGGCTGACTTAAGCCAACGTCACGTTTTCCTAGTGACTCATAGACACTTGACTCGTTATCTCAAAAACTACTGAACCAATTTTGATATAACTTGCACAATCCCCAAACTGGGACTATTTCTAGTCCAACTAAAAAAGCATTTTAGCAATCGGACTTATAGTTTTTGAGATATGCACGGATAAACATCCACACATACATGCATACAAGCTACGAAATTTGATACACATGACGAAATTTAACAACGGTGCAATTCTGACAATATTACATACATACGAGTCGAATTGATAATCTGATTTTTTTTAAGTCGGTTAAAAACAATGACAAACGATAGGTACAATCATACCTATGTGACACAAAACGTAAAGTAGGATTGGCAGAATAATAAAAACAGTTTCAAAAGTTTGTTCTTTGTACAAATCCATAGCTATTGTGTAAGTACCCGTATGAATCATTTAAGCCCAGCAGGTTTGGAACTGGGTATTTCGAGCTTAGTCGTGTGTTCATCCGAGAGGCGCAGAACTAAAACCAGGGCTCCAAACAGCCGTTATCTCTGTCTGCCATACCAAGTAACTTTAGGAATTCTACTGTTCTCATTTCCACCTATTATGTAATATTTGATTATTATTTCCAACAGGGTACTTTCCTATATCCTACTCGTATAGTAAATAGTCCATACCGAGGAAGTGAAAAATGTCTCAGATCCCATGTAATTGTCGGTTTACCGTCATTTCACAAATGATCATTAAACAAATAACGATTCACAAATTATTCATTTCACTATTATTCCATTTCTCAAAATCTTCAGTTTATAAATGAATATTTGACAAATACATGTAGCACTTTTGCAAATATATTGAATGTTAAATTACCATTTTACAAATGTTCAATTTCCAAATAAATATTTTTTCAAACAAGTCATTTTGCAAAACGCGTATATATGAATGAATAAATACTGTTTTCGTGACTGTGTAGTTACATTGTTTATACCAAATTTTTAAAAGGGGCAAATAATATACGGGCTTGTACAAATGCACATTACATTGTTATTTTGGGCTTAATGTAGGTAGGTACATTATTTTTAACCCCTGTTTGGGATGATTCTGCGGTGACCTCGGCGCAGAAAAATACTTATATTTTAATCAATTGATTTCAAAAGAGAGTTTGTGTTATTTTGGAGGGAAAAGGTGCCGAGAATTAAGACACGGTCGTTTCTCGAAGTGCTATATTCCGACTGACAAGCGCTGTCGCCGGGCGCAACCGGCTCCTAGATCTACCCACTATCTTAAACCTAACAGTTTGTTAGGTTTCCAGTTTTCCACCCGAATCCGTAGAAAGGCGGTTAACGTTTGGAACTTTCATATTGTTTTAGTTGGATGCTTAAATTATGGAATGGTTTGTCTTGTCTGAACTTTAACAATCATTCGAGTCATGTAAGTCATCTCATCTCCGTAACTTTTATTTTGTTTACTAGCTTTTACCGGCGTGTTCGTCTGTGTAGTAATTGAGTTTTAACATCATCGTCATCATCTTTCAATCTTGAGACGTTCACTGCTGAACATAGTTCTCCCCCAATGACGTCCACAACGAAATGTCGCACATTTTCTGCCTTCAACGAATTCCGGCGACTTTTACCAGGTCGTCAGACCATCTTGTGGGGGGCCGCCGGCCGACCCACGCTGCGATTTCCGGTTCGTGGTCTCCATTCTGATTTCCCATTACCAATTTCAGGGTCATATCCCTTATTGAAAAATTATTAATTTCCCATAATAACTTCCGCCTCTCTCATAAAAACTATCCTACCTATTATTTCCTTTCTAGAGTCTCAAACTATCTCCATACCAAATTTCCTCAATATCGTTTCAGTGGTTTAAACGGGAAAAAGGTAACAGGCAGACAGACAAGACAGTCAGAATTGCTATAGCATTTATAATATTAGTTTGGATTGTGGGTCCAGTGAAAAGGGGTACAAGTCACATTTATACCAGGAAAAAAAGGTCACAACTCTATCAACTTATATTTAAATTATGATTATGATTATTGTATGACCAAAGCTCTTTTGCTCCTAGGTTATATTTGACTTGTATCTCTTTTCACTACACCCACAGGATTACTAAATTTTAAGAATTAAATCTGTGTATATTGAAGAAATGTTGATGAAATAGACTGGCTATGTTTTCTAGGCGTGGCCATATTATACGTTAATGCGTAGGTATTAGTGCTAATAGTGTTTCCGTACAGTAGGATGCACTCGTTATCATATTGTGTATTATGTTTTATAGGTATTGGAAGACTTTGGGTTCGTGTACGACAGCTCGATCGGCGTGCCGCCGTCGCCGATCCCGGTGTGGCCCTACACGCTCGACTACAAGATACCGCATGAGTGCAAGTCTGGCACGTGCCCTACCAAGACTTTCCCTGGTACGTATAATGTTGTACCTATAGGTGTTGAAAGACTAAGTTGGTGTATGACAGCTTGATCAGAGTGTACAGTGTATGCCTACTGGATCGGCGTGCCGCCGCCGTTCGAGTCGGTGGCCCTACACGCTCGAACACAAGAAACCGCACGAGTGCAAGTCCAGCACATCCCCTAGCAAGACTAGCGATGGGCAAGTCGAGTTGTCTGATTCGAATAACTCGAATCAGACTCTAAACGAATTGATTCGAATCGAGTTCATTTACAACTCGAATCAATTTGCATACCTAACTCTAGCTAGAATTGATACGGACCGGACAAGCGAGCGGATAACGAATGCGAGTTATGCGAGTGCACGCAAGTCAGCGATTCGCCAACTCGAAACTCAAATCGACAAATATTCATTTTGTTACGAATACGCTGAACTCGACTCGACTCGCCGATCCGTTCGGTTGCTGCCGCGAAGTGGATCCCATCCGGTTGCTGCGAGTCCAGACAACTCGAGTTTCGATTCGAGTTAGCGGCCGAGTCAACTCGAGTTATCCGAGTTGGAATAAAATCGACTCGTGACATTGCTAAGCAAGACTTTCTCGGGTATGTACTGTACAATGTTGTATACGAGACTACGCGTGGGTGTTTGACGAATAAGTTGGTGTACGATAGTTCGATTAACATGTCGCCGTCGTTGGAGTCAACGTGGCCCTACACGCTCGATTACCTACAAGATAGGTAGGTACAGTAACCGGCAATAATATATAGTCGTTGGAAAGCCATGGTGTCCTTAATTACTATGAAAGTCCTCGCGGGTTACAGCAATATTGCTTTCCAACGACGATCTGGTTGATGGTATTGGTAGTTACGCATAATTATCTGCCCTTATTGCTAGAGAAGATACCACTCTATTCCTCTTCAGGTATTTTTGCATGCCACTTTCATCAATTATTGTTGCCGGTGACTGTACCGCACAAGTGTACCTACATTCGGCTTGTGCTCCACGTGATGCGTACATTACAAGATCATAATACCTACGCAGTAGTGATTATACAGTGTCTTTTGCTTGCTATGGTTTAATTGTCCCCCTTTCAGTAATATCGCAACCACATATGGCTTTGCTCGCGTCGGGTGTAGGCAGGCTCTGTGCTGGGGCTCGGCGAGGGCAAAGTCAATCAATTTTCGCTGTAACGCAATATCGCGTCAATCTGACGTGTCAGCGTCAACAAAATATGCAAAAAGTAATTTCGATGACATTAATTATTTTATTGGGATTTCTTTTGTGTTACGTAAAATCGACAGTTTACCCTTTTGTTATTTATTAAATTTTATCGTACAGTAATATAAAAGAACAATAGGCGGACTTAATGCCTAAACGCATTTTCTCTGATACAATAAGTAATAAAATTAAGCCATGACGATTGATTGAGTTAATTTTAGTTTAATGCTATATCAATGGTTCCGATCGTTGACTTTTGAGGTGCAGTTTTATTTATATTATTTATATCACATGTTATTGTAATAGTAAAGTTTATAAACATTTTGCAAAAAATCTAACTTGAAAGAATAGATATACCTATACGAAAACCACAAGAAACTAACTACCCATGTACACAAATTATATAATATTGAAATTCTTCTATAGAACACTTACCTACCTTCCCTTCCACAATGTGAATACTTTCTAAATTTCGTCAATAATCAAATACTTAATCTAATTTGAGGTTGGATTGCGGGGTTTCTGAGTAAAACGGAGCCAATTTACCTTTTTGATTTTGTTCACCTCTAAGATACTCGCGTTTATCCTACAGGAGAGTCAATGAAAGATGTACACTATGCTCAAGTGTTAAGGTGTATTTTGGTTTGCAGGACTGTGGGAGATCCCCTTCAACGCCCACTACGTGGCATCGTTCGAGGGCGGGCACTGCCCATATTTGGATCAATGCGTTCTTCACAACCACGACGCTGAAGATGTAAGAATAATATTGCTGTAGGATGTCATGTTAAGGCTAGCTAGACAATTTAACTACGTCATTTTATTTTCGATTTAGTGAGAATTGATTTCAAATAGCACCAACTGGTTGCTATTTTGAGTCCAAACCACAAACATTCAAACTAATGTCTTAAGTCTGTCGTCTGTGGTCTTTGGTCTATCGATTTTCGGCGATCAGTCTAAACTATGTAATACCACTAAGTAGCTTCATATTCGCTATGAAAATAGTTTGGTATTGATTTCAGGTATTGGAATGGTTGCAAGAGGACTTCAACAGACACTATGAACAAAACCGAGCACCGTACATGATGCCCTTCCATACTAACTGGTTCCAAATTAAGGCGTTGGAACGAGGATTATATAAGTTCTTACATTGGGCCAACAATTTGTAAGTACAATATTCATATCAATTCAGAATGCATGTATTTTATATTTCACCTATTACAGTGGTCTAACCATGGTCGCAAAGGTAGGTATTACATTTATAATATCTTAAAAGAATCCTCAAGGTACAAATAAACATGTTTTATTTGATTTACAATCATTTATTTTAATAACGATTGAAGTCCGTGATATATTTTGTTAACTGATCCGGAATGAGCTTAATTTTTTAGGACTGCCTTTTCGCTCTTAACACGTTTATTAATTTAGTAGGTACGTTATTACCTACACGTATGTGTTCGCCTTCCTAAAAACAATGTGCATGAAATGTTTAAACAATGCAAAATTAACAATTCATAATAAGTAAATAATCACGGCCTCATATATTGCCGGAGCCTAACCCGGCGTGTTGTACCGAGTACGTAGATTTATTACTGGCGGACACAAATGTTGCATTTCGTGGTCAATTAACACGTAGTCGCTTACCATCAGGCATTACTGGGGTCCCCAGCAGGTCAGTTATAGATTAAAAAAACGAAATATAATATAAATAAAATAAGTAAATATTGGGGGTCATTTATGATATATATGACGCTTTAGATGTTTATACAGACTATTTGATGCTGTGTACTGTGGGCACTAGACGATGATATAATAATACATACTTATTTCTCCGTACAAATAACAAAAAATTTCCAGGCCTGACGTGTGGTTCTTAACCATGACGCAAGCGCTCACCTGGATAACGGAGCCGCAGACGAACAAACAGATGAACAACAAGTATGAGGCGTGGCGGTGCGACAAGGAGTTGCCACGGGCGCCGTGCAACCTGCCCAACAAGTGCGCGGTGCCCTTCAAGCACCCCGACCTTAACTTCACGGATACCCGGTACATGGAGACCTGCAGTGAATGCCCCAACCAGTAAGTGACTATAAAAGAACTTCAAACGAACCTATTCGACAACAAAATGCACGAGTTACTATAAAAATACCCAAATCGCCATGGATGTGCCTATAATGTTTGAGCCTGTAGGAATTTCCTCGATTTCTCCCAGATCCCATCATCAATCCTGACTTGGTTACAACACACACTCCGAACAAAAAAATAATTTTTAAATCGATTCAGACGCCTTTCAGTAATCGGGGAACATACATTAAAAAAAGTCGGTTAAAAAATGAATGTAACTCGAACATGAAGCGAGATTAATGGAAGTTGGCAGAAATTACCAATATTTTTGTCATGGTCTTTATTGAAAACATCTCAAATTTTCTAAGGTCTTTTAATTACATAAAGTCATACGGTTGCATCATAACGTCATCCTTGAAATCGTTTAAATATGAGGAGATAGCTAATTTTGTTGATTATAATTGGCATTGTAAAAATAGTATACAATTTTTAAGATCTTGAGATGAATAAAATGGAAACGTGAGACTCGTGTAAAATACTGAGCGTAGGTTGAAAAATAAAGAAAGCCTGCAAGCTGCGAAAATTGCTAGAATTATTTTGCAAAGGAAAGTAATAACTTTGTCTCGGTACAATACATTTTTGCGACCAGATTGACATTCTATCCGCAAAACTTTCATGGAAATTTAGGAATACTATATGAAGGGTATGTAATATGTATGCATGAGCTAGTAGGAATATGATACGCAATACAGGGTGTTTCATTGAACGTAATACAAATTAAGCAATACCGGCTCAGTTAACGATGGAGAACAAAATGCACAAATTGATTTATTAAAATACGTCATAATGAACTTTTCCTAGTTTGCTAACAGAATTAAGAAATTACATTCTCGTAGTGTGGGCGCCCCTCATGACGTCACGCTTACATGACTTGTTTGTTTGTTATGACCAATAACTTCAATAATGTATCAGAATGCGTGCATTTTATTTTTGATTCAAACTTTTTCTCTCAACTCTAAGTAGAGTAACCACGATGAGACCAAACAAATATGAATAATTAAAACAGTGATATTAATTAATTAAGATGACTTTAACAACACGAGACCTAGCACAGGCAGTGGCGGACTAAGCCCGTCAGAGGCCCGGGGCGACAAAGCTAAATGAGGCCCCCCAGCTTTAAAAAAAATGTAGTTTTACAAGCTTTTTATTCAGTTCACATTTTTATGTATTAATAAGTGTTTATGTTTATTTCGTTAAAGTCTGGCAAGTGAAACTTAAATTCGACTTAAATTATTTCCCAGGTAGCAAACTGACGTCAGCGACGTATAAGCGACGTCACTCATACGTCATAATGTCACGGACGTCGTGGGACGTCGTGATGACGTCAGCTTGCTACTAGGGTTGTATGTTTATTTAGTCTAATTAGACTAAATAAACATACATAGTATGTATGTATGTAGGTATGTATTACATACCTACAATATGGAATGGATATGGGTGAGGAAAATAAAATACGAATCGATCGAAAAAAAATTACTAAAATAAATCAAAGATAGTTTTACAAGTTACTTTACAATTTGAAAAAAGGTTTATCCGTTCGCGAAAATATCAGAACACACTAATAAACTATTAAATATCAATGTAGAAGAAAACCGGTCAAGTGAGAGTCGGACTCGCGCACCGAGGGTTCCGTTCAAACTCATAAGTACATACATGAATAGTTCAAGAAAAACTATATGGCGATTAGTTTAGTAGGAGCAAATAAGTATGTGTTAAGATTTTTGCAAAAGAGATTGACCACTTTGTATGGGAGTTGGACCAAGTGCTGCCCAGACTAAACATACAGTGCATTATGCTCCTTAGGCTAAAACTAGACTGTATACTAAAGCGCTTTAAGATCTATCCCAGGAGTCATGAAAAAAAAAACTTTTTGATGGGCACTAAAAATTAATTATTTCTTACATTAAAAGTAACAGATTTTACTGTAATCTCGTCGTCTAATCGTCGTCATTGTCATCGATAATAATTGTATCGAGGAATTGAGCAGGGCGCCGAACAACGTCTTGATGCCTCGCCCACCCTAAGAACCAAACTAGGCACATAACATGCGCACAACAGCCAATTGTTCTCCAGCCCGTGAAACATGCACAGCAATAGTTTCGTTTGCACTCTAGCCCACGATCTCGATTGTCCTCATCGATTAATATGTAACAGTGGTTAAAATGTTGTACACAACACGGGAGGTAATAAAGAAAGCCCTCGATCGCATATTTACGTCCCTCGCTTGCAGCTCGGGCCGCAAACATCTGCCTTTTTGATCTCGGCCTTTTTTTGTTTTACCACCCTAATTTTGTAATGTACTATTGATAATCGCTCTCAAACAAAAAACTGAAAGTGCAAAGTAAAACCAAAAGCGCTCGCACGCTAAAAAACCTTAAAAACAAAAATTCATTTTTTTTTTCTCCTGGACCGATTTTGAAAATATATGTATTTTCTAATAGAAAGTAACGCAAGGAACTCGTTAGAGGTATTTTCATCTCTGGGCAGCATTTTGGTCCAAACCTTGTCAATCTCCTTTCTCAAAAACTGTGAAAGTTAGGAAAACCGTTATATTTTTCCTGTAATATATAGGACGACCGACATTAATAATTGGTAATTATTACAGATTTTTCTGATAAGTAACTTCGAAGATAATAGGGGGGAATGGTATTTTTTTTTAATGACTTTAGCCATAAATCAAAAACTACTTATTTAAAAAAAATTACAAAAATAGTGTTTTAATCTACAAATCAAGCCCTTTCATTTGATACCCCACTCGATATAATTTTCAAAGTCTCATTACGGACCCCTTTAGAAAAAAAGTTACAACAAGATTTTTTTACGTCCCATAAGCTCGGGTTAGCGGTTCTTAACACTATTCCAAATTTCAAGTCGATAGCATCAGTAGATCCTGAGATATCTTGTTGTGACAGACGGACTGACGGACAGATAGAGTCGCACCATAAGAGTTCCTTTTTTACCATTTTGGTACGGAACCCTAAAAACAGGTTTAGACTAGTTCAGTTCGTGGACAAGCGCAGGGCGCGCGCTGCGCTTATCCGTACACAGATGGAATTCTCTCAGCGTATTGGACGCGTTCAGCAAAGTTAAAATAAATAAATAAATAATAAATAAATAAATATTAGGGGACAATCTTACACAAATCTAACTAGCCCCATAGTAAGCTCAATAAGGCTTGTGTTATGGATACTAGACGACGATATATTTAATAGATACAAATACTTAAATACATAGAAAACATCCATGAGTCAGGAACAAATATTCGTGCTAATCACACAAATAAATGCCCTTACCGGGATTCGAACCCAGGACCTCTTGCTTCGTTGGCAGGGTCACTACCAACTAAGCTAAAGCGGTCGTCAAAAAGAACATTAGTACCGCGTAAAAATTCTAGATGGCTGTAGTGTTTTGATCTTGATGAAATTATGTAGGTACTAACTACTAAGCACATTTTTAAAGTCTTGTTTAGGATTTGATCAGGAGAACGCGGAGGCATTTGGGGCCCCCCAAAGACCGGGGGCCCGGGGCGGGCCGCCCCTTCCGCCCCCCTGTTAGTCCGCCACTGAGCACAGGGTTTTAGCACCAGGGAGAGGAGTTTAAAAAACATGAGTTGTATTACGTTCAATGAAACACCTTGTTGGTTTCCGCGATTATTACTCAACCTCCCGACGTTTCGGAACGCTTTTCAGCGTTCGTGGTCGCGGGTAGACACCCGATATAAGCGCTTTAATCCGTTTAAATTATTTTATTGCAATATTTGAAAATCAATTTATATTATTTATTGTAGTTTACATGGCGGTAGTGTTATATCATATATGTTTATACTGGGTGAACTTGAAAAAGTTAATCGGCCCACGTTTTCCGATAAAGCTGCTTAAGCTGCTGTCTTATAGTTTCAGACTTTCCCATACTGACCGATCGAAATGGGTCACCACACCCATATATAATATTTAAAAAAGAAAAATTCATTCATTTGGCTATTTAACTCGTATATTTTGCCATTTTTTTCTAACATTGTTGATTAATTGCAATAAGGGGAGTTGAATTTATGCAGAAATAACTCATGAAGTTTGTATTTGCTAAAAGCAACAGACGCGAGTTTCCAGAGACGTTCCGCAAGTTTCTTGAGGCCTTTGAAATGCGAATATGACGCCATTCAAATTATTAATTAAATTTTCAGGTACCCGTGGTTGGGAGACTCCGGCGGAACGGGCATTCCGGGTAAAGACAATTATTTGCCCGACAATTTCGAAAGGAAATAACGTGTGTACTAGTCTGACGGCGTGTTGTATAAAAGTTCGAAAATTTAAATTAAAACCGTAAAAATAGCTTTCCGATTTGCTCCGAATATTTTACTACCTCTTGTATTTTTTGGCAGGCAATAAAATAAATATATGTATTGTAGGTATATCAAATTTCACTGTGTTATTATTTATGGTACTTATCAAGTCCTTTGATATTACAAGAATAAAGTATCCCGAAACAATGAAAAATATGAGGATGGAGTATTAAATGCTTAATCTTGAGCGGACTTTTATACAATTTGTCTTTTAAGTATGTAAGTAACCATAAGTACAGCTTAGATGTATACATTTGGTAAGCCAGGAAAAAATAACAACAAAAAACCCACCCGTTTTTGTAAGAATTTTGTGTTAATGCCCAAAACTGTAAAATAGTATGTAAGTTTGTTTTGTTACTATTTTGTATTAAAGTGCCAAAATAAATGTGTGACATGCTATTTTAATATTTAGTCTTTAATGATAAACATTGTTTAGGAAGGTCTAGTTATCTAAGAAATTCTCATTTAAATCCCTTTTATACCAACACAGTGTTTTTTTTTATTTCGGTTAAATTCGCTTTGAAGTATGACCAATTAATCATTTTATAAAGAGTTGTAAATATTTTTGACATTGATTCGACGCCTACCATAAAAAGGTTGTTTGTGTTAATTATAGATAAGAATTAAAATGCTGGATGTTTTCTAACAGACCGAATTATACCTAATACAAGGGTTTTACCTACCTAGAACGGCAATTTTTCTTTAATCTTAATTGGACTATAAAAATACAATATATTTTATGTTTACTGCGGTCTAACAAATAAACAGTATAATTTTAACATGAATTCTTTGGTAACATGAAAATATCTTAATTTGCATCTTGTTTATTTGAATAATACAAATAATTATAATGAACAATAAATTCCAATTATGTACATAAATTATATTTACTCGGAATGAAAACAATTTTGTTGTAATTTTCCTGGACTAGCTTGGTGCTTTTTGAATAAATTATAAGAGTAATAAATTTTATATAAAATACGTTCGGAGTTTTAATCCTGGAGGTCAGTCATATTCTAAATGCTAATCATTATGTTAATTGCTTTATGAAAGCGTTTACCTAACCTTCTACCTATTAAAGTATTCATGGAAATAAAATGCTTAGTTTGTAATGAATTTGCTCAGCCAATACAATGAAACAGTTCGAAAGAACTAGAATTCCCTGTACGGTCACAGCCTAGCATGCTGTCTAGCTTCCCCGAGAGTACTGGGAGGGTACAATTTAGAAATGCTTATTTTCTGCTAGAGTTTGTTCACAACTTCGTCCACAAATAGTACGAGATGTCGTACGTATAAATTAGGTCTAGCCGTGTTCTGTGTCAAAATACCCGGGTTTTACCGGACTCTAAAGCAAGCCGGGTTGCATTACCTACAATGAACGTGCCGGCATTGCCGGCCGTGTTAAGTAAATAACACCCATCAAAAACATTACATGTAAAAAGATGCAAGTCTCGCAACGCAGTTCTTTTACAACAAAAAAGTTTTGAGATGTAATGTTAAACCAAGTCAGTACCGGGGGGTGTCCACCCACAGAACTCGATTCCCACCGACTTGCCTATTATTAGATCTATAAAATGTGTTCCTCCACAGTTAAATAATAGGCAAGTCGGTGGGAATCGAGTTCTGAGAAATATGGTCTCTAAGTGTCAAAACAGTTGACAAGTACAAAAACAGAAAAAGATCAACGAATGAGACATTATATTAAAATGTAGTTATTTCCAGTTGCAGTTAATCCCACGGTGTTTCATCATTAATGTAGTCTTGTATGCTGTAATAAGCTTTGGACATGAGTTTATGCTTTACACAATTCTTGAATTTGTTAATAGATAATCCAGTTATGTTTCTTGGCAGTTTATTATAAAACCTTACACAATTACCCATGAATGATGTTTTTATTTTATGGAGCCGAGTGGTGGGCACTGTGAGCTTATGTTTATTTCTAGTATTAATATTATGTATGTCACACATGTCAATGTTATGTTGATGTCATAACTGTGGTATATTGAACGCAGCTTAGGCGTTCACCTCTCTCTTTCCCGCCTTGATGATCTCTCTCTTTCATATTAGCCATTGTCACATGTGTACAGCTCTGGTGCAAATAAATCCTAATTAATTAATTATAGGAGTTTAATTGAGATACCACAATTGGCGACGACAACCAGAACCCAAAGTGCAAAGTGAGATATAAATTGAGCAACCACATATTACAATTACAGTACATCCGTGAATCGCCGATCGGCCGATCAGTGAAGTGAAGTTAGCCACAGAACATCATCGACGCCGTTTCGCACAGGCGACTGTACGCTACTTCATGCTTGTTTACGAGGATGTACGTACACATCACGTACACATCCATAAGTTGAGGTTATGTCAGATTCTGATAAAATTGAATATTCTAGTGCCAAAGAAGATGACACCGAGGAGGTTTTAGAGCAAATAAAGGATAAAATAACATTAATAAAATCGGGAAAAAGAACTTATATTTACAAGAGTTCAAAGTTGACAAATAAGGTGATACATATTGACATACTTTTGTGCTATTTTTGTGGTTCTACGGAAACATCTTTATTTTTCTTATATCCTGTTTTTCTAATTTATTTTCTTCTCCATTGATATGTGATAGAAGATTACAAACCTCGAATGTAAGATAACCCTTGGAAATGAATCTTCATTTTGATTGCCAAACAAATATATGTAACACACTGTGTTATGTGCTAGAGATATAAAACATACGATTTTTGACTAACTTTTTAACTACTTAACATTCATGTTTAAATTTTGATTCAAGAGTACATTTAGAATATAGTAGAGTGTACAGTTCTAACACTTCTCGTACCAGTGGAGTTAGTGTTTGTAAAACATTTCTGGCAATAAAATAGTCCAATTAATAAAAAAAAAAAAAAAAAAAAAAAAAAAATGTATAATTTCATTAAATATGTATGTAGCATGTTTATTAGGTTAGTAGTAGTCGCATGAAATAAGTGGGGGAGAGTGTGGTATATTGAACGCAGCTTAGGCGTTCACCTCTCTCTTTCCCGCCTTGATGATCTCTCTCTTTCATATTAGCCATTGTCACATGTGTACAGCTCTGGTGCAAATAAATCCTAATTAATTAATTATAGGAGTTTAATTGAGATACCACAATAACAAAGACGCACAATTCCATAATTGTAAACACATAATTTAAATTTTCACTATTAATACTACTAGACGATATGGTGCTTCTCAGTCCGTCAGTCAGTGCTCTTGAGTACAATGCTAAGAAGAGCGAGGTTATGGTTTTCAAGGCTGGAATAATAAAACCGTATTACGTGCCTCCTATCGTGTTAGACGGTAGTCCTCTGAGCATTGTAGAGAAGGTTAAATATCTCGGTCATATCCTGACAAATACGTTAAGCGATGATCAGGACATTGAAAGGGAAAGAAGGGCATTGGCAGTACGGAGTAATATGCTCGTCCGCAGATTCGCTCGGTGTTCTAAGGAGGTAAAAATAATGCTTTTTAAAGCTTTTTGCCAATCTTTTTACACCAGCGGTCTGTGGGTCAAGTATACGAAACGGGCTGTTAATGCCATTCGAGTACAATATAATAACGCATTCAGGATGCTGATGGGGTTGCCCCGATGGTGCAGTGCATCCGGCATGTTTGCGGAGACCCGTACCGACAGTTTCCAGGCAATATTGAGGAAAAAGATTGCATCGTTGCTGGAACGGGTCACGCGGAGCTCCAACAGCATCCTCAATGCGTTAGGGGGCCGATTTGACTGTCCTTTAATAAAGTTCTGGATAGATCAAATTAAAGGCAAGGCCCAATTTATTTTATATTAATAGGCTACTTTTTATTTTTAATACTAACTTAGTTTTTTAAGGCCAATACTAACAAACTATGGATGTACCTTTGTCCGAAATAAAGACTTATTATTATTATTTGTATGTCTTTCCCGTACACGAGACAATGGTGTCTCGGCCCTTTGGGAGGCGTGCGCGGAGCCGAAGCCAACGCGTAGAGGCCCTTTCGACAATTTAATGAGAGGCAAAGTGTACAGCGGATGTTGTCCCTGCCCGTGTCATGGGACGCACGCAGAGACAGCCCCCGCCAAATGCAAGGACTATTGTTGATTGATGGAATCTAACTCTACTGGGCTATGGCGGTGGAAATATGGACTAAATTACTGGGTTATGGATTGAGACATGACGGCGCCTGTCAGGAAAAGTGTCTCATGGCTTTCGTGGCACTGACAGACTGTGACTTGCCCTCCGCTGATGGGCCCCTGTTAAATAAATAGCGACATTATGAGCAATGGCCTAGCTAGGGGCAACACCAGTGCCGAGGGCTGCAGGGTGTCGAGAGGTGTGCTGCGCTTTCTCCGAGGGTACTCGCGGCGTTATGCCTTTTATCACTTCCACGCCTGGAGCATATAGCTCTCGCGACTCCACTCTGGACGGCCGGTTAAGGCAAGCCAGAGGCGGAGGTCCTTACACTCTTACCCATGAACCCTCCCTAAGGACCCCCAGGAGCACTCGGGTACGTGGGGTCGCTACTCCCCAACAGCTCGCCACAAGCTGCCCTGCGTATTATTATTATTATTAATGCACTTCAGTAAGTGCAAGTTATTTAAAAAAAACTGGTCAATAGCGAGTCGGACTCGCGCACCGAGGGTTCCATACAAACTCGTTAGTAGATACGTGAAAAGTTGAAGAAAAACTGTACGGCGGGACAAACTTAACTTTGCTGTTGAAAAACTGTTACCCCCATACATCGACATAGGTCGCGGTTAGTTTAGTAGCAGCAAATAAGTTAGTTTGGGTTACGATTTATGTAAATTTCTAAAAAAACTATACAAGTTAGGAAAACTTTTAATATTTTTCCTGTAATATTTTGGATGATATTTATAATTGGTACGTACGGTACGTCATTGACACCAAATAATGACAGTAGTGATAAAATAAATTCATACCTTTTACGATATCGGTAATTTCCGGTAACGATAAATCAATCTAAAACCTAAAATGAATCATGCTGTATGTAGTAGCTTGACGTCATTTTAACGTCAGCGGCATCACAAGTACGACCCCTGGTCATAACTAACGGTGGAAGATAGACTGATTTGACAGATAATAAGATTGTAAATCCACTCAACCTGGTTCGACCCCAGGGTACGCCACGGCCCCCACCAACTAGATCGATTTTTGCTATATCCAGTAAGGATTGCAAGTTAGTCAGGCTTCAAAAAAAAGAAAAAAAGATTGAAAATAATGAATAAAAGGTGTTACACAATTTTAATTTTTAAACGAATTTAAAAAAGTGTTTATAGGTATAGGTATAACGATATTTCACTATCACAGCCTTATTTCTCACCTAAACTTGCACGGGCTTAAATATGGGCCTCTCGTAAGTTTACGTACCGTTATGTCGTATGGTTTCACCATTCGAGAAAAAACGTTTGGTACGACTAGTAATTACGTACCTACCTTTAAAAATCATCACTTAGCTGCATAAAAGTTTATTAGTTTTAATGTTTCATATCTTACTCCATTTGTCCATTATTTTCATTCGACAAGGCAAAAAGTCCCAGTAAACGATTTTAAGCAGTATCTATCTAATTTACTTACTGAGAATTGTGCAACTGAGGATTTTAGTTTTTAGTTTTCCGCAGAGAATTAAGTAGCAAGTTGGGGTGGCAATGACTGGGCATATAGCTCGTAAAATCTTATGGTGGATGGAGCGTTATGGTTCTTGAATGGAGAGATGGAGATTGGCGATCTAGTTGGGAACCAAAATTACGCCACCTGTCATTGAGGAAGTCCTTAGGGGATCGAAGTTCAGCAATGGATTTCTTTACATTGAAATGGATATGAACTTTGTTTAGATATTCACCACTTTTTCGGAACCATTATCTAATCAAGCACTTTCTAATAGTCATTCAACACCTAATTTGTCGCTGCCAAGATTCTGATAGGTACACAATATTTCAAATATTTCGACTGCAAGCCTACACAAATTCAAATGTGGGCGTGCTAAACTACCCATAACTTATGAGTATTCCATTCACCGGTACCGTAAATAGATCAGAGATAGTCACTTCTTTATATAAGGTCCTAATTTATTAGTTGCAGATATTTTAGCACATTATACTTTACACTGAAATAATTAACTTTAAATAGAAATTAAGAAATCTTTTCATATAATTTTTTTGATTTCATTTACCTAACAAAAAAAAAATAATTATAATTTCGTCTAAAAAAAAATCACCATGTGCATTATCACATGTCACAATAACACTATCTGTCATGTCAACAATTGTTTGTCGTAAATGTCGTAACGGTTCGGCGGGAAAACTGCAAATGTCATTAGGATGGGATTTATCGACGTGAAGTGGCCAGTTACAGTTAAGTGGTACGTAAAAGAGCTACTAGAATCTGTTCAATGAGTTTTCATTTAGTAATCACATCACATTAACAGGGTGTTATTACGTAGCAAATTTGTTTTTCCTTTTTCTCCAAAAAAACATCGTAAAAGCTATAATGTTTCATGCTTTAATATACTCCAGAGACCGAGTACTATCAGCTGTAAAAATATCTGCAACTAATAAATTAGGACCTTATATATAGCATATAACGCGCAGGAATGTGATGTTCTGTCAAATACTTGATCCATTTTCCTCTACATCTTTGATCCGTGTTATTAATAAACTATATTCTCACAGCGTATAATACCACATCGGTCTAAAAGGGCGTTATTGTATAGGATTTCTGACGATACTTCCGTCGTTGCTTAGCACGCGGCAGTGCGGCTGTCTGCCAGCCTGAGAGCCGACGCAGATTTAATTTGAGATTGCGCTGCGAATGGCGGCTCGGAAACTTTCTCCATATTCACATGCATTAGTTGCTCTTACTGAGATTTGTTGTTATATTCTATTCTGATATGGCTTTCACCTCATACTGTTTTGCAGATATTCGATACATGGCATACCTAGTATTGGAAATAAATAGCTTCTAAATGGTTTGAAATACCTTTATGAGTTCTGGTGTTCCTTAGGTAAAACTATATTCAGATCATACCTATGAGTACGTATGTTGTTCGGTCGATCAATTTTATAAAGATCTAGTGGTCCCTCACAAAATAATACTAACATTTCGTAATGATATGCTTCAATAAAAAAAAAAAACATTTTCATTGGTTAAACAGGCGTGAAAAAAGTTTTCCTTTACCGCCATTCGACTCGTGTAATAATATTATTTTCATCACATTTGCTCGAAAATGGTGTCATTACACGTAGGTTCTGCGGGCCGTAAATGGCCTATTACGCCCTAGGGCGTAATGGTTTTCTTTTTAAATTTGAAACGCTGGTTCTGTTTTACTCTTATTTGTCATGTGCAAAGGAAACGCCAACTTACTTTTTTAACTTTTATCACTGAAACATTTATTTAAAGATAACTGTAATTGCAAATACATATAAACACATATTTCGGTAACATTAATTAAATGTTTAAATAATGTATTTCTTTGTTTTGCAAATATAAAATCAACTAAAATGGCCGTTACCGCTATGGTTTCCGAACGTAACTTGACGTTCGCATTATCTATGGACATATGTGACAAATGTCACTGTCTGTTTTAATATTTTCTTGTCATACTGGGTCGAAAAGTAAGGTTATTTTATTAAGATTTCCTCACAAGTGTGATGAAAAACATTGTGTGTGCCACGGGCGGTAAAGGAATTACAAACTCGTGTTATTAAAGCCCTCGGTTTCACCTCGGGCTTATAACAAACACTCGTTTGTAATTCCTTACTTACCGCCCTAGATACACAATGTACTATTTCATCACACTTGCTCGTAAAGGGTGTTATAACACGCGCGCTTATAGACCAACTCGAGCCGATTTACCCCCCGTGGAGTGGATTACAAATATCTATAACTCCCACGGGAGGAAAAGGGTAGTTCTCTGCGATTTTATACCGCGATTTTTTTTTCATTACCATCGCCACTATTATTGGCGGTTTTATAAAAGCAATCAGGATCATTATGATAAAAATAGCAGAGGCACGCGACTTCTACAAGATAACCAAAAACGACTCCATAGTTTATACGGAGCTCATCTATAATGTGGCGATGGTAATGATGCGATTGGTGCGACTGTTTAGTCGCAGAGAACTACCCAAAAACTGTATGAAAATCTATAACTCCCTCGGGAGTTATGAGTTTAGTTTTAAAAGTCGTACGTCATTTTAGACTAAGGAGGTTTCGAATCAGCCAAGGCTATTTCACATCTTCAAAACTTGGCTACAAAACCAATTTTAGTGTAAAATAAAACTTACATGGTATATTTTACTATTATTTCCGTAGTTTTTGCGATTATTTTAATGCAATTAAATTAATTTAGTTTAAAATTTTATTTTGAAAATCGGTACAATCTGGCGACATTGCCTGTCAAATTTAAAAACTAAACGCAGTTCTTAGCATTATCTGTGGAAGACTATATTGAAAAAGTTGACAGTTGAAGTTGTCTCTTAGCGGGTGCGTTTAGTTTATTTCATTTTTATGTTTAATTTTTTTTTTCCTCGCAAATGTGATGAAAAACATTGTGTGTATCACGGGCAGTAAGAAGATTACAAACTCGAGTCATTAAAAGCCCCCCGCCTACGGCGTCGGGCTTCTAATAGACTCTCGTTAGTAATCCCCTTCTTACTACCCTCGGTGCACAATGTACTATATTTATGAAACTCGCCTGTCGACTCGTTGCCTTTCATTATGTAACAGTCACATAAACTATTATTATGTATACCATTTTGTTACCATTTGCTAACTAATTCTCTTTGACAAGTCCAGTTTCCTTCAAAAAACCTCGAATGTCAAAGGCAAGACGATACCACTCGATCTTATGTTTTACAGAATTAACGTTAAACATCAAACTAACTTTTGGGTTAATAAGAGACTAAGGGACAGTCCCCTATAGGGATCAAAGGGACTAAATTAGCCCTTTCAAATAGGGTGAGAAACTTTGAGTAGTTAGCAAGCAGTTACATCATTTATGAGAATGTGTTTTTACTTTAAAAGTCAAAGACGTTTTCAAGACTTATAGTCTGCCTGACTATAAGTCTCACTCTGCGATTTTGTTTCGACGTAATTATTATTCTTCCTTGCCTAATGCATTAGGCAAGTTCAGGACTGCGCCGACACCCTGCAGCGCCTGTGCTGTGTGCAAAACCTATGAAGCCCAAAGGAAGGTTATGTGTTTGACCGGTATGTATCTATTTATGTATGTATGTATTTATGTACGTATGTATGTACGTAAGTATGTATATAACCCGACTGCGTCGAAGCCCAAAGGAGGGTTATGTGTTTGACCGGTATGTATGTATGTACGTAAGTATGTATGTAACCCGACTGCGTCGAAGCCCAAAGGAGGGTTATGTATTTGACCTGTATGTATGTATGTAAGTATGTATGACGACGTGTATCAAAACAGTTATATAACGTCACGCAAATATTTTTTTTAACTACCTCTAATTCACTAGGAAATTTAAGCTAAGTATAATAATAATTTTATTTTTGTCGACAACTCTAGCGGTGAGCGTGGCGACCAGAAAGAGCGCGCGTTATGAGTTAGAGCGAGAACGTATGAGTTAGGCGCATTTTTGTGACTCGAACCTGGGTTTTTTGTTAGACAGTGCGACTTCTGTACAAAGTACTATTACTTATTCTGTGGTATAGTGCAGTAACTAATAAATTTTAGTATAAACTTTGCCTTCAACTACACAGTTGTGCCTGAGGCTTCATTTCCTTTAATTGAAACTTTATATTTCGTTGCAAAACGTAATGGTTCTACACTGTTGGTTGTACACCTCTGAAGCGGTTAAATATTTAACAACTGTAGAATGTTAAGTGGAAAGGCAACATGTGTGTGTGTGTGTGGTGTGTGGTGTGTGTGTTAAGGGTTACATGTGTGATCATGTCCAGTTTTGTTGTAAAGGTGATTCGTACCGCTTGTTGATACATACAAACGAAAAAAGGATTAATAATCGACTTTAGAAACAAAAAATGTCATTGCAATGTTTTTGTTTCATAGCCTGATAGCTACATTTTTTAGAGCGAAACAACATGACAAGTCCCGAAAAGTCAGAAAAAACACCGTCTATTAGCAGCATTCGAAAATAAAGCTTTAATTACTAAATATATATCTTTATATATATACATAATTCTTTTGTAAATGTGTTTGTCACCTGACTCCTCCTAAACGGCTGGACCGATTGGATGAAATTTTGTGTGGGTCCCTGGACGGTTTGAAAATACAAGTGGACCCGGTAGATGGCGTGGTAACCGCATTTTCATGACGCGGGACGAAGGCGGGCAGGGCGGGACTGCTATATATATATATATATATATATATATATATATATATATGCATATATATTATTAGACAATAAGTCTTCATAAAGTAAATAGTTTCTGATATTTGTTGATAAAATTGGTTGAATTACACAAAACCCTCAAATATTGGACTCATAAATTGAACACTTACCGCGAAAATCAACTCTTTAGTCTTTTTAAGAATAATATCCAAAAAATCAAATTCACTTCATAAACCACTTGTTACTTACACAGAAAAACAATCTCAACTAATTAAAGAGTACAAAGTTTCGAATCATAATCTTAATGTAAAATATGCTAAGTATACATATATAGATACAAGAAATCAAAGTACATAGAAAAATTAAATGGCACTCGCCTGTGTACAGACCGGGAATCGAACCTGGTACCTCTGGATTTCCGGCCCAGTGACTCAACCACTCGTCCACCGTACACTCAGAAAACGCCTTCAAATTTGCCATCTACTTTGACTTCCCGCACTATTCTGTTTTAATAGGAATTAACCTAAACGCCATCTATGAGAACTGCATTACACAGGTTCCCACCCCCAATGTGTATCCTTCCGGATACAACGCGAACCTTGTTACAGGTACGACGATCGAGCGAGAGATGGCGCCACTATTAATACTTTTTATATGAAAGAAACATTTTTTGTCTCTTTATTGGTTTAATGCGGGTAATTTACACCACATTTCTATGTTACATATATAGATACAAGAAATCAAAGTACATAGAAAAATTAAATGGCACTCGCCTGTGTACAGACCGGGAATCGAACCTGGTACCTCTGGATTTCCGGCCCAGTGACTCAACCACTCGTCCACCGTACACTCAGAAAACGCCTTCAAATTTGCCATCTACTTTGACTTCCCGCACTATTCTGTTTTAATAGGAATTAACCTAAACGCCATCTATGAGAACTGCATTACACAGGTTCCCACCCCCAATGTGTATCCTTCCGGATACAACGCGAACCTTGTTACAGGTACGACGATCGAGCGAGAGATGGCGCCACTATTAATACTTTTTATATGAAAGAAACATTTTTTGTCTCTTTATTGGTTTAATGCGGGTAATTTACACCACATTTCTATGTTACATATATAGATACAAGAAATCAAAGTACATAGAAAAATTAAATGGCACTCGCCTGTGTACAGACCGGGAATCGAACCTGGTACCTCTGGATTTCCGGCCCAGTGACTCAACCACTCGTCCACCGTACACTCAGAAAACGCCTTCAAATTTGCCATCTACTTTGACTTCCCGCACTATTCTGTTTTAATAGGAATTAACCTAAACGCCATCTATGAGAACTGCATTACACAGGTTCCCACCCCCAATGTGTATCCTTCCGGATACAACGCGAACCTTGTTACAGGTACGACGATCGAGCGAGAGATGGCGCCACTATTAATACTTTTTATATGAAAGAAACATTTTTTGTCTCTTTATTGGTTTAATGCGGGTAATTTACACCACATTTCTATGTTACATATATAGATACAAGAAATCAAAGTACATAGAAAAATTAAATGGCACTCGCCTGTGTACAGACCGGGAATCGAACCTGGTACCTCTGGATTTCCGGCCCAGTGACTCAACCACTCGTCCACCGTACACTCAGAAAACGCCTTCAAATTTGCCATCTACTTTGACTTCCCGCACTATTCTGTTTTAATAGGAATTAACCTAAACGCCATCTATGAGAACTGCATTACACAGGTTCCCACCCCCAATGTGTATCCTTCCGGATACAACGCGAACCTTGTTACAGGTACGACGATCGAGCGAGAGATGGCGCCACTATTAATACTTTTTATATGAAAGAAACATTTTTTGTCTCTTTATTGGTTTAATGCGGGTAATTTACACCACATTTCTATGTTACATATATAGATACAAGAAATCAAAGTACATAGAAAAATTAAATGGCACTCGCCTGTGTACAGACCGGGAATCGAACCTGGTACCTCTGGATTTCCGGCCCAGTGACTCAACCACTCGTCCACCGTACACTCAGAAAACGCCTTCAAATTTTACGGTTCCTATACAACCTTTCAACCTCTAATGTATTACCTGTTTAGGATATTTCCTTTAAAAATCTTGAAATCATTTCAGTTCAATCAATTTTAGAATTAGATCTCCTACATTAAAAATCCTTTGGTCCCTACACAAAGTTTCAACCCTCAGAGCCTGGCTGGGAGCATAGAAAATGCAAAGAAATCAATCCCTTTTTTCTTTCAGTTTAAGTTGGTTAGGTAGCTTGCGTCCCTCAGACTAGAAATAGAAACCCCGTTTTCTGGGGCTTCGTCGACTTGCTGGCGGATCGTAGTTGCTTTGAAAAAAAAACGAAAGTAAAAGCTCTTTTTAGGGTTCCGTAGCCAAAATGGCAAAAACGGAACCCTTATAGTTTCGTCATGTCCGTCCGTCCGTCTGTCTGTCTGTCCGTATGTCACAGGCATTTTACTCAGAAACTACATGATGGATATTGATGAAATTTGGAATATAGGTGTCTTGTATGGGCCGCTACTTAGTTTGGTAGGTAAAGAACTAAAAAAAATATTTTTAGGGGGGCACTCCATACATGTTAAAGAAGCTAAAAAAAATTTTTTTCAGCAAATATCAACGTGTGGTACATAGTTCGACAGCTCTTTAAAAACCACTATAAGGTTTCAAAATAATATTTTTGATTAGGTGAATATATTTGGAAATAATCGCTCCGAAAGTTGTGTAAATTGTGTCCCCCCCCCTCTATCTTCTAAACCGTGTGTCCAAAAAATATGAAAAAAATCACGAAGGTAACGCTTAAATAATACTTTCAACGAAAATTATTTTCAACAAGATCGGATTAACCGTTTTTGAGTTATTGCCGGTGAACTGCGCTTCTCAACAAAAGGACGTTATTGCTATGAAGATACGCTCTTTTGTTGTTGTACTTTTTTTACTTATAGTTACGGCTATGGAACCCTACACTGAGCATGGTCCGACATGCTCTTGGCCCCTCAAAGTGTAATTCGCCCTTTGGGTTCTTATTTTAACTCAAACATTGAAGCTAAAAAAGGCTTAAAATATGAAGGCACAAAAATGGATTATTCAAAATTTAAAAAGATAAAAAAGTAATTTAGATAAATCGAATTATGTAAAAATGTGTCCAAATATTATATATTTGATGATCATTTCTCTTAATTTGGGGCCCATCAAGTAACTATGATGTAATTTTTAGATCTCAAACATTTGCATTTGCGTAGTTCTAAATGGAATTAAATATAGATTTATTTGATTTATTGTATGTCTCAAAGAAAAAAGCTCAATCATTAAAAAATATGGCCGTTTAGATTTTTTTTCTGCTGCTTTGTTAAATTAAAATGATCATTAAATACATGCCAAACATTTTTTGTGTAGTTCTAAACAGATTAAAATATCGCTTGATTTTATTTATTCTATATCTCACAGGAAAAAGCTCAATCATTAAAAGATATGACCATTTAGATTTTTTTGCTTACCGTTTCTGCAAAATTAAAACGATCATTTAAATACTAAAAAGATCAATTAAATACGTGCCTATAGATTTGGCGTTTTGTAACTCTTCATTTTGTTTAAAATTTCAAGTATCTACTCTACAGTTCAAAAGTTA
Organism: Eudemis profundana; assembly: GCA_947034925.1. Lineage (NCBI taxonomy): Eukaryota > Metazoa > Arthropoda > Insecta > Lepidoptera > Tortricidae > Eudemis > Eudemis profundana. Next base: position 26,452,332 of record OX344796.1, on the reverse strand, counting down.
AAGCCCTGTGACAGATAGACAGACGGACAGATGGACAACGGAGGCTTCGTAATAGGGTTCATTGGCACCCTTTTGGTACGGAACCCTAAAAACACACCGTCGAGCAATAAGCAAAACAAAACATCGAATGTTACAACCATAAATAACCATGTAATAGTAAACCTGCGTAAACAGCAACGTATGAGGGTAATAAGGCCTAAAGATATATTCTCAGCATGGCGCACATTACAGCCCCTCAAGCATGCAAGAGAGTTTCATAAAATATAATAAGACTATTACCTAGAGGCACGATGAAAACAGGTCAGCGGCGGTGGCCGTAGGAAAACACATGCACGTATATCAGACAACAAGTTCGAAACGGTACGAGCCTGTCCTTCTCTGGCAAGAGGCGTGAAATCTTTTACAGGCTCTTTTACAACCCATGTCGCGTTGATATAATGATACGGCTTGGTGTTCATGTTTAGATGATTTTTTTATGTTGTTGCTTTACGACAACGAGACCTAAATATAATAGCAATATGTGTGCGTGTACGCAATTCTATGTAACGCCAAACTTCGTAGACTAATTAGTGTTACATTTCACTGCTCCACTTTGTATCATAACAGCGAGTAAGACTACGAACTAACATCAAACAGGATCTTGATGCAAGAACGGACTTAATTAACTTGGCACAAACAGCGCCTTAATCACAATCGACCCAATAAGCCCGTTCATTATTTTCCTTTATCAACGAACATAAGAAGATAAAAGCGGCAACTTATTCTTGCGGACGACATTTTTATGTCGTCAGAATAGGGAAATAACGAACTCATAAATGAGAGTTGGACGATAAACAAGCAATGGCCGTCGAGATAAGAGTGGCCTCTCTGCGAACTGATGCCACTGCGATGGGTGGATAACGCTTTTACCTATACGAACTGCTTTCAACATAAGTGTAATTTTATTTTGCACGGAATACTAAAAACATTAATATACGAGTATGTTCCTAAACACTTTTAGGATGAATGTGAATAATATTGTAGTCTAATACTTATTAACTTTAAGAGAGTGGCGGGAAGCGGTAGGATGCGGAGAGCTGAGAACTGGGTATGATGGCGCGACCTGGGGAAGGTCTATGTCCAGCAATGGACGACTACGGGACTATGATGATGATGAATTTTAATTATATTAGGCTAAAACTTTATCAAATAGGTATACTTCCATATTATATCTCTGTAAGATGTGAAGACAGGTATGGTTGTTGGGTCCTTCTAAGTTCAACTGAATTTTTCACTGTGAAGAACATAGCAAAGTATTTATTAAAAATAGGTGACTTTAATTATTATAATGTATTAATTATAAAAATCTTTGAGACAAAATGACTTACGTAAATACCATCTGGTAAGTAACAAATCGAATAGCCTTTTGAGTAACTCACAGAATCTGGCCGCATGAATGGAACAAGTTTCAAGTGAACAGGGATCTTGCAGGCGCAACGTCAAAAGATGGCTTCAACGTCGACCCGGAGCTACGAGCACCCGGAGAAAACGTCCAAACAAGAAACCTTTTCAAAGACGAGGTTATAATTGAATAGGTACGTTTCTTGTCATTGAAGATGAATATTATTTGCATTGCTTTTAAGAGATATTTAGTTAGTGCAGCTAGATTTTGTATCTATAAGAAACGTTTTTATAAGTACTATCTATTATGTCCTAAAAAATGTAATTCTGGTAAATCAAATAAAAATATAAGTGTACCTACTTGGGTTTTGCAAATGCTTTTATCAAGTAAATCCTACCAAATTTAAGGACTTAGAAGAATCTCGCTTGGTGGTGTAGCCATTTTACGATTGCGACGGTTTGTAGCTTTCGGCTCGAGACATCACATTCAGAATTTACAAACGTTTCGCATTCGCAACCGCACCAGCTTTGAGCTGTCCGGCTCAAGATTCGTATGACTTTTATGTTTTCCTGCAGAAAAATAACATGTTTCATCTGATAAGAGGCTGTCGTCGGCGCGGCTCGTGCCTCCGCGTCCAATAGTTGCGCGGACATCCTTTGTTATTCCGTTTTGTTTTTATTGCTCGGGGAACTGGAACGTTTGCTCTCCCAAAAGCCTATTAATGTTATTCTAGATAATGCAAAAGTTGGGAATTGTTTATCCAGTTCAGGGTAAGTATAATAGGTCTTTTACTTAGAAATAGCCGGACAATCATTACAATAAGCCGACTTTATGGCATCGAATGAGAAAGTAACTTTTATTCACGAATTAGTTACATGATTTGTTGGAATTTCACGTAAACCTACCGATAATAATACCTTTTTTTTTGCTATTTTTTCCTCTAAAGCGATGAATAAACATTGATGTAACGTATAAACTGTAAGGGAAGCGAGCTACTGATTCGTGCCAACGAAAGAAGTGCCTTTTCACGCCGCTTTGAATCCTTTCATACTTAGAAAGGGGGCTGAATATCAAAAGCACAGTCATACGCAGCGTTTGCATCATGGCGATGACTTGCGAAAACATACTTTGTTAAAGAAACTCGTTCGGATTTAGCTAAGAAAGTACCTAATTTTAATTAAAGTAACATGGCCAGCAGATATTCATGGGCATTAAATGTTAACGCAAAAGCTGTTCCTGTGTCAAATTATTTTCCTATCTGCAAATTAATTTAGTTCAAAATAATATGGAAAGTAGGTATATACTTTCCATATTATTCTGATCAAAATTAATTACGTTACGTGTGTAAATATTTACTCACCTATCATCTAATTATGTTATTAAATTCAACCATCAGAAAAATAATATTGAATTAAGTTACTGTTGATTATTTTAATTGTTACTGCAATAAATTAATTAATGTGCAAGCATTTCACAGCATATCTAACCTTTGGATTGCCTGCCTTATTCGTGGATGAGTTCTACGCACCACTATGCACGCGACCCCGTATTAATTAATGCTTGCTGGAATTATTCGTGTTCGAACAGTCACTTGTTTTTTCGGCAGATTGGCGTTTTCTTTAAAAGCGTTTGATAATAAAAATAACTGTAAATATGTGTGTGTGTTGCGTATGTGTTCGTTCGTTGATATCTTAGTTAGATAGCAATATCTAAGATATTAAATTTGTGACTATTTGTGCGGTTATTAAGAACGATCGGGTCCCGGCCGCTGACGATATTTGTGTAAACAAACGGACGAAACACGGCTCCCGGAGCAAGCGGTTTGGAGTTTCCGGATTAAGGTATGTCATCCAATTTTGTTGGTGAGCTGTTTTGATGCTGCGCGGGGGTCAAACCAACCAGACTATGGTATATTCGTACATAAAAAAAACCGAAGGCAAAACACTTATCTTATCTTCGTCCTAGGTTGTGATATTTGTTATACTGAGACGCTCTGTAAAGATTAAGTGCGTAAGCTTCTTTGCTGAAATCTGCCGTAGTAATAGGTACTCGTAGTATCAAAGCAGGCTTAATTAAATCTGGAGTCAGCGGGGTAGCGCCTTTTCGGCATTATTTTCTAAAATTAGTCGGTAAACATTTGCATTAAATATTCTAAAGATTAAGTCGAGAAAATGAAAATTTATCTTAATCATGAATAGGTATACAATGTGTTAGGTGAATGGATAAACCGCAAACTGGTGATAGATGGTACCTAGGTCTATCAAATACTTTAGGTCCTGCAAAGGTCTATTTAAGACATAGTTTTTAGTTTTTTTTTTTAAATTCATAGGTAGCCTACATTTTTGGCTATACGGCGCGATTTTTATTGCTTTTAATTAATATTAGCCTATCATGACAAAACTGATAAAATTCGTGATTTGTATTCGTCGTTCGGAATTCGTGAGGTCAGTAGGCCACCTTGTGGGGGGGGGCATTACCACGCTGTAGCCTCCGCTGCTCACCAACACTTGACATGATGCTGGGCTGAATGATTTGATTTGTAGTCGAATACAAAACCAAGATTTCAGTATAATCCAAGTATAATCAAATACGTATGTCAAAAGATAAGCCCTAGCCAGGTTAAACATCTCCTTAACTTAACACATTACTGCTAGTCCTTAAAAACTAAAATACATCTAATACAAATCTTTCAAAACTATATCTTTAAGTATAAAAATATTAAACCCCTGCAATTCACCCACCGGGACAAAGAGCCAAGAATGCTCGCGGCGTTGCCTCGTTGAATCGCCAGGCTCAGACTCTGTGCGAATAAAGACCCAGCCCTAAGATCGCCAGAGACTTCCACCAGATTTGCCGACCTCGCGAACAAATTTGTTGGTGTCAGACGACCAAGGGCCCAAGGTTTATACTCCAAGTGCCACAAATATGTAATCACTCGATAATAAAGCATATTTGCAACACTTGACTGCCTGAACGTGGTCAGCGGCAGATCAAATACCTTATAACAACATTTATTTTTCTTTTATTTAATTATAATGCTTAATATAAAAAATCCGATTCTGCAATTTTTTATTCTGTGTAACAATACTACTACTACCTATATGAAAGAAACATGATGTTTCTTTATTCGTTTTTAATGTGGGTAAATTACACCACATTTTTGGTGTACACAAAAAATGCAGCCTAAAATGCTACTTTATAGTATAAATTCTAGGCAAACTATAAAGTTTTACCTCATATTGAGCCGCAAGTGGCATTTTCCGTCCAGACCGTGCTGGGAGAAAATGCCATTTCATGGCCAGCAGAAAACGTGAAATTGTGGAGATACCACAGGCGGTAATAAACAAAGCCCCAAATCGCTAATTCGCATACCTACGGTTTGGGCCTCAAACACCTGTGATCTGGGACATTTTTTATTACCGATCTGTACGTCTAGCATAACTGGCCGCGACTTCGTTTCTCGCGCGACAGAGCATCACCTGTCACTGTCACACGATATTGAGTGGAAAGAGATAGGTAGCATTTGTCGCGCGACAAAGAGTCGCGTGTTACAGTTGTGCTAGAGGTACTGGGTGCGTATTCTAACTCATCCGAAAACCGCAAGTGTTATAAGATAAGGCACTAAGTAAGCGAACATTTCCCACTTTCCCCGATGCAGTAGGTAAAAAAAACCCTTATATAGGATCACTTTGTTGTCCATCCGTTCGTCCGTCTGTGAAGACCCTTTATCTCGGAAACGCGTGGAGGTATTGAGTTGAGAATAAAACCATATGACAATAGTCGACATAATGCTGTTGTCACCCCTATTGCTAACGACGTTAACATCCAAAATGGCAGCTACTGGGACAGTGTTTTGCTCTATGATTTATTCATTTTCCATTTTCACTTCTTCTATTTCAAGTGTATGGGGCCAATTTCTCATCCATTTCACTTAAAACATCTATTGTTTGATTTTGCATTTTGATTTTTAGCAAACAATTCTTGGTTGTTCATTGTGTTTAAAAACAGGCTTTGAGTGAAATTGGACGTAATGGGATTATTCGTTAAGACAGCCGTAATTTTTTTAATATCGTTAGGTCTAGTTTTTATATTAGTAATCTGATGTTTAACAGTTACAATTATCCTTAAGTATTCTGCTAAGTATTTTCACGCTTTTGTACTTTATTTATAAAACTTATTTTATTAACAGAGTAAAAAAAAACGAGGTTATCAATTCGACCCGTATGTATGTAATATTGTCAGAATTGTACAGTTTTTATAGAGGCTACACTATACCATCTTCTAAACGTGTGTGCCAAATTTCGTAAGTGTTGTATGTTTGTCCTCGCATATCTCAAATACTATAAGTCGGATTGCAAAAAATATTCTTTACTTAGTTGGAATAGGTATAGTCTAACTTCGGGAACTGTTTAAGTTTCATCAAAATCGGTGTAGTAGTTTTTGAGATAGAGAGTTATGTGTGTAACAGTCACCAGGGAAACGAATACTTCACAGCGTAATTCAATTACTACTGAAATTAAGAAAATGAAGAAATAAAAAAGTAATTTACAAAATTAAATCGACTTCAAAAAGGAGGAAATAAAAGTTTTATGCCAACTATTTTTTTAAGGTCGGTGCCAGCCTTAATATTTGAATAACAGTCCGAGACGTACACCGACCTCAAAAAAAAAGTTGGCATAAAACGTCGAGAAGTCGGTTTAATTTTTTTAAATTACTTTTTAGGGTTCCGTACTCAAAGGGTGCCAACAGAACCCTATTACTAAGCCTCCGCTGTCCGTCTGTCTGTGCATCACAACCTTTGGAACCGTATTAGGTAGAGACTTGAAATTTTCACAGAATGTGTATTGCTTTTTGCTCGACAGTGGTACGCGGTACTCTTCATGTGCGAATCCGACTCGTACTTGATCGATTTTTAAATCTATTATGCACTTTGAGTGTTTGTGTTAGAAATATTACAGTCTATTAATTTTTACAAGTAAATATGAATACACTCATGATATCACTTAAGTGTCACTTTTTCCAAAGCTTTTTACATAAACAGTGGTGCAATAGTATGTATTTCTCTTGATAGTATCTGAACTGGAATACTAATATTTGAATTTGAGTATGTTCAAACCTAGTATGATGCCTAATGCGCGATAGCATAAAGGGAGCATTCCATGAAAACATCAACTTTTTGTCCCTTACGAAACGCTATGGCAGCTACCCTAATAAAACGTCTTAGCTGCTAAGAAACACTACCAATCTTAAAGCCGAGTTATGATATTACAATGCTGATAATTAGCTTCTTGAATTTAATTCTCGGAAGTATTAAGACGGTGGTGTCCTTTACGAAATATTTTCATGGAATGCTCCAAAGAAGGTTAGATATCGTCACAGTGCATTACGAGGTGACGCTCGGGCGTAGCGGGGCTGGCGGCTGGAGGCTGGGGGCTGGACGGTGGAAGCCCCGGGGCCGTAATCGCGGCCCACGGTCCGACCGCTGCATGCTGCATTATGAATTTGTACTCTTTTGTCCGCAGGTTTTAATTCCACCGGTAAAATGTATTGTTCATGGAACAAAGACTTCGGTGTCATTGTTGTTGGCCAAAGTTCATTTAAATTCCGTGCCCGTGAGAGGGAACAGTAGCAAATATGAATTCCTTTAGTCCTTTTGTCAAACTGTTTTTGCTCGCTTTCGAGTAATTCTTTTGAAAGCCACGCTCTTGGTTTAGCTGCGGGTCTATTAAAATCTGTCCGTGAGTACTCCGAATCCCCATTCCAGAATTAAATGGATTGTGTGATTTTGACGGAGTTTATTACGCTGCTTGTTTTAGTTAGTGGATTTAAGACCATTTTAGTTTGAGGAGCAATATGTAAACGGTTTCTTCGTTAGATTTAAAACAAAACATTTCAGTTGTACCTAATAGGATCGTCTTATTCATTCTTCGGCACTGTAAAATTCCGGACTCGTGTTTGGAGTTTCACATGTTTTTTGATAAAAAGTGAATGACCCAAGCTAAGTTTAACACTTTGAAGTGGATACGGCTTTATTTGCAAGTTGTATAGATACCATTTGTATAAGGGTACAGCTGAACTCATCACATCCGGTAACACCTTTTTAAACGAATTTAATTTCTGGATAGAACCCGGGACATCTAGCTTCGTAGGCGGTATCACTCCCACTAAACTTATAATAATCGTATCGACTTAAAAAATGTTCGGTTATATTTCCGACATAACCAGTTCCTTTTTCTTATTGCTATACTTGTTTCAAAAAATATAGTTTCAAATACGTAATCCGAAAGGTAGTGGAAGTTGTGTGAAAAACCTGAATACGAAATGATGCCAAGTTTTTATACCAACTAGACTAGAGCACATTTAAAATAGAACACAGTGTCCTTGTTAACAATTCGTTAAACAGCAATCGAAGCTTGTGAAAGTTCGGGAGCGATGAAAGAAAAAGAACGTCCTGGCGCCCCTCCAAGATTGTCAGATCTCATCACAGCTTTTGCAACAAGTTACAAACCTTATAATACGAGTATGTACCCAAAGAATACTACTTGGAGTAGAAAAGTTCAAAAATTCGCATGTAATAGTTTGATAGTTTTTAGGGTTCCGTACCCAAAGGGTTCCAACGGAACCCTATTACTAACCCTGTCCGTTTGTCCATCCGCCACAGGGTTCTAGCTTTTAAACTTACTTAAAATTTTCACAGAATATGTATTTCTATTGCCGCAATAACAACAAATACTAAAAACAAAATAAAGTTAAAAATAAAAAGGGGTCCCCATACAAGAAACCTGTTTCTTGGTGTCTTTTTCCTCGATGTTGGTACGGAATACTTCGTGCGCGAATCTAACTCGCACTTGGCCTGTGTCACTCAGCAAAAATATTCCTGCAAATTTTTCCCCTTCTAACGTGGTTCTTTTTCATGATTACTGTCTTGAATTAATCATTTTTAATAGAAAAAAATACAAGGTGCTTGTATCGCATTGTAGACTCAAAATAGCCCAGAGAATAATTTGAATGTGATAAATACAGTCCATTTTCATCATTCCCCCTTTAAATGGCGGCCTGCGAGGCCAAAGCAATTTTCTCGTAGGCTAACAGAAACTTGAAAAAAGAAAATTACACAATTTGCTAATGGGCATGCCGCGGATAATAATTCGGTACGATTTTTCGTACGAAAGGAGATATAAATGAGAATTGAAAATACGACTTTTTGATCGTGATTAATTTTTTATCGAAATGCGAAATTCGGTTTAGCATAATTACTGTTTTCTTTTTATCGAGATTACAAATTACTGTAAATCATGTTTCAAGTTGTTATCTTTGATATTCCAGAAAATTTAATAAGGACAGTGAATAAATATTTATAAAAAATCCAATTCACTGAAATATTAGTTAAATGATACTTTGCCGTTTTATAAAATGTCTTTCGGCAAAAGAAGATAAAATATATAATTGATATAAGAATACCACAAACCGAGAATCATGCACGATGCCAACAAAAATAAAATTATTTTTTAATTGAAGAAATTCTCTTCATCTCTCGTCTCTGTTCTTGATTTACTCATTTTGTTTTTAATGTGAGTTCCACTCGGATGCTCACACCAAGCTGAAGCAAGATTACATTTTTAATTAGACAGATAATAGTCGTCTCACGAGGAGGGCGGTAGGTATTTGTTTCTAAAGAAAATACATTCTGTAATAAAAGCACTATATGTGGAAAGTTATTAATGTTCTTCAAAGTTATTTTATGAGTAAGTATCTAATAAGAGATTGAGTTTTTATTCCGAAAATTAATTAAATTATAATTTAATTAAGCATTACTTTAAGTAAAAATTAGTTTTCTAAGCCGTTAAAATATGTTTTTAAACTCTGTCAGAGCTACCTACTAATAGCAGTATCCAGATACAATTTTATGAAAAATATTGGTGGACGCTTTTCCTATTTTCTTTAATGCCAGCTCGATCGCAAATATACATAGAAACAAAAATTACTTGTGTGATTTGATTTTCTATCCCTATATTTTAGTTTTACCTTTTCTTTTGAATGGTAAAAAAAAGAAATAGCTCCACATGACGGTTACCTAATTGACAAATATACAGCGTGGAAATGTAATACGGGCGAATATTGAAACGGTGGTCAGCATAGGACCTAAGAAGTATATTTAAATAAGTTTTGCTTAAAACTACAATGAAAATATTTACCATACAAAATAATTAGGCCCGCATTGTAACGCAACACATTCAAGTTGACAAACACGCTAGTTGACAGTTACTTTAAAAAAGCTCGTATCTCGCAATGTCATAACAAGCATGTATGCGGTACATTGCTGCTCGGTAAATTTTCAAAAATTAATTACGAAGTCACTATTAAGTGGAATTTAAAAAATCATATTAATTAATGATAACACTACTGAACGCTATATCTGGTTTAATTGTTTGCTCGTATTGCACTTCCACGCTGTATTTATTTAACAATTGAAAAATCAAGGCTTAGCTTAAGTAAGTACCGATAAACCTGCGAAACGTCGTGGATCGATACCATTACATAGTGAACAACAGTGGGGTCAGTTTTTCTTAGGTCGTATTACGGTTCGGGGCTAAAAAGGCATTTGGGGTCAGCTGGGTTGTATAAATGCACGATTTGGCGGCAAATTTACAACTTTTTCTCAGCTCCGGTCTTCGGAAGGGGCAACTGAGAAGCAATCTCGTCGCGGCAGCCACCGAGTTATTTCGCAGAATATTGCCGGGCGCGTGACTAATAAAATGACAAATAGCGGACATGTGGTCCCATTGCGAACATACGGATGGCGCAACTGACGAATGATTTATATAACAAAAATAAATATTCTTTTTTAATGCTCGTGTTCAAATCCTTCTCGTGAAATCTCCGAGATATCCGTTTGACATAATGTTCGAAAGTTGGCTCATAGCCGATTTGATACTAAGTATTAGCTCCGTGAGATATCCTTATCTGGGGGCACGGCAGTGCCCCCGCCAAGTCGAGCAAAACAAAGGCACGGCCGTACCATCCTTTTCTCGAAGCCATTCAGGCCATTTTCAGCCTTCCGTAATATTGTACTGGCTAAAGCTAGAACCCTGAAATTTCAGGGATATATAGGGCACAATAAGACTATATATTCTCAATATCAGTCAATTTGAACGTGTAGTTTAAGAACTATTAACATGAACTAACATGTCAAATTTCCTTAGTTTTGTCACTGATTACTTCACTGACTCACTGACTGATGATCATCATAATTCTAAGGTACTTCTAGCAGACCTACAAGCTCCAAATTTTAAACATAGTTAGTTTTTAGCCTATCAAGTCCTTAAAAACCTAAAGATGTTGTAATTTCAGTCACAACTCACAGTTTTGCAGTTCAAATTGAAAAGAATGGATTGGAATGTAATAATTAAAGGAAGACCACTTACAAAAAGAAATGAGATTCCATCAAAAACACATGTAAAAAGATGCAAGTCTCGCAACACAGTTCTCCTATAACAAAAAAAGTTTTGAGATGTAAAGTTAAACCAAGTCAGTACCGGGGGGATATCAACGGAACTCGATTTCCACCGACTTGCCTATTATTTAACCGTGGAGGAACACATTTTATAGATCTAATAATAGGCAAGTCGGTGGAAATCGAGTTCTGTTGATATCCCCCCGGTACTGACTTGGTTTAACTTTACATCTCAAAACTTTTTTGTTGTAGGAGAACTGGGTTGCGAGAGGTGCATCTTTTTACATGTAATGTTTTTGATGGGATTACATTTCGATGCAGATAACATAGTATTTATTACGAATGAACGCCGGACTGATTATGGATGACAATTAGCTTTCGTACACTAATTCTCTCTTAATTCCAATTTAGTTTTTGATTCATCGACATTTTTTCGCAAATGTATTGAAAAATACCGTTTGATTACGAGTCTTGCTCTCCTCCCCTGGTGGTTCGGGTCAATACACTTGCAGACTCGTGCTTAGTGACATACCTTCTTTACAGACCTAAATTAAAAAAATACTATATCTTGTTTCGCCAGAGAATTTTAAAGTGCAGTAAACAATTGAAGAATTTTCATATAACAAGATATCCGACTAAATTTAATGATACATAAGTTACGTTATATCTTTAGCACTATTGAAAAATGCATAGTAAAATAAGCATTATGTTTAACAAATCACTGAATAAACACAAAATTAATATCATAAAAAAGTTTTGAATGCCCCGATTTTTTTTAAATGACAACCAAATATTAACGGTAATGATAAAAATACACATTTTGTGAAAATTTCAAGTCTCGACTTAATACCTATTATACGGTTCAAAAGCTAGAGTCTTGTGACAGACGGACAGACGGATAGATGGACAGACGGACAGACAACGGAGGCTTAGTAATAGACACGGAGTAACTGGAGGCGGCATAACGCGTAGTTTGTTCCGAAACCTGCGTAGCCGGCATTTACACGCACACATTTGCATTAAAGTACGCATGAGGCGTAAACACAAAGAAATGCTAGCCGCTATTCGCTTTATAGTAGTGTGCGCACGCGCGTTGCTACGCAACACTACAAGGCAATGGTATAAGCTCCGCGTACGCAGGGATGGAGCCAGTCGATATAATTATCGATCTATCGATACTTAATTTTTATGAAATTGATTAAATATGCTCTCGGTTTACCAAGAAATGGTAGAATTCAGTTATCTATGTTAAACAAGCAGATATCTTGATAAAATAAAAAAGTAGAACATTTTTTGCCCTGTCGTTAAAAACACAGCGTTACGAAATTGTCAAACAAAAAATTGTCGTTCAATAAACTCTCAGAAAAAGGTATAGAGTACATGGACAGGGACACAACATTTGACTTCAGGGATGGGTCTAGGGTCCTTAGGAGGTAACCATCCTAAAAGTACCCGACCCTCAGGGTTGAGCTTCAGGAGGGAGAGGACCCTGAAGGTCTTAAATTACGTCTTTTATTGGTTTTTATCTTATAACTCGAAAACTATAGATTATAGAGGAAAAATATGCATAACTATTTGGAAGCTCATAAAATTTCCTACAATATTTACTTTAACAACAAGTTTCTATCTATAATTGTTCTCGAGATATCTGCCTCTTAAAATCACACATGTTTTTGACTTTGGCAGCCAATATCTCACCAACGGTTCAATAAAATGAAAAAGTTTTGTAAAAACCTCGATATCATTTTTGAAGACCTATCTACAGATATACCACACGTTTTTGTTCATTGGAAAAAAAATAGAATAGAATAAAAAAAAGACCCCTCAAGAAAAAATTACCCCTCAGTTACATGTATGGCGTCTTAATTAAATTTTTATTCGTAATATTATATCATAACATTGTAGCGGTCTATAAAATACGTCTTCTTACCAAATTTCATTATTGTACTGCTTATAGTTTCCGAGTAAATCGGCTGTGCCATACAGACGGACGGACGGACATAACGAAACTAGGTATAAGGGTTCCGTTTTTTACCAGTCTATAGAATACACTTTCAATATTTTTTTTAGGGTTCCGTAGTCAAAATGGCAAAAACGGAGTCCTTATATATCTAGTTTCGTTATTTCCGGCCGTCCGTCCGTATGTCACAGCCGATTTACTCGAAAACTATAAGCATCACAATATCCCTGAAGTCAAATGTTGTGTTCCCCTCCATGTACTTACTCTGTAATATTTTATTGAAAGAACTAAAAGCGCCCCGCTAATTGTATCTATTTTTATAAAGTACCGCATACATACCAGATCGCATTGATAGAAGAATTTGAACGTATTGTTGTTTAATCCAAATAATCCCATTATTTTACACCCGCAAATAGAAAAAAAAAATATATTCAGTGTTCTTTTATTACATTTTTGCACTTAAATTTTTCTATGAAAAAAGAAACATTCAAAAGTATTGTATAAAATCACTAAATGTCAACATGGTTTATTATTTGCGGATGTAAAATCACATTATTGACTAGATTAAACAATAATACAATTAAGTACTTCTATAGTTACGCTAATTAGAAATACTTTATTTAGTATGAGAATTTCTTCAACTAAAATCACCTTAAGCACTGAAAAATTATCGATAAATACCGGCCGCGCACTATTATGGCGGCGGCCATGTTACTTGCGCAAGCGCAATGGCTGCCGACACGCCTCGGACCAAGTGACGGCCGCATCTACTAGTGGGCAATACATTGCGCGTTACTGGCATAATCCGGCGACCGACAGCCATAGCCCAGCCAGCAATCGATATGAATACTGCCGTGCCATCAGATTAGAGGTGAATGTCATAATGAATGTCTGCAGTTTTTGAAAAAATGGTAAAATACTTGTTTTTTTTACTTACCGGTGAAAAGCAACTACTCCAGGGGTATCTTTTAAGTTGTTGCTTCGTGTACGACACGATAAAATGGCACAACAAGGCATATTTATATTTTTTTCACGTAAAGTTTGTCACGCGCGGTCGAACGACGACTGATGGCCGCGGAACTGACTTTTGAAAGTTAAATGCGCGTCTGATCCTAAACCATGTTACGCGTGCCCCGCCTATTACCGTGTCTATAGTATTCTTCTGGTCTGTGGTAATAGAGTTCCGATGGCACCCTTTGGGTACAGAACCCTAAAAACACCAAATATATAAATATATATAAATGAATACGAACACCACAAAAAAATAGGGAACACCATTATAATATCATTGTAAGATATTAAAAGCCGGTCAAGTGTGAGTCGGACTCGCCGACCGAGGGTTCCGTACAAACATGTACTAAGTATGTATTTAGCATACATTTCATATCCCTGTAGTTACTAGTTTGCACTTTTTTACCCGGTCTAATAAAATAAAATAAAATATAAATAAAAAGTAAACATACTTATATAGATACAAGAAATCAAAGTACATAGAAAAATTAAATGGCACTCACTGCGAGTCGCTGGGCCGGAAACCTCTGGATTTCCGTACTACTTTGATTTCTTGTATCATAATCATAATATGTAACATAAAAATGTGGTGTAATTTACCCGCATTAAAAAACCAATGAAGAGACAAAATGTTTCTTTCATATAAAGTAAAAAGTAAACAGTTCAAGATAAATTGCATTGAGACACAAACTTAACTTTGATGTTGGAAAACTGTTATCTTCATAGATCGACATAAGTAGGTCGCGGTTAATTGAGAAAATACGTATGTATTGCGATTTTTGTAAATTTCTAAAAAAAAGGATGCAAGTTGGAAAACCGTTATATATTTCCTGTAATATATAGGACGATATTAATATTGGCTAATTATTTCACACATTTCTATTCAGTAACTTCGGAGATAATAAGGGGAATGGTATTTTTTTGAACGTTTTTCATCTTAAATCAAAAACTATATGTTTGAGAAAAAATAAAAACAGTTTTGGAATGTACAAATTAAGCCCTTTCATTTGATACCCCATTTGATATAATAGCACGACTTTTAATTTACGACATCCCATTTAGGGCATCTTTAATAAAAAGTAAAAATGGTACAAGATTTTTTTATGTCCAATAAGCTCGGGTTAGCGATTTTTAAAACTATTCCAAATTTCAAATCGATAGCAGCAGTTCCTAAAATATCCGGTTGTGACAGATTAACAGACCGACAGAGTCGCACCATAAAGATTCCTTTTTTACATTTTTTTTACCATTTTACCCTAAAAGTTAATCGATGAACTCTAAAGTAAAAATGGACCATTATCTTTCAAAAAAATCCAATAATCGATAAGACCACCTGTGGTATAGGTACCTAACATTAGTTTATAGTATCTTGTTTATTTAAGTATCTCTGTAATTTTTTGGTGAAAAATAAAAAGGTTAAGTGTAAGTAAATTGCCTTTTCGTGACAATTGACTACTATACAAATACTCTACAATGATCACCAATTTATTATGAAACTAGCGACCCGCCCCGGCTTCGCACGGTGTTTCTCTATTATCATCTATTATATTATGCATGTATTATACATATAAACCTTCCTCTTCAATCACTCCATCTATTAAAAAAACCGCATCAAAATCGGTTGCGTAGTTTTAAAGATTTAAGCATACATAGGGACATAGGGACAGAGAAAGCGACTTTGTTTTATACTATGTAGTGAGTAGTGATGACTCCATGTTTCAGTGAGTGAACAAAGGAGGTCCCTTAGCTCTGATAACATCTAAAGACGATGACTATAGTCGATACCTGGTATAATTATCATGGTACAGGAATTCATACAACGCTAGTGTTCCTGCATTGTGAGAAAAGTAGAATCTTATGGAGGAAACGAAACCCATGCAAACAAAAGAGGGGTTATAGGTTTTGTCGCTCGCGAAGAATATTGTGAGTACAAATTTTAGGGGACAGATAAAAATCACTCACTATTATAACAAAAGAAAATTTAGTCGCGTAATATGCAATTGGGCAGTTTTTCAAATTTGATAATTTTTTTGTGATTCCTAATCAGAATCACGAGGACTATCTATCGACTCTGATAAAAGAATTTTTTTTTCGTTCTAATAGTGAGTGTCAAGTTAATTTTAAACCATCACTTTAATTTTGTTTGGCAAGTTCAGCTAATATCAAGTCGTTTTAATTGCTGCATGATTCGTGTTGAATA
Source organism: Eudemis profundana (assembly GCA_947034925.1). NCBI lineage: Eukaryota > Metazoa > Arthropoda > Insecta > Lepidoptera > Tortricidae > Eudemis > Eudemis profundana. Next base: position 26,436,326 of record OX344796.1, on the reverse strand, counting down.
CTTATTTTAATTTGTGATTTTACCTACTTCGATAATAATCAATCAAAAAACGGGCCATTAATAGTAAGTAAAACAATTGTTCATAGATAAAAAGAAGAATTTCATAGGGAACTGTCCCTTTGAAATTCTTCATGAAGCACTAAACGTCCACGCACTCCATCTGTAGTAATGAAATGACCCTGGCTTAACAAAGCACGAGCAACGCTTTTCTGCCGGCCGGCTACTATGTCCCGGTGTAAGGCAAGCACTAGACGAGATTCTCAATTCCAACCTTTGAACCGTACAGTTCCGTTACCTGTAGGAGCCGATCCAATCTCGTTCCCGTTCGCATGTGTTAGCGATAGTCTCAGATTTATGTGTCTAACCAATCATATGGGAGGGTTAAATAAGTGGGTAACGTGGAAAAATCTATAAGATAAGTGTTAGAAGGCCTTAGAAGTTTATACTTACGTGTAAATATAGGTAATTTTATTAAAAAATATGACACATATGCATAAAAACATGCAATTACCTGGACGTTTCGGATGTGCCGTTTACGCGATTAAGTCCCGTTTTGTTATAATAATGAGTAAAAATCGTGAAAGTTTAAATCAATATGACAAATATGGATTACGACTATTCAAAGCAATTTGTTAATTTGTACCATTAGTACCGTAAAACGGGGTGAGTAGGGACAAAATTGACATTCAAACCTCGATAACATTTTTTTTTTACATATGCAAACTGAAATGTATATTGTATAATAAATGTTCCGGTCGTTTGTATTTTTTTTTATGATTTTGGGTAGTTCCATTTCATAACTTTAACGATGAACACAAAATCCCTCCTCACCCCATAGTCCCTCGTAGTTGGGGTGAGATGGGATTTCATAAGTACTAAGGTGAGTTGGGCAAATTGTTGGATCGACACTTTTGGTTTATGAATTGCTATAGCTGCATTTGTAATAAGAATATATTATTTAGGTAGCAGTAGCCTTTATAAACCACCTCACCCCTCTGTCATCCCCACTCTCCCCATTTATAACCCAACTGTCCTCGCAATCCCTACTCACCCCATTTTATGTACGGCGTTAGTAAGATTGTTACTGTTGCCTTATTTTTATACTACTAGGTCGGCGAGCAAGCGTACGCCTACCTAATGTATATATGCTTTATGTACAGCCTTTACTGAACCATTAAATTACTCTACTGAAGCGTCAATATTTAATAATTAATTTAATTATTATCTTGTAGTTTAAAACTACGCCTTTCTCGACGTGATCATTTGTGGGGTTTTTACGTACCGCTCTCCCACTTTTTGAGCCTCGCGTGGTTAATGGAATGGAAACTCTATATAAACATATTGATGAGTCGCGCCGTAATTCAATATCTAAACAATGGCATTCAGCCTTAAGGATTTTTTGAAAATGTGCGAGCTATCTACACTAATGCAATGTGTAAATGAAATGCAAAACATAAATTAAATGAAGAATTAAATATTTAATACATTATATACAATACTATTTGTCGCTAAAATATGTAAATACATGAGTTGTAAAATACTTTTTACCAATAAAATTTGTAATCTTGTATTCTAGAAGAAATTCGCGAAAGAATTCACGAAACGTAATAAGCAGATTGTAACTAGGGCTACAATACCGGTTTTACTTGCATGGGCCAATACCGAAAAACCGGTATTTGGCCCATACAAGTAAAACCGGTATTGCATGCCCTAATTGTAACGTTGACTATATCTATGTACCATTATTATTTAAGTACGCGAGAAAGTTGGCATTACACGGTTTCCGCTTACTAGTAGCCACTTTGAGGGTAGGTCCGTTTGTCAACGATTATTTACGACGCACTGCAACCCACGTAGCTGTGCCAAAATCACCCCGAGAGAGTGATATAGGGCTATTATACATATACTGCTACTATACCACTTCTGCTTTATACTTTATATCAGTTTGGTTGCTTACTCTATAAAACATGGTTTATTTCGCGGTGTCGTTTGAATGCAGCTTGATTGATGCATGTTGATCTTTTGAAATTGATATAAAACGCAGTCTATGCCACTCTTCGGGTCAGTTAAAACTCTTTTCTAAATCTCATCTGAATGACGAAGTGTCAATGAAGGACGCAATAACAAACCAACGATCACACTTTAGTAGTTATAATATTGTTAATGATTAGAAATAGCAGCTCCTGAGCTTCATGTGCTGTTCCAGGGCGTATTCCCAAATCGGGAATACTTTCAGTAGTTATGCTCTATACCAGCGGTCGGCAACCTTTTAGCAGCCAAGGGCCACATAGTAGCTAACGAAATTGACGGGGGCCGCACTGTGTAAATAATTGGTGATTTTATACAATTCTGAATATATCGACCTTTACATACAAAATAGCCAGGGAGGCTCGCGGGCCGCAAGTGAGCGGTTCACGGGCCGCATGCTGGATACCGACCGCTGCTCTTTACAAATGGGTAATATAGGAAATTATTCTTGGGAACGGTACAACAATATTGCTAAGGTAGCCTAAATCGTAACACGGTCGATTAGCAACAAAAATATCGCACATACATCAGTCACAAGGAAAACGTTACCAATAAAACGAAACAACAGAGCTATCAGGAGCAGACGCAAGCGTCACTGCTGCCCTGACATTGACAAATAAGCCATTCAGAAAAAGAACCCATTTTCCCTACAACCCCTACTACGATCATTAGTAACAATTAGGAGGCTTTCTTAAATAAATGTTATTTGCACAAATTTAATTAAACAATAAATGACGCGAGTGTGAGTCTACAATGTTTTAAATTAAGTGTTTTTTAAGATAGGAGTTTTTCCTTGCAACGCATGGATGCGAGTTTTATTTAGAGATAAATAAAATATTCGGCAAAGACTGAGATTAACAAATTTTAATTCGAAAAATAAAATACAGTTGCCAAACAATAAGCAAAATAAGTTTGGTTCTGGAGCGATGCCGTCGGACAAACCAGTTTTTTTTACATATCACGAATTTCATAGAGGGCTAGATCGTAATGTCTCTTAGAAGTATATATGGGATTATCCTTGGTAAAGTAGAAATTCATACTGTAGCATATGCATTTTTCCCCTACTATCATGTTAGCATTCTAATTTTAAATCAGTAATTGTCGCCTAACTGATCACTTAAATTTCTAAACGATCAAGAAGATAGAACATTAATTATGTAGCATTTTTTTTAAAGGTGAACAATTTAAATCTTTTAGAGTTTTTTTTATGTAACACCATCAAAAGATCTTGTGAGATATAACCAAGCGTTTATCAAAACAAGGTGACTGAGGCCTATCAAGTTGGCCTAGATCCTCTATGAGCTTTAGGACTGAAGCAGCAGAGATGGAATAAGAATGTAGATTTTATTTTAATTTTTATTTTATTTATTAGGTTTGCCAACAGGTACAATACTATGTGACACGAAATTAAAAACACTAGGTACTTAACGTATTTGAGTATTCACCCAATTACAGGCAAACACAACTTGCATAAATATTATCACTTACATTTTGCAATACTTAAATATAACTTTTCAAAAAGAGAACAAGGAACTTATACAAGAAAGAATAAAGGACTTTAAATTAAATTATTAACATTTAACAAATTTATGTGTAACATCCAGGGAAATAATAATCCTACGTAGAATTTTACAGCGCATGCAGAGAAAATAAGACGTCTCAAACACACAATACTTAATTACCATCTACACCAGTCTTATATTCATACAAATATTTTTTAAACTTATTTAAGGAGATATTCAGAATATCGACCTTTACTTCTTTGAAAAATTTATTATGTTCTTTACTCATTCTACAAATAATACTGTGTTTGCCGACATTTGTTCTAGAGGTGCTCACAGCAAATGGCCTGAAATTAACCGCGCGAGTTTGCTGTCGCGGTACAGAGAAGCTAATTTTTTGTAACAACTGGGGACAATCTAGACCTCCATTAATTATTTTGTGAAGTAATACCTGGTCGGAGACCCACCGGCGATCTTCGAGGCTGGTCATATTAAAATACTTCAAACGGCCTTTATATGAGTGCAGAGACCTATGCTTTTTTTGATGTATACTTAGGAAAAAGAGGAATCGTTTTTGTATTCGTTCAATCCTAGCTATATGACATTTGTACTGTGGGTTCCAGACATTGGAACAGTATTCCAACAGACTACAGACCAATGCAAAAAACGCAGCCTTCAGAGCAGATATGCCTTTGAAGTTTTTACATGTGCGCCATATAAAGCCCAGAAGTTTATTTGACCTGTTTAGAATATAGTCAATATGAGTATTGAACGATAATTTACTATTAAGTATTATCCCTAAATCTTTAAAGCTAGTAACTTCTTCTGTACCCCCACATTATCAATGGTATAAGCAGTATTCAAGGGCAACCGTTTCTTAGTAAATTTTATGTGTTTACATTTACCAATGTTCAGCGGCAGTTTGTTGTCTACAGACCATTTAGAGATACGGTTTAAGTCATCCTGAAGTGGGCCGGAGTCTAAAGGGCTATTAATAATTTTAGTTATTTTCAAGTCGTCTGCAAAAAAGAAAAAGTTGAATGATGTATAACTTTAGCCATATCATTAATAAAAATTAAAAATAAGGTGGGCCCGAGGTGTGAGCCTTGTGGCACTCCTGAAGTTGCCTCAAAGTGCTCAGAGGAATATCCACCTACCACTACCTTCTGGCACCTGGAAGAGAGATAACTAGAGAACCAGTTAAGTAATTTACCATAAATGCCCGCGTCGTAAAGCTTTTGAATTAATACATTATTGCTAACTCTATCAAAAGCCTTACTAAAATCAGTATAGATAGCATCCAACTGAGCTCCATTGTCTAAGGCTTCGGATATATTCGACACATGCATAGCTAGGTTAGAAACAGTTGACATTTTACTGCGAAAACCATGTTGGTGCGCAATAAGCAATGGTTTTACATGTACTGCAAGAACTGAATTTACCATGGATTCAAACACTTTTCCCATGATTGACAACAAGGAAATTGGTCTATAGTTCAGAACATCAGCCGCATTGCCACCTTTAGGAATCGGTAATACGTTGGCTTCTTTCCAAATAGCTGGAAAAACACCACTTGCTAACGAGAAGTTAAATATGAAATGAAGAGGATGCGATAGCTTTTCAGCGTATTAAGCAATAAACACTGCTGGTATTTTATCCGGCCCTGCTCCCTTCTTGGTATCCAATTTTTTTAAGTTAGATTCTATAGAACAACGAGAAAATGTTAGGATTCCCAAAGTTCGTGAGCTGGCATGAGTAGCCTGCGGTAGTTCATCCATATTTGAACCTACATTACTTTTGGTCGTATAAACTGATGAAAAGTTACTAGCAAAAGCCTGACATATTGAAGCGGGTGAAGTTAAATTCGTATCTTCAAATATCATTTCACTAGCCATAACAATACTGGATATGAAGAGGAAGGAAAATTTTTAAACGTCTTAGAGACCTCAAGAATGGAGAGATAAATACGGTATTTACCTGACTTCAGGCAATATGAACTGATCAAGGTGTTATCCATTATAATGATAAACTTGATAAGTTTTACAACAATCACTTTCATTCCGACAACTTAGTTAAGTATATAGCGGAGACTGTTAATGACAATAGTTAGCGATAAAACAACTTAAATGGATTAAATCACATTACTTAATTTTTACCTCCCGTAACCTGTTTCAGCGCTTTCGCGGGTGTCTACCCATGGTCTACCCGCGTTTTATTACAATGAGCGATAATCGCGGAAACCGAAGACAATAATAGTTAGCGATATTTTTGCATTTACCTTTAAGCCAGACGTGTGCAAAAAAGTTCAACGTTAATACCGTTTATATTAAGAAGAATTTGCCATCTTGTGCTCATACTTTTATTTCTAATTACCGTGTAACTTTGCTTATTCAGACTTTGAAATTTGTTGGGAACTCTCGGCGCGGAAGGCGTCGGAGCATCGCAGATTACCCGCAGACTTGGTACACTCAGCCCTTTTGCCGCATTAATAACTTTAACACATCGCCAATTACTGAGTGATACTGTTTAAATCTTATTACATACGAGCATCACATCACGTTGATGCTCACTTATTACGAGTTTCGGCCTCATTCCGGGAATTGAATTATGGGCTTTTTTATTTAAAGTGCGTTCTTAACTGACAGTTAGCAGGTCGTCACAGACTGACAGGTTAAACGGTATTTGAACGTAGCTTAAGTTTCGCCTAACCGTAGATTTTAAAATAAAAATGCCCTTATATATAAGAGCAATAGGCTAGAAGACTAAAAAAACGACGGTTAGATTATGAAAAAATATTGTACACGTATTTTTTCCTTAGTTTGACAAACAAAAAATGACAAGGATACAGTGCTTAGAAGTTTCGAGTGACGTCACTCTTTGGTACAATTTTCACCTAGGAGTGACGTCACAAGCCCCCACTCTGGAAGTGTGATGCTGATGATATATACCTTTGTCGATTTTTAATAATTTTATAAACCAAAAAATAGGTGTCCCATATTTTTCCATAATCTAACTGACGGATTAAACAGAATTGGGCACTATTTTCTTGCACCATTTGGCTCTGAATGAAATCTATAGTTGGCAATATTGATGTTGACAGATATCTAGAAAATAGCGGCTGTATATAACAAACTACATAATTATATTTCTCGTCAGTCTTTACAATAGCGACCCTAAAATAATGATTTTAATAAAATGAAATAATTATACGTAAGTACTTCGAAGGAATGATAAAAACAACATAAATCGTTTGTGTGGAAAGCAAAAAGAATTTATTCGCTTTGAATCAAACATCTGCTTCAGTCACATAATGATCTGCAGTATCATATTTAAAATATGATACTGCAGATAATATGATATTTTCCTTTATAAAAATTTTGATATCAAGTATGAGAATATTCTCACAATAATATGTACTCGTATTGAGATACAATGGAAATATTGTTAACCGCAGTAGGTCCCTTTATGATTAAAGACTAAGTATTAGTATTTTATTTCTAGTCCATACTAGCTTTTAAGTATAATTTATCAAGAGATAAAAGACAATCCCATCCCATCCCATCCCACTAATATTATAAATGCGAAAGTTTGTGAAGATGTTTGGATGTTTGGGTATTTGGATGTTTGGATGTTTGTTACCTTATAACGGGGTAACAACTGGATGGATCAGGCTGAAATTTGGCATGCAAGTAGACCAAGTCCTGGATTGAAACATAGGATACATTATATCCCGGTAAAGAGTTCCTTTGGGACAATAACGGGAACAACGCGGGCAAAGCTGCGGGAAAATGCTAGTATACTATAAAACAAAGACTCCTGTTTTATATCACGGTATTTTGGTTTTGAAGTGCTGTTTTCGAACCCATGCTTATGATATATCTATACAGAAGCTTTAATTATGTTGTGTTAATTTCTGATAGTTTGCAAACTGAATGCGTAGTTTCGTAGGTCTCTGTAGTTTGTTAATGCTCCCTTATAGGGACAATGAAGCAAATGGACATGAAACATTAGTGACCAAAAGGCGGTGTGTACATAATTTTAAAAATAAAAGTGTAACTATGCATTCACTGAAAATCTTTCTTCTTTTTTTATTCTTTATGGTGACCAATAATGTAGCTACTTGTTATTACGTTAATAGTCACAGTGTACAGTAGATGTTATCTGAACTTTTATCAACATGAAAACAAAACAGTAACTTTATTATTATGCAGAAAACATTTTTTCACAATATTCTCGCAAGTCTCGACATCTAATAACGCTGTTCCGGTGGTAGGTGCAGTGAATACGGAATCGGGCCAAACGGAAGCCGTATACGAATTTAATCTCGCAGAGATGTGGTATCGCAGAAATTGCTGCAACAAAGCCTCTGTTTACGACGATCGCTGGGACAAACTTACCTATACTAGGGCTATTCCGAGCAATTGGAAATATTAATGCGACGTTATTACACGCTGGATGGTAAGCGATAATATTTGCATGTAAATTTGATGGGGTCGAATTATACGGTTCGCGTGTTCTTCATACGTTTTATTGGTATTAACACAGTCTGTATGTCTATTACGCGTATATTAAGAGAGTTAATTAGATATAAAGTAGACGTCCGAGAGCTTGACACTGTCCGAGTAGTTGCCATTTTGAATGTTAAGTTATTAGCAACAGCAGGGTCAACTATTGGGTATTAGCGTGTTTACCTTAATAATGTTGTTAGTTTGGGCAACTTCGTATCAAGAATATTGTCCGATCCAATAATTGGCTATTGGAGCGGGGAGCGGTAATTGGAAGCATTTGTTAATTTGAATTTGAATTGGCAGATATCAAACTTACATACATAACATGCAGTTCGTATATCTTGACTGAAATTGCAATATTTTTAGATTTTGTATGACTTGATAGGCTACAGATTAATTATTATTTAAAATTTGGTACTTGTGGGTTTGCTAGAAGTATTTTAGAATTATGATGATCAAGATCTGTCAGTCAGTCAGTGGCAAAACTAAGGAACTTTGACGTGCAATAGTTCTTAAACGTTACCGGATTGGTGTGAGTATCTGCATATTCCATATTGTAAAAACTAATTTAGCAACTATTATGATACATACTGTTTCCATGGAATAAGTTAAAAGTACCTCATATTGTTATTTACGATTTTATTGAATGTATCTATGCATTACGCAAAAACTAACGGACCGATTTCTATGAAACATACACTATACAGATAGATGTAGATTATGAATCCGGTTAACATATACTTATACTTACATATTATCCGACTTATTTCACCTCGAACGAACGACGAACCACGAAGTTGAAAGCGGATCCACCAGCTAGTAGATAAAAGCTGCAAGCAAAATGGTTATCAAAGATTTCAATGTAGTTCAGCTGTTAGAGTGCGACTACGCTAGGTTTGCAGAGGTCAAAAAAAGGTTTTATTAAATAAAATGCATATGGCAACATCACAAGAAAGAGAATTAATTAGTCTTGATACTTGGCAAATATTTTTCCGTTTAATAAGTATACAATGTTTTTACACACCTACCGAAATAAATATTTAGGACAGTCTATTGCACTAGATAGTGCCAACCAAACTAAACAATGCTTTTTACATGTATATATTTAAATATAATACTTAAATACATAGAAATTATCCAAGAACCTGGAACAAATCACTTAGTTTGATTGGAACTAGATCGATGTGTGCAAGACTGACCCAGATATTTATTTCAGTAGGTACGTAGACACATTTTGTAATAAAGGGTAAAATTATTGCCAAGTACCAAGATTAAATAATCCTCTTGCTGTAGTTTCTCCTTGTTGACATTTATGTATATGTCGGATTCTCGTGACACTGACTGTCGGGTCAGGATGGGTTAGCTGCAGAATCCTGGCCGTTGAGGTATGTTGGTTAAAGAAGTGGATTCATGTCAGATCAAATCATTTATTCGTCTGATTCTTTTGGCCGCTTCGGTAAATGACATTCTGGTGAGAAGAAGGGCCGAAGAAACTCACCAGGTTCTCTTTTCAATCATCAGGCATTACAATAGTTGTTACAATATTATGGCGTAGATACTCAAGAGAGCAAATAGACAATTACGTTACACAATATGATTCTTTTCACTATTAATCGACAGAATTACAATTATCAAGTAGCAACTTTAACTACTGGCAGACGAACTGACAGAATCGTAAGACAAGTGTTGTCGCCACGACAGTCAGAAAGAGAATCGACACTCTTGCCCAACGAACCTACGTGCACCGCAACCGGTCGTTACGTCACACGGCGTTCGCGCCATTTTAAATCTACTTAGTACTACAGTAGTCAATTGACGATCTTAGATTTCTTGAATTATCGCTGCTGTCCCCGACACGGCCATCCTGCATAGCACACGTCCTCGTGTGTCTATCCTGAAACAGGCAAAAAAAACAACACAGTACGCCATTCGGTCATTCCTGACAATAATCACCAGAGTGACAAAAAAATAAAAACCGACAAAATAATTTTATTTTCATTTCTCCGTAATCGTTCTTTACGCTACAACACATAGCAAAGATGACTATGAAAATAAAGTGGAATTTGTGGTTTATTATTTCTCAATATTTACAGTGGTACAAATCAACCTTTAACCAATTACCAATTGAATCATTACTTGGATATTTATGGGCACACGTATGGTCTAAGACTTATGTAACAACAGCAAAGATTAGCTAAGTAAGAGACTGGCAACCTGTTCGTGGCCTAATGGCAATTAAGCCCACAGCAAGTCACATGCTTGCTATTACGCGCATCCACCAAATGGATCGCCGTGCATCCCCCTGGACTACACTACGGTCTGCAGTAGACCCGACCTCCACTAGGGCTAGCCGCGCACCGCGCATCCACGGACTACTCAGAGCAGATACCGACTTCTAACGTACTACGGCTACGATCTAACCTCTAGTATAGTCGACCAACCGAACCAAGAACCATCCCTCACTAAGCAACTAATAAAAAATCATAAAACAATATTATTGTTTCAATTACCATCCCGATTTTCCTTTTCTACAGTAATGTCAATAGGTATTTGGCTTTCAGGCATTTTTCGCAGCCTATCGTATGCGTACTTATAGGTGTATCTAGAGTTTAGTACTTTTAAAACAAAACACCACTTTGTGACATCAAATGGACCTTTGAATTTGGGGTGAACTTTATTTAGTTCCTTTTTTGTTTACTAAATCAAAATAAAATTCAAAGCTAGAGTTCAAGTACCCGTTGCAACCAAACGTGTTCCAAAAACTAAAATGTCAAGAAAAGTAAGTACCTTTTTTGTCCGGCAATTTCTGTAGCATTACAACCATCCCTAATGTAACTCGACATAAAACCAACTCCGTGGTACTATGCGACACTTCCGATCACCACTGAGATCATTATGACTCGAAAGGACACTTGTCTTGATTACCAAATTTAAAAATCAAACAAACTGTACTATACGGAAACTTACGAGTTACTAAAATGAACGGGTATTTGTCTCAAGACAATTTTTAGCACATCGCAATATTTTCAATCACTAAAACTCATAGAACCGCGCTTTTTCTCACATTAGTAAACTTTACATTTACTTCCAAACACGAATACGTAAGGTATTTGTAAAATCATTAAATTTAAAGGTAGTTGAAAACAACGGTTGACAACATTTATTTTCCTCTCAAGAAACGTAGTAGTGTTGATTCGATTTTATAACGGAGAAAACTATATCCGAAACAGCTCGAACAGTTACAATATTGTAATACGAACAATCGTCGGGTAGAATGTAAAAATAAGCGACTGTCATAAATAGCCACTTCGTAATCTTCGTTTGTTACTATTAACTTTTTCATTGTTAATCTTAAATGGCAAACTAAAGTTTTTCTGACAATTTAAAAGTAAAGTTTCGCTTTGTGAGAAAATACTCGGGTCAAAAATTGTAATGAAATGAGTACGACTCACCAGATCACATTAGATTTCCACACACTCGCGAATCTTGCAGACGTTGGTGCCTTTTGTTGACTAACACGCCTGAAGCGCCGTTGCCGCCCATGTCACCTTGTAGTGGCTCATCCGTAGCGTGTCGTGATGTAGTCCAAACGACGAATCTTCTTTTGCTCGCGGCAGCAGATCATTGATGATATTTGTTGTGGCTTCAAACCGTACTTCTTGAAGGATTCTTCATTGTTTGTGACTATATTTCACGGTGTTGACTGTTGTGCAGTGCAAGTGCCGCTTTGTTTTCGGAGATCACAATTAATAGTGTTGCGGTCAAACTTTCGTCAGAGACTGCATTTAAACAAAACCGGCAGTGTTGGATATTCTGAATACATTAACGTAGGCTGTGATGCAGTTGCTGGACTTGCTTTGAAGGTAAGAAATTGTCTTCTTTTCTAGTAAAACCATTATTGTTTTGTCACAATGATTCTACACGCAGTAAATGAATCCGTTCGGTTGATTATCATTGACTCACATGTCCACTGTTGAGATCCAAGCATTTGCAAAGCATGTCTAATTCGATCCTGTGGGCGCTGATTACATCCCACTTCTGATGTCGGATCTCACACGTGTGACTGTGTCAGGTCAGGATGGGTTAGCTGCAGAATCCTGGCTGTTGAGGTATGTTGGTTAAAGAAGTGGATTCATGTCAGATCAAATCATTTATTCGTCTGATTCTTTTGGCCGCTTCGGTAAATGACATTCTGGTGAGAAGAAGGGCCGAAGAAACTCACCAGGTTCTCTTTTCAATCATCAGGCATTACAATAGTTGTTACAATATTATGGCGTAGATACTCAAGAGAGCAAATAGACAATTACGTTACACAATATGATTCTTTTCACTATTAATCGACAGAATTACAATTATCAAGTAGCAACTTTAACTACTGGCAGACGAACTGACAGAATCGTAAGACAAGTGTTGTCGCCACGACAGTCAGAAAGAGAATCGACACTCTTGCCCAACGAACCCGTCTACGTGCACCGCAACCGGTCGTTACGTCACACGGCGTTCGCGCCATTTTAAATCTACTTAGTACTACAGTAGTCAATTGACGATCTTAGATTTCTTGAATTATCGCTGCTGTCCCCGACATATATATATATATATATATATTTTTTTTTTTTTTTTAATAAAACCTTTTTTCGTCCTCTGCGAACTTAGCGTAGTCCGACTATATTGGACGTGATGGTAACGGCAACAAAACAGAGGTTGACTGCTGCTTGTGTGTTCTGGAAACCCGTCAGAATATGCCAGTTACAATTTATCTTGTCTCAATTAATTTTGTACGAGTAGTAGTTTAGTAGTAGGTTGTTTATACATTTGGGATGATTGAGAAATATTTAAAACCAAGTGTAATTAATAAGAATTAGTAAAATTATGACATTTAATTATGTCTTCAGTTTCCGTGATTATCACTCATTGTGATAAAAAAATTTAAACCCGACGTTTTGTAACACATTACAACGTCCGTGGCCACGGGTGCATGTATCCGAAATATCATAAGAAACGTCGAGATGTCAAATTAGATAATATTCGCGGTTTAACCTGTTTAAATTGTTTTATTACAAGTATACCATTTAGTTATAAGATGCTGAAATAATCAAGTCTATTAAAATTTATTTATTGTATTTATAACTGACCTGCAACTACCTACTTTACTAGCGCCCGATGTTAACACGTTCCCTGTCCCGGTTTCCCCCAATGTGGGGTCATGAAGATTTTTTTCAGGAGTCCATGCTTCCATTATTTCTTTATTTATTTATTTATTTTATTCCAACAAAATATATACAGCATGACAGTATAAACCAAATCAATGCATAATTTAGAATTAAAGACTAAAGTACAAAAAATTAACAGTACATAAATTACAAATACAAAAGTTACAAAATAATTATTCTAGGTAATATGACTTCCATCCATCGCTTCACAGTACTTCAGACATATACTACATACATTTGCCCGGTAATTATGGGGTCACTTCCCCATACTGATTGCACAGTTGGGACTTGTGGCATGGTCCGACAGTTTTGTATGGGGACAGTGAACGTGTTAAGCGCCCAAAACCAGTAAAATCTCTAACAAAGGCTTTAATTTACTTGAGCTGTTTGACGTCAGCATAACGTTTCAGCAAGACAGGCAATATGGCGGCTGTCGCACGCCTCTCTCTGAAGCGCATCAAGTTAATATGTCTCGGGCGGACGTCGCTGGCGTTTATCACACACAAATGAGTATTGACGACCGTTCAGCCGAGTCGATTGGTACCATGTCAATACATTTTGGTTTCTAGCTTATACCCGTAGCTTCGGAGAACTTAATGTAGTAAGCCATTTATATCAAACCACTTTCAACAGTTTTAATATCATCCTTGTTTTACGTCCATTCAGATATCGTCAGAACTTCTGACAGCAGTGAAAACTTTATACATCAACTGTATATTATTAAATGAGAAAGTAACTACAATTGGGAATTAGTGTGTTCATTAGTATAAGAAAGCCCTATACCAATTTTCAAAAATACACGACTTGTTTGAGCTAACTTTTCTCAAAATTTTCTGTTGATCAGTTTTATAATATTTGGTTCCTAAAGAGCGTCATCTACTGTGAGACTCGGGGCCTCCATAAAGCCTCATTTCAACAATGAATTCCAACATCTTCGGAGCCATTATCAGTACACTAAGATTACTACAAATGGGTTTTAAACATCTGTAAACAGTGGGAAGTAGCATCGGTATGCCGCGCACGCCGGCGTCCGCTATCATTTGCTCTTGCCAGCTGAACCGGCACGTGATTCCAAGACGCTTCTTTATATTGCTATTAGTTTTAAGGGTTTTTTAAAAGCAAATGACAATAATTGGCAGAATTATCTTTTCAACACACTTGCTCGTAAAGTTGCCATTTTTTCTTTGGTCTTACGCCTGGAATGCGGGTTATTACACACTAGTGCGTTTTACTTTACATTGCCACACTAGTGTTTTTCTTGTTACACTTTTTTTTAATATCCGTAAAGAGGTTGTTACCAATAGATTTATTATTTTGTAAATAAATAAACTTGTTGTAGTCAAAATCTGATAAGATAAGATTATACTTCATCAAATTATCTATTTAAGCATTTAAAAAATACAATATTTTAAATCATTAATTACCGTAAATTCTTATTAGAAATACATAATTATTTAGTTTAATATATTGTGGCTGAATGGTGGTGTTCGGTGCCTCTGGACTTAACTTGCGCGCGCATAGTTATTCAACCAAAGATACGGCGCGCGAAAAAATAAACCTTCGCGCCATTTTGTGCAAACATTTGTTCGTTTATAATTTGCTGATTTGTGACTGAAAATGTCGAGTACAAGTGACGAAGTACAGTTAGATTTGCACCCAACAACAAGCAATCAATTTGGAGCAACCTTCTAAGAAGTTTTGTCCCAAACCGCAACCTTCTACCTCATACGCCAGTGATTTTTGTGTGCCGCCTACTCTGACTAAAGGAGAATTAGAACGCCCATCCACCTCCTATGGGGATGTATCACTATCTCCAACATTTACAGTTACTCAAGAACACCACAGTGAAATTTTTAATAATACTATAGGTAACACATACTGTGCAACATCCAACAAAAACTGTTGCGTATCATTTTAATAATTGTACTTTCAATAATTGCTTTAGTAATTAAAAATCTATTTTATACCTACCTAATTGTTGTTTTCCTCGCAAGTGTGTTGAAAAACGTCGTATGATACGCGTGTGCTTTGTTCATTACAGTCTTGGCTCTATTACAGCCCTCGCCTTGCGGCTCGGGCTGTGCAATAACGCCTCGACTGTAATGACCAACTTCGCACACTTGTATCATAATGTACTATTTTAATTAACTTGTAAAAGGTTAATTAAGTTTTGCAATGATGTATATTCACCGATTACTCGCAGACCGCTGGACCGATTTAGAAAGCCTTTAGGGTTCCGTACCAAAATGGTAAAAGAGGTGGTTACTTATGGTGTGACTCAGTCTGTCCGTCTATCACAGCCAGATATCTCAGGAACTACTGCTGTTATCGATTTAAAACTTGGAATATTATTATACCTTTTTTACTTTTTAGGGTTCCGTACCTCAAAAGGAAAAAAACGGAACTCTTATAAGATCACATTGTTGTCCGTCTGTCCGTCCATCCGTCTGTCCGTCTATCAGTCCGTCTGTCAAGGCCCCTTTTCTCGGGAACGCGTTGAGGTATCGATCCCGGTCCCTTGAAGCTCAAAAATAAAATTTCTAAGTTGACGTAAAAAAAGGTGTTTATGCCGCAAAAAACGTATATTTCGACACTGACACTCTCAAGGAAACCATCATTTATAGGTTATTTTCCGTTGACCTAGAACTATGAATTTGGCAAGTAATACCGTCTTATAGTACAAGTATGGGGAAAAATCTGAAAACTATACATGTGTGTAATTAAATCATGAAAAATATAGTCCTTATTTGAAATTGTTTGTACGAAACCCTCGATAGGCGAGTCCGATTTGCACTTGTCCGGTTTTTTTAAAGGGGCCTGAATAATGGCCTACTTAAAATTTTAAACATCCCAATGTCGAAAATTGAAAACAGGGCTATTATATAAAATGGGGTATCAAATTAAAGGGCTTAATTTGCATATTGTAAAACAGTTTTTTTTTCTTAATTGCACTTTTTAATTTAAGAAGCGAAACGTTAAATTAAATAAAAAACCATTCCCCCTATTATGTTCGAAGTTACCGATTATCAATATCCATCTGAATATTACAGAAAAAATATAATGGTTCGCCTAGCTTGTATCGATTGTTTTTAGGGTTCCGTACCCAAAGAATGCCAACGAAACTAATCCTTTGCTGTCCGTCTGTCCGTCTCTCCGTCCGTCACACGGCTCTAGCTTTTGAACCATAATAGGTTGAGACTTGAAATTTTCACAAAATGTGTATTTCTATTGCCACTATAACAACAAATAATAAAAAGAAAAGGGGGTCTATATAAAAGGAACGTGTTTGTGTCGGTCAGTCACAGGACTGTATCTTTTGAATCGTAATAGATAGAGATTTGAAATTTTCACAGAATATGTAATCCTATTTTCGCTAAAAGATCAAATAATAAAATTAATCAAATCAAGAATGAAAGTAGTTTTTTGACGTTTTTTTGCTTGATTTTAATAATACTAATACTGCCCATTGAGGTATAAAGTACTAACGTACTAGAGGCGACACCACGAACGTAAACTGTGTGCCGGCCGGGCGCGCGGCGCGCATGCGGGTGGGGATAACTAACTTGCCATAGAATATGACTTTGACTAACAGACACGCAACACCATACTTAAAGTAGTGAAATCAAAATAAATTGTTAAAATTTTGTCATATACTTTAATTACCTTTAAATAAAATTAATTTAGTAAGTTTCTGGCGCCGAGAATAAAATATTTCTGTTTTATACTAATAACAGAAAACGTTTGAAAGTACAACTTAAAATGACACCATTCACGACTTCAAAATCACCATGTATAATTAGTAAATATGAATAACTAATAATTAGTAAGTACTTGAAAGAAATTTTTCTTTTATACTGAGAACAGAAAACATTTGAAAGAACATCCATAAAATGACACCATTCACGACTTCAAAATCACCATGTATAATTAGTAAATATGAATAATTAATAATTAGTAAGTACTTGAAATACATTTTTCTTTTTTACATATTAAAAACTGAAAACATTCACAATTATAAGTACCATGAATTATAAGTACCTAAAGTCACGTCTGCGCGCGGTTCATCTATGATTTCGGTTGACAAAATGGTGGCCATTGCTTCGCGTTGACAAGAGCGTGCCCATAATTAAAATATTTTTTAAAACAATGTTAAAACAAAATAATTTGCTTACTTACCGATGAAAGGTTAACACCTTGATTTTTTTTCGACTTCCTCGAATGATTGGAGCAATCTCTTAAGGCGCAGGAAGGCATTTTTAAGATGTATTTATTTACGCGTAGGGACAACCTCCTCACACCAAGCGCAGCGGCTGACTGAGACGTTGTGGTCCAGTGGACCTCAACGCATGGCGCAAATTCTTTGTTCGCGATGTCGTCTCTAGTACGTTAGTACTTTATACCTCAATGATTAGGCAGATGCTTGATATGTTCACAGAATGTGTATTTCTATTGCCGCTATAACAATAAATAATAAAAACAAAATAAAGTTAAAAATAAAAATGGGCCCTTATACAATAAACGTGTTTTTGGTGTCTTTTTGCTGGACGGTGGCACGGAACCCTTCGTTGATCCGACTCGCAGTTGTTGACTGTTGTTTAGAAATTCACGCAACCAATGTCGACAACACAACAGTTTTCCATTATAATCTTAAAACCAAATTATCTAGAAATGTAATACCTCCGTAAGAATATAATTCTTATTTTCTGATCATACCTATATAGTCGTCTAAGTAAATTTCAAATTCCGTAACAGTTACCCGATTCTAGGGCGGATGTATACATAAAGTGTAATGAACGGTTCAAAGCGTTGATCGATTTAATTGAATCAGAGAATGTACGCAGAAGCGATCATCCGGCGGAAATACGTAATATGACTGTTTAGCGAGAGTTTAATTGCCAAGACCTTGCTTGCTACAAAGCAAGCACTGCCACTATTTCAATGTTTCGTGAAATTAAAAGAGAACTTAGATGCCGTCGCGATGCGACTTTTGTCTACGAGAATTTCCAAGTGTAGCGTACAAACTTTCATCAAATCAAGGGTTAAATTTTGGAAAAAACCTACTATGCACTAATTACCTACTATCTTCCGTAAAGAACGTGTTTCAAAATTCATCTCACTATCCGCAATGGTTTACGCTGTGCGTTTCTTTGTTTTTTACATGAATTACCAAATGTAAACAGGACTATGTTTATTATCGGTACACTAATTCTAATCATGAGCAAGATGAAACGTATTACTACGAAAATACCACTAATTTTCAACCATCTTACCAAAATAGGTGGTCGTACTTTCTTTGCGACGTTTCCCTTGTAAGATGATTCCTTGTAATGAATACGGTTTAAGCCTTTTTCAAAACTCCTTTAGAGGGCTTTGAAAAGAGCTTTCAGCTTCAATTCGGTCCGTTTCTGTGTTCGCTAGGAGGTGACCCGTAACTATTCTACTGGTGAAAGACTAAAGGACTGCGTTATTCAGTGTGTCAAACTGGCAGGCGAATGTTCTGTATAAATAATCCCGAATAAAGCCTTCAGACAAAATGGGCGACACAAGTGGGGGGAAGGAGATTTATCTTCTTGAATCTAATCTTGCGGATGGCGAAAAGAGCAGTTTCTACAAAAAATTTTGTCTCGATTCTCGCGTCCCATGCGCCCGTTGTACACATTGAGACAATTCCCTTCTGTCTACACAGAACTCATTTGGTGGAGATGGAGGGGATTGCTACTTAAAAAGTCGTACAAAATGTTATACAATCCATGTTTCATTCTTATTTAACGTTTTGTCTCGAGTTTGTATGTACTAGACAAATGTAAATTTAGGTGTGTTTTATTTGAATATGAATCACAAAACCATTTTTTGTTTAAAATAATTTTATTAAATATCGTTCAATACTTACCTTTAGGAAATGTGCTGGTCGTTGCGCGTATCTTTTATATTTTCTGTGTAATAGATAAAGACTAAGGTTTAAGTTAAACGCTCTAAAGTAGGTAATCTGCTAAATCTTTTGATCTCTTTTGTGTAAAATTCATCCTGGTTTTTACCGCCATATTTTTATTTTAAATAAAGAACAACCTACTCGTGTTTACTTTCGTCGATTATTCTCAAATGTCTCCCTAACTCGAAAGTCCTGTAGCTAAAGGGCACGCATTTTCCTTAAGCTAATTAACGAAGTTTCGAGATAAAAATTAAATTCAGTTTACCTTTTGGAAAATACCGTAATAAGTTAATTTGGGCTTTATTTCTTTGTAGAGTTTTACGGGACGCTGGTCGTGGCAGACAGTAATGTTGTTCCGAAGTCAATTCGAGGTACAAAGAAAATAAATGTTGCTCTTGCCAGTACCTGGACCACGTAAGAAGCGCGAGTTTTTAGATCAATTTGACTTTAGTGTCCCTAAGAGAAAATAAATGCCGATTAAATACCTACGTTAAGTCACATATTTATTCCGTAAATAAGATAAATCAACAGATCTCGTTAAGTACTTTGAATCTAAAATATTTTAATAGGTATTTAAAAAAATATTTCGTAAGTAGATTTTGAGATCACATTTAAAATATAAGTACTAAGTAGAAGATTCCCGCGACTTCGTCCTCGAAGGTGAAAAAGTCATGACCCTAATTTTTTCTTCAATTTAGTCCTATAAATCGTATCCTAGAACTATTAGGAGATGTTCAGTTAGAGTCTGGCTAATGAAAGATGAGACTAAAAAAATAGTGGCAAATTTAAAAAAACAACGGGTTGCAACACGTTTATAGGGTGACAAAAACGGTAATGATACTTGGGCTGATTTTTGTTTTATTGTCACTTTTTTAATTCTTCCGATTTTAGTGAAAATTGGTAAGTATATAGTTTTTAGTAAAGTGTTAGTGTTTATTTATGATACATTCACTCCCCACATTAGCCACGGAAAGAAAAGCAAAAATAATTCAGTAAGTATTTTCGGAAACTGTTACTTTCTTATGTTGCATATTGAGTATCAAAATCACCACAGCATACTATCCTCAGAAATCTAATAATGTTTGACACATTTGACGTTTGTATAATGTCGCCATTTAAAAAGTTTTGAATAAATCTCAGTCTCATCTTTCATTAGCCAGACTCTATTAAACCCTATAACCGAAGGTATTTGAAATCGGTTCGCCCATTCTGCCGTGATATGGACACAAACACACCCACATATAAATAAACCGGTGCGTGCGTAACGGTTGCTATAACAACTTAAGATATATTTTCAGTCGATATAATGATTAATGGATATAATTTATTATTGATAAAACAACATTTGGTATATTATTATACTGAGTTGTTTGAACAGTAGGCAAAGTAAAGAGGTAAATTTGATTTTCTATTTAGTTTTTCCTCGAAAAAAATACAGCAAGATAGTGCTTCCTAGCATTCAATGCCTGGCAACATATACAGGGTGAATTTTAAATCGTGAATCGTAACCACGATTACCGGTAAAGCTACTTAAGACTAATACAGAGCACTAGTGTTAATTACAATTAAAGACCCGCTTAATTAATTATGAACAAAATGGTGGAGGCGCTTATACCATTAATCGTAATAAAACTGAATTATTTTATGACTAAATACGATTTAAATAGGTACTTATGTTGACAATGTCGACGATGTTGACATTATTGACAATACGTGCCAAAATTCTATCCAGCCAACTTCAATATTAGGAGGTTGGATATCTAATGTTGAAATTTTCATGACAAGTACGAAACATGAATGTAGGGTGACACGAGATTTTAAAAATTAGGATAAATCAAATTAAAAGTGGACAAAATAAAAACATACTTAATTTAGGTTTAAAAGCATTGTAAGTTATGGTTAACTATGTATAGACTACAAAAAAATTATTACGATTCACGATTTAAAATTCACCCTGTATAATTATACCTCTTTTATTAAAATTGTAATAATATTATTAATTGGTAGTTCATTCATGTATCTCTACAGCATGACAGGAGTATTTACTACTCCGGAAGAAAAAGCAATACAAATCTACTCCGGCTTTACTAAGAATATATTTGACGCCACGCCACTGATAGGTAGGTAGGTACTCTTAGTATTTTTTTACTGGTAATTAACATGCTAGTTTTATAGCGTATGATAACGAAACGTGTTCTAAATTTCAGCGATATCACGTGAAAGATCTTCGAAGACACATAGACATAGAGAAACTTTAAGGACTACGAGTTTGATTACGGAACCCTAAAAGCATATTGATGTTTGAACATTATAATGTTTATTAATACAAAACCGAAATAGACAACGCACTAATTAGAATCATGGCTCAAGCAGGCTTGCGAACTTTTTTTATTTACAGATTTAGTAGGTGGGTTAAGTTGTAGAAGTCGGGCTGGGCGCCGGCAGTCACGTAAGCCCGACCCTCCCTTCCCGTAGTTTCTAATTTGCTATCAAACTTACTTTTTATTACTTGGTAACTAGTAAACAACGTCGCGGGAAAATCTGTTGCCTCGTACGTGATCGGACCTTTAAGATTGTACGAAAATGGAGGCCATATTAATTACTATTTTTTGCTTCAATAGAGTTATACGTTTAGTATCAGTTTGTCGGGATTTATCATACGTAACGTAATGCGTAGTACTGTTGGCCTAATTAAGACTAGCCTTATATGTTTTAACGTTAATTTTAAATGTTTATAATTGAAATAGTATATCTAAAATATGTTAAATAAGCTTATGATTTTGACTCCTTTCTTGGAGACATGCAACCAAAAACCGGCACAAAAGCAAAAGATGGGAAAAAAGCTAAGCTAAAATATAAGTCATAGCTAGATTTTTATTGAGGTAAATTTCTGTTGTGTTAACATATTCTCAAATCTACACTATAAGTTAAAAATAGTGGTTTTCCTGAGTATATAATATTATAGAACAATAATTTTCATTCGAAACTCATGTAGGTACATATTACCATTACATAACAAACATAACTAAATTATTTTAGACCGAAAAACTAAAACAGAAACAATTCTATAAGTAAACTGTTAAGGCTAGTTTGAACTGTGGGCGGGTATTTGCGGGTGAAACGAGTCTGGTCGGCACTGGGTAAATATTTGAGCACAAAGCACAATGGGCAATGATGGGGTGGATTTCGTTTTCATGGTGAATTTTACTACCAAGAAAATGTTGAAAAATGTGAAAAGGAAAAAAGAACATATACTACAAGGCTTCCCATGCTTTGTTATCGGCTTATGTATAAACTCAACTGTTGGTAAAAAAAAATACGATTGTTCATACATGATTGAGGCAATACCGAATGTTCCGTTCAACAGCTTGTAAACGGTACACTGGGTGCTTTGTACATTTCAATTCATCATAGATTTAACGCAATTTCAGCTTAACTTTCTTGCCTTTAACAGTACATTTCTATGATCTTGAATGTACGATCGGCTAGGACAAAAACAGCAAGAAAAGCACGCTAAAGAAATACTAAGCGAAAGATGATTAACTGGCACTTAAATGACATTTATTAAATACGAAACTGACAAAACGAAACCTATAAAATAAAGTAGGTAAGCTTAGAGCAACACGGAAGAAAGTCGCCAAATTGCATTTTTCTAATACTTTCCCCTCTGCTACTATTAGCGAGGGTTGATCGACGCAGCGCAAACTTATTTACACACGCGTACATGAAAAATCGTCTATCACTACGAAACTAACACTTAACAAATAAAACAACACATTGACCAATTCACATTCACAAAGATACATTTTACATTGAAATAGTGTAATGACGTGACGCATAACATTAATAAGTTTAGCAGAACACCATGGCAACGCGAGGTTGCTTGTTTGTCAACTAGTAAACAAACTGCAAATATTGTCAAATCAGATTTTTGTAATTTTTATGATTCTAAATACTTTAGATGTGAAAGGAAATACCATCTCTTTGTACGTTTGACGTGTTAGATCTCCTTTTGCAGCGAAATACGGAATAATTCGGCATATTCACGGAGATATCTTCAGGTGAGTTACTAGATTTCGTCTAACGACTAATCCAATTGCAATTGGTGTCATAGAACGAATATCGATACCTTTATACTCAAAGGGCGTAAGCTCCATTAGAACCTACGGCGTTTACGTCCTTTGAGTCTAAAGGTATTGATATGATCACTGGCGTAAATTGCTTGGCAGAAGGGAAATACTAAGCAAGGCCCCACGAAGTTCGCGTTGCTCTAAGTCAGCCTACGTTACTATGTTACTATACGTGTTGCCTGTACTAGGAGCAATAAATTAAAACGTAGATTGTACTCCTCGTACTGAACAACATTTGTTCAGCTCAGCGACATTTAAAAATAACTTATGTTTTAATTTTTAGAACACTTTAAAGTTTATTTGAAGCCGCAATGTATTGCGATGTTTTTACCCGACTGCGGCGAAGCCCAAAGGAGGGTTATGTGTTTGACCTGTATGTATGTATGTCCGTTCCTGTGTCCGCTCGTAAGTACTCAACGGCACAACCGATTTTGATAAATGATACATCATTAGATTCGTCTTGATGGCGCGAGTGTCACTGGGTATGAAGTTCGTTAAAATAAACAAAATGGCGGATTTTATGCATTTTTAAAATGCACCGCGGTCGGGTTTTTTTTAGTATAAATATTTATTTATGTTTGTAGCGTGACAAGCGACGTCAATTAGACTGATGTTAACGTACATTGAAAATACTATTTAATTTGTATGAAAAATATAAAATCTAAAGATTACATAAATATAAAAGTTGTTGAACGAAAGTTTTATTGTTTGATGAGTAGAATCTACTTTTTAATTATTTGCTCCTGTTATAAGCAATACCCGGTATAACCTTACCTGGTTAGTAAGGTAGGCTTATATCCGCCTTAAACAACACGTAGGTATATCTACTTGAGATAATACGAATTGTAGTTAGGGCCGTTGGATGTGGCGTGTGACGTTGTTGATGGTTATGATTGGAATATTTCATGATTATTTTCTAGTGTTCCAGCACAGGAACGCTACCTGTGTCATGGAGGCCCTGCCAAGAGGAACCAACCTAACTTTAAATTTTAGTATTAGTTTTATTGTAAGTTTTAGTTTAGGGTTTACTATATTTTATTCTTGTTTTTCTGTGTTTGGATAACATTTTCTATTCCGAATACTTTTTATAACCCGTAACATAATTACTTTCGTACCGTGTCGAAGCTAAACCTTTGATTCAGTTATGAATATATGTGTCATTTACGCGATAGCAATTATTAAAAATTAAATTAAGTAATTAAATGGCGAAATTGTATGAGAAAGTATGTAAAAATATTAAAAGAGAGCAAGGCTGAGCTTTGTCATTTTGATCATGATTTTCGCAAAGGGAGCAGCAAAATTGTGAAATCGAATCACGATTGCGGACGTGAGAAAAGTAATCAAAATTTATTATTCCTTTCTTCAATTCCAGTGTTATTACATGAAAAGTTATTTTGATAAAAATTCGATTTCAATTCCAACATTTGATTCATCTTTTGTTAGTCTTAGGGTACGCTTTTTTTCTCATCGAATGTCGATTCGCGTTCGCTGGCACAAGAAATGTAATTGAAAACATCAACGATTTTTCCGAGTAGGTATTCGGTTTGTCCATTATCGGAATTCCACGGTGAATGTCGATGCTCCAGGAAAAGTAAGCTTACAAAAATAGCAATACATTACCTAACTCACAATGGGCCATGATTTTTGTTACCCACAGCAGCAGGGGCACAACACAACTATTCACTTACGTACGAGACAAGCAGGCTAACGTTTTCAAACCAATAACGTTATAAGCCTTGTTCTACCAAAATACCACGGAGCAATGTATTGCTCCGTGCCTACAGGAGACCTGTAGGTCTCCTGTAGGCTTCTGATGCTACGCTTTGTCGCGCGATAAATGAGTGATAAAGCATCCGTCACATTCTGACAAATAGCGTGAGAGAGTGACGGATGCTTTATCATTTATTTATCGCGCGACAAAGCGTAGCATCATAAGCTTATTGGTTATTGCATCATTAGTAGAGTTGCTAAGCAGCAAAATTATGCGCATCGGGTTACAAGCATGAAATTTCTACCACAGATAGAGTGTTCCGCGGCGATTATTTTCAGATGTGAAATAAAGTCAGATTCGTCCCCTGTGCGCGGGAGAGCGGGGTGAATGTGATCAAGTACACCTCTTTTTCGTTTTATCTTCATATGATGAATTAACAGTAACTCTTCGCTATATACTGTTCGCAACATGTGATGCAAGGATTTGGGTTATAACAAGTAATAGTTATACTTATTATGTAACTGCAATACCACTGATTTCTCATGTAATGAGGTCGAAATTGAGTATAGTTTGTATATATAGCGGGTCCCACCGTGACTCCGGGAAAAATCTGACTTTGAAGTAGTCTACCTTACCGTGTAAAGTTTCGGAATCGATGGACGGCCCGCTTAAACGGTGATAGTTAGCTGCAGGGTGCTCGACCAAATTTCATGGGCGACGAAACGGGCTGATGTTTTTTTTTTCAAAACGGCGACCTCAAAAGGGCGAAGCACTTTCAGAATAGTCCTAGAAACTTGAAAATCGGCATCGGGAGATATTTCGGGCCCCAGACGATAAATTATGATTTTTTTAGATACTAAAAAAAAGTGTATGGAGTTTTTTTGGATCGCAATATTTCCGAAACGGTGGCAGATAGGCGCGAGGTGCTCGACCAAATGCTCGAAAAAAAAAACGAAAAAGACATAGGTAGATGTACTGGGTCACATTCACCCCGCTCTACCCACGCACAGGGGACGAATCTGACTTTATTTCACATCTGAAAATAATCGCCGCGGAACACTATCTGTGATAGAAATACTCAAGTTTACATATGAATAAATTTTCTTTTCATCTGAATTGAATCTAATTGAAAGATATGATAACTTCATGGACAAACAATTTGTATGTATAAAAAACACTGCTACTGCAGTTATTGTTAGCTATTTGAATACATCAGGTTTTAGAAATCATTCAGGCAATGCGGGAATCGGAATAAGCGTTGGATTTTTATAATATTTATACTAGGTTATGGTCTTTTAATGCCTCCGCTTAATACTATTCAGGTCCGCTCGCCAACTCTCCGGCTGGCAATAAACTCCGCGAGAAATATTTTCACATCGTTGTGGAAGTTAAAATGAAAGTAACTACACCCCGCAGAGCAATAGCGAACCCAGCACTGACGACTGATAATTCGGAATATTTCCGCGGGTTCTGTAATTTTATTCATGAGAGCGTTGCAAATCTTTATTTGAAATTTGAAAATTTGTGTTATCCTCACCTATATTACAAAAGAGAATATATGTTGAATGGACGGATTGAGTTGAAGTATACACATGTGTAGATACATATTCTCTAAACAATATTACGTAGTACGGGTAGTTCTATGCATTTATTAAGAGAACGTAGGTACTAAAAAGCTAAGTTTAATTTAAAAGGAAATTAAGCTAGATGTCCGAGTGCTTGACAGTTTTCATGTTTGCAAACAATATTTATAAAACAAAAAATATTGTCTGACGTAAAGTGATCTACATAAAGTTATTATAACACGGACACTTTTAGGACCAGAGTGCATAGGCATTTTTTGTACGCTCGTTCCATCGTAGGCTGCATCAATGCTTACCACCAGGCATGATCGGAGTCAAGAGTAAGCCCATTTATTATAACAAATATAAAAAACAGTTTTCTTAGTAAATGAAATGAACAACGATTTTTTTAGCATATTTTAGGTAAATTTATCTTATCGGAGCTGGTTGGTGCCCCAAAAGTATGATTCAATATATGCTTTACGCACAACTCGGTAGCACATACGTAGATTAAAAAATCAAAAAATACTTTTTGAAATATAATATACATTCAGACTTGGCCTTTACACTAACACCATATAATCATATTCATTATATATTTTTAAATAGTCTATTTAGATACTCCATTGCTCGGCAGAAGCTCCTTTCTCTGCCATTTGTCTTCATTCAGTGCGTCCTCCCGCCACTTCTTGTAAAATGATACAATTGTGACAAAAAAATATATCACAGAATCGATTGAAGCGAGTTTTTCATTAATTCGTGAGCGACGCAGTAGGTACTCGAATTACGTGCACGATAATGAACACAGCTGCAGCGCCTCGTTTTGTACGTGATTCTCTGTTTTCAATAACCCCATTATAATACTAGTGCATCGCCTTGCGACTTCGGTCGCGGAGGTGAAATAAGTTAAATGTCTCTTTTTTTGCTTGAGTTTAGCCAGGTTAAAAATATTCTATTTATTTATGATTTACTCCTATTATTTTTAAATTACTCTCCGGTTACTTTTTTGGAAAAGTCTTCAGTTTACAAATACAGCCGTTCTACGATTTAATTATTATGTATAGATAGATGGATCACTTTAGTTGGATAAAAATATTCTAACTTTCTCTAGATTTCAGCTACTCCGCTGACAAAATCGGTTGTAGCCTGTTTAACAGTTTTGACAGGACACATTAAATTTATACGCAGTACGAATTAAGGTGATTCGAATCGGTCACTTTTCTATACAAACATAAAGGAGGTCATCGCTTGCTTCTGCGGCATCAATTACGTTTGAAATGAGTTTTATTTTATAGCTTGATACATTTCATTTGTGCGAAATGATATGAGAAATCTCAAAAAACTAGGATCAACGTGCAATTGGGCCTTTAAGGCCATCTATTAGCATCATTCGAAACTAAAAAAATTAGCTACAATTATAAATAAATAAATAATAAATAAATATTAGGGGACAATCTTACACAAATCGAACTAGCCCCATAGTAAGCTCAATAAGGCTTGTGTTATGGATACTAGACGACGATACCTATATTTAATAGATACAAATACTTAAATACATAGAAAACATCCATGACTCAGGAACAAATATTCGTGCTCATCACACAAATACATGCCCTTACCGGGATTCGAACCCAGGACCTCCAGCTTCGTAGGCAAGGTCACTACCAACTAAGCTAAAGCGGTCGTCACATCGGCACGACAATTATATAATTTTTAACCTTTTTGAGACCTCATGTCAAAGTCCAAGGAACATACTCAAAATGAGTTACCAAAAAATATTAAAAAGTTTTAGTTGAAATAAAATATACCTACTTTTTCTGAAACAATTTGATTAGAAGTATGTGAGTTCATTGTAAAATATTTACCTATCTAATGGTGACCACCATTAGATAGGTACCTACCATGTAATGGTGGTCATCTATAATAGGTTTTCGGTTCACTTTAATTTTCAAAGATTATGGTTTGGACGTGTGCGTCGTGAAAGCCTTCATGTTGGAGCTACCGTCTACCAAGGAGTTGACAAGTTCCGATACCTGGGGTGCACTGTTACCGATACCAACACCAGGGAGGAGGAAATCCAAATACGCATCCAGAATTCCTTACGGTGTAGTGCATCCCTCCACAAGGTCTTAGTGTCCAAGCTCCTCAGCAGGAACACGAAGCTGAGAATATATAAAACAGTCATAAGGCCTATCCTCATGTATGGGTGTGAAGCTTGGACACTAACGCTCAAGGAGGAAAGTCAACTCCTGGTGGCGGAACGGAAAGTTCTTCGGAAAATCTTGGGACCAACCAAAAGAGAGAATGGTACGTTTAAGGTCCGAGGCAATGCGGAGATTGAGGAGTTGATGGCCGAGCCCAATATTATCGGAGTAACAAGGTCCCATAGGCTTCGCTGGCTCGGTCATCTGCATAGAATGGAAGAGGATCGTGCACCGAAAAGGGCATACCTAGGGCGACCAACCGGCCGTCGACCGGTGGGTCGCCCTAGGTATCGCTGGGGAGACGTGGTCAAGGCGGATCTGCGTAAGCTTCAAGCCGAGGATTGGCAAGAAATCGCGCAGGATCGGGTTAAGTGGCGTGTTCTCGTTTCGGAAGCCAAGATCCTTTTTGGGTCACTGAGCTACAGAGTTAGTTAGTTATGGTTTTAATCGTCTAAACCTTTCCTAGCGTTGTATACACATAATGAGAAACAAACTGAAATGTAACATCAAATTGTAATTGTAATTATCAAAGTTTTGACTACGTAGGTAGTGCGACTGTAGTTTCATCAAGACTATCATTATCAATATTAAAACAACATACTTATTTCTTAAAGCTGTAGCAGAAAAACGACAATTTTCTCGTACGATGAATGGAACTTAATAGTCGTGAAGACGTTAGTTGGACGGGGCTATAGTTACAGATACAATAATTTTAACTCCCAAAGTAAGTAATAGAAAAACTTTACCCAGTGGCGGAAAGAATTCGCTGCGCTCGTTTTGCTTCCTTATTTTAATCCTAATTTATTGGAATAGCGGAACAGGGAAGAGCTCAATTGGTACAATAAATTTCAAATTTCATTATTTGAAGAGGAAGTCGCAAGTTGCCATTTTCGATTGGGGTTTCCGATCACGTCTCCATACTATTGGCGCGGATATTCCAGCCACCTGTGCCCGAACTCTATGAGGCTTTAAACGCGCCTCCACTCTTTCGATAAACCGACTGTGAGATATTCGCGATGTATGCCCGAAGCCGCATTTCCTTATGAATGATACATGCCGAGGAGCGGCGGCTAGCTGCGTCGGCGGCGCAGCGCCACGGAGCTGTGTACTTGCATAATAACACATTTTGCGGTGAATATCGCTTGATTTTAACCTAGGCAAGTGAACGCGTGCTTAGTATCGAATATTCAGCAACTTGCTGTGCAAAGTGAGTCCGCAGGGTATAGCGTGTATTCGGCACCTATAGCGCTACGTTGAACTTGTTTGCGTATAGGTTTGAATTATGTCGTTGTTAGCTGTGTAGTAATACCTAATGTTCTGTGTGTACAGTTGGGTGATAAATTTTGATGTGATTATAAATATGTATGTTAGTTATCCGTTCTAAGAAATATCTTCGCAAAGTAGGTATAATTACATTAAATTTGGCTCGCTATAATGTTATAGGTAAAATGATGGAAATTGAAAATGGATCAGAATGAGAATAAAAGATGTCTCAGTGATTTTTTTACAAGAAAATGCAGTTATACATTTTTTTTTACTTGTGTGCTTTATTTCTGCATTTACTTTTGATAATAACACTGAAACATAAGTATAATCTTAGAACTGCATTTGGCATTATACTCCCACTTCTAAACGTGTTTCCAAAATTCCTTCATAAATCCCAAAGTTCTATTTCCTCAAAGCTTGCATAGTATGAACAAATGGCTAGCAAGCACCGAGCCAGTCCATTTACACTAATAGTAGCGTTCAAGTGGGTGCAGTATTACAATGCCGGCTAATTCCGGACGGGGGCCATAAAAAGTTGGCGACGACTCGTGCCCGTGACTGTATCTCAAATTAAATCTCACCAACAAATCTTCGCGAGGGATGAACCGCGAAAACCACTACTATCGGTTAATACGGGATGGGTAGGATTTCGTCACATAATTTCTATTTAATAATCAATGTTAGTTTTCTCAGAGCCTACGTTCTCTAAAACAATACAGAATCGATATTTTTAAGGGTAAAACTCAAAATGTATAAGTTTAGTCATAGGTCAAAAATATCTACGCGGACAAATGGTCACAAACATATTAACACCGACTTTATTGTCAAAGATATGTCCTGTTGGTATCGTGTAGGTAAATATTGATCAACAATATTTTTTTTACTAGGTACTACTCTTTCCGCGTTGCAACGAAGGCAAACTCAATTATGGCGATGTTAATTGTTATTGACGCAACTATTTTAATGACATAGTGTAGTTTGCTAAGTTCATTTGTCATTAAAATATTAAAAAAATATGGGAAAATTTACGCTATATTTGAGTTTCAAAGCAAGCAAGGTAATATCTAGCAAGCAAGGTAATATCTAACAAACTTTATGCAACTGCACTAGTTACAATATTGCTTTGCATGCGAAATCTAAACTAGCACGCACAATACAGTTAACGTATTCCGATGTCATTGTATTTGCCTGTTTGAGTGGTAGGTACAGCATACTACGAATGTATGACAGGGCGGCTACTTATCTCTGCAGCCCACTGCACATGGCGAAGTTTACTGCCTTAGCCTGCCTGCAACGATAGCATAGATAATCGCGTGGATTCTCGCCGGGAGTACCGTCTCGTGGTACGGGACCAGCTCATCTTTCGGCGCGGTCGCGAGCGCTCTAACTCGCAATTTGTTCCCGCACAGCCTTAAAAATCCGCATTTTATTGTTCCGTCTCTCATTTCTACTTGAACTGTGCCCCTTCGAGGGCCGCATTGAGCTCCTCCGTACAAAACTTCCGCTTTGTTTTAGCCTGGATAAGGATTTATAGAAACCAAAGAGCGTAAAATATGATAGCAAGTCTTTTATTTTCTTCCGGCTTGTCGGAAAAAGTTTCGTTCTTGGTTCGTCATTTTGACAAATTGGTGGATATATGGATAAATCGGTGGTTTTGTATAACTAAATCGTACCTAGAAATGATTAAGAGCCATCTGTGTGTTAAGAACTTAACTTTATGAGTAATTAATAGCGATGTGTTTCTATAATATATTATTTTAAATCAACCCCTAGGTATATTATTATAGTAGTTTATCTGAATGTTACATAATGCCTGATTGTGGCTTTATCAGCGAGAAGGGACCTTACTGTCGGTATTGGTTATTGATATCCCCATAATATACATACATTTAGCTATTAGACCATGTAAAAAGCATGTTGGTTTAACAGATATTTAAAAAAAAATTGAAATTCAAAGGCAGATTTTTCGACGTTTTACTTTAAACGCGATTATCTCGGAAACTAGAACTGACAATAAGGTCCCTTTTATCAGATAACACCACAATGATATTCAGTTACATACACTGCTTTATCGACACACATATTATAAGCTCTCTATGATGTATTCAAGAACGTAAATTACTTGCAGCAGTGACATCTCAAGCATGCCACGCAACTGTAGTTCATATTTTTAAATTCAGAGACAAACTAGAGTGTATCGTTCAAGTAATTTGAGACGAGAGTTGTCAAAAGTGTTTGCAATGATGGTATTTAGAATTCAGAAATCCACCAGCAGCAGCAGCAGGGCAGCAGGGTGGCGAAAGGTCTATTTGGCAGTAGATGTCAAAATCAAGTGGTGTGATTGGTGGATCTTGACGCCTACTGTCAAAAAGACCTTTCGCCACCCTGCTGCCAGCTGGTGGGTTTATGATTTCTAAACACCCTCATTGACATTTCATTTTGAATAAAACGTTATTTCGACTGATACTAGAGTTGAGGTCAAATCATATTGCTTTGTTTTTCAGGGATATTCGAAATTTAAAGCAATAATAACATTTTCACATATAGGAAATTTGTTTTAACTAAACAGCTTATCTTTATGCTGGACGTACTTTGCGATTTTTGAACGCATTATAGAGGGTTTATGGAGGGTGATATGTGTGTAGACTGTAGGTAGATAAAATTATTTAAATTAAATTGAATTTGACTGTCCTCTTATATTTATTTGTATATTAATACAAATATTTGTGATATGTATGGGATACATAATATGTATAAATTCATCAGAAGAACAGCTTTTAGAACACGTGCCTAAATATCATCTACTGGTTTATTGCAGAAAGTTCGTGTGTACAGCAGAGCGCTTTGCCAAGCCACGTACAGAACATATGAAAATAAACCACCAGGGCCAATTATGTACATAAATAATTA
The DNA here is from genome assembly GCA_947034925.1 of Eudemis profundana. Taxonomy (NCBI): domain Eukaryota; kingdom Metazoa; phylum Arthropoda; class Insecta; order Lepidoptera; family Tortricidae; genus Eudemis; species Eudemis profundana. The sequence continues at coordinate 26,403,366 of OX344796.1, read as the reverse complement.
CAAGCATGATCCAAGTGGTTTGATAATAGTTGTTTATGCGACGGATTTCTAAATAATGAGTGGTCTTAAAATTGTTTTAAGGCCTAATTATGTACAATGAAATGAAATGAAATGAAATGAAATGAAATGAAATGAAATGAAATGAAATGAAATAATTTATTTCTGCAAGTAGGCCTCAAGGGCTCTTTCACATGTCTGATTCTTTCTTCTTTTGGCGCTTCGGCAGATGACATTCTGGTGAGAAGAAGCGCCGGAAGAAACTCACCAGTTTCTCTTTTAAACACATTACAATAATTGTGACAATATTACATTGCATATCACAAACAACTACTTAACTAAATACATTTCAATAAACATAAAACTACAATTTAAGAGATGTAAAGGGTCTCTAGGCGTCAAAACAAGATAAATTACTAAGAAAAATAGAAAATAAAAAGGCATATACTAAAATTAATGGAGATGTAAGGGGCCTCCGTTGTCAAAACATGTTTTGGAGGTGTAAAGGATCTCCAAACGTCAAAATACAAAATGTGAAACGAGAAATAGACTATAGAACTATCATTAAATTTACATGGTTTACACAAAACGAACGTACAGAAATGTAAAAAAAAAAAAAAAAAAATCTGTGACTCACAAAACTTAAAAACTAAAATTAAAACAATTTTTCTTAGAGATGTATGTCGTCTCTAAGCGTCAAGACATTTGCAAGTACAAAACAGATTTTTTAATATAATATAATCTACATTCCTCAGAGATGTATATGGTCTCTAAGGTTTAATGTACAGTACAATGTACAGTTGCATACATTACTTTATTTATACACATATTATAAGTACTCCAAAATGGGTTCAGAAGCCAAAGCAAACCTCCACTACAGCAACCGATATTATTATGACACGTTTTTAGGTATATGAAAATAATATGGAACATTCCATTTTAAATTACCATTACATACCTACATAAATTATTCTTAACTGTTAGAACAAAAATACGGAAAAATTACTTAAATAATATTTTTTTCATTTAGACTGTAAATGAACATCAAGAAGGTACGGTGGTGTCAACATACCAGCCTCTATTACATGTAACTGGGCTATCACGAAGGTTAGACTCGAAGCACTGCCGTTAATTTCGCAGCCCAAATGGGCTTGCCACTTGATTTATCTATGTGATGAACACTTTGAACGGATATAAATTCGACTCAGTCGCGTCTTGCTAACAAAGTAGAATAAATCGTTGGGCCCTCGCATTGCGTGCGACACTCAAGGTGCAGCTGTCACTATTCATTCCATTTTCTATTTCGCTTACATTGACTTTAAGGTGTTTCGAGTCGGTCCGTTTTCCATACAAACAAAAAGAGGGTCATCGTTTGTTTTCAAGACATCAATTATCTTGGAAATGACCCCAAAGACAAACTGATATAGTGAACGAAATGAAGGAAATGAAGGAATTGATTCTTCAGTGAACGACTGAGTGAGAGATATGATTGAAATAGTACATTGTGTATCAAGGGCGGTGAGTAATTCCTTTACCGCCTGTGGCACACACAATGTTTTTCATCACACTTGTGAGGAAATCTGATTAAAATAACCTTACTTAACCTAAATAAAATTGTAAAACTGACAGTGACATTAGTGACATATATCAAGACGACAAGTCACGTTCGGAAACCATAGCGGTAAAGACTTAAAATGGTTTATTTTATATTTGCAAAATACTGAAATACACTATTTAAACATTTAATTAATGTTACTGAAATATGTGTTTACATGTATTTGCAATAACAGTTCTCTTTAAATAAATATTTCAGTAATAAAAGTTAAAAAAGTAAGTTGGCGTTTTCATTGAACATGACAAATAAGAGTAAAACAGAACCAGCGTTTCAAATTTAAAAAGAAAACCATTACGCCCTAGGGCGTAATAGGTCATTTACGGCCCGCAAAACCTACGTGTAATGACACCATTTTCGAGCAAGTGTGATGAAAAGATCTTTTGATTCCTTCACTCGCGAGCGACACATCTCTACTGAATTACGGAAGCTGCAGCCGAAGAGTCCAAAAAAAACCAATTTGTTTAAACTAATTTAATTAAAAACCACAAGAGTTACAATTGAATTACATAAAATAATTAGAATTATTAGTAGTGAGTCAATGCGATGCTAGCTATTGAATGAATTACGAAGGCTCGGGTTGCCGGCGGCCGCGAGGTGCCTGGTCAGCTCCTTATGCACTGATTGACGTCAGAGGCCCGCGCGTGTACTCTGTCAGCGTATGCATTCGGGCTGCGGCGTAGCTGCGTTAGCGATCCTCCTATGACGTCGCCGCATAATACCTCCCCCCGCAGATCAGCAACTATTTTAGAACTTTGAGAGAAAATGTTGCTGGCAGACAGGTATCGGCTGCAGTGTCTCTGGAAGGTGGCATAACTTCCGCGCTGGGTGTGCTGGTGCTACCCGCTTCCGGGTGTCCTGTATGACAGGCTGCGATGCGGTTCCTCTGCACCATGATGATGAGTCCAATTGCAGTCAGCACGATCGTGTAGAAGGGGATCGTAGTATGGTACATTGTTGTGTCTGGTGATTCCTTCAGTTCAATTGGGTGCTGGAGTGACACCTTACTCTGGATATCCTGGAGGTCCTTTAGGTTCAGGGTGTTCAGAGGAATGGCTGGTTGTGGCATCAAGGGCTTCGTCTTGGTGTTTTCTGCGATCTTCACTATTTTCAGCGGACTGCCTTGTACGTGATCTTCTGTATTGACGATGGTGAAGTCGTCGGTCCTCAGCACACAATGCTTCGGTATAGTGGCTAGATAGCTGCCGTTAAGGGTGTTGTAATCCTCGCGTCCACATATCAGGTGAACTTTCGTAGGTTGGGGAAATATTAAGACGTAACTTCTGTCGTCTAGTTTTTCCATAGCTTGTTTCGATAGTGAGATAATTGTCGGTTTGCAAGATCCATCTAGGGCCTGTTTCTTGATCAGCTTGTGGATGCAGTCAGGTTGAGTTCTGATTTGGTGGTTGATGTCTGCTTCGCAAAGATACCACGATCTGATCCTCGGGCATTCTGCCTCTATGTACACATATGAATCTCCATCGGTTGCTATTAGTGGGTAAGGGGGAATTAGGATCTGATTATGCTTATTAGGTAACACAGGAAGTCTGTAAAGGTTATAGTTATGAGAGGATATTATTGGGAATCTGAATATAATTACTATTCGCTTTTCAACAAAGTATGACCCGGTTTTAATAATATTATAATATTCTCTAAGCTCTAAATCTAGTACTTGTTCTTTATCATACAAGCTTTTTAATCTATCTAACATACTACTTAGTATACGTGTACTTAACATCGAATGATGAGTGCTAAGAGTGCGTGTGAACGCTAAGATGTTCTCTATTCTATAGATTTCATTAACTAAGTCATCTATATTATCATTTATAATTACCAGAAGTTGAGCAAACCTAGCATATGTTACCAGACTAGTCTCAACTTGAACATTATTACTTATAATTTGAAGCAAAGTTTCGTTAATTTTTTCCTGATTACTAACTATCTGGGAAACTATTTCTGTATGATGGTCCATCCATTCTTTGCTAAGGCTAATGTGGTCATTTAGCTCTGTAACGATCCTGTCTTGGTTAGTTCTCAAAGTTTTAATAGCATCGTTGTATCTAATTGCATCGGTGTGATCCAGATTTCCGGTCAAACTTTTTATTACAGAACCTAAACCATCCACGAGCCCCCTCTTGCCACGACTGGGCTCCAGACTTTTTAACTGATCTGATGCCTTTTTCAATTTGTTTACTAGGTAATGGATTTGAACTTCATAAAGGGAATAGGTATCGTTAGTCAATTTGTCCTTTGCTTCTCTAAGTTGGTCTCGAACACTGTCAATACTACTTTCAATATTGGTCAGTTCTATATATTGTAGAAATGTATGAGTCTGTGTAGTCAATTTCATGTCACCTATGTTGAAAGGCAAGAGTCCGGGTCCATCTCCTAAGTCTTCAAGTTTTATCTCCTGAGCTTGGGAGAAGTGTAGTGTCAGAATTACCAGGAGCATCCTGCAACAATTTAGCTGATTTAGGGACTCGCTTAAGTCTAGACTTGGCTACAGGGCCACGTTTTTTAGAGGTATATATATGTATTGGCAAATCGGCAAGGACCTTATCCTGGGTGTATCGGGGTGCTATTTTTTGTCTGTCAGCGGCAGGATTTTTTATAAATACCTGTTGCTGGGGCTGGTATTCTGCCTCCGGTTCGCGAGTCTTATTCCTGTTTTCGATTATTTCAGTGCGGTCAGCCAACGCAGACTTATTTATAATATTGTAGACTAATTGCATTTGCTCCTTATGGTTCAGAATATATTGTTGTATTATCTGCTCATTTAAATCTATGTCAACTGGATCCCGAGGGTCAAAGTGACCTGTCAAAATGTCAAACGGTCGGCATTTGGTGAAACTATGAATTGAACTGTTATAAGCTATGATTGCATAAGGCATAAGGTTAAATACTGGCTCGTCTTTACGGGTTAATTTTAAAATTCTGAGATGCTCTAGAAGGGTTGAATGAAATCGTTCTATATTACCATTGTCATTCGGGGAGTGGGCTAAAGTCCTATGGTGAGTTATCCTGTGTAGACGCAAAAATTCGGCAAAAAGTTGGTTTGTAAATTCTGTCCCGTTGTCCGTAACTACTGTCATGGGTAGGCCGTGGTGTGAGCTGAACTTTAAAAGTGCTTGTAGAATACTAATTGCTGTACCATCTCTCAGATGATAAGCCTGCCCATACTTAGAAAAAACATCTATGAATGTAATATACTTTTCATTTTGTGCGGTAAATAGGTCCATATGGATAATTTCGAAGGGTTTAGTAGCTGGAGTAACGATATTAAATTGCTGTCTTATCGGATGTCTGTCATATTTTGCCTGTCCACAGATTATACACTCATTAATAAATTTAGTTACGTGATCCTTCATTTTGGGCCAAAAATATTTGCAAGATAGTGATAAGTAGCATTCGTTGATGCCTCTATGATTGGTTTTTCCTTCGTGGTAGTGCTTGATGATTTCCTGTTGCCTAAGGTATTCTTTTACGTTTTCAAGTTCTTTTTTAGCCAGTACAAGGTTCATTGCTGAATTTTTGAACTTGTCCTGCAAAATTGGTATAATTTTATACATCCCAAGGGGAGGCGTGATTAACAGGGCTGTTTTCACTTTAGGGTTAACGTATTCTTTAATAGCGTTAATCACATCCATCTCCAGATTTGATTCAGACAGCTGTACTGAAGTACGAGTATGGGTTTCAAATGGTTTGGTTACAGTTGGGCGCTTTTTACAATCTCCAACTATAGTTAAACATAACTGTCTATGAAATTTATTAAGTGGTTCGCTTGTTATGGGGACTTCAAGGATGGGATTCTCACTATCAGTATGAACAGTCATTGTTGATGATCCTGCCATAGTCGGTGGTCTGTCTGTAGGATTTGCTTGCATCGAGTTAGCGTCATCGTTCGTCTCTGGTTCAATAAAAAGCTCTCTAACGATGTTAGTCATTTCCTCGTCAGTCAACGGTCGTTCTGTCGGTTGATTTACAGATTTGTTGGTCATGTCAGTCTGTTCGTTGTAAACCTCTACCCTGGATAGAGCGTCAGCATTAGTGTTACACTTGCCTTTTTTATAAATGACAGTGTAATTATATTCACTAAGCTTAAGTCTCCATCTCGTAAGCCTGGAACTAGGCTCCTTGATGTTCATAAGCCACTGGAGTGGTTTATGGTCCGTAATGATCTTAAATCTCCTTCCAAAAAGATACGGTCGGAAGTACTTTGTGGCCCAGACTATAGCAAGAAGTTCCTTCTCGATCGTGCTATAGTTAATTTCGCTCTCATTGAGAGTGCGAGAAGCGTACGAGACAGGTTTATCTGATCCGATTATACCCTGGGATAAAACTGCTCCTATGGCCACATTTGATGCATCCGTGGTCAATATGAATTCCTTGGTGAAATCCGGGTACTGGAGTATAGGGTCGTTTGTGAGAAGTGTTTTGCACCTCTCGAAACAATCGACGTATTCGGAGTCGAAGGTGATCTTCCTGCCCTTTTTCAGGCAAGCGGTCAGCGGCTTGGTGGTTTTCGCAAAGTCAGGTATGAACTTTCTATAGTACCCAATCAGTCCCAAAAATTGTTTAATTTGTTTCGCAGTATGTGGTATGGGGTAGCTTTGGATGGCTTTTATCTTATCGGGATTGGGTTTTATACCTTCTCTACTTATTATATGTCCTAGGTAAGCTGTTTCCAGCTTTAAAAATTCGGACTTGTCCAACTGGATCTTGAAATTGGACTCCCTGAGCCTTTGGAAGACTTTCTCAAGATTTGTTATGTGTTCCTGAAGGCTAGTGCTGAAAACTATTATGTCATCCAGGTAAACCAAGCATATTACATTCTGGAGGCCTTTCAGGACGTTATCCATAACACGCTGAAACGTCGACGGGGAGTTCTTGAGACCCATGGGCATTCTGAGGAATTCAAAATGGCCGTGTTCCACGTTGAAAGCGGTTTTGGGAATGTCCTCAGGATTCATCTCCACCTGGTAGAATCCACTTGCAAGGTCTAGAGTCGTAAAGTATTGACATTTCCCTAATTTGTCAAGAACGTCGGCTATATTAGGGATTGGGTATTTGTCGTCAATAGTCTTCTCATTCAGTTTCCTAAAGTCGACTACAAGTCGCCATTTTTGCTTTCCCGAAGCATCCATCTTTTTAGGCACAACCCAGATGGGGGAACTCCACGCGGAGTCTGATGGCCTTATAATATTTTGCTCCAGCATTTTTGAAATTTGGTCCCTGACCTCCTGGCGGTGAATAAAAGGATAACGGTAGCTTTTGGTGTAAATAGGGGCCTCATTTGTAGTTTTAACGCAATGTTTGACTCTATTCGTGAAGGTCAATGGTTCTCCTTCAATATAAAATACATCCGAATATTGTGAACAAAGTCGTGTCAAATTTGCTTTCTCCTCCGGGTTAAGATGATCAGTTCTCAATTTAGAAAGTACGTCTCTTATACGAACATCGTTTTGCTTAGTGCCCGTGCACTCAATATTGAATAATTCGGCTTGTGCGGGGTGGTCCAAAGAAAAGATAATGTCATTGTCTGTCGGGTTTTCAATGTCTATAATTCCGCGACTATTAGCTACGACCGTTACGCATTCATGAATGATGCAATTACAAATGACTTGTTCACTAACTAAAACTTCTCCGTCAGGGGCATTGATGGGAATACGTATGAGCTTGGAGGTTCTGGCTGGAATAATGTCCTCATAGAGATTAATGTTTCGGGAATTATGCATCCTTATGGGGTTAGTGGCATGTCTTGTAGTTAAAGTCTGGGTTTTCAAGTCAATCTTCGCTTCCCACTTTGTCAGTAAATCTAGTCCTATGAGTCCGTCAAAATGATTATGGAATTTATATACGAACAATTTCATGTCGTCGTTGTCATTGAACTCGTCAAAACAGCGTAGTGTAATGGAATAATCGTTTCTACTAGTTGCGTGGACGTTTGTTACCTCAAACGGATCATAGTCTAATGGGTATTGAGAAAAAAAATTTTCTACGGCCTCCGGACTTATGAAAGACTGGTTAGCACCAGTATCTATGAGAAGCTTGAGTGGGGGGTCTTCGATGCGAATATACGGGAGTTGCCTTTGCGTCTGAAGATTGATCTCTATTTTGGTTTGTTTGATGTCGGGAGAAGGGGAAAATCCTCGCTATTGCTAGTCGAGGGTTGAGCTTCATTGTCCTGGGCGACCTCAAAAAATTGAGCATTGTCGTAATCATAAGGGTTGTAACTTATGTCGTATCCGTAGTAATAAGGGCTGTCATACTGATTATAGTCAGGATAATAGTCATAATAGTCAGCGTAGCTCTCGGTTTCGTTCAGGTTTACGTCTCTGGTCTTAAAATAATTAGATGGGGGAGGATTTTTAAAATTACGCCAGTCATTACCGTTTGGGAGCAGAGCTTTAGAAGTAAAGTGGCTGACACCACTCATAGGCTGAGGGCCTGGATTTTGACGACTGGACTGGGGTTGACCTTGATTTCTAGGGGCTAATCTGAACACGTTGCTACGCGGGTTGTAGTTAGCTGGCGGGGCAGCAAACATCTGCTGCGTGCGAGTGGGCATCCTCTGCTGAGGCTGCATCGCCTGGGGTATATTAAACTTCGGTGGCTGCTGAGCAGCTGAAGCAAAACCTGGACCCTGGGGAACTGGGTGAAAAGGTACCGTCGTAGGGCCTTGGAAGGCCAGTGGTCTCAGTGGTGGCAAGGTAAATGGCATCGCTGGTGTGCTCCTAGATCCGTGCGGAAGCCTGACCGGATCGCTACGTTGCTTCACGTACATTATGTTAACCTCCTCCTGGACAAATTCGAGGGCCTTCTCGATTGTCTCAGGGCGCATGCATCTAATGCGGGACCCAAGCGGTTCCCTTAAGCCCCGAACAAACGCCTGCAATGTGACCTTCTTATATAACTCGCGTTTTGACTCGACAGTTGTCTCGATAGTCTCGTGGAGACTAATATAGGTCATGATGGTACTAAATAAATTTTGACAATGATCATAAAATTGCTGCGGCGTCATGTCACCTTGGGATGACGTCGAAATATCGTTATATAACGCCGTCTCATCCCGCTGATCAGAAAAGTTATTAATTAAAGATGTCCTTATCTCTATCCAGCTATTCGGTATCCCGTTGCTATTAATAGTGCGGGCTGCATCACCCCGTATCTTATTCAATATACCGTTAATCAAACAAAGGTTAGCCAAGGTTGTCCCGGGAGCCGCACTCAAAAACGTCCTTACTAATTCGTCGCAAATTTTAATGAACCTAGTTAAGACATTCGGGTTGCCGTCAAACTCGGGAACCAAGCGTAAGGCGTTAAAAATTGTATCCGGGGTAACCTGTCCAATCGCAGGAGCGCCTGCCCCTGCTCCTTCCATCTCGATATTTTCAGATGAACTATCAAGATCTACACTAATATTCCTACCTAAGTCTATATCACGCTGGCGAGCCTGCCTCGATGCAGAGTCGCTAGTCCCTACGTTCCTGGGATGGAAAATCTTGAGGGAGGAGTTAGTACTTTACTAAGGGAAGGAAGCAACACGAGATTGATTCAAGTGTACTCACATATATTTCATGTCCTTGGCGTTCTTTGTGAATCGATGGCTGGATTCCCCTTCAGGACTGCAGACTTCAGGTTCTTTTCAGTTCTCGACGAGGGCGTTGAAGGCCGGCTGGTCGCGATCGCACGCGCGCGTTTGCGATAAGGATTAGGCGGTCGCGAAGCCTCGAGATCCTACCGACTGCGCCAATTACGGAAGCTGCAGCCGAAGAGTCCAAAAAAAACCAATTTGTTTAAACTAATTTAATTAAAAACCACAAGAGTTACAATTGAATTACATAAAATAATTAGAATTATTAGTAGTGAGTCAATGCGATGCTAGCTATTGAATGAATTACGAAGGCTCGGGTTGCCGGCGGCCGCGAGGTGCCTGGTCAGCTCCTTATGCACTGATTGACGTCAGAGGCCCGCGCGTGTACTCTGTCAGCGTATGCATTCGGGCTGCGGCGTAGCTGCGTTAGCGATCCTCCTATGACGTCGCCGCATAATAACTGTATATTAATTCTATTTATTATTTACTGCTGATCATAATCTTTTTCGTAATAACCACATAAATTAATAGATTACGAATATCTTCTAGATTGGGGAAGATTTGATTTATATGACAACACTCCGTCATTGAACACATGCTCACTCGGCGGCCATTGCTGAGCTTCACTCGCGTGTTAGAACGCGCGGTATCCTTATTTTTTATTTATCCACGATTTAAGTATATTCACTGATATTGCTTAAGCCAACAACACGTTCTCCTAGTGCCTGATATACACTTAACTCGCTATCTCAAAACTACTGAACTGATTTTGATGAAACTTGCACAGTTCTCCAAGTTGGGCTAATACCTAGTTCAACTAAAAAAGATTTTTTGCAATCCGATTTATAGTTTTTGAGACATGCGCGGACAAACAAACACACATACATTTACGAAATTTGGTACACATATTTAGAAGTTGGTAGAGACTAAAATATGTATATAAAAACTGTGCAATTCTCACAATCACCCTAATATTATAAAAGTGAAAGTTTGTGGAGATGTTTGGATATTTGGATGTTTGTTACTAAATAGCGGAGTAACGACTAGATGGATTGAGCTGAAATTTGGCATGCAAGTAGACCAAGTCGTGGATTGAAACATAATATACTTTATATTCCAGTAAAGAGTTCCTTTGGGACTGTAACGGGCACAGCGCGGGCGAAGCTAGCTATTTGCTAGTATTACATACATATCGGTCGAATTGATAACCTCCTTTTTTGAAGTCGCTTAAAAAGGTACAAAATTCACGCGGATGAAGTCTAGATACAATTAAATCTGTTTAAATTCGACGTATTTTAATTAACATTCAAAACTCCTTTATCGCTACTGTTTGTGAGTACATAGTTCTTTAGCTATAAATGTCATCTCGTTTAAACCCAAATTTTAAAGACATTTTGGTTGTGCCTGAGCTATCATAATACTTCATTAATGATCTCAATAGGTATGATAGATTGGAAAATACCACATTAAACTAAAAAGAAAATACCCGAATCAGTTGTAATATGCTCAGCAATTAAATGAAATAGGCTAGTTTGATAATTCCATTATCGAATAATAGGTACGTACTTAGAAAGTAATTTAGCAGTCGCTCTTGGAAATACTCGTTACGGTGGCTACCTGCGTTGATTCATTTACTTAAGTGTACTAACCTACTTGCTGCTGATTGCTTTTATTTAACCATTAGGTTAATAACGCAGTACTTTAGGGCTAATATGATGAAAATGGTTTCTACGGTAGTTATATTAGTCTAAGATATTGCTGATAACATTGATATCTTCGATAGACATGACTTTCGTACAATCTTTTTAGTGTTTGATCAAGATATTGTACCTCCAGCACTGTATGGGTGTTTTCATTTTCATATTTGAATTTGATTTGATTTGTTTTCATTGTTAGGGTATGTCGTGTAAACAGAAATTAAGAGTGAACATTTTTAAGAGCGAATTCTGTCTGTCAATAGACGTAGAAGTCAAAGAGGTAGTTCCTAGACTATGAACGCAGCGTATGTAGTAGTGGCGAGGATTGGAAACCGCTAACGGTTCCCACGCCACTAAAACTAGTATTACAGGATGCCTGCAATTTCGATCGCGGGGGTCACCGTAGTCAAATAAAAAGTACCCTATGTGTTAACTGCGGTCATAATTCACGTGCATACCAAAATTCATGGGAATTGGCCTGGCAGTTTTTGCGTAAACAGCCTTGTTACGATTTTATTATATGTATAGATAAAATAATTATAAATATTGATTCCCTACTTAATAGGAGCAGATTAGTCCAAAATTAACAGTGTTTTTCTTGAAATTTCAATTCAGGTTGTTTTATAAAACGCTCAACAGTAGACACTCACTTAAGATAATTTAGAGAGTAGAATCGTTTCTAGTAAATTATACGCTTTAAAGTAACTGTTTGCAATCGAAATTCTCTTTGGTCACAAAAGCTTTCCCAATTTCAATTCAATTAGATAATTTTTCCCCAAGTTCGATAGGAGCCTTAGGATACTCTCACATTGCCTTTGATCTTGAAGGGCTACTCCAGGGCAGATAATTTAAATGAGCTTATCTGTTATCAAATAGCGATAAAATTATAAATGGACAAAATCGAATTTAGTTGGCTTATGAAGTTTTCATGACATTGATTTTTTACTCGGGACTTGGTTGCAGGGCGTTCGGAGCCAGCGTGAGCGCAGTTAACTGGCGCGGTCGGTAGGTCTGGGTCGTTGCGCCCCGGCCGGTCCCGTCGACTACATTATACTGATTGCTGCAATTAGCGAATGGTGTAATTCTCGTTTTTCAACCGTCTCCCATCGCCCCCGCCCTCGCGCCCTCAGGAAATTACTTGAGCCCCGCAGGTCGTGGCGACTTTCCTGGGATTTAATAAAATTGAGCAACTCGAACGAAATACTGTTTTGGATTTCTCATCTTGATCAGTTTAGTTGTCGGCACCGAGCAACTTGGTTTGTGGCTTTAATTATCGTGAGTGGATTCTGGTGTCAGACATTTATTCTTAAATCCGTTTTGGAAAGATTAAGCCGTGACTATTTTTACGCAATTAAAGCCGATCTTCAAAGCTATTTAAACGTTTTCGCTCTTTTGGGCATCGAATTTATTATTCCAACAAAGCCAATTTGCGAGTATAAAAATGTATGGCAGGCAATGTGGTGAAATGATACATTTCCATCGTAAATTGTGTGAACAATGGGGAATTGTGTATGGAGCCGTTTCGGAGTAGTTTTGTGTTATATGGAGGGGGGTGGACGGCAATAAACAGGGTGATTGCACGGCCGTCGGACCTCGCACACCGGAGCTAGCGTTCTGTTGCTGGATAAGACACTATATATTTCTATTTGTTTACTTATATATTTAGATAATAGTGAATAGGGGATCGAAACTTTAACAGAAATAAAATCATTAGTTTTAAGGTTATCGTATGTACCTATTATTAAACACAATTGTTTAAGGGGAAACGTAATGCATAGTAAGCGAATTCAGATGGCGCTGAAACTCGCTTGCATAGGTATTTTATTGTTTTCAGGCTAACCCAAGCGAATGTTTACGGTCTGTAGATAGTGGCATGGCCGGTCAATAATGAAATTATAAGCTTAAATCGAAATTTTAAATGAACAGTCTTTCATTTTTTTGGATAGGTAAATACAAGCTTTTATTTTGAAAAATCGCAATTTTCCACATTTTCGCACGTACGTACCCGTTATCAGTCATTGGTCTCCGTGCCTGTCAATAACTATTATTATGACAAGTGTGGCAAGTCATGTTTGTTTACATATTTCGGCGCCATTTTAATCAGTTTGATAAAGATTTTGACATAGTTTCGATGTTGAAATATGAAGTTTAGATTTCACACTACATTGTTAGGTTAGATTTTTCGGTTCTACACATGTTTGTTACTTCTTTTGTTGTAATTGGATTTTGTGCATGTAACTAACATGTACATAGCATACTTAGGTACCTAAGTTATTACTTATACAACCCAAGAAAGAAGAAAAACATAAGTAATATCGTATCATTTTATTAAAACTTTTTATTGTGCTAATATAGCTGTACTTATCTACTCTGTCATAGATTTTTTATTTGTTATTTTTGCGCTGTAAGAAAGTTTGATTCACGGGTTTGATAGAATATTCATAGACTTGCTGAGAGCTACGTCATGTCGCTTATTTCTTGAACGCCTTCGAACGAATCCGAATGTAGGTAAACTGTCTGGGCTCGAGTGGTGTGCGTACGTTTGTTTCCATTGTTTTAGTCCTATAGTGAAATGGCAGTAGGCTCCGGTGGTGGCTGCTTAACATCAGGCAGGCTTACTACCCAAGTAGTACGAGTATACAAAAAGTTGACCAAGTAAATATCATAATTAACCGTTTTCTATAAACATAATAACAAAGAAAATCTTTGCTATTTTTATGAATGTTGAATTTGACAACTTCACAAATAAACGTGACTGCACCATATTTTTTTAATTGGGCATGGGATATATGTAATAACACAAAAGGTTTTTTCAAACGATACATTTATGGTCAATGATAGCGAACTCTTTTAGCTTTTAAAATTAATTAACTGGGTAAATCAACTTTTATGTGTCCAACATCCGACGTACAGAGTCCCTGGTCGATAATACAAATTTATATAAAAGTTATGAGTTTTATTTGTATTCCGTTACGTTCCTATGAATATTATCTAACATTTTATTACAAAACATTTTATTTTTATTAACAATTTACATAGAAAAGGTCCCTCGATTTCTCCAAACTCCCAACATTAGATCCTGATCTGGTGCCAATGGAACTACTTAGAAAGAAAAAAAATCATCATCGAAAAAATCGGGAAACATACTTAAAAAATCTGAAGAACTGGGAAACTGCCTCATAAAGTCGAAGAACTGGGAAACTGCCTCATAAAGTCGATGATTAAAAATCAAGGGTAAAGAGACTATCCACTACATTGGTAAAAAAACTTTAAATACGGGCGTATTGCACAGAGAGTTATTGGACAGAACAGCAAAGCAATGCTCGGGATGGATACTCCGAAACATTTTCCTTCCAAAAACCATATTAAGTCCGCTAAGCTAATCGGTAGGTAAAGTGAAATACATTTCAAGTCAAGTTGATTAATAAAGATCAGCAAATGACATTATTCATTTTCAAAAAAAATGTACACAATTAAGGGATTTAATTAAAACAAAACTTAATTTATTCCTTTGTGTTACGAAAGTTACCCATATCGTTTGTATGCATAACTTTTGTAACACAGAGCGATCGTGATTTTGTTTTTATTAGGCCCTTAACTATGTAGGTACATTTTTTTTTTAAAATGACTCATAAAGTGTGTACCTACTTGTACCTACCTAAACAATACGAAATGCTTTTGTCAAACACGAGTTGTACTCGTTCCTTCCAGAAAATGTATATTCCGTGAATTGTTTCCATTTCTGTGAATATTCGTCCTACCATTATTTTATATGGCGCATTAAGTTAGCAAAATTTGATAGTAAAATCCTACCAGTTGTGCAAGACCGAGAGGGTTTCTTGAAAAATATTATACCGATTTAACAAAACAATAACTTAGGTTGGTGCTTGCATCTGGGTGAGGCGACGGGGTGGTTTGATGTTTTCACAATTAAGTTACTTAAAAATTACAAAATGTGACGGTTTTTAGTAAAAGGTCCCACTTTGTCGATATGGAGTTAAGAGTAGTTCCTAATACTACAGATCCTACGCTATCTTTTGGTGAAAGATTCATGTCTCTAGGTCCTATAGTTATTTTTTAAAAATTCTGCAAAGTTGCAGAAGTGAAAAAGCGACAATTGAGAAAACGTTGGTTAAAGTTTGGGATGGCAGAAAACACACTTCTACTTTGAAGTTATGGAGTGGTTGATATTAAATGAATGGGCATACTTTAGGGATTTTAAATTAGTTAAAATCATATATGTAACCTTAATATTTTGAATGTTATGGAGGCTTGAACATAAAAACAGGACGAAAATATGTAAATCCTGAATATGGGTTTATATCTATATTCTATTATAAGGCACGCATATTTATCATTAAAGTTGTATTTATAAATGGTTTCCCATGCTAAAAAAGACAGAAATAATTCTGTGGATCCTTTTATTTAGTTATTATGTCATAAAGTTAATAACAAATGATTTGAAGAGTGCCATGCATAAAAATTAAAATACATGTGTCTCTTAATATATAACATGATATTACTTAAAAAACATACTTATCAAGCATAGAAAGTATGTAAAATATCAAATTATAAGTACTTTTTGTGTGTATAAAGTTTAGTGATTTTATATAGGGAGCGTCCCACTTCGTCGCTTTACTAAACTTTAGTGCTTCTTCATTGAAAGTGTTTGTGTTTGGTATATTTTTCAGTTTTATGTATGAGATAATGGTTTGTTATTGTTAATCTAAGAGTCTTTGATACTAACGTCGCTTGTTTAAACTTTTTTAACGTAATTGAACGAAATTTCTATTCGACTCAAGTTTAGTGACCCACTTTGACGGTTTGGTGGATCATACGCTAAAAAATTACTGATCATAATTTATAAACATAGGTGTAATTTGCTGAACCAAAAACAGTATAATTACAAACCAAAAATGGTGTACGTATTGAACCTATGAGATGTAGCAAACGGATCGAACTCATCGCAACGTTTATAAAAGTCGCCGCGCCGCCTCGTCGGCGACATCAAAAGCACCGCTGCCGCTAAGCGCTTTGTGTAGAGCCGACGTGGGTATTAATTAATAAAAAGTAATTGTTAATTGCAATTAACGATTACGTAATTGTTAATCGTTAATTGAGATTAACAATTGATTTAGCTACGCATCATAAGTAGGCAAGACATCTTTTTGAAAAATAGGAACGGCAGAGCTCACATCCACTTACATGTGTCTTAGATGATGATCAGGGTCTGATGATGGAGCCGGAAGGTATCTATGGGAACTGCGTAAAAAAACGACGCAACCCCATCGTGTTTGGGCTCATTTGTTTTGCCTTGACGAGTACTCTGAACCGAGATGATATCCAGGCTGTGATGATGGAGCCAGCAGGTGGCCATGGGAAATGCGTAATAAAACGTCGGAACGCCAAACACGATGGGGTTGCGTCGTTTTATTACTGAGTTCCTATGGCCACCTTCCGGCTTCATCATCAGACCCTGGATATCAACTCGGTTCAGAGTACTCGTCAAGACGAAACAAATGAGCCCAAACACGATGGGGTTGCGTCGTTTTATTACGGAGTTCCTATGGTCACTTTCCGGCTTCATCATCAGACCCTGCATATCATCTCGGTTCAGAGTACTTGTCAAGACGAAACAAATGAGCCCAAACACGATGGGGTTCCGACGTTTTATTATGAAGTTCCTATGGCCACCTTCCAGCTCCATCATCAGACCCTGGATATCATCCCGGTTCAGAGTACTCGTCAAGGCGAAACAAATGAGTCCAAACACGATGGGGTTGCGTCGTTTTTTTACGTAGTTCCCATAGACACCTTCAGGCTCCATCATCAGACCCTGGATATCATTTCGGTTCAGAGTACCGTCAAGACGAAACAAATGAGCCCAAACACGATGGGGTTGCGTCGTTTCATTACGGAGTTCCCATAGACACCTGCTGGCTCCATCATCAGACCCTGGATATCATCTTGGTTCAGAGTACTCGTCAAGACGAAACAAATGAGCCCAAACACGATGGGGTTCCGACGTTTTATTACGAAGTTCCTATGGCCGCCTTCCGGCTCCATCACCAGACCCTGGAGACCTTGTATGAAAACATTGAAAGGCACCCTCGATATAACCGTCATACCAAAGTAATTGAAAACACTGGTACAAATATGATATCGACGATTTTTTCTGTATGCGACAAAGTGGGTCGCTGGGCACTAAACTTTGAGGCCCTAAAAAGGTGCTTAAAATGGAGATTTATGCGTCGTCTTCAAAATCATAGGTTTATTACAGTATGTTCTATCAGTTTTCATCGAAAGTTGATTTTCGGTAAGTTTTGCTATATTTCACTAAACTGCCCGTAACTCCGTAACTAGAAGCGACAAAGTGGGACGTTTTACTAAAGACCGTCACAAATGGACGTAGTTAGTGGAGAGTTCGATGTCCAAAGTAATGTTTTATGATTAAAAGTAAAATTTGTCTCGACTGGCTATCACAGCACTATATTTGCATCTCAATTCTATTCACAGTCGGCCGTAAACTGCGAAAAATGAGTAACCTAAATAAATGTTTTCCCTTAAAAAACTTTTTACTAACTTCAAACTAACATGAGTGAATGAGGTAGGTGTGGAGAGTAATGAATGAACGTTATCAAGTGCGTAATACATATTTGGATATTTACTTTACTTATTAACGGCAACTAACAATTGGAGTTAGATAAAAGCGTACTGTGTCCCACTGGACAGTAGCCATTAAAAACAAAAATTGAATTGAATTGAAAAGCGTACGAAAATATGCAGGCGGGACACATATATAGAGGGTGATTTTATAATACCAGCGCTAGAGGTGGCACGCGTTTGACCACAGGTACCCGCGCGTACAGGAAAACGGAAACTATTCGTCGAAACTAGTATGATGTAGTCACGTGAAATGGGTTGTAACTTGATGTGTTTGTTGACCAATGCGATTGCCGTGAAAAAAGTAACAATGAAATATCTAACACATTTTTAGCCCGTAGATTTGGTAAAGTTGTAAGGATCTGTTATCTATTCATATAAATAATATAATAAAATCGTAGAAAGACTGTCTTTTTACATTACTATTTAAAAAAAAGTAACTGTTAAAAATAAGGGGTCTACCTTATTTCGTATAAAATTAAATGGTATAAACTCAAAACGTATAAATTCAAAACGTGTAAAATCACTTCGTATAATCATTCATTTCGGTTAAATTTAATTTTGTATAACATTTAAAAGCTCTAAATACGAAATCTCTATTCTTCAATATGTCTAACATTCAAAATGTATAAACTCATTATGCATAACATTTAAGATGGATGTGTTATGTGTGTAATTATTACGCATAATATTCATTTTGTATAACAATTACTTGATCGCATATTTAAAACGTAGAACATTCAAAATGTCTAATCATCACAATGTATACAAAACAGTCAAACTCGTTAAATATGGTGGTTGAAATATAAAAGTACCATTCTTAATGCGGTCCTTGTCACTGTTCCAGTAGTTGTCACCTTGAATGTTATTAAGCCGTAAGTAATAAAGGACTTAAAAAATCAGTCGGTCGGACTCCGCAACTGCTCCGGCGCTGCAGGAAGAGCAGCCCCTTCGCCCTTGCGTATCAAAGCACAGGCACTAATGCTTGCCTTCGCAGCTTCGGCTTGTTGGTCGCCTTCGGCGACCAGCCTCAGCCGCTACGGCTCACATTGTGCCTGTGCTTTGCTACAGCGGGCGAGGGATGCTCCCCCTCCGCGCCTCCGGTTTTCTATATACACTCTAGGGGTAGGGCAGACAAGACCACGTGGATAGTGGGGTGCTCCGATTCGGGTTTTGTTACCTATGTATTCTCCAATGCATATAAAATACAATATTATCTCAGCCATTATTATTATTTGAACGTTTTTAGTGAATTTTTTTCGGCAAAACTATAAAAAGAAATATCAAATTTTGTCAAAAAAGTCCTGAATTCTTTCAAACTTTAAAACCTGGGTCTCATATTTCAATAATATTAAGGGTTTACAAATATTAGAGCTTTTAACAGTTATACCCCGTGAATGTTATACCTTATAATACTTATAACAAATAACGTTTCGAGCACATGAATGTTATACCTTATAATACTAATAACAAATAACGTTTCGATCAAATGAATGTTATATCATACGAAATTATACAAGATGACTTTAGAGCATTTGAATTTTATACGAAATGTAATTATACACTTTAATTTTTATGCCATCTGAATTTATACGAAATGAATCATTATCCGAAATGAATTTCGACGAAGTGATTTTATACGGATTGATTTTATACCAAATAAGGGGATACCGTAAAGCTACCGTCCTGAATTTCATGAAATTTAGTAAACAATTAGATTATGACCCCGGTTAACATATAGAATACTTTTTATCCGCCTACGCCAAAGAAAAAATATTCATTAAACTTATGTCACCTCTGCGAACGAAGTTGCGATCGGGTCCACTAGTAAAAATAATAACTACATGCGTGGGTCATTAGTTGTAGGAGGCTAGTGTGATTCGAATATTGTGACGAACCTCCCCCCCTACTCCCTATATGGCTTGCAGTGGTCAGACATGAGTAAGTCACATAATAATATAAAACTGTCTAACCGTTTAATATTGACGCGGTACTAAATATAAATTATGTATATTTGTAAATATATGTGACGGTCTTTAGTAAAACGTCCCACTTTGTCGCTTCTAGTTACGGAGTTACGGGCAGTTTAGTGAAATATAGCAAAACTTACCGAAAATCAACTTTCGATGAAAACTGATAGAACATACTGTAATAAACCTATGATTTTGAAGACGACGCATAAATCTCCATTTTAAGCACCTTTTTAGGGCCTCAAAGTTTAGTGCCCAGCGACCCACTTTGTCGCATACAGAAAAAATCGTCGATATCATATTTGTACCAGTGTTTTCAATTACTTTGGTATGACGGTTATATCGAGGGTGCCTTTCAATGTTTTCATACAAGGTCTCCAGGGTCTGGTGATGGAGCCGGAAGGCGGCCATAGGAACTTCGTAATAAAACGTCGGAACCCCATCGTGTTTGGGCTCATTTGTTTCGTCTTGACGAGTACTCTGAACCAAGATGATATCCAGGGTCTGATGATGGAGCCAGCAGGTGTCTATGGGAACTCCGTAATGAAACGACGCAACCCCATCGTGTTTGGGCTCATTTGTTTCGTCTTGACGGTACTCTGAACCGAAATGATATCCAGGGTCTGATGATGGAGCCTGAAGGTGTCTATGGGAACTACGTAAAAAAACGACGCAACCCCATCGTGTTTGGACTCATTTGTTTCGCCTTGACGAGTACTCTGAACCGGGATGATATCCAGGGTCTGATGATGGAGCTGGAAGGTGGCCATAGGAACTTCATAATAAAACGTCGGAACCCCATCGTGTTTGGGCTCATTTGTTTCGTCTTGACAAGTACTCTGAACCGAGATGATATGCAGGGTCTGATGATGAAGCCGGAAAGTGACCATAGGAACTCCGTAATAAAACGACGCAACCCCATCGTGTTTGGGCTCATTTGTTTCGTCTTGACGAGTACTCTGAACCGAGTTGATATCCAGGGTCTGATGATGAAGCCGGAAGGTGGCCATAGGAACTCCGTAATAAAACGACGCAACCCCATCGTGTTTGGCGTTCCGACGTTTTATTACGCATTTCCCATGGCCACCTGCTGGCTCCATCATCACAGCCTGGATATCATCTCGGTTCAGAGTACTCGTCAAGGCAAAACAAATGAGCCCAAACACGATGGGGTTGCGTCGTTTTTTTACGCAGTTCCCATAGATACCTTCCGGCTCCATCATCAGACCCTGATCATCATCTAAGACACATGTAAGTGGATGTGAGCTCTGCCGTTCCTATTTTTCAAAAAGATGTCTTGCCTACTTATGATGCGTAGCTAAATCAATTGTTAATCTCAATTAACGATTAACAATTACGTAATCGTTAATTGCAATTAACAATTACTTTTTATTAATTAATACCCACGTCGGCTCTACACAAAGCGCTTAGCGGCAGCGGTGCTTTTGATGTCGCCGACGAGGCGGCGCGGCGACTTTTATAAACGTTGCGATGAGTTCGATCCGTTTGCTACATCTCATAGGTTCAATACGTACACCATTTTTGGTTTGTAATTATACTGTTTTTGGTTCAGCAAATTACACCTATGTTTATAAATTATGATCAGTAATTTTTTAGCGTATGATCCACCAAACCGTCAAAGTGGGTCACTAAACTTGAGTCGAATAGAAATTTCGTTCAATTACGTTAAAAAAGTTTAAACAAGCGACGTTAGTATCAAAGACTCTTAGATTAACAATAACAAACCATTATCTCATACATAAAACTGAAAAATATACCAAACACAAACACTTTCAATGAAGAAGCACTAAAGTTTAGTAAAGCGACGAAGTGGGACGCTCCCTATATAAAATCACTAAACTTTATACACACAAAAAGTACTTATAATTTGATATTTTACATACTTTCTATGCTTGATAAGTATGTTTTTTAAGTAATATCATGTTATATATTAAGAGACACATGTATTTTAATTTTTATGCATGGCACTCTTCAAATCATTTGTTATTAACTTTATGACATAATAACTAAATAAAAGGATCCACAGAATTATTTCTGTCTTTTTTAGCATGGGAAACCATTTATAAATACAACTTTAATGATAAATATGCGTGCCTTATAATAGAATATAGATATAAACCCATATTCAGGATTTACATATTTTCGTCCTGTTTTTATGTTCAAGCCTCCATAACATTCAAAATATTAAGGTTACATATATGATTTTAACTAATTTAAAATCCCTAAAGTATGCCCATTCATTTAATATCAACCACTCCATAACTTCAAAGTAGAAGTGTGTTTTCTGCCATCCCAAACTTTAACCAACGTTTTCTCAATTGTCGCTTTTTCACTTCTGCAACTTTGCAGAATTTTTAAAAAATAACTATAGGACCTAGAGACATGAATCTTTCACCAAAAGATAGCGTAGGATCTGTAGTATTAGGAACTACTCTTAACTCCATATCGACAAAGTGGGACCTTTTACTAAAAACCGTCACATATATTGTGAATTTAGTTCAAGTACGGTTGGTTTTAATTATAACGTGTATAGTTACATAAACTAACCATGATTGAGTTCTATTTGTTAACGAAATCTGTTCAACACTCTTTAATTCAATAGACTACGAGGCATTCACGCTTATAAATTCAATTAACCGGAGTCATAAAAGCAATTCATTCTGCGCGTAGATAATAATCTAGTTTTCAAAGAAAAATACAGGATTGTGCCAAGTAGTTTTTACATAACACCACTCATTAAGGTAGCTACTTAAACGATATTTCTATGGGTTTACCCAAGGATTAATGAGATAGGCAATATTTTTCACCCCTTTTCTAGCACCAGTGAAGCATTAGATTAAGAGTAAATTACGCCAGTCCTTAGGGAAATAACACGATATGATGAGTATTATCGTCAACACCGAGTATGTAGATACGATATCGATTCAGCCGCAACACTAGCAGGATGTAACTTAATCCCAGAGGTGACGTCCCAAGTAGCACAGCTGGGTGGGAAATAGCTCGTATATCATATCTATTTAGGTACTTAAGTGAAATATATAGCCATGACTAAGTTCTATATAGGTGGAAAGAACCCTTATGCAACCAATATAGAGCCACGGGGAGAAAAATTGCAGCCTATTTTTGGTTCTATATTGAATCCATAAGAGATCTCACGATTACCTTAAGTGGCAATTAGAACTATGGGTGAAAGTTATGCGCAGTGAACGACGATTTTTATTGAACGATTTTAGGTTCTAAATTGAATCCATAAGAGATCTCACAATTACATTAAGTGGCAATTAGAACTATGGGTGAAAGTTATGCGCAGTGAACGACGATTTACTGAACGATGAATATTTCAGTTCAGTCAATGAGTGATAAATGGGACGCCAAAGTTCTTTTGAGTGACGTGGCAACAATTAAGTCGGTAAGTTGTGTTTTTTTTAAAGTGAATGTGATCTGCCATTTTAATTTTGGATTTATACATCTGTTTGGTAACTGATTAAAACTTCACGTTCAGGCATTGAAATAAGCACGAAATTCTTGCGAATGTTTTTTTACCGTGAAACTATAGTATGGTTTCTTTGTAAATTTCGATGCGCCCTTGATTTGATCAGGAATATTTAAAAAGAGAGTGTTAAATCATATAAGGAATTGATACTGATAAGAACTAAAACTGTAAATACCTAACGTAATGATTGTAGGTTACGTACAATGTTAAAGTAACATCGTCACAACTATCAAAAGTCTGTGATTATGCGTCAGTGTAATAAAATTCTGTTTAAAATAAATCATTTTCAAGGACTCCAATTTGTAAAGATGGCGAAACAAAAAAGATCTTACAGTTTTTATTTCTACTTATTTGTTCTCTATTTGAAACTATCAGGTCTGAAAATCACTTATTTGTATCTTGCGAGTGGCAAAGCAGTGAATGCTATTACGAATACTAATTATTTTCTCTTTTGTAGATCGTCCAGTGCTCGTGAATTAGGCCCAAGCAGCACATTAGTGAATTTTGCAGCTTATCTTATAGCTTTATGTTCTAAATGAGTGGTTTAACAGTGTTTGACTACACTTATAGCTTTAAACACAACTCAACCTTATTTACGAGTTCATCCTGTCACTTATAGTTGCTTAGGAACGTTTTTTGTTTCTACTTTATTACTTATAGTTGAGTAAAGTCGATTTTTCTACTTAAAGTTGCATGCAGGTTGTAATTGTCACTGAATAAGAAGCAATATTGATATATAAGGCCCTAAAGTTACTTATGAGCCACTTTTATATATAAGTGGGAACATACCCTTATTTGGAACTTTTAATTCCAAATGACTAGTATAATAGAGTAGTATATCACCAATAGTGGCTAAAGAGATAATTTTACGGCCCTTTTGGAACCTAAAGTGATTGCAACTTTAAGGCCTAGAAGGGTCGTAAAATTATTTCTTTAGCCACTATTGGTGATATGGGCTTTTTTATTTAAAGTGCGTTCTCAACTGACAGTTACAGAACTGACGGTTAGTGTCAAACTCCATACATTTCGTTACGAACTGACAGGTTAGACGGTATTTGAACATAGCTTAAGTTTTGCCTAACCGTACATTTTAAAATAGAAATGCCCATATACTACTCTATTATACTAGTCATTTGGAATTAAAAGATCCAAATAAGTGTCCCAAGCAGCACATTAGTGAATTTAGCAGCTTATGTTATAGCTTTATGTTGTTCTAAATAAGTGGTTTAACATTGTTTGACAACACTTGTAGCTTTAAACACAACTCAAATTGTATATGAGTTCATCTTGTCACTTGTAGTTGCTTAGGAACGTTTTTTGTTTCCACTTTATTACTTATGGTTGGGTAAAGTCGATTTTGCAACTTAAAGTTGCATGCAGGTTTTAATTTTCACTGAATAAGAAGCAATAGTGCTATATAAGGCCCTAAAGTTACTTATAAGCAACTTTTACATATAACTGGGAGCATACCCTTATTAGGAACTTTTAATTCCAAATGACTAGTATAATAGAGTAGTATATCACCAATAGTGGCTAAAGGGATAATTTTACGACCCTTCTAGGCCTTAAAGTTGCAATCACTTTAGGTTCCAAAAGGGCCGTAAAATTATCTCTTTAGCCACTATTGGTGATATACTACTCTATTATACTAGTCATTTGGAATTAAAAGTTCCAAATAAGGGTATGTTCCCACTTATATATAAAAGTGGCTCATAAGTAACTTTAGGGCCTTAAAATATCACTATTGCTTCTTATTCAGTGACAATTACAACCTGCATGCAACTTTAAGTAGCAAAATCGACTTTACCCAACTATAAGTAATAAAGTAGAAACAAAAAACGTTCCTAAGCAACTATAAGTGACAGGATGAACTCGTATACAAGTTTGAGTTGTGTTTAAAGCTATAAGTGTAGTCAAACACTGTTAAACCACTCATTTAGAACATAAAGCTATAAGATAAGCTGCAAAATTCACTAATGTGCTGCTTGGGGTAAGTTACGCTTTACCACGTGAAATATAACATAACTGGCCAAGAGCATGTCGGACCATGCTCAGTGTAGGGTTCCATAGCCGTAACTATAAGGTAAAAAATACGATGTAAAAAAAGTACAACAACAAAAGAGCGTATCTTCATAGCAATTACGTCCTTTTGTTGAGAAGTGCAGTTTATCGACAATAACTCAAAAACAGTCCATTCGATCTTGTTGAAAATAATTTTCATTGAAAGTATTAATTAAGTGTTACCTTCGTGATTTTTTTCATATTTTTCGGACGCATGGTTTAGAAAATAGAGGGGGGGGGACACAATTTACACAACTTTCGGAGCGATTATTTCCAAATACATTCACTTAATCAAAAACATTACTTAGGAACCTTATAGTGTTTTTTAAAGAGCTGTCGAACTATGTACCACACGTTGATATTTGCTGAAAAAAATTTTTTTACTGTCTTTAACATGTATGGAGTGCCCCCTCTAAAAATATTTATTTTATTTATTTATATACCAAACTAAGTAGCGGCTCATAAAAGACACCTATATTCCAAATTTCATCAATATCCATCATGTAGTTTCTGAGTAAAATGCCTGTGACATACGGACAGACAGACAGACAGACAGACAGACGGACGGACATGACGAAACTATAAGGGTTCCGTTTTTGCCATTTTGGCTACGGAACCCTAAAAAGTAGGACCCACTTCTGTTTCCCACCGCAGCATCATATTTATATTCTACTTTCTGCTCTTGGTTGGTTTTTAGGGTTCCGTAGCCAAAATGGCAAAAACGGAACCCTTATAGTTTCGTCATGTCCGTCCGTCTGTCTGTCCGTATGTCACAGGCATTTTACTCAAAAACTGCACGGTGGATATTGATGAAATTTGGAATATAGGTGTCTTGTATGAGCCGCTACTTAGTTTGGTAGTTAAATAATTACAATAAATATTTTTAGGGGGGGCACTCCATACATGTTACAGAAGCCAAATTTTTTTTTTTCTGAAAATATTAACGTGTGGTACATAGTTCGACAGCTCTTTTAAAATCACATTAAGGTTCTTAAGTAATGTTTTTGATTAAGTGAATAGCTTTGGAAATAATCGCTCCGAAAGTTGTGAAAATTGTGTCCCCCCCCTCTATCTTGTAAACCGTGTGTTCGAAAAATATAAAAAAAATTACAAAGATAACGCTTAATTAATACTTTTAACGAAAATTATTTTCAACAAGATCGGATTAACCGTTTTTGAGTTATTGCCGATAAACTGCGCGTCTCAACAAAAGGACGTAATTGCTATGAAGATACGCTCTTTTGTTGTTGTACTTTTTACATCGTATTTTTTACCTTATAGTTACGGCTATGGAACCCTACACTGAGCATGGTCCGACATGCTCTTGGCCAGTTATTTTTTCTGTTTTTCATTATTAAGCGATTTATTCTGCTAAGTTCAACACGTTCTATGCACGTCTCTAAATTTTTCTTTAACACAGAAAGATTAGAACTTAGAACACTTTAACATAGTATGAACACAGATTTTCACCTCAATACAAATCATTTATTTGCTAATAAAGATGGATGTATTATCAGTTGAATTTATTGATCCAATAATAACAGTGAAAGTCGGAGTGCCACAGCCAGTTTAATTAAACGTTGTATTGTTTTGACATTGACCTATAGTCCAAAAAAAATCTATATCTATAATACAACAAGGGGCCCAGTTTTGAATTCTTACTACATTGAATATACATGTAATAAAATAATACAATACAACACAATATTCTTTAATGCTCACCAAATCAAAAGATCATAGGAAATTTTAATCTAAAAGAGCTTATTAAATGCCATAATAATATAAAAAATAATAAGCGAGAAAGCGCAGCACACCTCTCGACACCCTGCAGCCCTCGGCATCGGTGTTGCCCCTAGGCCATTGCTCATAATGTCGCTATTTAACAGGGGACACTTTTCCTGACAGGCGCCGTCATGTCTCAATCCATAACTCAGTATCTAGTCCATATTTCCACCACCATAGCCCCAATAGTCCTTCAAGTCAAGCAACAATAGTCCTTGCATTGGCGGGGGCTGTCTCTGCGTGCGTCCCATGACACGGGCAGGGACAGCATCCGCTGGGTGTACACGTTGCCTTTCATTAAATTGTCGAATGGGCCTTTACGCGTTGGCTTCGGATCCGCGCACGCCCCCCAAAGGGCCGGGACACCATTGTACCGTGTACGGGAAAAACATAAAAATATTACTGTGAGTACATCGGTATGATAATTTCAACCCGGACATCTACAGCAGTAACAGTTTATTTCCAATCAACCTTCGTGATTAATTTGGTTTTTAGACATAGCATGAATCAAGTAGAAGTTTAAATTATTTACATATTGTCGTTTCAGTAGGAATATACATAAAATATAATAAAGAATCGTAAATCATGGGTAAATTAAAAATACATTGTAAGTACTAACAGTATTATGCACATTATGTAGATACATAGAATAGGTACACATTTTAAGTCAGCTCAAGAAATTTCTTACATTCTGAAATTAGGCATGCGTATTTGGTAAAAAACACATCGCATTGTGGTGCTATCTTTGGTGCTATTTTGATTTTGTGGAAGTTGGTTAATAACGGACATCAAATGAAGTTATTCGATAAGAATGCTCGAGTCACTATGAAAAATACCCAAATGGCTATGTGTGCCTATAATATTTGAAGAGTCTTCTTGATTTCTTCAAGATCCCATCATCAGATCCTGAGTTGGTTGCAATGGATACCTCAGAGGTTTTAACCGGTTCAGCCGTCTTCGTCTAATCGCGTAACAAACATACAGAAATGAGAAAAAAAAATCGTTTCATTAACATACAAACGAATTGATAACCATCCTTCTTTTGAAAGTCGGTTAAAAAAATATATTGATACGTGGTTGAGTAAGTATAGCGACGATAACTTTGATAGTAGGTGTATACCTACACTAAAATAATGCAGCTGTTAGACACTGCATTCTATTTATGTGGTTAAGAAGTAGTTCTAGCCTGGGTTCTTGACTACTCTGGTAATTATAGTAATGAAACGCGCAATTGGATTTAATCCCGAAGTAGGCAGTCTCCTGTAGTAACAGATTCCTTTAAAAAATTACATGCTTTTTCTCCCAAAATCATAACTTCTACAACCTAGAATTCTCGATGGCGTGCTAGTAAGAACAAAGTTTAGAAATTCGCAGTTTTCGGCCTGATATCCCACAAAAAGTCTGGTTCTCAAAATTTGCGTTGAATAAGTTTGAGGTCATTTCTTCGAGTAATGAGGCTGAGGATTTAGTCTTTTCGTTATGCGAGTGAAGGATAGTACTTTTCCATGACGTTCGGTTGGCTCAATCAACAGCTCTGTATTCAGTTTTATCCATAATTTACACCATCATAGCTCTGTAGATTTAGTTCAGTTGACAATTGCAAACTGGGGCAACGTCCGCTCAGTGTATCTTCCCTTTGTTTAAATTATCGAAAGGGTCTCGCTACGCTTTGGCTTCGACTCCGCGCACGGTCTCCGTCCGGACTCCGCCCAAAGCTCCGTGACACCATTATCCCAAACCACCCCCAAATTACCAATGGGTAATAAACATACAAATAATAATAGAAAAGGATAGAATAATAGAATAAATCGAAAATATATAAAAATTCCTAGATAAAACATATTGAAACGAATTTATTCAGGACAGGACGTGCCTACTGCTTCTGCTGTTTACTTCCTTTCTAATATACTAGTAGGTTAG
This sequence comes from Eudemis profundana, assembly GCA_947034925.1. Taxonomy (NCBI): domain Eukaryota; kingdom Metazoa; phylum Arthropoda; class Insecta; order Lepidoptera; family Tortricidae; genus Eudemis; species Eudemis profundana. Next base: position 26,374,556 of record OX344796.1, on the reverse strand, counting down.
TACCTATTTATACACAAAACTAATTGGACTAGGAGAGAAGAGCGTTTCAACTGCAACAATGCACACTGATAAATGCTTCAACTACAAATGCTCGTCACTATGAAGGAGTAGTTACTCCGTCCAACGGCAAAGAAACTAAAAAAATCTGCCGCTGCACTTAAAAATCGCATATCTCAGCCTTTTGTTAGTTGCAACAAAAGGTAAACTGAACCCGTTGGCTGTTGAAAAAGAAACAATGGGATACAAATTTATAATGCAGTCTGGAAATGAATCACGTCATGCCAGGTCCTTTGGGAGAGGCCTGAATGAAAATGAACAACAATGCTGATTCAAGCGGGCTTAATATTTCCCGACTACGTATAACGCCACCTAGCTAGGCACTCTATCTACTTGCTGTTTTTGTGCTTGAATTGTTAATTTGGTTTCCGTGATAGGAGAAACGAAAGTGTGCTTGGGATTATTTTCATATTTATAGTGGTAGAGTTTATATAGTTCGGTACAGTTATAGATGGAATTTGGTTGACTCTATTACGATTCGTGCATACATAGATTCTTATTTGTAGTCGTATTATTGGAAACGACTCTAATGATTTTGTAAAAACTTAAAGTTTAGAAAGAGTTTTATTTTCTAAGCTAATATATTTAGGTATCATCACGAAAAAAACACCTTCCCGAGCCATCTAGTCGAGCGAGGCTCGATACCTAGGAACTAGTTTGTATTCTTAGTTTTATTAGAATTGAGTTAGATAATTTATTATACCTATCTAGTGGCAGAATCACCGAGCAGAGATTTTATTGCAATGCCTAATGGATTATAGTCCAGTCAATTAACAAATCTTCGTGTTATCATGTGACATCTCTGGGATCTACCATACCGGAGGCAATTTCAAAGGTACGTAAAAAATTTACATGACTTCACTTTTTTACAATGTAGATCTCAACTACCCTGCTGTCATAAGGAAAAGGGGCACATCCAAATTTTTTTTTCGATGTTGAGTTTTATATGTACCTATTCGCAATCAGTAAAATTTACTGATTCCGATTGTGTATACAACTCAGTGTCAAAAAAAAAGTTAGTTGTGCCCTATTGCGTTATGGCGGCAGTATCTACCTTTACCTCAACTTAAGAGTAACGGAAAGCATCCAACTGAGTGTGTAGGTGGTAATTGTTTGTACATTAATTTTTAAGCACAACTGCAAGCACATGAGGCGATATTAATGTTCAGGCCATGAATAACATTAATGTCCCACTTCGCACGATTCTCCCGGCAAATGGCCCATACGTCTGGCTTAGTGGTGTAAACGTTCCAAATACTAATATGACAATTTTGCTTATAGCGGCTGCGGTTCAGTGCGTGCACACCTGAATTATTTATTGTACCTAACTTGTGCCAAATGCGCATGCTCTGATTTGGCATCATTTCGGAGCCATTATCCAAATATGATTTTCCTGGCTTCTGTCGAAGTCATCGACCGCGTGGACTTGTTAATCGCGTTAAGAGATGTTTGTTATTAGATTCCCTTAGGTGAAGTATTTGTTATGACACTCCCATAAAGCTTTCGCCCCAATTTCACGCCCATCAGCGGAGGGTAAGTCACGGTCTGTCAGTGCCACGAAAGCCATGAGACACTTTTCCTGACAGGCACCGTCATGTCTCAATCCATAACCCAGTATTTAGTCCATATTTCCACCGCCATAGTCCAGTAGAGTTAGATTCCATCAAGCAACAATAGTCCTTGCATTTGGCGGAGGCTGTCTCTGCGTGCGTCCCGTGACACGGGCAGGGACAGCATCCGCTGGGTGTACACTTTGCCTCTCATTAAATTGTCGAAAGGGCCTCTACGCGTTGGCTTCGGCTCCGCGCACGCCATTGTCCCGTGAACGGGTAAGACATACAAATAATAATAATAATATAGCCTTTTTCTACTCCTGTACTTTTATCTGTCTTTTACTTGGTCACGAACACTAATATAAGAACATACATAATATGAGTTCAAAGATGTCTATACTCTATTCCCCATTACAGAACTAGTGTCGTTATAGTCGCAAAACGATACTGCTAGCAGCCACAGACTTCTAAATCTAGGTTAAACTTAGGTCAACGATTAAGCGTTTAATTATAACTTTACGATAAAAATGCACAACTAGGTACCAACTTAACAAACAATTAAATTCCTACGGTTTTTAAGAAAAACAAATCTTTTCGAACTATATTTATTGATGCCAACATAAAAAAAGTATTTTTAATATCGTCACTGCGTGTCACTAGCGAGTATACGTCAAATTAAAAAAGTTTACCATAGACACATACTGTCAGTCATATGTCATATTTGTCTTGTTTGCGAGCTATGTTCAATTTTGTATTTTATATTTGATATGATACAATTAAACAGACTTGTCAGAGGTGGACGTGGTCGCAGATGTCACGGTCGACGTGGTGGTAAACGAGGTGGTTGCAGAGAGGTAGTCGAAATGGAGGATTCCAAGCTGGATCAACCAAAGGCTCTTCGCCATTACAGTTGCCACCAGTTCCAACTCCGGCGTGGCGTGATGACTCATTTGCACCTAACTTTCCAGAACAGGTATCAGCGCTTAATTTCTTGCCCAACCACACTGAAGATCTGTCAATTCAAGACTCCTTTAATAAATATTCAAACGATGATATTTTGACTGTATGCGTTAAAAAAACTAATCAGACTGCGGTGCAAAAAACAGCAAAGAGCATACATAGACCTGAGCTGTGTGGAATAGAAAAGGTGTATTGGGGTAACTTTAATCATGGCCAGTGTGGAGAACCAAGTTTTGTGTGTGTGTATTTTTTCATGATAAAACAGCAATTACAATTTAAACTGTTTAATTTATTTTCCTTCAATTGCTAAATAAATACTATATTCCAATTATGCAGTTCCTGCCAATGTTCTTAATGAATGCCAAATCAAAGACAATAAATTTACAAAAATCTGCCCAATGTTCTTAAAAAAGAACATATGATATCGCCTAAATATCTAGTACAGTATATTTAATATGTAACCCTAAAAAATAATATAAAAAATCCTACTTAATTTGAGCACACAAATTTCAACTAATAATGTCTTGGGCAGAACCCATCAAAATTAACTTGTGCTTAATTAAGAACATTGGGCAGAAACAGAAAGTCCTTTTAAAAATGTTTGGGCAGGACGAGGATAGAGACAATCTAGAGTCGGCCTCAACTATCATATCGTTCGATATCAAGTAACGTGCGAGATTTGTCAACATTGTTACGTCATTACGACTGATATTAGAATTGAGGTCAAATCAAATTGCTTTGTTTTTCAGAAATGTTCGAAATTTGAATGTCATAATAACATAAAATTCGATGCTGGTTTCATAAAACCACACTCGTGTATTCATGCCTCTCATATATGTCTATTTCTCAAATAAATGACTATTTCTTAACTTTCTTACTTCGAAAGGCAAGGCTAGGCTAAGGCTAGGTAAACGGATAACCTACGCGGTTTAGTATATTAACTTAATACCTTTTCGATAAACAAACAACACTAAGCGAATGCGGTATCGTATTTATATTTACCTGGCTGGAATCGGCGAGGCTGTACGAGTAAAACTCGAGGTCCGTTTACCAATTAAAAACAATTATCCACTAACAGTCGTTGCTCCGGTTGGTTCAAAATGGGATTGTTAACCCAGTTGGTGCAGGTGGCGGCGCACTGGCAGCGAGTGCACTCGACGGCGCTACATAAATAGGTCGTAAACGGGCGTTAGAGTGGTATCCGAGTATTTCTACGAGCGTTCCAAACGCGCTGATTTTGTTGGCCGCATTATTGTTCAAATCCCGCTAGATTTGCATACGGTTTTCGCCTATATGGAAGTATGTATAGTATTATAAGAAATAACCAACAGTACAATGAAAATCTTGCGGCATTCCGGTGATAATGCAATCGGCGATAGAGGAAGCGGCTAAAGCGCTCGTAGCGATGCCTGTCCGTGATCGCGGCGCCGGAACTAACTGCCTCCCTGGCAGGCTGTAAACGTCTCCAGCGCCTGACTTTCGGTGATTTACTCCAATTTTTATGTCGCTCCTCCTCTAGATTTATATTAAATTTATTTCACGGCACATTTTACGACACTAACACGTGTCACAGAGATAATTTGAGCTGTCCGAAACATGTGACGTTTAATTCACCTTATCTTACTGCTAAGTCGCTTTTCGTTAGTGTTAAGTCTTTCTGACATATTATCTTTAGCGTATTATATTAAAGTCATTTAAGTCGATAATGTAGCTTATTTTTAAGTCGCCTACGTACATCATTTTTTAATCATAATGTGAAGTATCAGTAACGAATGCTATACTATATAGTTTAGTCGTAATCTACCGTTTTATAGTACATTATATAACTAGGGTAATACAAAGAAAGGCCGAGATCGCAGAAGTTTGCGGCCCGAGCTGCAAGCGAGGGACGTAAATATGCGATCAAGGGCTTTCTTTATTACCTCCCGGGTTGTGTACATTATTGTATGTCTACACTTGGCCAGAAAGCGCCAGGTGGCCAGGTGTGGCATAAAATACATTAAATTGGCACACTCTTGGTAAGTGTAACAGGCATCAGGTGCAAATTTAACGTCACCGGATGGCATGAAGACTCTAGTTTTTAGGGTTCCGTACCAAAATGGTAAAAAAGGACCCCTTATGGTGCGACTCTGTCTCTGTCTGTATGTCCGTCTGTCACAGTCAGATATCTCAGGAACTCCTGCTGCTATTGAAAATTAAAATTTGGCTTTAAATTTGGAATAGTTTAAAAGGTACTAATCTGAGCGTACTAAATATGAAAAAAATTAATACATTTTTTACTTTTTTTTTAAGGGGTCTAAATTTTTAAAAATATACCTTTTCTCAAACATGCAATGAAATGTTGACATTACGTGCCTAAAAATGGGCCGCAAAGTACCTCGTTTCCGGTGCGGCTTGACACAGGCCGGCAATGTATTTTTTTTTTATTTCCATTCCACATTTATTTGGGCCACAGCATCACGGCATTCAGCCATGAAAAAAACAAAAAACGATGTTTCCTATATTTTGCAGTTTTATTTATTTCAAATTGACATGAACATAACAAATAACACGTTATAAACAATTTTAAATTGCAATTTTAACTACACGAATACACATGTAAAATATTTCATCTAAATATTCGCGGTAAAAATTTGAATTGAAACAGCTTTTGGCCGAACGTGACTTGACATTTGCATTGTCTATGGATATAATATGTGACTAATGTCAATTTCTGACAGAAAATTTGTGTTATAAAATATTAAGTAAGGTTATTATAGTAAGTTTATTTATTTCATTGCATATTTGAGAAAAGCACTATACATATCTCGGCGGGAAATGGGGTTGCCAGCCTCGTAACTATCTATATAGACTCGAAACAGCTATATGTACTCGACCGGCAACCCCTTACTTCCCGGCCTCTGCAGTAATGTACTATTCCCACTACTATCTTGGAAGTTACAGAACAGAAAAATCTGTAATAATTACCAATTATTATTATCATTCTAAATATTACAGGCAAAATATAACGGTTGTCCTAACTTGCACCGTTTTTTAGGAATTTGCAAAAATAATAACACATACTTACTGTCACGAGCAGTATAACTGCTTGCTTTTTCCACTTGATTACTCCCATACAATGGGCTGAACAATAATAATGAAAAGACTCCATTGTGAAACAGCAAAACACGTGATTACATGCCATTGTGTTGACAGCTACGCGCTGATCTCAATGTAGATAATAGGTATTCACAGAATTGTGAACCAGTCAATTGATTTCAAATGTCCATTTGCCTAGTGGTCGATTATTATCATCTACGAAGCGAATGCTTCTATTACAACCCACTGCACTTGGTCTTCTGTGGAGTCGCTTAGATCCCGGAAATAAAATAGGAAAGATAATGATTCACGTGGCTAGTATGTTAGATCAACAGGCTTAAAAGACACAAAACGTGATTTATTGTTTTAAAATAGGGAGTCGGCTTTCATGCAAGCCAATTATGCAAGTGCCAGCGCGCGTACACGGTTCCTACACAGTCGGCGTGGCACTGGCACCATGGCACAAGGCTGCGGCTCCACTGAGGCGGATACAAGCGGAGCACAGAGGAGACGTGTAGGGTCGACCAATCACATAAGTTGAAATTCACATGTCGCCTCCACTCCGGTTCAATGGAAACAGCGAACACTAATGTGATTGGTCGATCCCTATACACCTCCTCTCCGTTCCGTTTGTCTCCGCCTCAGTGGAGCCGCAGCCTAATACTTACTAACGAGCCGAAAAGCTGCGCTCCTTTCAGCCCGCAGTGCCATGCACACATTCATGTTCCACAATTTACTTTTCTTTGAAGTTAAATTACTGGATTATACTGGGAAAAACACCGATTTTTCAGTTGAGTCAAACAAGATCACAAACCTTTAGCCTAGATTTTTAATGGAATTCAAGCTGGCGTGGGATGAAAATATGTCGGAAAACGATGCGGACACGTCGCCGTTATCAAACTCCGCAGCGAACCAATAACGAAGAAAAACGGCAGTTAGGCGGCTTAGCCGCGATTAACTTTGCCAGAAAATTAAAAGCGACGGAGAGAGAATAAAAGTAGTCTGCGGGACGTGACCAATATGTCCCTGGGCGGACCAGTCTTCGACAACGTTGATCTGTAAGTTTATGTAACTCACGTAGCGCAAGTTTGCTTTGCCAACGGACGGTAGCTCACTGCAGTAGGTTCGCTTTATCAGGTTCGCGGCTCGCCCCGGATATCGAATCATAGTTCGGTCGCGTAAAACACATATTGATGTCGGACGTTTCTACTTAAGTAAATATTTGTGCTCCGCTCCAGTATTTGCGATATAAAAAAGCTCGGCAAACATAATGATTTGTGTGAGAAATCAGTGACAACAGTCCGGTATACGCTTTATGGCAAATTAATAGTCGTATTTGGGACGTGCTTTCTTTATATATTTTGGGTGTGTCGAATATAAATTTTCACTGTTGTCAAATATTGTCAGTCTTATATAATTAACATATTTGTGGCGCGGTGTCAAATCTCTCATTGGATAAGTCGAAGCAAAGTTGGCTTAGTTTTCTTAAAGGACACAAGTAAAATGTGATTTAATGTTTTAAAATAGGGAGTCGGCTTTCATGGAAGCCAATCTCTGGATATTTGTAGCAAGCATCGAAGGTTTGAAAAGTTTTTTGCCAAGTACCAGACACTTTACAACAAAAACCATACAAGTATGTATTGGACGAACTTTATAACTAAATTTCTAGACGGATGGACTTTCTAAGAGCAGGACTCCGGTGAAATTTACGGCGTCAAACTACGCGGACTGTACAACTCCATTCGTCGTTTTCGGTTGAACTATGCGAAGTTTTAATTAAGCTTTTATCAAAAGGCGAGGACAAGACTAATGCGTGGGTTGAGGGTTTCTGAAACGCCGAGGGTTCGTGAAAGGGCGCGATGATTATCGGGAAAGCACCAGTTTCAATCGCGCCACAACTTCGCTCGTTACATACCATGCGTCGACGGACGTCCTTTCAAAACATTCCATTGATTAAACTCTTTACTTTCATGTCACACCATCACGCATCCGATAAGCAAACGCTACAGTTCTATTATACATGGAATGTAAACATTAATTTAATTAAACTTTTAATTTTAAAGGTCAGCCTTTTATAGCAGCTTTTCCGTCGTCCTCAATATGTATGTAAGCGTAAATATTAATCTGTGTGTGTGTGTGTGTGTTTGTGCGTGCGACAGATGTCTCTCGAAAGTCTTAAATGGCATAGTTATAATTTTTTTTCCTATATTGTCATTAAAAATATTAAGGATGCGGAAATTTTCTGAATCTTACACAAAACGAGCTAATTTGAAATAAAGTACCAGTCTTATACTGTGGCTACTAGATGGCGATACAACCGAGGACTCCAGCAATTAGCATTAGAAGAAAACCTATGAGAACCATGACATACAGGGTGTCCCAAGACTATGCGATATGAAGGTAAAGTGCCTCAAATATTGTAGATAGTATATTGTGCTGAAAAGAGATATTATTTTGATTTTAAAAATAATGGAAATTTCATTCAAAGATTTTTGAAAAATCACCTGCCTTAACCAGGAATCGAACCCATAATATATAATAATAATTTTACTATACCGATCGACGTACCCATTAGAATTAATTTTTCTTTAATAACACAGCATCTTCAACAAAAGGAAGACTTTAAATTAAGAACAATTAATCTTTAAAATAAAATAAAGGCTTATTCGGAAAAAAAATACTCTATCTACAATATTTGAGGTACTTTCCCCTCATGTCGCATAGTTTTGAGACCACTGTATAGGGGTGAAGGTTTTGGCGTCTGAATGATAGGAATATAAATAGACAATACAATACGAAACAAAAACAACGTGAAAAAAATAATTATATTTTTCCCTCGTGAAATATTTGAAATCGGAGTGATATAATGAATTTTCTGAACTAGCGGATGTCGGGCGGGCTGCAGTGGCGGCAGATATCCGGTGGCCGCTGCCAACGTGTCACACTCGCAGATAACCCCGTATTGGATAATTAACATGGCAGATTGGCGAGGTCATATGAACTCCGGCCATAGTAAATGATATTAAAGTCAAAACATTTACTCGTATACAGGGCTAAAGGGGCACTTTTACACTTTGAATTGACCAACGATTTCCAAGACATGGCACCTGAGTAAACGCCGGAAAAAGGGAAGTCACTGGCCAAAGTGTACCTAATTAGACAGGTAAGCTATAAATTTATTAAATTCAAATGATATATATTTTGTAATCCTACTCTGCATAATGGATCCATTGATTTATACTATGCATCCTATAGAAGTGAAAATGAACTTATGATTCACTGCGCGACGATGCACCAAACGAATGTCAGGATTGAACGGTTGTGAAAATGTTACAATTCGATAATTACCTTATCCAGAAATAAATGAAGGAGAAACCTCAATAATTAGCAAGTTCAGTCATTTTGGATGCGGTAGCTTATACAAAGGGTGATAGAGGTCTCAAAGGGGTCTCTTAATCCTTGATATGTTTAAGCCCTGATCAGTGCACCCCCGTTGTCTGCTTGATACTTAAATTTCAAAGCACACCGCCTACGAGGGGTTCTGGGAGTTAGACAGAAGTTGTGTGTCATTATTTCCAGTCGAAAGACGTTGACGTCCAATGGTCCAATGCATAGGTCTAACCCAAAGAATGCCACCATGACGTTCCGTGATTGTTGCATCCAGCTAATTCCCGAAACCTGCTACGGAACATCTAGAAACTATATAATATAAAGAAGAATTTAACTGAGAAAACGCCTTGCGCCTAGAACAGTGCGCCATCTGCCATGCTGTCAACAAGGAGGAGCGTGCAGAGTCGTTCTTCGACAAAAATACTAGGTGCCGCTAGTGACGTCGTCTGCCACACAACTATTCTGTAGATAGTTATTATTACTGTGCTCCAATATTTTTTTCTTTCCATTTATAGTGAAAGTAATTAATCTCTGCTAACACGGCGGTATATTAATGAACTTCCTGTTGTCGTCCGGCGACATCCGGCGTTGGCAGCGTCACGTAGATAACTCCATATTAGCCAATTAATTGCCTACTAACTATAGCTCAATTGACACATACAGCTTCTCGGCCTTAATTAACGCTTTGAATTACGAAAATAGTCCTATTCTAAGACGCATCTCGTCCAAATAAATACAACTGGACTTAGGTCTTTTATTTTCTGTGACCTTATTGACGCCAGTACCTATCCATCAGTTGATCGAGATTGTGTCCGTCCTTCCTAGCCTCCTGGCCAAAGAACTCCTAAATCCCACGGAGGCAGTCCGTGGAAAGCCTGATCTTCACGTTTAGCCTGCAAGCTACTTTTTGTCGGCCAATAAAAACATCGTGAAATATTGCTTCTATTTAAAGTTTAGTATTAGTTAAGTCATTTTACACTATATCGAATATCGGATACTACACGAGCAAATAAAATGCGTAAAATTGTAGGTTATAATTATTGACCAAGCGAGCGAAACGTCTCCGTTTCAGCTTGGGCAAACATGCTTGTCGTATGTCTGTCTGTCCGGCTGTTCTCTACCGGTCGCATTTCTCAACTGATTGTCATGAAATTTAGTAAGCAGGTTTGATAATTATACAAGTACATTTTTTTTTGTCGATTCAGTTTTTGGAAATTTTACAAAATTGCGGAGCCATGATGGTCGAAAGACTCGTAAATATGAGTCACTGGCATTTACCCGCGTTATTCCCGTTAATATCCCAGGGGAATTCTTTACCGGGATATTAATTACCTATCCTATATTTCAAGCTAGGACTTGGTATATCTACTTGCATGCCAAATTTCATCTCAATCCATCCAGTTGTTACCTTGTTCTTTATTAATAAACATCCAAACATCTAAACACGGATGCCATCCTGGATTGAAACATCATCATCACAATTTAAGAGCTTTGCTTTTGTCGATGGAATAGAGGCCATTTTGCGCGGTCCTCAGCCGTGCATTGTAGGTTCTGGTATGACACGACATTGACCTTTTCTTTGAGCTGTTGGACAAAGTTTTGCCGATGTCTCTCATTCTCTTTCCTTAAATGTTTCTATCTAGGATTGTCTTGAAAATCATATTGTGTCGAACCAGGTGGACTATCTTTTTGCCACGTCTATTTTCTATGGTCGTCATTATGTTCCTCTTCTCTCCCACAATTTGCAGCACATGTTTTTCATTCCCTCCAGCTCATACGCTCCATCCTCCTCCAGTACCACATTTCGAACGCCATGATTTTCGGATTGATCACCGGGATATAAAGTGTACTATGTTTCAATCCGAAAATAACTATTTAGTTCTCTTGGGACATTAACGAGAATAACTTGGGACGTTAACTTACTGCTTATACCAGCTGGAATTTTAGCCCACTTACTAAAACGCTGCTAGTCTATGTTTTAGACCAGTTGCGTTTAAGATGAGTTCATACCAACCAAATATTTTTATATCATGTTGTAATGAAATGTTATTTTATGTATATATTCTACTTGAAAATAGCTATTAATATAATATTTGGGCCACTTTTTCTTTAGGCTTCTTTACCCAAAGAGTGCCAACGGGACCCTGTTACTGTCCATCTGTCTGTCACTCCATTTGTCATAGAGCTGTATCTTTAGAACTCTTTTAACCTTGAAATCTTTTAACCTAGGAAAGTATTTCGGTTGGGTTTAATAATAAATGTATTATTATACCGTTTAGAGTTCTATCCCTACGCTTGCCAAGTTCCATTATGTGCAGCACATGTGTTTAAAGCGTAAATGAAATCTGCTTATTGCGAGTCGAAGTGTGAACAGAAGGATAAATTAACATCTGTCTTTCTTTTAGAACTTTATTTATGTTAGGTACTGGAGTAAATACCCAAAGTTAATGGAATAAAGGCTGTATTGCATTTCAGATATTGATTTACTTGAAAAATATAATTCTTATATTTGTCTGAATGCATGTTTATATCCAGATCACTTCAAAACTGCTGAACGTATGTCAATTAGCGCGTATGGCATGTAGCCTCTGATATTTTTTTTTTGCTGGCAGAATCACATACGCGAGATGAAGCGACTACGCCGTAGCAAGTCTATGGTGTAGACTTACTACGCCGTAGTCGCTACAACGTCTTCCTTCGACAATTTTGTAATTCAAATTTTGTGAGTCCTCATTATGGGTCTTACACAGACTTGTTACAGTGTAGCTGCTACAATGTGGTTACTTTGATAGTTGCATTTTATGAGTCCACCGTGATCTGCGTAGATTTACTATGGTGTGTCTAGTCACTATAATAATATGTATTTATTGATCAAACAAAGTTGACATCACTGAAACATTTGTTGAACACTATTTACTTAATATCTTTCTAAATGACGCTGCTACTTAAAATAGGTAAGACCTGTGCTTTAAGTATCAGCTGCCTTTCAGTTGTCCATACAGTTATTAACAATTGACAATACAAAGTAGGTACTTAGATTCAGAGGTTCATTATAAATAAATGTATTTTCTTTCTTTCTTTCATAAGACATGTAAACAAACAACAATACAACTACAAAAGATAATAATAATGTATCTAACCATCTAAACTAATAAACCCACTAATATTATATATGTGAAAGTTTGTGAAGATATTTGGAGGTTTGGATATTTGGATGTTTGTTACTAAATAAAGCGGTAACAACTGCATGGATTCAGGTGAAATTTGACATGCAAGTAGTCTTAGTTCTGGTTTGATACATAGGATACCTTTATCCCGGTAAAAAATTCCCTTGGGATAGTAACGGGAATATCGCGGGCGAAGCTGCGGGTAAATGCTTGTTTTTTATAAATGCGAAAGTAATTCTATATATCTGCTTGCTACCTTTTTAAACGAATGAACAGATTCTGACTGAGAGTTTTAGATCCTGGAAAGGATATAAGATAGTTTTATTCCGAAATCTATGCCTCAAGGGAGTGAAAAGGCGGTTGGAATGCGTAATCAATCATTTCTCGAGTGATAATGAATATTAACATCAAAATACTACGCTGGCGATGTCGCGGGCAAAAGCTAGTAATTAAAGATACCGTAAAATGGGGTGAGAAGGAATTGCGAGGACATTTGGGATACGAACTGGGAGAGTAGGAATGACAGAGGAGTGAGATGGTTTTTAAAGGCTACTTACTGCTACCTAAATAATATATTCTTATTGCAAATGGAGCTGTAGTAATATCATAATCCAAAAGCGTCGATCCAACAATTTGCCCAACTCACCTTAGTATGAAATCCCTTCTCACCCCAACTACGAGGGATTACGGGGTGAGGAGGGATTTTGTGTTTATTGTCAAAGTTATCAATTGGAACTACCCAAAATAAAATAAAAAATACTAAAATACAAACGGCCGGAACATTTATTACATATACCTACAATTCAGTTTGCATATGTAAAAATAAAAGTTTATCGAGGTTTGAATGTCAGTTTTCTCCATAATCACCCCGTTTTACGGTATATTGAAAGCTAGTATCTACATATAACTTTACATCTCGACATTTCGTAACCCTTTTCAACGTTCGTGGTCGCAGTTAGACTACCGGTCGCGGGTATTATAATATTTATTTATAAATACTTGCAGTTTGAAATGATTTAATGATCATCAAACTGTATTGTGATGTAATAAACAAACTGAGTCAAAACTAAAAATAAAGGACTGGCAACAACTACCTAATAAAATATATATTTTTTTTGAGGACAATACGAATATCTCATTGAATGTCTCTTGGTACTAATTCTGATTTCGTTTTCAAATATTTACTTGTCTTACGCGCCGACGCGACGTCGAAACAGTACCTTGTAAAATGGAGAATATTTATAAACAGCTTCAGAGTCTAGAATGGTAGTGTGTACCTGTATTCGCCAATGCCATTTCATGCTGTCCTTCAATGGACTCGAAAGGGGATGTCTGCTCACTTCCTATAATACGCCTGAGCCGAAATGCAATCTGTTGTCCCTTTCAACATACACTGCAGCGTTGTTTTACTATAGCTTCCAGTTATCCGATTTGACGCCCCTCTTGATGGACCTTTAGCTCATAAAATAGGATTACGCTCTGCCATATAACAATAAGATACTTCTACCTCACTCAAAGAGTATTTAGATAAAGACTTTTCACACCTCCTATTCAGAAAAAAGCATTTTGCTCCCTCATAAGAGGGATCAAAGTGGTACTTTTCTGTTCAAGGATAACAGGGTATTTTTAGTTTGAACCTACTTAGAATATGCCATACCATAGACAGCTTTATTAGTACCTATATTACACACAGAGGGCGGTATAACAAGGAATGGCCCAGATCACAGGTGTTTGCGGTCCGAGCCTCAGGCGAGGGCCATAAATACAATATGAAAGTGGTAAATTCGTCCCGTCCGTAAAAAATAATAAACGTTTTATAAAATAATAAGAGACTATAAATTTAACAATTGAACATTTCATTTTATTAAATATGTGTGATGCTCTTTGATTAACTATATATTTCGTTATTTTGGTAGGTAGCGTTTGTATTTGAATTTTCCTCATAGTCGGTGTGAAAAGCAGTATGTGTCACAAGGTAGCAAAATTATTTTCACCGCTTTGAGCGTAGCTCAGTAAAACACCACGTAATCCGATGCACGATTTTATTAAACAAATTACAATTACACTGCAATCCAATATCTTGAACTTCACTGCTTCACAACCAAAACGCAACTGCCCTCGCGCCGTTTCCCAACCGCCTTTTTGTCAATCGTCCCCGCCAACTTGGCCGCCATCAACTCGCTCGACCAATTGGGAAACAGCGCGCGCTATACCGATCAACTTCCGTTTCCTATTTGCCAAATATATTTTGATAAACGTCTCATCAGTGTTTATCAAAATATAGCTGTTACAATTAATGCATTATATCACTAAATTAGATTTATGATTTTATGATACGCTAACAGTCGGCCTTTCCTGACTATTTTATCGTCTCGATAAAATATATAAGTAATTCTATATACAAAATAATGCTTAACTATAATTCTTTCGTCTTGAGTTTCTTTGCTTTATCATATCATTGTAATACTATACATCTTTCATTATACCTTATAATCACGAATATTTTATACTAACACATCAATGATCATTCATCTAATGCTTTAACTATATTCTTATATAATATTCTATCACCAATACCATAATCGTCTCATTCATCGACAATACGGAGAATCTACTAATCTCCAAAATCACTAATTTCCTTATTATCTGCAGTCTGGAGCCCCTTCATGTCTCCAAACTGCTTAATCGCTAATTACAATACTGGAGCCCCTTCATGTCTCCAATACTGCTCACTTTCCTGTTACAATACTGAAGCCCCTTCATGTCTTCAATACTGTTTTAATTTCTGACTACAATACTGGAGCCCCTTCATGTCTCCAATACTGTCTTAAGCTTTAAACTAACAACATTAGAACCCCTACATGTTTCCAATGTTATAATGTTTATGATATACCTCACACCTTCATATATTCTTGCATAACTTACACTTACACATTTTCAAATATTTATTTTATTCTTAATCAGTCTGAAAGTACTTTAATCATTATTATTTGCGTTTTGCCCATATGACACTCTGCTTAAATACTTATCATTGGTCTATATCATAGGTATCTAACCTTCTAACCTTTCGCATTATAAATACCTTCTTACAATTAGTCAACTACTTGAGTACAACTGTTAAGTACCAATCAAAAGTCACGAGTCATCACTATCGCTGCTAGAGTCGATGTCGTTACTCCTATCGAACACCATCCAACTGTGAATTTTATCGACTGAAAATGTTCCTCGAAAAACCTTACTACCCTTTCGGGAGACAGGGGTGTCCTCCACAATATACCTATCATTGTCAAGTGCTTTAACGATTCGGTAAGGACCACGAAGTTTAGGAACTAATTTCCTACTTTGTCCACTGGCTGGTATATCTCTCTCTATCCTCACTAAATCCCCTACCTGAAAGGTTACCCTTTTCCTACTTTTATCAAATGCTGCCTTTTGTTTTTGCTGATTTAATCTTATATGCTCCGAAACCTCACTGCGGATGTCGTCTAATGACTTATTCGTATTGTTCATAGTCAGTTCATCACCTTCTATATGTGATCGTAATACTGAATCGGACATACCACTCAATTGGAAACCGAACAGTACTTGGGAGGGGGTCTTGCCGGTTCCTTTGTTAATAGTGTTGTTTAAACCCCACTGAATTTCACCGACATATTCGTCCCAAACCCGTTCAGATTTACCGTGAGTGGCGGCAGTGAGAGAGGCTAGCACCGTACGGTTATATCTCTCAATTTGTCCATTCGCGCGGGGTGTTGCGGTAGCGTTGAGGATATGCTTCACTCCTCGGGAGTGTAGCAACTCCTCAAAACTTTTAGCCGTAAACGAAGTACCTCGATCGGATATTAGCCGTTTTGGGACATCGAATGTGTAAAAGTAGTGTTTGATAGCCCTAATCGAATGAACAGCCTGTGTGCTTTTTACCGGTATTAACATAATGTATTTAGTAAAAGCATCGATGATCAAAAGTAAGTATGTGTTTCTCCTTTTACTGCGCACGAAGGGACCCAAATGGTCAATATGAATAGTGTGGAACGGCCGATCCACTTTCTGTATAGGATGCAATTCACCAGCCCTCTTGCCAGATGGGACCTTCGCATGGGCGCATTCCAAGCAGGAATCAACGTATTTCTTTATAAATCGCCTCATCTTAGCGAACCAATAATTACTCTTGATCATCTCGAAGGTCTTCTCAAAGCCAAGGTGGCCAATGTCGTCATGACTGGCTTTGAGAACCTGCCACCTAACTCCCTTAGGTACAACCCAGCGATCACCATCTTCTGTTTTCCTAAACAACAGCCCTCTTTTGACTAAATAATTATTTTTCATATCCAATATGTTATTGCTCTCTGGATCATTAAGTATATTAACAATTCTCTGGAGTTCGGAATCGCTGCTTTGTACCGTACTTATCCAATTAGCATCTACTTTTCGAACGTCAAGACTATTGGAGGACTCTAAGTTCGGGGGATTTCGACTTAAAGCGTCGACATGGGACATGGTCAAGCCTGGCTTATATACAATGCTGAAATCGTATTCCATCAGTGCGCTCCACCAGCGCGCCACTCTGGGCAACATGTCTTTTTTGCTAAAAGTGGCTCTAAGCGAGTTACAGTCTGTCACGATGGTAAAAGGGATGCCTATTAAATACACACGGAAACGCTGTACTGACGTTACAACAGCTAATGTTTCTAAATCATAGGAAGTGAATTTAGTCTCTTCAGGCGAGGTCTGTCTACTGTAGTATGCGACTGCAGTAAACGGGGAGGACTTGTCACGTCTCTGAAGAAGTATGCCCGCTATGCCATGTTTTGACGCATCTGTATGTACTTGCGTTTCATACGAGGGATTGTAAAAAGATAGTATTGGCCGATTTACAAGTTCCTGTTTCAAGGTAGAAAATGCGTTTTCCTCGGCATCACCCCAAGACCATCGGGCATCCTTCTTCAGGAGTTGAGTCAACGGTTTGGCAATTGTCGAGAATCCTTTTACAAATCGGCGAAAGAAACTGGCTAGCCCGACAAATTGCCTTACCTTATGTTGGTCGGTTGGTCTGGGAAACTTTTCCACAGCTTCTATTTTACTGATGCCGGGCCTAATACCTGCCTCACTAATCTCAAATCCTAAGTAACTTATCGACTGCATCAGAAAGTGGCACTTTTTGAGATTTAATGTTAATCCCGAAGCGCGAAACAACTCTAAAATCTCTCGCAGTTTTTGGAACCCCTCCTCAACAGTCTTCGAAGGAATATTTACATCATCCATATATGCCAAAGCATCTTTAAACCTAGCGTTCCCCAAGATGTTATTGATGGTCTTTTGAAAAGTGGACGGCGCATTAACTAGCCCGAATGGCATTCTAGTGAACTCGTAATGCCCGTCGGGCGTTACGAAGGCCGTCAAGCGTTTTGAAGCTTCAGACATAGGGATCTGATAATACCCTGAAGCTAAGTCTAAAGTGGTGTAAAATTTATGTCCAGAGAGATTATCTAATTGGTCATCGATTCTTGGTAGAGGATAATGTTCCTTGACTGTACGCTTGTTGAGAGTTCTAAAATCTACACAAAGTCTGTAGTCGCCAGTTTTCTTTTTGACTAGCAGAATTGGTGATGCGTATTCCGATGAAGACTGTTGCACTACACCGGCTTCTTCCAATTCTTTTACCATATTCCTGACTACCTCGCGCTCAGAGTATGGTAACCGATATGGCCTATATACAACAGGTGTAGCGTCATTTAATTTAATGTCCATTTCTGTATTAGCCACACACCCCAGTTCCTTGACTGAAAACGCAAAGCAGTCTCGAAATTCATTCAGCAATTCAATTAATTTGTGCTTATATTCGTCACTTATGTCCTTATCTATGTTTAACATCGTTTCATCAATCAAGGGACCGGTTGTCTGATTACCTTTGCTACATTTTACTCTATTTATGTCCAATGTCTCTACAGGGATGAAAGTCTCCTTTAAGGGTATAGCGCGAACTACTAGAGCACCTTCATCTAATCGAAAACCATCTGCGATTAGTCCTTTAATTACTAGCCGGCCATGACCGTCTACTATATTAATGACACTTTGTATAACCATGTATTCCCGCTTCGGTTGAAGACACAAACTTGGTTCAACAAATAGGTCACCATTGTACACAGGTGTTGAATAGATGTCCACAACTGTATAGCCGTTGATATTCACCGATTCACGAGCATGTAGTGACACACTTTCTTTAATCTGAATAGTTTTGGTTGATATTTTTAGTGTATCATTAGTTTTATACACCACGACATGCTCCTGCTCAGTAAATGTTTGCCCCAGTAATAACGGTACCTTCAAAAGGTGATCAGGAACGATCAAAGCGTCTAAAGTCGCCTTTGCAGAATCAATTTCAATGGTGACATTCAACTTTCCGATACAATCAACTATAGAGTCCCCAAAACCTCTGAGTACTGGCAAATCAGTCATAATCCAATTATCAGATAGTGTTCGAGCAAGAGATTCTCTTAACATGGTGCATTGACTTCCAAAGTCAACAAAACATTCCAAATCCCTGCCATTTACCTTAGCTGACTTAAAATATTTTATATCGTTGTCTTGCTCAAGTGAAATACGTAACACGGTCTTATTCTTATTCTCTGCACTCTCTTTCTTAGCAGGACAATCACTAGCCAAGTGCCCTACCTTATGACATACTTCGCATCTTTTGATTGGTATTTTGCATTTAAAATAAGGGTGACCCTCTTCGCCACAATTGTAACATTTGGTATTATTTCTAAACTCATTATTTGGAACTGATCTGCTAGGTCTGTTTCGTCTACCATCAGAGCTGCCGGCCTGCAAAGCTGTATTGGATCTTTCGGTTGGTTTTGGAGTTTTTACATTCCTCAGGTAAACTAATAATTTATCGGGTTCCGTGAATTGAGCAGCTTCAGCACTCGTGCGTACTGATCTATCTTCGATACCGAATAATAAACAGTCTATCGCATTTTTACCCGTGATATTACAACGGTTTAGAAAAATCATTTTCTTATAAAAATATTCTTCCAATGATTCTCCAAAACGAGCTTTGCAAGCAAGCATCTCTGTCAACAAACGTCCATAATTTTCGTCACTGGGGAAGGCTGATTTTAACTTTTCTTGCCATTCAGACCATGTAAACAGAAGGCTTGGCAATCCTTGATACCATTGCTGTGCGAGACCGACTAGCTTGGGCAAAGCGTAATGAATTGTTTGTCGCTCTGTCCAGCCATAAATTTGTGCACATTCATTAACTTTTAGAAGCCATGTACTAATAGTTTGAGTGCGTTTGGCAGGGTCATACTCTGGTATGACATTCATAGTTGGGAACCTTTCAATACTGCCTCCTGTTTTCATAGTCTGAATGAGTTCCTTAAATTGTATAGCAAAGTTAATAAACTCATTATTTGTATTATTAGGTGGGCAGTCTTTTGCCTCCGAGTCAGCTGCCGGCAAAACTTGGTTAGTTCTAGAAGGAGTAACTGGTTCACCTGATCGTTGTCTGCTCAGCTCTCGCTCGTGTCGGCGGCGAGATGAACTGGTTGACCTTCGTCGACGTGACTTCGAATGCTTTGGCCGACCCTCTTTTCTGTGTCGGCTACGGCTGCTGCGAGATCCAGCAGATCTGCGTCGTTGTAGTACTGGTGAACCG
The DNA here is from genome assembly GCA_947034925.1 of Eudemis profundana. Taxonomy (NCBI): domain Eukaryota; kingdom Metazoa; phylum Arthropoda; class Insecta; order Lepidoptera; family Tortricidae; genus Eudemis; species Eudemis profundana. The sequence continues at coordinate 26,354,691 of OX344796.1, read as the reverse complement.
TCATCATCATCTTCATAAGACTCCTCTCTGCTTCGTTTACGAGATTTTTCTCCATCCATAATAACAACTGTAAAATGTTTGAAACGAAAGTTAATGTTCTTAACATGTGTCTAACATGAATGATTGACTTCGATTTCAATTAAGTTGGGCTAGGTTGTCTTAGGCGTAAACATTTAAGCAAAATTATATCTATAACTCATCAATAATTACATGAACATTAAAATAAAGAAAAATATGTTTAATATATTATTGCACTGGTGACGCAGGTAAAATAACTTCAAACATGATTTTTCGTAGTTTAAGAGCGTTTTCAGCAGGCTGAAAAGTGATTTCAGGCCGTTTCAGAGGTGGCTCTTTCATCTACTAGAAGATCTAAAATTAACCCAAGTTGCCGTTGTTTTCAGGCGCCTGAAACATGTTTTCAGTCCGTTTCTGGTCACCCTCTATCAGATGGCGCATTAATTGAAAACACGTTTTCAGGCGCTTTCAGGACCCCTTATGGGCCTTTGACATATATTTTAGTATTAGGAAACGTCTCGAAAGAGCCCTGCCTTGTGATATAGTACGAATAGGAATGATACAGGTGAACAGCTTATACAGTGTTCTCAATCTTGTAATAAAGAGTCAGTTTTAATTAATGACTTATCAGTGCATTTTTGCCAACAACATAACAATATATTTCTATGCAATTTGAAAGTAATCGTAAAATAATTTAATTTAAATAACTAAATAGTTTGTTTAAATGTTAACAAAAAAAACGAAACAGTGACGAACGATCATTAAAAACGTAATGGTACCTATTTCTAGAATGACTAATTTCTTTTTTGTCAATGTGCAATTTTCAATACACATACTTAACGTATATCTTATGAACCTTGATGTTTGAATAAACACATTCTTACAATATATTTCAATTCGTAACTAAGTAAATCGAAAATATAAGTACGTACCTTATTGGGCGTAAGTTTTTTCACCAAGGTTTTATGCCATAACCTCGATTGATCCCACAATTCTGAGCTTTGAGCGTAGCTCAGTAAAACACCACGTAATCCGATGCACGATTTTATTAAACAAATTACAATTACACTGCAATCCAATATCTTGAACTTCACTGCTTCACAACCAAAACGCAACTGCCCTCGCGCCGTTTCCCAACCGCCTTTTTGTCAATCGTCCCCGCCAACTTGGCCGCCATCAACTCGCTCGACCAATTGGGAAACAGCGCGCGCTATACCGATCAACTTCCGTTTCCTATTTGCCAAATATATTTTGATAAACGTCTCATCAGTGTTTATCAAAATATAGCTGTTACAATTAATGCATTATATCACTAAATTAGATTTATGATTTTATGATACGCTAACACCACGGGCGTTACCACTCACTACGCTCCGGATTCTACTTTAGAATCCTTCGCTTCGTTCAGGATTCAATGTACGCCCTCGCCGTAAATACATCATTTTGCTCCCTTGTGACACAACCTACTATTACAAAACGAGAGTTATAGCAGTTTGGAATGTTAATCCTCTCTGAATATCAACCCAAGAAGGTAGGTAATAGTTTCAACGGGTAAACACATTTTTGCCCCTAACCTAAATGATCAAGGTTCGCACTTCTCAACAGTCGATATCACCTACCTATTCACGTTACCTTTGCACCTGATATCCATCACCGCGTTTACGAACGAAGTGCAAATATAGAAAATAAAAACGTAGTGTGGTATATTAAAACAACATACTTGATTATTACAAAACTACGTATTATAACATACCTAATATCTATCTTCGACAATAAACTGCGCAGACTTGGCGTAGTCACAACAATGCCTTAATTTAGTTAATGGATTCAAGAATTACGTTTTGAGATTATAGAGTCTTGTATATAAAATGAAATGTACTTACTACACGACACTTCGCCATCATTATTTAAGCCTGTAGAAAACTACTTCTGAATATAACTATAAAGTCAAAGTCAAAGGATTATTCTTCAGAAATATGTCTGCAGTGACCTTATTCCTCTGGCCCTTTTTCATACTAAATGCATGGAGACAGAGGAATTTATTCAAGTAGGCCTACGAGTAGCAATAACAATTTTCAAATCGTCAGTTTTGTAACATCATAAGCAAATTCATTTAGAGGAATTTATTGATGCTAATTGCGTTATTTTTAAGAAAGCAAATGGAAATGTCAGAAATTAATAATATAACTTTACAATAAGATCGTCAAAGAATAAGAATTGTATAAAAAATATACTAGTCTAGAAATTGTATGGTGGAACACACTTAACTTTGCTCTTGAAAATCTGTTGTCCCCATACATCGACATATGTCGCGGTTAGTTCAGTAGAAGCAAATAAGTTTATCTTACGATTTTTGCGAATTTCTAAAAAAACGCTGCAAGTTAGGAAAACCGTTTTATTTTTCCTACAAGGACACAAGCCTCTACCCCGCAGACACTCGCCCGTCCGTTCCTGACCGTCGCCAGCCCTCGTTGCTGGGGACAGTCAGGTTTACGGACCGCGGTGGGCCAGTCTTCTACGTCCCGCTCCCAACAGTCGTGGCCCTCGTTGCCATCGAGGTCGGGTTTACGGGACACAGAGGACTAGTCCACCGCCACCACGCAGCGGCACAGGTCACCCGTCTGGTGCCTGCCCGCAGTGCTCCCCAAAAGGAGACGTCGGAGGGATGCTGCCCGTGCCCGACGCTCCGCCCTCGCGTGCCGCACCTGGAGAGTCCTCTGACAGAGGAAACCCGGTGCGGGACCCCCCAACCCCCCCTGACAGGCTCATTTGCAGCATCGGCAAGTGATCAATTAGGGGCCCCTAAGAAATCACTTGCCGTTGCTCCCGGAGTGCACCGGCCAAGACGCTTCCCTTTCCTGCGGATCAATCGGATCAAGAGGAAAGAGAAGAATCCAGACACTCTTTTCGGTTTTTCGGTTTCCTGTCTGCACCCCGATATGGAACCCTAAAAATTATGAGGAGTGACAACTCACACTGCGTCTTCCAGTTCGAGTCGAGAATGATATATCATTCACGATACAACTGTTAAAAATTAGTAAATTGGCTTTAGTCGGTCATAAAATCTCATCCTGTCAATGATAGTTATATGATAGATATGGGTATATAATGATAGATATAGGTGAGCTTCGTTAAAGCACCTGTTGCATGTAGTAGTAACCTATCCGTATAGATAGTTACAACGTTCAATTTTTGAAAAAGGACATATAAATTAATTTCGTACACTACATGTAATAGGTGCTTTAGTTAAGATCACCTATATCTGCCTACCTAATTTTTACCTATATTGAGTTTTATCCTATTATTCCTAAAGCTGTAGTTCCGATCGTATTTTATCCGTCATGTTACGAGCATCGCCATTTTGTTGCTTCTTGTCAAATGATTTTTGCGATAATGTGACAAGCGACAGATAGACACCGATCCGGTTCCATATATCCACTCAGCTTCGCAATTTATCCAATTATACCCGTACATAAATATATAAGTATATAAAAAATTGTTTTCGCTGTTGAAAATTCTCTAATGAATCATGATAGGCACTTTTACGATTTATTATATTCTGAATTTTCGTCTGCGTACTATCCGAGAGATGGTGTTGGACACTAAGGAATCGTAATCCGCGCTGTTAAGTTTTTCTTGGAATTACCGCGCGTTGAAGAAAGTTGAATTTACAATTCCTTTGCCTTTTGTGCCTTTCATATAAAATGAAATGAAATAGTTTATATTTATGATATTTAATAATGTAAATCAGTGGTTTCGAACCTGGGGGTAATTACCCCTCCAGGGGTAAATCGAAGTTTTCTCAGGGCGTATTAACGCATGAATGTTAAGCCGTTTTGCTTTGAACAGTTTCTTATAAGCTTATAATACTTACCTATTTTTAGGGTTCCGTACCAAAATGGTAAAAAAGGAACCCTTATGGTGCGACTCTGTCTGTCTGTCTGTCCGTCTGTCACATCCAGATATCTCAGGAACTACTGCTGCTATCGATTTGAAATTTGGAATAGTGTTAAACTTTGCTAACCAAAGCCTATTGGACATAAAAATATTCTTGTACCTATTTTTTTTTAAAGGGGGCCGAAACGTGATATCGAAAATTTAAAGTTGTGCTATTGTATCAAAAGGGGTATCAAATGAAAGGGCTTAATTTGTAGATTCCAAAACTATTTTAATATTTTTTTCTTAAGATGTACTTTTTGATTTAGGATGAAAAATGTTCAAAAAAATACCATTCCCCCTATTATCTTCGAAGTTACTGAACAGAAAAATCTGTAAAAATTACCAATTATTACAGTGGTTCCTAATCTTTATTATCATATCACCTATATTCTCATCGAGATTTGTATTATTACCCCCCCCCCAAAAATCCCGGTCAAGTGCGAGTCGGACTCGCGCACCGAGGGTTCCGTACAAACTCGTAAGTAGATACGTGAATAGTTAAATAAAAACAGTATTGCGGTTAGTTTAGTAGGAGAAAATAAGTTTGGAATTTTGCAAATTTTTAAAAAACGGTACATGTTAGGAAAACAGTTCTATTTTTTCTGTAATATTTAGGATGATTTTAATAATGTAAAGGGTCTCTAGGCGTCAAAACAACATAAATTAAAAAGAAAAATAGAAAATAAAGGGACATATACTAAAATTCATGGAGATGTTTTGGAAGTGTAAAGGATCTCCAAACGTCAAAATTTAAAATGGGAAACGAGAAATGGACTACTAAACTATCATTAAATTCACATGCTTTACAAAAACAAACTTACAGAAATGTAAAAAAATCTGTGACTCACATAATATAACTTAAAAACTAAAATTAAAACTATTTTTCTTACAGATGTATGTGGTCTCCAAACGTCTAAACATTGGAAAGTACAAAAAATAATTTTTAATTTAATATAATCAACATTTCTCGGAGATGTATATGGTCTATAAGGTTCAGAGTTAATAATGTATAAAAACGGAAAATATATATTTTAGAGAAACACATTTTAACACATACCGGTTCATACTTTCTTAGCGAGGGTCTACTGGTCAACAGGTCAACTTTTCTTTGGCATATAGGAAAATGTTCTATGCAAATACATTTAATTTGCAGATTATGTGATCAGTTATTCGGGCATTTTTTTAGCTTTCTGCGCGTGGGGTCAGGGCTTCATAGGTAGTATTCAAAAATGTACCTACTCAACTAAATATATCCTACCAAATACATGATGTTGAAAAAGGGATCCCCAGAAACCATCGATGTAAATGGTATTACTTAATGATTGGAGTTTTTATTTGAAAAACATGATTTAATTCAGTCGAAAGAGTCAATTAGCGCTTTTGTGAACGTGACTAAATTTTGTTTGTCACCGTCAGCTTTAAAATGAATATGTCAGACCATTATCCTGTCTCCGCAAATTGTATTCCAACATTTTCTCATATCGCTGTACCAGTCGCATATCGTTATTGCCTATTTGCGAAATTAAATTTGCCCGAATAACCCCTGAGTCGAGCTCGTCTCTTCAATTTAGCTAAGGTCGAAGAGAGCAGGCTCGCCCTAAATAGATAGGCAAGTTAGCATTCAATCGATAAGAGTTTCTAATTTGTAAACTTTGGGAGTTCGCATTATAGAGACGAATGTTGGGCTCGGCGAAAACGATTTAATAGCCATATTTAAGGTCGGCCTCTTGATCCGCTTACAAAACGAATTGGTTGCGAAATTGCTTTCCGGATTGGACTAGTTCGATGGTAGACAATTTGGCAAGACATTTGTATTCTTGCGGAGATAAATAGAATAGGTATTGCGGAATAGGTACTGTACCGGCATCTGATAGCGCACGTCGCTCGCCGATCGCTCGATTGGGCCCGAGCCAATCATTACCTTGCAAACGGTTATAATACTCACTCATCTTTCACATTTTTATGAAATGTCACCATTATTTAAGAAAAATAAACTAGATAAATACATAACTAGTGGTGGAAAATCAATGATGAAAACCGTCCTAATAAGCATTTTGGTATAAAAGCACGTTCATGTGACATGACATCCTGCCCGTAGCCTAACGAGGGCCCCGTTTGCATCGATACTTGTCTCATAGTTCTACAATCCCCGGTCATTTTCATTTTGTCCAGAGTATTGGGTATTTTATTTATTACCCTTAGCACTGCGCAATTCGTTATCTCGGTAATGGGAATAGCAATGTTAACAGTTTTCTCTCATTGTCTCTAAATGGGATGCCACGGCAATTTGCTCATCGTACTGTTTTTAAAATGGGTATTTTATTGTTCTCTCCTTTATTTAAACTGAAATTACTCCTCATTCATTAGGACGGGGAGTCGGGGACGCGCCGCTACTCCATTTTTATTTTCCATTGTTGGTATTCAAAATTAAGACCCAGCAAAAATTGCTTCGTTAATAAAGGTCTGACGATTAATTTGTTCTTAGCTCTGTTTTTTTTTTATTTCAAGAAATGTGACAATTGAATTTTAAAATAAACTCTGTTCTAATCAAGATCCGTGGTAAGTAAAAACTCATGAACAGTATACAAAAGAAAATTACGTTAGTACTTCGGATGAGTGATAGGCGTGAGCTTAATTTGCACTTGACCTAATTTTTTCGTAATTAATTAACAAATGAGGTACCTACTTGCGAAATTCAGCGTTGTCACTTGAAAAATGTATATTAATTAAATGTTGTTTTATCTGTGCAGGGTGTTTGTATTGCTAGCGTAATTTGTTAAGGGATTAATGTTTGAGCTCGTTTATGAGAGCGTGATGCGTACACATATTTTGTTGCTGAGGCATCTGTCAGGCTCAACCGGCGACAGAACGAGCGTGCGACAAACAAATTGCCCATCGTATATATTGATGAGTGATGCAGCCGTTTTAATGCGTGAAACATTGTTGCAGCGTTTGTGGTTTTTTATACAAATGCTATGCATACATTCGTATCTACACTTTTAATGCAATAGTGGTTGACTTGATGCTGGCTATAAATGTACCTGTACTGTCATTGTAATCAAATTAAAACAATTGTGAATCTCTTGAATTTATTCTTACATTTACTCACCGATTAAAGTGTTTTGTTATGATCGACTTTCCAACATCTGAATTAAATAGGTTTATTTGAAGTCGGTTATTATATATTTTCTTTTTCGTTCTTCAAGGAAACTATTGGCCCCAATATTTGTACACAGGGAACAAATTCAAATCATTCCTAGTTAACTAATATTATACTCGTAAATGTGAAAGAAACAGGTTCAGCAGGTTCCCAATAAGTCGAGACATGTGCGAAACATTGTATGTAGTACTTTAGTTATTCCTTGTACATTTATGTACCTATCGAAACAAGACCAACAGAGGATTAAAGCCTCAGTCTGAAACCGAGTGAGCTATAATCGCAATTAAAGTTTCAATTTTGATTTTGAAAATGTTCGGTGGAAACAATATTGCTGGATACTCGAGACAATATCATCCTTTACTCGAAATCATTCAGGCCATTTTTAACCTTCTGTAATTTTGTGCTGGCTGAAGCTAGAACCAGAATTTTTAGGGATATGTAGGTCATAATATGCATTAGATATATTTTTAATAATATTTAATTTGAACATGTAGTTTAAAAAAGAACTATTGCACGCCAAACTTCCTTAGTTTTGTAACTAACTCACTGACTGTTGATCATATTACTTAATATTATAGTTCTAAGGTACTTCTAGTAGACCCACAAGCTCTGAATTTTAAACCAAGTCATGCAAAACCTAAAAATATTGCAATTTCAGTCACCTTCCAAAGATATACGAACTGCATAAGTAAGTTTGTCAATCCTATACAAATACATGCAATGCGATTACTGTTGTAGTTCTAATGGGATATAGAATGAATTGGAATGTAATAAATAAAGGTAGACCACTTACATAAAGAAATGATATCTTATCAAAACCATTATACGTAAAAAGATGCAAGTCTCGCAACGCAGTTCTTCTACAACAAAAAGGTTTTGCGAGACTTGTATCTTTTTACATGTAATGTTTTTGATGGAATTTATATTTCTTTAACATTTTGTAATAAATTTTCTGTACCATGGTAAGTCTTTGTTTTAAACCACTTAACTGTCAAGTGTTTTACTTCGTAGCACGATATAAGGGGTATTACATATTTTGTGTTTATTGATTAAATTATATAATTTACCCTATTTTGTAACATATTGTCTGCTTACAAAGGTGGTGTTCATAGAAGCAGTTGGTATTATATTCCTTCTCTTTTCTTGTGCGGGACATCAGGTATATACGGTATGGATTTGTGTAGTCTTAGAACTGTAGCCATGATATACAATTTTCTGACTGACAAAACATCAGCAGGCTTATATGGGTCTATGGTAGGGAATCTGAAAGGCTTAAAATGCGAATGACTTTTAGTAGAAATCGTTATGCTCTTTCTATGCAAGTACGTATCAATTATTATAAGTCCGTCTTTCTGTTGCACGTTACTTTGTTTGTAATTTTAATTATGTTACACTACAGGGTTGAGCAGATTTTGTCCTAGTTTTCTACCTACGCGCCATTAGAGCGTTAGGGTTGTTTAAAATGAAAAGATCGCGGGCCGTCTGGGCGCGCGCACGTAACAAAAACAAAGCGCGACCACTCGCCTCCATGCAGCACTCGCGACTGACGGCACCGCGAGATTCCCTTAGGGGCCTTGTAATAGCGCGCGTCTATGTGTGCGTGCGTTTCGATCGTTTTGTTTGTAGCTTCCTTACTGCTTTAGCTTATATATATTCTGTGATATTACTATCCCGACCATCAAGAGTCGTATTTCACAACGTGATCTTCGATTGAAGGCCTAAAAAAGACAAAAAAAACACGGATGTTCAGAAAAAACTAGAGTTTTGGCACTATAGTTTTTTCTGAGCATCTGTTAATTCGTGTTTGCAGAGAGCTTGGCACGAGAGTGATGAAATTATTATTTACATTGAAAATATGTGACAATTGCAAGACAGCCACCAACAAAATAATCGTGTTTATGATGCTTCATTTAGGAATATTCCAGTAAACAAATTAGCCGTACAACGGTTTCAAAGTGCGTCGGCTGTCATGGTAAGTGGTGCGATATCACCTAGCTAGAGGCAAGCTACCACTACTGTTCTTTGATCGGGGACTAAAAATTAATTGAGATAACTATAATCTAAACGTGTCGCAGGGCCATATGCTACAAAATATCGGAGAATTGTGTTGAAATAACTATTATTGTTTTCGTCCAGATAGTGCCCCAACTCAATAAGCTAAACGTACTCATGACTGGTGTCGAACAAATTTGGCAGATTTTATATCATAGCAAGAACGCCCTGCATCTTCATCAGACATGAATCCATTGGATTTTTCGATATGGGGATATATTATGTTGAGCAAGATTGGGAGCACACAGGGTATACATTTAAATTAATTCAAGCATCGGTTGGTCAAGATATAGGCCGATATACCAGACGGGGTAGTGCGTGCCGCCTGCTACTCATTCTATGCTTGTATAGGAAACATTATACAAGCTAACGGAGGGCAATTTGAGTTAATTAATTAATTTTGTAATTATAGAGTATGCTTAAAATAAAATCATGTTGAAAGTCGAAATTTGAAGCTTTGTTTTAATTTTATGGCGACTTTAAACTAGGACACTTAATCTGCCCAACCCTGTAGTTTTTTTTTACCTGAGACTTCGTCTGCGTTAAATTAGTTTCATTTATCTTACTTGAGAAATAGTTGATTGCTCATACAAACTTAAACTCCCCTTTTTACCCCCTTAAGGGTGCGTTTCCAGGGATGTGTAAGGATGCGTAGCGAGGTGTTTGTCATGAACATTTAGAAACACTTAATTTATCTATCCTCGCTCTGCTCAGCTGTTTCTATTGGTTCATGACAAAAACATTCCTCGCTACGCATCCTCGCACATCCCTGGTGGAAACGCAGCCTAAGGGATGATTTACTAGACCTCGAACTTATAACCTTACTAAATTTATTCTAATTCAGATCAACGGGTTAAGAGGAAACAGGAGGGCAGTTTTTCCATACAAACGTAGTCCCCTGTTTCCTCCCTGGATAATGCCAGTAGAGCAATAATTTTTTGTCCAAAAATCTATGGCTTCTATTGACATGTTCCTATGTTTTCCTTTTTACGTTAAATTGATTCTCAAAAGAGATATTAACCTTCAAAAACCTAAAAAAAATTCCAGATTTTCCGCTGTGTTCACATATCCAGAAAACAAATTTGACTAGGTTATTAAAAAAAAGGAAAACATAGGAACACGGCCAAAGCCTTTCTTGAATGTAAAATGAAAAAATTAGTTAAATAGGTTAAGTTTTGGGGAAGAAATCGGGGGACTACGAAACGTTGTTTTCATGAAATTTTAAAAGGTATTTTCGGTCCAAGCTGCAGTTGTCTCTATCGCGCTCTGCGCGGGAGAGGCGGGCAGTGCGGGACAGCGACACATTTTACAAATACCTAATTTACAATTCTCTCCACCTTACTGTTTCCTCTTAAGCGGGAAAAGTTAACAGAAAGACGGAGTTACTTTCGATTTTATAATATTATAGTTTGAATGAAATTATGTATAAAATATCTGTGTTACTTTACCTACTGTGCCTCATGGATAGGTTTGATGTCACACCACTAGTATACCTGCTAACATACGAGAATAACATACAATAAAATCGGTCAAGTGCGAGTCGGATTCGCACACGTAGGGTTCCGTACCGTAGGGTTGATGTATTTAGCATATAATCAAGCAAGAAACCCAAAAAAATACGCTTCTTGTATGGGGACCCCCTTGTTTAAAATTTTATCTTGCTTTTATTATTTGTTGTTATAACGGCAATAAAAATACACATTTTGGGCACATATCAAGTATCTATTGCCATTCTTATAATGAAGCGAGAAACGCAGAAAAAAAGTGTTTCTTGTATGGGGACCAGTGGCGTGGCGTCCATAGAACCCGATTCCCATCGGCTTACCTAATATTAGGCAGTTCAGAACTTTATTCAAGTGCTCTTAAAGAAAATGGAAGCCAAAGCTGCTCCGGCTTGCCCAAGGATTTCTTCAACGCCACGCCACTGATGGGGATCTTTTATTTTTAATTTTATCTTATTTTTGATATTTTTTGTTTAAGCGGCAATAGAAATACAAATTCCTTGAAAATTTCAAGTCTCTATCTATTAAGGATAGCCCTGTGCTGTGGTAGTCGGACAGAAACATGTTTCTTGTATGGGGACCCTTTCATTTTTAATTTAATTTTATTATTATTATTTGTTGTTATAGTGGCAACAGAAGTACACATTTTGTGTAAATTTCAAGTCTCCACCTATTACGGTTCAAAAGATACAGCCCTGAGACGCACGGACAGACGCACAGAGGAGGCTTAGTATAAAAGGGTTCTGTTGGCACCCTTTGGATACGGAACCCTAAAAAGTGCCTAAGTGGACAGACCAAGTACCTATAAACGATAACCTCAATTCAATTCACTGGATTCCGACAGTGGTCCATCTATTGAAGTACGTATTTATAAGTACGACCTAATTATTCTATAGAACCGTGACGCATTGACCTACCTAACAAAACAAATGTATACACCGTGGGTACGAGTAACCCGACAAACTTTAACTATAGATTCTAACAACTATTAGGAGTAAAAAAAGTTATGTGATGTATAGTCGAAAAACGCTTACTTTCAGAGATATTCATTATATTTTAAATGAAAACTCCCAAGTGTGTAACAAGCCCTAATAAATGTGACTAAGATCGTTTTACTAATTTTTTTAAATCCTTTAACTAAACAGCAATTAACCTTCGCAGTATTTGATGGTAAGCGACTACGAGGCCAAAAAATTGACCTTTCTTTTCCATTTTAGCTTTATTTTTCTTTTTGATAACTTTTTCTCCAGTAAGGACATGTTTATAACGAGGGGCTGAATTTACTGATTTATTTTGTTCCATAATACTATTAATGTAAAATGACAATATTCGACCCATGTTGATATAACATTATTTACACGTCACACCACCAGGAATTCATGGCTGGAGTATGTCGGTAGAGTCCCTCCCACCCTGTATAATTGGGTTGCTGAAATATTAATAATTTCGTACCTACATTTTGTGTTAATTTCACCATGCACCTATTTATAGAGACCGCATTAGAGGGTTGCTGGAAAGCTATCACGTTTAATGTATTCGGTAGTAGGTAAAGTTCAACAAAAAGTACTGTATAAACCAGATTAGGTAATGCGGGTTGACAGTATCTGAAATACGAGTAGCGTCGAGAAAAGGTTAAGATTTTATATGGGCTTTTTGTGTGTTTAATACTTCTGTCTGGATCACGATAAAAAGGGATAAGTGCTTTCGGACTCGGACAGAATTATCTTTTAATCCTAGCAAACATCCAGTGTTGACTTTCTCTTTGTAGGCTGAACTGAGGAATGTTGTAATAAATAGAGGTCAAATTTTTTGCATACGCGGAAAAATAGACAATATTTCAATTAATAATAGACTCTAGAGGGACACAGAAGGAGAGATTCTAAACCTTTTCTGTAAAGTTATAATACTTGATATTTATTTAATGTCAAATTAACACAATTTGTTTTGTTAAACCATGTAATGTTTGGACTTTCACTTTTTGTTTGACACGATGGTCGTGTTATGACATACGCCAGGGCAAACGCTTCTTACACATCCTCACAGAATCACTCACATTGAACGTTTCAAGTAACTATTCATATTCACCAATTATTTAAGAATACTTAACTATAACAGAAACAGTAAATAATTAAAAACAATATACTCATTCGACGTCATTATTTGATAGTACAATACCCGTATAATAATGACGTCTCCGCCGGTGAACGAGCAGAACTAAGTGTACCTCTACCCTACTTGGCTAAACGTTTCATTTCTTGAGTGTTGCTTATGTCTGGCTCTTTGGGTATTTTATTAGGACACTTTCTTTATTTTAAGGCAAATAGGACTAGTTTTTTTATTATTTAGAAATTCTGAGGTAAAAAGTAGTAAAAAGCATTGGTAATAAAATAATAAATAAATATCGGGGGACAATCTTACACAAATCGAGCTAGTCCCAAACTAAACAAAGCTTGTACTATGGATACTAGACGACGATATACATACTTATATAGATAAATACATACTTAAATATATATAGAAATCCATGACACAGGAACGAATACCCGTCACGACTATTTGCCCTTACCAGGATTTGAACCCGGGACCTCTAGCTTCCTAGGCGGTGTCACTCCCACTGAGCTAAACGTGTCGTCAATTGTAATTCGATTCGTCAATTGGCTACTTGACAATTTTTTTCTGTGATATGTTATAGAAACACCTCTCAATAATAGAAATATTAGTGAAAAAACCACTTCAATATCATAAAAACTCACCGAGGTACTACAATGTTAAAATCACATTTTTAGACTTTCCCAGATAAGTGCCGAAACGCTCCCTACTGAAGCCCGTTATACAGTGACGTCACTACCCATACGTTGTTTGGGGAAATCAATAACTTTGTTCTGCAACTATGTTAAAACTTGCGTTTATCGTGACTGTTTCATAACAAAAGTTACTATAAATTTTATGGGTTATTTAATGGTATTAATAGTTTTTAATAATTTTATTCTTATGAAATGGACTTTCCCACCCAACTTTGGAGGCTCAAAAAAAAGTTGCACGTTAGATATCTAACTCAAAACTTGAACATATTTCCTTATTATGCTTATTTTAACAGGATCTTATATAATTTTTACAAATTTCAGTTACAGTCAAGTACCCAATTATTGGTGAGTAAATTAGACGAAAGTATTGATGTCATCAATACTTATATTATTTTTGAGCAATTACTTTAGCGATGTCATTTATTGAACGTCAGCCTAAAACTGGCACTATAAATAACCTTTTTTTTTTCTTCTTAATATTCCTATACGGAACTGACTGTAGATCATGAGAAGAAATGAAGTTCTAGACTTGTCTAGAACTTTATTTATAGCGAAAGTTGTTTATTTAAATAGTTGATTGTGATTTTAACACAAGCCGTGTCGAGTAAGTATTATTCACGGTAGTTTAGAAGCAGGTAAGCAGGTTTAGTATAAGTTCATCTATGCTGCATCTAGTTTATTATTTAAACCGATCTTATGTACAATTTGGTTGTAAATTAATATTTATATAATAATGTATCTGTTTACCTCGATGGTTGACTGGTAGAGAATGCCTCACGGCATTAAGTCCGTCATTTGTACTTTCTTGTATTGTAGAATAAAGTTTACATAAATAAATAAATAAGTTAAGATAAAAATGACAACGAAGGGGTAGAATATAAATCAATTTGTTTCCATAATTTCTTTTAGTTTCTTGGCCATACATGTGCTCGTTGATTACATTGATAATGAATTTTATAACAAAGTGCAGTTGTATGGATTAGAAAATACCAAATTATCATAACCAGGGAGCGCAGGTACTTCTGGTGCCGATGACAGGCAAAAAACGTCAACCTACATACAGGCCGATTTAGTTTAGGTATTAATTTGATTTACCGTTACCGTTAATTACAGGTATCGTTTAAGTTATAAATGAATCATATTATTATTTTCTTTGATTGGCGTCAATGGTAGAAGACATTCTAAACCTAAAAATGTGTCCATCTGTGTTTACTTATTTATTTAAAAGGAAAATTGGAAATATTACTCGGATATACGATTTGATATGTACCAGGTACATTAAATAAATAAATAAATAAATAAATAAATATTAGGGGACAATCTTACACAAAATCTTACACATTACATACATATCCGATAATTTTTTTTTCTATTTCCCGTTCAAATAAATAAGATAACACGAGCGAGACACACATCTCGATTTATAAAATGGGTCCTACCATTGACAGATTGACATCAACCAATGAAAGTAGTGATAGAATTCTTTTATAACTTTTATGATACCGGTAATTGCCGTTAACAATAAATCAATATAAAACGTAAAGTGAATCATGATGTATGTAGCTTGACGTCATTTTACGTCATCGGCACCAAAAAAGAACAACAAAAAAAGTTATATGAGACCTCAAAGTTTTAAAAATTAGAATTTGTCTTTATTGTACAAGAGAAAAATTAAATTTATTTTCAAAATACTTAAATATTAATCGAAGTACAGCTACTATGCGCTAAAACGCGTTCATGATCGTGGAAAATTCGACAAACACAGTCTTTTTACGATTTTATTATATTATGTAGGTATCGAACCGAAATAGATCGATAGATTAAAAAAAAAGCACCAACCGACAGTATGGCTTAAAAATAGGACTAATTAGATAACATCATTTTAGGCGGGCAATTCGCTTAATAGTAAGTAAGCTATGCAGGAATAGAAATTAGTAACTGAATAATTAAGCATTCTCTTGGCCAGTTGCGTTGTGTTGTTTTGTTATACATTAATACACATATAATGCAGAAGACATTTAATAAAACATTGAAATAAATCGAGGACCTCTTTTCGTAATCTTATATACCCGACATATTTAAGTGTCCCATTTTAAGCGTGTTTTGTTATCAACATAGAAGTGTTAGTGCGTTGGCGCCTGTCGCGGAATCAAGTACCTACCCATTTACCCAATGGTATCGAACCTGCAACGTCTTGATTATCACTATCATCTCCATCACGTTTGTATGTAAATTAAATCAATGTCTATATAAAGGGCGATGGCGAGCGTCGATTGCACGACTTCGCACGCAATTCGGCAATAAACTTGCAACTACGGAACTAAAATTTCAACGCAACTTTATTTTTATCAAAGGAAGTCGTTAGACGGTATCTGAACCACCTCGCACGTATTAACATACATAATTATAGGTAGTTTAACAACTGGAACACTGCCAACTCGATCCAACTTGTAGTATTATACGACTATTACAGTTTTTAGACTTCCGTTGGTAGGGGTAACGGTGTTCGCACCTTGCCACGGATGGCCGTTCTCTCGGCGTAGACGCCAGATTGCCGTATTATAATATGAACGGTTAGAGAGCAGTAGTAATTTGCATTGTAATGAAGCAAATTTTAATACAGATTGATCCGAGAGCAGAATATTGCGGAGTTAATGAGGAGATAGAGACGAGGACCAAAATTTGCTAGTTGTTTTGCACGTTCATTATTATTAAGGTTTATATTTTCGAAGAAAAATCACCATTACCTTAAAGTAATATGAATAAAGGTTTTCTTTATTAAAATACAAGAAATGTCTTTTATGAAACTTACCTACCTTATTCTGTTAAAATCCTATAATAAAATCGGCCATTCTCTGTATAATACAATGACCAGTTTGTGATTACAAATTTGTGTTCATTCATTTTGCCTCTGGGCTTATGCGGGTTCCTCCAGAATATGTAAACCTCGCTTAAAAGTTAAGTTTGGGTATTTTATGACCTTCATTTGTAGAATAAAAACCTTGGAGAATTTGTTATACCTACACGTCATCGCAGGTGTATCAAAAAGTAGGTTTTAGATGTATTTTTTTTTGTTAATATTTAAGTGTAATTATTTATAATATTATTTAACTATTACTATGTAGCTAGAAACTACAATATAAACTACAAACAACTACTACAAATACTCATGTGGAGGATTATGATTTTTTTCACAGTCGTGGAAGTAACTGAAATCTAAAGTGATGGTCATGTTGTCAATTATCTGTTTAAAGATTCGTATATACAAGGTGGCCCATTTAGAACGGTCAGTATGGGAATGTCTGAAACTATAAGACTTACGAAGATCTGTTCTTAGGCACCATGCCATCGATTTTAGGGACAAGAAAAACTGCATAGATTTGAAAAAAAAAACTTGTACTTTAACTGGGAATCGAACCCTGTCGTTTTGGAAAATATTAAATACAATGGATTTTATTCGTTTTAGATATCGTATTTCCTAGTAACATTTACTGCTTATGACCTACACAAACGATATGTAAGTTTTATTTTTAAAAACGACCGGGTTCGTTTCCCGGTTAAAGTAGAAGTTTTTTTTTCAAATCCATGTAAGTATGCAGTTTTTCTTGTCCCTAAAATCGATGACATGGTTCCTATGAACATATCTTCGTATGTCTTATAGTTTCAGACTTTCTCATACTTACCGATCTAAATGGGCCACCCGATATATGTTGTTACTGTATGTATCATTAGCGAAACCTGCACGAATAAAATTGCGGTTTTGTTTGAGGTATACTTGGTGAGGTGGACTATACGACGAAACAAAGGACCATACTTCTCCGAATTGTCAAGCGCAGGGGCACTGTAGTTGACACTTCGATTTAGTACCGACCCTTGGTTTGATAAAAGTCCTTTCACCGGTCCTACCATTATTTAAGTATAAACAGCAAACACCGACCTGACTCCCAAATAAATTGGCTCCGTCAGGAGTAAAATCGAATACGTTTTCGTTTGTTCTAATTAATAGAATAGACATAAACAACCGCCGACTGGGAAATTTGTTTTAATAAGGTCTCCAACAAACACCGAATATTAAATCATAAGGATTTGTATTCAAGTTTACTTTGTGTTTACAAATTCACTTGTTTCAGCTAATTTGTTACACAAATTAAATATTGTTTTCAAATCAACATTTAAATTTTGTTATTACTATTACTCGCATAATTGCTTTAGGGGCTTACATTTCTCTTCAAGAGTTTAATATAACCAATATGGTTATAATTTTTAGTCTTGGAGTTTGCAATTTATGTTTAATTTTATTTATTAGATTCGAGAGCATGCTTCAATATTAATCTCTAAGCTGAATATGTAAGTACCTATACTCAAAAACTTAATTAATATTGAACTGGTATTCGTAAGCTAAGACGGCATGTTTATGTTTAGTAATTGATAATCCGGGGATCGCTTAGTCATTAATCAGCTGTATCCTCTCTACTCCATTATAAACGCAAGAATTGCTTGTTTCGTAAGTTTGTTGATTTATTGATTTGATATTTATTTTCACTGCAACTGATCAACTAATTGGGTTAAAATGCCTTAAGATATGCTGGACGTTATTTGATTGTATTTGTTACCTAATATTCTTAATATAGTAATAAGTCTCAATCTAAATGTCGGCGGCCGATCGTATAATTCGCCAAATCATGAAATTCCTAGGAAATGCCGGCATTTCATGATATGCCTAAGATTTGGCATGACGATGTGCCGATTAATAAATACGGCAGATCGATGAGACCAACATATTCGTCGATATTCCTAGCTACATACCGGGCAGATCGTAAAGTAGTAGCATTTTTGGCCACTGGTGGATTATGAGATGCCGACATTTCATGATATGCCTAGGAATATCATGATATGGCGAATTATACTTTCGCAGCCAACTGGTTTAATTAGCCATTTGGTTAACTGCCTAGCATTCTCATTGAACTATGACCCGCCAGCAGGTCGACGATTCTATTTCTGCTCTGAGGGACACAAGCTGACTAACAAACCTAACCTAAAATAATGAGTGTGTTTAATGAAAAGGCCAGGCAGCTAGTTGACGGCGACACATACAAGTCGACGAAGTCCTGGGTTGAAACATATATGGCGGCGCAGAAATGCCGGCATTTCATGATATGCCTAGGAATTTCATGATTTGGCGAATTATACGATCGGCCGCCGACATAAATAAAATCAAATTTCAATTCTGATCGGAATTCTGGTACGTTGGATTTTAAATTATTTCGGTCCTTCGTTTAACAATTAGCAAGTAAATAACTAGACAAAAATGCAACTCTCAAAATTAAAATCTAATCTTCAAAAGTCTTTTTAAATGTGTACGTATTAAAAATTAAAATGCAATGATCTTGCGGCAAAGCTTGTACCTAACCTCAACGTTCGAAAAGAGCCGAATAAAATAATTGCATAAAAAATGTTTTCATTTTCCAGTAGTAAGTAAACTTTCGTTTCGTGTTTCATTTGCGCATATTTTATAAGGAGGTTTTGCAAAATCTATATTTATTTGCTTAGGAGAGTAAAACGTGTAAACAAGTACGGTGTAAAAGGGAATGGATACACTGGCAATAAACTTTTTAACTCACTTTGTTTTTACAGGCATTTACTTGAGCAAAAGAAATACATGAACAATTTTCCACCAACGAAAGCGTAAACAGAATATTAATAATAAATGAACATGACTAGATTATTTAGGGATACATATCTCAAATGACAAAAACCGGCCAAGTGCGCGTCGGATTCGCACACGAAGGGTTCCGTACCACCGACGAGCAAAAAACGCCGATTAGAATACGTTTCCTGTATGAAGACCTGGGTGCTCCGGTGGACGAGTGGTTAAGTCGCTGTGCCGGAAATCCAGAGGTACCGGGTTCGATTCCTGATCTGGACACAGGTGAGTGCCATTTAATTTTTCTGTGCACTTTGATTTCTTGTTTCTATACACCGTGGGCCCGTACAACCCGACCAACTTTAACCACGTATTCCTGATGGTATTACAAGTAAATAACGTTATATCAACATAGGTCGAATTTCGTCATTTTACATTAATAGTCTCTAATCTCGGAAGGTAAGCGTTAATCGACTATACGTCACATAACTTTTTTTACTTCTAATAGTTGTTAGAATCTATGGTTAAAGTTGGTCGGGTTATACGGGCCCACGGTGTATATTTAACAGTTCTTATTGTTAAAAGTTTACTTCAACAATGAAATCAATTATACCTACAAGCGTTCACTTTCCTTGGTACGGAAAACCAGTTGTTTAATGGACACTCAAGAGTTTTATATTTTTTGCGATATTTTCTTTCCGAAAAACTTCCTGACAAATTCACGTGCCACGTAGCTGCATTCTTCCACATTTAATTCAAGGAAAGAGAATTGATGTTAAACGTCCCTTTTGCAATGTAACAAAGAGCCTGAAAAATAGCACGTCTGAGAGAAGGGAGGAAAGTAAATTCAGCAATTTATTGCTTAGGCTCGGGTCCTATATTTGTTGCAAATGAAGACGACTGCGAGGTGACAATTTTCGGATACTGGTACCGAATGGCCGCCTTGGGGCGAGACAGGCCTCGTATTGGGTTCTCAAGTTTTATTCTTATGGACCGTTTCCGACCGCGAAACGTGAGGGTACTCGTGAGCTCTTTAAAATCTGATAGGTGAGGGAAACTAGATACTTTACTTAAACAAGCTATCGTTGAACTAGTACCGTTCTAAACTGAACAACCGGATCCTGATTACGAATTGATTTCATCCTATCCTACTACCATATCACTACATAGTATAAAACAAAGTCGCTTTCTCTGTCCCTATATCCCTATGTATGCTTAAATCTTTAAAACTACGCAACGGATTTTGATGCGGTTTTTTTTAATAGATAGAGTAATTGAAGAGGAAGGTTTATATGTATAATACATGCATAATATAATAGAGAAACACCGTGCGAAGCCGGGGCGGGTCGCTACTTATATGATATTAAAATGAAAGCATGTGAAAGTTTTGCAGATTAAGTCCCGGATTGGAATATTGGTAATTTGTATTCCGAAAGGGAGTTCCTTTGGGATATTCACGGGAACATAGGCGATACTGCGGGTAAATACTAGTAATACTTGTTTTACTATCACTCTGCACTCAAAGTTAATTTAATACAATTCAAACATTTTTTTTTATCTAATTTGAATCTTGCTTATATTCAGTAGGCTTATGATGCTAAGCTTTATCGCGCGATAAATAAATGATAAGCCATCCGTCACTATCACACACTATTTTGTCAGAACGTGACAGATGCTTTATCATTTACTAGCTTATGCCCGCGACTTCGTCTGCGGTATAAATTATAATTAGGCAATTAGTCTTCATAAATAGTTTCTTATATTTGTTCATGAACTTGGTTGTAATTAAACATAATCCTCAAATATTGGGCCTAAAACTGAGCATTTACCGCGAAAATGAATTCTTTTGTGATCGGATTATTTTCAAAAACTTGTATTCACTTCATAAACCACCTGTTCTACAATTTACTAATTGAAGGGTACAAAGTTTGAATCATTATCATATTACTCTTCTAATATGTGCTACCTTCGTCCCTTAACCGACTTTCAACCATTACTCAACCCGATTTGGACATCAATTTAAAAAAAAAAATTGAAATCATTTCAGTTCTATTCAGTTCAATCAGTTTTAGATTTCCTTCTTCGAAAATCGTATGGTCCCTATACAAAATGTTAACCCCCGTTATACCCCTTTAAGAAATAAATTTCGAAAAACAGTGAAACAGCTTTTCTCTACTTGTATTGAAGAGTCTATGTTCGAAGTCTCAGATCTCCTACTTCAAAAATCGTTTGGTCCCGATATAAAATTTTAACCTCCATATAACCCATTTTGGGGGTGATTTTCGAATAACGGTGAAATCACTTTTCTCTATTCAATATTGAAGGGTCTATTTACAAAGTCTCAGATCTCCAACTTCAAAAATCGTTTGGTCCCTATACAGAGTTAAAACCCCCATTTGGGGATGAATTTCAAAAAATGACGAAACTACTTTTCTCTACTTATATTAAAGGGTCTACGTACGAAGTATCAGATCTCCAACTTTAAAAATCGTTTGGCCCCTATATGTACATAGTTACAACTCCCTTTGGGGGTAATTTTCAAAAAACTGTGAAATTACTTTTCTCTACTCATATTGAAGGGTCTACGAAGGGTGTACGAAGTCTCAGATCTCCCAACTTTAAAAATCGTTTGGTCCCTATACAAAGTTTCAACCCCTATTGAACCCCTTTCGGGGATGAATTTTGAAAAACCGTGAAATTGCTTTTCTTTACTCATATTGAAGGATCTATTTACAAAGTCTCAGATCTCCAACTTCAAAAATCATGTGGTCCCCATATAAATTTTTAACCTTTATTTACTTACTTTTGGGGATGAATTTCGAAAAATCCCTTCTTATCCCTTACTTACGTTATACAACCACCCTACTGTGAAAATTTCAAGTTCCTTGCTTCAGCAGTTTCGGCTGTGCGTTGATGAGTAAGTCAGTCAGGACGTCTTCTTTATCGCGCGACAAAGCGTAGCATCATACGCCTACAGGTTCGTTCAATTTGGCGAAAGTCGTAACGGGGAGCCTCTAACACTCAACTTTCAATTAATGACAAAACTAATATATCATTTTACGGTAAGTTATTCCATTATTGTATCGCCATGAAATGGATTTCAATACAGCAAACTAACTGTAAAAAACTGGTCAAGTGCGAGTCGGACTCGCGCACCGAGGGTTCCGTACAAACTCGTAAGTAGATAAGTACGTGAATAGTTCAAGAAAACTGTATGGCGGTTAGCTTAGTAGGAGCAAATAAATGTGTACGATTTCTGAAAATTTCTAAAAAACGATGCAATTTAGGAAAACCGTTATATTTTTCCTGTAATATTTAGGATGACATTAATAATTGGTAATTATTACAGATTTTTCTGTTCAGTAACTTCGAAGATAAAAGGGGGGAATTGTATTTTTTGGACGTTTTTCGTCATTAATCAAAAATTACTTAATGAAGAAAAAAATTAAAAATGACATTTTAATCTACAAATCACCCTTTCATTTAATGCCCCACTCGATATAATAGCTCTTCTTTAAATTTTCAAAGTCCCATTACGGACCCCTTTTAAAACAAAGTAAAAAAGTTAGCAGCTCTTAAGCTCGGGTTAGCAGCTCTTAACACTATTCCAAATTTCAAGTCGATAGCATCAGTAAATATCTTGCTGTGACAGAAGGACAGACAGACAGACAGACAGAGTCGCACCATAAGGGTTCCTTTTTTACCATTTTGGTACGGAACCCTAAAAAACGTTAATGTGTGAGTTGCTGAGGCACTTAGTATGCAACACACATGGTATTTGCGAGACATCCTGTTAGGTTTCCAATACATCTGGCCGGTGCAGCGGACCGATGACTCCGCACGTGCTTCGCGTCGCCAATTTGCAGCGTAAACGTTTTGCTAGTGTTAACGAAGCTTTTTCATATAACACTACATATAGTATCAATGAAGATTTCAGATGCTTTAATATTTTATATAGTTCTGATCTTTAATATTTAATCGAAATCTTTATTACTAATTAAACTACTTAATTATTAAATTTCAGAGAGATCGGTTGAGAAATGCGACTTGTAACGGAGTAAACCCGCCGGACAGACATTTGAAAGCATTTTTGCCCAAGCTGAAACAGAGACGCTTCGCTCGCTCGGTTAATAATGCTAGTAGTAGTAAAGCCTAAGTAGTTGCTTGTAACTATCTGCGATATTCTTGTTAACCAAACTATTCGAGTAATAACAATGTTCTGCTTGAACTTCCTTTTCGTAGAATCCTAACGTTATTTGCTATCCTTAATTGAGGGATACCTATAACTTGGAGATTACTCAAACACGTACCTAGCTAACAACAATAAACGTTACTAGAATATAGGATGAGATTGATGAGTTATATATTCACTGAAGTAAGATGATTGCCTACGAGTCAAAAGTTCTGGTAACGGGTTTGTTTCCAACATTCTTCGTACATAGATTTATTTGCCTATTTGGGGCCGGGGTGTCCCGCCCGCCGAGAACACTGCACGCCCCATACAAATTGAAAATCAATGAACCACGGAATTCAATTTAATATGAAAAGCTATTCGTCTTCTAGTTCCTTTAACATGGCTGTTACCTAAATCGAAAACGGTCTATAAAACTACGTCGGTAATAGATTTTTGCATAGAATGTCTCCATTCTTTCTAAAACACTGCAGGCTATATTGAGATTGGTAATATTACGCTACGTACGGTTAAGGTTATTCAGGTGTTTTAACGAGAAATTTTGGTTTGTGCTCAACTCTCAATATAATATAGTATTCATTGCATGTACTTTTAAGAACGTAATTGTATTGGTTAATTTCAAAACAATTGAAGTCTGTGTTGGTTTTATAGGGACTTTGGTTGTTTTCCGAATTCACCGATTCGATTAGGTATTTATTCATGTAAAAAATATTGTAGGAATTAATTTCGGTTTCGCTCGTATAAGGATGGATTGTTTAATGTAAAATTCTAATAAAATATAATATTATGGTCAGGAGGTTCCCCTCTCTGCAGCCCTGACCACCGGTAGCTTGGGCCCCGCCCAGCTGCCGGCAGCACCCTAGGTTAGGTTTTTTATAACGTGTTTATCTTTTGTATTTTACTTTTTATGTGTTTATTATAAAAGAACGAAACTAAGAAAATAAAGATAACCTGGGACATGTACAGTCGGCCTCAAAAGTAGCTGGACACTTTAGTACTACGCCACGATACAAATGTGTTCAGCAACTTTTAAGGTCGACCGTACTATTAGTTAACTACTCCTACTATGGTTGGTACTCGGAATTGCATAGGTACTACATTTAGCAGGTTACGAATACTAAGTATAAATACTTAAATACCGTATACTGGCAACTCGATGATTGATTGGTTTATTTGTAAACCTTATCATCTGACGAACCCACAAAATGCCCCCTGGAGTGTGGTATATGGACTGGACTTAACTTTTTTCATGAGACAGAAAAAAAATTTTTTGCTGGTGAATAAAGGAAGAAAAACCAATAATGTAATTTTTTATTGATTATATTATAAGGAAATAAACACATTTTAATTTTGAATTTTTTTATTCGATGTAACGCTATTCCACGGTTGATATTCCAAAAGAAAACTCCCAGCAAAGAGCAATACTACATTACAATATTAAATCTGTTTTATTGGAAAACTATTCAATAATAAAGTTTATAGGCTCGGTTATCGTGAAATACGGGAAAGGTGACGACCGACCCTTTTCGACAGAGTTTTGTATAATGTGCTTACTAAACGAAGGATCGCGTTTGTCTCGGCGAGGGATTCGCCCTATTGAGCGGGCTCTCATTATGGAGATATAGTTTGAAACACCGTCCGATATCTGCGTGTTCGCTGCCGTCCTATTATAAGGGAAAATAATTTACTGCTACATAGTTTCCACTCCAACTTGTCCATTGTTCATCGTCCTTAGTTGTTATGTTGATAAAACTTTATTGCGGTCGCTGTAAATAGGTATTTTATTTTAAAACACTGGCATAAAAGATGTGCTTGGGCAAGCCGGTGCAGATTTGGCGTACATTTTCCTTAAGAGCTGTAGAACAAAGTACTCAAATGCCTGATATTAGGCAAGCCGGTAGGAATCGAGTTCTTTGGTCGCCACGCTACTGGTACCTACGGAGGTTTTAAAATAACTACCTACTGACACACAAGGTAATTATTTATATGGACCGACGCTGTTTATCAATGCTTATGATCAATGTTAATTTGTATCCTTTTCTCATAAGAGTCACTATACAAACCATTTTATTGCAATTCCATATATCATAATGACTGTAATTTCATAAAAGCTTGACTTGCTTGTTTGAATAGGTACATACCTAATGTTAAAAATCACAAAAACTCTTTTCGCTGCTTAGCTACTAACTGAATGTGGTGTATGAGCATTAACAAAATGATTACTGATAACTTACTTAATGTCAATTTTTTACCAAGAGCCCTAAAAATAACATACACAATGCGTAGGTGTGAGATTAACTAGATAGGATGCATTAAATTAGTTCCATAAAATACATAGGTACGGTGCTAAAATAATTTAATAACCTTCCTTTTTGCTTTGTGTCGTAGTCTGGTAATGAAATAACTACTAACATAATTAAAGCAACTTGCCTATACTGCCGCCCTAGTCTAAAAGGCGACTTTTTACTATGAACTAACATAGTAAAAGGTCGCCTTTTACACTAGGACGGCAGTATACTATATCGTGATACGCCACTCTATTGTGTACTATCATTATAATTTTGTTTTCATCACACTTGCTCGTAAAGGGTGTTATAACACGCGGGCTTATAGACCAGCTCGAGCCGATTTACCTCCCGTGGGTTATAAAAATCTATAACTCCCACGGGAGGAAAAACTGTATGAAAATCTATAACTCCCGTGGGAGTTATGAGTTTAGTTTTAAAATGTAGGACCTACTCGTACGTCATTTCAGACTAAGGAGGTTTCAAATCAGCCAAGGCTTATTTTACATCTTCAAAACTTAGCTACAAAACCAATTTTAGTGTATATAAAACTTATATACACTAAAATACTTATATTTAACTTATATTTTACTATTATTTCAGTAATTTTTGCAATTATTTTAATGCAATTAAATTAATTTACTTTAAAATTTTATAAAAAAAATCGATACAATCTGGCGGCATTGCCTGTCAAGTTTAAAAACTAAACGCAGTTCTTAGCATTATCTGTGGAAGACTATATTGAAAAAGTCACGAAAAAGTTGACAGTTGAAGTTGTCTCTTAGCGGGTGCGTTTAGTTTATTTATGTTTTATTTTTTTTCCTCGCAAATGTGATGAAAAACATTGTGTGTATCACGGGCAGTAAGGGGATTACCAACTCGAGTCATTAAAAGCCCTCCGCCTACGGCGTCGGGCTTCTAATAGACTCTCGTTAGTAATTCCCTTCTTACTACCCTCGGTGCACAATGTACTATTGTTAGGTTATGAGTCGGCCAAAAATCTTGTGCGAGAGAAGGTGAGGCCAGTACGAATACGAGTAAGTAATACGAGTATTAAGGCCTATATAATTAGCACTAGGACTAACATCGCTAAATACCCTAAAGATTTGAAATAAGGTGAATGTAATTTTAAGTAAGCCCCAGTCACTTTGATAAAAAATACGGTCACGTTTACAAAGAGCAAGGTACACAATATTTTATTAAACTGGAGACCTTTGTGAATTATTTAAAATTTGCCGAATATTTCGGTACATGGTAAAAGAGTTGGCTTTGTGAACATTTAAGTTTTCGATTCTTAAAAAGCCCTTGTAATTAAAAACAGTACTACTCGAAGATTTTTTTCCATTTTGTATCACGCTTACATCTTAGCGTAAAGGGATAAAATAATTTATATTTTTGTATATTTACATACATACCGAGTACGTTAATGTAGCCTGATTTAAATTTTCACTTGGTTTTACACAGCTATATGAAATAAAAAAAGCGTGACGCAACAGCATTTTCCATTATCATAATTATTATACGCGTTAGTGAAGTAAACAAACATAAGATTAAATAATTTTCTGTTTTTTCATTTAAATTACAATGCTGACTTTTTTACCGTCTCCTAGAGCAATTATTTACTTTGTTACTAAATTCATTTTAATCCTTTTGCCCTACCTTTCTTTGAGGAACAGTAGTCAGAGGAGTCAAATAGAATAGCAAGTTTAAGCCAAATTTATTTCGTATAATAAAATCGTAGAAAGACCGTGCAAATATACCAAAAAAATTGTATGTTAAATATCTTTTCAAAAAAAGTAACTGGGAAGGTTCAAAATTCGTTATTATTATTATTAAAAGCCCATTTTGTTCCACTGCTGGGCAAAGGCCTACCCCCGCTACTTTAAATTTTCCCGGTTTTGTGCGGTCTCTGGCCATTCCTTTAGAAAGGAGTCGCTCTCTACTCTCAACTCGTCCCGCCATCGCTTGCGAGGTCTATCGCGTTTCCGTTTGGAGGTTGTCGGGCATCTGTGATAATTCTGGCCCACAGCTCACTCGGCATGCGGCAGACATGACCAGCCCAGCCCCGCTTCAACTTGGCCGATTTCCGAGCTACATCGACTATTTGAGTCTTGGAACGTATCGTGGTATTCCGGATGGGGTCCCTTAATTTTACCCCCAATATGGCAAACAACGAGTTTGGACTTTTGAGCTTCCGTCGAAGACCAAGCCTGGGCGCCGTAGGTGAGAACTGGAAGTGTACATATGTCCATGAATCTCCGTTTAAGCGATAGTGGGAGATCACCTTTCATCAGGTGTTTCATGGACCAATAGCTCAGCAGGCGTTTTCAGTGCGTCTTTAGATCTCTTTATCTTGTCGCACCTGGAAGGAGATGTACTCATAGGTGCGGGGTAGGTGTGGGGAAATAAAACGTTTTCTTTATATTATCTTTTATTGCGACTGCTCGCTTATATGTCTAACTTAAGACTAAACAAACTACTACAAATTAGAGCGAGACAGACTGCATTCCTTTAATTCAAACTATCCGAATTATTCTTTAGCCAGTTTGTCTCGGAAATACCGTGGAGGTTGCATAACAATATGCAACCTTCACATAATGTAATGGATTCCCCCCCCACTCAAAATAAGTTATTGAACGTAAATACTGTGTGGAGATTTTTTGTGTTTGTCTGTGGGAGCATCATGCAAATACTACTAAGTCGATTTCTATCAAATTTGGTGTACAGGTAAACTATAACCCCGGTTAACACTTATAATACTTTTTATCGGACTAATATTTATGAAAAAAGAGATATTAAATCTATATCACCTCCCCGAACGAAGTTGAGAGCAGATCCACTAGTAGCTGATAAATAAACTAACATATTGTCAACTTTCTGTAATTATTATTATTTTTATTGGTGTGAAACAGTGTATTTAAATTAAGATATTACAGAACAGGTAATAAATAACGCGGTTTGTTTATTTGAATATTAAAAGTTTCAAAATATTACCCTTCGTTTCGGCGTTCGAGTCGGTATTCACTTAATTAAATGTCATATTATTCCGTCAAGCCAGGACGCCGTCACTCGCGACGCCTCCGTTTGATATTCAAGGCATGAACAGTGAGGCAATTAGACTCCAATAATTACTATGTTAATTACAGGCACTGTTCTTGTTTCACGCTATCGTAACTCTGTGTTGTTTTATACATAGAATCAACTTGTTCTGAACCAAAGCTCAGCTAATTGGTAGGCGCTGAAAAGATTATAGAGTAAATAGTTATCCAAGATCTTAGAGATGAAGATGAGTAATTAAGATGTTGATATAAAATGAGAAAGGTGTTTCTTACTCTTGCCAGATAAAGGTGCGAACAAATTAGGTACTTACCAATATTTTAAGATATGTTAACTTACATCAAAACAATTAACGTTTTACAGAAATTAAGAAAACTTTTTATATGATATTTTTGGTTTTCATTTCTCGAACAAAATAAATAAATTAAAATTCTACCTAAACTTATCATACTGTTAATTTAACTGACAAGAACATTTTCTGTCAAGTGGCCAGTTCATTCATATATAAAAATCAAAAATAGTAACCATAAGATAACCAAAGAGGTCTTAATCACTGATTATTGTTTACCTCATTAACGGGGTGCTTTACTTAGCAAACTTACTTCCCTAATTTTCTCTAAAAAAGATACATAATTTGTTTATTGTTTTATACACCGTGGGCCCGAGTAACCCGACAAACTTTAACTATAAATTCTAACAACTATTAGGAGTAGAAAAGGTTCTTTGATGTATAGTCGAAAAACGCTTACTTTCCGAGATATTCATTATGTTTTAAATGAAAACTTCCAAGCGTGTAACAAGCTTTATTAAATGTGACTAAAATACTTTTACTATTTTTTAAATCCTTTAACTAAACAGCAATTAACCTTCGCAGTATTTGATGGTAAGCGACTACGAGGCAAAAAAATGACCTTTTGTTTCCATTTTAGCTATTTTTTCCTTTTTGATATCTTTTCCTCAAGTAAGGACATGTTTATAAGGAGGGGCTGAATTTACTGATTTATTTTGTTCCATAAGAATATTGATATAAAATGACAAACTTCGATCTATGTTGATATAACGTTATTTATTTGTAATACCATCAGGAATACGTGGTTAAAATTAGTCGGGTTATTCGGGCCCATGGTGTACATAAACAAACTCAGAAAGCTTAGTACTATCAGCCCTAAAAATATTGGTATCTAATTTATTATCACCTTATATACTTGATAGTCTGATAGAAACAATCATATATGAATCACATGGTTAATTTTATACCTACAATACTTACAAATTTTAGCTCGTTACCTATAGCCGTTAAAAATACATGTCGCTCCTTGAAAATCATAACGTCACTATCCAAAAAATGACGTTTTTGAGTTAACAACGCCATCTAACTCACGTGATTGTAAGGAACGCCATACAAAGACACCTATTGCTCTAGCTCTATTTAAAACGGCAGGGGGCGCTAGTGTCATTACGGCGAATAGTGGAAATTGACGCGCGCCTTTTTGGAACAGTGTCACTATCATTAAAAATACAGTGAAATTCAGTTGATTTTGTGAAGAAGATTGTCATTTTCTGCTTAATGACGGTATTCTGTGATATTAAGCAGAAAGTACTACAATTGTTCAATGGAATACAGTATCTATTCGTAATACGTCAGTTCGAACTTATAATGTAGTATCAATATCAAGACTCAATCTAAAGCAATAGTGTCATTTTCGCTTTAATGACACTTGTCTTCTGGTAATTTTTAATGTTGTACTTTGTGTTAAGACTGTTAAAGTGTCAGTATATAAATAATGACCGTTTTATTTTAAATTTCGAGTCTTAATGCAGGCTAATAATAAAGATGTACTGTATTTTTAGAACGTTAAATGACATTGTGGTTTTAATAACTAAAATGATTTTTAGCATTATTAGTTGTCGTTTTCGATGTAGTGTCAATTTTGTCAGATCAAATTACTGTAAATTCGCTCATTTTGGTCAGTTGAAAAATGCTGTTTTATGTATAAAGCGTTATAACTGCTAGAAGCTGCTTCCGACATTACTGTTTGATTATTTTGTGACTACTTGTTATATGTCACGGTGTGTAATGAAAAAAATTATTAACTGTTTTGGAGACTAATAGTCATTTGCGTTAATAAATGTTATTTAACAAGTTTTCTTTAACAGTTTTTATACAAAAACATGGATTTTTCTTTCAAATAACCATTATATAGTGTCATTGTTCCTTAAACTAAATTAAAGTTTAGGAAAACACAGGCCCGAAAAGTGACACTAAGCAAAAATTAATGGAATAGTGACATTATTATTTTCTTTAAATTCAATTATCAGATAAATAAAACATAAAAAACAGAATTTACTGATAACAGTAAAAAGCATAGTCACGTATTTAACAAAACACACTATAAAAATGATACTTTTATTACAAATAAGGTAGTTTTAGACGTTTTAATATTTCGGAAACTTTGAAGCCCCGTACCCAAAAATCGTGTTTTTCCTTTAATGACGTTATGATTTTCAAGGAGCGAATGTGTACAGAATTAATTCGTTTCAAAAACGAATGCTTTCATAATAATACCAAACAGTTATGAGTTAAATCATGTTTAATATTAGTGAAAACTTGAATGCGAATCTAAAGCTGTATTTCACTGGATATTACAACATGCGAGGCGTCAATGAGACGAGCGTAATTTACGACTATCGCTTATTGCTTTTGTGAATATAATAGTGTGTATATTTCCATAGTAGGTATTTAATAATACGTTTGGGAAAGCTGATCATTGGATACACGGAGGGCAAACAAGCCCGGAGGCGATCAAAATGGAGTGATCAAGTGAAAGGCTTCTTCAGCCATGTTTTGCTCGGTCGTCAGAGACGCGAGGACAGACATCGGTGGGGGCAGATCATAAAAACTAGGGTAAAACTAGGGTCGGCTGCCAAGATATTTCAGATCGGCTGGACTCCTTGGCATTGCGTAGAGATGTAGCCTCGCTCTTCATCTTCTATCGCCTATTTAACGGAGAATGCTCCGAGGAATTGTTCGGATTAATCCCTGCCGCATCTTTCCGCCATCGTCCTACGCGACAATATTTCCATCCTAATCACTTTTGCTAGAAACTTCCTGCCTCGCACGACTGAACTGCGGAATAAATTGTCGCCTGCAGTGTTTCAGGACCGATTCGACCTTCAAACCTTCAAGAAAAGAGCGTACTCCCAGTCCCACCTGAAAGGCCGGCAACGCACTTGTGACTCTTTTGGTGTTGCTGGTGTCTATGGGCGACGGTGATTGCTTACCATCAGGCGACCCGTCTGCTCGTTTGCCCCCTATTTCATAAAAAAAAGACCATCTACATCCACTGATGTCCACGATCCTAAGTCATTACGAAGCGACCACACAGAGAGAATAAAACGGTATAGGGCCGATACAGACGGACTGCAACCCAACTGCAACTCCCTACGATTTGTATGGGAACTGCATCACAACTGCGCAGTCGGCGTGCAGTTGTGATGCAGTTCCCATACAAATCGTAGGGAGTTGCAGTTGGGTTGCAGTCCGTCGGTATCGGCCCATAATATGTGGTATCCGTATGCATGTTACAACTCTGACCACGTTACATAGGCTGCGTTATATAGCTGTCATGCAAGATAATAGTTACTAGAGCTAATAACGTGCGATCTAGTTTCAAAGCACAAATGAGGTGGTTATAGTGTTTAAATCGATTATATGTATCTCGTAATGAGATATATTGGATTACAGTAGACTTTAAGGCATCGTAGATAGGTATATACATTATTTAATGTACTTGTAGTTAATGTTTCATTGATACACTATCTTTAACTGAATAGTGACGTTTTTACAGCTAACATAATGTTTTCATATAGTTGCTTCTATTTTTGCTTTTACATATAAATATTTTATTTTTATGATAATAAAATATAGTATTTTTGTTTAATAGAAATATCTGATTTTACGGCAAGTGTCCATGTTTTCCATTTCAATTTTAACGCGCCCAAGATTTATAAAAGATTTCAAATAAAACGAATGAATCATAAAATAAACACCTCAAGCTTTTATAATTTTTTATTTCTGCTTCTGGACCAGTGGCATGTTCAATTGGGTAGGTCAAATTTATCAAATATGTGTAGTTTATATATTTTTCGATAGGTCTTGTCGTTAAGGTCCAGAAAATATCGCTACTGCATTTTTATTCCCTGTAATTTTTCCAAAATATTATTTTAAATTCTCGATCGAACAGGGATGTCAGGCTGTCAAAATTAGCGCCTAAGTTCGTAATAAAAACAAAACAATTGTCTATGCGGGGTCTGTGTCGGCTGTCAGCTGTCAATTGAGACAAAATTAAATGTAAATAAATATTATGAAAATTATTATAAGAGAAGTTTGATAGGGATTTAGCTATACAGTTATCGCAAACTTTATGCTAATGACGAGTACATTAATGCTTTAACATCTCTAAAATTTCAGCAATATTGTGTTTGTCGCTCGTCTGAAAATAGGTATTCAAGGATCATAGTCATCGCACAAATTCTGGCTCCGCTACTGAGTTGCGAATGATGAATTTGCGATGAACGTTAGTGCGACAGAATTTTTATGCGACAAATTTTAATTCGAAAATACTTCACTGCGACAATTTTTTTACCGACAAATTAAAGTCCGACGCACGTTAGTGCGACAGTCGAAGTATCGCATCATAATTCGTCGGCCGTAGGCTGAATTAAGGTAAGGGACAAAATACGATTTTTCAGGAGAGGCCGACAAAGTTTTTTTTCGGACTAAATCGTACATAACTTTTATTGTAATTAACCTTTTTTGGGTTTGATTTCACACATAATCTTATATTTAAGTGCTCTATCTGCCTATGTAGTGTGTATTTAAATAATTAAGTTATTTAAGAAAATAGACGTCCCTTACAACAATGTATTTCGTTCGTAATGTCCCTTACATGCCAAAAATGTTGTAGTCTCGTGTCGTCTCGTCTCTTACCTTATATTGACCTAATCGTTATGTCCAATATATTGATAAAAAAATAGCGTAAGGGATTCGTTGAAATAATGTATGAAAGAAAAATAGAGTAACGATATCGTTGAAAAATAATTAGTATAATTTTTTGACGTAAGACGTATTTTTGCATTAGAAATTTCATGTAACAGCTATGAAAATGTATTGAAATGTGTATGTATTTTTTGTGTGTCCGTTACATGGAATAATTGTACACTGTAAAAGTCGATTTCAACGGGGTGAAATGACACAAATTTAATTTAATGTTAGTTTTTATTATAATCACACTATAAAAATAGATGACAACCTATAGCATGCAGTATTAGCAATTATTTTTTAGCCAATCATAGTGGCTACTATGAATAATTAATTTTTCCTTTGTATTTTTACAGGTACTGACACACTTCATAAAAACAAAAATATTGCTTTCGCTAATCCGCAATATTGTAACGTATTAAAAAATTAGTGCTAGCTCGTTATAATTACTTGCGTATTTTTGAAATATATAGGGCTAGCTAACACGTTATCATATCGCGGATTAGCAAAGCAATATTTCTGTTTTTATTTACATGGCTTTCCGCAAAGTAACATCTGATTTATATAGATAGAGTGTTCGTCTCAATACTTATAATTTTTTTTTTCTTCATCGTCGCTATTCTTATTTTCGTGACTTGCAAGTCCCGAGTCTTCTGTGGAAACATTTTCTCTGTTATGGGGTCCCAGTCAATAAAATCCGTGTGCTCCATAAGGATTACAACATAGGGACGAGGATTTTCCCTAGCAGATTCCATGAAACTAGGCCATTGCGTGTAACTCCAAACAGTCAGTTTTCGCACTTCTCGTTCGATAACTGAGTGCATACTGTCAACTGTCATCTAACTATGACCGGTCAATAGGAAGTTAATTTGGATAGTTTCAATGTTTTTTGATATAGACAAAAAATATTGCAATATTGAGAGGACCGTCCTATTACGATTTTGTCCTGTGCAAGCATCGCAATACAGGATAAGTTTTCTTATTCCTCTGTCATCGACATCTTTCAGATACTTGAAAAGACAGGAACCTATCTCTTTTGCTCCTCGTTTTCCGTCACATTCACCCCAAACATAGCAAAAACCGTTCTGTGTAGAGCTTTCATAAACTGTGAAGTTAAATACAGTGTATTTTCTGCTATAGAATAATTATAAGGCTTTTATGTACTTTTTTTTGATTAAGTTAATACTTTCGGAAATAATCGCTCCGAAAGTTGCATAAATTGCCCCCCCCCCCCCCTTTAACTTTTAAACCGTAAATCCAAAAAATATGAAAAAAAAATTGATTTACACGGCATTTAAGACCTTTTGGCAGTTGTTTATTACGACGTTTTTTTGTACGGTGGTACGGAACCATTCGTATGTGAGTCTGACTCGCACTTGGCCGGTTTTTTAGTATGTTATTCACTAATTGTAGTAATTGCTGTCAGCGTCGGAGCAACCCGTTATTTTGTTTGTCCATATTTATCACTTAGGTTAATCATTGTCAAAGTTACGAAGAAAATCCCAACCAAATGACAGATTTTTTTAGATGCCCCCACGCAACTGTTGAGTCCTCTCTTTCGCACACAGAGCGACAATTTAGAATAGAAAAGGATGGAAAATGCGCACGGAACCTAAATATAAATCGAATCAAATTAGTGTAAGGGACACACTGTTTAAAATATAATAATGTAAAATGGGGTTAGGATTATTTATTTCAAAACTCGTGCATATATTTTAAGGTATGGGTATTATTGACTTATGAGACGAAAAATGCATTAGGGTAAAGCTAGTTTCATAAGGTTTTCTTCAAAAATATACCATGTAAAGGTAATTCCTTGATTGCGAAGACCTTTACTCTATTCGAAGTGGGTTGGTGGCAGCAATTACACCATTTTAAGTTACTATATTATAATATTTATCAGATACATTGTTTTTGTGGGACAGATTCGATTTTGGACCCACGAAATTCAGTAGTGTAAGGGTCATTTTTTTCAAGCTAGAATTTTTTCATAAATATCATTCGAAAGAGCGTAAAATTCTGAACAAAACTGTATATTCAACTCATTTTGCGTGTTTTGTCCCTTACCGTAATTCAGCCTACGGCCGACGATATAATATCGCCTTTAAATTCTGAATTGACACTTAAAACTGTAGCGTGACGAATTATTTACTAACCAAATTATTCAAAATTCTCTTTCAATGGATGTTAATAAAACGGGTACATATCAGAATACCGAAGTTCAAAATACCTAATTCATAATGCCTAAGGACGGAAGGCCGAAAATTAAAATGTCGAATGTTTATTTGACCGAAAGCTTTAAATCTCGAAATAACGTTTGAGCGAAAGGATGAAATCCCGAATACTGTAATCCCGAAAACTGTAATCCCGGAGACTATAATCCCGAAAATTGTAATGCCGAAGACTGTAATCCCGAAAACTATAATGCCGAAGATTATAATCCCGAAACTTGTCATGCCGAAAACTGTGACTTAACTGAAGCTGCCAAGTCCGACTCCACGTGGTCTTGTCTGCCCTGCCCCTAGAGTGTATATAAAAGTCCGGAGGCGCGGAGGGATGCTTCAGCTCACTTGGTGCCCGCACTTTCTTACGCCAGGGCGGAGGGGCTGCGCATCCCGCAGCGCCGGAGCAGTTTGGGTAATTAATTAAGACGAAACGCGCGGTATTTTAATTAGGTACCTTTTTTTTAAATACACGCTCAAAATAACTTCGGCATTACAATTTTCGGGCTTATAGTCTCCGGGATTACAGTTTTCGGGATTACAGTATTCGGGATTTCATCCTTTCGGTCAAACGTTATTTCGTTATTTCGAGGTTAAAGCTTTCGGTCAAATAAACATTCGACATTTTAATTTTCGGCCTTCCGTCCTTAGGCATTATGAATTAGGTATTTTGAACTTCGGTATTCTGATATGTACCCGTTTTATTAACATCCATTGAAAGAGAATTTTGAATAGTTTGGTTAGTAAATAATTCGTCACGCTATACAGTTTTAAGTGTCAATATTTTAGTACCTATATAATGTGCGTTACATTAATAAGTACGACAGAATTTAAAGGCGATATTATATGATGCGATACTTCGACTGTCGCACTAACGTGCGTCGGACTTTAATTTGTCGGTAAAAAAATTGTCGCAGTGAAGTATTTTCGAAGTAAAATTTGTCGCATAAAAATTCTGTCGCACTAACGTTCATCGCAAATTCATCATTCGCAACTCAGTAGCGGAGCCACAAATTCTAGTCTCCGCACACGAACTTATTTTCATGTTTTTATTTTGACATCAAGGGTGAAACTCTAGAATTATTGCAATTCTTTTTACTTTTTTCTTCAATCCAAAGGCCAGCACAAAGATCTAATAACACCGAACGCACAAATAATAAACAGAATAATTGAATGTTTTGATTTTGTCGCAAATGACACTTGTCAGTCGACACACCACAGACCTCATACAGATACCTATTATGTTAATACAGACGTACGCACTCGACATTTTGGCGTCCTTAATTCGAAGCTGTCATATCGGGGATTTAAAAATATATTTTAGAAAAATTACAGGG
The DNA here is from genome assembly GCA_947034925.1 of Eudemis profundana. Taxonomy (NCBI): domain Eukaryota; kingdom Metazoa; phylum Arthropoda; class Insecta; order Lepidoptera; family Tortricidae; genus Eudemis; species Eudemis profundana. The sequence continues at coordinate 26,317,438 of OX344796.1, read as the reverse complement.
AATAAAAATGCAATAGCGATATATTCTAGTTCACTACGTCGGGACCTATCGAAAAAAATACACATCTTTGAAAAATCTTACTTATCCAATTATCAATAGAATGACAAAAGTAACATAAATATTTTGTTAACGAGAGTCAGCGAGCACTCTTGTAAGGGTTTAAGTGCTACAAACAGGTTAAAGCTAGAACTCTGAACTATACTTGCTTTGATTAACACTATTCTAACTCTAAAGACTGTTTAACATTGTTCACTAAAGTTCTAATACTACTTTAGGATCTAATACTACTTTTAATTCCTTTATTCCTTTATTTTTTAATTATGTTGTAGTTACAACTGAGATAATTATAACTTAAATAAACAGGTTAAAGTTATAATAAAAATTGTAACTGACACCAAAATGTTAGTTGGGTTATGTGTCAGTTATTGATGATGTCGGTAGTGCCAGCACAGAAAAAATCTACATTGTAAACAATATAATTATATTATTGAAGATAGCACTCCTAATTTAAAACTGCTGAAAAAAACGCAGTAGATCTTTTAAGTTACTGTAAACTGTTACCGCCTACTGTAAAAAACTTTTATTATTTTCGATTACCTATCAGCTTGCAGGCTTTCTTATTTATACTTAACACAGAACGTGTACAAAAATCACGGTTAGTAATATAACTGTATTCTTCTTAGTACAAGTACAAATATAACAATGGCACGACCTAGCATCGAGCCAGAATTATACAAGTGCGGAACACAATGTATTGTGCGGGTATCATTCATAAAGTGTAGCTGTACAACTTGGGGCCGAGGACAATGTTAGTGCATAGTATAAATCAAGGCATGGGATTGCACGTCGCGGAGCAACTTAATCTCACCTGCAATGTTGCCGGTATACATCATGCTTTATTACCGAGCTGCTCGTTGCTAGAAGATTGTCTATGGCTTGAACAAGACACATGATACCGTTTCATAATGTTAGAGGGTTTACCGCCTGCGGTTGATGGCAGGCTAATTTACATTGAAAGGAGAGTGTAGGTTTCAATTATTCTAATTATATTGAGTAGGAGTTGGTTGTTATTGTCTTGTTTCTGTAAATGCTGTAATGATACAGTTTTTTTTTAATTACTTATTTTACACCGCCTTCAAAAGACGTTGAGGGTTGATGTTTTGCATGGGCACATTTGTTTTATTACATATGTATGTTTATTGTGACAAGTATATGTGTATATTAATTTGTAATGGAACGTTATTGTTGCGTTGTTTAAGTGTTGCTTACGAGACCATCCAATATGTGTCTCCGAACGAATACGATCGTCTGAATTCGGCGTCACAGATTATATAATTTTAATAAAGGCATTTGCCTGTATTAAAATTATATGATCTGTGACGCCCGACAGAATGAGTAAGCATTTGCTTACTCATTCTGTCGGGCATTCGAATAATTGACAAGCTGGTTATAAGAATTTCGAAGAGTAACGGTTGAGTGGAGTTTTAAAATAAATTTCGTATGTTCTTGCATATAAGTAAGGCCATAATAATGTGTTACTTTGCCAACTGGAGTTTTCTTCAAACGTATCTTTCTGGGCGTATTATATTATTGTTACATAAATATACTCTTATATTGATTTGTGTCTCTGATGTCGTTTTGGCTTTAAAGAATCCTGCACCAACTAAAGTCTCTGTTTTACCCGATGGTTGACTGAGAGAATGCCTTAAGGCGTTAAGTCTGCCAATTGTACTTTTTATAATAAATAATAATAAATATTAGGGGACAATCTTACACAAATCGAACTAGCCCCATAGTAAGCTCAATAAGGCTTGTGTTATGGATACTAGACGACGATATATTTAATAGATACAAATACTTAAATACATAGAAAACATCCATGACTCAGGAACAAATATTCGTGCTCATCACACAAATAAATGCCCTTACCGGGATTCGAACCCAGGACCTCTTGCTTCGTAGGCAGGGTCACTACCAACTAAGCTAAACCGGTCGTCATGATTGTGCAATAAAGTTTAAATAAATAATAAGTTCTCGGTGCAACTACTGGTGTATTTTGTTAGGTGTTTATTATGCTGTAGGTAAATATTTATATTTGTTTAATCTGAAAAGAATGTAATTGATATTTGAAAACACATTATGTTCAAATCCATAACGCAGGTTTCGTCCATCAACAGAATTTGTATTCGCCACTGGTTTTGTCAATAACTTTGCTAATTGGATTCGAATTAGCGGAAAAAATACCATTCGTACTAAATATAAATAATAAAACAAAAAGTGCCCCTTTTAGCTTTTAGTAATAGGTGTTTGATCATCTACTACTAGAAGCAATCAACAAAATCACGTCAGTTATTACGATATCGCTACTTTTTCCCGTATTTATCTTTCGATTCCTTTACTTTAACGTTTTATGTTGTTACAACCGAGATAAATATGCAACTATGGAACAAAATAGTTCATTTTCAGTTGGAAATTTACCTACTAAAGGGCCAAATAGATGTTTAGTGTTTTTCAACACGACTATTTCGTAGTCTCAGAATATCAAGTTGCTGTAAAATTAATAAGATCTGGGTAATCAAGAAAATTAATAAAGTCCGGGTAATCAAGACAAGAAACCATACATATTCAGGAAATATTATTTTTGTTGTACGATATTTTAATTTAACGTCAATTGATCTCAAGTTTTATCAATTTTAGGTAAACGATGCTTGTAATAATTGCGTTATTTCAACAAAATGGCAAATATAATAACTAAATTACGTACACATTTTTGTCAACACCCACAATCTCTATTATAATGTCCTGAGGAGTCGTTATCCGTGATAGGTATAATGATGAGTCCGCTATTAACAAACGCGGGATAATTATTTTGTTGACATTATCTTACGTGTTATTTTATTTGATCACGAATGTCGCGAGAGTATAGGTTAATTTATATCAATTTGGTATGTAATAGTTAAATGCGTCCGACGCCCCGTTTGGTTTCCTTTATGGTCTGTCTCTGCTATTCTCAATGACTATTTGATGCATAGGTAAGACAGACATGAGACCAGTCTATCTGAGAGCGGTCTTGACGGCCTAGTTTTAGTAGTTCGGTGATTTTAATCCGGTTCATATACATTCGAACTAATATATATGAACCGGACTAAAAGCACCGAACTACTGAAACTAGGCCGTCTTGATACCCACTCCTCTTCTACAATACTGGTTTTGAGGCACAGTGGCGTTGTTCTGATTCAATTCATTCTATAATTCCTGCAAAAACACGGGTATACTGTGCTCCTTACATGAATCTTTATGTTTAAGAAACATAAGTTTTCTACAACGTTAAAAAATTCATAGAAGTTGAAAATAGTCATACTTAGGTACTTCGTCACGTTCGTCGTCTTTTTCATGTACCGTAGTGGGTTAATTATTTTCGATTTCCAGTTAATTTATGTTATTTGTTACCGTTCCTGAGTCATGGGTGTTTTTTATGTATTTATCTACTATATGTCGCAGGGATATGATAAAAACAGGGATTTGACTTAATGCCGCAGGAAGGTGATCAATCCCGGGAAATGTTAAATTAATAAAGAGTCATTATTTTAACATCACCCGGGAGCTGATCATCTCTCTGAGGGATTTGGTGAAATCCATTTTTTAATTATATACCTGCGTCATTTATAAGTATGTGTGTCGACGTCTAGTGGGTACCTCAGTTTGGGACTGGGTCGTTTTGTGCCTGACGATATCTAGGAGTAGGAATTTATTTTACTTTCTTGCAGTAAAGATTTTCCATGAAATCATGACCCGATGTGAAAAGTAGTTTTTATGATATCAGAGAAGAGATATATGCCATATTTAATTTATTCTGAAGTAATAATAAATAAAGCTCGGCGCTGTCGCGTCCCCACTAAGCTCGATTGCGCCCGCGGTAAGCCCGCCCTCCGGTCTATTAGGTATATATTTTTTATTTGACGCTATGCTGAACACATGCGATTATCTTTAAATTAATTTGTTTCCCCGTGTCTTTAGATCAGGCAATAATCTAAATATAGTAGGAATTTAATGAAATGAAGTATTTTTCCTTTGTTTTAAGCGGCCTTACCGTTCGTAAGGTTATTTTCTCTACGATTCAAGAAGAGCGCTCTGTTATAAAGCAAAGGTCGGGATTCTCGTGGCACTTTCGAGCTGTCATAGGAACTTCTCGTTCATTGACTAGTTTACAACCAGATAATATGAAAAAAATTAAGACAATCTATATATATTTATTAAAAAAATTGTGAAACGCTTGTTAGTACTAAAACAGATTTTGAACTTGAAAACGATAATCCGGCGTTGGAACTAACTTATGTTACAAGTATGAGATGGGCTGCAGACTGCAACCGCAGGCGACAGTGCGGCTGGACTTGACTGCAGTGCTGCTGCGGTTGACCGCAGTGCTGCTGCGGTTGACCGCAGTGCTGCCTGCGGTCGCGGTTGCTTCTATACACTGGCGGTGCAGTCTGCGGTCGTTGCGCGCAGGCTGCGCGCCGCGACTGCAGGCCGCAGTGTTGCCGCGCTCGGAATCAATTTCATAGAGATTCATAGAAACCAGTAGTGATGCTTGCAGTTTGCGGTCTGCAGCCCAACACGGACTTTTCTTTTAACGTAAAATAAATGGTTTATTATAAATTTTTTCTACTCCTGTACTGTTATCTGTCTTTTACTTGGTCACGAACACTAATATAAGAACATACATAATATGAGTTCAGAGAAGTCTATACTCTATTCCCCATAACAGCACTAGTGTCGTTATAGCCACTTTACGTTATTGCTAGCAACCACAGACTTCTAAATCTAGGTTAAACTTAGGTCAAGGATTAAGCGCTCAATTTTAACTTTACGGTAAAAATGCACAACTACCAACTTAACAAACAATTAAAATCCTACGGCTTTTAAGAAAAACGAAACTTTCTGAACTAAATTCATTGATGCCAACATAAAAACAAAAGTATTTTTAATATATTCACTGCGTGTCAACTTCATTTAAAAAATAAAAAGTTTACCATAGACACATACTGACAGTCATACGTCATATTTGCCTTCTTTGCAGGTTATGCCTTGTTTGTATTTTATAATTTAAAACCTGTCGTAGAAAAAGTATTGTATGCAACGTTGTATAATTAAGTCAAAAAACGCTCATTGCGTCTCTATTTGCGATACTCGCCGCATTCGCGGCTCGTATCGCAACTCACGCAATTCGCATTTTTTGAACCTTCTTATACAACTGTTGCATAAAATACTATTTATTGCAAGTGCATTTAAAATTTTCAAGTTTAACCTACCTTCTTCTTCTTCTTCTAAGTCGGTTCCTCACTGCTGAGGATCGTGACTCCGCCGATTAATCTTTTTGATAGCAGCTCTCCACTTCTTTCTGTCGGTTACTTTGTGAAGCGCGCTGCTGAGTGTCGTATCCAGTCGGTCGGATATCTGATCGCACCATCGTGTTGGGCTTCTTCCCCGTGGTCTAGTGCCGTCCATCTTATCCCCCCTATTGCCCGGGCCTTTTCGAGCTATGTGACCAAAGTATTGTAGTACACGTTGGAGGCAGATGGTCGATAGCCTTGGCTGACTTTCTAGTTTAAGTTGGGCTATTATAGAGACATTAGTGCGGCGCGCAGTCCAGGGTATAAAAATTATGAACTTTACTCTAAATTGCCAATTGCTCTGGTTGCACTACACGCAATAGAACCAGTTATTTGAAAATACCACTGTTTCAAAATCATACTCAACTACATACACTACCGGTCATAAGTATTTAGGCACTTGCAATTTTTTCCGTATTATATACAAAAATGACTTTCAAAATCATACCTACTGTTAAATCAGACTCAATAGACTCTTGTAGATGCTGCATGCTTGCATTTATTATTTAGCTAATATACTGCCTTAAATCGGTGCCAAAGACATCCTTTTAAAATTTCTAACTTTGTTTATGCAACGATTTCAAAACTCGTTACCTATTTACTGGTTCATACACGATAAAACAATTTTATACTGGAATATGGTTCATGGATTTTTTAACGCTTTCCTGCTGATAAATAAGATATCTACAAGGATCTTCTGCATACAATAAAGTTTTGATGAGCAATATGTTAGCTAAATAAAAAGTGCAAACTGCACGTAAAACTGCTAAGTAACTCGAACTTGGCAGTAGGTACAATTCTGAAAGTCGTTTTTATAGACGATTGATAGTATATTTATGAGCGGTAATGTACTTCAGTCTGTTGGTTGATATAATACTTTTGTCATGTCTTTATAATCCTTAGGCCTCTTAAGTTTGTTAATATGTAGTTTATTTCGTATTATAATAATATTGAAAGGCTTAGAATTACTAATGTCGATATTTAATGACTGGCATGTAAGGATAATGTTCGATTGATATGTATTCAAAACGACGATACCTTCCTTTGACGTCTCTTCTCTTTTATTTGGGTTCGGGTTACCTAACCCTTCTGTGCCACAATAATGTTAAAACCAAGATTGTTGATTATTTTGTTAAGATGCTAAGTGGCGACGTTTGCACATAGAGACGTAATGGAGATCGCGCAGTGAGGCCAACATGACGGCCACAAAAGCTGCATTTTGTTGTTTCTTGGATCTTTAAAGGATGTGATGACGTTCGTTGCCAGCAATGTAAACTACACTGTAAATATCTCTGAGCGGAGTAAAATGTTCTTATTCTGAGCTAGTACTTCAGGCAACTCATTTGTATTAAGTACTTATCTTGCTATTTTGACGACCCGGTTGTTGTTGGTGGTTTGGCATCACTGAATACCTAGGTACACGTTAATAACAAGTTAATGATCAATATGTGAACTTTATCATTACCTAAGCAGGCATATGTTTAGATAATGATAAAGTTCACACATCGATTGTTCGACGAATTTGTTTTTGAATACCTCAAAGAGCATGTCGGTTTACTTTTAAATATAAGATGACTTATAACGTAATACAATCACTGGTGTTACAAAGTTGAAAATATTTTGATATTGTTTTCTCTCACCGTTCATAAATAATAAAGTTTCAAATTTCCGCACGGTTGTTTATGAAAGCTCACCAATTCGTTACTTTATTTGTTTAATAAAGCTCGAACGAGCGCCGCCTGTGTACATTGGGGTATAAATTACCTTTAATTTAGGTGAACGATCCAGAAAATATGATGATGTAAAGTTTTCATTAAACTTTATTAAAACAGCAGCGGGCGTTGATTGTTATATTATTCATTTCTTATTAGCGAACAAGCACTGTCGTCCGCTGATATGAAAGTTGATGCAGGTATCGGATTTATGTATTACGATATATTACTTACTCGTATCAACTTGTCTACTTACCCAACATCTATTCCACTATTTTAACTACACAAATTTTCCAATCCATTAGTACCTACGAGTAAAGGTACTAATGGGTGAAAATAGCTTATAATGTGTTTTTTGATATGTTATCAATTAATCCCGAGATGTCCTTCATTGTAATGGTTCAAATCCATTCATGTATGTATGTTTAATTAACTCTGATGAACCATTTTATAAGAATTCAGTAGAGTAGGCGATAGAGTTGTTCGCAAAGTTAAGTGGGTAAGTATAAACATGGTACAATAAAAAACTTAACTTAAGTCTAAAGAAAAATCACAAAAACATAACTTAAGTCTGAAAAAAATCACAAAGATATTTAGGTACCGATTAATAAATGGCAGAGTAAAAATCCAAGTTAGTCTATGGTCCTGCACCTACACCACGCGCCGTCGTTGTTCTTATCTGAAAACAATAAATCAACTTGTTAGCCTTCCACTCCTTGCTGATACCCCATTTATTTTGAGACCGATAACTCACATTAATTTCATATTATTTATTGTCCAAATGATTTGTAGGTCGTATCGACCAAAATAAGTAATTCATATTTTTAGTGACAATTTTGTATTTGTGGCTCTATGTCCATTGCATAAGACCAAACTAATAGACCTTAAAAGTTTTTTCACAGCCCCTATTCCGCAAAAGGCTTTTTCGTATTCTATAAAAAGCCTTTTCTTCTCTCGTATCGTAAGGGATCAAAGTGTTTATTTTCTGTAAAGGGACTTCAATATCTATTTTGAATTTTTGATCATTATCTTGATTTTGCAGATAGTTCCTACACGGTGGAATTAATTGTACAGTATACATTGCTTAAGGAGCAAAATTATTTTCATCTCGGACGTTTACATTTGAATACCTCACTGCTCTCAAGACTTGTATGCGCTCTGTTAGAGGAATAAAATCTCCAGCCTCTATGTCCTTATATGAGTTTTGTATTGTCTGTTGTCTCTTATGTCAACCACTCCGTACTAGATATATTTGTAGCCCGCTCACCGATATTTAATAATAAATTGCTGCTAAATTTCCTCGTAATACCTCTTATCATTTAACACGCTATAATACATAATTTTGCTCCTTCTTGACACAATATATGTTAATCTGTGCTATTAATAGTACATCACACAACTAGGGTGGTAATACAAAGAAAGGCCGAGATCGCAGAAGTTTGCGGCCCGAGCTGCAAGTGAGGGACGTAAATATGCGATCGAGGGCTTTCTTTATTACCTCCCATGTTGAGTACATCATTTTATGTCTACACTTGGCCAGAAAGCGTTTTTCCGTACGCGCAGCGTGCACGTGTGATATAAAATATATTTTTAGCCTGGTTACTGTTACTGTTAATTAAAATTGATACCGTAAAGCGGGGCTTATTAAGACCTGCGAGGCTATTCGAAAAAAATAAATAAATAGATCATTACACACACTACACGTACTTCACATTAGACTTAACGTTGTGACGCCGCGATGACGTCACCGCAGGCGCACACAAGCGCACCGCGGCACCGCGCAGCGCGCGCGCATAGAGCTGCCGCGTCGCGCAACGGCCGGCCACCGACTGCGAGCCGGCAACCCCCACTACCGAAATTTACAACGGAAAGCTTAAAAGCAAGCCCCGCGCCATACAACGGGCGCCCAGTGACCGCAACGGCCAACCACCCGGCCCGACAATCACAATGCCCGAAAGTGGGTTGTGAGTTTGTCAGGTTTTTAAAAAAAAAAAAAAAAAAAAAAAAAAAAAAAAAAAAAAAAAAACAAAAAAAAAAAAAAAATACAACGGGCAGAACGTTCTCCGCCGCTCACGGTGATAGTCGGCTGGGAGCGTTCTCCTCTGGTTAAACGCGGCGTGCTCGTATCCGCGATTCGCGTTTCCAGAGTCTTCCCCTCTTCTGGGAAGAAGCTTCCCGCAGCGCGCTCGTATCCGCGACCTGCGAGGTCCCAGCTTCCCAGCGGTGGGCAACCGATCCCTAGGCGGGAGGTACCGGCGCAGCGTGCTGGTATCCGCGACTTGCACTGGTACCATAACGCTTCAGGAAATTGGTCCCTAGGGACTCTTCCAGACTCCCGGAGTCTCGTTCCCGACTCCTAGACGGGACGGCTGGCGCAGCGTGCTCGTATCCGCGACTTGCATCGGCCCAACGCCTAGGACTCCGGAGTAACCGGGAATAAACCCGCATACCCGTCCCCTCAGGACGTCCGCCAAATAATTAGGGCACAGCTCAATTGTTAGGAGCACCTAGAGCCGCTAGAATAAGGTTTCATTATTAATAAAGGGCATAAAAGACCCGCAATTATATAGTCAATCTACTGTTTGTATTCCGCTCCTTAGTTAAGTCCCTCCTATCCCTTGTCACAAGGCTCCCTACCGGGTCTGGATTTAAACCAACAAATAGTTTAATACATTTATTTAGCAGAACCGATAGGCTTGCGAACGTTAGGGTAAAGTAGGTCGCGGGTTCGTAGATTGGAACTTGGTTAGGCCACTGGGACTCCCCTGGCTGACGATCTGGTATCAGGCCCGCTGGTGATGTGGGCGCGTGTGGCGTGAGGTGGTGTCGGCGCGACGCTGGCCGGGGACGTCCAGGGGCTCTGGTCTCCGTAGGGCGATCACGGCCTGCTTTGGCTGCGGCAGTCCTTGAAGGGCAGCTCCTTCAAGGTGTCGGGCTCAGCTTCCCGACAGATTGCAGCCCAGGCCGCGCGCAGTAGTGAGGAGGTGTGGGACTCTCAAGCCCAAACGTAGCACCCTGGAAATTCCGTCCGAGGCGTGAGTAAGGAAACTCCAGATCGTAGCCTTGCACCCAGCAAACACCTAGTTCCGACCAGATAATTAAGAGCAGGGGAGTGGTCTGAATCTAGTGTTTGTGGCACAAGGCTAGGTCATACAGTAATTACAAGCAGGTTAGGAAAAGAACGTTAAAATGATATTTAAATTAGATACGTTTCTATTATGGAAAACAATAGACAAATTAATGCATTAGAACACTAGGGTACGTCCAGCTATTCAGTTATAGAAACTGGAAGCTGCTACAATTAAAACTGAAAGGAATACAATTAATTCACTACATCAAGGTAATATTTTGAGGTTAGAATTTGCACTTAGGTCGTAATTATAGTGAACTTACCGAATTACGGGCTAGAAACAATACGGCCACTAAGGCTGATTGTTTTGAGTAGAAAGAGGCCGGTTCCTTTGTTTCAAGCCGTTTTATAGGCTTTTTGAAACAAAAGATAACCGTCATAAACGGTCAGAACAAAACTTGCCAGTACTGTGAATACTAAATAATCTCGCAGCTCATTGCTTATGGCAGGTATTGTCTATGATACAAGAGACATAATTATTTATTTATAAAAAACCAAGAAGTAGCTATATATCTACTAATAAAAATACCTAACATATATTTAAAACGTTTTGGAAAAATAATTAAATCGAAAACTAGTGGCTCGACTAGCGCCATCTAGTGGCAACTTTTCGAACTAAGAAGTCACATCGTGACACCCTGAGCTAGTCTGGAAACCCTCGAGAGTCCCGTCTGGACTGAGGGATATGTATGGAGAGGTAGCCTAGGCGACCTAACCCACTCCATCACAACGTTACCAGACGAAGTTCTACGTTTCTATCACTGCCATCCCAAAAAATATATGGACTTAAAACTTATAGTTGTTTTTTTTTCAAAAAGTAGAGTATTTGTATGGAAATCCAGTACCGGGAGCAGTCCCTAAACTAGACAAAGTTTGTACAGTACCTAAAGCAGCATAAATATTCGTCGAGTGACAACCAAAACTCACTAACAACATTGAAATTATTGGAATACAAACCGTGTTGTTAGTCAAATAAAGTTGATTGTTATTTTTTTGGACGTAATTAGTGAGTTTTGGTTGTCACCCGACGATAATCAATGAAACTAAGGAGCTGAATTTGACGTGGTCCGTTTCGAACGAAGTTTTCTAATGGTTTTATTCTAGTGCTTTCGAAACTTAACGTTTAGCCTAAGGAAAACTGTTTCGTTTTTACAGCATATTGAAGTCATAACATGCACAGTCGCTACGAAACATAACGATCCGAATGTATCTCTGTCGCGATACTGTACCGTTGGGAGTCACGAGTAGGTAATAAAAATTCCGGCACGCGCGTTACCAGTGTGCTTCGAGAAAGTAATCCGCGAAGAAATACAGCCGCTACCTACTGGTTCCACATTTGTAACTACGAAATCTCCATTTCTCTTTGACTTCCAGCCGTTTCAAAAGCCACTGACTCCCCGGTGTGTCGTATGGAGGCGACACTCATAAAAATTCGCCGTGCCGAAGTTTGGCTTAACGAGTCGCCGTTGGTTAAAGCGAGTGCAAATTCGTTTTTTATAACTATCGCTGTAACTTCATAGGGGAACGATAGTTTGACTGGAATTTATAAATGTTTTATGTCGTGATTTGATACTACTGAAATGATGTAATACACATATTACATCATTTCAGGCGAAATTTCTGAATCCACGAGTTGCTATGGTAATTAAAAAGTTTTGCCGTGATGTTATGGTAAGATTTATTTTATTTTTATGAACATCTTAAATAAAAGTACTGGAAGTATCACGCTCTTGTGTCCATCATACAATTTTAAAAATTATTAATAGTTGATTTCTAATTAGTGAAACTTAACGAATACCTAATTTAGCAGGATTTCAAAATTAAGTAAAGATCTGTAAAGAATATATTACTAGTCGTTTAATATACATTACATTAAATATTGGATTAAATGTTCGTCCATAACGAAAACAGATTAATGTAAAACAATATTTAGAACTTTCAAGTTAGGAAAATGTTCAATATTTCTGTTATCAGGCAAATTTAAATGGTTTTTTATCTATTCATGTACATATTTGTATTCTTAAGGAGTATTTTTTATAATATAAGTATATAAAAACTGGCCAAGTGCGAGTCGGTTCGGCCCAAGTTCGCACACGAAGGGTTCCGTGATAACGTCGAGCAAACACGTTGCTTGTATTTGCATCCCCTTTTATTTGGTTTTTATTATTTGTTGTTATTAGCGGAAATAAAAATATACATTTTGTGTATATATTAGGCATCTACTTATGACTATTATTAAAATCCAGCAAAAAACTCTAAATAAATAGGTTTCTTGTATGGAGTCGTCCCCTTTAATTCCTGATTTTATTTTGTTTTTATTATTTGACCGTTTAGCAGCAATAAAAATACACATTCTGGCGGGACAGCCCAGACTAGCTGGACAGACGACCTCGTGGAAGTGGCGGGAAGTAGGTGGATGATCTGTACAGAACCGCACTCTGTGTCCATCTATGGGGGAGATCCTGCAGTAGACGTCCGTGTCTGATAGATAGAATAAAAAAAAAACTGAGTCATTAAGTTATGTGTGTGCACTGTGTTATAAACTTCGAGAAATTAAAAAGGGATAAATGTGCGCTGCTAGCTGTAGCTGTAATTATTCAAGCTTTACGGTCTGTTTTATTTTCCGTAGGTATCTTAAAATGTTAAATCTTTCCAAGGCTCAACGAGTTAATAAAACGCAATAAACAATACTTAAATTTTCATTAGCTAATAAATCAAAAACGTAAAATAAGACCGGAAAGATACTTCATCGTTCATAAAGCGTAATTAGCAATTCCGAGTCCCACGTGCCTGGCGGTAAAGCCACAAACAAATTGCATTTCAATTAAATATCTTTATTTATGAGCGTAACACTGCATTAAATTTCGGATGATGTCTCCAACGAACCTTAGCTTTCTCCTTCATTAATAAACAAAACGAGGGACAACCGTGAACTGTGCACGCGGAGTTAAGAATCAAATTATTCACTTATTTGCTTGGAGTTACATTTTGAACCGTGAGATAAGTGAGGTATTTTAACTTTATGTTGAGCATAAGCATCTCGCAAATACGAGAGGACCTTGTCGTTTGAAGTTTCCGGCTTTAAAACTATCGTATTTTTACATGAGTGTATTTTTTTCTAATTTAATTTAATTTAATGCCAATATCTTCGTATCTATATCTTTATTTGTTTAGGTTAGGTTTTTTACAATATATATATATTACGATTACAGGCCTATTATTATGCCTATATTATTATTATGTTAAATACTTCACTATATACTATCAATTTATATTCACGAAGAGTAAATACTTTTTCTGTAGTTTGTCCCTTGTAAAGTAAGAGTAACGAGCGCGCATCCTGGTTATCGTAGCGAAGTAAAATCAGATGTACTTAAAGGATTATTCAAGAATATTATTAATTTTGAAAATAAAATTTTGTCACACTGAGAACTTCTACGCGTTACACGTACATTAAATGAAGTTGGTTAAAGTAAGAATTAATTTTGAATATTGTTACGTTCACGGGGTAGGTGACGTGATAGAAAAATACACTAATTAACCACTAAATAAAAATGCAAACTTTATTACAAAATTACTAATTAACATATTCACTTTTATCACTATTCGCTTAGGTTCACTTATCGCGGTTTTTCTTAAAAACTGATCCCTGGCGTTTTTTTTTATAAGCTGATAAACTCGCAACCCTACTGGGCGTGGCGATTGTCGGACCGGGTGGTCGGCCATGCCGTTTCCTGGGGTCGAACCAGGTTGCTAGCCGGACCACCCCTGTGGTCCGGCTAGCAACCTGGTGGGTGCCGGGGGTGCCTGGGCTCGAACCAGGTCGCCTTGTCCCGGTCCACCTCGATAGGGTCGGATTAGATGGGGGCCTGAACGCCTGGAGTCGAACCAGGTCGTTTGGCCATGGCCACCTTGACTTTTCGCTGATTGCTCAAAGTGAGCAGCGGACTAGCGGGAAGGATGAAGCGGATCATCCTGTCCTTATGTGAACGTGTGTATCGAACTAATGGGAGATCCCTGGCGTCGTTGGCGCGCGGCTTATAATATCGGAAGACCTTTGCTCTAGAACGTTCCAGAGAAATCCTATCTCGAGCCATCGGTCCGATTCTAGGAAACCCTCGGTACTCGACGCATCGCGAGTATTCTAGACAGTCTAGATTGTTCGATGCTCGATCCGACTGGAACATTCCCGAATATTGCTGTGCTGTCCCTTTCTAGTTCTGTCTCTTTCACACAATTCTCGAACCTGCTCAATATAGCTCTCTCTAATAGTGCTGTCTCTTTCACTCCCTTCATACTGAAGTGTACTTCAAAGGCCCATAAGGGGTCCTGAAAACACCTGAAAACGGGTTTTCAGGTTATTGCGCCATCTGATAGAGGGTGTCCTGAAACGGACTGAAAACCTGTTGCAGGCGCTTGAAAACAACGGCAACTAGGGTCAATTTTCGATTTTCTAGTATGTGAAAGAGCCACCTCTGAAACGACCTGAAATCACTTTTCAGCCTGCTGAAAACACTTCTAAAGCACGGAAAATCACGTTTGCAGATTTGAGATATACCACCGGCGCAACAATATTCATCATTTAGGAAAGTTAAACAATGACTGATAGTAGTTAAGAAAATATTATCGGTCATACGCTATTTAAAAATAAATCTATTTTTAATTTTTAGTAAAATTGAAAGTCGAAATAAGTTAATTTAAAAAACCCCCGACAACAATTTATCTTAAAAACGTAAAAGGTCAATAGGGGACATATTATTTATTACTTTTTATGGTTTCTTTTAGTCGGGGTTTTTATTTCATGATATTAAAATGTTATTTTTCTACTAAAAAATAAAACACATTTTATGCCGAAAAGCTACAATGCTACAGATAGACACACCGACAGACAGACAGACAAACAGACATTGGTTCAAACTTATAACACCCCTCCCCATCCCTATACCAACAAAAAAAATCTTCAAAATGGAATAAAAAATTTGCATAAAAAATACTGTACCGCATTTATAGCTCTATGGCGTTGGAAAAGACTGTGTCTCGCGAAGTTTACATCTTCTTTCGAACGGGCGTTTTAACGAGCTCTTTTAATTGCACTACGTATTACTACTGTTTGTATTCGCCATGCTTATTTACGATTGAAAACAATGGAAAACATTTTATTTGATCCATTAACGTGGCTTTAAGGTACCGTCAAATGGGGGAACTTAGGACACGCGGGGTAACCAAAGACAACAATTATTTTTACACAGAAAATGGAGATAGTTCAAGGAATGATCATGGAACTGGTAGTTCTACAAACAATAGTACATTACTTACCAAGGGCAGTAAAACAAAGAATGTCTCAGATCGCAGGTATTTGACACCCGAGCCGAAGGCAAGGGCGATAAATATGCAATCTGAGGCTTTCTTTATTACCGCCCGTACGTAGTAAGTACAAAATTTTTCATCACACTCGCTCGAAAATGGTGTTGTTACACGTAGGTTCTGCAGGCCATACATGACCTATTACGCCCTAAGGCTTAATGGTTTTGTTTTTAAATTTGAATACGCTGGTTCTGTTTTACTCTTATTTGTCATGTTCAAAGGAATCGCCAATATACTTTTTTAACTTTTATCGCTGAAATATTTATTTAAAGAGAACTGTTATTGCAAATACATGTAAACACATATTTCGGTAATATTAATTAAATGTTTAAATAGTGTATTTCAGTATTTTGCAAATATAAAATCAACTAAAATGGCCGTTTTAGGTCTTTACCGCTATGGTTTCCGAACGTGACTTGACATTCGCATTATCTATCTATGGATATAGGTCACTTTCTGTTTTAAAAATTTCTTCCAATACTTCCCAGTATTAGAAGAAATTTATTTAGATTTCCTCAAGTGTGATGAAAAACATTGTGTGTGCCACGGGTAAGGAATTACCAACTCGTGTTATTAAAGCCCTCGGCTTCGGCTCGGGCTTCTTACAATCACTCGTTTGTAGTTCCTTCCTTACCGCCCTAGACACACAATGTACTATTACGTCTCCCCCAGGCCATGAAGTGGGATTTTTCGCACTCGTAGCGGGCGGTTATTGTTACTTTATGGCCAGGTGTGACGTAATAGTACATTACACAACTAGGGTGGTAAAACAAATAAAGGCCGAGATCGCGGATGTTTGCAGCCCAAGCTGCAAGCGAGGGACGTTGATATGCGATCGAGGACTTTGTTTATTACCTCCCGTGTTGTGTACATCATTTTATGTCTACACTTGGCCAGAAAACGGCGTTTTCCGTACGCGTAGCGTGCGGTAAAAGCCACTTTATGGCCAGGTGTGGCATAAAGATTATACAGGGTCAGTGCTGCTGTAGACAACAGCATTTCTGATATCGGACACTATTTTCATTGTCTAATGTTGTGTGTGTGTCCTAAGTTTTCTCTTATGACGGTTAATAAAAGGTACAACATATATTTAAAATCAATAATAATAAATAATAATTAAACGTTGACAATTGTTACTGAGTAACCTAGTTAACAATAACGTTGATAAGTGGAGTGGAGTCGCGAGAGCTATATGCTCCAGGCGTGGAAGTGATAAAAGGCATAACGCCGCGAGTACCCTCGGAGAAAGCGCAGCACACCTCTCGACACCCTGCAGCCCTCGGCAGCGGTGTTGCCCCTGGGCCATTGCTCATAATGTCGCTATTTAACAGGGGCCCATCAGCGGAGGGCAAGTCACGGTCTGTCAGTGCCGCGAAAGCCATGAGACACTTTTCCTGACAGGCGCCGTCATGTCTCAATCCATAGACCAGTATCTAGTCCATAATTCCACTACCATAACCCAGTAAATTTAGATTCCATCAATCAACAATAGTCCTTGCATCTGGCGGGGGCTGTCTCTGCGTGCATCCTGTGACACGGGCAGGGACAGCATCCGCTAGGTGTACACGTTGCCTTTCATTAAATTGTCGAAAGGGCCTCTACGTGTTGGCTTCGGCTCCGCGCACGCCTCCCAAAGGGCCGGGACACTATTGTCTCGTGTACGGGAAAGACGTTGATAACAAAGGTATGGATATCAATTAATAATAAAATTGTCAAAAATCCGCAACTTAATCATGTGATTAAGCTTGGTGGACATATTTTAACGTAACTTATAATAATAGACTGGGGAGTTTATATACTAAATTCATGTCTAACATGCCATTATCATCCAGTTATTTATATACAGTTTACTAAACATAGTATCTAGTTGTGTTTTAGTCTTGCCATTCAAAATTAAACTCGGTATAACATTTTTATTTTTAGACGGATTTTCTACATCATTTATCTTATTTGTACCGAAAAGATTACCACAGTCTCATTATTTTACAGACTAAATGAATTCGGTTTCATCTCGCACAATTTTAATTCATCCATCAAGTCACCGAGCGACATGACAAGCACCATGTGTTCAATTTGAGCTTTGCAGCGTTCACATTCCCATAACAACGATTATTTGACATTTAGCCAAAGGAAAATCAAACTTAGGTCTTCGTAATAAGGATATGATCGATGATGTTTAACTCGTGTCGTTTTCCTTACGATTGTCTGCTACGGTACAGCAATTAGGCACTTCCTTCAGCAGTGAGAAAGGTTAGGGAGTTGATTCTGACACGCGTTTTGCTATGCGTTATGTATGGGTTACTTGTCAAGTGAGGTGGTAGTTTTAAAAAGATTACGTAAATGAAAACGCATTATGTATGTTATCTGTGATAATTTTCATATCCGTATTTCTTATCACTACATAGCATAAAACACAGTCGCTTCCCGCTGTCTGTCTCTATGTATGCTTAGATCTTTAAAACTACGCAACGGATTTTGATGCGGTTTTTTTTAATAGATAGAGTGATTCAAGAGGAAGGTTTATATGTATAATAGGTACATGAATTTAGTATCAGTATTGCACCCGTGCGAAGCCGGGGCGGGTCGCTAATGAATAATATAACAAGTATTATATAAATTATGTATACGTGATGCGTGGACAGATTTGAATGTGTTTTTTAGTTCTCTGAAATAACTGGTTTCTTTTCGGGAATTCTTAGCTATGTCTGAAAGTACAATTCATCCAGTTCGAAACTGTCGAGGATTTTGAAAATTTGCAATTTATTAGTAAGTATCTAGTCATTAAAATCATGTAGTAATAGATGACTGGCTACATCGTTTTTAATGCATACCGCCAAGGAATTCAATTAAATTTGCTCCCAGCGTCTGTATTTTCTGAAAAATATATCTTAGGTATTGTATTTTCTGAAAAATATATCTTGACATAGTAGTCAAGAATGAATAGACTTTTACTGAACCGGCGAGCTACATTTTCGGCCTCGTAGTTGCT
This sequence comes from Eudemis profundana, assembly GCA_947034925.1. Classification (NCBI taxonomy): domain Eukaryota; kingdom Metazoa; phylum Arthropoda; class Insecta; order Lepidoptera; family Tortricidae; genus Eudemis; species Eudemis profundana. The sequence goes on along the minus strand of OX344796.1, from coordinate 26,298,853 downwards.
TACTATCACGCGCTGCTGAGGTCAATCGCAGGACAGTTAAGTAGGTATAGAATAAAAAATACTCAGTGCTAATTTCGGAAGGAATTTGAAATTTGAGATTCGGCCAAAAATGAGCATATAAATTTTTCATTATGTTCTGTTAAAATGAAAATAGATTAATCTCGCCCGCGCTGTTTGTCAATTAATATAAAATGCTTATCCTTTTATACTCACATGAATAAATGCTTCCGGTGAATTGGATGATTTGAAAGGAGAATTTAAAAACTGTTTTACATTCAGAACATTTTTTTATGTAGGCAGAGTATTTTATGTAGGCAGAGTACTTTATTACTTGCTGTTGCAAAAAAAAACGACTATTACACATAATATGTGGCGGTACCAATCTAGATATTACGGTAATAATAATATTACGCATGTGGCAGTAGGCAGCTACTGCCAAATACGTAATATTACCTATTTTTGATCGCAAAGTATCTTGCGTCTGTCAGACTTTGATTGAACAGCTTATTGTGTTGCACTAGAAGGATTTTAGTTTGTGTTCTTCGTTTCATCTTGGGCAATAATGCTTTCGTTTGTTATTGTTTTCGTTCTTCTCTACAGGTCGCATTTCTCAATCGATTCTCTTAAAATTTCGTGAGTAGGTTCGGTAATTACCGAAACATATTATGATTTAATTATATAGATTTTATTTGGTCGATTCAGTTTATGGAAATTTTTCGAAATGGCGTAACCATGGGAGTTGACAGACTCGCGAGGTCTTATAGAGGTAGCTCTGTAGCCACTAGTAATATAAGTATAAAACGGTTTTATAATAGTCCTAAACCCATTGTATGATGCACACTACGTGCGCTGTTTTTAGTGATGCACACTCTTACAAATATTTGAGTCGAAACAAATGTTTTGTCCTTAAATACGTTTCGTCTACGTAAACACAGTTTATATATATATTAAATTTCGTTGTAACTCTTTGCATCGCAGTTAATAGCGCATAGGGTCTATTGCAGCTTTAATGCCCTGTGGTTTGGATTCCGTCCACGTACGGACGTCACCGTAAAAGTGGTCGCGCGCTGGCACTGTTCAAATTGTTTTCTACCCACACTACTCACACTGCAGTTAACGCGCCAACAAAGTACCACGTAAATGCTAAACATCGGGGTCTATACCGTATAATGTAAGCATTATACAATGTTTAACAATACAAACTTTTAGACCCTATGAGATTTCCAACACTGTGTCAAGAACTATTCTACTGAAAGAGAATATTTACCTACAAGTCGATTATGTCTGCAAATTGAAGAACCGGTTTTAAATGATAATGTTTATGTTTGCACGCCTATCATTGAATGTTAACATGAGAACAACGTCATAACAAATTAAATCCACTCTGAAACGGACTAAGAATGTTTATTCTTGCTAATAAAAAATTGTTAAATTCACCAAAAGATAAAAATTCATGTTTTTACACAAATTTTTCCATGTTAAAATATTCAAATATTCCAACGGCACACTTGAGCCTGTAGCTTTGGGTCGACATTTCGGAATGGAAATAGACTGTTCGTGCCGACAAGGGGAATCGTATTCGACATTTGACGCAAAATGATGATGCAAATTTCAGGAAAATGCCAAATATTATGCGCGGTTAAGTATCAATGGTAGCTTTCGTATTGGATATTCGCGCATTGCTGGATTGTATCGACGCAGCCAAATGGGAGCTAGCGCGAGGAAATGGAGTGCGTTTATTTACCTACACCATTGCCTACACCAACTAGTCTAAGCTATGTGTATATAGATTTCATATTGAATTAGTATCTCTTTTAAATGTGTACGCTTCCATACTTCAACATAGGCATACAATTTTATTAGACAACATTGAAATAACAAACGCTAAATATAACTTTTTAATACCTAATTAGAAAGTTGATGAATTTTCTTTTCACTAAAGCATCAAACAAGTGGAAGATTAATTTATAATTAATTGCGTATCGTCTGTTTCGACCACTTCTGACGAATTAACAGCTTATCTGGCCGAAACTACCACGGTATACGGTAGTTTTTGTTCCGATAAAAGATACATCGGGAGCGAGCATGTGTGCGCGCCGTGTGCGCGTCGTGTACGGACGCACCACAGGCAAGCATCGCCGCGTGCTTAGTCAGGGCTGAGCTATCGTCGCGAGCGGTCGAACGTTCAAAATGTTTGCGGACGAAGCAAAGTATAGAAGACGTATATACTGCAGTGTGTTCGAATGTTTGAACAATAATGCGCAAAATCCAGAGTTGTCATATTTCTGCATTCCTAAGGATCCCGAAAGGTGTGTATTTTATTAGTACCTATATGAATGTTATATTTTAAGTCGTTTATAGCATGTTTGATAGTTTTGTGATCAAACTATACCAATTAAATAGAGTAGATAGTTATTTTGTTTGACAGTGATGAGTAAAATTAACAGATTTTTTAAACGTGTACTAATTAAATAGTAGTTGATTCTATTGATATATAAAATGCCTTAAACACGAGAGTGGTTTTATGAAACGAGCCGAAATATCGTTGCGTTACTTACATGTACACATACCAATACTAATTTATTTAAATTATTATACTTAATAACATTAACATCAGATGTATGCGATCAGATAGTTTCATATTGAAATAAGTAACTTTTACTAGGTTGACCTCGAACGATTGTTCGTTCGATCGACGTCAACCTAATAAAGTTACGTTCGTAGTAAGTCGGTATTTTACAGAGCCGACGAGCGGCAGCCCTGTGCCTTAGGCACGCTCAGGTGTCGCGCGCTCCTAAACGGCGAAGACGAACTACTTGGTTGTCTTTATACTTTGAAACTACGGTTCAAAGATTTTAAAGCAGGAAACCGTTCACGTTAAATCTGCAGTGACATTACCTTCAAGTCCAAAATCTGCATCAGTCTACATTTTGCAAGTACAATTCGTTCCAATTATTTTTTCTTTGATATTGCCGTCTCCTGCAACTAAGATGTAAATTTAAATCGCAAAAGTGGGTAGCCAAAAGAGTTCGTCAAGATTCGCCCGAGTTGCATCGCATAGCTCGGATCCAGATTTGAATTGCATATCTTGACGAGACGTATGCAACGTCAAAAGTTACTTTCCAGCATCGTTTGCCGCACCAGCTTTTCCAAACTTAGTTGGATAGCCTATTTGGTAGCGCTTGAGTTGTTTTAGAATAGGTACTTCAAAATGCAAAAAATAATCCTTACCTACTTATACTAAAAAAAATTGCTCTTTTAAGATACCGTGACAGATAAGATAAAGTTGAAATTGATATCAATAACATCGGTCAATCAAAGGAAATATCGTCGATCTAAGTTTTAATTCTGACTTATATTTTAACATTCGTATAGACATCAACATTTTTAAAGTTTATCTGATATTTGGTCTCTCAATTGCAGGTTAGCATACTCCTAACCTGCTATAAATACAGTCATCGCTAGGTACTCAAAATGCAGCGATCTCAGTGTCCCTAGTTGAAACTTTGTATGAATTGTTAAATTCCATTTCTGAAAAGCTCCATGCGCCTCAGGCGTTCCTACTTCGTAACTAGAAATTAATTATGTAAATCTAGAATCTGTTGAGACGTAGCTAGTTCTAAGAAGATATGCGTCTTAATGACACTCACACTTGGCGTGTAAGTGGGATAACTAAATAGCTTGGTTTGCCAGCTGCGATTGAGTTTAGATCAGGCGTAGAGTGTAGATCACTGGGAACCGTTTACGGTCTAAAATTACCATCAGATATTGAGCTAAATCGATTATAGCTAGCAGCAGATTGGCCTTTTACAGTTTAGTGTGTTCTGGGATCGGGTACTTGTACGAGACGATTTGGAGACATACCAATTCTTTATTAAATGTACAACTTAAGAAATAAATTGTCCTACTTTTCTTTGAATGTACCTAAAATTAAGCTAAATTGTTTTATTCTAGATATCTTGCTTGACAAAATATAGATATCAAAGTTATTTGTATTTTGGGTGTTTTCCTACCTAGGCCACCTTGTCGCGCCACGGAGCATAACCTAGTAGTGCAACATTATATTGAGTGGCATGAGATAGGTAGTGTTTGTCGCGCGACAAAGATTCGCGTGTCACAGTTATGCTAGAGATGCCGGTGCTTTGACAGCTTTAATGAATCTGTGTGACTATAACCCGGGTGTTAGCTGTAAAGACCAAGTAATACTGTCGGCAGTTACGTTTGCATGGCGTTAAAGACAATTACTTCACTACCCATGGCTCTAGCTTGCTAAAGTTTCAAAGACAAACTCCAATTAGCCTGCGCCACTGTCCAGTTAGTTTGTTTTAAAGGTAATTTTCTCTGTCAAGTAAATACACAATTAATGGATTTATTTAGCGTAAATAACTTTGAGTGTCATAAACGGTATTTAAATATAGCTGACAGTATTAATTTTGTGGTTTACTTTGGAATGCTTCATTTTATTAAACGCAGTTTTTCTAAAACCATTTTTTCTTGGGACTGATATAACATAACAAACTTCTATCTGTCTATCGGCCACGAACGTCCACTGCTGGACATAGGCCTCCCCCATAGATTGCCACAATTCTAGTGGCGCGGGGCCTGTAGCATTTGTTACTCTTGCTACGTGGCTAATCCGGCACTGACTAAATCTCACGACTCCTTGCTACTTCCACGAGATCGACTGTTCACCGAGTCAGACAGCAGCTTATGCTGCACTTATCTATTCGTAGTTGCCACTCCAGCACTTTACTGCCGCAACGATTATCCCTTTTTTCGGGCTATATGGCCTGCCCACTGCTACTTTAACCGTGCAATCCTGCGAGCTACGTCAGTTACTTTGATTCTGCTGCGGATATCATCATTTCCGATTCTATCAAACTCAAACTTGAAATAAAATGATAATGGGTATCATTTAATCGATCAGCAAAATATTCATATTTTGGTCAGCAGAAATATGTATTTGGTCAGCCAAAATAGCTAGTTGGTAAGCAACTTATGGTAAGCAAACATTTATAAATCAGGCTGCAATTAATGATATACTGATCTGCTTTAAATTATTTTGGTCAGCAAATTAAATATTTGAGCTGCATTAAGCGATCTACGGTAAATCAAATTTTGGTAAGCAATCAGTAGGTAAGCAAAATATTTCATTTTGTTCATCAAAAAAAAGGGGGCAATAAAACCTAACTGGGCGCAACTATTCTGCCGCCAATCGTGTGCGCATTTTGTCATTCGGTAATTGTCAGCTGTCAAGTAGCAGGTGTCACTGTGATATATACAGGGTGTCACTGTGTTATATACAGGGTGTAACTGTGATAGATACAGGATGTAACTGTGATATATACAGGGTGTCACTGTGATAGATACAGAGTGATACTGTGATATATACAGGGTGTCACTGTGATAGATACAGGACAGGATGTCACTGTGATATATACAGGGTGTCACTGTGATATATACATAGTGTCACTGTGTTATATACAGGGTGTCACTGTAATGTATACAGGGTGTCACTGTGATGGGCTCATATAAAATTGGTATTTCGATTTTTTATACATCTCATAATGTTTAGAAGTTATATTATTTATTCACAACGTGTATCGTTTCGTTTTTAGGGTCAGCAAAAAAAATAACCCTAACCTACCTATTTTTGAGAGCCGTTTCGTTTTTAGGGTCATCAAAAAAAAAATAACCCTAACCTACCTATTTTTGGGAGCCGTTTCGTTTTTAGGCTCATCAAAAAAAAATAACCCTAACCTACCTATTTTTGGGAGCCGTTTCGTTTTAGGGTCATAAAAAAAAATAACCCTAACCTACCTATTTTTGGGAGCTGTTTCGTTTTTAGAGTGACACCCTGTATATATCACAGTGACATCCTGTATCTATCACAGTGACACCCTGTATATAACATAGTGACAGCCTGTATATATCACAGTGACAGCCAGTATATATCACAGTGACACCCTGTATATTTCAATTAAACTGCTTACAGACATGTTTTCTCTGCTGACAGTGACATCCTGTATCTATCACAGTGACACCCTGTATATAACACAATGGCACCCTGTATATATCACAATGACATTCTGTTTATATCACAGTAACATCCTGTATACATTACAGTGACACCCTGTATACATATAACACAGTGACACCCTGTATATATCACAGTGACATCCTGTATCTATCACACTGACACCCTGTATACATTACAGTGACACCCTGTATATAACACAGTGACACCCTGTATATATCACAGTGACATCCTGTATATAACACAGTGACACCCTGTATTTAACCCTTTAATGCCCAAGATTTTTTTTTTAGTTTTCAGTGGATTTTTTTTTAAAACCCGATCATTAGATACTTTTCTAGGATTAGAAAAATATAATAAAAAATCTGTCATGTTCATAAGTGAATATAATATAGGTAGCCTATAAGCAACACTGCTCATTACTCACGCAAAGACACTCGTTGACGTATGTAGTATACAGGCAACACTGCGCGGAAATAGGTGACCAAAATAAACAAGTTATGTTACATTTTTTTTTATTTAAGACATGAAAATTATAAAAACAGTTTTTTTTGGCCTAGACACAGACAGTAGAGACATCAGGTTTGTGAAGAACTTATACTGGAACCAAAGGGCGAATGTGCGCGTTGAGTCTAAATTGACTGAGGATGTAGAGATCTTAAGGGGAGTACACCAAGGCTGCATACTGTCTCCCTTACTGTTCAATATTTACTCTGAAAACATATTCAAACAAGCATTGGAAGATCTGGATGTGGGTATAATTATCAATGATGAAGTCGTTAACAACATACGGTTTCCGGACGACGCAGTCTTAGTCACACCCACAATGGAAGACCTAGGTAACGCTGAGCAAAGTACAGTCTGCAAGTACTGACTATGGCAAAAAGACAAAGTTCATGACTGTTGCCAAAAACCCTCCCGTCAACATTGGGTTGCTTTGTGATGGCTAGAAATTGGAGAAAGTAGACAAATACAAATATCTTGGTTGCTATGTTAATAACGACGGAGACCACAGCCTGGAAATAAGGTGTGGGATTGAATAATCTCGGAACGTGTTTTATAAAATGAAACTATTGCTTTGCAATAGGAGCATCAATATCAGTGTTCGTGCCCGTCTAGCGCGCTGCTACGTTTTCTCCGTTCTTCTGTATGGCGTGGAAGCGTGGACACTTACAGATAGCCTTGAAGCGTTCGAAATGTGGATGTACAGAGGTATATTAAGGGTATCCTGCAGGCTCATGATGCTACGCTTTGTCGCGCGATAAATAAATGACAAAACATCCGTCACTCTCACACTTGTACTTGTCAGAACATGACGGATGTTTTATTATTTATTTATCGCGTGACGAAGCTTACCACCATACGCCTACTGGATAGACAAAATAAGGAATAAAGTAGTGTTGCAAAGAATGAGAAAGAAAGTAGAAGTACTGCGAGCTGTCAAGACAAGTAAGTTGGAATATCTCGGACATATTTTGAGGAATCCCAAATATCAGCTGTGATCGCCGACCTTCGATATATAATGGCACCCCAAGAAGAAGTTCCCATTTTAATTTACTCTGAAGCAAGCAAACAAGGAAAACATGCAAAAAACAAACCCAATACCGTTAGCATTCAGGAGAAGTTAAAACACACACATGTACCGATAAAATGTGGGGTTAGTTGCTAAAAAAAAATAGATTTAGTAAAAAAAACGTGTGACAGAGAAAAGCGCAATGTTGCTTTATAGCAACCTAGGCGCGTGCGGGTCAATTACTCGGTATTTCGCAATGTTAATTTGAAGCAACACTCATGTTTGCAACCTTATTACGTCTCAGTTTTAGTTGAAAATGAGGTAAAACATATAATTACACATAAATTAAACACTCGCAAAAGTATTCCATTAGCAAAAGTGCAATAAATAAAGACTCTAATATTTTTAAACAATTTTCTCTTGCCTGGCCTCCTTGCGGTGCATGTCCACCCAATGCCATCTTGCCACTAACTGTCAAATTGGGTGCGCAAGAGCACCGTCCCCAATAGTTTCGAATACGCAGAAATAATACTATTCACTTAATTTAAGGGATATAGCGTTGTGAACAAAATTGAATCCTCAAGATTTTTTTGAATATGGATGTAGATTCTAAGCTACCTTGCGAATTAAAGGGATATCACAGTGACACCCAGTATATATCACAGTGACACCCTGTATATCTCAATTAAACTCTCTGCTGACCAATTGTAAAATCTTGCTACCCAAGTAATTATTTTGCAGCTCGACTGTTTATTAGGCAGCCAAATGATTAAAAAAGCAGATTAATATTGGTTAAAATGTTAACCGTTTTTAAACTGTTTGCTGAACAAGAGTTGCCGCCCGATTTTATTTATTGCCAGCCAAATCTTTGTATGCTGCCCAAATGATTTAACTGCTTATTTTTTTTTGCGGATCAATTTTAATAACGGCTGACCAAAAATTTACTTTCCAATGATAATTGCGTGATGACTTTTTCAAAAATCACGAACATTTTACGATTTCGACAAAGAAGAAAATTCGATTAAATTTTTGTCGATTGAGGTTTTTGCTTTCCGCTAGGTGGGCAAGTGGGCTACATGCTTGTGTCCTACCTAGTTAGTACGAGTAATACAAAAAATATATGTTAATAATCACATTGCAAGGAAAAAGGCGTCTTGTTTGTTTGTAGATACCCTGAAGCAAAGTTAGGCTAGTTTTTTGAGAAGGGTCGTAGATTAAAAATGGTAAAAAACCTAGTGCCCAAGCCGGTAGCAGCAGTAGCCCGTGCAAGGTTGTAGTTACTCTGCAAGGGTCAATCATGATACGTCGACTGATTTCGAGGACAGAGTGAAATGGAGAAGGTAGTTGCTGTAGGCGTAGAACTTATTACGAACCGGGTTCCTCATGCATGCGAGTTGCAAGAGCAGTTGGAAGAGGTCAACGATAACTAATCGACTTTTTCCTACCTCAAAACCCGCACCTCGCGCATACCCTAACTTTCAAGTAACTTCTTGCCTTGTTGCCTATAACGAAGAAAGATAGAGGTAAACCTTGATAAAGAGTTTATTCAAAATTTACTATTAATAATGCCTACTACTCGTAATTTGGGCATTATACCGTAAAATGGGGTGAGAAGAGATTGCTAGGACAGTTGGGTTACGAATGGGGAGATTAGGGAAGACAGACGGGTGAGGTGGTTTTTAAAGGCTACTGCTGCCTAAATAATATATTCTTATTGCAAATGGAGCTGTAGTAATATTCATAATGCAAAAGTGTCGACCCAACAATTTGCCCAACTCATCTTAGTATGAAATCACTTCTCACCCCAACTACGAGGGACTACGGGGTGAGGAGGGATTTTGAATTTATTGCCAAAGTTATGAATTGTAACTACCCAAAATCATAAAAAAAAAATACAAACGGCCGGAACATTTATTATATATACAATTCAGTTTGCATAAGTAAAAATAAAATGTTATCGAGGTTTGAATGTCAGTTTTGTCCCTATTCACCCCGTTTTACGGTACTGAGATAAACAATGTACTGGTAGACTCTTATCATGCAGTAGTTTCGTAGAATATTATTAAGAATACATTGTACTGTATTATTTATTATTTCAATAAACAAAATAAATAAAATGAGCAACGTTGATAGACCATAAAAATGTGCAGCTTGTAAGGTTAAAAGTAATTTATGGACTATGAAACATGGTATTTACCCGAATGAAAATAATAATTTCAAAATACTATTGCGTTTGGAGATATCGTTGTATTTATATTAAAATATCTATTCGTTCAGTCGTCGCAGACGCCACAATAAGCAGCATTTTGCAAACTTCGAACTGTGAGGGTTGGTGGACCCGTTATCTTTTTCTCACGGGTATTATTGGAGATTTGTAACAGAGTTCGGTGATTTTGCATAATTTTGGAAATGATTTATCTAACTGCTCGCCTAATGGAATAATAAAGTTGAAGCGATAGACCTTCTTTTTAGTAGCCTTGAATTGTAATGAGTTGCTATTTATGTTTGGAATCAATATTCACGAATTATGGGGACGAATAAATGTGAAAAAACAACTGGCTGATATAGGTTTGCGTGTCTTCCGCTGACAACAGTACCTAATACATAATTGTAAGGCTTAATTGAATGGTCGATGTGTCATAATAAGTATATATTTTTATTAGTTCAGTTGTACTATTATTTTCGTAATCTTATGAAGTTATGATCGACACATCCAAGGAACCCAGTTCTCATAATGAATTAGTTATTGTTTTTTCTGCCCTCCGGCCGGAAAGCATCACCTTGCCGGCCACTGCGCTAAACGAAGATGCCGCTTTCTGGCTCCGTCGAACAGAAAAATATACAAAAATACAAAATATACAAACCTTGGCCACTAAATAAGAAAGCCTCAGATCACATGTTTGTCGTCCTTGTCTTCGCCTCGGCCGACAATTACCTACATGTGATCTGAGACATTTTGTACTTTACTGGCCTCGTTATGTAATGTACTATTATTGCCTATTTGTGCAAATTATCCCATTAGTTTTAAAGAAAAAACCGACCAAGTTCAAATTATTATTATTTAGAACGTTATGATTTTTGTATTACGATAGTTTTACATAGTTCATAAACTCGTCTTAACTGCGTGTTATATACAAAGCTAGCAATTTTATTTAGTAATTTTCAATGCAATTTGTAAGAAATCTCTCACTTCTCCAAGTGTAAATTTCAAGTCATTTTTAAATTTTTATTAGTCGTGATATTTTATTTCCAATGTCGATATTCGCTCCTTGAAAATCATAACGTCATTAAACGAAAAACACGATTTTTGGGTACGGGGCTTGAAAGTTCCCGAAATATTAAAACGTCTAAAACTACTTTATTTGTAATAAAAGTATCATTTTTATACTGTGTTTTGTTAAATACGTGACTATGCTTTTAACCGATAAGAGTAGATTCTGTCTTTTATGTTTTATTTATCTGATAATTGAATTTAAAGAAAATAATAATGTCACTTTTCCATTAATTTTTGCTTAATGTCACTTTTCAAGCCTGTGATTTCCTAAATTTTAATTTAGTTTAAGGAACAATGACACTATATCTGGTTATTTGGAAGAAAAATCCATGTTTTTGTAAAAAAACTCTTAAAGAAAACTTGTTAAATGACATTTATTAACGCAAATGACTATCAGTCTCAAAAACAGTTAATAATTTTATTCATTACACACCGTGACATTAAACAAGAAGTCTCAAAATAATCAAACAGCAGTAATGTTGGAAGCAGCTTCTAGCAGTTATAACGGCTTTAAACATAAAACAGCATTTTTCAATTGACAAAACGAGTGAATTTATAGTAATTTGAGCCGGCAAAATTGACACTACATCGAAAATGACGATTAATAATGCTAAAAATCATTTTAGTTATTAAAACCACAATGTCATTTAACGTACTAAAAATACAGTACATCTTTATTATTAACCTGCATCAAGACTCGAAATTCAAAATAAAACGGTCATTATTGATATACTGTCATTTTAACAGTCTTAACACAAAGTATAACATTAAAAATTGCAAGAGGACAAGTGTCATTACTGGGGAAAATTACACTATTGCTTTAATTTGAGTCTTGATATTGATACTACATTAAAAGTTTGAACTGACGTATTACGAATAAATACTGTAATCCATTGAAAAATGTTAGTACTTTCCGTTTAATATCACAGAATACCGTCATTAAGCAGAAAATGACAACCTTCTTCACAAAATCCACTGAATTTCACTGTATTTCTAATGATAGTGACACTGTTCCAAAAAAAGGCGCGCGTCAATTTCCACTATTCGCCGTAATGACACTAGCGCCCCCTGCCGTTTTAAATAGAGCTAGAGCAATAGGTGTCTTTGTACGGCGTTCCTTACAATCACGTGAGTTCGATGGCGTTGTTAACTCAAAAACGTCATTTTTTGGATAGTGACGTTATGATTTTCAAGGAGCGAATAACGATGACGTTAAAACTTTTGACATATCCTGTAACAACGGTTTAGCTGAAGGGGACGGCAATAGTTACTTGACTGTAATATACAAAAAACGTAACATAATGCATAATTAATTTGACTATCGGCAATATTTTTGTAAGACCTTTCCAACGATACTCTACACGATTCAGACTCTAGATTAATTAATTAATTTCAATATGATGTACAAGAAATACATTTTTCCTATCGGTATTTGATGATGGGTTATTCTTCAGAAATATGTCTGCCTACCTCTGTCTCCATACGTTTAGAATGAAAAAGGGCCAGAGGAATAAGATGACCACAGACATATTTCTGAAGAATAACCCTGATATGGAATAGAACCTTCTAATGAAAATGAAAAAAAAACGTACTATACAGCCACAGCTTGCCTTAATTTATATCTTCAGGGCGTGGATCATATTTAATTGTAGTTTATTTTACAATTTCTGATCATAAAAAATAATTGCTTGCTGAAACAAAATGTCTGACCATAAAAATAGAATAAAAGTAGCAATTACATTTTCTATATTTACGTCTACCATAATCATAAGATGCAGAACTTTCTAAAATTCTCCACTGTCCATGTTGGACTCGACAAACAATCTATGTGTTAATCAAAAACCTCAATACTAAAAACCACAATCAACGAATGAACTTTCTCTATCGAGAGTTCCATTTTTAAAATACGTTATTTATTAATTTGCATACAGAAAAAGGTTACTGCAAGAAACTTATTTAGCACTTTTTGCTGTTAATATTATTTTGTATAGTATTTGGTTTAGCGAAGGAGTTAAGCATTTCGTTTAGTTATTATCCATGCGCACATGGCACCATATCACTAACGATGGATTGATCGGTCAATGGCGTACGAAATGTGCTGTAATTATACACCATTCAATGGTTTAAATCTAAAGGATGTTAATTTTGTATTTAAATATATATTTAACTTAAAAAAACGATTGAAAACCAGAAGAAGACCTATTATAATATGTTTTACTCGAGGAAAGGTGTTCTAATATTTATTGTGTGAAGCAAATATAGATTTTCCTGATATCATTCCTATGATAGAGATATCCATCATTGGCGTTGAAAAGGTTAATTGAATTATTATTATTATCGTAGAATACCTTCTACAGATGCATAAATACTGTAGCGTAGGTACCTATGTCTGAGCCATTACCATTGTTTTACAAATTGACCATACCAAATTGCCGTTAACATAGACAGACAAGTCTAGTCGTTTAGGCAATCGGTTCACCTATCACCACTAGTATGGGCCATTCGTGCCTAATGTTTCTAGTCGCTTGGTCAATGCTGTCGCGCGACCTCGTGCTCTCCGGGGACGTCGAATGGTAGCCATCTGGTAGAGTGACGGTTCAAATACAATATATTATAATTAGGTATAAAATGAAAAATGGACAAAAAAGCCTTAATTCCTATTTGTCACTAACTAAAGTGTGATTTATGACTTGTCTAACACATGATTGTACTGTCGTATATCAATGCCATCCCAAGACACAGTGCCATCGGGCCGGCCGATTGCAATAATAGGTATATTAGGTGTAGATGCCTTAGTAGATTTGATGACTTGAAGCGCAGATGATGAAAGTAGAACAGAAGCACAGAACAGAAGAAAGTAGGCGCAATAAATAAGAGGCTTATGCCCAGAAGTATTATCCAGGATTTTGTCTACTTGCATGCCAAATTTTTACTCAATGCGTTCAATCGTTTCCGCGTTATTTAGTAACATCTTACTATCTATACATCTTAATATTCAAACCTCCAAGCATCGAAACATCTTCAAAAACTTTCACATTTTGTAATCCGGTTCCTCCTTCTAATGGGGGTAGAAAAAAATAATGGGGATAGGATAGGTTTTTTATCAGTGGTCGCGAAGGATTTCTTATCGTTATATATTCATAAAATACATAATTATAACAAATAAATGGAATAGTGATGTATTTTTCTTTCTTTTTCAGGCAAATGTTATGGTAAAAGCATTACATTTTAAATCTTTCTGCGAAAAAAAATTGATGATATTTTGCAAGAATTGCGAGGCAAATACCATGGTTGTTTTTAGCTATTTGTCATAATTGTAAATTGCCATTAATATTCTGTACTGAACGTAACTTAGTGAAGCACACCGTCATTAAATTATTTGTTGCAAATTTTATCGTTACTTTTTCATGTTATGTGTAAACTTGTTCAATTTGTTTTATCACTGCTCATTGTATGTGAGAGGCATTAAAAGTACATATTCGGCGCTGTATTGTAAAGAGCTCCCCTTCGGCAGCTACAGTCACGTTCAATTTGGATGGGCTGTTTAAAATTTTTGTATGCCTCGGAGATGCGTAGGTGTTTTATTTTATTTCATCTATCCTACGTAGCTGTAACATATCATTTGTTTACAAATGGAAGATTTCCATCAATATAAACTGTTAATTTGCTTATTATTTCGTTCCAATCTATAGATATAAAAGTGAACTTCAAAGCAATATGTTTCGTTAATTATAATGGTCGTATTACATTAACCGTCAAGGTTGCACATAGTGGCACATGTATCCCTACATTTAACATAGGATTTGTTTAAATAATCTCCGTTTTTGAAGTCGGTCAAAATATACATTTAAGCTTAAAGTATCGCAGGTAAAGATAAAGACGACAATAAAGATAAAGGGTATATACCTACTTTAGAAAAAGATGAAACAATATAAAGAGATGTCAGATTATTCCAATAAAAAATAATACCAGTTCAGAACACGAAAAGTTTGCAAAAACGCGATTCAGAAAGTAAACTCAGGCACCTACTTACCTCCGGGAGCTTTAATGCAAAATTGGATTTCGTGGTCCATTAATTTTCAATCTGTGTGATTGCAGTATTCGAGGTTTGCTTTTTCCAAAACGCCTGGATCGGGGACACGGAATAACAAAAAAGCTTAAGGGCGAGATTGGAATGAATATATTAGTTAATCCTTACTTTTCAACTTACTTAGAGAAATTCTTTTTATTTATTTTACTTTTTCTCTTTGACATGTCGTAATGTAGAAGTTTCGTTAAAGTAAAAGGGTATTGTTTGCGTCGTTACGAGTAATTGAAAATGTATCGTTTACTTTGTGTAGGTATGTATAATAAAATATTCAAGTTTAATAACATTTTCGTTCAGCAAAGGGCAATTAATTATTGACATTTCTTGTGTCCTCCATTTTAGCCTGTGCGGTATTTTATAAAAACAATTTCGGTTTACCTACCAAGCTAAGTGATAAAAAGTCATATAAATACTTCTTAAAGATATGGTATTTTAATTTATTTGTACACAGTAGACTGAACCAACTGTGAATAGGTTGATGTCATATTCTGAAATGTTAGATGTAAGACGGTAGTTCATTTTTCGAAAACATTATCATGTAACTAATTCAAACTTGCATGTTTAGTGAAATAAAATTACATGCAAACTAGTAACCAGTGTTTTTATTGACACCGTAGAAAAAATAATTGGTCGCATTCATACTGTAATATACAGAAGAGAAGAAGAATCGTTATGAGCCGGGCTAGCACAACTGGTGGTGATTTCGCTTGGGGTGCGACAGTGTAAGCATAATCTATCACTTTCGGACTATATTGCGTGGAGAGGGATAAATAACATTTATCGTGCGACTTAGAGCCGTGTGGCACACTTGTGCCGCAGGTACAGGGCAATACGCATGTTTTTCGCTTTTATCAGAGTGGATAAAGTAACCGTCACTTTCGCACTTACTTATTTGTCAGATGAGATAGGCGCTTTACTTATGGTTATTGTGAGAACGCTATAAATAAAGTAGCGTTAAATTAAATGCACATTACATTAGACACATTAGACAAGAAAATACTGCCCAACATCAGAAATGCTGCTGTCAACATTGCCAATTATAAGCTATAATTATGCTTATAATTATAAGCATAATTCCTTCAACTACTTACATTAGTTCCTTGTAAAAACAGTTAAGTATCTACCAATCTCAGAGGCGACGCCATCGTCATCATAGGTCTGTTCAAAACTAAACTGTTTAAATTGTCCGTTCGATGAAAATAGATTATATTCCGTATAAATAAGACTAGTTTTAAAAAGTATTTACAAAATGGATTAGAAGGCACATATGAACGCAAATGCCTAGTTGACGGCTCGCAGAAACGCACCGTGTACTCGCACGGTGATACGGTTGTTGCAAGCCTGTTCCGAGCCATTACGGTCGCGGCGGAGGGACGTTTAAACGGCGAAAAAACGTGACAAGAAAACAGAACCGTCGCATTAAGTTCGCTTTATTGCCTGCCAACGTTCCGTTTTGTCGCGCGTGCAGATTAAAAGATGATATTTATTGCTAACATACACACTCTGGGTCGTCAGGCAAAACTGTCACGTAGGAGATACATAATATAATTTATTGATATACCAATGGAGCGACGACAACGCATTTTCGTGAGTGGACGTAACAGAGATAAATAAATATTTATGCGGACAGTAGGTACTGAAGTTATTTTTTATCTTTGATCACTTGTAAATTTTTACTATAACTACGCATTTCTTCGGGTCTTGATTTAAAATACTATCTTCAAAACATTAATTACAAAGATACAAACGTGACTTGAAATTAGATTTATCACAACTCATTGTTACGTTAGGTTAGGGTCTACTATGACGAATGGGTGCGTCTTACTCTGTAAAACCACATTTATTATATTTTTAACTGATATAACACTAAAATGATATACGATATACTATTCAAATGATATAAAAACTTTTCATAAAATCGACATTTGGCATAGGTACTATTTATTTATTATAAACACGTTTCAAATATGCTTTAGCACCGTCTCTTTCTATAAAGAAATGTTTTCTTTTCTTTTTTGATGGCAGCGTAGCATTGTTTTCGTAGCGCTGCGTAGCAATGGCCACAGCGTTTCGTAAACACTGTATAACTTTCCAACCTCGTACGTGGCATCGTAGCTCGGTTTGGGGTAAAGTTTTTATTTAATATTTTCATCGCTTGATGTGAAAGCAGAACGTTTATTGTATACCTTTTTTAAAATATCAACTTATGATTTCTCTTTTACTCTAAGCTCCTTGATCTGATGCGGTATTCTGACAGGTCAAATCAAATGACTTTTTGTGCAGTGTCAAAACTGGTTAAATTAATTTTCCGTCGAATACTTATTTTGATATCATATTTAATAGCAACGAACTTAAGTTAGGTCTTTCAGTTTATGTGTGTATCTATTTATGGAAGGTTTTCAGAAACCAAATATTACGAAAAATATTAATAATATGAAGTGTTTGCACTACCGGATAGCTCATGTACTTAGATATTATTTTAATGATATCACAATAATTAAACACAAAACCAGTAGAGTTAAAATCAAGATCTTTATTGATTACACGTGAACGAGTAGGTGTTCGTGATAACTAAACAAAACAACAATTTATTTTATGATCACATAAAAGTTGCTTTTAGTAATTACTGTCTCGGGCCTAGTCTAATTGAATATTGTTATTTTTACCTTGAATAGGGCATTCGTAACACTGTTGGGGATTTGGGGGTCACATTGACATTTTGCTCTTTTGAGGAATCCTACTTTTAGGGTATTTATGTGCTGTGCTTCTAATCCCTTACTAATCAAACAATAGTCTCTCAAAATGAAAAGATCATTGTTATGAATGTTTACCAGCAATAGTGCTGATAATTTTTCTTATCAGTTTTATGGCAACTAAATTAATAAAGTTCTTGACGGTGACCGACGCACACCACAGTCATGATTAATGTATTTAGAATCATGCAAACTAAACAGATCACAGTATATTTTTATTAAAAATCATTTCAGAGTTTGTTTAGAGATGAAAGTGTAGTACCTACGAGTAATAACCTCTTCGACCGTTGGCTTGAGGGTTAATGAGAGACAAAAAAAGAATATCTGGAATAATGAAATGTAAGCAAAAGAAGGGGTTTGAGAACATTATTGAGCACAAGATCCGTACTCTAATAATAGACATGAGGTGATGCTACTCTGTGTAGGCACTAAAAAGCTAAGAGGTTCTTGCTTACCATCTGGTACTACCTACTGAGAGATAGAAGTTTTATTTTTAGCCTTATGATAAAAATAGTAGGTATTTTATGCAACAATTGTATAAGTAGGCTCAAAAAATGTGAATGGCGCGAGTTGCGGTACGAGCCGCCACGGCGGCGAGTATCGCAAATAGAGACGCCGTGAGCGTTTTTTGACTTAATTCTACGACTAGGTATTAAAATATAAAATTAAATTAAACAAGGCAAATATGACATATGACTGACAGTATATGTCTATGGTAAACTTTTTTTAATTTGTCGTATACTCGCTAGTGACACGCAGTGACGATATTAAAAATACTTTTTTTATGTTGGCATCAATGAATTTAGGTCGGAAAGTTTTGTTTTTCTTAAAAACCGTAGAAATTTAATTGTTTGTTAAGTTTGTAGTTGAGCATTTTTATCGTAAAATTAGAATTGAGCGCTTAATCCTTGACCTAAGATTAACCTAGATTTAGAAGTCTGTGGCTGCTAGCAGTATCGTAATGTGACTATAACGACACTAGTGCTGTTATGGGGAATAGAGTGTAGACTTCTTTGAACTCATATTATGTGTGTTCATATATCAGTGTTCGTGACCAAGTAAAAGACAGATAAAAGTACAGGAGTAGAAAAAAATATTTTTCATACCTCCTGTTTTCATTAATCGCCTTTCCTAGTAGGAGGATCAAAACTAAGTACCTACTTTTATGTCCAAGGACTTTAGTATATATTTTTTTTTAATGTCCGGCCCTTATCTTGATTTTGTATTAAGGCGCACTGGTCTACAATTACGGCAGCTGCGTACTGAAGATAAAGAGGCGTATTGGTATGGCTAAGGACGCGATCACCCGACTAAATGTCATCTGGAAGAAGAGCGGCATTACCAATTTACCAACATCACCAAGACCCGGCTAGTACGCGCTCTAGTTTTTCCCGTATTCCTATACGGCGTGGAAACATGGACGATACGAGCCCGAGAAAGACAAAGGATCGACGCATTCGTGATGTAGTGCTGGAGGCGCATGTTGAGGACATGTCAGTCTACTATTTCAACGGCAACGAGTGCAACGTGATAAATATAAATTTAGCTTTAATTTCCGGTGTTTAGGCACAGTTGCATGTACCTATAGTAGGCCGTAAATGACACTTTAGTTTTCAAAGCGCGAGAGTAGAAATTACGTTGAATGTCGTAAGAATCAAACATACCTACTTTAAGAACTTTTTGTAATATTGCTACTGAGGAGAGCAATCAAGATTTTTTATATTTACATAATTACTCGCAAAACCTATCCACTCTAAATAAAGCTTTGAAGATAAAAAGCCGGAAAGTGAAAAAAATGCAATGCATTCGTCTACGTAGTGGTTCAGTATATTAGTATGAAATCAAAATAGAGTTTAAAATTAAACAACTTTATTCCAACTTTAAACTCATATACAGCGTATTAATGTGAAAGCTTACTGAAATCCGCATGCAGTTATCTACCTGCAGCTTTGCGAATTTGTTATAAAAGCGGAATATGAAAGCCGCATTCAAGCCAAATATCTGTCCGATATGGAGTATGAAACGAAATCGGCGGACGCGGGTACAAAATAAAATTAAAACTGTGCTATTCATCCAGTGAATCATAGGGGTCCATATACCGGCCGGCCCCCGAGGATTTGGCAACCGATACATGATTGTGCACTTAGGGACGGGCGTACTAGGCCGTTCGTATTGCGAGTCTACATACCTATACTGCCTAGGATCGTGCCTTGTGTCAACTGACCGCGGCCGCTAAGCGTATGTTGACGCGCTCAGCGGAGCGCGCCTGCACCATTATACAGATTAATGTTACTCCAAACGTGATTACAACTCTGATTGTGCAACCTAGATTTATTCAACAAAACACATTAGCCGGCCTTGTGTTATCTTTTGCATTATATTATAAGGTTTATGATTATTTTTTTATTGTGCAAGAGCAACATACTTAGACAAAAAAACACGGTCTCTCTAACGTTTTATTATGAAAGTAATGGTGGATTTGAAGAAAGTAATGCATTTTTTTTTATCTTTGTTTGCCTTTATATGAATTACACTGACTTCAATTACCATTTTTGACATAGAATTTATTATAATTTATCTCATTAAATTTATACCTCAATCGTTAGCTATTATTATTATTTGAGAACCATTTCAGTAGATTATTACATGTTATAGTATTTACAGTATAATCTCACTAATCCGGCACTTCAATAGACCGGCACGTCCAATAAGGCGAAGAACACACTGAAATCGCCAGTCGCCGCGACGGGCGTGTCGCGGCGTGACGCCGCGATTTTTTCCGTGTAGCTGCGCATAGTAGCTGCGATTCGCGGCGACACGCCCGCGAGTCGCTGCGAGTCGCCGCGATTTACGCGCCTACGCGCGAGTCGCGACTTCAGTGTGCGCCACCCCGCGATTTTTCTATACAAATCGATGATTCTACATACAAAGTTGAAAATCGCTGAGTCGCGTGTCGCCGCGATTCGCGCTGCAGTGTGAGATCCGCCTAATCCGGCACACTCCGCCCACGCCTCCCTCGCCTCTCTGAGCCTATGCGCTCCGGTCGCTGCGTCGTCGTCTAGCAGTCTAACCTCAAAACTTATCACGTGCACGTGCATATCTATCTTTTTGAAGTGAGAATAGTGTGTAATTATTTAATTAATTATGATTTTTTCTCTATAATCCAGTAATCCGGCACCCTCTGGTTTTTAATAGTGCCGGATTAGTGAGATTATACTGTAATTAAAATTGAAACTACTGAATCTATACAACTTGTTGAACACGTCTTAGACCTTAATTTAACATATTTTTTTCATTTATCTGTGTTTTATTTCATTTTATAATCGGTATTAAATAAGAGTTTGCTTTTCAAAATAGGTATTTCGAAAAGCAAATATCAGTTTGTTAATTGTTTCCAATTATAAATTGAAATAAAATACCAGCGTTACAAAAACAAACTGGCATCGCGGTACAAAGTTGAATTATGTTCAAAACTGTCTGCTGTTGAAAGTTTACAATAATATGCTCTCGAGGAGCGTCCATTTAAATGTTTCCCAAAACTGTTGCGGACTTTTATGACGCTCTCGGAACGTCACAGCCGGACGCTGAAAGCCGTATATTTGAAGACATTGTTATGTTACTACGGACGTATGATAAAATATTACAAAATGCCGTCACATAAACGCACCACGCATTTCTCTATAAAACCTTTGTCACCGACGTACTTGTAACGTCAAAAGATTTTAAATTTAATGTGTAATATTTAATCTCTGTGCCGCGATATGCGATGAGATTTAATAAACGCGTCGTTCATATTTACCGTATAAGCCATATTGGAAAGCAAAATAAGGAATATTACTAATGTCGAATGACATTAGAATATAAATTACCTATGTCCCATTTTCGAAGACACCTTATTATTAGGATCGACACGCTTACATAATTTATGAACACACAGAATGTAATCTAGATATAGATTGTTTATCTGCGTCCATATTTTGTGTTCTTTTTTGTAATTCTAACACGTCACAGGCGCAGCGTGTTCCTGCTTTGTACAGCTCGGGTTATTTGAATATGTATGAGCGTGGCCGCGCAAAGTTCGTGCCACCCGCCTGTATGAAAATGTGATGTCCCGATAAATTGTCAAAAGGGTTGATAGACAATGGAAAATAGTCTCCAAAATACACCGGCTGCCATGCCGGTATATATTTTCACACCTTATGGAGAATAGCTATTTTGCGATTAAATCATTGGTAATAATTTGTATAAATAATAAATAACTGGCCAAGAGCATGTCGGACCATGCTCAGTGTAGGGTTCCATAGCCGTAACTATAAGGTAAAAAATACGATGTAAAAAAGTACAACATAAAAAGAGCGTATCTTCATAGCAATTACGTCCTTTTATTGAGAAGCGCAGTTTATTGGCAATAACTCAAAAACGGTTAATTCGATCTTGTTGAAAATAATTTTCGTTGAAAGCATTAATTAAGCGTTACCTTCGTGATTTATTTCATATTTTTCGGACACACGGTTTAGAACATAGAGGGGGGGGGGGACACAATTTTCACAACTTTCGGAGCGATTATTTGCAAAGGTATTCACTTAATCAAAAACATTACTTAAGAACCTTAAAATGTTTTTGAAAGAGCTGTCGAACTATGTACCACACGTTGATATTTTCTGAAAAAAAATTTTTTTTAGCTTCTGTAACATGTATGGAGTGCCCCCCCTAAAAATATTTATTTTAATTATTTAACTACCAAACTAAGTAGCGGCTTATACAAGACACCTATATTCCAAATTTCATCAATATCCATCATGTAGTTTTTGAGTAAAATGCCTGTGACATACGGACAGACGGACGGACAGACAGGACGAAACTATAAGGGTTCCGTTTTTGCCATTTTGGCTACGGAACCCTAATAAATGTTTTTGAATTTTCATTAATTCTGGGATGTTGTTCAAGGAAAATGCATTCATTATTTTCTTTCACTTGGATTTTTGCGAAAATATAGAACACTATAGTCCATATTGACTAGCACCCAATCTATTAGTAAAATTTGGAGAAAAACGCCCAGTACCTACCTTCTATTAATCAAACCGCGATTAGAATATGATTGAGTCCTTATGTCATTTTTAAATGATACATGAAATTACATTGTCAATGGTAGATGTGTAGATAAATGAAAATACTTATTTCAGTACGAAAAAGTACTAAAGCTTGGATAATAACTGGCCAAGAGCATGTCGGAACATGCTCAGTGTAGGGTTCCATAGCCGTAACTATAAGGTAAGTAAAAAATACGGATAAGAAGGGATTTTTCGAAATTCATCTCCAAAGGGGGTTAAAAATGGGGGTTGAAAGTTTGTATGGGGACCAAACGACTTTTGAAGTAGGAAATCTGAAACTTCGAACATAGACTCTTCAATATAAGTTTTTTTTTTTTTTTTTTTTTTAAGAATAAGAATGTTTTATTTGCAAGAACATAGTAAGTACATTAGATGATAATAGTAAATGGAGGTGCTTATGTTCTACCGTATAGGCATGCAAAAATCTTGTGCTTAATACTAAAATACTACTTATGATACTGGAATACAAATCCATGGAAATTATATTTGATTAGTGAAAACATATTGACATACCTACAATTACGAGAATACAATATACAGTTTATGAGAATTATTTTAATAGAATTCTAATTGTTACCATTTAGAAATTCTTTGACAGAATAAAAACAACTAGACAAAAGCCATTTATTAAGAGCTGCGTTGAATAACCTAGGTTGACACTCTCTTATGTGTTTTGGTAACTTGTTATAGATCTGCACCGACATACACAATGCATTGTTTCTAAACATATTAATGTGAGCCCTTGGCAAATGTATCTTTTCTCTATGTCTAGTTGACCTGGGAAAATAACTACTATGCTTATCAAAATATTCAGGGTGCTCTCTTACAAATATAGACGCCTGTTTTATATACATGCAAGGTAGAGTCAGAACTTTAGTGGCTTCAAATAAGGGTCTACACGGTTCTAAGTAGTGGGCATTGCAGACGGCCCGTATGCACTTTTTTTGTACCAGAAATGCTTTCTGAACATCTATAGAGTTGCCCCAAATCAACAGACCGTAACTCAAAACAGAAGAGACATATCCGTGATAAGCAGCTAGAGCTACGTCTTTGGAAGAAGTAGTGCTTAGTCTTCTCAGGGCAAATACAAACCTGTCTAGTTTTCCACAGACCTCAGCAATATGACATGTCCAGCTACAGAATTTGTCTATGTATATACCGAGGAATTTTACGGATTCTACTTCATTTATTGTTTCATTATTGTACTGAATATCTAGATTATTATCCTTGTTTCGGTATGTCCTAAATTGAATTAAGCTTGTCTTTTTAATATTTATATTTAAATTGTTATGATTTAGCCAGTTGATTACATTATTTAAAGTGTCAGTTATCTCTTTATTAAAATTATCTATATTGTTGGATTTAATTAATAACGTTGTATCATCGGCAAACATAATACATGAATGCTCCAGATGATTTAATTTAAGTTGAGAAAAGTAATTTCACCGTTTTGTGAAATTCACCCCCAAAAGGGTTAAAAGGGGGGTTGAAAGTTTATATGGGGTCCACACGATTTTTAAAGACGGAGATTTGAGACTTCACACATAGACTCTTCAATATAAGTAAAGAAAATTAATTTCACCGTTTTTTGAAATTCATACCTGAAAGGGGCTAAATGGGGGTTGAAACTTTGTATAGGGACCTAACGATTTTTGAAGTTGGAGATCTGAGACGTCGTTCATAGACCCTTCAATAAAAGTCAAGAAAACAAATTTCACCGTTTTTTGAAATTCCTCCCCAAAAGGGTTTAAATGGGGGTTATAACTTTGTATAGGGACCAAACGATATTTGAAGTTCGAGATCTGAGACTTCGTACATAGACCCTTCAATATGAGTAGAGAAAGATACTTTCACCGTTTTTCGAAATTCATTCCTAAAAAGGGGTATAACGGGGTCGAAATTTTGTTTATGAACTCATACTATTTTTGAAGTAGGAGATCTAAAACTGATGAACTGAATAGAACTGAAATTATTTCAAGATTTATTAAAATTTATGTCCAAAACGGGTTGAGTAGGGGTTGAGTTTGGTTAGGGACTACGCTCCGAAACGAAACGGTACGGTACAGTTTGGTTAGGGGTTTCGGTCAATTTTTAAATTAAGAGGTTTGAAATTCCATACGTAGCGTAGCATATATTAGAAGAGTAATGACGATGATTTGAAACTTTGTACTCTTCAATTAGTAGATTATGTAAGTAGCCGGTGGTTTATGAAGTGAATTTAATTATTTTGAAATAATCCACCCACATCTGTCAACAAATATTAGAAACTATTTATGAATACTAATTGCCTAATTATAATTTACATCGCAGACGAAGTCGCGGGCATAAGCTAGTTCGGTATAAAAATCCAGTCCAGAAAATTGTGAAAAATATATATTCCAATCCTTTTGATGTTGTCAAAGATTTTGAATACGTAATACGAGCTCAGCGCTTATCCTTATTGGTAAAACGATCTTGTTTGTTTTCGATAATTTAAAATTAGATAAAAAATAAAGACTGGAATCTTTCAATATTGCTAATGTTAATGTAAATATTTATTTTGATTATATTCAACAAACTGTAAGATAATTTAAGATAAGTGTAATGAGAGGTAATTAGTAGGTATATTATTTAGTTTTATGACACGAGAGTTGAGAAGTTGTGCAACTTAAGGGGCTGCCTTACTGCGTAGTTAGAACCACGTGTATTTTTAGGGTTCCGTACCCAGAGGGTACCAATGGGACCCTATTACTAAGCCTCCACTGTCCGTCCGTTCGTCGGTCACAGGGCTGTAGCTTTTGAACCGTAGGTAGAGGCTTGAAATTTTCACAGCATGTGTATTGCTATTGCCACTATAGCAACAAATAATAAAAGCATAAGAATTGAATAAATCTAATCTAATCTGAATCTAAAGGGGATTCCCATTCAAGAAAGTATTTTTCAGCGATTTTTGCTCGACGGTAGAAGGGAATCCTTTGTGTGCGTAAGCGACTCGCTTAAGCGAGTTACTTAATTTTAAGATTGTGATTGCTAGAAACTACGCAAATGTCTTGATGTGTTCTATCATATAAATTGCTACACTATGAATGAACTCACAATGCAAAAAAATAGACATAGCTCAAATGATTACGTTAAATCCCATCATTGATGAAGAGCTAGATAATACTCAGTTCTGTAAGTGTTCATTATACTTAATTTAAATGTTTTTTTTATGATGAAGAAAATCTCGAAATATAATCCTTAATGCGTGCGCGGTCGAAGTGCAGTGCTCGTCGGCCGTCTGTCCATGCGAGCGGGTGGCAACCAACCGAGTTTTGTACCGCTAGCGGTACGTGACGTCATTCAAGGTTGCGTTCGGCGAAAAACGAGTGTTGGCTAGGGCATGCAATACCGGTTTACGGTTGTATGGGATCAATACTGAAAAACCGGTTTCTCGGTATTAGCCCATACAAGTAAAACCGGTATTGCATGCCCTAGTGTTGGCCCTCTGGTACGACTTTTGTTACGAGGCGTCACTATTGCGTGGCTGGGTGCTGGTGTAAAATGAGTTACCCATTTGGGCTCCAATCGAGTGTGAACGGTATTTTATTTCGTTGTCATGATTTATGAGTACAAAACTGAATATATCAGTAAAAATTACCGCCTTATTCGAGTAGATGATACCCGTCCTTTTATGAAATTCTAATGTTTATTTCAGTGATAAGCGGCTACAGGCCGGTGTATGTACATATAAAATTGAAAGCATTTCAAACTGTCAAAATGTTGCTAAATAAAAGTAATTCGGTAAATCAAGGGCTCAGGAGAAATCTATATAAATTTTCCACTGCAGTTTGCGGGAAAAACTAGTAGAATGTACCTAATAAGGTAAATATCAACAACGAAAGTTAGATTTATATAAATTTAGCTTATACAATAATTTGTGATTTATATTTATTCAAAATTATATCCCAACAATGTAATAAAGAAATTAAAACTAGATAATATGTGTATCATTATTAAAACTAACACTCATCCTGCCTTCTCTCTAACACTCTCTTCCATTCGTTCATCAAAGTCGCTAGTCCTGTCGCAAACAGACCACACTTTGGTGAAGCTGCGAGCAGAGAATTGAGGAGAGCTGTTACGCGGGGGGTGGTCGAGTGCCGGTACGACTGCGTGCGCCGGGGTGCGGAGGCGAGGAGCGGAGCACTACGTCGCTTACTAGGCCTAGTTACAGTAGTTCGGTGATTTTAGTCCGGTTCAATTCAAACAAATATATGTGAACCGGACTAAAATCACCGAACTACTGAAACTAGGCCGCTTACTACAGTACAGTAGAAATCATAAAAAAATATAGTCTTTATACAAAGTATTTGTACGGAACCC
The DNA here is from genome assembly GCA_947034925.1 of Eudemis profundana. Classification (NCBI taxonomy): domain Eukaryota; kingdom Metazoa; phylum Arthropoda; class Insecta; order Lepidoptera; family Tortricidae; genus Eudemis; species Eudemis profundana. The sequence continues at coordinate 26,271,734 of OX344796.1, read as the reverse complement.
TCATTAAAAATCGGTGGGCGAGTAACTCGCGCCCTTGTCCGGTTTTTATTGTATTGTGTAAGTTTTGTAACAGTTATGTGTTCAGTATGGCAATAAATGTTTTCTTATTCATTCCATTTTATTATCGTTGAATAGGTGCCCAATAAAAATATAGGTAAATAGGGAAATCTTTTCCCTCCATGCATCATGGCTCGCGACAGGTGCGCGGAGCTTGTGACCTACGCTACGCAGCCCCTTTTAACTGACATGACTTTTAACTTTGAGACCCGTCTTTGCTTTAAAGTACCCGACTTTGTATACCTTCGTCAAAATAAAGTTTATTTTTACACGAGAAACGCTCATATAAGGATATCGGTACTATGTAAACTCACAATGGTTGGTTGAAAGAAAAGTTGCTTCAAGAACAACTAGTTTGTATTTATTGCTTTCGTAGTAACATCGGATGCTTAAGAATAAAAAATAATCGAATAGATAGGCGATTAACTGAGGCGCCATATAATAGTTGTTATAATATAGGTACGTTGTAATTTCCTTTGCGGTAATTTACACACCTCGTCTAAGAAGTAATCGTATACCAACTAATGGGCTTTTATAATACATTTGATACATGATTTAATTTATACAAAACATGACAACGATACTCCCCATATTAATTTTGTATATTTTTTTAACTGGAGATGCTTGTAACTTCGTTTGCGGCAATGAAATTAGCTCTATATCTATTTTTTTGTTTCGCAGGAATCGGGTAAAAAGTATTTTATCGTCTGCTGAGAAGCGAAAGCCACTAAGTAACAAATACTTAAAGTAAAGCTCGTATCTCAGTATTGATTTACTAATTAGATACGACCTTTTGAAGAGCAGTGACAGAAGTTTTAGTGACTTTTGCTTGTCAGCAGACGTTATATTTTATCCGGGGTCGTAATTTATCTGTACGCCAAATACAAAACTCTCGGCAGGCGAGTCCCACTCGCACTTGTCCGTTTTTTTCGTTACAGCCCGGCACATGGTGTGGGCTGTCATTGGATAGGTATTATAAAATAATATGGGTACTTGAAAAACATGTTGTTATAAAGTGAATATTTACAGAAATCATCGCTCTGAAAGTATAAAAAATGTGTCCCCCCCCCCCCTCTAACTGTTGAACCATGGATTCAAAAAATATGAAATAAATCATAAAAGTGGTCTTAATAATAGTAGATTGTGTCACAAGGGAGCAAAATGATGTATTTACGGTGAGGGCGTACATTGAATCCCGAGCGTAGCGAGGGATTCTAAAGTAGAATCCGGAGCGTAGTGAGGGATTTAAGTGTTAACGCCCGTGGTGAAAATAATTTTGCTACCTTGTGACACATACTGCTTTTCACACCGACTATGAGGAAAATTCAAATACAAACGCTACCTACCAAAATAACGAAAAAGAACAAAAAAAATAAAAAAATGAAAAAAAGCATCACACATTTTTAATAAAATGAAATGTTAAATTTATAGCCTATTATTATTTTATAAAACGATTTTTATTTTTTATGGACGAGACGAAAATACCACTTCCATATTATATTTATGGCCCTCACCTGCGGCTCTGACCACAAACACCTGTGATCTGGGCTATTCCTTATTATAGCGCCCTCTGTGTGTAATATACTAATAAAGCTGTCTATGGTACGGCATATTCTAAATGGGTTCAAACTGAAAATACCCTATTGTCCTTGAACAGAAAAGTACCACTTTGATCCCTCCTATGAGGGAGCAAAATACTCTTTTTTGAATAGGAGGTGTGAAAAGACTTTTAATGAAAGCTATTTGTCAACACGGTCGGATTAACCGTTTTTCAGTTATTGCCGAAAAACTGCGCTTCTTAACAAAAGGACTTGTGCTGTGAAGATTCGCTCTTTTGCTGGTGCATTTTTTACATCGTCTTTTTTATCTGTAGGGCATTTTTAGTAGTATAGCTACGGAACTCTACACTGAGCTTGGTTCGACGTGCTCTTAGCCAATTTTTTTACAGCAAACTTCAAAAAACATTACCAAGAAAGTATTTTTGCTTGTTATAAAGAAGCGTATCTCTTGATAAACAAAAAGCAAAAATTTTATTCAATAACGTTTGTATTTCAAATTCATGTGCATGTGCCAGGGGTAAAAGTATTTTTATTTTTTCGATGCGAACAAAGGATATGACATGTACGTAATAGAGACAATTCAAAGGACATTTTAATGATTGACAATTTTGCCCTGTACAAAAAACTATGAATCACTTAAAAAGGGGATGCATTAAGTTCGAGGAAAATCGTCTCTCAATCCCACCCAGTTAAGGTACATGCTGGCCTTTGAAGTCGCATATGCTTACATGCAAACTGTATCAAGTATAATGACATAAAGTATCTTCTGAAACCAGTTACTGTTGCTTTCAGTTGATATTTAAAAACTACAGCGAGACGTACGTACAGTTTTGTACGGAAAACTTCCGATAGCTCCATTTTTTATTTAAATTTAAAATTACATATAAAACAGAACCAAACAACGTTTTGTATGAAATAGCGAGTTTATACCGTACTATTAACGGTTGGGAGTAGTAGCTATGCATTTTGTTAAATTAGCCACATTGTTATTAATTTCCTTGCAGTAGACGTGAAAACTTAGTGCTTAGTTTCCGGCCTTTACAAGAATGTAGGTAGGACCTCAAATAATTGTTGGCATATTTACTTTAGATTGTTTGAAAGATAAAACTTTAATTTTCTTCCTTTTTTGGAGTCGGTTTAATTTTTTAAATTAATTTTTATTTCTTCCTTTTCTTAATTTCAGTACTAATTGAATTACGCTGTTAAGTACACTTTTTCCTAGTGACGGATACATACATAAAACTCTATCTCAAAAATTACAGAACCGATTTTGATGAAACTTTACAGTTCCCTAAGTTAGACTATATCTAGTCTAACTTAAAAAGATTTTTGCAATTCGACTTATAGTTTTTGAGATATGCGCGGGCAAACATACAAAACACACACATACTTACGAAATTTGGCACAGACGTTTAGAAGCTGGTGTAGAGTAACATACATAAAAACTGTGCAATTCTAACAATAGTACATACATAGTTTAATTCGGTTAAAAAACCTTCGTCTTAATTACTTTTTGTTTTTTTTTTTCCGTCCCCGCAAATCTAATCACAGCCGATTATAAAACAAAGTCCTTGGACGTGCAGTAGTTAAGCTATAGACTAAAAAAACGATTAAAATATCCCAGATTTAATGAAATTATGGAGAACAAAAGAGTCCCCAAGCGACGGAAATTTAATTAAGTTAAAATGTCAATCAGTATTCCGCGCTGCGATGTGCCTGATTTTAATATAACTTGTGGATAACCATTTTTATTGAACGGTATGGTATTATTAATTTTTATATATAACTAGTAAGTAGACTTTGGTTATATTTTTGATTTACTGTTTTAATTGGATTAAGTATCATGTTGTGATATCATAATTTAACAATACCAACGCTGTTTTCACGATACTCGTTAAATATTACTGTAGTGAGCGAATTTGATAGCGAACGTGGCTTTAGATTGTAGGTATGCCCAAATTCACCATACTCTGATAGTTATTAAATTAACGACTGATTATTGCTGTCCATAGTGTCATTATAAACGAATTGACAGGTGTAATTAGCTTTTAAACATCCGTTAAAAACTAACAGTGTATTGCAAAATTGAACATTAACGCAACATATCGATATCATATCACAGTAATCGCCAGTTAGTTCCAATGAAAATTTTAAAACCAATTGATATTCCCGGTAGACAGAACGCAATCCTGATCGAGAGCTCCCTGGCGTCCCGTATAACTGTATAACAGCACGCATATTTCAGTTTAGCATTGTGTAAAGCGAACTATATACCATTGAAATATTGCACCTGCATTGCACGGTCGCCAAAGAGTTCAATAGGTTTAGTATCTATATGGGTGGCTATGGAGACTCACGTTTGTTTAAGGGTCATTGTTAAAAAATAACCTGATTTTTTGCTGTCACGATTGAATGCATAGTCAAAGCCTTCAGCCTTCAGGCTGGAAATTAATTTACTAGTAGATAGTGCCGCTGTTTGAAAAAACTATTAGGATTTATGAAATTTCGTCAACATAACACATATTCCGTATCAACTAGCTAAGAATATCTTTACACTGGTAAAAATATATTTCACGAGATCTGAGAAAAAAATATTTCCAAATATCTATAAGTCAATTAAATATTCCTTATCCAAACTAAAAATGTTTATAAATAATTGATTGAATCAGGCGTTACTTTGCGGAGATCCATGTTAAATACTTAAAAACAAATATATTGCTTTGCTAATCCGCGATATGATAACGTGTTAGTCAATTAGTGCTAACCCGTTATAATTACTTGCGTATTTTTTCATGCATTCACATGCAAAATGAAAAAAAAAATCATGCAAATAAATATAACAACCCACCACCAAAAATACAAAACACGACACGTGTTTCGCCTCTCTACGAGGCATCCTCAGGAGATGCTGGAGATGTTGACAGTCCGGCGTCCGTTGATGGAATGAGGCGGGCGCCAACTTGGCCGGCCATATTTATAGGCTAGCCACATCCCCTAGTGCAAGGTGAGTGAGATGCAAAAATACGTAACAAAGTTGATGACGCAACATTCAACAGTTAAAAGAAAAACAAGCCAGGTCAATGACCAAGTGTGATCCACGATTTCGATGCGAGTTCCAACCACCTGTAATTAGGTACGTACGTACGTAGGTAAGAGTAGGGGTGCGATCATCAACTACTTACTACTTGTACTTTTCGATGTGTTTTATGGTAGGCGCGCTTACCCCATCGGCGCACTTGCCCTGACCTTTAAACATGCAATTTCATTTCCAATTAATCGAACACACGCTTTTGATTTTAATAAAAACGCATTTAAGCTGAAAATACCTAAATTTACGGTGATTCTAGTTGGTTGGTTCTCCATACAAACAAAAAAAGGTCATTATTCGCGCCCTCGATATCAATCAAGGTAATTTGTTTCAGTTTATAGCCTGATATATTTTGTCTGCGTGAAACAACATGAGAAATCTCAAAAAACCAGAATCAACGTACAACAACGGCAACGTACAAGTCAGCGTCATCTATTAGCATAATTTGAAACCAAACGTTTTTTGCTAAAATATATATATTGCGACTTTTTGGATGTTCTTAAGTCGCGCAGACAAAATTATGCGATATAACCATAATTTATGCGGTAGAAGAGAATAATGGCCCTTTTATTTGTACATTGAAAAACCAAACCGACTCGAATCACCTTATGGTAAAGTACGCTTTATAGCCACTCGATTAGAAGGTTCAATCAAAAGTGTAACACGATTGCCTTGGAGCCTCGCGAGCCGTGTTATGTTCTAGATACGATAATTATCAGATTTAAATGATCTTAAGCTTTGAACTTAATTATACTTTGAGACATGTATAAGTTCATGTGAAATAAACACTGTTCCAATAACATTACGATTAGCGTGTGTAAATGAGATAAGTTTATATGTGTATACTCGTATATGGCTACCGTATAATTATGTATTTATCATCGGCATAATAATTCAAAGTAATATAATATGATTTACTTGAGATTCTTTCGGTTTGTTCTACGTATAAATAAGGGACATTTAAAAATCATACATACGCCCTAACAGCTGTACAAGCCAACGGGTATATTGCAGATCATGCCATCGATCGTTTTAATCAATTACTTGATTTCTGGTGGTGGTTTTTGCTGGATAAACCCCCTTAGAGGACGAGAAATTGGATAGGTCTAAAGAGCTTTACCAAGGGTGGTGTAACGGAATGCTATTATTGAGTGTCATGCGAGGTTCCAAGAGCCGCGCACTACCCTGTCAGTGTGTTAATGTCAAACTTCAGGCCCTTGTTGAAGATATAGCGGGATAACGCTAACCAGGTAACCTGTCATGGTTGTCTTGGTAAATACTTTAATTGCAGCACTGCGAAGTACCATAGTTATGGAGCAGACCTAAACGCCGCTCAGCATTCCTTACAGGATGTCTGGGACACCGAAAAACGCAACCCGACTAGCGGGAGAGACAAGAATCTATCACTTCTGAGAGCGTTATAGTCCGGAAAGAGACAGCAGAAAGGGAACGGGAGAGGCAGAATTCTTCTTGGAGGAAACGACATCGAGGCCGCAGGCTCTCCGGCAGTTCCACCGGCCCCCGGACGAGCATGTTACGAGGAATTTTGCAGTCTTCCTCACAAGGTAGCATAGCTGGCGGTCACTGTGGAGTTTTTAGTGGTTAAAATAAGAGTATTACGTAGCCTAGCTGTCCCTGAACGTTGTGTACCTGTTTGTTGACTTTTTCCACGATAAAGAAAGATCTAGAGAGCATATGTGGGTCGACCGACATGGACGATGCTGTATCAGTCACAGGAAGTATAATGGATGGATGGAAGAGAGACATAAGTGTGGATCAGAAAAGCTTGCTCGAGATTGCTGAAGACCGAACAAAGTGGCAGAATCTTATGGCGGAGGCCAAGAGTAATTTTGGATCGTTATGCTAGCTCATTAAGTACGTCACTGTGGTGTATACCTAACACGCTGTAGGGAAGCTGTTTGTTGCACCATAAACTACCATAAAGACCTGAAACATTTTATAAGGCAACATTATTAACAAAACTTGTGGCATTCACTAATTATTCTAAAAAAAAGTGTTGGTAGTAAAGTCGATTAATACTTAAGTGGTAAATATATTGAGAGCAAACGACGTGAAATACATACGAGTACTTACACTTGTCGTGTTTATCTTGTAGTGTGTACTATTCTTTACATAGACATAACGATTTTGAATAAAAATACTACAAGATAGGTACAATACAATACAATATTCTTTATTGTGCACCAAAACAAAAGATCATAAAACTTAACTAAGATAGTATTAGTCTTACATGTAAATAAATCCCTTTATACTTTTTTTCAGATATTAAATTACAGACAAGTCTGCTTAACAAGGAACATTTTGTGCTTATTTTAATTAACACGATATTTCCACAGCGCTCTATGTAAGGCTGTTTTCCACCTCGTTTCACCTAGAATGTATTAAAATTGGATTACGTTTTTATTATAAAAGCCATTGAAATTAAATTTGTACGAATCGACTGTACTAAAATAGTTTATAGTTCACCATTGGTATTCTACTAACAATGTTTCAGATGATTTTTTCACTCCATATTAATCAATAATAACATATCCCTTAGAATACCTAACTATTTATGTTTAACAAGGACATTTGTGTAAAATATCATCTTTCAGACCCACCTGGCTGAAACTATGCGTTGTTGTTGTTGCGTCACACTGTAATTATTTTATAAAGCAATTTCTGGCAAATATTTAATAATAATTTAAACGTACTCGGCTCAAGGGCGGACTGTGAAATTTTGTCGTCTGATCTCTAAGCTTAAATCACTTTGATTAAACCTGTCTTAATTTAGTTTGATAAATAACAGTCTCAAGTGGGCTATCAATTTATAGGCACAATAGTTTGTAGGCATTTCTTGCGTCTATAGCTCGTGGAGGATCGCGTGCGGGCAAAGATTTACGGCTCAATCCAGCAATCAGCGAAACGCTTAACTAGCCGATGATAAGGTGTCGGCGAATGATTGCCCCGTCTACTGCCGGCAGCCTGAAAGAAAGCTTTAGGTTAATAATGTACTGCTACAACGAATACCAGGTATTTAAAGACACAATACAGGTTAACAAAAATTACTTTTTTCTTTGTTGTCCTAGGTAATTATGTTATGTTCACCTATTTGTGTACCTACCTACTAATGGATGTATCATAACTGCTTATATTTTTGTGGGTAAATCGAGGCTAAAAGTAAATTTTCTCTAAAGTGTATGTAGCAAACGAAAGAGGTGTTGTTTTTTTAAAACTACACTGAGAAAAATGTCACTTCGGGGTAATCTTAAAATATCGTGATTTCCGTCTAAATTAGGTGCGTTGTCCTAAAATAAGAAGATATCATGTCAATATTACGTTATAATTGAAATGTTTTACGACGTAATAGAATTGTTTGGGGAGATAATCAAATATTACGATACTTGTCATAGTAAAAATTGGTCACAGTAAATAATATTATCTTCATCAAATAATAACGTTATGTAATAGAAAATGACCCACCATCCTATAAATTTGTATGATATTTATAAATAAGAGTATAACTGTAAAAACAATGACAGGGTCACCGTATTTTTACAGATTTCATAGTATATATGAAGAAGTATCTCTGAAAATACGTTGAAGTCCCATTAATGTAGTATGATAAAATTGTGTATGTTTTTAGATGACGCATTATTTTTTAATATTACAATCATATTGTTTTATGTGAATCCTACTAAAATACGAATACAGAATCTTCTTATTTTTAGAGTAAGCATCAAAGTTTAATATTACAGTCATCTTATTTTAAGTGAATCTTACTAAAATACGATGACAGAAACTCATTTACGAGTACGATCCTAGTAATCTGTGGTAGCATCCAATTTTGTACGATTCCTACAAAAATACAATGACAGCACCTTAAAAGATATTATCATCGTAAAGACTGGTCACACTAATATCAGATGACTGACTGAGTTGGCTTTTAGTTGGTCTTGGTCAGTCACATCAGGCAGTAGTGTGTGTGTTTCGGGTGTTCGGTTAATCGCACGGGTCTCATTTTGTGAGTTTTGTTGGTGAGTGGTGAAGCCACGTGAATCCATGTTACAAGTGTCGCAACGGTTTACTAATCATCATTGATCATGGATCAAGCTACGCGTGATTTGCTTACAAAATGGAATTTCACCCACTACATAGAACGTTTTAAGGTAAGTTGATGTACCTAGTCTAGGTTATGGCACATGGTTTCGTACCTAGTACATAACTCTGTTTTGTAATACCGTCTCAAATGAAATACATTGTTTGTTTTAGGATGGTGACACAGCACTGGTTTTACCACTGGACTCGTCATCGTCTGTGGGTGAAGTTGTTACTGAAGCGTCCACTGTGAACAATTTAGTAAGTTATTGCTTATTAGACTACTGACTAATGAATGTGAAGAGACTAATGAATGTCAAGGAAGCGAGGGATGTATGCCAGGATCGTAGCAAGTGGAGGTCCTTGGGCTCTGCCTACCCCTCTTCTGGGAAAAAGGCGTGAGTTTATGTATGTATGTGTACTTAGACTAGGTACTTATTTGTTGAGAAGGTTATTTTTGACATTGAATATTCTTTACCCCTAACATAAACAGATAGGTGTTTAACGTAAGTCCTGTAAATGTGACTTGATGGAGTGTTTCTAGCTATGATTCAAGAAAATCTGTTTAGCAGTTTAAAGATTAACAATCTACTTAGTTGGTAATACTATAATTACTATTTGTATTTCAGGTGACTACCATACTGAATTCGTCAGCAGAGGGAAGACAAATAATATAAATTGGACAGAAAACGGGCGACGTACCCTCAGACGTGCGTGGGCATTTATCTGCCAGCTGACGCTTACCAGGCTAAGCGCAACATCTCTGGCTGGTTGGTCACCGCCAGAAGGGCTCGACGGCGGTATTTAGTTTCTTTTTGGGCCTTATAGAAAAGGCTAAGTCGCGATCCCGCTCCAAGTCCACTCCAAGGAAAGACAGCCCTTCACACGCTGGTATTGACCTGACCGGACTTAAAGAATGCACTATGACTAAAAATACTGATCTACTAGTCTGTAATTATTCATATTAAATTCCTGCGCTATCTTATAAATAAATACCTATCATTGATTCGAATTTCTGTTTCTATTTTTACATACATACATCCGTATCTGTTCTTATTTTAATTGCACTAATCTGGTTATTTCTTGTTTTCTTTACTTTACATGTTCATTTCTTATTCATAGACAATCGCATTACCAAGGTACCTTCTTCCTATTTTTTCACGGGCTCCCCATTTTTAAACGGTTTTATTTTTTAGCTTACCGTGTTTGTGTCAAGTTTGTTTGTTTGGGTCAAATCTTGCGGCAGATTTTTTAAATTTAATAATATTTAAAAGAAATGAACCATTATTTGGACCTTAAAAATAAAAGGATCACGTAAAGTAGAAAGAGGGTTTAACAATAAAAATAGCCCGTAAAGTAATGGAATATAACTATATTGTATACAGTTATGTCCTTCCAATTTTTATATGCTTTCCTCGTATTTCGGGTTAGGTCCTATTATTTTTCCTACTATTTTCTCATACAGGGTGTAACAAAAAGGGGGTTACAAGCCGAAAGGGGGTTGTTAAGGACATCATTCTGAACAACTTTCACTGTGGGACCGACTTGATGAGAGCAACTTTATTTTTCACTCCAGCTCGGCTCCAAAATGTACTGGGATAAGAAAAATAAAGTTGCTTTGATCAAGTCGGTCCCATAGTAAAGGTTGTTCACAATGATGTCCCTAACAACCCCCTTTCGGCTTGTAACCCCCTTTTTGTTACACCCTGTATGAGGAAATAGTAGGAAAAATAATAGGACCTAACCCGAAATACGAGGAAAGCCTATAAAAATTGGAAGGACATAACTGGAAATATGAGGAAGTCACCTATAAATAGTAGGAAAAGTATTAGGACCTAACCGAATATATGAGGAAGTCATCCATAAATGGTAGGAAAAATAATAGGACATAACATGAGGTATGATGAAAGGAAACATAAATAATAGGAATCATAATCATATATTGTATGCTGGTCCTACCAACGTCAAAGTGACAGTCATCTTAAACGCCGTTATCATCAGCAACATCATTATCATCGTACTTTTAGGTGATGTCAGTATGCTCCCTACTTTTGGTGAATTCATCTTAATTTACGGTGAACAGTTTTCTCAGTGTAGAGGTTACCTTGAAAAACTGTTTACAGCTCCGGTATTTGTCATTACTAAATTATTTTAAAAGCGTTATTCATATCAAAGGCAACAAAATCACTGTTGGCCAGTCTATTCAATATTGACATATTGTCATGTTACCCCGTATTTACCTACATGGCGCCTTCAAATTAATTTTAAAGTGTACTAAAAATTAAGACACAAGTTATTTTTAAATGTCGCTGAACAAAATGTGGTTTAGTTTGAGGAGTAGAATCTACGTTTTAATTTTTGGATCTTGTTACAGGGCCTATGGTGTATTATATAATTATATTAATTTGTTTATTTATTGTTTTATACATAAATACACTCAGAAAGCTTAGTACTATTACTTTACTTACTTATTACTACTACCAGTGGCGTGGCATTGAAAAAATCCTTGGGCGAGCCGGAGCACCTTTGGCTTCAATTTTCTTTAAGAGCACTAGAATTAAGTGCTGAACTGCCTAATAAAAATACGCCACTGACTTCTACTTACTTACTTATTACTACTACTTAGTTACTTATTGCTACTTTATTTAACTTTTATTTTTCTTTTGGTGTGCAATAAAGTATTGTACTATCAGCTCTAAAAATATCGGTAGCTAAGTTAGCACCTTATATTGGTTTACCTATATAGAATTTAACGTTCATAGATTTACATTCGCAATCATTTTCCAGAAATTCACAGCTATCCTGAGCGTTCAAATCATGAAAACGCAAACCGCACCGCAGTTTCGTAAGGTTTTGGTGGTTTTAGCAAATCAGAAACAGCTCGTGTTTACCTGCAACCGTAACCGGTGACTCCAGTGTACCTTGATGTCAGGTTGACGGGGCGTAAGCTATTGCGGCACTCGTATATTTCACGCGCCGACCCATCAACGTCGAGTATGTGCGAGACGGGACGGCAGATGCCGCATTCGTGCGAACTGCCGTCGTCAGCTCGACAGGGCGTTTGACGCCCCATCCGTGGCCTATCCAAGTATCCAGGCCTTGGAATTTTATTGGTTATATAACAAGCACATAAATATACCGGCAGCAGAATCTGATGCAGCGCGAGGGCTTGCGCATTTGTGACACGCTTGAAACATGGCGCGACAGGACAGGAACCGCAAGCTTGCATCTTTCCTTATCATATTATGTTGCGTGTTAGAATCGGTTAGAGCTACTAACAGCAATAACACTGCGATATAATTTTGGCATATTACAAATGGACACATTATATATGGAGAGGACTGCTTATACTCGTTGTCAATATACTATACCGTACTGCTAGGACGATGCAATTAAAGATCACCTTTATTGACAAATGATAAAGTGGTACCTTTTGTTTCCTTATACCTGTTATCCCACTACCCAATCATTTTTGGTACTGCAAGTGCCTAATTAATACTGAATTTAGTAACTACAGCGACGCCTTTAGGTACCGCATTGGATTATGCATGGCAGTATCATAGTTTACGAGATGCTTTTGTTCTTTCAGCACCTGATTTATCGCATGCTACGAGTACAAGGTGATAATCTTTTGTTTTGGTTCAACTTTTGTAACTTCGGTTTAATCTTTGATTAGCTATCTAAAAACTGTCGAATTGAAAATATATTCTTGTATTTGTTATGTTCATATCATAGAGTTCCTGTTACAAATCTTGGGCTAATTGTATAGATTTAGTATACTCAGGGTGCACTACAGTCTTATGACTGTAATGTAATGGAATGGATGGTGCTAGGAAATATCTGGAAGATTAAGATTTCTCATTACGAAGTAGTAGGTATTTGTATTGTCTGATGTTCCAACTTAGTCCAGCTAAACGTACAATTCTAACCTACATATAAGTGAAATGGGCCACTGTTATGTACACGAGTGTGTCAAATAAACTCGCCGTCAGCCACATAGCTAGCTAGTGTTATGGTTCGGATAAGTCGCTCGCTCCAAGTTTAGGTCTCTTCCACTATGTCCACCGTGCCTATCGCACCAAACTAAAAAATAAAACCAAAAGCAATAGGTAATGTATTTATGCCACCCATACCTAGCCATAAAGTGGCTTTTACCGCACGCTACACGCATGAGCTAAACTTGTTATAGAGGGTTTTTCAATTTTAATTTTTTTACAAGAATTTTAATGGTTAGGAGGATAATATTTTTTTAACATATAGCTTTTAGTCACAGTAATATTTGTACAACATTTCTTACTCGTCACTTTCATATTTTAGGAGAGAAAAAATAAAACAGTTTTGGAGTTTATCGGGTGTTTTGAACCCCCAGGGGGTGACAGGGGGATGAAACCTTGCGTAGGGTATTAACCCTTCAAAATGCATCGTTTGGTTATAGTTTACTTTTTTGTTCCGATAAGTTACATTATTTTTGTGTGTAGAAAAAATAATAAATTATACCAGTCATATCCATATTAATATTGAGATCGCTACTTCAAATCCGGTCTCTAATTATGATAGTTGAGGTCGACCGACACTAGTTTGTCTATGAATTTAAAAATAAGTACGGTTAGGTACGTGATTTTGTATTTGCATTATTGTATTTGATTTTAAAAAAAAACCTAACGTGAGAAAATAAAGATTTAAAGTTAAATAAAAAAAATTAAGAAAAGGGTGTTTGCCTGTAGTCAATATAAATTACTACACGCTAGCCATTAAATCAGCGCTCGAAAATTTGCAAAAATGAACTAAACATCACCTATTTAGCGTTTTAAACGATTTTTAAAGGTCAAAACCTATAAATAAGAAGATAATTTGATGTTTGAGTAAAATGACGTCATTTCACTTTTATTACATACAAACTTCATACTGTCTGAACATTTTGACACTTCATACAAAGTAACTGATTTGATCTGTCAGGAATCAGGAAAGTAGCCTAATATCGTACCCTTGGTCAAATAACGACGTATCTGCAAAATGACAACTTTTCAGTATCTGTGTGTAGGTATCATGTAGTTCGTATAATTTGTATGACTTTTAAGCAATAAAAATACTTTGGACGTAAAGTCACATGCGACGTTATTTGACCAAGGGTACGATATGTACGATATAAGGGTACGAATCAAAACCTGTCAAAAATAAAACCGGTCAAGTCCAAGTAGGACTCGCGCACCGAGGGTTCGGTAAAAACTCGTAGGTCAGAATTATACAAAATTGTATTACATCACCCACGTCACGACATTTGGCCAGATTTAAGTAAGCCTTAAGAACAACTATAGCGTCAAATGAATTTCTCACGTCAGTAGCTTTGTAACCAATCACAGATTTTCGTCTTTTAAACGATATGCAACCTATTCGAATAGGGTATTTGCCTGTAGTCAATATAAATTACTCGAAAATTTGCAAAAATTAACTTAACATAACCTATTTAGCGTTTTAAACGATTTTTAAAAGATCAAAACCTATAAATAAGAATATGATTTGATGTTTGAGTAAAATGACGTCATTTCACATTTATTCCATACAAACTTCATACTATCCGAGCGTTTTGACACTTCATAAAAAGTAACTGATTTGATCTGTCAGGAAAGTAGCCTATTTGCAGGCTTCTGAAACTTAATACTATATTTGTTGTAAATGACTTTTAACTCAAACAGAGTAATCAGTAAGTTGATTATCAATCCCCTTGGTACATAGGACGTATTGATTTTAAAAAGTGGGCGTTATGGGGCAAGTTTCAAAGTCAATTTTGTTCGGCGTTATCGTTTTATACATTATATTTCGATGAGGTAGAAGTGGGTGTAAACGCTAAAATGAATTAAATAATGACGTAACAAGTGGAGTAAACTGGTCGCAGCAGCTCAGTTTCTGCTCCAACTACTCCTCACACGGTGCATTACCCTCGTCCACCGCATTCGAGAGCTATTTGCTGCCGGAGATCAGATTAATGTTGCCACTTTTCTACTTGTCGTGGCCACGGAACTTTCGCCGAACAGCCTTTTGGGCACATTTGTTACACGGCGAATATTTTGTTACAATAAGGGAAATATGGTTAGTGACACGAGCGGAAACAGGGTTTAGTTTATAATCCTTCGAATTATAAAACATAGTGAATAATTAATTGAATATTATAATACATTATCGGTAAAAGAAAACCTGCGTTACTTTCATTCATCAAATACGTGCATTTTCCTTCGGTTTGTTTAGAAATCAGTAATATTTGTTACCCAATTTCAAAACCTAACTCCGTTAATTTAATTTAAATTTGCTGAATTCGTGCATGCAATATGCAGCGTTATGTTACTTTAGCGAATTTAATTTTTAAACCAAAGCCATTTCAGCCGTTCAATTTATCGTTATTACCGAGAATCGAGCATAATAATTCCAATTTATCATAACAATTACGTTTCTAATTTGTAGCTCGTTTACTGTATTTTCTTTTTTCCTTTAGTAACATCGAATACCCACCAAGTTCAGGTCTATAAACCTTATTGCAATGAGATAAAGTCTACAAAAGGACTGTGTTTTCATTTGTACCTTTTGATACTAAACAACAATTTGTGCAGAGTAATAAGGATCAATTTTGGAACGAGCTTAAAACTCTTAGTTCGTAAGCATTCCGAATGTGACCAAGTTTTGAGTTTCCAATTACGCAGAACGTAGTCTGTTTAAATGAGGCAGTAGCGAACTGAAGCTTTAGCGCAAATATGTACAAATATAGCCTGAAATACGACTTATCTGAAGCAAAATAGGTATCCAACCGTGAGCTTGGGGATAAAAGCGGTTCGCGTCGGTACAGAGTAGATACAGCCCGTCCCCTTTACTTTCTGCTTCCGTTCTCGCGCTGCGGGTGAAAATATTACATGAAGGTGTAAACGAGCCCCGGTAAGGCCGTTATTGCCATCGTTAAGTTAAAATTTTCTCTCTTGAATAGCAACGCGAATGTGGAACATAAACACCGGCGTTTATGTTGTTTGCAAGCGAATATCGGGATGAATATAAAAGGTGAATGTTGAGTAATATCGAAAGAAATGTAGGGGCCTGGGGAGCGTGCCCACCCACGTTGTTTACTTTTATTTCACCTTTTTCCTGTGAATGTTAATTTTGTTAATGATTGAAAATTGTGTTTGTATTGTTATCTGGACGACTTAAAAAGGTTTTTAAGGTTTAAAGGAATTTGAAATACATTAGGGTGCATATAGTTCGACAATACATAAGTAACGATAATGTGTACTCAGTCAGCTATTAGGTGTTAACTAAACGGTCAAAATTTGTTATTTTTTTTAAATTGCTACTTTATTTATACTGCTAATTATTTTCAGTGCGTAAAAAGATTTACTTAACAAGTGTATATTAGTTTTACTTCAAGCAGATAAGGAAAATGTGATAGTAGCCATCCATGTCGGCAGATGATTTCGTCGTCTTTACGACAGTAGGTATCTTTTTCTGTCGGCCGGTACGGTAGGTGGTGCGGTGCCGTTCCGGTGTAATTCCGGTACCGAGCCGTTATATGTGCTTTAACCTTTAAGTGGTTTACATACACGAAGCGTGCTTGCTAGCATTTGTTTGCTGTTACTGTCCTCTGCCATGCTTCTATACCTAAGTACCTATGTTGGAACTATTTTACTATTAAAATTTTCATTGGATTTATATGTATTTTCATGGAAGTGTCTGCATGTGTGGGTGAGAAGAGAGCAACAACTTTGTGCGGTGGAGTGAACTAGACTAAACAAACGTCAGTTCAACAATACAAACAGGCAATACAGCAAATTTCCCTCGAGAGTGCTATATTACTGCTTTCTATAGCGGAGATGTATGTAAGTGGATAGTAAACGCTAGCAATTTCAAACAGGTACGGGAAATTTGGAGCGGATTTAAATATGGCAAACGGAGGGATTTTCGGAGATTTACAGGCTCAGTTTTTACTTGTATTTGCGATTTGTAATTTTTCTGTAAATAGATGTCGGATTTCGGATGCTCACAACTTTCAAAGTCACAAAAAGATCAGCAAACAGACATCCAAGAAAGAGTAGACATTAAATAAAACGGAACTAAAATAGAACCAGACCAGGCAATAATAATTCAGTGTATCAAAACTGTCAAAATTCGATTCATAGGTACGGTATTTGTTTTAAAATATTATCGTATTATATGATTTTTTTAACGCCTTTGCTTTAATCGTAGTATGTATTATACTTTGTATCAATGAATCGTGATTGTTGTAACAATTGACGAAAAAAAATGTTTTTGGTGTTATTTATAACCCATTATAAAATTTTGAGGTTTATTGAAACTACCGGTTGTGCACTATTCTTAGATATTATTATAATATTTACATACATTAAGTTATTCGATTAGTTGCCCGATAAAGCGCAGTAGCGGCCCTCAATTAATTTTTACTCTTTCTTGCCAGACTATACATACAAGTAAAATTACAAATATTTGAAATTTTAAGGAGTTGATAACTTTAAGTGAATATACATATAAAGATAAATTTATTGTTATTTCATTGGTTAAACAACAACCACAATTATCAAGATAAAAGTGAATGGCTATTACTGAACCGGCGAATTTCATCTACGGCCTTGCAATCGCTTACCCTTAGGCACTACACTGAGGATAATCGCAGGTTAGTTAAAGAATAAAACAACTAGGTACCTTATCTTTAGTTTTTATAGTATATTTATACATTAACCCGCGGCTTCGCCCGCGTTGTTCCCGTTATTGTCCCAAGAGAATATTTACCGAGATATAAAGTATCCTATGTTTCAATCCAGGACTTGGTCTACTTGCATGCCAAATTTCAGCTCAGTCCATCTAGTTGCTACCCGGTTATGTAGTAACAAACATCCGAACATTCAAACATCTTCACAAACTTTCACATTTATAATATTAGTGTGATGCAGATGATAAGTACGTCACACTACCATAATAATTAATATGAATGCGTATTAATTAAATGAGAGTATTAGTGCAATAAAATAACAACCTACTTATTATAGTCCACTCATTGCCCTGTAATCATATAAATAGTCCAACAGCTAATTTCCCTAAATTTTGTTAATGATCAAATTCTCGCCACAGGTTACGCTTATCAAATTATCACCATAATTAATATGATTGGATTGGCTAATCGACGGATTGCAGATGGCATACGATTGGCTAGATCCTATATACAGACTTAATAATGTATCTTACACGAGATTAAGTCGCGATATGCCAACGTTAGTAGATATAATTAACAAAAATGCAAAATGCAGTTAATAGTATTTTATACATCCGCTAGACAGCTCTTAAAGTCGAGTACCATATTTCTTTAGGTATCTGACTGAGGTAGGTGTACGAAATTTTAAGAACTAATTATTATTATAACAAAACGGGACTTAATCGCGTAAAAACATGCTATTACCTCGACGTTTCGGACGTGTGAAACGGACGTGGCACGTGCGAAACGTCGAGGTAATAGCATGTTTTTACGCGATTAAGTCCCGTTTTGTTATAATAATGAGTGAAAATCGTGAAAGTTTAAATCAATATAGAGCTAATTATGTAACTATTGTGTACAATATTTATGCAACTTTTTTGTTTCAACTAAAATAATTGAAACTGTTCACTTATTTTAGTTGACTTCTAGAAAAATATAAATGTAAACGAATGTGCTTAATATACAAGTTAACGGAAATAATAAAACAGCTAACATGAAGTTCTTCATGTTAGCTGTCACTGTAACCCTTCCGGACCATCAAGTTGAATTCCCATTAAGTTGAATTCCCCGAAAGTTGAATTCCCATTAAGTTGGATTCCCCGAAAGTTGGATTCCCATTAAGTTGGATTCCCCGAAAGTTGGATTCCCATTAAGTTGGATTCCCCGAAAGTTGGATTCCCATTAAGTTGGATTCCCCGAAAGTTGGATTCCCATTAAGTGGGATTCCCCGAAAGTTGTGTGGTGGTAGGACCATCCGGGTAAGTAATCTGGGGGCACGGCAGTGCCCCCGCCAAGGCGAGCAAAACATAGGCACGGCCGTACTATCCTTTTCTCGAAGCCATTCAGGCCATTTTCAGCCTCCCGTAATTTTGTACTGGCTTAAGCTAGAACCCTGAAATTTCAGGGATATATAGGGCACAATAAGTCTTATACATATATTCTCAATTTCATTCAATCTGAAAGTGTAGTTTAAGAACTATTCCATGTCAAAGTTCCTTAGTTTTGTCACTGACTCACTGATTCACTGACTGATGATCATCATAATTCTAAGGTACTTCTAGCAGACCTACAAGCTCCAAATTTTAAACATAGTTAAGGGTACGTATCAGAATGTCTAAAATTAAAAAAAACTAACGTTAAATAACCTACGTTCAAAATACCTAAAATCGGAATACCTAATGTTTTCGAAAATTCGCATTTATCTTTTTTTAAACGGAGGCCAGCGTCACGTAACCTGCGCAGTACTTCATGCAGTCTAGACATATGTTGATCTCTGGTACTGCCAGTGATGCATACACCATCTATCCAACACGATACACCTCAATACCAGCCAATAACGTCTCCATCGTCCTCTGGAAAATACCAGGAGCATTTGCCATGCCGTACACTAGGCGAGAATATTTGAAAAGCCCGCGCGACGCGTTAATGGACGCGACATGTAATATTTTTGATGGGATACAAATAAATCTTTGGTACGATTTTTGTTCAAAACAATTGTTCGTTGATAAGAAACATTGAATATAAGAAAAACTTTTCAGTTTCGAGCGAACATCGACAGATAAGTAAAAAAAAAACTTATAGCAAAATGTTTTGGCTTTGAGTACTAAGTGCAAGAGTACAATACAATCATACTTTATTGCACACCAAAAGAAAATTACATTGCAAACTTATACAAGGTGCTCGTGAGGAATCCAAAAGATTTTAACCACGAATTCCTGAGGTCATAAGGAGTAAAAAAATGTTATATGTATAACATAATGCAAAAAAACACATGAAAAAGTTACGAGTATTTTTTTTTAATTGATTTTTGTACGTAAAATATATTTTTTTATTGTCGAATTTTACGTTTTGGGTTCCTCACGAGCACTGTCAATAGCTGCTCTATCTAAAATAACCAAATCGCCTATAAAATTCGGTTGCAATGGGACAACCTCAGAGATGTACCCTTCCAAACAAAAACGTATTTCCAGCCATCTTCGAGTAATCTTGTAACAAACGTATAAATTGAATACCGTTTTCTTTGCGGAAGTCGGTTAACACTGGATGCGTCCAGGGCTCGAAATCGGTATTTTTCAAAAACCCTGATATAGCCAAATATTTTGAATTATTTTATGCTTTTAATGTAGAGCTCAGTAATGTATTTAAGTCATGATTTCGTATTATTAGATTGTCTGGTTAAAAAACGAAATAATAAACCAAAGAACGATGAGAACGGAAAGAATACCGGTATTTTTGTATGGAGCAAATACCGGTTTCCGAGCCCTGATTACGTCAACTGAAGCTATTCAATAAGTAATGAATGAGACCCTATGAAAAATACCCAAATCACCATACGTGTGCCTATAATATTTGAAGAGTTCCCCCGATGTCTCCAAGATTCCATCATCAGATCCTGATTTGGTTGCAAAAGGACTACCTCGAAGGTATACCCTTTTAAATAAAAAAATAATTTCCCAAATCGGTCTAGCCGTCTTGAAGTAATCGGGGAACAAACTTACATTCAATTTTCTCTTTATTTTGAAGTCGGTTAACACTAAAAATTTGGTACATATATTAAAGTAAATGACCCAAACATGGACATATCAGGAAAATATATGAATTTTAATCATGGGGGCACTTTTGGGAGGTCAACTAGAAAATTTAAAAAAAAGTTAGCGAACTATACGACCGCTTTAGCTTAGTTGGTAGTGACCCTACCTACGAAGCAGGAGGTCCTGGGTTCGAATCCCGGTAAGGGCAATTATTTGTGTGATGAGCACGAATATTTGTTCCTGAGTCATGGATGTTTTCTATATATTTAAGTATTTGTATCTATTAAATATATCGTCGTCTAGTATTCATAATACAAGCCTTATTGAGCTTACTATGGGGCTAGTTCGATTTGTGTAAGATTGTCCCCTAATATTTATTTATCCCCTAATATTTATATCGTGTGACATATTAAATGAAAGGGTTCACTGTGAAATATCAAATATATTTTTATATTAATAGTTTTCAAGTTATTTAAGAAAATAGGCTAAAATTGACCATTCCCCCATTCTCTACCAGTCAACCATCAGAATAGCTAAGTCATAAAATTACTACGTCGCGTCGTCAAAAGTCGGGACAGTTGACGTATTAAAAGCAATATTAAATATGTTGGATAATTAAATATCAGGGGTTTCACACAAGTTGACGTATTCACAAAAGAAGTTGTATAGATTTGTATATTAGTAGTCCTAGACAGCGGTACATTTACGTGAATAAGTAGTGCCTAGGCAAACCGAGTTTTATTTCAGTATTTTTTTTTTCAAAGATGACACCTATTTAACTAGGAAAGTAAAATATTATCTAAGTACAAAGTTTTATCCTAATCGTTAAAACCGTTTCCGAGAAACCGATGAAACAAATACAAAAATAGCTAAAATAACAAATGTAGGTATTGTATACTGCTGCCTAGGACTACTAATACTAATATACAAATCTATACAAATTATTTTGTGAATACGTCAATTTGTGTGAAACCCCTGATGTTTAATTACCTATATCCAACATATTTAATATTGTTTTTTATACGTAACAGTCTCGAATTTCGACAACTTAGTCATTTTACGACTTAGCTATTCTGATATTTTACACCTTTTGAGATGTTGTCCTGGGGCCATGTGGTCATTTTACAACTTGGACATTGAGATACGGACTAGACGAGATGCAGGCAATTTACGATTCTGACATTTTGACATGTTGACTAGGAGCGATGTGGTAATTTTGTGACTCGGACATTATGAGATGTGGACTAAGAGCGATGTGGTCATTTTGCGACCTCATCACTCTACTAGTGAACCGTTATATCGAGTGGGGTATCAAATGAAAGGACTTGATTTTTAGATTAAAACACCGTTTTTGTTTTTTTTTTAATTTGTAGTTTTTGATTAATGGCGTAAACGTAACAAAAAAATACCATTCCCCCTATTATCTTCGAAGTTACTGAACAGAAAATTCTGTAATAATTACCAATTATTAATGTCGTCCTAAATATTACAGGAAAAATATGACGGTTTTCCTAACTTGCACCGTTTTTGAGAGCAAAAATCTTAACACATAGTTATTTGCACCTACTAAACTAATCGCCATACAGTTTTTCTTGAACTATTCATGTAATTCTTATAAGTTTGTACGGGACCCTCGGTGCGCGAGTCCAGCTCGCACTTGACCGGTTTTTTCTGATGTTGCGACAACCCTGACATGACAGCGCAGATCCTGTCACAGGTGGCTGTGCCTGTCAAATGTATGAGCGTTAGACAACTGTCAATCGCGGGCGCCGTGCCGTGGACATGGGTCCGCGCCCTTAGTCCTGAAACTGTGGAGCTGTTATGTGCGTTAGGTACTGTGCGCAATAACCGGCTAGGCTATTATAGGAATTCAACATAGTGGGAATTCAACATAATGAGAATTCAACCTAATGGGATTTCAACATAATGGGATTTCAACATAATGGGAATTCAACATAACGGGAGTCAACGTAACAGGATTCAACGTAATGGGAATCCAACTTTCGGGGAATTCAACTTAATGGGAATTCAACTTGATGGTCCGGAAGGACTGTAACTACCACGCTGACACAATTTTTTAAGTTAACCAGTTTTGAAAGTTACCCCAATGTACCTACACAATTTTGTTTTGCAAAAAAACCTAAAGTAATGAAAACAACCAATATAAGAAAATAATATATTTGTTGTAAACATTTACACTTCATCACAGTTGCTCGTTAAGGGTATAACACGCGAGCTTATAGACCAGCTAGAGCCGAATTACCTCCCGTGGGTTATAAAAATCTATAACTCCCACGGGAGGAAAAACTGTATGAAAATCTGTAACTCCTGAGGGAGGTATGAGTTTAGTTTTAATAGTACATTACACAACTAGGGTGGTAAAATAAAGAAAGGCCGAGATCGCAGATGTTTGCGGCCAGGGACGTAAGCAAGCGAGGGACGTAAATATGTGATCGAGGGCTTTCTTTATTACCTCCCGTGTTGTGTAGGTACATCATTTTATGTCTACACTTGGCCAGAAAGCGGCTTTTTCCGTACGCGTGCCTTTTTGGCCAGGTGTGGCATAAGATATACAGGGTGATTGATAATTCGACCTATACTTTGAAAGGGGTTATACTAGAGCTCATTTGCAATAAATTTAGCTCAGTAAACTAGGGGTCTAAATTTGATGGTTATCAAGTTATTTGAGTTTTACGTTTTTTTAGAAAAAGCCCGCTTTTCGGACTAAAAATGATAATTATGAAAAAAGTACTTCCATTTGGCTGGTATAAACTTTGTTTTCTAAAAGCCAATGAACCAATGACTACTTCAAATAAAAATTTGTGTCAACATTTCAGAATTATCTTAGAAATAAACGGTCATGAAAACCAAAGTCATAATTTTTTTTTTCGATTTTGTTACAACTGATGAGAATTACTTGAAAAAAATGTGCGGCACTTGATGTAAAAACTACAGAAGTAAGTTCCTCAATTAATAAGCTTTCCAAAAAAGTACAAATGTTGTCAACTTTTTCAAAAATCTTGAAAATAATAATAATAATTCCAGAGCAGGTAGCGGTTTCGCAAAAGGCGTACCTGGCCCGGAGCCGCGTTGTTTGTGTCACCTTTATTTTTCTGAGGGCTTCAATTGACCTGCCTCGGTATCTTATCTTACCTTATTAGGGGTGAGATCAGGGTAGATTGCGTTCAGGCATGTTCGTGACTAACCGAGGTTTAATTATCTTCATTCAGTAAGTGATCAATTATCTGCCTTCGACCTTCTTTCCAATTCAGACGTATCGTTGTTAACTTATTTATTTTACAAATGAAATGAATTATTGTTTATCAAAACAAAGAATAATAGCATGAACCTCGTATAATCCAACGAACTAACCGAGGCTAAATTATCTTCATTCAATAAGTAATCAATCAATTACTGTCAACCGTCTTTCCAATTGGACGTATCGTTGTTAACTAATTATTTTACAAATCATTAACTAACTAACCGAGGCTTAATTATTTTTTTCAGTAATGAGGTGACCAATTAGTTAATTATTGAAAGTAATAATTTTGTAGTTTCTTCATGCAGAAAGCACGATATTAATTTATTTACATCAAATGCTTGTTGGTAGGAATAAGATTGCAAAAGCAGTAAAATAACCAGTTTCTAAATAAAATTTTATTTTAAAATAATTAAATTATTACTAAACACAAAAAGAAGCACGCAGGGTAATGTTTCGCCATACGATAAATAAATAATTAAAATAAATTACAATTACAACTACAAATCTTGTTCGAATTGCCTGCCTCGGTTGCGAATGCAAGCACGAAGTCTTGTACGTACTTCACTGACTGTAACCCGCGTCGACAGACTTTCTTTAATAGTTTGGGCAGCTGCTACAATTTTTTCTCGTAAATCTTCTACATCACGAATTGGCCTGTCGTAGACTAATGCCTTCATGTGACCCCAAATGTAGAAGTCGCATGGAGTTAAGTCGGGACTTCTCGCTGGCCAAGGGATCGGACCACCTCGACCAATCCATTTTTCTGGATAATTCACATCCAACCAATGTCGCACACGCAGATAATAGTGAGCTGGGCAGCCATCGTGTTGATACACCATGGCTATCCTTCTGGCAAGCGGCACATCCTCCAGCAGCATAGGTAGTTCGTCCCTCAAAAAGTTCTCGTACGCGTCACCGGTTAATCGTGCCGGCAGAAAGAATGGCCCGATCAAATTGTCGTGCACAATACCCATCCAGACATTTAGTGAGAATCTGTGCTGGTGAGCTCCTTCTCTGGACCTCCGTGGGTTTTGATGTTTGGGGGCCCAAAAATGCAGATTGTGGTAGTTAGTTATTCCGTCGCGGTCGAAGTTGGACTCATCTGTCCACAAAATGTTCTTCAGGTACTCCGGGTCTTCGATGTCAGCATTCAACAAAAATCTGCAGAAATCGATTCTTCTTGCAGGATCTCCCTCCTCGATAGCGTGTACTGGAGTGTAGTGGTATGGATACTGCCGTGCTGAATGTAATGTGAACCAAACCTTCCACTGAGTTATCCCAAGCTGGTTAGCCACAATCCTTGTTGATGTAGTGCCATCCGCGCGGAAACACTCCAGGATTTGTTCCTCTTCAACCGGATCATGGACTGGAGGTCTTCCAGCATCAGCTTGACGACGTTGAACCGATCCAGTTTCTCGAATACGTCGATACGTCGCACCAAACACACTTACATCAGGTAAACGGCGGTTGGGGAAGCGTCGTTGATATTCTCTGCGAGCCGCAGCGGAGCCGCCATCACAAAACCCGTAACAGTACAGGATATCCGCGTATTCTTCATTTTGATAAGCAGCCATTTTTTTTAAGAAATTAGTACGTCCGAGTTGGAAAGAAGGTCAAAAGTAATTGATTGATCACTTACTGAATGAAGATAATTAAACCTCGGTTAGTCACGAACATGCCCGAACACGAACCGAACGCAATGTACCCAGATCTCACCCCTAATTAGATAAGATAAGATACCGAGGCAGGTCAATTGAAGCTCTCAGAAAAATAAAGGTGACACAAACAACGCGGCTCCGGGCCAGGTACGCCTTTTGCGAAACCGCTACCTGCTCTGGAATTATTATTATTATTTTCAAGATTTTTGAAAAAGTTGACAACATTTGTACTTTTTTGGAAAGCTTATTAATTGAGGAACTTATTTCTGTAGTTTTTACATCAAGTGCCGTACATTTTTTTCAAGTAATTCTCATCAGTTGTAACAAAATCGAAAAAAAAAATTATGACTTTGGTTTTTATGACCGTTTATTTCTAAGATAATTCTGAAATTTTGACACAGATTTTTATTTGAAGTAGTCATTGGTTCATTGGCTTTTAGAAAACAAAGTTTATACCAGCCAAATGGAAGTACTTTTTTCATAATTATCACTTTTAGTCCGAAAGGCGGGTTTTTTCTAAAAAAACGTAAAACTTAAATAACTTGATAACTATCAAATTTAGACCCCTAGTTTACTGGGCTAAATTTATTGCAAATGAGCTCTAGTATAACCCCCTTCAAGGTATAGGTCGAATTATCAATCACCCTGTAGAACCTACCCGTACGTCAATTTAGACTAAGGAGGTTTCAAATCAGCCAAGGCTTATTTCACATCTTCAAAACTTGACTATATAACCAATTTTAGTGTACCTATATAAAACTTATATGTTATATTTTACTATTATTTCAGTAATTTTTGCTATTATTTCAATGCAATTAAATTAATTTAGTTTACCATTTTATTTTGAAAATCGTTACAGTACAATCTGGCGGTATTGCCTGTCAAGTTTGCAAACTAAACGCACTTCTTCTTCTGTCGTGGTGCTGAGGTTTTGCTGAGGCAGCCTACCGCCACGAAGTCCGATAGTTGTGACAGCTCCCAGAGCTAGCACCCGTTCAAGCACAAAAAAAAAGTTCTTCTGTCTGTCTCTTTATCTGTCTCTCTGTCTGTCTCTTTATCTGTCTCTCTGTCTGTGTATCTGTGGAAGACTATATTGAAAATGTTGACGATAAATGATTTGATTTTTGTCTTATTTTCCTCGCAAATGTGATGAAAAATATTGTGTGTATCACGAGCAGTAAGGGGATTACAAACTCGAGTCATTAAAAGCTCCTAATAGACTCTCGTTAATAATCCCCTTCTTACTACCCTCGGTGCACAATGTACTATACTATAACATTATTGTAAAGTTTCTCATATAATATCTCGAACAACAAATGAAGCGTTGCTTCCTACATTTATAATTAATTATGGAGTATAGTACTAGTAAGCCAATTTTATAATTATTACTCATTTTTGTTAGTTGTTTTATCATTATTCACTATTCGAATCGTCAGTTTTGTAACTTATAAGCTAAATAAAATTATTTAGAGCAATTTATTGATGCAATTATTATTTAAAAAAATAACATATATAATTACTTTTTATGTATATATATTGTAAAAACGTAAGAAAATAAAGATAATAAAACTTCATAATAAGATCGTAAAAACAACAAAAAAAGTTGTTTAAAAATAAACTAGCCTAGAAAGTTTCTAGAATAAAATTTAAATGTCAAAAGAAAACAAAAACGAATATAATAAATTAAAATTTTACTAATGTACTTATACACGGTGTAACATGAGGAAACCGAATAATTTTTACCCCACTAATATTATAAATGCGAAAGTTTGTGAAGATGTTTGGATGTTTGGATATTTGGATGTTTGGAAGTTTGGATGTTTGTTACCTTATAACGGGGTAACAACTGGATGGATCAAGCTGAAATTTGGCATGCAAGTAGACCAAGTCCTGGATTGAAACATAGGATTAGGACATTATATCCCGGTAAAGAGTTCCTTTGGGACAATAACGGGAACAACGCGGGCGAAGCCGCGGGAAAATGCTAGTATTTAATATAATAAATAGTTCAATATTTTCAGTCACAATTAATCCCACCGTGTTCCATCGTTCATGTAGTGTATGTGTGTGCGTGTATGTAATGACCTTTAGAAATAAGTTTACACTTTACATAGGTATGTCTTGATAACTAAGTTATATTTCTAGGAAATTTATTAAATATAAAACTTACACAGTTACCCATTAATATTTTTTATTTTATTTTATGAAGCCGAGTGGCGGGATCGGCGAGCTAATGTTTATTTCTAGTGTTAATAGTATGTATGTCACAAATTGATCTTAAAATTGACGATGTTTTTATGTGCACACACAATATTCTTATAGATGTATTAACAATGTAATGTCATTACATTAATGTCTTTAAACTTGTCCCCAAGTGAGTCTCGATGATTCATCTTATATATTGCTCGAATAGCCCTCTTCTGCAGGACAAAAATAATATTCATCTCTAAAGCACTGCCCCAGTAGAATACCATACGAGTACGATATTATACTATGGAAATAACTAAAATATATTATTTACCTGTGACGACACTGCCACCTAGCGACACTCGTTGGAAGAAGAAGACAGAAATTCCACGACAGATGGCGCTTACATCAACGCTCATACAAATGGCACAATGCCCATACAGTTCTGAATCGCACTATCGAAGTGTTTATAACGCTAACACTACATATACCACTTCCAACCATCTTCCTTCGGACTTCGGTCCCCAGGCACAACACCCGCCTGGAGAGAGATCTCTCTATTGTCCTCTCTTCCACATGCCTCTACTAATCGAGCTGTTTGACGTCTTTTAATTGACGGATCTTGCTGGAACTGCAAAAGCTGCAAACCTTAGACTATTCGAGAGATTATCATTATGTGGGGATCGTTGAAGTGTTGGGATGATTTTAGAGGACTGTATTAAAAACACTTATTTAAGTTGGCATAGTGAGTGCTTTCCCACTTAGCACTATTTTAGTAGAGAGGTGTCCGCTCTTGCTGACTGTTGTATAAGTAATGATCAAAGTTATTTTTTTTTTTTTTTTTTTTTTTAGAACCTGACAAACTCGCAGCCCCTCCTGGGCGTAGCGATTGTCGGACCGGGTGGTTGGCCGTGGCGTTCCCTGGGGTCGAACCAGGTCGCTAGCCAGACCACCCTGAGTAGGTCGGACTGGGTGGGAGCCGGGAGTGCCTGGGGTCGAACCAGGTCACTTAGTCCGGTCCACCTCGATAATGATCTAAGGCAGCGAGGACGCCTTTTTATATCCGCTTAGGGCGGGCGGAATCAGAGCGAGATCGGACTGTCTCTTTTACTCCAAATCGTGCGAAATGAGAGAACATCATATCATTTATTTTCATTATCAAGCAAATACAATATATAGTTCTTATTTATTATTATTAGGGGTAAATGATAATCAGGTATTTTCCAAATGTGTTTCAAAAAGATAAGTAAATACACATTTATAAACATTATCATAACAGTAGGTAAAACGTACTTATAACTAGGTGATTCTTATTATATTCTTATTGGATTCGTGTGCGTGTGGATTGAGTGAGCACCCTTCTGAAATAAAAAAAAACATCCTGTTCATTTAGTAAAAGTTCTAAAACAATTGTAAAACTAAATCTCTGTATTTGTAAAAAGATAAATCAAAAGATATAACCTTTAACGTGTGCTCACTCAGTTCTCACAAACTACCAACGAAATCAGGGAATGTATTCATTTAACATATAATATTTATATAAGAATTTTTAGTAAAACCTGTGCTAACTTACCTTTATAATTTGTAGATCACCTAGTAACGTATTTAAGATTTTACAAATAATTTCTTATGCTCACTCAATCCGCACACTTTCGAAAACCCGATTTCTGATGAAAAAACTGAAGATTTAAACTGCTATATATATGTGTATAGTTTAGTAAAACTAATCTGGGAATTTGTAAAATACAAAACGAACCACTAACGTGGCAGGTTTTTGGATAATAAATGTTTGTGAATGCTCACTCAGTCCTCACGTTACAAGTAAGTTAAAAATGTAAATATCTCAATATTTGTAGGATTACATAGACTATAAATTACTTCAGCTTTTAGTAAAAATTTTTACTAAATATCCACCATCTAATATTTTATATTCGTTGTCTGTTTTTAAAGATATTCAATTGCAATTTTTCTAATGTAAGTAGATCGATTAGGTTGACCACACTTTATTATATTATGGTCATATCCATGAATTAAATTTTAAAGTAAACAATTGTTTTGATTAGCTTAATACATACTTATTACAATTAAGAGTTACCTGATCCGTAATTATTACCTTTCATTTACTGTAAAAGATTTAATCCGAGATCAAAAAATAAAAATAAAACATCTTTCAATGTCAAAGTGACGTACCAGGGGTAGTAACCTTTTTGATCTCATATATTTTTTAAATGAACTGTATTTTGGATATGACCATAATATAATGAAGTGTGGTCAATCTAATCGATCTACTTACATTAGAAAAATTGCAAATGAATATCTTTAAAAACAGACAACGTATATAAAATATTAGATGGTGGATATTTAGTAAAATTTTTTACTAAAAGTTGAAGTAATTTATAGTTTATGTAACACTACAAATATTGAGATATTTACATTTTTAACTTACTTGAAACGTGTGGACTGAGTGAGCATTCACAAACATTTATTATCCAAAAACCTGCCACGTTAGTGGTTCGTTTTGTATTTTACAAATTCCCAGATTAGTTTTACTAAACTATACACATATATAGCAGTTTAAATCTTCAGTTTTTTCATCAGAAATCGGGTTTTCGAAAGTGTGCGGATTGAGTGAGCATAAGAAATTATTTGTAAAATCTTAAATACGTTACTAGGTGATCTACAAATTATAAAGGTAAGTTAGCACAGGTTTTACTAAAAATTCGTATATAAATATTATATGTTAAATGAATACATTCCCTGATTTCGTTGGTAGTTTGTGAGAACTGAGTGAGCACACGTTAAAGGTTATATCTTTTGATTTATCTTTTTACAAATACAGAGATTTAGTTTTACAATTGTTTTAGAACTTTTACTAAATGAACAGGATGTTTTTTTTTTATTTCAGAAGGGTGCTCACTCAATCCACACGCACACTTGGATTCTTATACTTATCCCACGTGATTCATACATGAAATAATCGTTTATTATAAAGACAGGTTGATCGATATAGATTGATTGACGTACATAATTAGCTAAGTATGCAGTTATTTCCGACAACCTCATTGGAAGAGTGTAATGTTATAAAAAGTATAGGTATTATCATTAGTTCCAATTTGTTTTGACAATGACACTTGCTTGCTCGTGATTTTTCATTTAATAATACCTATATTATTAACATTGAACAAATTAAAAATAGCATTGTTTATATCATTGTAAGTTTGTTGCTGGCGTTTGACTTTGAAGATAAGTGTTAAACCAAAAAAATATGAACAAACAAATTTCGGCATTTTAATCTTTAGACCAAATGTAGGTATGCAAATAAATGTGACGTTCCGCAGGTAAAGGTACCTTATGGCGGGTAGGCGCTTACGCTGTTATTAACGGCACACCTATATTCATTTGATGCTACACGACGTAAGTGCCGACCCTCCATAAGGTACCTTTTCCTGCGGAACGTCACAAATATGTTAAGAAAAAAAGACCAAAAAAATTAGACAACGCGATATAGACCCGGCACGTCATTTACATAGATAAGGAACAGGAATGACGAGACCAATGACCCCGGTGAGTGCTGTCCATTCACGTTAAGGCTTTGTTTTCTATCTTGTTAGTAAAATTCAAGCTAATTCAGGATTCACCTACACTACTATGGAATTAGAGAATCGGGAGATTCTCTAATTCCATAGTAGTCTAGTTTCCTGATCAATGTTTCATGTGTTACGATCGTGGGGTAGGTAAGTAATAGAAAAATGCACTAATTAAAAACGCAAACTTTATTACAAAATCACTAATTAACAAAACTAAAACACTTTACTAACTTCACTTTAACGCAATTATTCACTTTTCACTTAGTATCGCTTCGAGATTTGCACTGTATCGCGGTCTAGTTAAAACTGATTACCGGATTTTTTTTTTTTTTTAAACCTGACAAACTCACTACCCATAACCGGGCATTGTGATTGTCGGGCCGGGTGGTTGGCCGTTGCGGTCCCTGGGCTCGAACCAGGTCGCTGGCCAGACCACCCAAGGGCGTCCGACCGTGTACCGGGCCACGCTGCGCGGCTTTTATATCCGGATACCTTTGTTCTAGAACATTCCGGAGAAATCCTATCTCGAATGATCGGTCCAATTCCAGAAACTTCCACCGCGAGTATTCTAGATGTTTGTTTGACGTACGAACTACTGGAAGGTTCTCGGCTATTGTTGTCCCTTTCTAGGAATGTTCTATCCCTTTCACTCCTTCGAGAAATTTCATCATATACTGAAATGTACTTCAAAATCCATAAGGGGGCCTGAAAACGCCTGAATACGGGTTTTCAGGTTAATAGCGCCACCTGATAAAGGGTTTCCTGAAACGAACTGGCGCCTGAAAACAACGGCAACTTGGAGAAATTTTCTATCGTCTGGTATATGGCTTTCAGCGCCACCTCTGTAACGGCCTGAAATCGCTTTTCAGCCTACTGAAAACGCTTCTAAAGCAGGGAAAATCACTTTTGAAATTTTGACCTATACCACCGGGGCAACACATGACAGACGCAGTCAAATGCCTCGGACAAATCACAGAAGATCAAGTATCACACGACTCCTCCCAGGCATCGAAGATATGTTTTATTAGCTCTACATCAGCGTCGGTTGTCGAGCGACCCCGCGTAAAACCAAATTGCTTATTATGCATCAATATGATTTTTAGTACCTATTAAAATGTTTTGTTAATTGTGACAAAACTAATTTTTCAAAAATTTGGTAGGTAGCAAAGTTCTACACTTGTATCTTTGTAATTCGCGATACACTATTAAGATCATGCGGCATGTAAATATTCTCGCGGCATCGTGCGGCCACAAGTCACGAGCCGCTGATAGGTGATAAATTGAGGCGGCCCGAACGTGACGCGCCGCCCGCGCCTCGCGCGATGGGATCGCGATGACTCGGCGTCTCTGGATATGAACATGAACATTACACTGGTCAATGCAGCATCTGATACGTCAGATAGGCTAGTGACAGCGTTTAAGAAGTAGCGTAAAATTGTATGGGTGTTTTTTATCACGTAAATTTCTTGCTCCTATTGATATTATAGTGTATCAGTCCTCGACACAAAAAAAATCTATATTTCATTGTTTACCGCTTAATCTCCCAGAGATCTATTTTAAGGATTTCTATTAGGTATCGAAGTTTTGACTACTTCTGTGGACATAACTATTCATATTATGGGCATGTATCCGGAAACGAACGTGAACACTTGTAAATACAATACGTTATACAACAAATAGGCATCGTTCGGGAAATGGGGTAAAATTTTAAGGGGGGGTTTTTTACCTCGACCACACTAATATATCATATTTAGAGATATTTTAGGTTAAACAGCAATTTTAGCTATTACGACTTTAAACTACCTATTCTTGTAACACACACATATTATAATTAATAGATTTTGATGACCAGGGCCCCGTTTCACGAAGCTACGAGTTACAATTTTACAAGTCTAAACTTATAACATTGGCCAAATCAAGCAATGGCGTTGCTGTATTTGAGTCAAATAATTTGAATTGGTCAAATAATTTGACCAATGTTGCAAGTGTAGGTAGACTTGTAAAATTGTAACTTGCAGCATCGTGAAACGAGGCCCAGACATAGAAATTTATGTGGCACGAATAAATTTGTCATAGGGACTTCCCAACGATATTAATTTATCGATAAATATATTATCTTCTGACAGGTATGACTATGAGATAACTTATAATACGAATATGCAATGTGCACACCTATTATACAGTATAAAGTACTATTATGCTATACAATGTCATACAATTAAATCGATTTCCAAACAAAGTTAACTGACTGATTATCAGTATAATCAACTGCGACGCGGCATCAAACATCGTCGAAAGAAGGCCAAAGAGCTTGGCTTCTTTAACATGACCACGATTTGCTCAAATTACTTAAAATGAGCCAGCCAGAGTAGATCATCTAGCATATAATAATGTCTGATTATGAATACCGGCTAGGTACGCATATTATTAAGTATGTGTTTGCTGCAATAGAGTTCTGTTAAGTTACCTGTCATAAAGGATGACTGCAAATTTGTGTTTTGTATTTTTAATATAGAGCAGTATAAGTAGACTTTATTTAAAATATTATATAATGGAACTTCAAAATTAAAATAATAACAAAGGACGAAACGTAATACAACTCATGTTTTTAAACCCATCTCCCTGGTGCTATAACCCTCTGCTAGGTCTCGTGTTGTTAAAGTCATCTTAATTAATTAATATCACAGTTTTAATTATTCGTGTTTTTTGGTCACATCGTGGTTACCCTACTTAGAGAGTTAAGAGAAAAAAAAGTTTTAATCTAATTTTGTTGTGAACATTTACCTTTTAGCTTATCTAGGCCGATAATCTGTGAATAAAATGCATTCTGATACATTATTGACGTTATTTGTCATAACATAACAAACCTTTTTAGGTTAGGAAAGCGTGTCGTCATGAGGGGTGCCCACACTATGAGATTTTAATTTCTTTATTCTGTTAGCAAATTAGCAAAAGTTAATTATGACGAATTTTAATAACTCAGATCGTGCATTTTGTTCTCTGTCGTTAACCGAACCGGAATTGCTTGATTTGTATTAAGTTAAATGTAACATTCTGTATAAGCGGCGATGTTAACACCATGCCAGGACCAGATCTCCGCAGCAGTGATATGTGCATTTGACTGCATCGCCTCTTGGAGTCTCGTTTTGCATGTGACATCACAATACATGATCATAAATTTTATAGTAGTCTGTATTCTGACCAGACATAGAATTTTTGGTGGCAGAAACGTCAATTAACTAGGGACTTCCTTCCGATATTAAATTTATCGATAACCGTTTCAAATACTTATTTTGAAGTGACATTTCATTGTAGATATTAAGTTCACCGGACAATATAGAAATTACTCACTAAAATTCTGATCACTACCCATCGAGGTTTAATAATAACTATATTAAATTAAGTACGAGTGCCTATTCAAATAAACATAAATTTTAACAAATTTTTTTTTCGTTAACGTGTTTCTTACACATAAACTACTTTTAATACTATTAAATCGATTTCGGCACGGCGCCGTCCGCCGTGGAACGGCACGACGCCGTCACCGTGCGACGGTACGGCGTCGTGCCGTGGCACGGCGCCGTGGACGGCGCCGTGAACGGTGCCGTGGACGGTGTGACGGCGCCGTGAACGGTGTGACGGCGTCGTGCACGGTGCCGTCTACGGCACACCGCACCGGTGGACGGCGCACGGCTCGGTAGTTTTGTTTTAGGCGGATCTCACACTGCGGCGAATCTAGAATCATCAATTTGTATAGAAAAATCGCGGGGTATGGCACACTGAGAATCGCTGGTGTCGGCGACTTTTTAACCGGCTTTCAGAAAGACGTTTTTTTGTGTGTTTGTTCACCGATTACTCGAAGATGGCTGAACCAATTTTAAAAATTATTTTTGTTTAAAAGAATGATATTGGAATATTTTAGAGGTGGTCCCATTGCAACCAAATCAGGACTTGATGATGGGATCTTGGAGGAATTGAGAGAACTCTTCAAATATTATAGGCACACATATAGCGATTTAATGAACTTAAAACTACATTTTCAGAGATGTAAAAGGTCTTTAGGCGTCAAAACAAGACAATTAAATTAATAGAAAATAAATTGATAATAAAAATTCATGGAGATGTAAACAGTCTCCGTTGTCAAGTCAAAAGAAAGAAAGAAAGAAAGAACAAAAGCAAGCAAGAAAGAAAGAACGTATGTATAATGTATGGGAGTAATGCAAACTAAAGCTTCATTAAAGCTGTCATTTATTCTTTTAGCCTTAAAACACCCTCAAAAACAGAAGTTATAGAACTACAGTCTTTATAAAGGTGTACAATTACATCATAAGCATAAGTGTTACAATGGTGTTTGCCTACACTATTATACAGAAACAAGTATTAAATTATACTATAATATATTAATTAACCACTCTTATACAGCCTTAAGTTTCTTCTGACACCCTTGTAATTCTCTTGTAAGAGTCTAAATAGGCTGTAATATTGATGTTAAAAACGCTTATGTGCTGCTTGGGATATGTAACACAACTTTATTTTCTTTTAATTTACAAAAAAGTGCACCTGGAAATTTTGAGTATGCTAAAAATCATAAATAATTGGTACTAAATTCATGCGGGAGGATACTACGGTTTTCGTTGCACTTTTTGAGATATTCCGTTTTTTCGTATACGCTCCATACAAAATTAAAGAAAAAAAATTATTACTCCTCGGTTTTTTAGCCAAATCCCATACTCAAAATATTCAAAATCATTTACGAAAGGATACGATTTTCAAGGGTTAGCTGGAAGAGATCCCTTACAGGGATAAGTTCGCCTTTGTACATAACCATTGATTTCTGTATGCTTTTGTATAATTTTATGTGCAATAAAGAGTTTACATACATACATACATACATTTCAATCAAAAAATTATACACTTACAAAAATAAGTCCCTATTTCTATGGAGAGTCGAATTTTCGATCCACAGTGTAGCGGGAAGAGTGCAGTGTGCGGTGCGCCGCACACGGCAACGTGTGCCGTAGACGGCACCGTGGACGGCGCCGTCACACCGTTCACGGCACCGGTCACGGCGCCGTCTCACCGTTCACGGCACCGTTCACGACGCCGTTCACGGCGCCGTCCGACGGCACGACGCCGTACCGTTGCACGGTGACGGCGTCGTGCCGTTCCACGGCGGACGGCGCCGTGCCGTCGACATGGGGCCGCGCCCATAAGGTCGAAAAGTAACAGACCCGTTCGTCCATCGCCATCGCGTTGTCATACATAGATAGAACGGCGCAACAAAATGTGCCTTGCAACAAAGGCCAATTTTGGTAAATTGTATGACATTATGCAGCATAATAGTACTTTATACTGTATAGTAGATATGCACATTGCGTATTCATATTATAAGTTATCTCATAGTCATAACTGTCAGAAGAAAGTAGGTAAATTTATCGATAAATTAATACCGTCGGGAAGTCCCTATGACAATTTATTAGTGCCACAAGAACTTCTATGTCTGATTCTGACATACCCGTGCCGTGTATTACGAAAGTTATGGAACCAGAGAACTAATTAGATTTTAATTAAAAATGTACGAATAAATAAATGAATTCTGAAGTATGGCTGATTGTTTTCCTTATTTGTGAAGCATATTAAATATTTGTCCGTATAACATAATAATGAAAATTCACAACATTGCACGCTGTATGTTTTGAGTTACCTATTGGTCATAAACACATTTACTACATATTTTGTACACAGTTAATACACGTATGAAGTATTTTTGGCATAAAATTAAATGTACCTAACCATAATATGCCTCGTTAGATTCAGAATAAAAGCAAAGTAGTTGAAAAAAATCTTCAAGTAGGTAAGTGATATTTATTTATAGTTCACAAATAAAGTCTATGTATCGACCTCTCCCCCTTGTGTGTCCAGCAATAATTTACCCCACTATTGCTAAGTTAGTCAGTGAGAGTGTTCACTTTTACAGGTAGGAATCCGGTTGAAACTAAGTTCGTTTTTCACTCAAGTTAAGGATACTGTCTGTACATTTCGGCTAACGAGTGCTTTGCATAACCAAAAATGAATGGCGTTTTCAGAACCAACATTCATTAGTTGCCTCGCTTTCAGCCAATCAACTGAACAGAACAAAATACAAAATTTACATTACAATTTTTAATACATTTAGTTAAATTTCACAAGAATCTTACTATAATTGTTAATTGCTCTTAAGAGATAAAGAGAGGTAAGGAAAGAGGGCAAATAGAGATTATGTTGTGTAAAACTTAATTCATTTGAAGAAGTTTTTCCATTTATATTTTCTCTTGAAACTGAAATAATTGATTATCGTCGATCACGCGTATTTCTAAAAACCGTTCAGTGTTTTGTCTAGACGAGTGATAGTATTACATTAATAAGTAAGTTCAGGTCTTGATTAGGGTGCATAATAAAACTCCGTAACAACGATGAAATTTTTCATCCTTCTACAAATGAACTAATTTAAGGTGATCAGAGTCGGTCAGTTTTCCATACAAACTAAGAGATTGTTTGCTTCCATGCCAATAGTTATGATTGAAATATGTTTTATTTTATAGCTTGATACATTTTATATGCGCGAAATGACATGCGAACTCTCAAAACGCAAATACTTTTTTGCAAAAACGTCCAGTTTCAAATGATGTTTGACTTTAAAAGTTCAGTTGCACGTTCATTCTCTTTTTTTGAGACTTCTCGTGTCATTCCGCGCAGACAAAATGTATCAAGGTATGAAATAAAACATAAGATACCGTGGACGAAAACGACCACCCTCTTTAAGGTAGCATGGAAAACCGACCGAGTCGAATCACTTTAACATAATATATTTTATGCCACACCCGGCCATAAAGTGGCTTTGACCGCACGCTACGCGTACGGAAAAAGCCGCTTTTTGGCCAAGTGTAGACATAAAATGATGTACACAATACGGGAGGTAATAGAGAAAACCCTCGATCGCATATTTACGTCCCTCGCTAGCAGCTCGGGCCGCAAAAATCTGCGATCTCGGCCTTTCGTTGTATTACCATCCTAGTTGTGTAATGTACTGACAGGAGTAACGTCGAGGCTCTTATCGGCTAACTATAGTATCCAGTAGATTTGCACCGCCATCATAAATCAAATAACTATTTAAATATGATTCTGCGAAATGAAACTATGGGAAAAATTGTTTGCGAAATGAAAATTTGCCTTATAATTTTCGGCCACATATTAGTAAACCCTCAATATGTCATATTTATCAAAGGGGTTAAAATGGGAGTTGAAACTGTGTATAGGGACCAAAAGATTTTTGAAGTTGGAGCTCTGAGACATCGTACATAAAACCCCTCAATAAGAGTAAAAAAAGTAGTTTTCCGCTACTCAAAATTCATCCCTAAAAAGGGGTGATGTTACCTTACCGTCAACTCTGGTTGACACCCGTACGTAAAGGGCTTGGAAAAAAAACCGAAAATCAACCCTTAAGGGGCTGAAACGGGAAATAAATCATTGTATGGAATACTGGAAACTCCACGCAAACGAAGTCGCGAGGCGGTATCTATAGCTTGGCATCTTCGTTGGTGACACTCACATGTGTGCTTTTTGTTATATGCAGCCGTAACTACTCACACAAGTTACCCCCAACGCGAACGGGGGTCTCCGGAGGCTGCCTTTGTTGGTTGTCGTTCGTGTTGGCGGTAACTTGTGTGAGTAGTTACGGCTGCACATAACAAAAAGTACACATGTGAGTGTCACCAACGAAGTTGCCAAGCTATAGTCATATTCTAGGGCTAACCTATACGCGCTTTTGTTTGTAGGCAAGTGTGTAGACTAGTAATCAAATTGCTTTTACACCAAATATTAAACTCATTGTTACATAGTTTGCGTCCACTCGTCCAGTCTCAAAGTGTAATTCTAAACTGCAACTGCTGAGAATCAACTGTAAATCGGATAGGTTGGGGATCACGGATACCAGCTTTAATGAGCGCTTTGTAGCTACGTATAAGATTACAATCAATTTTGCGACAATTGCAGCGCGGCGGGAATCAGTTTGCACCAAGTAATTAAAGCAAAGTAGGTGAGAGAGCTCTTGCTTTCAATATGTTTCCGTAATGATGTACTACAGAAACATTGCGAGGATGTTCTCATAATAATTTATTTATTTGTCCATGATTTTCGAAGGTAGATATCAGTAAATGCAAGCTATTTAATTATTGTTATAACAAGTATATACTCACTTGGAATTTAGATAAAAGAGCTCAAGTTTAGTGTCCGTACAATTCTTAGGCTATCAACAATCTAGTGCTTTCATACTCATGTAAAGCTACTTTTAATGATAAATGAAGTCGATATTGTCAAATCTGGGGGCATCATCTTTTTCTAGAAGCCATTCAGGCCATTTTTAACCTGCTGTAATTTTGTGCTGGCTAAACCTAGAACACTGAATTTTGCGGGATATATAGGGCATAATAAGACTTAAATATATTCTCAACAACATTCAATTTGTACGTGTAGTTTAAGAACTATTGCACGTCAAAGTTCCTTAGTTTTGTCACTGACTCACTGACTCCCTGGCTGACGATCATCATAATTCTAAGGTACTTCTAGCAGACCCACAAACAAATCTTAAACATAATTAGTTTTTAGCCTATCAAGTCATGCAAAACCTAAAAAATATTGCAATTTCAATACGAACTGCATAAGTGAGTTTGTAATTCTATACAAATACATGCGATTACAAAGTTACTTTTGTAGTTCAAATATAATGGATTGGAATGTAATAAATATAGGAAGACCAAAAGAATACAAAAAGAAATGAGATCCCATCACAACATTACATGTAAAAAGATGCAAGTTTCGCAACACAGTTCTTCTACAACAAAAAAAAACGTTTGGGATGTAATGTTAAAGCAAGTCAGTACCGGGAAGGTGTCCACAGAACTCGATTTCCACCGACTTGCCTATTATTTAACAACTCACTAATAGTTCTCAAATAAAGAATCCTCCACGGGTAAATAATAGGCAAGTCAGTGCAAATAGAGTTCTGCGACCATCTCCCTGGCACTGACTTGGTTTAAAATTACATCTCAAGACTTGTTTACATCTTTCTACAATTAATGTTTTTGATGGGATCAATGTTTCATACATTCCAAAACTCAATTCTATTGTGTTATACCTACATATTATGGAACATAATGTTTACATTGTTGGTCGCCTGTAACAAATAGTTTCAAGAACAATGTAATAATGGCTTAAAATTGGTTTGTTTATTGTTGTACATACCAGGATAGAATTCAAACATCCATAATTAAAACCAATGCAATTAAATGTAATTATTTTGCATAACTTCACATTACATGGAAATGGGATAAAAGATTCATCTGAAATTATTATTCAAGCACAAATATAGTTCCACGTACATATTTTCAATTACCCTACAATACGTTTTCTAGTGAAAGGAATTCCGAGAGCGTTTAATTGTTTTTTTTTTACACTTCGACAGTTATTGATCGTCTGCAGACTTCCAATACCTTCCTGTTTTATTTTACAAATAGGCTGCTACTTATAGAGGCATGATAAATCACTTCGGAAGTGAAAGCGGCTTTTTAAACATTTGGTAGTCTATTAATCATATAATGGCAAGGGTCTTATGAACTGAAAAGTTTGAAGTTGAATCATTTTACTTAATTTTTGGATCAATTCTTGAATATGAGATTAGAATAGGTAAGAGTTGCTGGTCATTGTCTAAAATAGGATTTACTCTCAATTATTGGGGATTGGCCATATGGATTCTCTCATTGCTGTTTGAGCTCAATACTGAAATTGCTATCATAATTATGCTAATTTTAATTATTCTGTATGTTAAACAAAATTGCACACATGTAGCACTTATTGCCCTGATGACATTATTACGATCGATACGGATTATTATAGTTCTATACAGAGGATTTAACTAACAATAATTCAAACATACACACACACCCTCACGCACAATTTCCACAACATTAGATAATTACAGTTATGGCTCATCAAATAGAATTGTCACCAGCTGAACCACTCCGGATAATTAGAGCCGGTAAAAACTGCTCTTGCACCAGACCCGGCATCGTGATGTTTTGATGGATGAATGCATTTGTATTATTAGGAAACTCTGAGATAATGCGCACTTACTTTGATTATTGTGGCTCGACGCTTCTCTTTCGGGTGATTTTCCGCATCTTGATGCGAAACGTTCCATTCGTTTATTTATTTATTTGCGGTAAAACGGGTCATGATGAGTCTTGTAATTACTATGTAAACGGCATGACATTTCCTTTTTTCGTTTTTCATTGTGTATTGTGACCAAATTAAACTGATTGTAGAGAAAATTATGAGAGTGTTTTCGGTTTTATTCGTTTAAGGTCTTCAATATAATTTCAGTCTGGCTGTATTTTTATACGTGCAGTGCATTTGTATATACAATATTTTTGCTGAGTGAGTAACTTTTCCTTTTATGTATTTAATATGGTCAACTAAGCATAATTAGATTGAATGCAGTACTGTGTTTTTAAAAAAAAAGTGTAAAGACACTTTTCATGTATTGATCCTTCAAATTAATGTTTGCATGACCACATTATGTGGTCCAAAGCCGTCTTTGATACGGGTAACATTAGGTCGCTGACTCTTTTTAGGGTTCCGTAGCCAAAATGGCAAAAACGGAACCCTTATAGTTTCGTCATGTCCGTCCGTCTGTCTGTCTGTCTGTCTGTCTGTCCGTATGTCACAGGCATTTTACTCAGAAACTACATGATGGATATTGATGAAATTTGGAATATAGGTGTGTTTTATGAGCCGCTACTTAGTTTGGTATATAAATAATTAAAATAAATATTTTTAGGGGGGGCACTCCATACATGTTAAAGACAGTAAAAAAAATTTTTTCAGCAAATATCAACGTGTGGTACATAGTTCGACAGCTCTTTAAAAAACACTATAAGGTTCCTAAGTAATGTTTTTGATTAAGTGAATGTATTTGGAAATAATCGCTCCGAAAGTTGTGTAAATTGTGTCCCCCCCCCTCTATTTTCTAAACCGTGCGTCCGAAAAATATGAAAAAAATCACGAAGGTAACGCTTAATTAATACTTTCAATTAAAATTATTTTCAATAAGATCGAATGTACCGTTTTTGAGTTATTGCCGATAAACTGCGCTTCTCAATAAAAGGACGTAATTGCTATGAAGATACGCTCTTC
Source organism: Eudemis profundana (assembly GCA_947034925.1). NCBI lineage: Eukaryota > Metazoa > Arthropoda > Insecta > Lepidoptera > Tortricidae > Eudemis > Eudemis profundana. Next base: position 26,229,237 of record OX344796.1, on the reverse strand, counting down.
TGTTGTTGTACTTTTTTTACATCGTTTTTAGGGTTCCGTAGCCAAAATGGCAAAAACGGAACCCTTATAGTTTCGTCATGTCCGTCCGTCTGTCTGTCTGTCTGTCTGTCTGTCTGTCTGTCCGTATGTCACAGGCATTTTACTCAGAAACTACATGATGGATATTGATGAAATTTGAAATATAGGTGTGTTTTATGAGCCGCTACTTAGTTTGGTACATAAATAATTAAAATAAATATTTTTAGGGGGGGCACTCCATACATGTTAAAGACAGTAAAAAATTTTTTTTTCAGCAAATATCAACGTGTGGTACATAGTTTGACAGCTCTTTAAAAAACACTATAAGGTTCCTAAGTAATGTTTTTGATTAAGTGAATGTATTTGGAAATAATCGCTCCGAAAGTTGTGTAAATTGTGTCCCCCCCCCTCTATTTTCTAAACCGTGCGTCCGAAAAATATGAAAAAAATCACGAAGGTAACGCTTAATTAATACTTTCAACGAAAATTATTTTCAACAAGATCGAATTAACCGTTTTTGAGTTATTGCCGATAAACTGCGCTTCTCAACAAAAGGACGTAATTGCTATGAAGATACGCTCTTTTGTTGTTGTACTTTTTTTACATCGTATTTTTTACCTTATAGTTACGGCTATGGAACCCTACACTGAGCATGGTCCGACATGCTCTTGGCCAGTTATTTAGAATTTACCTAAAGATTCTCCTTATTAGTGGTTCCAATTTTTTTTAAGTTCTTTGCTGAACTTACAACGCTAAGAATCGATCTTATACAAGAAACCTTTGAGTGGCGATGCAAACTCGACAAAAAAAAATGATTAGACGACGAGAGCAATATTAAAAAGACAAAGCTAATTAGGCAAATATTCCCCGAAATATTATAATATGACTGGGCCCCATATACCTTATATTAAAAGTATAATAATTAAAAATACTTTGAATTTCGAGCCCATGCTCGTATTCCTCGTAAAATACGTAATATATTTGCCTTTGCCCGTGCGCTGTAGTAAAACTTCAGCATAAGACAATTACCCAACTTTCAACGTAACTACCCACGTCAGGAGTATAAGTCGTTAGAACGTAAAGGTCTACTGGCTTTAGTTGAACTCTTACACAGACAGGTGTTGCCAAAAGGAAAACTTTACGAGTTTGGTACACTTCTAACCAACTGCGTGGAGTGTCGCCGGCATACATCACGTTCGGAGCCCGCCAATTTGTCTGTCATTTGCCAAATCCGAACGCGGCTCGAATAACGCCCCTCTCCGTGGGTCCGTAAATTCAGTATGTTTAGTGTCACGTGGGTATGTGTCTATTCGCCGTGTCGCGTAGGTATACGCACTGGGTAATCCGAAGCGTAATAAAATGAATAAACTTTTTCCGCAATTTTGCCACCATTTTTACGCACAACATCGACGTGCTGAGCCTACTCGTATGATTACAGAAACTGTATTTGAAAGAGTTAACTTTTGAATATTGATTGTCGTAACATATTTAAAGAGTGCATATAATTAAGTCCATGCCATAGTTGCAAATCGTACCCTTGTATTCTTACAAAATGTGGCGAAATGATTTAATTAATTACATAACATTCATTTACCTGAAAATATATAATCCCTAGTTTTTCATAAAAATGTTCGCACTTTTAAGGATTGAGCGGATATTATAAAAAAAATGTTACGAGCGAGTTTTTAAAATACGCATACCAAATGGGTAACAAATTTATAAACTTCACTAATTAGGCGGGTGTTGGCCCGAGTTTCATGTTTTCCTCTGAAACATCGTAAAGTTCTTCGAAGTTCCTAATTTGAAACGGCCGTGAACGTTTTGTATGGGCATCAAGGAACAGCGATTTACTAATAGCTGTTTACATCAACTGACAGAATTAAATAGATGCTGTTGCAGTCATGTGAGAAGATCAGTTTAAATTAGAATAAACTCAAAATATATCTGAATTAGCAGATCTACATTAGGTGAATCTCACTGTAGAAAACACCCAATAATTAACAGCATCAATATGAATGGAACAGAATATACGATAACTTTAACACTGGCAAGAATAAAAACGAAATGACACAATACGAAAATAATAAAAAAATTAAAATCATGTCAGTAGGAATAGGCTTGGCACAACTAACTGCATGACACGATAAGTAATCAAGTTTATGACTTAAAAAGACTAAAATCAAATAGATGTCTAAAAACCACTGTTTTCACGCCACTGCTCGGAAAGGTAGTAATAGATGGTCGGAATTTAGGCCGCAAAACGGAGAGTTCTTGGACAACCAATGAGACGAGTCAACAATGTAATCAGACGCGACAAACTAGTACATTACTACAGACTACAGAGGCCGGGAAGTGCGGTGTTGCCGGCCGAGTACATATAGATGGCCGAGCGAATGCGAGGCCAGATAGTTACGAGGCTGGCAACCCCATTTCAAGCCGAGGTATGTATAGTGCTTTTCTCAAATATGCAATGGAATAAATAACTTTATTTTCTAGAGACACTTAAAGTAAAGTTACACAAAAAATAGACTTACAGAATGAAACATTTTCAATTTCCTTTCCAAAAACTGTTTCAGTATACATTTTTACCGCGAATATTTAGATGAAATATTTTAAATGTGTATGGTCCCCATGATTAAAATTCATATATTTTCGTGACATGTCCGTGTTTGGGTCATTAACCTTAATATACGTACCAAATTTCAACTCAATCCGACCAGTACTTTCGGAGCAAATTGGCTGTGACAGACAGACAGACAGACAGACACACGAGTGATCCTATAAGGATTCCGTTTTTTCCTTTTGAGGTACTGAATCCTAAAAATCATTAGGAAGATGGCGGAATAATTTATTCGTTTTATAAAATAACAAATAGGTGTTATTATTGCCATTGGTTTCTTAACGACTTCGAAAAATACAAAATTAACATTTGAATTACTTTACTTATTTTTTTTTTCTCAAACATGCAAGGAAATATTGACGTTATGTTTTTTATAATAGGCCGCGAAGTACCATGTTTCCGGTGCGGCTAGACGAGAGGGAGATTTTCAATTCCTATTACACATTTATTTGTGACCCAGCATTACGGCGTTCAGCCATTAAAAAAACTATAAGCAATATTTGCTTGTTAGTTCAGTCTTATTATCCCTTTATTTATATAAAATCGACATGAACATAAAAAATATCACATTATAGGGCATTTTTATTTTTTAATCAACGGTTCGGCGAAACTTAAGCTATGTTCAAATACCTTCTAACCTGTCAGTCCGTGACGAAATGTATGGAGTTTGTCACTAATCGTCAGTTCTGTGACGACCTGTTAACTGTCATTTAGGAACGCACTTTAAATAAAAAAAAGCCCTATAAACAATTTCATATAATTTTTAACACGTTCGCGGACAGTAAGTCACACCTGTTTGACACAAACATTTTGTATGGAATTTTTGGAACTGTTACAGCAGGTTCGTCACAGTTGTGCCATTGTGTACTGTTTATATGTGACAGTGAATGCTATGTAAGTCGAATGCTATACCAGCGACGTCAAATATGATACTTTGTTATACCACGTTATGTGACAGCAAATGTTGTAGCATATAACTGCTATAGCAGTTCTGTCACATGGTTTAGTTAGCTTGTGATATATTATGACAACGAATGCTATAAGTTGCCTGCTATAGCAGCTCCGTCTGATTTGTTGTACTATAGTATGTAACAATGTGACACGGATGCTATATTTTATCACATTTTTTTTCATGTTTTAATCAAAAAATATGTTATTTTTATAAATATGTCATCATAATATCGGGATTGGTGATGACGACGGTTGAGACGCTCTAAAATCCACCCAGTCTCTTCCCATGGAGTATCATTTATGGATGGAATTGGACCTATCAAGCTTGATAGGTGAAGCTGCTCGTTCGCTTTGTACTGATTGCGGCGACAATGCTGACAGGTTTGGAGATGAAGGCAAAAAGTCGCTTGGTGGCAAATCAACTGGCACAGCTAAGTGAAAGTCAGGATCGGCTTGTGGCGCAGTAGCTGGCTCAATTGGTGGCAAAAGGGAAGGCTTCGTTTGCGGCGAAAAAGTTAGCGCATTTTGTGCTGAATTAACTTGCTCGCTTCGAGGTGAAGAGGGTGATGATAAGGCTGATTCGTTTCGCAGCACATAAACGGGCTCTCGTCACGACGAGGAATGTCTAAAGGCGAAGTAAATCTAAACCAAATTGTAAACACTTTTATTACACAGTGCTAAGCAACCCATACACCCATTACAATGCAAGCAGTAGAACAGAGAACGAACAATATTATAATTCAAAGATTATTATTACCTAAAATGATTATTACTGTATTAGTTTATCAAAAAATAGGTATCATCATTCATGCCTGCGTTTTAAATTCTTGCCACCATTAACACTAGTTATAGGTCAATAAACAGTTAGTAAATAAGCCTAGTCATTGCAACACATCATATTATGCTAGAAAACCATACAATAAATGTTACTTATGATGATGGAAATAATGCTTCGAAAAGGCTCCGTAGCTCGAAATTCACCAACATCACCATAGACTACTCAGCGGCGCACTCGCCGGTTGATCAAGCAAACTTTCATACAACCGCGACTGCTATAGCATCTGTGTGCATGAGAGGGGGGTACGATAGCCGGCAATACATGTTCAGCTTGTTTGTGTGCGAAAAGCATGTAATATGACAGTAAGCGCATCTGGACTACAGAAAAAGTGACAGTAAAGATAGATCTACTAGTATTTACTATGGCAAATCGCATTCTTTAGCATTTGCGCTCAGGAAAGAACCTCAAATCAAGACTGCTATAGAATGCGTGTCACAAAAGTTACTCAAAATTCGAATGCTATAGAATGTCTGTCCGCGAACGTGTTAAGTTCAAATTTAACTACACGAATACACATTTAAAATATTTCATTTAAATATTAGCGGTAAAAATGTATACTCAAACAGTTTATGGAGAGAAAATTGAAAAGTTTCACAATCAAGACGGCACAATGTTTTGAAGTTTCGCGTGACGTCAGATCGCTGTAATTTCTACTTAGAAGAATCGTCACAAACCGCCACTCCGGAACTTTGATGTTCCTTACCTTCGTACATTTTTATTAATTTGATGATAAAGCAGAAAATACATGTCAAAGAAATTTTCGATAATCTAATTAACGGACAAGTATTTATACTTACCTAAATATTTCTTAACTCAGGCCTCAGGCGTCACCGATAATCAACCTATTGTAGACGGCGTGTTTTCTTAGATTTGATCTGTTAGTCTTAAAATTTGTTAGCGATTGATTGAATTTTGATAGTAAGAAGTGGCCGTGAAATCAAAAATGTAGCTCGTTGGCTCAGTAATACGCTCACTTTTCTTGAAGAGACCTAATTTATATTTATCAGGAAATATAATCGAGTATACAAAGGATTTGTATAAAGGTGGCTGTTGTTCAGTTATTTGCCGAGAGAATGTCATGTTGAGGGTCAAAAAAGGACGGTCTTCGTCCACGCTCGATTTTGGTGAAGGCGATGCTATGCATGGAACGTGCGAGGTATGATAAATTGTATTAGTCGTTACGCTCTATGGACGCTTGACCTATTTTATTGGTAAATCTAATATTTTGTAAAGCACTCTGGGTCTGAAATCTAAGCTATTTTGAACGCTAACTTAATTAAAGCTGTTTTGGAAACGTTGAGAGGAGGATCATTAAATTACCAAGTTTGAACTTCGATCATTTTCAATTTATTAGGTTAGCTGGTTCGGAATATTAGCTCTTAGAATAATTGGCTTTTAACTAGGGCAAAAACACGCTAAAGTAAACCTTGAGAAGCAGAGTTGTTTTGCTGGTTTAAGCTTTGTTTTACCCCTAAGTAAAACCGTGAATAATATAGGTATATATTATTCCTGAAATAATTCCATCAAAATAAATCTATTAGGGAAATTCCACGACAGAGAGTAACGTAAGTTCTAATTTCTCGCGTGTTTCTCCATTAATGGAACGAATTCAGGTGTCAATATATCTAGGGATTAAAGTTATACTTATCTAGATTAAAATTAATACTTAAATTTACGCCATAAATAAATAAACACGTGATGAAATGGTAACTTCCGTTACATTTTCATGGAATTGCCCGTTTATATTCTAGTGATTCTATTTTAATAAGTTTCGCAAAAAAACATAATGTTAATAACTGCGTCTTAACTCTAAGCTAGTTTGTACCTGTCAGGAGCAAATGAGGTATGTCCAATAAAATCATAATGTTGACCATTAAGAGGAAACAGGAGGGCAGTTTTTCCATACAAACGTAGTTCCCTGTTTCCTCCCTGGATAATGCCAGTAGAGCAATAATTTTTTGTCCAAAAATCTATGGCTACTATTGATATGTTCCTATGTTTTCCTTTTTACGATAAATTGATTCACAAAAGAGATATTAACCTTCAAAAACCTAAAAAAAATGCCAGATTTTCCACTGTGTCCACACATCCAGAAAACAAATTTGACTAGATTATTAAAAAAAAGGAAAAAATAGGAACACGGCCAAAGCCTTTCTTTAATGTTTAATAAAAAAATTAGTTAAATAGGTTAAGTCTTGGGGAAGAAATCAGGGGACTACGAAACGTTGTTTTCATGAAATTTTAAAAGGTATTTTCGGTCCAAGCTGCAGTTGTCTCTCGCTCTGCGCGGGAGAGGCGGGCAGTGCGGGACAGCAACACATTTTACAAATACCTAATTTTCAATTTTCTCCACCTTACTGTTTCCTCTTAAGAGGAAACAGGAGGGCAGTTTTTCCATACAAACGTAGTCCCCTGTTTCCTCCCTGGATAATGCCAGTAGAGCAATAATTTTTTGTCCAAAAATCTATGGCTACTATTGATATGTTCCTATGTTTTCCTTTTTACGATAAATTGATTCTCAAAAGAGATATTAACCTTAAAAACCTAAAAAAAAATGCCAGATTTTCCCCTGTGTTCACACATCCAGAAAACAAATTTGACTAGATTATTAAAAAAAAGAAAAACATAGGAACACGGCCAAAGCCTTTTTTTAATGTTTAATAAAAAAATTAGTTAAATAGGTTAAGTCTTGGGGAAGAAATCAGGGGACTACGAAACGTTGTTTTCATGAAATTTTAAAAGGTATTTTCGGTCCAAGCTGCAGTTGTCTCTATCGCGCTTTGCGGGGGAGAGGTGAGAAGTGCAGGACAGCGACACATTTTACAAATACCTAATTTTCAATTCTCTCGACCTTACTGTTTCCTCTTAGTCTTCAAACTAAAGTGACAATGCGTCTGCTAAAGTCGCAAACTTATTAACTTATATTGTTTCCCATATAACGTTACGAGGTTTGCGACTTTAGCCGGCGAATGGTAACACTGTAATAATAGAACCGGTCAAGTGCGAGTCGGACTCGCGCACCGAGGGTTCCGTACAAAATCGTCAGTAGATACGTGAATAATTCAAGAAAAATTGTATGGTGGGACAAACTTAACTTTGCTCTTGTAAAACTGTTGTCCCCATACATCGATATATGCCGCGGTTAGTTTAGTAGGAGCAAATAAGGTTGTCTTACGATTGTTGCGAATTTCTAAAAAAAACGCTGCAAGTTAGGAAAACCGTTTTATTTTTCCTGTAATATTTAGAATAATGTTAATAATCGGTAATTATTACAGATTTTTCTGTTCAGTAACTTCGGAAATAATAGGGGGGGAATGGTAATTTTTTAAACTTTTTTGGTCTGTAATCAAAAACTACACATCTAAGAAAAAAAATTAAAACGGTTTTGAAATCTTTATATTAAGCCCTTTCATTTGATATCCCACTCGATATATTAGCTCAAATTTTGATTTTCGACATCCCATTTCAGTCCCCTTTAAAAAAAAAGTAAAAAAGGTATAGGATTTTTTTTCTGTTCCATAGGCTTAAATTAGCGGTTTTTAACACTATTCCAAATTTCAAGTCGATAGCATCAGTAGATCTTGAGATATCTTGCTGTGACAGACGGACAGACAGACAGAGTCGCACCATAAGGGTTCCTTTTTTACCATTTTGGTACGGAACCCTAAAAACCGGGCGAATGCGAGTCTTATTCGCACACGAGAGGGTTCCGTAAGCCGTCGAGCAAAAAACGCCAAAGAAGACACGTGTCTTGTACGAGTATAGGGTACCTTTACCTATAATTATACCTTTAATTTTTAATATAATATATACTATTTGTTTATATAGCGACAATAGAAATACAAATTGCTCTACCTATTACGGTTTAAAAGATACCTGTGACAGACGGACAGACGGACAGTGAAGTTTTATAGTAATAGGGTCCCGTTGGCACCTTGGGTATGAAACCCTAAAAATTATATATGATATATATATTTCATTTATAAACCTATAATCACGTCACAATTGTGATGTATAAAACTAGGTACGTTAAGCCTTTGATCCCGAGTTGGCTGGCCAGCGATCGCTACATGGAGCCGAATGCGCGCCTAAGCCCGTAATTGATTTCACACGTTGCTGCTTAAGATGGGATTGATTTGGGAGGTAATTGAAATATGACTGTCTAATTACTTGAAATCAATATTACGAGTAGCTTAGTCGTAAGAGAAATAGAAGTCTGACTTCCTTGCACGACTGCTACAAAATTTCTACCTGCTTAAATGCATATTTATTTTTAGCATTCCACGGAAAAGTTACGTAAGCGACACTACCTTTTTACCCGACTGAGGCGAAGCCCAAAGGAGGGTTATGTGTTTGACCTGTATGTATGTATGTATGTATGTCCGTTCCTGTGTCCGCTCGTAACTACTCAACGGCACAACCGATTTTGATAAATGATACATCATTAGATAAGTCTTGATGGCGCGAGTGTCACTGGGTATGAAGTTCGTGAAAATAAACGAAATGACGGATTTTATGCACTTTTAAAGTGCATCGCGGTCGGGTTTTTTTTAGTAAAAATGTGGTTATTAAATTAGGAAGCCGAATATCGGTTTGGTAATATTATAACTTGGCTTTATGATTTGGGAGTGTTTCTTAGCAGCTAATAAGTTTTATTATGGTAGCTACTATAGCGTTAAGTGTCAAAAAGTAGCGTTAAGTTTCATGGACTGCTCCATTTCTTCATCATCATTTCAATCAGGAGACTAAAACAATACAAATTAGCTGCTGAACATGTCTTCTCAGACTTGCCCAGCAAACGATTGCACGTTCTCTGCCTCCATCCGCTTCTTCTTTAATCAGGTTATTGAACCATCTTGTAGGTCTAGGCTTCGTCTTTGGCACAGAGATATCTGTGGGTCTAGTGAAAAGGGGTCCAAGTCAAACTTATACCAGGACCAAAAGGTCACAACTCTATAGTATGACTTAAGCCCTTTTGCTCCTAGGTTAAATGTGACTTGTACCCCTTTTCACTATATATCGGTATGTATGTATCGGTATCGCCGATATTATACAACCGATATTAGAAGAGCGCGAAAAGAATTTGCTGTATGAAAAAAAATCTACAAAAAGTAATTTCAATTTCTGACTTCATTTATGTATTGGTCTATTACCTTGTGCAATGATAATTACTATATTAATTAATTCTTTGGTTCTTAATAAAAAAATAATAATTTGGAGTAGACAATTTATTTATTTTTACTTTACACTTTCAAGGTTGACTCTCTGGTAAATATAGCCAGTAGTCATTGCCATTAATTATAATAAGGACATACAAATATCTGAAGTTCATACTTCAATTACGTAGCTAAGATATCTGTATCGGTATCGGTATCGCCGATATTAACTACTATATATCGGTATCGGTATCGTATCGGCAAAACTGTGTATCGTTACATCACTAATTAAAACGAAGATTGTACTCCTCAAACTGAACAACATTTGTTCAGCGACATTTAAAAATAACTTATGTTTTAATTTTTAGTACACTTTAAAGTTTATTTGAAGCCGCAATGTATTGCGATGTTTTTATGTTTGTAGCGTGACAAGCGACGTCAATTAGACCGATGTTAACATACATTTAAAAAACTATTTAATTTGTATGAAAAAGATAAAACCTTAAGATTTTAAAAGTTGTTGAACAAAAGTTTTATTGTTTGATGAGTAGAATCTACGTTTTAATCATTAGCCCCGGTTACAGGCCTCACATTGTATTTCTTCGGCGCGTGGTCACGACTCAAGAACTCGTTGTACCTACGTGTTTGCCAAATAATTGAATTTCACTAAATCACCAAAATTCTTTGGAAAATAGGATACTGTAAGGTTTGTACCATGCCATGCAAACCTTACCGCCTTGTATGACAGACTGGCAGCCTTTGGAACTATTAAATATTCAAATTTAATCGAATTGAGTCTGTCTCGCTCTGGCGGAAGGACAAATGATCACTTCTGTGTAGACCTAGCAACGTAAGGTCAAATAAAACCATCTGAATATATCGCCTTGTATTAATCACCGAGTCCCCGAGTTATTTCACAATACCTACGGGTCGTATTGTTCTGGCATGTTTATTGTTCTTTTACTAAAACTTTCGGTCTATGATGAAATCACTGGACTTGTTTAGTAAAATGTTAAAACCGAATTGCCTTAAATAACTTGTTTTATCTTTTCCCTGAAATTGTTTAGGGATTTTATGAAATCTCTAAGGGAGACGACATTACCCAGTGAGCATTTTAGCATTTCTCTAAAACGGCTTGGATATTTAATCAAATCATTGAATTTCGCTAGAGAAATCACCCAACGCGCTATTATTTTAACATCTCCCGGGAGTTCATGATCTCCCTGAGGTATTTGATCATATCTCTGTCTTTAACATATCCCTGCGATATATCTAGTCATACTTACGTCATTTCACTGAACCAGATCAGAGATTTGACCAAATAACTAAACGTGTCTAGTGAAATGTTCAAACAAGTTTATTTTGCGAGTTCGTTTCGTCAACTCACTGACATATGTCAGGGATTTTATCAAATCACTAAACAAATCTAGTGAAATGAAAAAACGAGTTGCCTTTTGTAGCTGATTTCGTCATTTCACTAAACAAACTCAGGGATCTTGATCAAATTACTGTTTTTTTTCTAGGAAAATGTTAAAATGGATTCGCCATATTAACATCTTGCGTGATTTGGTCATATCCTTTAGATTAGAGATTTGATCAAATCTCGGTTTTGGCCATTTCCCTGCGACATATATACACCTCACCTATACAGACCTTTTAATAGTTCAGTTAACTATATCATGTACGATATACATGTGTTGTACTTGCAAATTAACTAATGCAATTCAATGAAACAGTGACTGTACATATTTAGTAAAAATATCTTGCAGAAATATGGTTACAATTCCATTATTATATTTCGTATCCCAACCGAAGACGATTACTATAGTTTACATGCAGCAGTACATGATATGGTGCTGTCCTTGTCACACATTTAGAGCTATAAATCTTAAAAAGCAAAACCATACTTCCATCTCTCTCCCGCCGGCATCGGCATACCCTCGCCTGCGCTTACCTGACCTCATTACATTTTTTGGTGTTGTCCGAGTCGCACGAAATTTAAATATAACGTTAAAAAATAGTGTAGTGAAGTGAAAACGAAAGCGATCAAGGGATCGAAAATACAACCAGGATTATGAAGGTAAATTTGTAATCGTTTTAACAAAAGTACTAGTTACTATAAAGTGTTTTTAGATAATACGGCACTGCCAATAACGGTACTTTCAAATTTCCTTTACGCATCTTACCTACAAAATCATTAAACCTGGTTACTTACATATTTACGAATAAAAAGTAAAGATACGTGTAGGTATAAAGTTATATAATTAGGAAAGATGTATAACGGATTTGCTGAGTTTTTATCTAACTAACTTCATATCACTGTGTATGCCATGTGAAGGACAATTTTTCCCACCTATTTTCACAGTACCTAAACCTAACGGAACTCATCGTTTCATACTAATTGTAAGTTTAAAATAATTAAACAAATTCACTACGGTTCATCACTTTAAGTTGGATGACTGCGGTGCTACCGCAGTCACCGTAACGTACCGATTACTTTATTTCATTTCATTTATTAATTGCTTACATGTAGGTACATTTTATGTAAGGTATTGCAAGGTGTGTTATGGCAACTATAGATCTACAAGATGCCTATTTTCTGATATATGTTGATGAAAATGATCGCAAACGATTTTTTATTAGTAAGATCATACAATTAATTACTTAACAAACGTAAAAACTACAAGACTTTTTTAAGTCGTTCGGGTTCGTCATCAATAGTGATAAAAGTGTTATGACGCCAAGTAAAATTGGCAAATTTTAGGGTTCGTGTAATGACTATCACCTTGCCTGGCAAAAAGAAACAAACATGTAGATGTATTTACACGTGTATAGCTCCACGAAAATCGTGTTGAAGATTTCAAGTGTGATCATATTGAGCATCCACGTTACAAAATGTTGACATTTGTATACTCCACGCGAGCCGTGTAGAGGACTATTATATACGAATGTTTACGTCTACCTACTCCATTTTAACAGTGTCGAGGATTTCATACTCCACGTAAATCGTGTAGAGAATACATAAGTTTTATTCAGAACATCTGCTCCACTTTAATAGTGTCGAGGATTTTATACTCCACGTAAATCGTGTAGAGAATACATACGTTTCATTCAGAACATCTGCTCCACTTTAATAGTGTCGAGGATTTCATACTCCACGTAAATCGTGTAGAGGATACACACGTTCTATTCAGAACATCTGCTCCACTTTAACAGTGTCGAGGATTTCATACTCCACGTAAATCGTGTAGAGGATACACACGTTCTATTCAGAACATCTGCTCCACTTTAACAGTGTCGAGGAATTCATACTCCACGTAAATCGCGTAAAGGATACACACGTTCTATTCAGAACATCTGCTCCACTTTAACAGTGTCGAGGATTTCATACTCCACGTAAATCGTGTAGAGGATACAAGAACATCAGTTCCATTTTAACGGTGTCGAGGACTTCATTCTCCACATGAACCGTGTAGAGGATACACACGTTCTATTCAACATGTGCTCCATTTTATATATAAATATATAAAAAAAAAAAAAAAAAAAAAAACCATAATAACATTCTTCATGCCTTTCATATTTACGGGGACACGGAGGCCTCGGACCCTGAGTTGGTCGAGCCGGGCGAAGCAACAACTACCTACTACTGCCGAGTATGTCGCCCGCGCCGATCGCGCCGGCCGAGCCCGTAACGATCGAAGCGCCCACGCCGCCTGGCGGCACTTGCCGTGTCCACCCCCACAGCGGGACCCCTTGATAGCGTGGCGAGACTATACCGTCATTGGAACCGAAAATATTAGAACTACTGGGCGAGGACCCAACTAATAACAAAAAATACGGCAAAAACCTACATAAAGATATTGCACCCAAGTCGGCACCCATTTTGGCAAATGGATTAGCTAAGAACTTTCACCTGGAACTAATCAGACGTTACTTGCCTCCTGAAAATTGCTCCAATATGAGGTTTCCGATGCTAAATCTTGAGATCAAAGCAGCCCTTTTGGAAATCAATGTGTAAAAGGACTTCTACGGCCAAAGTAAGCAGAGCCAGCTGTTCGGTAGTCTCAGTGCAATAGGACAAGTGTTAAATTAGGCACTGTCATCTAAGAATACAGCATCTCAAGACATAATAAACACTGAGTGACGCCGGCAAGCTCATATAAGTACAACAGCTATTATAGAGAATCTCAGTCTCGTCGGTTCGCAGCCCTAAACACTCTTAATTAAAATATTAGAGATACCGTCAAAAATACCAAAAATGGATGAACATCTCTTCCATTCAGCCTTAACAGAGCATATCAAGTTTTCAAAGGCGATCATTGAAACCGGTTCAGAAATGAAATCGACAGTTGTGAATCCTGCTTACAAACCATCAGTAGAAAGAAGCACAGCAACAACGGAGTGCTTTAAACTCGAGGGGGATGCCGCCACGAGTAGCAGCAGCGGCCGAGCCGCGGCCGCCCCCTGCACCTCACCGGCCGCCGTGGGACCGTCGCACAGACGCGCCGCGCGGCCACCGCCCGACCGGCTACACGCGGCATTACGCGACCACGTGGTGGAGGCGATACTAGATGAACCGCACAAATGTTACAATTTGATATTTAGCTGAATTCATCAGATTTTTGCCCTCCGTATGTCCAGCCGTCAACTACGGAAGGATGTAGGTATACTAAATTCTTCGAACGAGAAATATTTTAGCTCTGGATCATTCGGAAAATTACAACAAACAAATGAAACTAGAAAAATATTTAAGTCCACATTTTTCATGGCGGATTAATAAATAATGATACATTCTCCCCGATCCGCAAGAATAACTACTTGTTAGAAATGTATAGTAATGCATCTATAACTGGTTGGGGCGCGACCTGTGGTGCCCAAACGCTAGTGGCAACTGGACAGTCAGTGAACTGACACTTCATTCATATAAACACGCTGGAACTTATAGCCGCATTTTATGGACTGAAGATATTTACAGCAAATCTAAAAGATTGCAACGTTTTACTGAGAATAGACAACACACCTGCCATGTTATATTAACAGAATGGGGAAGTACAATATCCCCATTTAAATAAGTATGCAAGAAACATTTGGCAGTTGTGCGAGTCAAAAAATATCTATGTATTTACATCATACATACAGTCTTGCGATAATGTAGTAGCAGATCGGGAGTCTAGGACTCCAGCCAAATGAATATAGACACTGAATGGGAAATTTCTGGTCATATATTTTCACAGATTGTTCATATGTTAGCTGTACACCGGCATTTGACCTTTTTGACAGCCCTCAGAACTACAGCCTACTGCAGTAGATATGCGTCTTCGAAATTAGATCCTTATTCAGAAATAGTCGATGCCTTTACTTTTAGTTGGGAAAATATTATTTTTATGTCTTTCCCCCATTCAGCCTAGTGAGCAAAGTATTAGAAAAATCATTTCAGATAAAGCTAAAGGTATCGTTGTAGTACCCTACTGGCCATCACAAGCATGGTACTCCTTGTGGTCTAGTCTTGTCGTACCGGAAAAAACCTTTATTGATTCCGACGGATCTTTATTAGTCTCTCCGTTCAGAACGCGCCTCCCGCTTCATGCCAGCCTTATCCTGGTGGCAGCTAAATTATCAGGGATATGATAATAAAGCGTGGCCTACCACATGAATCACTAAATATAGTGATGGCCTCTTTAGCAAAAATACTTTTAAAGCAATAATTTAAAACTTTATTAATTCAAATCCTGGGGGCTTCTCTGTAAAAAACGAGAAATCTCGATGTTTATGAAGCTAATGACGGTGATGTGTTGGTTAACACATCACCGTCTTGTCTTTTTGATGATGTCTTTTTGACCATAAAATTTTAAGATATAGCTGTTTGATCATACACAGATCAGCCTTATCGCAATACGAATGTTACGTCAAATGATTGGGTTAATCGATTTCTTAAAGGCTTACAAACTTAAACCTCCGAACCCAAAATATAAATCCACGTACAAATATAGTTCTAAATCATTTTTTAAATATTTATCGAAATGAAGATGTCTCATTAACTGATTTATCATATAAAACTTGTACTTTTATCGCCATTGTTTCGGCACAAAGGATGCACACGATCAGGCTACTGATAAAATTAGATAATATGCCATTAAGTAATGATGTAATTATGGCTTCACCTTCATTAGCACTGGTACTGGACAGTATAGCTAATGAGATGATACTCCTCCAGGAGTCATCTGAATGTTAAATATAATCAAGGTTACAAATTTAATTAATACTTCGAGGCCTGGAGCTTGTTAACCAATCAACAGATTACCCTATATCCGCGAAAGTCCTTATTTGCCCAGCACTCGCAGTTCGAACTTATGTTAGTAGGACAAATGAATTGAGACGCCATCATACTAAAGGATACCTCTTTGTACGAAGGCCTTATAAAAACGTTGGATCTCAGACCTTAGCACACTGGGTTAAAAAGGTATCACGAGACAATGGCATTGACATAAGTATTTTCAGCGCTCACAGTACACGGGTAGCATGAAAATCTGCCGCGCACCGTGCCGGGGTTAATCTGGAGACTGTTTGCAAGGCTGCAGGTTGCAGTGATCGTTCCAATGTCTATCTTAATAAGTAATATTGTAGAGACACCCTGGAATCAAATGAAAATAATTTTACGTATGCTATATCTGACATTCGCTAAATAGGATTAATTGCATTTATGCCATTAAAATTAAACAGTTAAGAATCTGATAAATGTAAATTGAACTTTAAATTAGGTCATCAGAATATTGTTCTCAATTTCGTAGCTAATCAGCATTATAATGATTGGAATTACCAGTTTTTTACTTTTCATTTTTCACATATTGAACATAACAATGCTCTGAACATCTGCATGTAAACTATAGTAATCGTCTTCGGTTGGGATACGAAATATAATTAAGAATCAAACGAACTTACCTTACGTGATGTTTGATTCCAATTATGTGAGTATCCCAACCGAAGACGATTACATCGTCCCATCCCACCCTAGCCCAAGGGATAAAATAAAAAATAAAAAACTTGTCTACAACACAAAATATCTAACTCTGAAAAAATGAGGTCAGGTAAGCGCAGGCGAGGGTATGCCGATGCCGGCGGGAGAGAGATGGAAGTATGGTTTTGCTTTTTAAGATTTATAGCTCTAAATGTGTGACAAGGACAGCACCATATCATGTACTGCTGCATGTAAACTATAGTAATCGTCTTCGGTTGGGATACTCACATAATAGGGATGATGACTGGGTTAAAAATATGTAATTCTATTTAGTCCGTCAGTTAGATTATGGAAAAATATGGGACACGTATTTTTTGGTTTATCAAAATATTAAAAATCGACAAAGTTATAGATCATCAAACTTCTGGAGTGGGGGCTTGTGACGTCACTCTTGAGTACAATTTGTACTCAAGAGTGACGTCACTCGAAACTTCTAAGCACTCTATCCTCGTCAGTTTTTGTTTGTCAAACAAAACAAAAAATACGTGTACAATATTTTTTCATAATGTAACAGACGGACTAAACAGTTTTTTTTAGTCATCTAGCCTATTGGAATCAAACATCACGTAAGGTAAGTTCGTTTGATTCTTAATTATATTATTTACGAGTGTTGAATTAGGTACGTTCTTTGTCACGTCCAACTTACCCGGCAGGGTTAAGTAAACATCACAGAAACTAATTAGTGTAGAAAATTCACGTGGGACCAAACAGTGTAATATGAGCGAAGTACAGTTTGATGTTGCGCTCACAAAATTAGGGAAGTTTAGGGCCAAAGTCGAGCTCGCCCCTAACAAGTTAATTTAAACTGCCCGAGTAATTTGCACAGAACTGTGACTCTAATTCAATTAGTTACAAGGTAGGCAAACAACCAACGCGTGGCCGAGGCTCTCGCAATTTTATTCATTGTCTAATGAGCTGCTTCATTCTTCCCGCTCGACATACATAAATTAGATTAATCTTCGTTTTTTCACGCTTTCGTAATTAGCAATGTGGAAGTTTCGCGTTGTTGGCGCTGAGCGGACAAACCCTGAAAACTAGAGAAAAAGAGAGGAAACTCGCTGTTCTAATGAAAATAAAATGGACACCAACTAAACGTGCTAAATTGTAATGAGACAACACTTACAAACACAGAATTTGACCTGGTAATCTTGAGAAATAGTATTTTTGTAGCGCAAAAAGAAAATAAAAGGGCAAAGTCGTAAATTAGTGACAGAAATGGCGCAGTCCGCAAATTTGGCTAAAGTTACTAAATCTAAACGGCATGAATTTTCAAAGCGGACCTTTATCCAGAAAAGAACGAATCGTGTTGCCGGCTTCGGGTCAGCGTGCCGATCTGAAAACTTTCAGTGGCTACGTAATGGTAAAACTTTGTAACTCCGTCCTTCTTATATGATTTCTGAGGGAAAGGGATACAGCAGTTTGATTGATCATTGCGACTATCGTGACTGTGTTTCTAGTAGTGTCAGAATGATCAACGCAGGAAAAGTGTCCTTTAATAATAGAAACTCGATGAATCAACTGAGAGCTGACTACAGATACCTAAACCCATTTTACGTTTGTATGCTGCTGATGACTGGGAACCGAATAGTTATATAGTTGTACATATATGTATTTTTTGTATTGAAATAATATTACTTGACTGGCATTTATTCTTTTTAGGATTTACATAATTTTATCATCTGTCTGAGTATTAACCTTTTTGGTAAAGCTTTTAAAAATAGAAATATATTTAGAGGTAGTTATTTAATTTACATAAAGAAAAGATTAGCTTACACTTACTTAAAGTACGTCTGCAAAGATCGTAAAAAATATAATATAGTAATTTATAAAAAGCTTCTCGTGACGCCTTTTTGAATAAAATATGGCGTTGAATTATTTGTTTTATCAACGGATTAAGCTTTACAGTTCAATTTTGAACGAAAAACTGACGCAGCCAGTTTAGTTTTCAAAAAATATCCCGAGGTCACTTATTATAAAATTACATTTCATTAAAACACTGTTAAGTCTCTCCCGTTCTTACCTCCACCTACTTACATTTAGATCTTATAAGGCCTGTTTTTGTCAGTTTAAGCTTCAGACTTATTGTGTTATCATCTTAACCTAAAATTAGAAGCTTTTATCTTACTTTATGCCATAACCGGGGAACACAATTTCGAGATCACGTTTTCTCGTGCTTTGAATCAATTTCCGATAGTATAATTCAATTTCATTCGTCGCGCGTCTTGAAAGCAGTGTATTTTCACCGCAAAATAAATAAAGGACTTACCTACTTCAATATTATTAAGTCAATATACACACTACTTGTATTCCCGTTGAGGCTTAAAGTTCGGAAGACTTGTGTTATTACGGACAAGCGGCTGACATTTTAAATATCTATCTTATTACAAATAAATTAACATTATTACTAATAAATTGACTAGAGTAAAGTAGTTTGCTAATAGCGATTACAGCTTGATATCAACAATAGGTACCTAAAGACTGTGGAGGTTTGGCAATCAAAGCTTTAAAGGAAGTATTATAATGTATGTCAACCATAAAACAATACATTTATTCCCCCGATAAAGCATTAAGCCAGTCGAAAGTCCGTTTATCTCCGGAGTCATCAAATATAAATAAATGAGAAAATATGGTAATCCCATAATACTCAGCGAGGGCAAAGACGCGAGATCATTCAATAAGAGCCAGTGGCGCGGCAGGACGTGCGACGCGATTACCCAATCCTAAACAAACATTTGAGGAATCGCTCCAGTTCACGGGAAAAATCGAGAATTGCTATCTCTATGTACATAGCCATACGTTCCCACAGCTTCGCACGTTGCTTGAAGAGAAGAGAAGCTACGTTGAGGGAATTATTTTAGTCGCAAGTTTTGAGACATTTGTACCATAACAGTTCGTAAACCGCGTCAATCTATCCCAGAACTTGGTATCTCAATAAACTTTGATCCATTTTTTTGTACATCGTACCTAACACGAAATAGTATTTTATACAATTGCACACAACAGCTCTTAAAGTCGAGTACCGTGTTTAGACTACGAGTCATGTCGAGTGCGAGCCTAATTAAAGCACAAGATTTAAAGGGCTAACTATGTAACTATTGTATAATTATGTAACTAAGTATTGTATATTTGTGCATTTGCCAATGTAAAAAATTTGTAGACAAAAGAATAGAATCAAATTTATGGTTTTTCTACTCATCTACAACATCAGTATTACTATTTTCTTCTAACAATCATGTATAATGTAGGTACATAATATTCGCCACATTCGTATGGCCTATGAAAAAGTCAAGAATAATTCTCAGGTAGATACAAGTTGCACGATTGTCATCAAACAAAGTTGGCCGAAACTGCTGTGAAGAATGACGACATATATCACATGCTGGCGCTGAGAATAGTTACGACGCTATAATTTTATTCGAGTAGTCACATACAGGCCAACATTTTTCAGAAAACTAGTCGCAATAAGGTTTGCCGTGATTTAGGAATACGCTTAATCACGTGGTAACCCTTTTTCATATTATGAAAGATTTATAGTAGAAGAGAACGCCTAACGACGACTTCCCCTCATTACTTTTCTTGATGAAACAAGTTTTATATGCAATACGAGGTTAAAATAAACACAATGTGCTAAGAGTTTCCTTCCCTTATTTTTGAAAGGGTGGAGGAAGGACACTTCCCCATACCTTACCTACAAAAAGTATGTGTTTCTTTATTTCTTGAGTTTTTTTAAACCCAATCAATATGAAAAAGGTTGATAATTTTATAACAAACAAATTGACATAGAGTTGCCTAAGCAAAAACTGGTAGCCGTTACGGCTTTCTGATCAAGAAAAAAGTAGGCAAACCTACCTTGTCATTTTATTTACGTATTGTACTATGAATTGGCATTATTATTTTCTAAAAATACAATTACCGTAGGTACTGCCAAATAAAAATTGCAACTAAATAATTTTCAATTTAATACAGCCTGTAAATCTAATACGGGCGAATATTGAAACGGTGGTCAGCATAGGACCTAAAAAGCATATTTAGACAACTATTGCTTAAAACCACAATGAAAATATTTACCATACAAAATAATTCGGGCCGCAATGTAAAGCAACACATTCAAGTTGACAAACACGCTAGTTGACAGTTACTTTAAAAAAAGCTCGTATCTCGCAATGTCATAACAAGCATGTATGCGGTACATTGCTGCTCGGTAAATTTTCAAAAATTAATTACGAGGTCACTATTAAATGTAATTACACGCTGTATAGCCTTGCCAGGATACGGGGGACAATATCAGCAGGGTGCTTATTTCAATACATAATTTCTTCACCAGGTAAAAGGATCAGGGAAGGTCGATGTCAGGTTGTATCTTAGACTATTACAAGTTGGTAACCCTGCATGAAACACTCGGCCACCGCAGTCCGTGCGTCTCCAGGGAACACACTGACAGAACTGCGAGTTTCTACAAGAACTTTTTAATTTGTTCACTTCAAAAGAATAACGTGTAACCCTTTTCAAATCAACTATTTAAAAAAAATGTTATATCATAATATGGGCAAACTGACTACACATTCTGATGTCGACTATCCTCCTAAGACCTAATGGTGCTCCGACATTGGCTGTCATAAATGTTATATAACGTTATAAGACATTTGTTATCGAACATGTTATACCTTATTACTATAAGTTTTATGAAATGTTAGTGAATCTTATCGTATTTTTTAGCATTATATAACATTTACAACAGCAAATGTGGGAGCAATACAAGGTCCTACAAGTAAATATTGTTATTTAGACCCAGCTCCTTCAACTGTTGGGTAGTCATAGCGTACTACCATTAGGACTTTTATTGAATACTAGCATTTTCCTGCGGCTTCGCCCGCGTTGTTCCCGTTATTTGTCCCAAAGGAACTCTTTACCGGGATATAAAGTATCCTTTGTTTCAATGTTCCTTGGTCTACTTAAATGCCAAATTTCAACTAGATCCATCCAGTTGTTACCCCGTTATTTAGTAACAAACATCTAAACATCTTCAAACTTTCACATTTATAATATTAGTGTGAAGATTTTCGAACGTTAAAAGTTTAAATATAAAATTTAATATAACACGTGGTTTTAATACATGGAGCACGCTCTCCAGGACAGTAGTTGACACAGTGCATTTTCGAATAGTCCAGTTGCACGCAAATCAAAAGTCCCATAGCAGTAAGCCACAATAAATAGTCCTATAAGCTAGCTTTTGCTCGCGACTTCGTCCGTGTTAAATTTGAATATCATGTGCCGAGTTTGAAGTTACCTGGAACGTCGGTAAAACTACTATTGACAACGGGATATTTACCATGTATGTTTGTTTTATTGAGTTCCCGATATTTCGGCACTGTTGCAAGCGCCATCATCACGGAGTAACTGACGTGCTTCGAGTTTTTAGTTGTAGTTGTCGGGAACTCAATAAAACAAACATACATGGTAAATATCCCGTTGTCAATAGTAGTTATTATGTGAATGACCATGTTAGCTTAAAATCGTATGTCGGTAAAACTTATGATTTGGTCTAATGTGAGTGGTTAGTGGTTACAGATGCACATATTTTAAGATGGCTAATAGTAATACGCCTATACATTGTTACCTAAGGCACGTTAAAGTGGCCGTGCGCGAGGGAGTCCCCCCTAAGCACAAACGTCTCTTAACCCCGCCTAGGGATGAAATAAAAAATATGGTAGAGTCCCGATACAAACTTTCAACCCCCGTTTAAACCCCTTTGTGGAAGAATTTAAAATACAGGTGAAATTACTTTTCATTTATTTTAATGAAGAGTCATGAAGTTTCAAACCTCTTACTTCAAATACACACATTTTTAACCCCTTAGGGGGTGAATTTTGAAAAATCCTCTTTTAGTACACCCCTAGACCTTATTAGGATCCTACGTGCCAGATTTAAAATTTCTACAACCAGCGGTTTGGGCTGTGCGTTGATATATAAACTTTCAACACCCATTTAAACCCCTTAGAATTTCGATAAACGGTTAAATAACTTTTCTTGTTTTCTAATGGAGACTCTAAACATGAAGTTTCAAACCTCTTGTTTCAAAAATCGTAAACTCTGCAAATATAGCTTTTGAACCCCTTAGGGGGTAAATTTTGAAAAATCCTCTCTTAATGCACCCTAGACCTTATAAGGAACCTACGTGCCAGATTTGGAATTTCTAGAACCAGCGGTTTGGGCGGTGCGTTGATATATAAACTTTCAACCCCCATTTAAACCCCTTAGAGGATGAACTTCGAAAAATGGTGAAATCACTTTTCTTGTAATCTAACAAAAAGTCTAAGCATGAAGTTTCAAACCTTACTTCTACAATCGTAGACTCTCCATACAAATTTTGAACCCCTATTTGAACTCCTTAGGGGGTGAATTTTGAAAAATCCTGTCTTAGTGCACCTGCGTAGTGGCTTATATAAGGAACCTACGTGCTAAATTTGGAATTCCTAGGACCAGAGGTTTGGGCTGTGCGTTGATATGTCAGTCAGTCAGTCAGTCAGTTTCTTCTTTTATATATTTAGATAATTCAAGACTTATTATAGAAAGATCATGGTCTTCTCTGTAGAACTTATTCAAATAAAATCAAATGTCCAAAAAGCTATCGATACATTTATTGCTACTACTGGTACTAGACGTACAAGTAAAATACAATTAAAAAAAAACCGGTCAAGTGCGAGTCGGACTCGCGCACCGAGGGTTCCGTACAAACTCATCAGTAGATACGTGAATAATTCAAGAAAAACTGTATGGTGGGACAAACTTAACTTTGCTCTTGTAAAACTGTTGTCCCCATACATCGACATATGCCGCGATTAGTTTAGTAGGAGCAAATAAGGTTGTCTTATGATTTTTGCGAATTTCTAAAAAACGCTGCAAGTTAGAAAAACCGTTTAAAATTAAACTGTCTTTCTAACTTGCAGAGTTTTTTAGAAATTCCAAATTTCAAGTCGATAGCATCAGTAGATCCTGAGATATCTTGCTGTGACAGACGGACAGACAGACAGAAAGTTCAGGCAGGAAGGAATATTTAAAACGATTATACTTTATTGCACAAACTTAGGTTTTTCTGTAATCTATTTACCATATTTATAAGGGTTCCTTTTTTTCCTTATGAGGTACGGAACCCTAAAAATATGCAATAAAAATATCGAAATCCCTATTTCTCCCATCAAAATTAACAGAACAGTACTGTAAGCAAATTAGAGTGAAAATGGTTTTTTTTAATCAGATAATACTGTTTAGATATTGTTACGAAGAGAGACCACATCTATTTTCTTGTGACGTCTAGTATGATTGTGGCAAACCTTGTGCAAAGTATTTTCTTTTTATCAGACCTTGTTAGAAGTTGAGAAGTTTATTTTAATGTTAGGTTGTAAAGAAACAAAACCTCGAGCTTCCCTTCAATTCATTGCGTGAGAAGTCACTGTAAACATACAAAGCAGACGAAGTATTACGTTTAATTATACGGTCGGAATGACTTATGTAAGCTTATCGGAGCTAAACGTACCTACCTAATAGCTACTCTTCCGACTAATGGAAAAACGTATCGGCACAGAAAATAACGTCCTTGATACTTTTAATGGATGTGAAATAGCCATTCATTTATTACAAACGGTTAATTTACGGTGTTTTGAGTCAGTCGGTTCTTCATACAAACAAAACGAGGGTCATGATTCGCTTCCACGGCATAATTCATGCATTTCTTTTAGTAACTCGTACAATTCTGTGGATCTAGTGAAAACAAGTCACTTTTATACTAGGTAGAAAGGAGCGTAACTCATACAATAGACTTGTGACCTTTTGTACCTAGTATAAATGGTTCGTTTGATTACGGTTACTTTAAATTTGAATTAATTATAAAATCGACTGAAACATAAAATATATTTCTTTATTTAAACCACATAAACATAAAATATTTATATCAAAATAACCCATTACCTACGTACAATTTACTAACTAAATACACCTAGTTGAAGGAATCTATTGGGCCCTACCTCTAGAACTCTAGATATGTCCCCTATATCACCTCCTGTGGCCTAAAATGCATGTCTCCTGTGTCACCTAAAACAAAAAGCGATCAAGTGCGAGTTGGATTCGCGCACCGAGGGTTCCGTACAAACTCGTAAGTAGATAGGTGAATAGTTCAAGATATGGTGGGACAAACTTAAATTTGCTCTTGAAAAACTGTTGTCCCGATACATCAACATAGGTCGCAGTTAGTTTAGTAGTAGCAAATAAGTTGTGTTACGATTTTTGCGAATTTCAAAAAAACGATGCAAGCAGCAGTAGTTCCTGAGATATCTAATATTAAACCGTGGGTAAGTGTCCACAGAACTCGATTCCTACCGAATTGCCAATTATTTACCCGTGGAGGACTCTTTATTTAAGAACTATAAAATGTGTTCCTCTCCGGTTAAATAGGTAATAGGCAAGTCGGTGGAAATCGACTTCTGTGGACACCCCCCGGTACTGACTTGGTTTGACATTGCAATATTTTGAGGTTTTGCATGACATAATAGGCTAACAGCTAATTATGTTTAAAATTTGGAGTTTGTGGGTCTGCTAGAAGTACCTTAGAATCATGATGATCATCAGTCAGTCAGTGACAAAACTAAGGAACTTTGACGTACAATAGTTCTTAAACTACACGCTCAAATTGAATGGTATTGAGAATGTAAGTCTTATTATGACTTATATGTCGCTGAAAATTCAGGATTTTAGCTTTAGCCAGCAAAAAAGTACAGGAGGCTGAAAATGCTCTGAATGGCTTCGAGCAAAGGATGGTACGGCCGTGCCTTTATTTTTCTCGACTTGGCGGGGGCACTGCCGTGCTCCCAGATTATAAGTAAATATAAATTTGTTATTTCTTTTTAATGTTTTGACACTTCGCTTCCCGCCCCGATGTACGAGGGTGAATCAAAAAGTAATTAGAACAAGTATGAAAAAATAGACATATGTAAATCTTAGTATTTTTATTATTAAATTAACTTTATTTTAGACTTAGTCACACATAAAATATTAATACATTGTTTATTTTTACTTCCCATTTTAAATAAAATCTTATAGTTGTCTAGATATGGTGTCCGAAATCTTTTTATGTCACCTATCTCAAATTCATTGATAAAAGCGTGCATATTTTAAAGATCAAAGAATGAATTCCAATACATTAGAGTTTGGTCTTAAATATACTACAAGTAACTTGTTACTTTGAGTTCACCAGCTCGAATGGCACCCATGGCAATTTGAAGGCTTGAACCCATCAGAGCCAGTCAAAAGTAGCAGAATTTTTGATAATTTTTCTTTCTACATTTTTAATGTAAAGGAATTCAAACTACCAAAAACAACATTTGTATACTCTTCGCTAGTAGTTATATATTTTTCTTTGAACTGTATATTCGCGAAATTTTTCGTTAATTTCTGAACATTATGAACATGGCTGGAAACACCACCTTATTTTTAAAGTTAACGTATGGTTTAAAAAAAATCCTATAGGGATTTTTATTATTTCTCTAGGTCACAGTGATAAGGCTAAATTTCATTTGTAGTAACAATTTTTTCGCTATCCACATCAGAACTTAGCCCACAACGCTTCAAACATTCACTAAAATATGCTTTCATTTTACTAATATCGTAACCTCTTTGATAGCGTTCTCTTTGTTTAGCTGTCACAGAAAAACAAATGAACGTAGACAAGTTTTTACCCATTTATTTTTATGATAATAAGGGACACTGCATGCCCTCTATTTAGAAAATATAATTAGGTCACTGGAACATATCCATTCTAATTACTTTTTGATTCACCCTCGTACGCTGGTGTCCAGTCTGGCCTAAGAGACTATAAATTTATGTAAGTTTCGGCTACTGAGAAAATATACAAGAAATTGGAACAGAATTTAATATGAGCCTGTAATGAAATGGGAATTAGCTTTAATTATTCCCGAGAATCTCTTCAACCCGTAATTGGGAGTATAGCTGTACCGCCACAAAATTAAGTAAATACGATCGTACATCCTTTTCTCGTTAAAATTTTCATGAGCCCTTTAAACTTAGTTCAACCACTTAACAGATGATTTATCTGTAAGACACTGATCGCGCCCGATTAAGGATGGTATATTTGGGAATAAATAATTAAACCGGATTAAATTTTCGCCTCTTCACCGAGTTGAATGAGTATTCTCTATCACTGAGGTCTATTGTGCATTCAGATGTACGTCTTTGTGTGTGTGTGAAGCTGAGTCAAAGGCGAGAGGCGAGAAGCGAAGCCGCCGTCTTGCAAAGCGACGTGAGAGATGACTTTCAATATGAAATTGAATTCCGTGGTTCATTGATTTTCAATTTGTTAGGGAGTACTCCCACCATTTACCAGACACACCGGGAATACCGAAGACTATTGTAAATCTTTTGAGATTTCACCTGAGCTCTAGTTTTCCATGAATGTCACAAACTTTAAGATTGCTCAGTGACTTCATAAAATCTTCAAAAATAATTTAATGGGACATTTTAGTATTTTAATATTTTCTACTAGATAAATATCTTGTCTAAATTCAAGGTAGGTAACAATTAAGCAACATTTGAATAGAGTGTGATAAAAAAGTGAAATTACCCTGATGTTTGGAATTAATAACTTAATTTTAAACGTTTATACATAGGTACGCATTGGTCAATTCATTCCTCTCTTTTAAATGTCACCGCCAAATGGGAACCGACTTTGATCTTAAAGCAAAAAAAGCATTACACCAGTTATCCACCTACGGGCCATTGGTCGCTTTGAATTTTTTATCTAACTTCGTGCAAAATGCCAGTTCACCGGGTTCAAAGCCCTAGTTGACAGATTGAATTTACAACGGATATATCGCATTTTTCATTTCGAAATGCAAGTTAAACTTCAATTTTACTCCTGACTGGAGACATATTGCTGAAAAGAGAAGGAATACGGTTAATAAAGTTAAGCTTAGAGCGAGTATATAGTAAGGATTTAATGTTTATTAGTGAACTACTAAATAGAAGCATTATCTATGTATGCATTGGTACATAGTTAGCGAGAAGCAGGAATTAGTTCTGGCATCATTATGAATCTTATAGATGTGAATGTGACGTTTCCCTGCTTACTGGACTAGAAATAATGTGTCCAACTTGCTGCTCAGGAATTGACTGTACCAAAATGTATCTCTTTACTTAATAATTAAGCATGCCGGTGTAAATACAAGCATTGTAACGATCACGTAAAATTCTGCCTTAAGCATTTCTGTGGAAAGGAAATGTGTGTTTCCCATGATTTATGTCCTAAAAGAGGCGAGAGGTGGCTCATATATGAACCCGCCTGCCCGCTGGCGATAAGCCGAGCCTGTACCTACCGGCTAAAGAAGAAAATAAACAGACTGACCTTTCAACCAATAACGGGAGGCGCACGTATTTCAGAAAAAGGAAACGTTTTTCGAATCTAAATGAACGTAATTTTTGCTTAATTTGTGGCCATAATTATGTTTAAACAAAACTTATGCTATAACATATATAAGTTATATATACATTACGTTATAATAACAATAGGTGTATATTTTCTCTATTGCGACGTAGCATTATGCATTTCATCCGAGAGTTCTTTTTAGCCCACGGCGTCGGGTGTAAGTTTTATTAACAATCTGAGGGAACTAGCAAGCTGGTGTCGGCAAGAAATTGCGAGCTCTCAACTTATCTACCTGAATTAACGGAGACACAGGGCCTCGGAGACTGGCGATGTGCAATCATTTTAAAGAAAATTGCTGTTACAATTTACCTTCGTCTCTGACAAATTGCTTTTAATTCTAGGTTCATTAGTATGGAAATTATAATTATGTCTTACTTATCTTCAGACCACTTATCGCCGGCCTAATTGGGATTTTATTAAATTGCCTTTGTGCAAAAAAATATCAAATAGGTTATTTTATTAGGAGAAAGCCATTGGTTTGTTTATTGATTCTGTGAAATGATACATGTGACATTCCGCGGGTAAAGGTACCTTATGGATATTGTCGCTTGCGTCCTTCTGTCTTAATGTCCTATAGTAACGGAGTCGTAGCCGTAGGTATACGACGCAAGCGACAATATTCATAAGGTACCTCTATCCGCGGAACGTCACATATTATTAAATACTCATGTAACTCATGCAGATAGACAGTGGAAATAACTCGCACGTGCATATTTTGCGATGACAAAATGAATAAGAATCTGGCAATGATTATGTATTGTGCTATCCAAAAAAGGCGCGCCCCCTGTAAGGACATTCATTATTTTTCAGTCTTTCCTTCCGTGTGTGCTGAATGTTATCCGTCTGAATTTAAGATGGCGACATACACCGTAGAAGGTTGTTTGTTATGCAAATGAAGTTACCCGGCAACCGGCTTATAATAAATTCATTATAATAAGTATATACACTTTAACTATGCCGGGATGTGCTAACTTTGCAAATATCAACATGTTCAAAGACTCATTCATCATCTCTGTTTGAAAATTCCACATTTGAATTTTGATTGTGTGAAACTCGATGGAGAAGTTGTCAGAGCTCGTTATCATTGCGATGGTTCGTTACTCACAGCCCAATTACTGTTTAGTTTAGAAGGTTAAGCTTTTGGAATCATTAGTCTACCTACTACCTAAGGCTATGCGAAATATTTCAAAGTCAAACTTTATAATTTTAGAGCTGTAGTCTCCAATGCGATAAAGTAGTCCAAAGAGTACACTGGTTCGACTACTGATTGGAATTCTCTTCCAGCGTCTGTGTTTCCGCAGCCTAACGACCTGAATGTTTTTTTTAAGGCAAGAGTGAACAGGAACCTGTTTAAACATTTTTCATCAGTGGATTGTAATTGACTGATAATGATGATACGTTCAGAAAGCTCTACAATATTTATAACTTATCTTTTTTAGTTTATTTAAACCGTGATAATAATGTCAAAACAGCTTTTAAATAAAGTACAGGTAAAAAAACCTTGACATGAATTGTATTAACTCTAGTTACATCTGTGTTGTGGTAAACTCGTTTAAAGATAAGACTATAGGTGCATAAATTTGTTAGATGTATGGGGTACATTTAAGTTAAGTACACACTTGGCAACGCAAGTGTCTTTTAACTCTACACGTAGGCCGGAGACAAGGCTTGCTATACACAGCCGCTTTCATTTATATTGTAATAAATTAAGTTACAGTTTATGTATACATTTGTTTGCGATTATAATGTTAGACTTTCTAAGGGAGTGGAGTTATTCTGTGTATTGAACTAATGTGAATGTAAAACAAGATATTCTAAACGTAAACAAGTTGCCTCATTTGTCGTTTACATAATAATAGGACATAAAGTAAGTCTGAAAACGTAACGGCTATTTTCATCAGTGTCAAGTAATTTTATAAATAATATTAATGAATGAAATAACTCGACTTCAATTATCAAATGAAATAAATAAAGATCGGGGGACATCTGTCAAAAATCAGCAGCAGTATCACTCCCTATCAAGCTAAAACATGTCATAGGTAAATAAAATATGTTATGTAAGGATTATAAAATTTACAAATTCATTTATATTAGCCATTTTACTATCAAATAGCATATTTATTTCATTCTACTCATACACTCTCTGTATGCTGGCTATATCGTGCCGTTAGCCTAGCTTTCATTTCTACCTACACCCCAACTTAGTCTGAATTTTGAACAAGAACTTTTAAGCCAGACTTCATCTTGTAACAATTCATAGTGCGAAGTGATTTACGAATCAAACGGCAGTGCGCGCCAGGCCTTAAGTCACATTGTTCAGGTGCCGGCCGAAGTTTTAGACGAATACCCTCCAAGTTCGGTCGTGAAGAGTTTACAGAGTTACAATTTTGTCTCACCCACCCACAACCCATTTAGTGAGACAAAGAACTGCAGTTTTAGAAATTCACTAGCTATATATTGTACCGGTAGCATGCGCAGGAACTGTTATTTTTAATTTGGTACCAGGCATTACAAAATAAGTTGGACCTTTACTGCCCTCGTGTTTTAACTAACTAGTTTGAAGAGTTAGCACTTCTAACAAGTATTTATTACTTGAGGTGTGTATCGTACAAGGAGTTATAAGCGTGTCACACACTAAGCAGATACGATAAGATATCTGTATCTGAACGCATATCTGTCAATATCGCTCCCTATACAATTCAATGAGCTAACACACACAGCGCAGATAACTTATATTTTATCGTGAAGTATCTGTGGGCACCGACATATATCGAAAGATGGCAAAGATATTATCTGCGTATATAAATTGATCTGTGTATAATATCTGCCGATATAAATATGGCATAGTGAGTACATTGTAACGCAACACGAGCATCAAATTCATAATCAAAATCGTCATCTGACGAGCTGTCTAGTAAATCCAGAAGAGATAAACACGAAAACATTCTGTATAAACAATCCGCACCAAAAAAAAGTCTACTCAGTTTGAAGGATTTAGACTGAATGTATCGTCTCGTATATTATCGTGTCTGCGTAGTGTGTGATAGTTTCAGATCATTAAGTTATTATAAGCAGATAAAATATTATCGTATCTGCGTAGTGTGTGACACGCTATATGCTATCATCTTAGGCAAGATAATGAAAAATGATTAAGAACAGTATTTACATTCACTGACAGGTGCAGGTCAGCTTTGTGGATTTAGAAGCATTATACATAGAATTTATACGTGTATATTTCAAGGGGTTTTCTTATAATATAATTTAAGTTATTCTATTTATAAATGTATACAGAATGGAACAGAACTAGGGATTTTCCTGTAAATGTGGCATTGTTTAACCTTAGTAGATTGCTTTCTCCAAATAAGGTAGGTTAATATATTTCATCGTTTTCTAGTTATAGCTTATTAAACGTTGATGCAAATAACACTCCTTTCTTTGGGCAGTCGTATAAAAAACCGCGTGCCTATTTAGCTTAAAGCAATGACTTCATAGGGAGTAATCTTAGTTAGACTTTCCCCTCTGCAGTAAGTAATACGTCAATAATTTGAGCCAGTGATCGTATTTGTTCTATAAAACTAGTTGCAATCGGATTGGTCTAGACTAAATATAGTAACTCACCTGAAAGGATCTCCGTGAATATGTTGAATTGTTCCATATTTAGTTGCAAAAGGAGATCTAACACGTCAAATGTGCAAAGATATGGTATTTGCTTTCACCTCCAAAGGATTTAGAATCACTTTATAACTATTTACGTACTATAAAACATAAAAATTATAAAAAACTGATTTGATGTTATTTCATGTTTGTTTACTAGTTGTCAAACAAGCGCGCGCTCGTTGCCATAGAATTCTGATAGACTTATCAATGTTGTGCGTCACGCCATTACACTGTTTTAATACAAAATGTATCTTTGTGATTGTGAATTAGTCAATGCGTTATTCTATTTGTTAAGTGTTAGTTCCGTAGTGATAGACGATTTTTCATGTTCGCGTCTGTAACACCTTGACAACCATGAGATTATCATAAACAAAGAGGTTTCAACTACAGTAGAATCCGCTAATACGATCACGTTTAATACGATTTCCCGCATAATACGTCATTTTACGCCGGTCTCTGCAACTTGAGTGAGACCTGTTTTCATAAATTTTTTCACGGTTAATACGATTCCCGTCCCGCTTAATACGCCATCTATAAAAATATACATATTACCCACTTTGCATCGTCGTTTACCAACTTATGTATGCGGGTGAAAAATATTGGGACACGAATCTGGCGACACCTCCGTCTTTGCAGATAAGTCCTAGCCTTGACTGAGCGTGTGAGTAAAAATACTCCTAGTCCGGTAACATACCGCTTTGGTCTGTTAGTACAAAATTTTACGTCTCCCTAAACGTAAAATTTCGTACTTACCACGGGAGGTAATAAAAAAAACTCTGATCGCATATTTATTGCCTTTGCCTTCGGCTCGGGCGTCAAATACCTGCGATCTGAGACATTCTTTGTTTTACCTCCCTAGGTACCGTAAAATGGGGTGAGTAGGGACAAAACTGACATTCAAACCTCGATATAATTTTATTTTTACATATGCAAACTGAATTGTACATATAATAAATGTTCCGGCCGTTTGTATTTTAGTTTTTTATGACTTTGGGTAGTTCCAATTCATAACTTTGACAATAAACACAAAATCCCTCCTCACCCCGTAGTCCCTTGTAGTTGGGGTAAGAAGGGATTTCATACTGGTTGGGCAAATTGTTGGATCGACACTTTTGGATTATGAATATTACTACAGCTCCATTTACAATAAGAATATATTATATAGGTAGCAGTAGCCTTTAAAACCATCTCACCCCTCTATCATCCCTACTCTCCCCATTCGTAACCCCACTATCCTCGCAATCCCTTCTCACTTCATTTTACGGTAATTAATGTACTATTGTTGTGACTTCCATTCTAAATTAACAAATTATAGGAAATAATACCAGTTCTTTTTCACGTTTAATACGATTTTCCGTTTAAGACGCTTTTTTGGCTAGGTCCTCTCAAAATCGTCTTAAGCGGGTTCTACTGTATTAGCAAATCAAATATTATATAATGAATGTTAATAATAAGGAAAAATCAGCAGGGTTGTACAAATGCAAAAAAATATTATTTTAATAGTTTTGTTTTTTCGTTATATTACAAGCATTTAAATATGACAGGCCGATTCTACTTCACACTATATTTTTAGAAAAGTCCCTCGTTTCATTTCTCCCATGATACTTCACTCTAACGGTGTTCATTAGTTTGTATGGAAGTCGCGTTAAATAAAATTCATAAGCAAACTAAAATAACGTAAATACATCCGTGACTACAACACAATAATTAAAGTGAAAATAACCGAATCATTGTACGTGTGTGCGTAAACATACGTAACACACTCACTATACGTTTCTTTGCAACCCCGTCTGATATTATTAGGAGCAGGAATCCAATTCCATGGTTAAAACCAATTAGGCATCCGCAGCCGACCCGAGGTACTGATATAGGATCGTAATATTGCTGAATGCTGACACACCTAAATACGTATCCTATTTGGTTTATAAGCGGGTAAACTGTTGGACAGATGAATGGTTCGGTTTCATTAGGGCTGGTAATATCGAGTAGGGGAGGGATTTGATATCGGGAATATCGTTTTGGATTATTAATTATGCTTTATCAGGCAGGTCAGGATTGTTGACGCGTACGTATACCTAGGACAGACAGTCCAACTAAGTAGGTCCAACTTCGAGAAGGAGGTCAATCGTCGAATCCAACTCGGATGGGCAGCGTTCGGGAAACTCCGCAACGTCTTATCGTCCAAAATAGGTACCTCACTGCCTTAAGACGAAAGTCTACAATCAGTGTGTGTTGCCAGTGATGACATATGGATCCGAGACGTGGTGGTTCACTATAAATAGCCTTATGAATAGACTCAGAGTCGCTCAACGGGGTATGGAAAGGGCTATGCCCGGGGTTTCTCTGCGGGATCGAATCTGAAATGAGGAGATACGTAGAAGAACGAGGGTCACCGACACAGCTAAACGGATAAGCTTGTTGAAGTGGCAATGGGCAGGGCATATAGCACGTAGAACAGATGACCGTTGGGACTGAAAGGTTCTCGAATGGAGACCAGGAAACGGCAAGCGCAGCGTCGGACGTTCAGCAACAAGATGGACAGATGATCTGGTTAAAGCTGCTGGGTCAGGGTGGATGCAGGTTGCTTCTAACCGAACTAATTGGAAATCTATGGGGGGGCATAGGCTGGACATAGGTCCAGCAGTGGACGTTCTATGGCTGAAATGATGATGATGATGATGAGGCATTGAATTGGAATTTTAGCTAAAATTACCTTAAACCATTTATTGGAATGGTCTGCAAGATTCTCATCTAGGTAGATTATGTTTAAAACTTCACTGAAAAAAACGAAGTTCAAGAGATGTTTACTTTTGTATCACACCCGTGACTAGGCATTTATTTTTGGACGTTTAAATATCAAATATACACAGTACGTATTTTTTGTTAGCTCTTTATCTTGCAATAAAACTTTGGACCAAACTTTAATAAAAGGTAAACAAATTGTATGGTGATAATAAAATTTGTACCGCCTATCTGAAACTTTATTTTTTATAAAGCCACTCGTAATTGCTCTCATTTCATATTCTACAAAATGTTATACAACATATTAACATGATTATAGGAACGTTGTAATTAGCATATACAAATAAAAACAAATATTAGAAAAAAAACTTAAAAGCAAGTGAGAAGGTTAATCCTATGTCACATGACGTGACAAACAAATTCGCTTAAGTCTAACACTAAAAGTGTCCAGATATCGGATTTAAACTCTAGTTCATGTAGAATACTTAATTAACTTTAACAATATACTTCGACAATAAGTATCAGTAGCGTGGCGTTCAAAGAACTCGATTCCTACCGGCTTGCCCGATAATTAGGCATTTGAGCACCTTATTCTACAGCTCTTAAGAAAAATGTACACCGAATATGCACCGGTGCCCAAGGATATCTATTACGCCACGCCACTGATGAGTATGCATGACTAATTAACATAAAAACCTAATATAAACTCAAACAGGCACCATAGTTATCTGTGTATAGCGCCCTAACAAAAATTCGATAAGGGTCGAACGTCGAATCCACCTGAAAGATATATAATATCGGATAACTTAATTTATCTGTCGGTGGATATCAAATTTATTGCAGGGACAGTCACCCAGAGGGCCGAGTAAATTAACCTGCAAAAGTGCGCGCGCAGCTCAGCGGCGGCGACGCACAATTAGTGTCGCAATCAAGATCGTCTACGATAATCCTATATTAAACGTATTCCCGAGGCACGACGGCGACGCCACGCCGCGCTAACGCCCAACACTTTCCTTACACATATTTTCCTCCGAGTACAAGGTCCGGTAATTCCGGTCTATTTATCGCAGTTGTTTTGGTCATTGAGACGTTTACACATTTTCTGACACGCGAGGTTTCGCTACTCGCATAGGTAACTGGCGTTAAACGTACGTTGGGTTCTTGAAGTAGGTACGGCAGTAATATGAGGTGAAACGGGCACGTATCAATATCTGATGCGACATAAAATGTTTAGGAATAAAGTGGTGTCAGATATTTTTACGTTATCGATTCTTCATATCACTTATAATATTGTCCCTGTATTCCATTAGGGTCGCTCACATTTAAAATTCATATTTATAGGGAGGAAAAGTTAGTTAATTAAACCGTTAAAAATATTGGGTAAACTGAACAACACAGATGCAACATTGGGCATGTAACCACAGATTAGAGAATATAACCAGATATTTCACTCTCGCGCGTTTCCATACAAAAAACAAGAATTCCCACGCTCTTAGCGAAACAATAGACCCCTTCGGCCCGCCCACAGCCACAGTACGGTAAACTTCGCGCAGTACAGTACGTTTACCTACCACTCGTACTTTCTGTTATATCGGTCGACACTGAATATTACCTATATTAATTTGTCAAGACTACGTGCTTAAGCATCTATGGTCTAATAGTTTAATGGTAAAATAATCAACCCAAATAATTTAGCACTTTGTACACAAACAAATTAAGTAGGTATCACTGCAATTCAATATAAGCTGACAGTATTCACTTATTTTCTTAACTGAATGCGTTTAAAAACCATACGTTAGCTGTATTTCAAATACATTATTGATAATTCGCACAGTTCTCGGCGGCGGCGTTAGCCGGCATCAACGCCTGTCAGGATAATTCTATTGTGCCACTGTGATGTTTAGAGCCCCGGAGCTCCGATCGGCTACGTCCACCGCGTGGGCGACCAAAAATTAGTGAAATCCACCTGGCGTAACGGCCAATGGGAACGCTTATTCGTAACACAGCGCAATGTACGCGCGTTCTTTTTTTTTCACATGATCCGGGGCCACAGACTACCTCCACTAGACGGAGCATGTTGGGCGGCGCGCGCTCACATCAGATATGGTCAATCGTATAGCATTACGACATTACGCGACCAGCCGCTCTTTCAGTTGCGACCATGTTTCTGACTTGTGTGTGCACCAAACGTGAAATAAATATTGCTGTTCAATCCGACGACAATCTCAAAACATAAAATGATAAAAAAGATGTGAAACACGCGTTGTACTAGTAATATCTACCGATATTTAATCGCACATATGCGTGGTGAGCTCGTGTCGTATGGCATGCTCCGTCTAGTGGAGGTGGTCTGTGTCCGGGGCCTGCGTCATCGGCTCGTTGCTGCATGTTGCTCAACCTTGCTAAACGCCCTTAGCGTGTTTCAAATAAACAAACAGAGGTGAATCGGGTTTTACCGCCACGCCACTGTTATACGCTTAAACTATTCCATATTCGAAAATCCAAAACGAAAAGCATAGGTATCCGTAAACTGAAGCAATCAAAATGTTGATTAAATTCCAGCATATCGTCGCTGCAATATGTGTACGCGGCCTTACACAGGTTGATTACAGCGGGGTTCTTAATAAAAGCGGAGAATATGGAACACGATACACCTACGTATTTACTAATAATGTAGTCGTAACGATAAACTACGATATTGTGACCCGATGTTCTTTGTGAACGTAACATTAATTCTCCCTAGTGTTATCGACACAGGATTAATACGATCTTGTTATAGGATCTTAATTGAGTTTGTCGTCTGCAAGGCACGTTAATTTAGGCCTCCGTATAAGATAAACCGGTAATAGTGAGTGCTTTTAAAATAACTACACTCACGGACAATGAGTTCAGGTCATTTTCTATGAACAATTATATAGAAAATGACCCGAATTCACTGTCCGTGAGTGTATGTCCTCTTCGATAGCTAAATCAAATGTAGCAGAAAATAACTCCTCAGTAAGTGGTAATTTTAGATTTATGTTCCGTACCGTATTTTTGAGATTGTTCTCTTCGTTCTTATTATTTACGTCCCTCGCTTGCAGCTCGGGCCGCAAACATCTTCGATCTCGGCCTTTCTTTATTACCCGACTGCGGCGAAGCCCAAAGGAGGGTTATGTGTTTGACCTGTATGTATGTATGTATATCCGTTCCTATGTCCGCTCGTAACTACTCGACGGCACAACCGATTTTGATAAATGATACATCATTAGATCCGCCTTGATGGCGCGAGTGTCACTGGGTATAAAGTTCGTTAAAATAAACAAAATGGCCGATTTTATGTACTTTTAAAGTGCATCGCGGTCGGGTTTTTTTTAGGAAAAATATTTAGTTATTTTACCACCCTAGTTGTGTAATGTACTATTTCAGTATTCAGTACCAGGCTATTTGAAATTTAGCGTGTTAAAAATAGATTGCATTTCGACTACAATTCAAATACTCACCCTGGGCCGCGCGCAATAGCTTGGCCACTTTGATCTAAAAATATGGTATTTTCGGATCAAAGCTGCTTGGCGGTACCGGAAAAGAGGTACTTGCCTACACAACTGCGAATTGCATAAATGCACTATTGCACATGACTGGCTTGGCAGGTTTCCGGTACAAAATATTATATTTCTTACAACGCCATTTTAAGTCGAGTAGTTGGTTATACTCGTATAAATAAATTTCCGATATTCGTTTACTTGATAGTAAAATAATATACATATAAAAATCCTACTAATAATATTATAAATGCGAAAGTTTGTGAAGATGTTTGGATATTTGGATGTTTGGATGTTTGTTACCTTATAACGGGGTAATAACTGGATGGATCAAGCTGAAATTTGGCATGCAAGTAGACCAAGTCCTGGATTGAAACATAGGATACATTATATCCCGGTAAAGAGTTCCTTTGGGACAATAACGGAAACAACGCGGGCGAAGTCGCGGGAAAATGCTAGTTGGTGAAATGCAAGTCAAACGCTACAATTCAATTTACACGCTTGTTACCAAAGCCTGTAAATTATGTCGTAGCGGTTTGGTTTTTGCTCTTTTTAGGCAGTATGTATAATAAAAAGACGTTTTGAACATTTTGGAAATAGGTCCCGTAACAAAAAGGACGTAAAAAAAAAAACATAGTATTTTGTGACATTACAAATGTTCTCGCCACTTTTAGGGTCTTCTTTGAAATAAAACGAAGTACTAAACGAAGTATAGACGAATTGTATTTTGATAAACAGTTTAGGCCGGAGCCGTAAACTCAAGACTGATACATAAATGTGTCTTAATGTTCATTTAACCTGGTAACACTACATTCTAAAAACATATTAATTAGTAATCATGCCGGACTGCCAGTAGGTACACTATGGGGTAAGAAATCAACCTTCAAAGTAGGTACCTACTCGTAGTTTACTTTGTTTCGGCTTACTAACATATACCTACCTATAATAGACAATATCCCGCCGTCGCAAAATGACCTATTTTATGTACGCAAAATGTTGCAAAGTATGCTCGGCTACATATATGATTGAATAAATACTAATACCCCTACCAATACCACATAATTCCCACAATATGATCAATAGGTGCTATCATCTGAGTTCGCTATATAAGTAAATCAGCTTGTGTAAATTTGCGTTGACCCACAGCAAAGCTTAACAATAATAATGCAAATGTTATGCTGCTTTTGAAACCACGTGTTTCACCTTTAAAATGCTCCTAGCATTAAGAATAACATTTAGAAAATTTCAGTGGGCAGCTTGGGTCATACTTGACTTGAGGGTCACTAATAAATAAAACAAGGCGCGGTGGCGCGTAGGTAT
Organism: Eudemis profundana; assembly: GCA_947034925.1. Lineage (NCBI taxonomy): Eukaryota > Metazoa > Arthropoda > Insecta > Lepidoptera > Tortricidae > Eudemis > Eudemis profundana. The sequence goes on along the minus strand of OX344796.1, from coordinate 26,189,908 downwards.
ATTTCGGAACGCCCTATACGTGTGGATCATTTTACAACTGTCCGAAACTGTAACTCGGTCAGTTTCCCGGCGGCCTTTAAACATTATAACTAATTCAAATAAATGAACACCCGAGTTTAGAAGCGGCATAAAACCGAAATCAAGGTTCGGTGGGGATTTTCTAGGTAACTGCCCGACCGGGGCGTTACATTAAACTTTCAAGCAGCCAGCCTGTCTCTCCCTCTCACAGAGTTGCCATCACGTTGCTCGCAAAACGCCTAAAGATACTAGTTTCATCTTGCTCGATTCTTTCATTTCATAGCATGTATGTTAATGAATAAATGATTTATGTGTAAAAGAGATGTTTTCAGTATTTTTATGGGGGGGGGGGGGGGGCTTCGACCCTTGAGCAATGTTGCAAATGATAGTACATTTCAGCATAGAGGACTTACGAATACTATAAGCTTCCATAATATCTTTGCCTCTGTATAAGCAATGTTTTCTATTTTATGTAGGGGGCTTTTACCCCTGAACTACCGCTCTTCCATGCCCTAAAATTTCATTGACCTTAACTTTAACGATGATGAATAAATAGTATCTACTCGAGTTATCAACTCGTCGGACAAAATAATCATGCCCCTTGACGGCTCTTAGACTCACTCGCTTCGCTCGCTTGCTCAAATACTTTAAAATATAATACCTAATCTATTTAATCTCGTTTTTGATATAGTTAGCTTCTATGTTGTGGAGTGTAGTGTAATACGCACATATACTCATCTCTCCTTATGTACCTACGTAGTAAGTAAGAAAAAATAAATAGTGTATGGGCGTAGTTATATATTACAAGACGGTTATCTCAATGAGAGCGAATATGCCAATAAACCGATGATTAGACAGAGTGTCGAAATTGACCTTTTTTGCGGCATAAATCTATGCCGTATCTTTTTTTCACGTCAATTTAGAAGTTTGATTTTTGTTACAGCTTCAAGGATCCGTAGACCTGAGTAAAAGTATATGGTTTAATTTTCAACTCTATACCTCTACGCGTTCCTGAGATAAAGGGTCTTGACAGACGGACAGACAGACATACGGACTACGGACAACAATGTGATCCTATAAGGGTTCTATTTTTTCCTCTGAACGTACGGAACCGTAAAAAAGTTCATTACAGTTATATTACACTACAAACTGCAGATAAAACAGCTGGCCTGGCAACACCACCGCCCCGCTTCCACACAGCGCGTTTAACCCAGTGTAATTTCACACTACAGATTTTCATGTAACAATGTAATAACGTTGCCGTGGCCTGCTTCTGGTTAGCAACATAAATTACTCGGTATTGTCGAACGTACAATTTGTATGGCCTGTCATGTTGATATTGCCTCCTGCTGAAATTCACGCATTAACACTAGCTCAGTATAATTATTACTACCGGACCGCGCTGCGCTCGAAATGCGATTCTGTTGAGAAATTATAACATCGTCATATTAATAATGCTTAGGTTAACTACTTTTTATTGTTGAAAGTTAACACTAAAATAAATATAACATAAAGTCTCGAGTAGATTTTTTTCTCGCCTTTCTCGGGATTCGGGCCCTATTTTTCTTTCATAAATAAAATATCTACAATTATTTTGTTAGAATATTTAGGTATTACTGTTTTCAAATTCGTTGTATATACTCGTACATATATCCGTCAGAATAAAAATGAAGTGTGAAAGGACACAAAAGTTAAAAATGTTCCTAGATAAATACCAAACCTTGTTTTACTTTCCTTTAATAAAAGAGATAAGAACATTTTAAATATCGTTAAATTAAGAGGAAAACTGAAATATTAAAATGTATCATTTGCGATCCCTGATCGCCGCGGGCTTCTACTTTAAGAGACTGCCTAACGACTACCTTCCTCATTACTTTTCTTAATGAAACAAAATTTACCTATATGCATTATGTAATGTAAGCTCATTATTGCAATATTTCAAAAATAGATACAATGCACTAGAGTTGCCTCCCCTTTTCCTGGCACGTGTGTGTGAACTGGCACTTCCACATAAGAAATTATATATTTTTTCTACTCCTGTACTGTTATCTGTCTTTTACTTGGTCACGAACACTAATATAAGAACATACATAATATGAGTTCAGAGAAGTCTATACTCTATTCCCCATAACAGCACTAGTGTCGTTATAGTCACTTTACGTTATTGCTAGCATCCACAGACTTCTAAATCTAGGTTAAACTTAGGTCAAGGATTAAGCGCTCAATTCTAACTTCACGATAAAAATTCACAACTACCAACTTAACAAACAATTAAATTCCTACGATTCATAAGAAAAACAAAACTTTCCGAATTAAATTAATTGATGCCAACATAAAAAAAAAGTATTTTAATTATCGTCACATCGCAAAAAAAGTTTACCATAGACACAACTGTCATGCCGGCTGTACACACTCGGAGAGACCGGACGAGACACGCGTGACGTCCATGTATTTTATATTTTAACCTAGTCGTAGAAAAAGTATTGTATGCAACGTTGTATAATTAAGTCAAAAAAACGCTCATTGCGTCTCTATTTGCGATACTCGCCGCATTCGCGGCTCGTATCGCAACTCACGCAATTCGCATTTTTTGAACCTTCTTATACAACTGTTGCATAAAATACTATTACTAGTATTTCCGCATTGGTTTTGGCGTATTGGTTACGGAAAGGTTACGGAAAATATCGACGTTGGAAAGCAAACACGTAGTAACCCACAAAAACAAAATTGTTCACCAGAGACGAAAAACATTTCAAGTTGCGAAAAATACTTATAAGTATGGTGTTTATGAACAAAACTTATTCAAAATTGGACACAATAATTCACAAAAATAGGGCTTTAATTCTATTTAAATAAATTTAACCGTAAGTTATTACAAATGAAGATTTTGTTAGTTACTTACTACGTTTTGACTTTTTTTCACAGAACGCAAAAACGCACTGCAGGGTCGTGCTCCTACTAAAGTCTCCTACTGGTAGGAGCACGAAGACAATAATGTACTGATTCTCCTATTGGTAGGAGCATGAATACCTTTATTTAAATGGTATAAAAATAACAAATAAATATGATTTGTCCGAGATTTTTATATTGAATTCTTGTGAAAATAAAACCACTTGATATAATAATCATTAATTTAACTAAGAAAATAAGTTATTTATTTGTAATTATAGAAAATCTATGGGTGTCAACCTCACTTGCTCGTGGTGCACCCCACTGTCTAACGAGCGAGACTGACGACTAAATGATGGCGGTATATCCGTGTCTAAACTTCCTAGCTTTAAATGTAGCTAGTGACGGGCAGCAGCGTTGCTAGTGTAACAAAAAACTCGCGACTGATGCGGTCGTTAATACGCCCGTGCCCAGCGCAGCGAGTATGGGCAAAACCCCCAATGATGAGTACTACTTCACAATAGCCCTCAGTTACCGGTGGCCCCGTTATTTTCGGCCATCGTGACCACTGGTCACGGCGGGATGGATAATGCGAAGAATGCCCGAGAGGGTTACGGTTACCACAAACAAATACTGCATTGGGCAACGTACCTTATAGGGCATGCAATACCGGTTTTACTTGTATGGGCCAATACCGAAAAACCGGTTTTCCGGTATTGGCCCCATACATGTAAAACCGGTATTGCATGCCCTAGTACCATACTCGTGCGCTGAGTGGTGCGAACTGGGGAAGGCCTACGTCAATAGTGGATGACTACGGGCTGATGATGATGAGGATGAATTATGTATTAATTTATAATAACACACTTTTCCCACTACATATGAAAGAAACACATCGTCGCTGGAAAGCAATAATGCTGTAACCCTCATAAAGTAAACTTTTCACTAGAGCCAAAAAACGTTTGCATTTTTTTAGAAAAATTCATAAATCTCAAACAACGAGTCTACCAAAGGGGGTTTAATAAAACCCCCTTTGGTAGACTCGTTGTAAAAAAATCGAAGTTTATAATTTTGGTGGTAAAATTACTATAAACTTGTTTTTAATATGACTTTTGTCGTTTACAGCATTTCGATATTTCTAATCATGGCACGCAATAATGCTGTAACCTACAAAAATTTTGTATGGAAACAATATTTTTACCAAATCTCACAGTCGTTTTAAAATGCTGTAAGTCTAAAAATTGGTTCGTAATACAATTTTTGGGCCATGAAAACTTAAATTGACAAGATTTTTGTACTGCAATGTTGCTGTAACTGAATGAATGGAAGGAAACAGGTATGAATGAAGCAGTGTAAGTGCGAATGGTAGTTTATGTTGATCCATTTTAAAATGTCAGTGGTAAATAATTGTTGATCTGTAGTAATAATATTTTCTGAACTACTTAATTAATATGCCACACATACATATCTTTAAGCTTAAAATGTTATGTATTGGCTATTAAAAAGTTATCATTAAGTATTGTTATATTTATGTTGTTGGACTGTGTGCATCTACATGCAGCAGAACTATGTAATCGCCTAAACTAATTTTAATCATTTGGTTTGGACGATGATTGAGAACGGAAGTATGGTATTTATCAGGCTATAAGTACACAGTATTTAAAAAAACTTATTTTTTTTACAAAATAAAGACGTATCAGAAACGCCTGGAGGAGCTTGTGGTTGATGAAAACACTAATGGTGGGAAACCCCTTATATCCCTGAAATGTAAGCTCATGGAGATTTAGTGCATTCTACCCATTCTGACTTTTGGCGCCCAGTTAAGGTCTAGGAGGACTTCAGAGGTAGAGGAAAGTATTAGAAGAGAGGCTCATGCACAGCAGTGAGACACTAAATATACTAGTTAAAACAATCGTTGTTTTAAGGTTGACGTGTCATTTTATTAAAAAAAAATATTATTTATCTAATCGATAAATATATTCAATTCAATTCAAAAAATAATAAAGATTATTTTACAGAACAGTTATGATACACGTATAGTTTACATGCATTAAAGTTTGAACGGAAAAATAATTAACGTGTTTTTCTTTTAAAGTAGGTTATGCTTATATTACCTCTATAATCTAAAGGGAGCTTTGCAAACATTTATGTTTAATTTAAATCATGATTAAATCTTTTAAAAAAACGAAAACTAGCAAACTACAAATAAAAACGACCCTCAATACTATATACATACAAACTTACTATATATTTTAAAATGTATTTACTGTCATTATTCATTTATTACTGTATCTTTAAAATGCTGTACACCATAGTTTATTCACAACATCTCCCGACAAAATGCTGTAAATGACAAAAATTGGTCAAAAGTCGAAATTTACGGAAAGCCAAAATGCTGTACGTGATGACGGAGAACTAATTGCGAAAACCATTTTGCTGTAAACCACAACGCAGTTGAAAACACGGGATTTTATGCGGGTTACAGCGTTTCTTCATACCGCGATTACAAATTTAGGAGAAAAAAAAAATGCTGTATACATTTTATTTATCATTACAGACAAATAATAACTATACCAGTCGACGCAGAAAAAAAAACTGAATAAGAATATGCAAAAAAAGCATTTTCGATGGTGGTGCGGGTTACAGCATTATTGCTTTCCAGCGACGACATGATGTTTCTGTATTTGTTTTTTTAATGCGGGTTTCTTGTATCTATATATGTACACTTTTACCAGCTATCATAAAACCATAAAATTGATAACACATAGACACACACATCCATGTTTACAGTACTTAAAAAAGTATTTAAGCAGTTAAAAAAGCTACTTTTTAAAATCAGCACAAAAATTATTACTCTCAGGAAAATTCACTCAATATTTTGCTTAATAATTAAATCACGAATATTTCGACTCACTTTCGCTGTTTGCACCGCACCGAGCGACGGCGCAAACATCCATCTAATAGCCGCGACAGCCACATTCAAACGAAATAAGCCGCAGGGACTGAAATTTTAGGCCCTACAACAGTGACGTAATTATTAAGTGTTTAGTTTATTGCGGTGCAAATGTCAAAAAAACGAATTTAAAACAAAACGAATTTTAGTTCCTATTTTCCCCATTTTCTATCGTATTGACACGTGAATTCGACTTATCGGCGCAGAAAAAAAATCTTGATCCCAAAAATGCAAAAAAAATATTACCACGTGTTTGCTTTCTGGCGTTGATATAGTACATAACTTACCTAGGGCGGTAAAACAAAGGATGTCTCAGATCGCAGGTATTTGACGTCCGAGCCGAAGGCAAGGGCGATAAATATGTGATGTGAGGCTTTCTTTATTACCCGTGGTAAATTTAACATTTCACCCAGGCCATGAAGTGGGATTTTCAGATTTTTTCATCTCTTGTTGTATACAAAATTGGTTTCATCAGGAAAAAGGATGAGGGAAAGTTGACGTTAGGTCGTATCTTAGACTATAATACGCTACGCAACTGTGCTTTGTTGTCCCTCCGAGTGCCTAGCTGCGCCTGGCAGGGCCTTGAAGCCTTTGTACAAATTAATTGTATTTTTAACAAAAAGATTTTCCTCTGCTACTTTTTATACAATATTTAGAAAACGATTGTTCTTTATCTCATACTCCTTCTATTGGCATAATTTTATTTCCCGAACGTATTGTTTACCAAATACTCTTTTCATAAAATAGTTACTAAATAGTTAGTTTACAAATACCATAGAATTTTTAGGAAAATTGTAAAAGTGACATAACCTTACCTATTCCAGGGTATGCAAATGATTTTTTAATATGTTTTTCATTGAAGTTGGAGCAAAATAATGCGGACTACTAATTAGGACAAACAATACAGTTGTACAAATAACATAAGAATGGCCAAGAATGTTTTTTAGAAGTAATGAAATAATAATAGCAAAATATCTCTTATAGTGTCTGTGCGGAAAGAGAATAGGCATGGCGAAAAGCGGAACTAACCTAACCAGTATGGCATTTTTTTTTTCATATACGGTAGAAAAGCTTTAAAGCGCCCCAATCTAAATCCTATTCTCTTTCCGCACAGACTCTAACAAAAGGATGCACTAATTTTATCTGTTTCATATCATAAAGGTAGTAAAAACATTGCGATATTATAGGTAAATATAATGGGCTGCCGTGTCTGAATCATGTTATACCTACAATTTTTTCAACGTCCACTAGTAGTAAAAAAAAACGGAACCTGTAACGCCCCCTCCCCCCTATCTAATCTTTCTACCTACCTATATATATATATATATATATCTCTACCTATACGTGTATACTGTTATAAAACCTGTAATTTCTTGAAAATCGAGCCAATCGAAGGCTCGAATACACACATTCACATCTGATCCGAGGAATTTCGAGAGAGTGTAAATGAAATAATGCTAGTAATAAAATTCAGAACAGGAATTGAAATCTGTTTATTGTTCGTAAACTCCAATAATTTTATATTTTCACTGAATCTAATCGAAACTTTGACTAATTAATCAAATAAAGCTAATTGATAGTCTTTATTTGATATTTGTCTAATTCCCTAGGACCAAACACTATGAAGACAAAAATAGAACAAATAAAGAAAGAAACCCATGTTTTAAAGCTAGATTAACAATTAACTGTTCCATACAACGAATATTAAGTTATTTCAAAATTACAGGAGATTATGTCAACTTTTATTATATGTAATTACACATAAATAGTTGAACGAATGAGCTTTCAGACATTGAGACATACATTATATTAAATCATTAAACACCCACACACATTCAATTGGCTGCTGGCTCACGGTGGATGCAGGTTGCTTCCAACCGAATTAAGTGGAAATCTATGAGGGAGGCCTATGTCCAGCAGTGGACGTCCTATGGCTGAAATGATGATGATGATGATGATGACACATTCAATTTATATCAAGCAATACCACTAATATTATAAATGCGAAAGTTTGGGAAGATGTTTAGATAACTATTTGAATGTTTAGATGTTTGGATGTTTGTTACTAAATAACGGGGTAACGACTAGATGGATTGAGCTGAAATTTGGCATGCAAGTAGACCAAGTCCTGGATTGAAACATATAATACTTTATATCCCGGTAAATAGTTCCCTATGGACAGTAACGGAAACAACGCGGGCGAAGCTGCGGGTAAATGCTAGTTGTACATATACATATTATTATTGTGCTTACCTACTTAGATACGTGTTTGGAAAAATCGTGCATAATTTTACTTATTCCGACGAATTGATGTTGTGCGCTGCTGTAAATCACTAATACGATTATTATGTCTGCCTGTGTATATAAGGCAGATATAACATACCTACGCCTCTCTTCTAGTCTTTAGGTAAATCTGTACCTGAGAAGCATAACACTGTAAGTGAGTATCGAAAACAATAGGACTTACAACCTCTCATCTCAGGTACGGAAATTAGAGCTCTAGTACGCTCTCAGGCCAAATACACACACACACGTCTAGATTTCCATAGATGAAACGACGGGAAACATTGAGACCATTGAGAAGTAAAATTAGTTTTTTTATTCTATGACTGACTTGCTATTCTACCCTCCTAACGTAAAGTGCAATAACTAGGTTCAAGCTACTTTCGAGGAAAGGGCGGGTAAGGATTTAAATGTTGTTTCCACTGTATCTCCATTATTACGCATCCTACCGACTTGAAACTTTTACCAAAAGTAGATAATATTGTTGAGCTTATTATGTGTATACACTTAGTTATTATTCATTTATTTATACTATGAGGTAATGCATTTATGATTATTCACTCAAAATTTCAAGAGTCTTATGTTATATTTGTCAGGAAATACAGACGCAAGGAGCAAATTCCATTCCTTGGCGGTACGCATTAAAGACGATGAAGCAAATTTGCTTCGTGCGAATAAATGGAATTTCGTCAGCCAAAGGATAAAGTCGCTTTCCACGCCTGGATCTCTGTTGATGAAACGAGGATGGTGGAATCTAGTCGTGTAGTACCTGCACACGCTCTGCCAAAGAAATAGTTCCTGGTCAACGGAAAGTACCCTATAAATTTTGCTTAAAGAGAGTTGAAATGTACGTTTTTTGCGGCATAAACGGCCAAATGTTTTTTTAAGTTACTTTAGAATTTTGATTTTTTCACAGTTTTAAGGGACCATAGACCTGAGTATATGGTATTAATTTCAACTCGATACCTCCACGCATTCCTGAGATAAAGGGTCTTGACAGACGTACATACAGACGGAGGGACGGATGGACAGAAGGACAACAAAGTGATCTTATAAAGGTTCCGTTTTTTTCTTTTGAGGTATGGAACCCTAAAAATATCTAAGAGTAAGTTGTATATTTTTAAACAGTTTTATTTGACCCCGTATAATAGTTTATTTGATTAAAATTTTGTAACGGCATTTTCGACCACTTCTATTAAACAGATTGTTGTCAAACCTTGCACACACATTACATTCCAGTGACAGTATAACATTAGGATAGTTTCGACTCGGTTTAGGGCCTAACGATGAAATCAGGAAGTGGCCAATGATAACAATGAAAGATAAAACTGTTTAACTTATTAGTACATTGTGTATCAAGGGCGGTAAGTAAAGAATTACAAACGAGTGTTTGTTACAAGGCCGAGGCGAAGCCGAGGGCTTTAATAACACGAGTTTGTAATTCCTTTACCGCCCGTGGCACACACAATGTTTTTCATCACACTTGTGAGGAAATCTGATTAAAATAACCTTACTTAACCTAAATCAAATTGTAAAACTGACAGTGACATTAGTGACATATTCCATAGACAATGCGAACGTCAATTCAGGTTCGGAAACCATAGCGGTAAAGACTAAAAATGGTTTATTTTATATTTGCAAAATACTGAAATACTATATTTAAACATTTAATTATTGTTACAGAAATATGTGTTTACATGTATTTGCAATAACAGTTCTCTTTAAATAAATATTTCAGTAATAAAAGTTAAAAAAGTAAGTTGGCGTTTCCTTTGAAAATGACAAATAAGAGTAAAACAGAACCAGCGTTTCAAATTTAAAAAGAAAACCATTACGCCCTAGGGCGTAATAGGTCATTTACGGCCCGCAAAACCTACGTGTAATGACACCATTTTCGAGCAAGTGTGATGAAAAATATTTTTAAGCTGTTCACTTGTTTGATGTAATTGTCTGTAGTCTTATAGGTTGTATAGGCGGATTTGATTGTTTTAATCACGGAATCCAAAGACAATATTATCTAAATATACTGCTTATTCTTAAGAGGCCTCAAAAAATGAGAAATGTTTTCAACACAAAAGTATTGTTCTTTTTTGCTCACGTATTTTCGATACCTCCTACGTATACTGGTACAAGTGCAGAATCATAATTTTACAGGAGAGCCGTTCAAAGGTTGCAACATCTGTAACTTTGTGATTTTTAAATATAATTTTTCAAAATTTTGGATTGGTTCCAAAAAATATATTTAGATTTTATCTGTATTCATGGAATTTAGAAATTACTAATAGTTTTTGAGAAAATTGCAAATACACTAGTATACGCGTATTTTACATGTTGTAGTTGTGTGGTATACTGAGCTAGTTACCACTTGTGACAGTATACGTCGTAGTATGTGGATTGATGATTTAACGATATTTTGATACTGTATCTAAATAGTTCGATCAAATATTGTTTTAGTTTGCAATGAAAAATAAAGTAGATGTTCTTTTACTTCTTATTTACTTTAATATATCGATTTATGAACTTTGTTTGCACTTGCATCAATATACGCTAAAATTAATATTTCACTTGTATCACTATACCGCTAGTAATGTTTTAACAGTACCATATATAAAATAGAAAAAAATATATAAAAAAATGCACGTGTATATCTAATTAAATTTTTTATTATAAAAAAAGATTACAAAGGTAGTTTAATAGTAATTTCAGCCTTTTTGATCACTCGATCAGTCTTGTGTCAAGATTCTTACCTCTATTGTTACTTAAGCAAATAAAAAACATATAATCATCACATTTTAAGGCGAGCTTTGTAATAACATATTCTTACTATACTATTACAAAAGTATGATCTAGGATCGCAATAAGTTACATTTAACTTTGGCCCCTTATTTGTTTAACTACGTAATTGAACTTAATATTAACATAATACAACTGAGATCACTTGAATCTTTTTTGAAACAATATATAGTAATAAAACATTAAATGTCTCTTTAAAAACACTTCCTCTATTTAAATATTGCTAATATTTCTTATTTAATTAAACAAACATAAAGTTTAGTTTTTTAACTTAAATATGTAGGCAGACAAATCAGTCATTTATTTTAAATAATAACATGGCACAACTAAAATCACTTCGACCGATAATTATAATTAAAGATCTTATATCTCAATCTTATATAAAATCAGCAAAAAAGCAGTAACAAAATAAACTCCTTCTACAAAGAAACATTGATAACATTGCATATTTAATAAAACAAGATTTAACACCGTTTTACTCAATCCCAATAGAAAATACAGTACTTTATCACATTTTTTTTTCATGGGATAGTGTTATAACTTACACTAATTTGTGATAAAATTCGTGGTATTTAGCAGGTATTGTACCAGTCTTACAAAGATCATTAAGATCTTTCAATTTTTGTTTATCAATTGGCAATGGTGCCTGGTAAGCTACAGTAATATTATTCAGCCCAACTTCAAGCTCACTTAATCGGCTCCTTGTCTGTTTAATGGAAGCACATTCAATGGATTCGTATTCCTGTTCAAATGTGTATTTGTAGTTTATCTTGAAAGGCTCCTCGTGTGATATAAATATTTCACACATTTGGCTCCACATAACGGTTTGCTTGTTTGTCCCTTTTTTCCAATTACTGAATAGCTTCAGACAAGCCTTGAAATCAAATATCGAGTCTTGGGACACTTCTATAACTTCGTACGGTTTCTCTGTTTTCGCCATACGCATAGCCATGTACCATTGCTCAGGCGTGTATATATTAATGTTTTTTGTTTTCCTTTCAATCAAAGCATGCATGCTGTCACCTTCATTTTGGGTATGCCCAACTACCATAAAGCGATGTACTATTGAAATATTATATTTCCAGCATGCGTACATGTACATGAGAAAAACAATTCGGTTGCGGTTTTTTACATATATACATATATATTTTACAATGTTATTATTTATCAGCAATTAAATATCATTTAAGTAATGCAAACTTAACATATTTATTAAAATCTAATGTATGTAGACTGCGTATTGGACGTATGGCACGTTATATAATACAGTTTAAACGGTCCGCACGCAGCGACGGCTAGCGTTCATACTGAGGCAACTGCCAGTTACACTCGACTTCCCCCACCTCGTCGCAATATCGGTGCCGCGTAAAGTGACGCAAGTGCCTTACACCTGTATACGTCGTACCATTTAGCAAAGCTGTGTTAGATGCGTTGATATACGTCACTTTATTTCTGAAACTATTAGGAATATCCGTACCAAATTTTTGTAGTGGGTAGATATAGACATATTAATCACAAAACTGTTAAAAACAAAAAATCTCAAAAATGTCACTTGCACCAGTATACTTAGGAGGTATCGTTATGTCCAATGATAGTTTTGTATAAATTTTATTTCGGGGGTTATTATTTGGTTTTATTGGACGCGTGTAATGGAAATCGAAGGCAAATAACGCGAGTTCAGCTTGAATTCTGTTAATTGAATGAGATTTTTGACGAAGAACCCCTCCTTGAAAATTAAAAAATCTAGAATATTCATTCAAGACTGATCTTGACTCATAGACCAAATAGCCTTAATCGATGGCATTACAAACATCTAAAACAGCTCAAGTAATTTCATCGAATACTGCATATTTTAAATAATCTCTATTAATAAGCGACACACGTCGCGACGCTCCGTGGTACCTATACCTACCCATTCCGGGAAGGACTCCAAATAATGAGATAAAGTTGTTGGAAGCAGCTGGCAGCCGCGGACAGTAGTAATGGTAATACAATTCAACGATTATGGCCGGTCCCCGGTGTTCCTCGCTGTAGATATTTTCAATAATGAAACGCTCAACGGTCTTGCGCCCGAAATTAGTTCAATATTAGGTACTGGTGTATTAGGGCCGCGTATACTTAAGTATAAATTGTTTTGGGTTGAATAGGGACGTTTCCCTTCGTTTGGGTTAATGCACGAATATAACAGGGTTATATTTTTTGCAGAAACATATGTGCAAATGTCTTGTGCGGTGCGATAGTTTCAATAAAAAATGCATCGGCGAATAATTGCAACGTAATTGGTTATTGAAACGTTTTATTGAAACTAATACGGTATGATTTATCCTAATTGATTATAATAATAACAGAGTAATGATCTAGATTGTTTTATCAACAAATAATCCAGTAGTAAGAATAGATTCTAAATAAAATAACCTCGTTAAACCTGATCAGATGTTATATCAAATTAAGTATTTTTAAAACGAACGGGTTGAATGGAATTCACGTTAATTCTTTTCTGGACCAAAATTCACTCTTTTTGCGCTGGACTCTGGGTACAAATGAGAATCGGTGCAAATCAACAATTGAGAAATTATTCCTGCCTTCCCTGTTAGTAAAAAGAGCCGGAGCCGGATTCTGCGATAAAGCCTCCAATTGACTGTTTTTGCATTGAACGAAATAAAGTGCTTTTTGGGTTCAACGTTTCAAAAATATCAGTGAATTTCAAATTTCAGTATTATGAAAGCTCTTTTAATACATATTTAATTTAAAGTGCTACCTGCGCTTTAAATAATTATTACATAGTTCTATTATATTTTTTTTTATCGAATAGCTTAATAACAAACACAAAAAGTGTAGATACTTTTTGTGTTTGTTATTAAGCTATTAGGTACGCATCATCGGAAAATTTTAAAACTCTCTTGACTAATAATAAATTATCTTACTGTGAAAATTTGATCCCTAAAAATACGAGACTCCATAGAAACAGTATTAAATAACACGAGTACAGTCATGTTTTCCGATTTTTCCTTCAAAGGGAAAAAAACGGAACACTTTTAGGATCGCTTTGTTGTCCGTCTGTCTGTCCGTGTGTCTGTCTCTCAAGACTCTTTATCTCGGGAACGCATGGAGGTATCGAGTTGAAAATAAATCATATATTTACTCAGGTCTACGGTCCCTTGAAGCTGTGAGAAAATCAAACGTATATTTCGCATTCTAAAGGAATTCAAAATATATAAGGTATTTTCCGTTAACCTAGAACTATTAAATTTGGCAAGTGATACCGTCTTATACTACAAGTATAAGGAAAAATCTGAAAACTATACATTTGTAATTAAATCATAAAAAATATAGTTTTTACTAAAGTAATTAAAATTTGTAGGGTACTTTATATATGTTCCTACAAATTTGCACGGAACGGTAGGCGAGTCCGACTCCATAAAAATATCGAAAAGTACAGACTATACTACAACAAACGACATCACAACCGCTCGGTTTTAGTTAGTTGCGAGGTTGTAAGATGTCGTTTGTCGTATATTATCTGTACTTATCGATATTTTTTTATGTTAGGCACGCTTACCCTTTCGGCGCACTTGCCCCGATACCTATATCTAGACATGTGCGTAGATCTAAAAAAGCCTGATCGTTATTTTCCTTTGCAACTTCAATGAGACACAGTCGTGTCTCATTGAACAAATTTTATAAAATTGTTATTAGTGCAAATTGATATTGATAACAATATGTATAAAACCGGTCGCGGGTGAGCTACACTGAGGTTACGCGACTCCGTACAACAGGGCATGGCAGCTTTACCTGAGAACTCGGCTCCAGTTTTCCGGTGTCATGTTTAGCGAGTGAGCTGGGGTATTGTGTAACGTAGCACCTCCGAGGGTAGAGTATTGGGGTAAACGACGAGCGCTCCCTCCAACAAATTGAAAAGCAATGGACCGCGGAATTCAATTTCATATTGAAAGCCATTCATCTTTGCCGCTTCTTCGGGAACGTCTGAAAGCGTTACATCTCGACTTTGCCACTCTGCTCCGTCCTTTAGAAAAGTTTTCCCCTTTAGTAAATATTTTTATGTATTTTTTGCTTCAGAAAGGGCTTGCTTAAGAGTCTGACCGAACATTCGGTTTCCTATTCGGCCTAGTTTCGGCAAAAAAGCGGGTTCGGCTTAGTTTCGGTTTCAGCTGCCATCCAGTCGAAACTACGGCCACAACCGAAACTGAATTTCGGAGGATTCGCGCTATGATCGGACAGTCGTTATTTCAAAAAGCACAATAGCTTATTTGCATAAGCAATAATTTATTTGTAGTAAAAAATGATAATTATGTTACGTTATTTATTTAGAGTCTATTGCACAATACAGGAAAGTATTTAAATTTCTGAGACTGAATGATTTAAATGTTATTTAAATATAAAGACTGACTGATTACGATTGACTATTTTTTTCTTCCCATGAAAACATGACCTTATATGAAAGTTTCGGTTTTGGCCGAAACTGATACCGAAACCGAAATTCAGTTAAAACTGGTTTCGGTCGGACACTAGCTTGTTTTTTATCTATTTTATTACATTTACCTTTGCTCTAAAATATACAGTCATCTGCAAAAATAGCTGACAACATCTATCTCCTCGCATATTGCAGCCCCACGTAATGCCAAATGAGCAGCAGCTCCAGGATATTTTATGTACCTACTGCACAAAATGTAAAAAAACTGATAGTCTCAAAGTGTTCACTGCCTCAGTCATTCAGTATAATTAAGAGATATCGATATAATGAGCAGTATCTCCAAAGAGAACGGGGTGAAACAGTAACATAGAGTAGACGTTCTCGATTATTATTGCACACTACGTTGCTTGAAAATAATTGTTACCTAGTTATCTAGGCAGAGGCATATTTAAGGTCCAAATGAATATAAAAAAAGTTTCCCCAATTGCATTTAATCCTTTTGGAATGTGCAAAAATTTACCTAGCGGTTTAGACCGTGCGTTGTCTATCTAGCCTTTGGTTGTTGTATATAATTTATAAAATACTTGATTATAGTTCCGTTTAATCAGATAGATAGGTTTTTATCATTTAGAAGCTTTAGACATTATACACACGTTCAGGCAAATTCCTCTATTATCTAACCTGCACCTTGAAACTTTACGCTTTTTATAAATTTCCTTGTACTTGGCTGTTTGAGATGTAATATCATTTTACAAGTGTTTTTATCTTATTTTGTCACAAACATATCTCCAAATTAGCAAAAAGCGATGTTAAATGATTTTTTTCACATAAATTCACATATTAAAAATAGAATTAGCTCCATTAGTATCAAAAAACTTTAATCAGTTAATTTTACCTAACATTTGAAAGCAAGAGAAATAAATGTAAAAATATATTACTTTACTCAGTTTAGCTTAGTGGAAATGAACCTTCATTAGAACGATAACGAATCAGTTGTTTTTCGTGTAAAGTTTGGGTGCAAACATTAGTACTAATTGCTTCCGTAAATGGAAGTCATCAAGAGAAATAATTGCTCTTATAACTGTGAACGTAAGAATATAAATACCACTTTGTATGAATTACTTACATAATTTTAACAATGCTCCCGTTCCTGACTATTTATGTACCTATACAGTTAACAAAATAAATATAATATATATGTTACCAAAGCGACATTAATATGTACACTCTTACGCCCCTGACATAATTGTCATTTTAGAAAATTTTGTCACTTCATCCTTATAGATATTTTTACCCGACTGCGGCGAAGCCCAAAGGAGGGTAATGTGTTTGACCTGTATGTATGTATGTCCGTTCCTGTGTCCGCTCGTAACTACTCAACGGCACAACCGATTTTGATAAATGATACATCATTGGATTCGTCTTGATGGCGCGAGTGTCACTGTGGTTATGAAGTTCGTTAAAATAAACAAAATGGCGGTCGGGTTTTTTTTTAGTAAAAATATTTAGTTATTGATGTCGACTGTACATAAAATGTCAAGGGGAGCTAGCTATTTAAATGCTTTCAAAACAGCTCGTACAGTAATAGGTCGTCTGGCTGTAATAGGTAGAATGTCATGTGATTCTCATGTCTCATCTTCGACGTAACTTGCGACTCGTAGATTTAAATCACAGCGTAATTTCCACTTCAAAAGTAATAAAATCGCTTACTTAGAGTATTCTGAAAATGCTTTCAATATGGCACAAAAAGTAAGTAAATGGTTACTTATATACGCTAACGGTTAGACAAAGGCTTAAGGTTACAGTGGCTAACGCTTCCACCCATTACGAGCCGAGACCAACCATTCACAGCGCGAATGAGTCTTAATGAAAGGTGCGATACCATTATGAAGGCAATTGTGAGCTCATAAAGGAAATTAAATACAGACAAAAACTTCGCTGGTTGGTGTAAAAAGGCGGGACAAAGAACTTTGTGCGTTTGTGATGTAGGTAGGTACATGCCATTGAGAATCGTGGGGTAGTAATGATATTACACGCTAGTGTGGGTTAGTCCTCCTAATAGCTTCCTCTTTTGATCAGCTTGATCATTCGCGAAAGAACGAAATTATAGTTTACTAGCATTTACCCGCGGCTTCGCTCGCGTTGTTCCCGTTACTGTCCCAAGAGATCTCTTTACCGGAATATAAAGTATCCTATGTTGCAATCCAGGACTTGGTCTACTTGCACGCCAAATGTCAGCTCAATCCATCCAGTTGTTCTCCTATTATTTAGTAACAAACATCCAAACCTCCAAACAGCCAAACTTGCAAATCTCTAAACATCCAAACATCTTTACAAACTTTCACAATTATAATATTAGTGTGGTGTGATATGATTGTGGGGAGAGTGGGGTAATCACGGACGGCGGGTAATGGCGGATGCGCCGGTATAACTATGTTAGAAAAGGATAGAAGATATTTCGACGAAGATTTACACAATCGCTAGTTGATTTCGAACGTAATGCCAAACAGTGAGTGTCGAGGTGTGGTTGCGCTCGCTGTTCCAGGAAAGTTAACTTAAATATTTCTCAATAATTTCATGTTATTTTTGAGCACAATTGAATAAGTGTACAATATTATTGGCAAAAATAGAAATCTGGTGTTTTTTTTTTGTGAAGGCACGTCTGATTAAGCAACATTTTTATGTACTCACTCATACATTGCGGAAATCTAACATCAAATAAAAATTAGGTTTCCTTTTTTGTGGGTGTCGATGTCGGGTAACGGCGGACGATTTAATATAAATCTCGGACCTAGAAGAGTCTGACAAAATATTTTTTTAACATTGGATTTACTTATTTAATGGGAGACTCACACGCCGAATATAGTTTGTAACATGGATGTATAAAATAGAAGGATACCGCGCGGTCTAAGACGCGGGTGAAGCCAAGCAATGGCCGCCGAAGTGAGCATGTGTGCGTTGACGGCCCAATGGCAGCCGACCGGCCCATTATGCTGGTTGATGTGTGCGTGAGTGCCATTGGGCCGTCAACGCACACATGCTCACTTCGGCGGCCATTGCTTGGCTTCACCCGCGTCTTAGACCGCGCGGTATCCTTCTATTTTATACATCCATGGTTTGTAAGTTAAGTTTGAGATTCATTAGCCATTTGATGGCATCGTCGTTGAGGTTTATCAAGTCTTCGACAGGGTCCCTGTCTAACATTGGATAATATGCCACAAAGTGAAAATTGTAAGCTCACGGTGAATACACTATTGGTGCAAGCACATTAATAGGATTTGTATTTGTATGTGATTTTTAGATTAATTAGTAGTATACGTTCGTAATTACCCCACAAGCCGTGGGGTAATCCAGGACACCGAAGGTTTTGATTTATGTTAAACATTTTTTTTAATTTTATCTACGTTGATTATGGAAACATAATAATGATTAGTCTAAGGGTCATTCCATTGTGACGGGTGGGACATTTATACTCTTTTTTGCCTACACTTTGCTTTATTTCTGCCAAACGGCAACGATTTACGTATTGAATATGACATTATCACATACTTGAATAGTCATTGCATACTGTACCGTCGAAAAAAGTATAAAAATGTCATTATAATTATGAGAAATTGATAGTATAAAAAATGTGACCGGTGGGACTTCAAAGTGCCTCCTTTCCGAGTTGACTTGACACCATTCGTAATTGGTAACAAACTATGACACTTTTGTTAAACAACCTATTTTTATACAGTTCCTGATATTGTATAGATTAGGTATTCCTATAATTTACGCAAATAACTCGTAAAACATAAATAATTTTGCTTTTCAATGCTTGTGACGGGTGGGACAGTACTTTGTGACGGGTGGGACGAGTAACATTTGGGCATACAAATGAATGAAAAATATAAACACAATTCTTTTGTTTTTACTTTAAATCAGCTCTTCAATGAATCATTTCATGAGTTTTCTTAGAGCAATAAGCAAAAAATATATATTTTTTCTCTTCAATGTTTACAGGTTCAGAAAATTGATAATACAGTCTATTACCACACCCTTTTATCAGCGGTTCAGGTAGAATGTCTAAAATTTGACTAGTTTTAATGAAAGAGACATCTTCCTCATTCATTCGAAATGTTTTGCTGGTTTTATCAACACATTTTAAAAACATGACCTTTAATTCATTGTCGCGGTCAACGACACTTTGCAAAACTGCGAGGTATTTATACTCTTTCGACTTTTTCCTTGCAGTAATCTCTAATTTAACCAAAAGGTATGTCTAATAATCTTCATCTATCGTCTTTGAGTGTTCTAAAAAGGAATACCACCACCGAATTAAGCAATATAACACATATAATTTGCTTTAGTAAAACCCAGCTACGTTTAAATAAAGTTAAAACAACGATTTTATACTCACTAAGTCAGTTTTATCATATAACCCATTTTGCTCACCCGTCACTGTGACGGGTGGGACATACTTTGAAAAGCGTTAAAAGCGATTTTTATGTACAAATTCAACACGTTTTTTAGCTAAAATAATCGCCCTTAACCTAATTGTTACTTTCACAAAGCAAGAGGTTAGATATTTTTAAGTTAAACAAGATAAAACATTGTCTTACTGTGACGGGCGGGACATGAGTTAAGCATTTTGTAGAAGCCCAATAAATCCTAACCATGAAATTTTATTTATAATTACTTACCACTAGTTTAAACTGCGTTAAATATATTTTCTTTTGCACGTATCACTTTCTCCGTAATGTTCAGAAAAGGCGCGAAACAGAGCTGCCAACTTAGAGTAAAAATAGGCTACCCTATAGACCACTGGCCCTAGGAGTATGTTCAGAAATGAAAAAATGATATAAAAAGGAAAAACTCATTGATTAATAAAACAAGGTATAATGTTCTATTCTCTAGACATGGATTTAAGTGTAAATTAAGTCATTTATTTTTTATGCCTATGATGTCGGTTTCGCTGGAATGACCTTTAAGTCAATATTAACCAATAAATAACGTTTGTAACTTCATTTGGTTTGGTCTTATTTCAGTTCTCCCTTAAGTGTGCGCAATTACCCCACTCTCCCCTACAATCTGCAACCGCGTCTGATTGTCGGTGTTTCATAAATAGTTCTATACTTTTTGATAAAAGAGAAGAATCCTCAAACGACCGATCTTAGTTGACCGTTGGACACGGTTTTATTCTTAAGAAAGAAAGAGACTTATCTTTCACATAAGATAAGTGCTTCAATTTTGAATATTTTGATGGAATTATCATACAAAAATCAAAAATGCTGGTTTTCCTCTTGACCCCCGCTGTGTTATAGATGGTATTTAAAAAAAACATGATTTTACTAACAAACATAGTAAAATATAATCCATTAATCCATTTAGTATTTAGGTCCCGTAAAACTAATTATATTTGTATTATAAATACAAATATTCGTTACCAAAATTGAATATGAACCGTCATTACTTACTGAAGGATTTCCAGTTAAAAGCGAATAACGAAAATGATTCAGGAGATCACTGCATTACTAAAAAACACATACATTTGCTTTGGGGAAATCCAACCTATTTAAACTTCGCCCGTTTGCTACCTTTCATTGTGCGCTGGAAAAAGGGTTCTAACCAAAAGCGTTGAAACTTTTTTAATGAATTTTAATTTCTCCACTGCCGGTCGGTTTCATGTTGGATATAACTTTCCGAAATTAATCGTCGAAGTATATTCGTGTCAATTGAAAAAAAAAGCTCCACAACCATTGATATGTAGGACATAGCAACTTTTAAATATGTGTAGTCCTCAAGCAAAAGATACGCCATACCGCGTATCAAAACATATATAACAACATACTATGTTGCTGAAATACCTACCAGTATACGTATACAAAACAAGTAGTAATCGTCATGTTATCACCTGTTTTAGAGCACCGCGGACTTCATAGAGAGTAGCCCTAGTCAGACGTATATTTATTTAAACTTTATTGCACGAAAGAAAAAATATCGTACAGAAGGCGAACTTAATGCCATAGGGCATTCTCTACCAGTTAACCGTCAAACAACATGACATTATATTGTCTTCAGTTTCCGCGATTATCACTCGTTGTAATAAAATAACTTTAACGGGTTAATTCGCGTATATTACTACATTTTTACATTCAGACGTTTCATATCCCTTTTCAGCGTACGTGGTCGCGGGTAGACTTCGTCTTTCTCTGTCAAAATTACCGTTGTGCAAATTACCCACTTTACACAAATTCAAATTTAAATAACAGTGTTACCGCCCATCTGGCAATGTATAATCTAATCTAGTGTGTAAAGACGGTTACACACATGCCAGAAGGGCTTAATACCCCAACTTCAGAAACTAGCAGCACTTCAAAAAAGGCTGATAAGAAAGAAGCGCCAAGAAAAGTTTTGTATTTGTAGGAGGAGTGAGGTGTGACATTTAGAACATCTTCATAAAAATTGCTGAAAATAGGTATTCGTAAAATAGCTACTCGTATTTTAATATGGCTGATGGCCTGAACATACTAGTATATTGTTTTGTGATTATAGTTATAATTTTTTTCACATCACGTCAAAGTGACTAAAAGGATATTAATCAGTATTGATCAACATTTTAGCCGGACATTTAAATAGAAAACTTTTTACTCGGCTGTGGAGTAGCAAAGCAGAAATTATGACTTTTTCCACGGCCACAGAAAAAGTTATGAGGAAAAATCAGTTTTCTACTTTCATGTCGGACTGTACTTTGTTTCTGGAATAAATTGTTGTTTTTTTGGTTTTATGTTTTATATTAGGTACCTACTTAAATTTTAACAATCAGTTACTTGCAGAGCATCTCATCATCATCATAATTTAAACCGCGAGATGTTCATTAATTAATTTAAAGTCTCCTAGAAACACAACACTATCACACGATCTCATCATATAGATCTATATGATGAGATCGTACGACAGTATAAAACATACTGCCGTCCGTTAACTAAAAGGTCGCTAACCCTCAGGGGGTCAATTTTGATTTTTTAGCGCCATCGTATGTAAAAAAAAATACTCTATCGATCTGTATACGAATCATATTTGTAAGGTTTATAGTTTTTGAAATAGTTTTTGCATAAAGGTCGTTAATCACTATATTGTTAATACTTTACACCACTAAAAGTACGTTAACCATCAATATTTAACTAAAAGATCACTATTAGCCCTTAACGCTATAATGTTTTGAAATTGTTTAGCATCTTTAGTTAGCAAAAAAGACGCAATTCGACACTACTACACAAGAAAGTCGTGAAGGGACTTTAGTCACTTTCAAGCCAAGATTTATGGGGTATTTTTACATTAATATCCTAGACTAAAAAGGCGTTTCTTGAAAAAACTACACTAAAACGACTTTAAAATCTGTTAACGTCTTATTAACGTTGGATTCATAAGACTGAATTCAAATAATCCTTCCCTAAAAGTACGTTAAGCCACAATACTTAGCTAAAAAGACGCAATCGGCTCTCGCCCCCCCCCCCCCCCCCCGCCCGCGCTGCGTGTTCAACGGTTTTTGGTTGACAATCAGCGGGCGCAATGCATTCGTGGCATGAGGATGTCTCTTCTCTGCACGCAACTCAGCCATTGTAATCATTTGGCGGGAATTCTTACTATATAGGGGAATTCTTAGGAATTCTTACTAATAGCCTAGGCGTCACTGCCATGGTGTGTCAAGTTGACACACCATGGCAGTGACGCCTAGGCTATTATGGCGGAAGACCGCGCGCACACATCTGCTCCCTCCATCGTAACGGGTCGAGTGGCAGGGATGAGGTCCCACCTGCCACCCATGAAAACCCATAGACAAACGATATTGTGGCCGACAGATATAAAACACGAGGCAGAAGGCGAATTGGTGGGTTTGTAGTGGGTATACGGGACTGACCGGGAGCCCCACGTACCTGTCCGGGCGAGATGCTGCAATGCATTTTCCCAGCCTAAAAAAAAGTGTCGACAGGTGAATGCACGGCAGATGTATACGCTATATGACACTACACCCGAAGTTATGGCAGGATTAAGTCGGTGAGATGAAGAGTCCAATGATGGAATAGACGACAGACTAGCTATAGTTTTATAATTAACTTCACCGTTATGACCGCTTTTATTATAGGAGATCATCTTCATTTATAAATATTTCATCCATCGTCTGAATCTTCTTTAAGCTCCAAGTAAATTGAGTCGTTCCAGTGACGAACTTGAGCTTTCTATATCTGATAGTGCATTGCATTGTGGAACCAATTCAACAAGTTTTCGGCCTCTCAAATACTTTTGCAGCACCTGAGAGCCGACTGTTTGGTGGTATAATTCTGATTAGATTGTGCTTATCAGAATGATACCACCAAACAGTCGGCTAAATGGGCACGTACGTACAAAGAGTTCCGCACCACCGTATGCAAAAAACTCCAAAAAGAACCATGTTTCATGTATGGCGACACTCTTAATTTTTTTTCTTTATTTTATTGTTATCATTTGTTGCTAACCGGGTCAAATAAAGCATACACTTCTTGAATATTTCAAGTGTCAATCTGTTATGGTTCAATAGATCCTGGAACAGACAGGCAGACCGGTGGATGGACAGGCAGACAGACGAAATTACAAGCAGAGCCTCAGTACAACTGGTTCTCATTGATATCCATTATGTACGGATCCCGAAAAGCTACGACCAATTCAGTTATTTCAAAATAATATCAATAGATAAGGAAGTTATGCTATTTATATTATTATATGCATAATTGGCAATGTGTATTTTACTTCACATGATATAAGTTTATTGAAACGCAGCAATATTGGCAACGGGAAAAATGTTGGACATAGAAATAACGAGTTAAAACGCCGCATACTGGACGTTATAAAAAACTATACTATACTAAACATACTGGACGTTATAATATGCCAGCATATAACACATCAATAGAACAACTTTTGAATATCAATTAAAGAGAAACGCATTTTTCAATGGTTAATCAAAAACATATGCAAATTGATTTCGGTGTTGTCATACAAAATTATGAAAAAATATTTACTTCCCGAAGCTCCGCGAGACGGGATTTTCCCTCTCAGCATCTTGGCGGCTACTGCGCACAAAAAAGCGTTCCTGTGGCCTTGGCGTATTTTTTGTGGCAAAAAATAATAATATTCCATTCACTTAGAACTTTAAAAAAAGACCTAAATATATTAGTATTTTTTGTAGATTTTTGTTTTTAGGACGTCTAGTATTTTACCCGTTGTCGAATTAAGGGTTAAGAGTAGGACCTATGTGATAAATTTTGTAAATATTTAAATGTTAACTAGTTGTGAATTGAGTAGGTACTAAAAGATACCAAAAAATATTAAATTTTTATTCTTAAGGTGCAGTTTTAATAAACGACTTTTATGCAATTTGTGTTTCCTTTAAAAATATTCCATCTATAATACATAACTAAAACACCATTATGCTCAAAAGTTTAATGTTTAACGGCCTTTAAGTGTAGTAAAGGTTACATAAAATTTCCCTTTACAAAAACGCAATAAGACGGTACATTCAAATAGTTTACCTAAAAAGACATTAAAGTACTATGATGTTGATATAGCTAAGATTTCAATTAAATGTAAACCTGCAATACATAGCTAAAAAGCCACTTAGTACCTTAACGCCATTTTAGTTAAGTAATATCGAATAAAATTGTATAAGAAAAAAATATGTGCTTTTTTTTGTTGGTATCATAAACTAAAAGGTCGCTAAGGTGTACTTAGTGACCTTTTAGTCATGTATTTCTTTTAATTTACTAAAATTATGCGCAGCTAAAAGGGAAAAAGATTTTTTTTTTTAACTTAGGACTAGGTATTTGTTATCAAGATTATCGTGAATTGATAGTAAATTTGATATTCTAACTCTGGACATTTACCTTTTTTTTGTAAAACATTAGGTTTTCAAGTAGCATATTTTTCAAATATTTCCCGCGTATTTTGCTCATATCTACAAAATTACATTTGTGGCTTAGCGACTTTTTAGTTAACGGACGGCAGCATAAAGCTATGTACATATATGGACGCTAGGTACAGCCAAAGACAATAATTAATAAACAAATTTCTGTCAGCCCAACATTAGTAATGACATTGTTGATTACAAGGGTCTCAGACAAAGCCAGCGCCGGTACAATAGAATGAGTAATGATCACGACACCAGGTAAAAAGTAATAAGGGGATTCGATGCAAATGGAACAGTAGCGTCCGCGTCAACTTGCCGACGGAACTGACAAATGATGAAATTGAATAATTATCGTGCAATCGACCAGCACGAAAGTATTGAACAGAAGTAAACGATGATACACGACTGTGTTAATGGGTTTTGTCACACTGACAGTCACGATGTTTGCACCTCACTACCTATTAGGGATTGTTGTTTATTTAATTGACATAGTTTATTAACCTCCAAGGCAAAACAAATACACGTCTGTCATAATATCAATGCTTTTGTCTGTTTGTCTACGTTAGTTCATTTTCATATCGGACTTTTGAATTTGTAGTACTTAATTAGGTATACCTTTTATTTTGATGATGATAGGATACTACTCAAGAAAACAACATACACCGGTAAGGAAAAGGAACATCGGCACTATACGATCGTTTTCAAGGGTGCGTAACGATGGCTATAAAAATTTTTGGTATAATATTAGTCGCAATAACGCTCATTTGATATAATTATTAAATCATATAACAACACTTAATATATTTACATATGACATAATTATTATTTCTTATAATGATCATTTGATAGAATAACATTTAATATAGCATTCTTTAAGTATAATGCTTATTTCCTATAATGAACTTATGGTATAACGTTATTTTCATATAAAATACAATTGGCATAACCATTATTGATATAATGTATCAAAAAGTAGGTTAGGTTAGGTTTGAACTGCGTCTCCCGACAAAAACGAACTGCTATCAAAAAGTAGGTTAGGTTAGAACTGCGTCCCCCTACCAAAACGAATGGCTATCAAAAAGTAGGTTAGGTTAGGTTTGAACTGCGTCGCCCAACAAAAACGAACTGCTATCAAAAAGTAGGTTAGGTTAGTAAATTATAAGGGCACAGAAGAAAAAGGGGGGCTCGGGGGGCGAAGCCCCCCGCATTAAAAAAACTCAAACTATAAGTTCAATTAGGTTAGGTTAGGTTAGGTTAGGGTTCGAACTGCGTCCCCCAACAAACACGAACTGCTATCAAAAAGTAGGTTAGGTTAGGTTTGAACTGCGTCCCCCTACCAAAACAAATGGCTATCAAAAAGTAGGTTAGGTTAGGTTTGAACTTCGTCCCCCTACCAAAACGAACTGCTATCAAAAAGTAGGTTAGGTTAGAACTTAGAACTGCGTCCCCCTACCAAACCGAATGGCTATCAAAAAGTAGGTTAGGTTAGGTTTGAACTGCGTCCCCCAACAAAAACGAATTGCTATCAAAAAGTAGGTTAGGTTAGTAAATTATAAGGCCACAGAAGAAAAAGGGGGGACGGGGGGGCGAAGCCCCCCGCATTAAAAAAACTCAAACCATAAGTTCAATTAGGTTAGGTTAGGTTAGGGTTCGAACTGCGTCCCCCAACAAACACGAACTGCTATCAAAAAGTAGGTTAGGTTAGGTTTGAACTGCGTCCCCCTACCAAAACAAATGGCTATCAAAAAGTAGGTTAGGTTAGGTTTGAACTTCGTCCCCCTACCAAAACGAACTGCTATCAAAAAGTAGGTTAGGTTAGAACTGCGTCCCCCTACCAAACCGAATGGCTATCAAAAAGTAGGTTAGGTTAGGTTTGAACTGCGTCCCCCAGCAAAAACGAACTGCTATCAAAAAGTAGGTTAGGTTAGTAAATTATAAGGGCACAGAAGAAAAAGGGGGGACGGGGGGGCGAAGCCCCCCACAAGGGGGGCTCGGGGGGCGAAGCCCCCCGCATTAAAAAAAACTCAAACCATAAGTTCAATTAGGTTAGGTTAGGTTAGGTTAGGGTTCGAACTGCGTCCCCCAACAAAAACGAACTGCTATCAAAAAGTAGGTTAGGTTAGGTTTAGGTCACAGGCGTTACAATTTCAAATATACAATAAATGGTAATAAAGATTTATATACCTATTATACCTCTTGATTGTTATATATTATGATTTGTATATAAAATGAGCGTTATACCATATAATCGTTATAAGAAATAAGCGTTATACCGAACGTTAAATATACGAAATAAATGTATATATTTTAAAATTATACCAAACGTTTATTATACACAATGAGTGATTATACCCTTTGAAATTATATCAAATGTTGATATATCGATAGAAAATATATTAAATATTTTTATATCGATCATTACACACCCCGTTTTCAATAGTACTCGTGTTATTAAAGCCCTCGGCTTCGCCTCGGCCTTGTAACAAACACTCGTTTGTAATTCCTTACCTACCGCCCTTGATACACAATGTTTTTCAGGTGTACCCTTGTTTTGCCGACAAACTTTTCATCGAATATTATTTCATCGACAACGATTCATCGAAACTTTAGTACTAGTAATATTGTTTGGCGTTTTTTTGTTTCATTTACTATTCATTTCAATTTTTCTTACTGCGTAGAAATACTATTCAACGAATATTACTTGATCGCTGATTTGTTTCAAATTGTTTTAATTGGCACAATTACTAAACATTGCAATTCATTTATTCGACGTATTACTTTAATACATTTTTAT
This sequence comes from Eudemis profundana, assembly GCA_947034925.1. NCBI lineage: Eukaryota > Metazoa > Arthropoda > Insecta > Lepidoptera > Tortricidae > Eudemis > Eudemis profundana. The sequence continues at coordinate 26,161,824 of OX344796.1, read as the reverse complement.
ATGTCGTGAAGTGCTATAACACCGGTTAAAATAAGCATGTTTGGTATGGGAAACTTTTCTTTAAGCTTGATAATTACCAAGATAAAGGACGGATTGTAAAATGTAAAATTTTCAATGATGGAATCGGTCCGGTCTATAATGATTTATGTATACAATATTAGCCTGCGAAAGTCCGAATCTAGGGCTCTCGCTGGTTAGGACGCGTGCCGACACTGCGCGCCCTAGAGTGTTTTTATAGAGCCGGAGGCGCGGAGGGAGGGCAGCCCTCGCCCGCCATGACGAAGCGCGGGAACGAGTGAGGCGAGCGGCTGAGGCTGGTCGCCGAAGGCGACCAACAAGCCGAAGCTGCGGAGCCGAGCGAAGTGACCGTGCGTCGTCATGCAAGGGCGGAAGGGCTGCTGTTCCCGCAGCGCCGGAGATACGGAAAGTCACTATTATTTTTTTTAGCGAATTCTATACGATAAAACAATAATAAATAGGTGTTATAATGACACCAGCATCCATCGAAATTTTTACAAGTCTTAAAAAATTGACAACTTTGAAGTCGAATATCTCGGACATTTTTTATGACAGAAAAAAGTTTTTCCAATAAAATATGCTTATTTTATTGTTAGGCCAGACTTACGCCTGTAAGTTTTACTTACGTAAGTAAGGACGCAGCTATAGGTTAGACTGGGATAGTGAGTCTGCTATCTCAGTCTAACCTATCTGCGTCCTTACTTACGTAAGTAAAACTTACAGGTGTAAGTCTGGCCTAAACTCGAAAATTAAAAAAAAATTAAGTCCCAAATACGACCCCTCTTTAACTTAACAGGACAGCAGCAGCAGGGCAGCAGGAGGTCAACTTTTCAGGATTTTTTAAAGAGTCATCATGTAGATTAGGTTAGGTTTGTTTTATATTAATTTATAGAAAAATATGGTTTCAGAGAAAATTAACTTTCGATGAAAAGATATTTCGATGAAATGATATGTCGATGAAATGTTTGTCGACAATTCAAGGGTAAACCCGAAATGATTACAAATTTAAATAATTTCATGCGGAATAAATTTTATTACATTCAAAGCAACATGAAATAAAAATACCCGTAAAGAAAAAACATGATATAAAATGTATACGAAATAACACAAGTACCAATTAAAAAACACTGATTTAAATGAACTATTAATGATTCATCGACGCAATGACTTGTCGATGAAATGAAAATCCTTGGAACGTTGCCTTTGAAATAATATTCGATTAAATGTCTGTCGGCAATTCAAGGGTAAACCTGTTTTTCATCATACTTGTGAGGAAATCTAATTAAAATTAACCTTACTTAACCTAAATAAAATTGTAAAACTGACAGTGACATTAGTGACATATCCATAGACAATGCGAAACGTTCGGAAACCATAGCGGTACAGACCTAAATCGGTTGATTTTATAATTGCAAAATACTGAAATACACTATTGAAACATTTAATTAATGTTACAGAAATATGTGTTTACATGTATTTGCAATAACAGTTCTCTTTAATTAAATATTTCAGTGATAAAAGTTAAAAAAGTAAGTTGGTAGTTTCCTTTGAACATGACAAATAAGAGTAAAACAGAACCAGCGTTTCAAATTTAAAAAGAAAACCATTACGCCCTAGGGCGTAATAGCTCATTTACGGCCCGCAAAACCTACGTGTAATGCACCATTTTCGAGCAAGTGTGATGAAAAAATATATATAAGTCGCTCCTTGAAAATCATAACGTCACTATCCAAAAAATGACGTTTTTGAGTTAACAATGCCATCTAACTCACGTGATTGTAAGGAACGCCATACAAAGACACCTATTGCTCTAGCTCTATTTAAAACGGCAGGGGGCGCTAGTGTCATTACGGCGAATAGTGGAAATTGACGCGCGCCTTTTTGGAACAGTGTCACTATCATTAGAAATACAGTGAAATTCAGTGGATTTTGTGAAGAACGTTGTCATTTTCTGCTTAATGACGGTATTCTGTGATATTAAACGGAAAGTACTAACATTTTTCAATGGAATACAGTATTTATTCGTAATACGTCAGTTCAAACTTTTAATGTAGTATCAATATCAAGACTCAAATTAAAGCAATAGTGTAATTTTCGCTTTAATGACACTTGTCCTCTTGCAATTTTTAATGTTATACTTTGTGTTAAGACTGTTAAAATGACAGTATATCAATAATGACCGTTTTATTTTGAATTTCGAGTCTTGATGCAGGCTAATAATAAAGATGTACTGTATTTTTAGTACGTTAAATGACATTGTGGTTTTATAACTAAAATGATTTTTAGCATTATTAATCGTCATTTTCGATGTAGTGTCAATTTTGCCGGCTCAAATTACTATAAATTCAATCGTTTTGTTAATTGAAAAATGCTGTTTTATGGTTAAAGCCGTTATAACTGCTAGAAGCTGCTTCCAACATTACTGCTGTTTGATTATTTTGAGACTTCTTGTTTAATGTCACGGTGTGTAATGAATAAAATTATTAACTGTTTTTGAGACTGATAGTCATTTGCGTTAATAAATGTCATTTAACAAGTTTTCTTTAAGAGTTTTTATACAGAAACATGGATTTTTCTTCCAAATAACCAGATATAGTGTCATTGTTCCTTAAACTAAATTAAAATTTAGGAAATCACAGGCTTGAAAAGTGACATTAAGCAAAAATTAATGGAAAAGTGACATTATTATTTTCTTTAAATTCAATTATCAGATAAATAAAACATAAAAGACAGAATCTACTCTTATCGGTAAAAAGCATAGTCACGTATTTAACAAAACACAGTATAAAAATGATACTTTTATTACAAATAAAGTAGGCCAAATTTCTAATCATCGTAGGTACTTGTGCTGCCATCTATCCTTCATTACAGGTCAACAAATATACATATTTATAAATCGAGGGCAAAAAGGCGGTTTCTACGTTTCCACTACGTTGTCGCAGGGAAATGGCCAAAATCGAGATTTGATCAAATCTTTAAGGGATATGACCAAATCACGCAGGATGTCAAAATGGTTTTTGTAATGTAAGATAGATGGCAGTCAAAGCAAAGCGGTCCAGTTCTTTTCTATTGAGTTACCAAGGCATGGCTCATTGTTAGGCGGTCCCCGCTGCGCGCGCACTTAATAACACCCCCGCCCCCGTCGTCCGCGGACCATGGGAGTGTCACGAACGAAATTGCCAAGCTATAGCAACTAGGTACTCTTTATTGCACACCTTATTTAAAAAATATATATAGGAACTAAAAACAAACACGTTGTTATGTGTGACATTACATAAATGCGATGTAATGTCCATTACAACATCTGGAAGTTTTAATATACTTGGAGAACTTCTAAAATAGTAATTCACTTTATTTTTAGATGTCATTAACTAAAGTATCGAATGTACATAAGCATAAGTATAACACTTAACCATAAAATTATATAGACACTTTTACGTACATAGTAAAATCTATGGTTGAATAATTTATTTCTCACAAATACAAAATGGTCACATAAAAACAATATCAGATTTAACACAATTATATCTAGTCAAAAAGACCGCCTCGTGCTGTCCCTGGCCTGGCGCAAAGGTACCCATCACACTAGCCGCGTTACCACGCTGAATGGCGATGGACTACCTTTGCACCAGGTACGAGCCTACGCGGGCGTCAGACCCTCTCTCCCTAGTTATATGTCCCACTTCCCTAATGAAGGCAATAGCCTCCGACCTCCAGCACCCAGTGGCTTCAAACGCAAGGGGTACGAAATAATAAAATTACCGGCGAGGGCTGAATACTTGTCCCGCTTTTTGAGTGCGGCAAAATCCGCAGCCGCACCAGCTGTCTGCATTGTTCGGCCAAGGTGCGAGGCGGCGAAAGTACTAACGCACTTGGCGTCACATAGCAGAGACTTTCCCCTCTGCCATGGTACTAGGGTTAAGCCGTCAGGCCTTTTCCCATCAGTGCGGCAGAGGCCCGGAGGCTCCAGAACACAGGGGATGTTGGCGGATATTAAAGCCCTCCTTACGATGTCATTCAGAGCGTGGTGGCGTGGGAATCTCCCTGAACAACGACAGCAACTCAACGCCTGATGGCCATTCGCCTCCACCGTGGAACCGCAAATGCATTTATGTGGCACATCGCACCCCAGGCTGTGGCACACATACATCGCAGCCCAGGCAGGCAGGTTGAATTAATTTATTAAAGTACTGTTTCATCAAGATGTTGTGATAACAATACCGAAAATACATAATTTTCTCGTACAAGAAGGGAAATATAATTGTTGAGAAACTACGTCAGCAGTTCGTTTTTATAATGTTGAAAGTGAACTTCAGCACAAAGTATAATAATTATAATTCCAACTAAGCTAAACTACGCCGTGTTTTAATAACAACATAATATTTAGTTTCCAACTCTAAAATCACAACTCATTTGTAGGGTTCCGTAGGCTAAAAAGAACCCTTATAGTTTCGCCATGTTAGCACAGATTATATAATAGTTCTTCGAACAGATACGACACTCTCCCGCAATACAATAGAAAAGGTCCTATCGCAAACACTAAAAACCATTCACCGAATTTCATTTGGCCAAAAACTATTCGAATTATTATCGTTTGCCCGAAGACAGGTTTCGTATTTTTTTCTGTTCACCATTTCACGTTTAGTAAAAGTTTCGTTTGTCCGAAAAACGTTTCCCATCTCATTCGCCCCCCCGCATGAAAGAAAAACACAAAATAAAGGTTCAATTAGCCCTTCGAGTGGCGTTCGACAGGTATCCGTCGATTGTCTTTTGCCGTCAAGTGGCGCGGCCATTTTTCGCGAATTTCCCTCAAGTGGCAGGGGCCTCCATGGGTGGTCACCGCGAATTCGATTAATGTTAGAAAAATTACCATTATTCAAAAAAACACAATGAAAGGCTATATTATTATCTTGTATCGCTGGATTAAGCATAAAATTGCCTATCTAATTACATAATAATGAAAGCCGTCCCTTATATGTGAAATTTGCTACTTGTGATCAAATCTCGGAAAGTTAATTTTTTTCCTTTTTCTTCTATATAAATAATTATAAGTATGAAATAAAAGAGTTAAATGTAGAAAATACCATTTACAAAAAATGCATTTACTATCGCTCTCCATAGAATATTTTTATATTTTTAGATTACGAGGTTTTCAAAAACGAGTCTAAAATCGGTCACACGCGCGGTCGTAGAAAATTAGGTTTGCAAATTTGAATTTTTAGACAAACTTATTAGGAAAGTGTTGTCGCGTCTGTTATTGTATGCTATCCTTATCTATTCACGAATTCATCTTGCAAGAAAGAGCAAGACAGGTGTAGATTAAACAGCTCATTTCATAGGTAAATAGTAAACAATACCAATCGACGGGTCACCGGCCCGTGCCACTCAACGGTTTTTGACAATCGACGGGAGGCCGTCGCCCGCCACTCAACGAAAATAAGTAATATGACAGCTGCCACTCGAAGGGTTAGGTAAAAAAGTAGGTTAGGTTAGGTTTGAACTGCGTCCCCCGACAAAAACGAACTGCTGCCAGAAAAGTAGGTTAGGTTAGGTTCGAACTACGTCCCCCAACAAAAACGAACTGCTACGAAAAAAGTAGGTTAGGTGAGGTTTGAACTGCGTCCCCAACAATTAGAGAAAAGTTGAATAGTTAAAAATCGAATCGTTACATCGGACAAATCAAAGTCAATCGAAAAAAGTCGAATGGTTAATAAACCGAAACGTTACTTCGGATAACTGATATTACGGTGAAATGAGATTTAGGGCAAACCATAATTTGTCGAATGATTAAAAAACCGAACCAATAAATGCCGAATCGTAATAATACTAAATGAATATTCGGACAAACTAAAAAAAAATTGAAACGATATTTGTCGAATAGTTTTTGCAGAAACGAAATTCGGACTAACATTTTTAGTGTTTCAGATAGGTAACCCTGTCGACCGATACCCAAATAAATTATTTCACAAATAGATTGAATTAAAAAAAAGAGTCTTTTCTTATAATTTTTTATTTACAGATGTTGCACTTTAACTTTATTATGTATAATTTTTTCCCTACTATACTTCCCTATAGAGATAATTCGAAATCGTATAAATCATTTCAAGAGATAGTCTCCAGGAAAACATTTACACAAGTGACTATGCTGGACTACCGCAAGTAAATCATATATGCAGCTTCCTGGTCGATTATACTTACATTGTCTTTTCAAAATTGTTTACAAATACAGATTCCAATTCTTCACCTTAGATACCCCAGGTCACCTTAGATAATTCTTACTATACATACACTTACGAAATTTGGCACACACGTTTAAAAGCTGGCTAACATATATGAAATCTCTGTAATTCTAACAATATGAGTATATCATGTATGTAACGTATGTATAATACGGGACGAATCGATAACCTCGTTTTTTTAACTCTGTTAAAAACTGTTCAATTCTGACAATATTAAGTACACATATACGCGTCGATAACTTATTTTTTTTAAACTCGGTTAAAAAGTAAACGTTTTTAGACAAAAGATATCACTTTGCCGCCTGTGTATACGGACATAGCAAAAGAAAAAATCAGTTTAATTGAGTATGTTACAATTAATAAAATACTTAGAAATTTAGATATTCGGTTGTAAATGTAAAATAAGGGCAAGATATAAGTAATATTATAACAGGTATTTACTTCTCCTAGTCCTTGGGTAGTGCAAAAAACGATAAAAGTTTGTTTAACAGGATATTGTTGCAACCGTCTACACTGCAACGCGCACGCCCCATCATCAAAAAAATAATAATATTAAATTATAAATACGCGATCGAAGTGCGGTGCGACGCAGTCCATGCGAGCGCTTTTGTTTTTTTTTGTTCGTGAACAGGCTCAAGGAGCTGTCCACCACCAACTGAGTTTTGTACCGCCAGCGGTAAGTGACGTCACTCAAGGTCGCGCTCGGCTCGGCGAAAAACGAGTGTCGGCCCCCTGATGTTAGTCTGTGTCTGTCCGTGATCTAGCTCAGAGACTCTGATTACTAGAAAGTTGTTATTTCACATCGATAAAGATATGAATAATGCTGACTGTGTTAAAATAAAATCTTGAAAACAATTCTTTATACTCCCGTTGGTAAACGTAGAGTGGGGATGATCCTTTTTCCGTCTTTCCCATCATGTGGGTCATATACATATATCTATCAAAAATATTGTATTGTCGTTTGTCATATAAAACCACAGTTTAGCAGTTAACAGAGAGCTTACTTTCGTTTCTATTAATGTACATAGATTACAGATAAATAGAATTACGCATAGAACAGTAATAGATGGTGCGAGTAAAGGGCCTCTATAGAGTAAATTCACTTTGTACGATGGTGGTAGGGAATGCTTCGTACGCGAGACCGACTCGCACTTGGCCGGTTTTAAATATTCTTTATAAAATAGTATCCTAGAAATTTCAATAATTTTATTTTATCAAAAGCATTATTACGCAAAATAAAGCATGTTTGTTCATGGTTAAGTTGTGAGTATAAAAGGACTTACAAAAGTAGTTATCTCGAGGCAGTGTCGTGTCAAACGCAGAGGCTGCTCCTTATTACAGCGTTTTACTATACAACGGGACTCGAATGCCGCCACTGTAATGAAAATTAACTGTATTTTATATATTATTCTGCAAAAGAGGTTGAGACGTGGTCCTCGATAAATCACTGTAGCTCACTCACCATAAGGGCACAACAAAAGAGGACGAAAAGTTAGGTAAAAAAGTGTATGGCCAACCTGTTTGCAAAATACTCTTTTGGAATGTCTTTACAAACTAATATCTTTAAATTTACAATGATATTTTTTCAAAAGCTGCATTTTATAATATCTAAATACTGTACCTATCTGATCAAACCAAATCCTAGCAGCATGCATTTGAACTAATCTTCACTGAGATTTCATTATAATATGGAATTACTCAAGTAGGTACAATACCAACATATTTCATCGTTTAACGCTATAACGAGAAAAGCAAATATTACTTAGCATGTATTATTAAAGCGTAAAAGACAAAGGGTTTAATTAGAAGCCGAGAGTGTACGGTAAACGTGGCACACATTAAAAGTTAACGACACCACAAAGCAGTGTCTGTGTCCAAATTGCTTATTTTGACCGGCAAATATTAATTATGCAGGCGGGGAGCGCTAACGCGCTCTGTCCCTGGCCTCCAATGTTTCTGTGAAGTATGAATAAAAAAGCTGCCCGTGGTTTAGGTAAATTATTTAACACTAGGTACACTATATTATTAACCAGAAAAATGAAGATTCGAATTATATATGTCTGAACAAACGCTTACGGTATAACTGAATGTAGTCAACTCTAGTAATTGTAAATACTTATAATTAATTAATTAAATAGTTCCTCGAAATAATGTTAATGCTGAAATATGAATGTCAAAGAATCTGCTAAAATTAAATATTTTTTTCAATATAGCCGAAAATATGATTTGTATACTTGACTGTATTTCTCTGATCCAGTTTGATTAATTAAGTTGAGGAGTGTCTTTTCAAAAGGAGTTATTTTTCTATGGCTTTCATAGATAAATAAACTCTTTTGAAAATACACTCCTCAGGTATCAAATACTAAATATTATTATATCTCTCTCAATTGAAGTCTAACGTTTCTATTTAAGGTATGAATAATAAAAACTCGTGTAAAGCGGATTGGTTGAATAATTTATTTGTCAAAAATGGCCTGTGCAAAGATTCAGGTGACAAAGAGATTATGCTACGAAATGAAAAAAAAAGCTACAGAGTTCTTTCAGGTAAATTTTAGTCATCAGTAACTGTTTAACTTATTTTTTAGTAGTTTATAATTATTATCATTATTCTCGTAATGAACAGTCGTTAATTTATTCAGTGACTGTAAAAAAAACATATCTGATTTATTTTTACATGGGAAATATTTAATTGAGCTTCTAAAATCGCAAATGAGCAGTTTTAAATATAAATGTCTTTTTTTATGTATAAAATCTTTACATTAGTGATTGTGTCTATAATGTCTATATTAGTTTCAAATCAATCAAGCAGAAATTTTGTCATAGTTTTTTTCGTAGTCAAGTGTTCATGTTTAGCTTTATTTTTTATCTGTAGCGCATTTCCTTATAGTTACGGCTATGGAACCCTACACTGAGCATCGTCCGACATGCTCTTGGCCAGTTATTTAATTTTTAATATTGATCTCCTAATAAACATACTTCGATCTATATTAGAACTAACCTATAAATACTATTTGATCAAAAAATAAATACTATTAGTTTATATTTGCAATGAAAAATTTTTTTTTTGTGAAATTTATAGAACGATACCTACTTTTAATGAAATTTACAGGATAATAGATTGCCATGTTTGTCTGCCAGCGGCATAGCCGATGTAAAAAGTCGATTCTACCTCAGAACCTGATCTCTCGCAAAACAGAAGAAGGGGGCTATTGAAACTAAAAATGGCTTAAAATATGAAAGCACAAAAATGGATTATTCAAAATTTAAATAGGCAGAAAAGTAATTTAGATAAATCGAATTAGATAAAAAAGTGTCCAAATATCATTTAATGCTCATTTCTATTATTTTTGGGGCCCAAGTAACTATCAGATATAATTTTTAGATCAGCATTTGCGTAGTTCTGAACAGAATAAAGTAGTTGTTGATTTATTCCTGGGTCAATTTCAGGAGTTTTCTCCGCGTTTTTTTTATTTCATTAGTGTCACTCGATTTTTCCCGCAAAGGACTATCGAGTGACGACAACTTTTGATTAAATCATTAGCCTCGATACCGTCTATCGTTTATAATAAAAGTTAACTGTGATCACCACTCCTTACTGCTATATTTGCTGGAACACGAATGAAAAGAACCGCCGCGGTCGAAACGCTCTGGAATCGACCCTCCTATGTCTCGAAGATAAAATCATTAAAAAAGATGGCTGTTTAGATTTTTTTGCCTGCTGATTTTGCAAAATTAAAAAGATAATTTTAATACTAAAAGATCTTTTTAATACGTGGCTCTTTAGATTACCATTATATTATACAGACACATTCATTGCCGAAGACGCGAATTCGCGTCACTCTATTTGTAAATCGTAATGCCGCGGACACGAATTCGCGTCGTTAAAAACTTTATCTGTGTGCCGCGGACGCGAATTCGCGTCGTTAACAACTTTATCTGTATGACGTGGACGCGAATTCGCGTCGTCGCTTGCAAGGCGCCGGCACTACGGGGAAAGTAGGAATATGAAGCGTCGGCAATGAATGGGTTAAAACAAGGTGCTGTAACGTAAGGTCCAAGTTGAATTGTTAAAATAATACCTAAACCGCATTGGTTAAATTATCCCCAATTTCCAACTTTTACAAAAACTTTCATCCTGCGTTTCAATTGCTTAGTTTTGAAAAATCTTTTTTAGTGCACCATCGCGTACCCTAAAGCACATGTTTCAAATTTTAATCGGCTATCTGCATATAGTGGCTTAGGCTGTACGTTGTCATTCAGTATTGTAGTCTTTGAACTGGATTATAATATACCTAGATTAATCCAAGTTAGAACATTAAGAGAAGTAATGTACGAGTATGTTGGGGTACAATACTCGAAAGTAAGATTAGTAGAACCAGTAGTTAATTCTCTCGCTTCATCTTAAGTAAGCGCGGCAATTTTTATTTTGTCCCAGCGTATACAACCGCCCTCAGGAATTTACCAAACAAGAAACTGCAATTTCCCGTGACTAATTCATGGCGGTTATTAATCTTGTTCTTTCTGTCCTATTTTTTGGCCAGTAAAAAGTTGGCGAGCACTTGTTTTAGTCGACACCGTGTAAGTACTCGTCGCCGTTACATTTTGATTAATAAAGTCTTTTGATTTGTCTAGACTATCTGTATGGTCCTACATTAAAAATCTGTCTGTCTATGTCTATGTAGAAAAACTGAAATCGTTCATTGAAGATTTTTCCAAAAAGTAACGGGGAGTGTTAAGAATAAGTAATAAGACATAAATAAATAGTTCTTGGGATCTCTGTCTGTTTAATTGCGCAAAAACTACATGGACTGGGGTTACTCTGATTCACGGGGTAACATTGATCATCGATATTTAAACCCAAATACCTTTGATTTTGAACACGTTTATTAAGTATTTTTTATTGAGGTAGCCTACCTTAATAATTTATTTATTATTTATTTATTTATTTATTAATACATGTTAACATGACATTACAGTAAAAAAACCAATGCGTCAATATATACGTGCGTCAATATATATGTGCGTAATTTGTTCTGAATACATTCAAAAACCAACTCCTTATAGTTGAAAAATCGATGATCAATGTTGTTACCCCGTGAATCAGAGTAACCCCAGTCTACCGCACCGAACCAATTTCCATTAAATTTGGGTGGATTATGGCCCGATTAAAACATAGGAACCATAGTAATAAAACAACTTAAACGGATTCAATCGCGTATATTACTACATTTTAAGTCCCGACGTTTCGTAACCCTTTTCAGCGTTCGTGGTCGCGGGTAGACTGAGAAAATCATACATTTCCTCTGTCAAAATTACTGTTGTGCAAACCTACCCACGTTAAAAAATACAAAGTCAATATTACTGTTGCCAGATGGGCCTAATGTGTAAAGATATTTACACACATGCCAGAAGGGCTTAAAAACAAATACTATTAGTTAAATACAAACACATAATATAGGTTATATACCTATATAACCTATATTATGTGTTTGTATTTATTTGTAGTATTATAATAGAGATCTATTACTAGTATTCATTATTATATTCTTTATGCCACAACTGGCCATAAAGTGGCTTTTTCCGCACGCTGCGCGTACGGAAGGCGCTTTCTAGCCAAGTGTAGACATAAAATGATATAAAAATAAAAATTATATGAATGACACAACACGGGAGGTAATAAAGAAAGCCCTCGATCGCATATTTACGTCCCTCGCTTGCAGCTCGGGCCGCAAACTTCTGCGATCTCGGCCTTTCTTTGTATTACCACCCTAGTTATGTAATGTACTATAAACATAATTTGTTTTTTAAGAACAGTACTTACTTTAGGTTGGGTTAGGGGATGCAACCCTCACAGAACCAAACTGCTACCAGAAAAGTTGTCGATCAGGTTATGTGTAAACTGCGACCCATACCGAACCGAACTGCTACCAGAGCAGTAAGTTAGGTTAGGTTCGAACTGCCACCCTCTCAGAACCTAACTGTTACTAGAAAAGCAGGTTAGACGGTGTTTAACTGTGACCCTCGCGAAAACAATATATACTTACCTATAAGGTAGAGGTCCAAATGCTCGACACTGTTCCAGTAGTCGCCATCTTGATTTTGAAGTCATTACTTATTTATAATTTCAGCTGTTTATTTCTGCTTTATTAATAAAGTGACTTGGATCATTATAAAATTCAGATATAGGTATTACCTGAAGATTAAATTTCGTTGGAAGATCGTCTTCATTCAATTAAAGTAATGAACGGCTGAAGATGTCCATCACGATAAAAAAGTCGACCCTCATTTTTTGAGAGCATGCCTAATTGATTAAACACGCTGAATCTAAATTTAATTGTAAACCTATGGAACTGGATTTGATAGAGTAAAAAATACAAATATTTATATTCCTGCTAATGGTTGTACTGAAATCTACATTATCCTTATTTTTAGTGAGTAATAATCTATTCCAAATTATAATTATTCTGTATTTTCAAATTGGTATTGTTAATGATATTTTGGACAACGATAACTTATACGAAAACTTATAAAGAGTTGCGAAGTCAAGACGAACTATTAAGTCTGAAAAATCGTTTAAAAAAAATGTATAAACATATTGAACATTCATCATTATCTTAATTTGTATATGAATATTTCATGTATCATGAATTTAATGCAAGTTGCAAGTATCAAAAACAGTGGTAGAACATAATTCGTCATAACAATGTTTCGCTACTTTTACTTAAGTATGAAGCGTAAAAGCTATCAAAGACATTGCAAGGCGCTTGCAAACAATCTCATTTTAAAACCAGACCGATCAATTTCTGAAGGCGCATTTAACAAAATTATTTGTGTTTAGAGCAGCCAAGTGTGTAAGAAACCAGTATCGCCAGAGATTGTTGGCATAAATCATTTTTCAATTCAATTTAAACGACACAGGGAGCTGTTGTTCCGGCGGTGCGCGTCGCGGTCTCCTCAAACGCCCCTGGGGTTCCGCCGATATTCTTTCATTAACTTTGAACACATATTGCTCGAGTCTTGGCTTGAAGTCTAACTTGATGGTTTTTGAAATTGAGCCAGTATAAAACATTATTTGTATCTTATTTTAGTCAAGAACAATATAACCAAGTGACTGTTATCAAAATGTTATAGAAATCCATATTAAACTTCGTCCTGTATGACTAAAATAGTCACTTTCTTAGTCACTAAAAACTAAAATAAATAAATTTTGTTTACCAAGTTACCAATAATTTTACTAACTAGGAAAGGTACCCAACTGTCCGGCTCCGATCTGATTTATTTTGATATACCTATGTTAGAGAGTAGTCTAAAATAATAGACACGTTTTTTTTTAGCTGCCCAATATCATGCTATTGGGAAAAACTGACCTCCAAAGTACTGAAAAGTGACAAAACCCTCCAACTTCTACAGAAAAAAAATTCAAGCAATTTGCTAAGTAATCACTACTCTCTAACATACATCAAAATAAATCAGATCAGCCCCGGACAGTTGGGTACCTTTCCTTGTAAGAATAAATTGAAAAAAATGCTTGCCCTATACTTGGCAACTATATGAGTGATCGATTTCCATTCTTTTTTTATTAATGTAGTTACTGTATGATCAAAATACACCAGAAAAAAACAGAAAAAAAATTGGATATATACGAGTATTTATGGATTTATTCCATGTATCTAATTGGATACATTGCCAAGTGCTCTAAATGTTACTGGAAAATAAAGAGGTATCTTATCGGATAAACTGCCAGCTAGTAAGAAAAAAACCCCATCGACCTATTTATGGAACAAATGTAATAATGTACCTAAATTTACAAATATCAGTCAACATTATTAATATTTTAACGTATCTTACCAATTATAAAGAGAGCTTTATGTTAAATGAAAAAAATGGAGCCACGAAATTCCTGAAGCTACTTGGAGGTCCTGATTCCGTCTACAATGCAACGAGACTCCAACCTATACTGCATCCGAACCCCCCACGGCTCGAAGGCCCGGGTCCCCTGATCAACATGGCAAGGCAGCCAAGCGCTGTTCAAGCATTTGGGAAAACAGTGGCATGCACCACGATGCGCTCCCACCCCCGCGCGGCATAAAGCAAGCACCACATCGGTGAGATCCATACCCGCCATATGCAATCTACAATGTCAAATCACACTAGGACAGGGCACTTGCCACCCTTCCTCAGCGTTCTGTCGCACCACACACCGTGAACTAGACGAGCACTGACGCAAAAGCTGGTCGTGGCGACGCACCCATCGCCACACCACCTGACCACCGTAAATACCGCAATCTTGCTTAAAAATAAGCTTGCCACCGCACCTAGCTCCCATGTCAACGCTCATTTGGCTCACGATGTACTAAAACACAACAAGACGAAAGACATCAGGCAGCAAGCACCCTGTCCCAACGTGACTAGATACTACGACTTGCTTACGGCAGGCGCAGATCCTGCCAACACGCCCATCGCTCCACACCACACGGAGTCGTCTCCTTGTAGTGGGAGGCAATCGGCGTGTCGACTCGACGGTCATCGGTGGCGCACACCGCTGTCCTCCCAAATGCCCAAAATATGCTGGAAACATGCCTAGCCGCCCCACCCCAGGGAGACCAAGGAATCCAAACCTCCAAAACCTAAGAAGTTCAAGTGCAGCACAAATCAATGTCGCCACTGCGTGCGTGGTGCAGTGCACACCACCACAAAGGACAGAACCGAAAACTCCAACAGGCTCCAGGAAACTCGCGATTGGCATGATGGTGGCGGCTGTCGGTTTAACATCTGGGGTTAAACCGACAGCCGCCACCATCATGCGGGACACCGGCGTCCTTTGGTGGGAGACCCACAAGCAAAGGACACCGCAAAAATAGTATTCGTGGGTAGACCAAATTCAAGCGCACCAAGTGCAATTGCAGGCTCCGCTTCAATGAGAATCGCAACTATCTCCACGATTATTACCTTAATAGGTAACTATAAGACTTGGACGGCACCCACCCCTTCCAATAATATTTTTTGTGAACCTTTGGCAATGTATATTTTTATGTGTGTGCATAAAAATATACATTGCCAAAGGTTCAGTCAGTAAAATTGTTACGATAAAAGTAGTCTGGATGTGGGCGTCCTTTCACAAAAAAATATTATTGGAAGGGGTGGGTGCTGTCCAAGTCTTATAGTTACATCACATATATAACTTGGCAATGGATCTATAAATGCACGCTATAAAATTAACGCCGTACTGTATATAAGCTGGCAGTGTGCATTTTTAGATACACCAAGAATAACTAATTGATTGTGAAATTTTGTTTGTTATCAGTAGTCCATTTACTACATAACTAAATAATAGCCCTTATTTATGGAAAAGGAGGAAAAAATAGGGAGTACAATTCATTATAACCTTGAGCCCCGTAGTCGCACGCGCACGGCCCACTATCCTGCGAGCTAACTATCAGTCAGTTTTGCCAGAGCTTTATTAGTACATTGTGTATCAAGGGCGGTAAGTAAGGAATTACAAACGAGTGTTCGTTACAAGGCCGAGGAGAAACCGAGGGCTTTAATAACACGAGTTTGTAATTCCTTTACCGCCCGTGGCACACAACGTTTTTCATCACACTTGTGAGGAAATCTAATTAAAATAACCATACTTAACCTCAATAAAATTGTAAAATAGAAAGTGACATTAGTGACATATATCCATAGACAATGCGAATGTCAAGTCGCGTTCGGAAACCATAGTTGTAAAGACCTAAAACGGTTGATTTTATATTTGCAAAATACTGAAATACACTATTTAAACATTTAATAATGTTACATCGAGAGATAGATTAGGTAAAAATAAAAATAAAACTCGTTTTTAGGGTTCCGTACCAAAATGGTAAAAAAGGAACCCTTATGGTGCGACTCTGTCTGTCTGTCTGTCTGTCTGTCTGTCTGTCCGTCTGTCACAGCAAGATATCTCAGGATCTACTGATGCTATCGACTTGAAACTTGGAATAGTGTTAAAAGTCGCTGACTCGAGCCTATTGGATAGAAAAAAAATCTTATACCTTTTTTACTTTTTTTTTAAAGGGGTCCGAAATGAGATGTGGAAAAACAAAAGTAGAGCTATTATATCGAATGGGATATCAAATGAAAGGGCTTAATTTGTAGATTCCAAAACCATTTTTGTTTTTTTTCTTAATTTTGTACTTTTTGATTTATGACCAAAAACGTTCAAAAAAATACCATTCCCCCCCTATTATCTTCGAAGTTACTGAACAGAAAAATCTGTAATAATTACCAATTATTAATATCATCCTAAATATTACAGGAAAAATAAAACGGTTTTCTTAAATTGCATCGTTTTTTAGAAATTTTCAAAAATCGTACACATACTTATTTGCTCCTACTAAGCTAACGGCCATACAGTTTTTGTTGAACTATTCACGTATCTACTTACTAGTTTGTACGGAACCCTCGGTGAGCGAGTCCGACTCGCACTTGACCGGTTTTTTAATAAATAAATAGGGTGACCCAGCGGACGAACCCTTATTTCCATACAAAAGTGGGGGACAGCTATGTCCGCTGGGTGGGTGTCCCTTATTAGGCATAACTTAATAAGCCTAATATTAAAATGCATAACAGTTTAGGCATACGATGATTAAGCATACCGATTAGATGGCAAAATCATAAAAACGCATACTAGTTAATTTACATACCGATTGAATTGGCATACCTGAAATCCGCATAATGTTATTAAGCATAACGAACGCATACTTTTATGCGTTCGGTATACGTGGGGCGTTACCTGGAAAAAAATAACTTAATTGGTCCTTGTTGTCTACAGAATCCCTACTTTTTGGGATTTATCAACTAGTACTATTGTTTATAATACCTACAATAAAATATGTTCCCATTTTTACGATGTTTTTTTAAGGTTTTGTGATTAATATTTTCCCCCTATTTATTCATTTGTTTTTATGCATGTATATGTAGGTTTATATTTGCCCCTGCGATTATTTACTTTTGGTAATTAGCTCTCGCTTTTGTTACCCTTCGCATCAACTATTTTATTTTTGGCATGTAAGTATACCAAGTCCTGGATTGAAACATAGAAAACTTTATATTCCGGCGGTAAAGAGTTCCTTTAGGACAATAACGGGATCTGCGCGGGCGAAGCCGCGGAAAATGCTAGTATTTAATAAAACTATTACGTTACTATTTAAGTTTTATTTCATGCTTTTTAAATGTTCTTTTAGTAGTACTGTGGCGACGCTCCTGTCATCTGTCAATTCTGACATGTTCTACAACGCGCTATCGAAGTTTTCTAAGTCGGTTGCATAAATACAACTTCCGACTAGCTCTCATTGGACTTCGGTCCCCAGGCACAACACCCGCCTGGAGAGAGATCTCTCTATTGTCCTCTCTTACCACAGTACTATAGGTAGGGAAGTAATAGTACATTACACAACTAGGGTGGTAAAACAAAGAAATACCGAGATCGCAGATGTTTGCGGCTTGCGGCCCGGGCTGCAAGCGAGGGACGATATATATGCGATCGAGGGCCAGATGTGGCATAATTATATTTATGCCACACCTGGCCATAAAGTGGCCTTTTCCGCACGCTGCGCGTACGGAAAAAGCCGCTTTCTGGCCAAGTGTAGACATAAAATGATGTACACAACACGGGAGGTAATAAACAAAGCCCTCGATCGCATATTTACGTCCCTCGCTTGCAGCTCGGGCCGCAAATTTCTGCGATCTCGACCTTTCTTTGTATTACCACCCTAGTTGTGTAATGTACTATTTCTTTACTTTTTAGTATTTTATTGTCGGGATAATAAGGACATACAAATATCTGAAGTTCATACTTCATTCTTTAGCTAAGATATCGGTATCGGTATCGGCAAAACTATGTATCGTTACATCCCTAACTATAATAGTGTAGGTATTTTAATAAATAAATTCGAGAGAAAGTACCTACTTTACGTAATTAAACTGGAAGCGACAGTTAGTTTTCAAATCAAGTATGGATATGTCACTGTAAACATACTTGTACAACCTCTGCGATACCAATTATTCGATTAAGCATCTAAAATTAAAATGTCTGATTAGACATATTAAAATTATACTTTTTAGTATTTATGAACACTAATGTTATACCAAATAATTGTTAGACGTTTTAATAGTATGCAAATTAAAATATGCGTTTTAAAATATACATTTTAATATTATACGAATATACAATTATGCGTAACAACGGTATGCATTGTCAAAATAGGACGTTTTACTGTATGCGTTTTAATATAGACCCCCGCTGGGTCACTGCTTATAAACAAGTTATAATAAAAAAATATTTGCATCTTTGTTATCTGTCTTTTAAATGAGCATACACTTTATTAAAAAAATATCCGAATAATGATTTCCTTTCAATTTTAGTCGGAGAAGGTGAAATTTTGATGACAAAGAAAAGTTGATTCACCCATTTACAATAACAGTTATCTGTGAATAAATATTTCGGTGATAAAAGTTAAAAAAGTATTTTGGCGTTTCCTTTGAAGATGACAAATAAGAGTAAATTAGAACCAACGTATTCAAATTAAAAAAAAACCATTAAAACCATAAAAAAAAACCATTAAAAAAACCATTAAAAAAAACCATTTTCGAGCAAGAGTGATGAAAAATATTTTTTTGGTAGAAAATATGTATTTTGCCCTGTCTGTTTTTATCAACGACATTACCAGAAACAAACATCAGCTGATGCTAGATTTTTTTTAACGCAAAATGTGCATTTTTAGATACGCTGCCAAGTTTAGGGAGAAGTCATTGAATACTAATGATCTTTCTTAACAATTCAAATTTAAACCTTTATTGAATCGGAGAAAAGTTACTGTACAAACCTAATTACCAGTATAAACCTATATTGAATCTTTTCGCAAAGCTTTTGCTAAATCTGAATCCCAAATTCAATTGCCACAGAACCCAGCGCCTATGATACCGCATCCCGATGCTCCAACGATCCTCGAAACAATTTCGGCGCGCAGTTTATCAAGTCGAACATTTAAATGACCGAATTCGGCTCCTACAAACAACTCGTTTGGTTGATCGAGTATCGCCGGATTGTTCCAGTATTTTGTTCGGCGAACCTATAAATCTGTCGTCTAACTTCTTCTTAAAGCATATCTAGTGTTGCGCAGTCCAGTTTCACAGACGCTTTCGAAAACCAATTTCTGTTAACTGCATTAAATGTTGTTGCCAAATGCTATTTTGTGTGCTTCTGGGTGTTCAATATATTTTATGGAGCGCAATTTAAGTTTCATGTAAGAAATCGCATGTGTAGAATTGGACTACTATTTGTTTGTTTTTATTTGCTTTATTTTTGGACTTTAAAACTTGAGAATGCATGAAGTATTCTGAAGTTTGAACCATTTTCTATATCTATCTATATACATAATAAAAATGCCAAAATGCCAAATGAATAATCATTCATCATCATTTACGGATTACGTGACATTGTTGGTAGTAGTTCCATAGCAACTGGGACATTTGACCCTCCACAAGATCGGATTTTCAAAAACCCAGTAGGCACCACCACCAACCCTATCACTTAGTGATCACCCATCCAAGGAATTTATGGAAAACTTTTCATGATTTTAAACCTACCTATCTAATCTGGGCTTTGTCTCTCAGAGACTATTTTCCTATATTAAATTAAGGGATTATATAATATTGAAACGTGCTAACGAAGAACCCAACTGACCCTAAATCGGACTAGCTCAACGTACGGCGATCTTAGTTCACGGATAATAAAATTCAATTTTAGTGGAAGTATTTACGCGTCCCCGCTGGGCCCCGCGCGCAGATATTTATGGAGGTCTGTAGCAGCCTTTCCAAATTGAAATACATTAATATTTTACCATAAATGCGACACTTTCATGCGGCACATAACGTTATCGTAATTGGATTCTTCCCTAAGAACTGACTATGCTTCACTGGAGATAATTTTTAGACACAGAAAAATTATTTAAATATTTTCATACAATGAAGGAACTCGTTTCATGTTTCAATGCAATATTATATTATATATAGAATATTTAATACTTATAGTTAATTTTAGTTTACTAGTAGTTAGATATAGTTTTTAGATTGTCAAATACAATGTAATTTATTTTCTGTTTCAAAATATATCTATTTGTATAAGTACGGTATAAGAATTATATTATTTACAGTTATTAAACTTTATACTATTTTATAACTTTATTTTGCTGGCGACTTCAATAAAGTCTTCAGTACTCTTACTTAAAATATCTTTAGAGTTAAATACTTTTTGGGTTGTATTTAAAGGCACATAAAAAAAATAACCTAACTGAAATACTGACTTGAACATCAAAAATACCAAAACAAACATCAAAACGTAACTTTGATGTACATAATATGATTTTTTTTTATCTGCAAGTCAGTATTTTTTTGCGGGGCGATTTATTATTTCTCATACTTTTTTATAGTTTAGTAACAGTGTGTATTTTTTGCAACCATATCAGAGCCTGATGGTAGATTTGTGTCATTAACAAACAACAAATGTAAGTTAGACGTCCGAGTGCTCGCCACTGTCCCAGTAGTCGCCATCTTGGATGTTAAGTCAGTAGCAATAGAGGTGACACCTAGGATGTCGACTATTGGGCATTAGAATCTAAAAGTTGACTAACCCCTATACAACTCCATAGGGGTTAGTCCAGTTTTAGGCATAGGACGGCAGATCGAGCACTAGGACGTTAACTTACCTATACATAAACTTCTGTAATAAAACCTACACAATACTATACTGGGCGTTGAAGTCGTATTTGCAATGCTTAAGTTATTCTATTTCGAAGCATTTTTCGTATCTGCTGAAAGTGTACAGGAGCCGTTCGGTCGAGATATTTCGCAGAGATGTGCACATAAAAATTCTTTTGTGCTTCACCGCAGAGATGGTGATACTGCTTCGTTTGGAACGCTAGCTGGCAAAGGCGTACCTATGGGCACTCACTGGAAGTCGAGATTACCTTCATAAAAAGCAGACCTCTCAGAAATATTTCCATATTTAGATATCTATATTCCGAACAAAGAAGTATCGTTGCCAAACATCTGCAAAAAAAGGAGAAACTTTTATGAAATTCATCTTTACGAACGGTGGCTCTAGGTAATTTATGAAACATTTATACCACATTAAATACAAATTGTCTGGCGGTAAACTCGTTAGGGGTGTAATTTAAACTCTTCTAATTCAAAATTTAAAGTAATAAATCTAAGAGAGCCTCAAACAGCAGCAATATATTTAATGAAGTTCCAAAATCTAATGCCGTTTTCCTTGTTCTTGATTCCGAGCAATTAATGACGTGTCTGCATTTCTTAAAAGAAGTTGCTGCTTTGATTGTTCGTGTCTTTTTCTAGGCAGTTATGTTTTTATAACTTTAAATTATTGTATAGTGGTACATTTCTATATTGTAAAATAGCGAAACTTGGTAACTTTTCTTAACCAGCTATTCGTAAATAACACACTAAATATACACTGACTTACACTGATTATATTTTTACGAAACAATCAGTCTCACTCGACATACGTTTCGGTTCACTTTAATCAATTTTGTGCAATTCAAGATAGCTAAAATAACAAGCAATATTCAAATGAAAAAAAAAGAGTACCTCCTTTTCTAGATTGCTTAAAAGTACAATTAATAGTGTGTACCATTAATAGCACCGGATATATTGCCACACATCTTTGTGCTTATAGTAATAAAGATTGCGATATACATATATGGCGCTTTGGATGTTATTGATTATTTGATGCTGACTGTATGGCACTCGCTTTACCCATCAGGATTTTCTGAAATTTAATGTTTGACACAATAAAGGCTGTAAGTATCGAGTATTTGACAAGACCCCGTGTTTCACGTGATGATTTTTATACGAGTATCAATTATGCGTAATAACACAGCTTGGGGATTATATTTTGTCCCAAAACTACCTATCTTCGCAAAGGTCAAATTAAAAATGGTACCTACCTACATCTTTTTGAACATGAGAAATGAAAAATATCTGACATAACAAACATATTCCTAGAGTCCATATAAATATTACTAGAATTATTACAAATGAAATGTCATAGTAAACCAATTATAAAAACTATTGTTTGTTATACCACAATATAATAGCAGTAATTTTTCTTCCTACAAAATGTACATCGCGCGCTTGTATTTGTGCGCGCCGTGTACGAACGCAAAACAAGCAAAGAATGATGAATACGTGTCCCGCGCTCCTAAACAGCCGAAGTTGGACTACTTGTCCGTCTTTATACTTTGGTTATACGTAGAATCAAAATAATATTATATTTCTACTAGTCATTATTACACCTGATGTTCACACATAAATAACCTTTTCAACACACTTGCTCGTAAAGTGGCTTATACTTCTTTGTTTTTACGCCCGGAATGTGCATTTTGCATTTGGCTTATGTTTAACGTATCACCAGATATAGTAAAATATAAGGAACGCCGGACCCAACGAGGATATGGTGGAGCCTCCCGTCTGCTCCCTCCCATCGGAACACCCTGTCCCGGAGGTAGTGCTGCTCTAACACTATAGACGCCAGAGATATCTCAGCACTTCGTGAAATCGGAGGGCCTCCAGTACAGTATCGAACGGAAAGCTATTAAATGCATATTTGACGTCTAGTGAGATTACGAGGACTCTCTCCCCTCACTCAACTGCCTCTTTGCACCGAACCTTGAGTGCGGCCAGGGCATCAATCGTAGAACGACACGCCCTGAATCCGAACTGAGCCTCCGCAAGATTTGGCCCAACTTCCTTCAGGTGTTGAACGAGGTGGTTTGCGAGAATCTTCTCAAGCATACCCACCTCGTCTAACAGCACTATGGGCCTATAGGCTCCCGGTAACCCTGGCGGTCAGCCTTTTTAGGAATGAGGACAAATGCGGACCTCCTTCCATATGTTCAGAATGCGTCCGACGCGGAGACATGTGTCAACCACACTCCGAAGCCAGTCCTCAAGTTCGCTTGCCGCGATAAGTGCACCCGTTCCGGCACTCCGTCGGCTCCTGGTGCGGTTTTTCTCCGTCTTAAGCGATCAAGAGCCGCCATAAGCTCCCCGCCTCTAATTGGTGGGATCTCCTCGGTCACCGCCCCTAGTTGGGATTGAGGAACCATAATGGGAGGGTGGTGTCCCGTGGGTTCCGGGAACAATTCTTTCTCTACTCTCTTCACGATGGCTGGCTCTAGAGCTTCCGTTGGTGGGGTGCATACAGCACGTAGTTTTTTGCATGCTACTCGGTACGGACGTCTCCATGGATCCCCGTTAAGGTCCTCCAGGCACACTTCGCTGACCTTGCTCCAAGGCTTATCGACCGCCGCCGCTGGGATGGCTGCTGACTAATATTGGAGGGCCCAATAGCCAATACTGATGTCCTGCGCAGCATGACTCTGTATGGTCCGAGTGGATTGACGCACTCACCGTTCAGAATAAAGCCGCCCTAAGGAGACCTCAGACGAGTCAAGAGGGCTAGTAAGAGTAGTACGAACCTACCGCACAGTCTCATGGACGGCAGCAGCGACGCTAGCGGCGGAACTAGGGAATGCAATAACCGGTCAAATTTTATAACCGGTTATCAACCGAAGTGATGCCGAAAAAAACCGGTTAACCGGTTAAAACCGGTTAATTTATTTTCGTCCGTTTTTGTCGTTTTTGTGAGTGTATGATAATAAAAACTACTTTAAAATATTGCTTAGTCGATTATTAAACAAAATCAACTTAAAAAACAAACAATAATAATGGAAACATTACTGACAGTAAATCGTAATAATTTGGCCAGACGGAAAATAAAAGGTAAGGCCTGTTTTGAAACGGATTCACTATGTACCTAGATTTACACAATATGAAATTAACATGTTTCTTTATTCGTTTTTTAATGCGGGTAAATTACACCACATTTTTGTATTACATAAAATCCAAGAAATCAAGGTGCATAGAAAAATTAAATGGCGCTCTCCTATGGTACAGACAGACTAGGGATGTAACGATACATAGTTTTGCCGATACGATACCGATACCGATATATTGTAGTTAATAATCGGCGATACCGATACCGATATCTTAGCTAAATAATGAAGTATGAACTTCAGATATTTGTATGTCCTTATTATAACTAAAACTTGGCTATATTTAACAGAGAGTCAACCTCGAAAGTGTAAAGCAAAAATAAATAAATTGTCAACTCGATTTTTTTTTTATTAAGAACCAAAGATTTAATTAACATAGTAATTATCATTGCACAAGGTAATAGACCAATACAAAAATTAAGTCAGAAATTGAAATTACTTTTTGCAGATTTTTTTTCATACGGCAAATTCAAGACAAAATGTATCAAAAATTAAAATGTAACATATTTCAACCTACATTGATGTCATGGAAGCGAATGGTGACCCTCTCTTTGTCTGTATGGAGTACTACCCGATTAGAAACTTATCCTAATTGAAAAAATATTATTTGTTTCATACGTCAAACAGTTAAATGCAAAACAAATTAGCAGTATAGTTCCCTATTTTTTTCAGGACGAATACATATAGGAAATTTTGTTTTATTACGCAAAGACCCAATGTACATACATTAAGCCTTAGGGAAACTCTACATTTCAGAAATATTTTCCTTTATTTAATACCTACAAAGCACGTTTGCAGTAGGTACCTGTTATCGAACAACCCAATTAATTATTCCAGCAACGATTAGAAATCTTATTGTACACAAAATCAGAAAAACTCCGCCAAGCTGTCATTAAATTACAATTAGCGGGTCTTCGGTGAGGGCAGTACTTTCGCCATTCCACCCGCTGAATTATTCCGCCCGAAATTGTCACATTTTGCCTTTGTTTGGACAAAGTTTTGGAATGTTTTGTATTTTAATTATGGTGTCTAAAAAGGTTATGAGGAGACATTTGCTACAAATAACATTATAATGCCTGGGACACAATTTCTATGATGCAATTTTTATTATACATATAAAGAGGTTTCAAGCAAGCTAATTACTAAAATATTGCAGCCAGATCGAGTTCTGAGAAGTATATACTTCACGGATGGTGACCACTATGGTACACGGCCGACTGCTAGAATGTCCTATAATTATAGTAGTTGCTCTGAATCTTGAATGTTAAGTAATTTTAGACAATAGAGGTGACAGCAGGGTGTCAATGTCAACTATTGGGTAATAACGTGTCAAACACTAGGACGTTTATCTTATACGTATTTTTGGATACTAATTTATTTGAAGTTAATGTTTTGGAGCGAACTATTTGTTGAAGTCATATAATCCTACTTATCTTATTATTTTCACAGTGCGTCATGTTTGGCGCGAAAGGCCATTAAATCACAATTAGAAGTAATGCGGGCGTGTGCGTGCGCGGCCAGGCTTAGCAGGAACGGGCTGCCCGAAGGGCTTTGCAGGTCTTAAAGGCTTGTCTCTTATTACTTATATTTCACGCCCAATCGCCAGCGGAAATATAAAGTATCTGGCCCTTCGGTAATAAAAATTAACTACCAGAGAGACTGTTTTGGTAGCGATGGTCGTTAATATACCGCCATTACTTGTTTATTTTTTAAGGAGCTTCGTGGTATCATTTGTTATATTTATTTACATTTACACACATTACAATATACACTTACACATACTTTAAGATCGATTCAATAATTGTGGGTTACAAATGGATGCTAAATTAATCAAACTGATAAACATACAAATGAATGCTAAAACATTAGGTACAATTTAATTCTAACCTAACTAACTTATTCTTTCAGGCACTTGTGTAAAAAAAACGAATGTTTTTAGGCTCGTCCCTAGTTTCAAAATTAATTGTTTAACGCGTTCAACGAGTGCTATTCTCTTAGCAAATTTTCGCTTTATACGCAATTGTTATACGCATGCCCATGTTATTGACCACGAGCGTACGACATTTTGGTTGCGAAAGTGTTAAGAAGAAGCGGCATGTAAGTACCCGTTAACTGTTTGTTCAGTCTACGAAGAAAGGTTTTTTAAGCTATCTGAAACTTAAAACTAATTTCGTGTGGCTTCTAAAGTACTCAGAACTAAGCCAACTACCAGAATTTCTCAGGCTTAGGCTCTCATTTGTACACAAGATATTGATATAAACACAAACTACCTACGTCTGGATTATATTAGGTTTATGCTATTGTTGTTTCTCCCTATTCGCGATTCTGCACAAAATAAATTCCAGATAAAGATAGTATCGTGAAGTATAAAGCATGTGATTAAATTCAGTTGTGTGAAATTCATATTGTGCAGAATCGCTACTAGGAAGAGACAAGATTGCGTAGAAATAATGACTGTGAAGCATTACGCTTGTGATTAAATTCAGTTGTGTGGAATTTATTTTGTGCAGACTCGCGAATAGGAATAAACAACAATGGCATAAACCTAATATAATCCCTACGTCTGAAGCGCTATATGCAGATATATGTACCTACTTCAGAGCAAAACCAATAAGTCCAGAGTCTTTAATGTTCGAGAACACGAGATACATATCTTTTTCTTATCTACAGTTTACCACTTAACAAGTATGCGTCTGAGCTACTGAAACTCAAACTCGAATAATTATTCAAAAGGATTTGTTCGAAAACCGTGCTTGAGATATTAATTAGGCAGTCAGTATTAATTACTAACAGTACGAAATGAAGAATGAGCTCGAACAACGAACTAAGGGTATGCGATGAAGTATTGAGTTTCTACATACAGTTTGCACGTATTGTTATAAAACAATAGGCCTCGCATTGTCTGAAATGTGTTTTGTGTAAAATGGCGTGCCGGAACAGAAGCCGGTAGCACACAGTGTTGATGTAAATAAATTACTGCGCCGGGGATGCTGGGAGGCAGGTCACATCAAATACCATTAGCCTGCAGTCGAGGTCAGTCTTCAATAATATTTTGCAAATAGTATGTTAGTTGTACCGTTTTAAATACATGGATTGGTTTCGGGTATTATTTTCGGAGGCAATTTGATGTCTTATATTTGATGGATAAATAATTATGTATAAGGAACTAGAAAAAGACTAACTGTTACCGGTACCGGACGGTAACTTTTAATTTTACATACTAAGCTAAATATGCTAGGTACTAGGTGGTCTAAGAGAACAATTTTCCGACCTTATCATCGTATATTGTAAATATTTTCTCTTGTATGTAGATATGTTATAGAAAGACCTATCTAAAATAGAAATATTAGAGAAAAAAACTATTTCAATATCATATTATAAACTCACCAAGACACAACAATGGTAAAATCACATTTTAGACTTTCCCAAAAACGCTTCATACTAAAGCCTACTGTAACGTGACGTCATTATATGAATATACTTTATATGGAAAAATAAAGAACTTTATCTACACATATATTATAAACCCTGTATAATGCGTTCAAAAACCGCAATCACGACTAGCATTAAGATAAACTGTTTTATAATTATTGCTTAATAACATTGAATTCAATGTTATTATTACATTAAAATTGTGGACATCTCTGAAAAGCAAATCAGTTTGATTTGACCTCAATTCAAGTATCCGTCGAAATGACGTTTTATTGCAAATGAAATGTCAATTGCAAACAATTTTAACATATTTCGCGCGTTACTTGATATCGAACGATACATTAGTTTTAGTTTGTGTCTGAATTTAAAAAAATAAAAACTACGGTTGAGTGACGTGCCTGAGATGTCACTGCTGCAAGTAATTTGCTTTTCCGAACACATCATAGAGAGCTTATAATATGTGTGTATACAAGGACTGCCTTATCTACACACATATTATAAGTTCTCCATGATGTGTTATCAATCCACGAGTGTTTAATACCAACAAATGAGTGCTTTAGTGCCGAATTATGTATAGTTACATACACTGGTATGTAACTGTACATAATTAGGCATTAAACACTCGTATGTTGGTATTATGATACAGCAGGCGAGTCACACTCGTATTTTAATGCCTTTCGTTAGGTAACAGTCACATAAACTACTATATATTGTTCTGCAGCTAAATATGTTGAAACTTGCGTGTATCGTAACGGTTTCATAACAATAGTTACCACAAATTTTATTCGATAGTATTAAAAGTTATTAATATTTTCATACTTTCAAAATGGATTTTCTCACCCTGCTTTGCTGGCTCATAATAATAAAAGTTACACGTGTTATCGAACTCAAAACTTTAACATATTCCATTATTTTGCTTTGTTTTGTTTATTTTTTAGGTGCTTATCTTATCATCGGCCGAAGGGCATATGCCTCCTTTTAAGTAATAGGTAGTCCGATATTACCATCCCCATTTTTGTTGGAAAAAATTTCAAGTTCCTCGCCCACTTCAAAGTCTGTTTCGCGGCCGAAATTTTCGAGGAAAGTCAATCCTTTTGGATTTAGTTAAGAGGTCAACCTGGTTTTAAAACTGGTAAATTTTTCATAGGAGAATCTAATTACGTCGATTCACAAGAAGGGGGTCCCGTGTTCATTTCTCTTCTGTATCAGATTAAAATACCAACACAGAAGTAAATAAAGCCTGCCTACAATTATCTCACTTCTATTGTATGTACAGTGCTAAATCACCAAAAACAGAAACTATTATTTTAATATTTACTAGACTGACGCACAGTATATGAAGATTTCATGATATAAAAATAAAGATAACAAAAATATGCCAGAGTGACTCTTGTAAGTTTCATAACGTTATAATACCTACGTCGAACAGCAACTCATAAGCCTGACAACTTCTTCTTTCTTAGATTATATTGCAAACCTAAAGCAGGGTCGTGTGCAATATCGCTCTTCTTATAAGATACGCGGAGAAATCTTGTTAGGAAGGGATTAAAAGTTATCCAGTCTAGCCTACCTACCTTTATAGCAAAACCATCTTGGTTATCCAAGAAGGTGCTTGGGGTGATTAAAGGAGTGTCAATGTTTTTTCACTTCATTCATGTCATTGTTTGACCAATTACTATTAGGTACACTCACGGAGTTTAATTGTTGAGCCATTAAGGGTTCACCTTACAGTAGTCGTGCCATAGATTGTGTATTACACGACAAAATTAGACTGAACCCTAAATGACTTAACAATTAAAGTCCTTGACCGTAAGCATGTTAACGATTTCAATAATCGACGACGACGCTCGAAAGATGCTAGTATGGGGCCTCTTACGCTAATTGAAACTCTATTTAACGATAACTATAGATATTGGATACCTGCGTACAATGATGCTTATAGATATATACTTATATACAGGTACCTATGTATAACCACAGACTATATAATGTGTAACGCAGATTTTGTTCATAGACCAATCACTTGGGCGGCAGTATCGTCCATACCTACCACTCTTATTGCCAATCTTGTATACACCCTAAAAAACATATTTAATTTTGAACATAAACCAAGAAGATATGGCCATTATTATGTCAAAATTGTTATGGCAAACCTTTTTAAGGGAACAGGTAAATATTATCGCAAGGAAAGAAATCTCAATTGTAAAGCTCAACATTATGATAAAATATTATATGTACCTATGTTAATTAATTGCAATAAATTTATTACTTCGGCTAAATATTTATAGTTAATCAATACCCAATCAAAAACAGAAATTTAAAAAATGGGCCAAGTTTGCCTATAGCACCAAAAACAGGTATGTAAGACAAGCTGTCAATCGTTTTGTATTTAATCATTTAAGTACACGTAAAGTGGTCCTACTTTGGTATAAAATTAGTAGATTGGAAATAATTCTGTCAAGATTAAATTTTAAGGCATATATAAATAAATAATAATGGCATAATGGCATGGATAAATATATTTCCTAACGCGTTATAAATTAAAAATACGCCACTATCTCTTTTATTAAATATATAGAAACAATACATTTGAAGCCATGACATGACGCGGCAAAACTGCTCCTAAATACTAAATGTTTCTGGGCCAAAGTTAGACCAAATTTGCTTCACAAATGGGAACCGTAATAGAAACAAATAACAGAGCTAGAAAAGACCAGTGGTGTGATCGTCTGTCGTTGTTTTCGTTTCGGATGCGTTATTATTTTTTTCTACTCCTGTACTTTAATCTGTCTTTTACTTGGTCACGAACACTAATATAAAAACATACATAATATGAGTTCAGAGAAGTCTATACTCTATTCCCCATAACAGCACTAGTGTCGTTATAGTCACATTACGATGCTGCTAGCAGCCACAGACTTCTAAATCTAGGTTAAACTTAGGTCAAGCATTAAGCGCTCAATTCTAACTTTACGATAAAAATGCACAACTACCAACTTAACAAACAATTAAATTCCTACGATTTTTAAGAAAAACAAAATTTTCCGAATTAAATTCATTGATGCCAACATAAAAAAAGTATTTTTATTATTAACGAGCGATTTCTAATTAAAAAAAAAAGTTTACCATAGACACAAGTGTCAGTCAATATGTCATATTTGCGTTGTTTGTGAGCTGTTTAATTAGGTATTTATTTTATATTTTAAAACCTAGTCGTACAAAAAGTATTGTATGCAACGTTGTATAATTAAGTCAAAAAACGCTCATTGCGCCTCTATTTGTGATACTCGCCGCCAAGGTGGCTCGTATCGCAATTCGCATTTTTTCAGCATTCTTATACAACTGTTGCATAAAATACTATTATTTACAGGTACATTCAGCGATATTAAGGAACAATCCGTTAAATACGTTTCGGGATTAGAGCATAGTTACCTATCCCTGTAGGAGCAAATTTTGTGAGCAAATTAGTGTGTGGTAGAAGTAACAATTTTCAGACGTCATAAGGTATCTTTAAAATAAATTTTGGAATTTTGAATTCAGTAATTAGACATGTTATTGGATAAGAAAAATTACGATTCTGTAGTTCAGTAATATATTAAGTTATAAGGACTCAAAATGAAGTCGAGCTGTCTAGTGATAATTAATAAACAGGTAAATTAACCGGTGTGCAGCCCGTTTGCTTTGCGAACTTGGCTCACACACTGCCTTGTGTCTGGTGGTGAAGCTGCATTTAGTATCGAATTACACATTAATGTAAGCTTAATTTTCACGCTCGGTTTGATCACATTATACCTTTACCTTTT
Organism: Eudemis profundana; assembly: GCA_947034925.1. Taxonomy (NCBI): domain Eukaryota; kingdom Metazoa; phylum Arthropoda; class Insecta; order Lepidoptera; family Tortricidae; genus Eudemis; species Eudemis profundana. Next base: position 26,130,435 of record OX344796.1, on the reverse strand, counting down.
CACATAAAATTTCCACGGCGTTTAATTATTAGGTAGTAAATGGAATTTCCTTCTGTTGATGTAACGTATACCTACTGTTTACCCTTAAATCGCCTACAAATGTTTCATCGAAGGATTGATTTCGTCAAAAGATTTTTTCTCTGAAACCGTTTTCTTCTATTGATATGCCTGATCTGACCTAATGGTAACTATAATGATTACCTACATTGAATTAAACACTTGAATTGAACTACTTAAGTTGTAAATAGCCGACTATTTTCAACATGTTTCGAGCGCCTTATCCAGCACTCTTAATCATGAGTATTAAGTTTTAATTCAATATGATTGAGTCTCACGGTAGTTTTTTTAAAATACATCATGACATAATCAGAAATTATGAAAATTTTATGTTTTTACTGTCATGTATTTACTCAACTCGAAGAGATAAAATTGACGACAAAATGTAGATAATATGAAACTTTTGTCGACATAACGGTACGTAAAGAGAACGATTTTTTTAAATCTTTATGTTTGTACATGTATTTCTCATTATTGTGAATCGTACTAAGCAAACGGTAGGCTTGTGATAGTTATTTATTTGCAGTTTGTCGTGTCATCTTATAGTGCTTCTATTTTGCGCAATAGGAGGCCAACACTTTTCCAGAAAGACTGGTAGAACTTTAAAACGACTTTTGGAGGTGACCTAGAGAAATCCTGAGTACCTAATACTTACTACTAAACCGGGCACAATACTTCAGGATTACATTGAGTTACATCACTTGGTAATGTCTCTTATTTCAGCCAACACTGTGTAATAGTCGCGGCCATAACAATGTGTAAAACGTACTAGTTACGCATAAACAGGCCATGTAATTTACTGAGCTCCGGAATCAATTCTGCAAAATGATAATTTTATTCATAGAGTTCTCGGCAGAATGGTATCGCTTACTTTGTCCGTGATTCGATTTGGAAATATTTCATGGAACTACCACAGTGCACATGTCTGCCTTTTAGGGAATCGGGAACTAAATATTGTTCTTAGACGGGAACCTATTGGATCGCATAAATTTAAAAGGCATATAAATTTAATCAGTTACTATTATTAACATCCCAGGGTGCAATCTAATTATTAAATTCTACATAAAATATACGTATTATATGTACTGTTTACCGTATTATAACTAGTAAATTGGAAATGTATCGCAATTAGCCCCCTATTTTTATTATATTGATAAAAACAAAATTCCAAAAAACAAGATTGGCGGTACTTAAGCTCTGATGAAAATGAATAAATCAGCAGTTACCCTAATTTGACAACACTGTAGTCTTTCGCAGTCGACTAAACAAATACCATCAATGAGAGGTTGACCCCGCCGAATGTAAACTAGAATCAAGAAACATAAGTAAAGAATGTGCTCGAGGCGCGCTCTGAGTAATGACAGTCATTTCTCCTACGCTTCGAACAAGTTATGAACTGTAGTATATCCTTGTCGAAGGAAAATTCACTTCATCTGATACTTGGATGAAGTCGCTGGGTTCTGAAATATTGTTATCGGTCATTGATTTTATCCATTTTTTTATCCTTTTTTTATGTGTGCATCGATAACGCCAACAATGGAATTTGTGGCGTGCGGCTCAATTTAAATTCTCCCAGTATTTTATGCCCCACATTTACCACATCCGTATTTAGATGTAACTAAAGTTTAAATTTCCGGAGGCTAGTATTTGAATAAATGTCAGAAAAGGTTAATTTTTTAAGAACTCACGGTGGGTATCTCCGGCAACAGCATATTATCAAACCGCGATTAGAATACGATTCCGAAGTACCGTTAGCAAAAAAGTATATACAATGATATACGAGTAGGCGAAGTTGGTCATTACAGTCGAGGCTGTAATAGCCGAGACTGTAATAACCAATGCCCACGAGTATCATACGTCGTTTTTCAACACATTTGCGAGGAAAAAAAATATAAAACGTTAAATTATTAGAACAATTATTGATTTTTTTTTTGGTTGAACCGTTACTTTTACCATGAAATAAATGTATCACAGCGTGATAGCCTCGCCTTATGCAAAAAAAAAACCGGCCAAGTGCGAGTCGGACTCGCGCACCGAGGGTTCCGTACAAACTCATAAGTAGATACATGAATAATTCAAGAAAAACTATATGGCGATTAGTTTAGTAGGAGCAAATAAGTATGTGATAAGATTTTTGCAAATTTCTCAAAAACGGTGCAAGTTAGGAAAACCGTTTTATTTTTCCTGTAATGTATAGGACGACATTAATAATTGGTAATTTTTACAGATTTTTCTGTTCAGTAACTTCGAAGATAATAGGGGGGGAATGGTATTTTTTTTAACGTTTTTCGCCATAAATCAAACACTACTTATTAAAAAAAAAAATACAAAAATAGAGTTTTAATCTACAAATCAAGCACTTTCATTTGATACCCCACTCGATATAATAGCCCTAATTTCAATTTTCAAAGTCGCATTACGGATCCCTTTAAAAAAAAAGTAAAAAAGTTACAAGACTTTTTTTACATCCCATAAGCTCGGGTTAGCGGTTCTTAACACTATTCCAAATTTCAAGTCAATAGCATCAGTAGATCCTGAGATATCTTGCTGTGACAGACGGACAGACAGACAGACAGACAGACAGAGTCGCACCATAAGGGTTCCTTTTTTACCATTTTGGTACGGAACCCTAAAAAGAACATATTTTAAACAAAAAGACTCTAGGTATGCTATTTTTAGAAGAAACAAACACCGTTCAGTGTTAAGGTTTTACAGTATGCCTTTTGGAAGCGCCGCTAGTTTTTTTCTAAAGTTAGGTTTTTAAGCCCTTCTGGCATGTGTGTGAACATCTTTACACATTAGGCCCATCTGGCAACACTAATATTGAATTTGTATTTTTAAAGTGGGTAGGTTTGCACAACAGTAATTTTGACAGAGGAAATTTATGATTTTCTTAGTCTACCCGCGACCACGAACGCTGAAAAGGGTTACGAAACGTCGGGACTTAAAATGTAGTAATATACGCGATTTAATCCGTTTAAGTTGTTTTATTACTGTGAGTGATAATCGCGGAAATCGAAGACAATATTAAGCACTTTACTTTTTATTTTTATTAGCTTAGCGGCCAGAAGTTTTAGAAGTAGGTTTTATACAATCTAGGCATTGTTTTGACAGCTAGAATCAGTTATTGTAAATAAATGCCGCCTTTTTGTTTACACCGACACTCAACACTCACACAAACAAAGGTTTGATCAATATTTTATTAATTTTTTTTTTTCAAATGGATTGATTTAGAATATTTATTATATTTTTCTTATTGGCGCGATTAGAAGCAAACGTACTATCGAACTAATAAGGCTTCAAATACAGAAAGTGGTCACGGCCGGAGAAATGTATCACTGAGTATGGAAATTCTTTGAAACGTTCCTCCTTAAATACAAAATCGAAGTAAAAATAAGTTTTTATTACATTTTTCTTTTTAACTTTGAAACACTCCCCGTAGGCTCTCTCGATATAATATTCAATGTAATTTATTCTAAAATGATAATTTGTTGAATACATGCCACGCCGAAACAATATTCTCCATTTCATAACGTGAATTACAACTGAAACTTGAAGATGTGAGCAACAGATACTTTGAACACATTTCACGTGCGATCTAACCCCAAGTTATAATTGTATTACCACAATTCTCCAACTTATAACGTCATACAAATTAAGGCAACTTGGATCTAGTAATTCTCTCTGTGTGAGCCTATGTTAGTAAAGTTCAAGTATAAGTATTAACTTCTTGACAACGAAACATAACTATAACAATATTTTGCGAAAAATCGCTACATTTTAATGTTTATCAAATAACTTGTCCATGCTAAACTCCTCGTTCCAACGGCTCAATATGCCTTCGTCGTCCACAACTGTTACTTAAAGACGGTTGAAAATTCTGTTTCTGTTTGAAAGGATACACCTCCGAGGTGGTCTTATTGCAACAAAATCAAAATCTGATGATGGGATCTTAAAGAAATCGAGGGAACTCTTCAAGTATTTTAGGCATACATATAATAGCGTTTTGGGTATTTATTGTTCATAGTCTTGTGGTCAAAGGTACCATTTTTATTGATGTAAGGTTCCATCAATTTCTTCACCACCCCACCCAGTCATCTAAGCGCTCATCGTACGGTATATTGTCATCTTTTCCAAGGTAAGGAAACGCATTTGGATTATTCTTCAGAAATATGTCTGCGGTCACCTTATTCCTCTGGCCCTTTTTCATACTAAATGTATGGAGACAGAGAAATAAGAAGTCGCAGACATATTTCTGAAGAATAACCCATTTATTACATAATTTTCATCTTTGTAAACAGCTATCTAAAATAAAAAAAACCGGTCAAGTGCGAGTCGGACTCGCGCACCGAGGGTTCCGTACAAACCCATAAGTAGATACATGAATAGTTCAAGAAAAACTGTGTGCCGATTAGTTTAGTAGCAGCAAATAAGATTTTTTTGTTTTCGATTTTTGCAAATTTCTCAAAAACGGTGCAAGTTAGGAAAACCGTTATTTCTGTAATATTTAGGATGACATTAATAATTGGTAATTATTATAGATTTTTCTATTCAGTAACTTCGAAGATAATAGGGGGAATGGTATTTTTTTAACGTTTTTCATCATAAATCAAAAACTACTTATTTAAGAAAAAAAAAACAAAAACGGTGTTTTAATCCACAAATCAAGCCCTTTCATTTGATACCCCACTCAGAATAATAGCCTTACTTTCAATTTTCAAAGTCCCATTACGGACCCCTTTAAAAAAAAAGTAAAAAAGTCACAAGATTTTTTTACATCCGATAGGCTCAGGCACCACATGTCTCAAGCGAATACTCGACTTCTTCGGCCATATCGCCAGGAAGGAAGGGCACAACCTTGAACAACTCATGGTCACTGGCAAGGTTGATGGCAGACGTCCGAGAGGTCGCAATCCGCTGAGATGGTCCGACCAGATCCGCTCTTCTCTTGACACCAAGCTGCATCACGCCCTCCATGAAGCCAAAGACAGAACTAAGTGGCGCTCTACTGTTGGACGCGTAATTGCTCTGCAAAGGAGGAATCACGACCCTCAGCAATGAGGAAATCGACGCGAGGAGGAGGAGGGAGGCTCAGGTTAGCAACTTTTAATACTGTTCCAAATTTCAAATCGATAGCAGCAGTAGTTTCTGAGATATCTGGCTGTGACAGACGAATAGACAGACAGAGTCGCACCATAAGGATTCCTTGTTTACCATTTTGGTACGGAACCCTAAAAATGGAAAAAGTTATTCATATATCGTTAATATACTCGTATGGTCCGGGTATGTAACAAGCTTGTGTCGTCTATTAGATTTGTGATCGAATCACAAGTACTTAATTGTCTCACGAAAACGATTACGAGGCATGGCTGCCTTTATTAGAGAATTACCCCATTTCATCGACCACAATGAATCCAGCTCGAAGTTATTGGAACATTGGTCCACGGATGTAAAGTACACATTTTATTTATAGCACCAGGAGCTAAAATGTTCATTGGTTTCACTATCTACGGTTACTATAGTAATTGCTTCTAAATAAGATGCAACTTTGCTCTAGGAAAATCATTATCACGTATTAAAGGCATAAGTGAAATTAAATATACGACTAGTGGAGCGGACGAGTATGGGCGTGCGCGAGCGGACACAGGGTATGTCCATTAGCCTGATTACGGTCAAAATGCCCTCCCCGGAGAGACTGCGGCTTACCGTCTTCCTTTTCGACTGAATGGATGGACGAACTATTAAATTTCGCCTTTCACTGAACCCAACTTTGATACACCTTTGTGGGCTGAGGAATCTTGACAGATGTCTTCTGATCCGCGTCATATCGTCTATGTTTTAGAGTAATGAAGCAACCGTTAAGCAGGAGTGTTTTAGTTGCAATTAGTTTCATCGGACATCTAACAAAATCGGGCGATTTCTCAGCCTCCAACGACTCACTACTGTAATTTAATTAATAGGTAGTCAGGTAGATATAACGGCGCTCCATTTCCATTGTGAAAATGGTAACAAAGGGAACTCTTCGCAATACATGCTTTGTAAAACTTACTTTGACTCAAAATAATTGCATTTCACTACACTTAAACGAACCCCGATTAATCTGCTTGTAATCGAATTAATTAAGATTTAAACCAATCAATTATAGGAAAATTAATAATAATGATTGCGGCTCATTGTATTTTAATTTAACTGGACGGTGCTGCTGGTAGGAAGGACATAACCGCGACTAATTAATGGAAATTTATTAAAATAAAATAATTCAGTCTTTTCCTGTGGATAAAATACAAGTTTTTTTTTATAACGGGGTAGTTACTGTAAGGGCGTGTTAATGGTGAGTTTATATAAGAAAAAAAACACATACTGTCAACAACTCAACAATCAATATTTTTATATTTAAACATTATGTTAGAATGATAGATATTTAAATTATTAATCCTTCTGTAGAGGCAGCCAACCTCTACAGTACCTACTATATACGACAACAGTTAGGTGTAATTCAATGAGACCTTAAAGAATGAAAAACTAATACCGAATTGAAAATCGGAATCGACAGTAGGAATTGCTAAATCCTACTAAAGGATCATAAAAAGTCATGACAGAGTGATTTATTGCAATTAACTCGGAATCATTAAAAACACATGAAATTCCTACTGTCGATTTCGCTTTTAATCAACGTGATTATGATTTTCCTAGAGCAAAATTGGAACTTTTTTAGAAGCAATTACTTTAGCGAAACCAATCAAAATTTTAGCTCCTGGCAATATAAATAAAATTTTGTATGTTTACTTTTACATGTTTTTTTATATTCGTATAAATATTTAAAATATGCTAAGTTAAATTATAAAAGTTATTCTACGGAATAATTAACGAAAGTAATTTTTTTATCAAAATGAACTAGTACTATCGTCACGCAATATTATCTCCATTAGTAAAATCGTTTTACAGATAATTTTACTATCGTAACTATAATATCTAATATTTTGAGATGCATCCATGCAAATATAAATCTTCAGACATTGCATTGGCGAAGTTAACATGGCACGACATCATATTGTAAAATGTAAAGTGGGATTCAACAGAAATGAGCAAAATAGTAACCAAATATGGCTGACTGACAACTGCATCAATTGTCTATTGATTAACTGTGAAATAGTGATGGGAGTAGTATTAGACATTCGCAAAAACTACAACTAAGTTGCTGTTATTAATCAGATACATTTATCATCATTTTATATTCGATGCAATAATTTGCGGCTATACAGAATGTTATTATAACAAAACGGGACTTAATCGCGTAAAAACATGATATTACCTCGACGTTTCGGACGTGCCGTGACGTCCACTCCCAGGACTCCCAGTCCCTTCGCGACCATGGACGTCACGGCACGTCCGAAACGTCGAGGTAATATCATGTTTTTACGCGATTAAGTCCCGTTTTGTTATAATAATGAGTGAAAATGGTGAAAGTTTAAATCAATATATACAGAAAAATGTTGCTTTAGTGCGCCGCAATATTACGTGGGCATGATGGGCTGGTCTTGTAATATAATAAAACATCAAATTTCCCTATTTTTCTTTTCAATCCCTTTTCAACTTGTCTCAAACAATCTCTAAGGTGCGCGTAGCGGCGAAATCGCGCGCAGGGCGATCAAACGATCGAGCAACGTCCTAACGCTTACGAGTATCACAATAGCGAATAACCCTGTATGCATATTTTCTTTCATATTTTTGGCTTTGGGACAGGACTAACAAAAATACCGATTTATTATTCGTGTCTACCAATGGTGTCTTGGCTCGAAGTTCATCGAAAGGTTTTTTTTTTAAAGTCGAGTATAATTATTCTCTTATCCTCTGGGCTTGTGCAAGTTTCAGAGTATAGCACTATCCGTAACCGGAAAAAAAAGTTGATAGGTTCGCATATTTTCTTTTTTTTTTGTGGAGGTGTAATCCTGTTTGGAAATAATTCACACATGTTTTCGCATGCAACTACCTGTCACCACACTAAATTAAAATCCTAAACATACTCTTTGTTCGTACGTAAATTTCAACGTTGCGATTGAGCGATGGTTGCGAAAAAATTACATGCAGATGTCACCGATGCGCGTTACTGGCTATTTAGTCTAGCCTAGCTCTTCTAGTTCTTAGGGTACGAGCGAGAGAGGGGGTGTTAAAGGGATGATATCGGGCGGCGTGAAGCTCTATCACAAGGTCATGCACTGATTTTTATAGAAACTACGGATACCGCAACGCGCGCGCGCTTATTGTCCAAAATGTATGAAAATTCAGGTATAATTGATGAAATCATATTTGTATTTATTTGTATAATCAGCTCCTTAAATATTGCAAGTCACTAAAACAACATCCTGTAGATATACTCCATGATACAAGGCAAATAAATAAGTCTCGATCACGATATTAAGAGACTTGCTAAAAGGCTGGATCAAGGGTCAGATACAGAAGGCTTTACTCCTGGACACGACGCGCATAGTCAGGACCTCAGAGGGTGCTGTTGGCTCCAACTGCGAGTAGTTTGAGCCCCGCCCCCCTGCCAGCTGCACCCTAGGTTAGGTTTTTCTAATGTGTTTATATTTTGTATTGCTTTTTTATTTTACTTTTTATATAAATATTGTAAAAAAGTAAATAATAAAGTCAGTAACAATAGGTGAAGTAAAATGACGGATCATTTCTTTATATTTAAAAATGTGTACGGTTATTGTTATTGTCCGACAAATCATTATCAAAATACCATAAGAGGTGAATTAGAGTAAAATATGGTTTAATTGGAATTTAGGATAAGAGCGTCGCACTCGTCCTGCACGAGTTAAGTTAGGTAAGTAAAAAAAACTTGTGATTACTATTAGCTTTATAGTCTATTTTTCGACGTGAAACATACGTGTCTCATTTTGACGTTTGGAGATCCTTTAGACCTCCAAGACACAATGTTTTGAGAACGAAGACTCTTTACATCTACATTAAATAATTTTACTATAAGTATCTATTTATGTACCCTTTAATCTCTAAAAAAATAGTTTTAAATTTACCTATTGTTTATTTTGTTCTGCTTAATGTTTTTCAAAAGAAACTGGTTTCTTCCGGCGATTCTTCTCACCAAAAGGTCATTTTCCAAAGCGCCAAAAGAATAGCATCAGACCTGTAAAAGAGCTCTTAAGGCCTACTTGCAAAAATAAATTATTTGATTTGATTTAACTTGACTAGCATTCAACACATAATAATATAGAGGTATTATTAACGAAATTTGTTTTACTGAAATATGAATATTTAACAAATATCTTGACTAAAAATGGATGTAAATATATATGTATAGGTAAATTGTTGTATGTATGTATATCGCATATATAATAGTTCTTTAAAAATGAATCAACGAAGTATTGAAAGTTTTTTTTACATTTTTTTCATGTCTATTGAAGCCTACTTTATAGTATAGTTAGGTTGGTTTCATATGTATTGTGTTATCGCGCACTCTTGAACCTCGTTGCTGACATATTTCATTAGCACAGTTTGGACATATTACTCATATTCCATTATATCCCCCCCGGGTAGAGCACAGAGAGAGACGTACAAACAATAAGGCGAGTCAAAAGGCCAATCATAAATTCAAAATTAGATATACTGCGTGCAGACTGAAGCCTAAACAACTACTATCAATAAGCTGTCATTCGACAACGTAATTAAATATTTACTTTTAGATCAGATCGTTTATCGAAATATTTCTTCCAAATCTGACTACACCTTTAATTCTGATTAGTTAAGTAATACTTTTTAAGATTAAATTACAGAAACAAATATGTATGTACCTTCTCCTCAAGGGTATACCCAAAGTGAAATCTTACCTACCCGAGTCACAGATTAGAAGGTTTACGGTTACCTGCCCAGACCGTCACCGCCGTGTACTCTAAATCCTTCTTAATTACTCCGAATACTCAAACAGACTGACCGTTTTGCTTATCAGGGTTCAGTGACTAACAACCCTGAAATTTTAATTAAATCTGAATGTTTACAGTGACCGCTTAAGTTAAAGACGTTAACCAGGGAGAATATTGTGCTTCTTTAGATACTTCATAATTTAACCTTTTAGACCCTACCTACCAATAAGTAACACGGTTGTGAAAATTTAACTTAAGTATTATTGATAAATAAAGTTAGTATTTAACATATGAAAGTGGTGATAAAAGTAAAGTTTCATTTTAAATAATTTATTGGTACATAATTATGTATATTGTGTTCATTATTTCATATCTTTTGGACATTAGAAAATAATCTACAACATAATTATATGGACACCTTGATCACCTTGGTTACGTTTGCCTATGGACACAATAGTTGTAGTTTTTGCACGATGTCTCTCCCTCGACCTCAAACAATTGGAGGGACAGACCACAGGACAAAGTGGGTCATTACTAAACCAAGATACTTCTGAGTAAACGCGTTACATAATTTAATTCGCGATGTTTTAACAAGAACACGTGGATCCTGTACTGTGAGCATTTTTTTCTACATATTTTTCCTTGTCTTTCCAAACTTTTTCGTAGAAAAATACTATCACTGTGTTTCACAGTTATAAACATAAACATTATATATACACACGGTGGCCAATTTCGATCGGTCAGTATGGGAAAGTCTGACACTATAAGACATACGAAGATCTGTTCTTAGGAACCATGTCATCGATTTTACGGACAAGAAAAACTGTATACATAGATTTGAAAAAAAAAACTTGTACTTTAACCGGGAATCGAACCCGGTCGTTTTGAAAAATAAAACTCCAGTGAATAACGGAATTTCCCTTCCCTTTGGATTTTATTGCACCATTGGATTCAGCTTGTCAAACTTCGCAACATAATTATTGTCAAAAGGAATCTCTAGCTGTCTCCTTACCTAGTTTTTTCGATAACCCAAAGGGTACAAGCCCGCTACCCAAAGGTTGTCTGGAAGAGATCGCTCTTTAGCGATAAGACCGCCTATTGTTTACCAATGTTTTTGTATAAGTTTGTATTGTAATTTATCTTTTGGTGTGCAATAAAGCATGATTGTATTGTATTGTATTGTATTGTACAAGTTGGGTGTGCTTAAAGGTAAAAGTGACGTTATCCCTTCAAGCATACCCAACTTACCGTGGATCCAAAAAATATAAAAAAGTAGGTCTTAATAAGACAAAGGAAAAGTAGGTCGTAATAACTTATAATGAAAAGTATTCTCCAAATAGTCGGATATACCGTTTTTTTGAGGAATTAGATAAGATAGGTAGATAAGATAAGATAAATTTAATTATACCAAATTGCACAGTTACATAAACACATGTAGTATCCGGTAAGGACCAAACTAGGCTGAGCCTGTATCTTGGTATACCTTACCCAGTTTGAAGTGAGCTCATCCACTTACCTATACTTACAATAGCATTGTATCTATACAATGCTATTATCTACTTTTGTTCTCGAATCGCCAACCAAATACTTACAAAAAAAAAGGTTAGAAGTACACTGTATGTATATCGAATTTTCAACCCTATTTCTTATCGGGTTGGTTTGAAATGGAAATGAAATTGTCCAAAAAAATAAAGTAGAAAAACTATATTAACCTTCCAAGGCGTTTATTATCTTCTTTTACTGCAAGCTCATTGTCATAATTTGTGGTTAACCACTCAATGGTATTGTAGTCTCAAGTAGAAGAGCTCACTTCAAAGTGGGTGAGGTATACTCGTACTCACAGAGTCGGTTGCCGAAAATCATCGCTTTTTAAAAAAATACTTAAATGTTATAAAGGTACGCTGTTTCGCGAGTGCATTTTTCACGTCGTATTTTTTAAATCTGTAGTGCATGTTTTTACCCGACTGCGGTGAAGACCAAAGGAGGGTTTTGAGGAAGTGTTTGACCTGTATGTATGTATGTATATATGTATGTATGTCCGTTCCTATGTCCGCTCGTAACTACTCAACGGCACAGCCGATTTTGATAAATGATACATCATTAGATTCGTCTTGATGGCGCGAGTGTCACTGGGTATGAATTTCGTTAAAATAAACTTTTAAAGTGCACCGCGGTCGGTGTTTTTTTTGTAAAAATATTTAGTTATTGTAGTAACGACTACGGAACCCTACACCCATACACTGAGCATCGACTGACACCGACATGCTCTTGGTAGGTTTTTCCTATATGTTTATTTCAATATTTTAAGATCACAATTACGAATATATTTTACAGCCAAAGCAAAAAACTTGCTTCTTTTCTATGAGTCTAATTTCTAATAAAAGATTAATTGAGAAGACGTGTTTCCATACTGGAACTCAATTTAGTTCTCTATATTGTCTAGGTACACACATACATTATGTGCGGCCATTGCTTCTGAAACAATTTGTACTTTAATTAAATTCACGTATCTGCATCAAAAACAGCAACCCTTTTTCTCTTGAAATAACAAGGCGAAACAAATTAGCGTTACGCTTTAAACCCAATCTAACAGGGAATGAACTTCGGCCTTTGATTCGATGAAAAATAACTTCCTTTTCGTGCAAAATGTTCAATTTCAATTTACTGCGTGAATTTACTTCCCATGTTCAGCATAACGAAAACTTTAACTGTGTTGTTTGTGCTTAATATAATGAATTAAATTATCAGAATCTTTAAAATTAAACATAGTTAAAACCAATAAAACTATAAAAATAATAATAATAATTTATTTCTGCAAGTAGGCCCTCAAGGGCTCTTTTAAGTGTCTCATCTCTTCTTTTCTTTTGGCGCTAAGATATAAAACAAGTCATACTTTAGTTTTAATTTTACTATAGGTTTTAGTGTATTATGTACTATATTTTTGTTATTGTGTATTTTAATAAAGATTTTTTCAAATTTATACTTCATAAATTATTTTTAAGGTTGGGTCTTAGCTTTAACTTGAGATCCGATAGCTTTTTGATTGTAAGAGCATCATGAGATTGTCAGTCTTGGCTAATCATTTTATATGAATTTTTTTTTGGTGTGATTATTCTTAACAGATAGGTAAACATTAGACGTTTACGGAGTGCTACCGAAGTTATTTATCTGATACGTTTAAATCTGAATATCCGAACTTTGTTGCTTATCTTACCAGTTGTATCATACTGTTGTCAAACTTATCTGGCGTCAAATAAAGTCTAAATAGTCTTAAATTTATCTGGTTATGTTACACTTATAATTTACCCTGTTAGCTCACACGATTGTGTTTATGAGTGAATAAGTTATCCTTACACGTGAGTGGGTTTTTGTCTGTGTTCATTAGATTAAACATGTATGCTAGTATATGCACACACGTATGTGTGGTGGTCCGTATCACGGGCATGCAGGTGCGCTGATCTCCGGGCGTACAAACGAGCTGGTCCGCAGATAAGGGCGCTCGCGTAAGTGCCACCATTGTTGTTGGGAACAATAACCCACCGTTACAGCTATTATCTGTAACGCGCGGCTCCAGGCTAATGGATACCCTTCTGAACATCACTCGTAATTGTTTTAATTTTCATTAAGTAGCTGTCCCGGTTAAGTAGAAGCTGTTATTCTTATTGTCGGTATTTGTTTCAGAGTTTGATGGCTTTTTAGCGGGTCCTGTGTAGCAGCCCTCATAATTTGATGCTGAGTTATTTATATTTAATATTGAAAACAATCCAATGAGCGAAAGCTATTCGTAAAGGTAAACTTTAGCAATAAAATACACAGGAGACTAATATATATTCATTATGAAATATCAGAACATCTGCAGTAAATTAAGTGTTCACGACCTTCGCATAAATTTGTGTTAAAAATATATATGAACAGTAGGTTCTTAAGCTTAATTTTTAATTTTCGCTGTAACATTTGTCCTTTTTGAGCAAAGCACAATAGGCCTTGAATCACTTTCTGTTTTGATTTTATGATCACTAAACTTGTTCATTGAACAACTTGTAGAGCGCTATAGGTTTAATTCGGCTAAAAGCATCCGATTTTACTACGACGGTAGATTTGTTTACCCACTTACTTTTCTTTCGGCTAATTTAGTTTAAGTACAAAAGCGCGATCCCTTTTGTTACAATTGCGAGAAGGATTTACGGGAGACATTACGTACTTTCCAAATTTGAATTGTTACAGGGCTCTAAATTCACGGAATGTTTTGTGGAAATTTGAATGATCTTATGTTAATCTACTATTGTACTTTAATATTAATTGTAAGCGTATTTTGTCAATAAGAAGGCACCATTTAATAGTAGATTAGGCAACTGATGCATAACATGAGTGAGGTTTTAAGCCAAAGGCGATTTTCTTAATAAGATCACACGAGTGTTAATTTAGGACTTAATTATGTACAGTTGTATACACTGCTTTATCTACACACATATTATAAGCTCTCTTTGATGTTTTCAAACCCGCAAATTAATAATGTCAAATGACGGTAAATGATAACTTTTTCACGCATGTCACGGAACCGTAGTTTTTTTTAAATTCCAAGATAAACTGGAGCCGGCCTCAACTATCATAATATAATTCGATATCAAGTAACGTCAAAATTGCTTGCAATTGACATTTAAACCAAACAAACCAATTCGATGTGATTTTGACTGATATTAGAACTGAGGTAAAATATCATATTTGAAAACGATTATTATAAAATTATTAGGTACTTATTGTGAGGTATTCAGTTAAAAAAGAAAGTAAAAATGTATATGTAAAAAAAATATTTTTAAAAATAGTTAGCACACCTGGATTCCATTAGAATAAGACAACATGTATAAGTATATGCCACCTAGTTGCTTTATATTATTCATTTATTTATTCACGTTTATGGCTATAATACAAACGGATGTAGTTTTTATGTTGCGCAACATCACGACCGCCGCTTTGTTGTGATATTATGCCAATCATCCTCGCCTTGATATGTTGTCATTCAAATAGATGGTACAGTCTCAAGACAGCTCACACAGCGTCCGGGTGTCTTTACTTGTCATACTGACCTGTCAATTAAACAAACAAAACATGATTTTAGTTTATATACCTAGTACAGACTTAATCCATCGAAATACAATAAGTATGGAAGCGTAACTAACGCTCAAAATTGGCGCAACGCAATACCTAGATACCAATGCTAGTACTTAGCACTAAAGAAAAAACTATAGCATTCAATAGAATTTTTCACGTCAGTAGGTTTGTAACCAATCACAATTTTTTGTTTAACAATATGCAACCTTTCTGAAATTGCGTCTTCTCAAACTTATTAATAAATAACTGGCCAAGAGCATGTCGGACCATGCTCAGTGTAGGGTTCCATAGCCGTAACTATAAGGTAAAAAATACGATGCAAAAAAAGTACAACAACAAAAGAGCGTATCTTCATAGCAATTACGTCCTTTTTTACCACACGTTGATATTTGCTGAAAATTACTGTCTTTAACATGTATGGAGTGCCCCCCCTAAAAATATTTATTTTAATTATTTATATACCAAACTAAGTAGCGGCTCACAAAAGACACCTATATTCTAAATTTCATCAATATCCATCATGTAGTTTTTGAGTAAAATGCCTGTAACATACGGACAGACAAACAGACAGATAGACAGACGGACGGACATGACGAAACTATAAGGGTTCCGTTTTTGCCATTTTGGCTACGGAACCCTAAAAAGGTCATAAATGACTTAAGACTCAAACATATAAAGACGTATTAATTTTAAAAATAGGGCGTTATGGGGCAATTTTCAACGTAATTTTTGTTCGACGATATCGTTCTATACATTATATTTCGATGACTTAATCAGAACAATCATTTCTTCATGATTACGACAGTTGATATAAATTATGATTTAGAATGAGACGTCTCGACACACACAGCCGTCCCAACCCCAATAACACGCCCCGGTTTGCGTTGGGTTAAAAATAGGTCATTAATTAATTGAGTAGGTAAAATAGGTAAACAAAATAAGGAAATATTTTAAAGTTTTGTGTTTCATATCATACCTAACGTGTAACTTTTTTATGAGCCTGCAAAGCTAGGTGGGAAAGCCCATTTAAGAAAGTATGAAAATATGAAACGGTCAGATTGACGGACAGACAGAGTCGCACCATAAGGGTTCCTTTTTTTACCATTTTGGTACGGAACGTTAAAAACTATTAACACCATTGAATAACCCATAAAATTTATTGCAACTTTTGCTATGAAACCCTTACGATAAACGCAAGTTTTAACATAGCTAGTTAGCTACAGAACAAAGTTCTTGATTTCCTCAAAAAAGTATGTATCGTGACGTCACGTTACTTACAGTAGAGTTTAGTATTAAGCGTTTTTGGCCATACCAAGACACTGTATAAAAAGACACGTTTTTAGGAAAGTTTATGTGATCTTAACATTGTTGTATTTTGGTGAGTTTTTATGATATTGAAGTAGTTTTTTCATTAATATTATATTATTTATGCCACACCTGACCATAAAGTGGCTTTTTCCGCACGCTACGCGTACAGAAAAAGTATCTTTCCGGCCAAGTGTAAACATAATATTATGTACACAACACAGGAGGTAATAAAGAAAGCCCTCGATCGCATATTTACGTCCCTCGCTTGCAGCTCGGGCCATAAACATCTGCGATCCCGGCCTTTCTTTGTATTACCACCCTAGTTGTGTACTGTACTATTTTCTACTATTGAGAGGTTTTTCTGAAACATATAACAGAAAAAATTTTTCAAATAGCCAATTATAGAAAGTAATTTGATCTCTACAATATCATAAATAAAATAAAATTAAACCAACATCATTTAATGTTTATAGTAATTAGGTAGTTTTATCTCGTTCTACCCGGTATATAACTATCATTGTTTGTGGTTAGCGGCGGCGAATAATATAGCAAATGCAGTTATTATGTGAGTGATTCCAGTTATTGTAACCAAAGGTGTAAATGTAGGGGAATATTTGTAAATACGCAGCTCTTTGAACTACCTACCGACTTTCCATTGCATCAATACCTAGCCTGTGCATGTGCAAGTAATAAGAACTCAGCTATCCGACAGTCTGTGACCGTTTTGACTCGTTTGAAACACTACTCGCTCGGATGCCGCCTCGCAACAGTATTCAATTCAACGTGGGCTGGAGTGTGAGCGAAACATTATAACCCCACCCTTAAATCCTTTTTAGCTTTACCGTGATTCCGATATAAAAGGAAAAAGGGGTACGTAGGTACTCGAGTATATCCTATTTACATTTATAAAGCATCTACCAATTCGTACGCTGCATTGATAAATTATTTACGAGGTTTATTTACATGTAAGTTTATGTGAGACTGTAGAAGAAAATAATGCTTACGATATTAATTAAAGTGACAAAATAATAGTACATATAGAGCTTCCAATCCCGGTATTCCGAGATCTCGGTATTCCGGGATTCCGCGCCTTTTTTCAGTCCCGCTCATAGCGGGATTACGAGCGCGGGATCCCGCGGGATTTGCGGGACTGCAGGACAAAAATTTTCAACAAAATATTGATACAAGCAAATAATAAATACTAATAAATAATAGTAAAACTTGGCCTTTTCTTTGTGTAAGTAAGTTAGCATGATATTTTGTCTATCTTCTTTGATGTTAGTTATTCTTTATCGTTTGCTCAACTCAAAGGTTAACTGGAAGAGATCCTTTATAGGGATAAGTTCGCCTTTGTACAGATTTTTTGTATTGTTTCTATTTGATTTTATGTGTAATAAAGTGTTTACATACATATATAAATTCAATATTTTAATAATTTGTCTTAAATTATAATTGAGTTCCTTAGAGTTTGTTTAACATAGGTTGATTTTAATTTTGGTCTCAATAGAACTAATAGAAGTGCAATGTTATTTTTTTATGTGTAATATTTAATGTTTAAAAGGTAAACTCTAATAAAAGCTTAAATATGTTGATTACTTCGTTGTTTTATTTACCTTATAATTGATATCATTAATTTCTATGCGGGATCTCGCAAATACCGGGATCCCGCGGGATCGGAAATGTGCAATCCCGCAAGTACCGAGATTAAAGATAGGCTGCGGGATTGGATTTGGAAGCCCTAGTTTATTCTCTCTTCCGTTCTAGTAGTTCACGTTTTATGTAAATGTAAGTAAAATATTTGTGTGTTAGATATTGATATTAGCCAAAGAAAAACGAGGATTATGGCCCAAATAATTCGTGTAGTTTTGAAAATGGGTACAGAGGCTGTAAGGATAAAGGCACTCAAAGTCCCCGGGTCAGGGTGGTGAGCTTATGACAGGATTGTCATTTAAATGTCACTTTTTGTAGACTTTTGCTTTTATCTCGGAAACACATTGAAATATTTGCTTCAGCACAAATTAAGTACATTACATTTGCTATAAATTAAGTTTAGTAAACGTCCATACAAACCATAAAAACATTCTTACCTTATGAAACTTAATTTATAACAAATTCAATAGTTACAGAGATTCAAGTTTTGAATTCGGTCAATGAAGCCTACCTTGACGTGAAGCTTACCTCCTTGCAATTTTAGAACATCGGCCGAATATGTACCATGCCTTCCAGGTCTTAAAAGACCTATATTTTTTGGATAGATCTATATTTTTTTCACCACACTTGCTCGAAAATGGTGTCATGTAATACACGTAGGTTGTGCGGACCGTAAATGACCTATTACGCCCTAGGGCGTAATGGTTTTTTTTTTTTAATTTGATTCGCTGGTTCTGTTTTACTCTTATTTGTCATATTCAAAGGAAACGCCAACTTACTTTTTTAACTTTTATCACTGAAATATTTATTTAAAGAGATCTGTTATTGCAAATACATGTAAACATATATTTCGGTAACATTAATTAAATGTTTAAATAGTGTATTTCAGTATTTTGCGAATATAAAATCAACTAAAATGGCCGTTTTAGGTCTTTACCGCTATGGTTTCCGAACGTGACTTGACATTCGTATTGTCTATGGACGTATGTCACTGATGTCACTTATTAAGGTCATTTTATTTAAGATTTTCTCTCAAGTGTGATGAAAAACATTGTGTGTGCCACGGGCGGTAAAGTAATTACAAACTCGTGTTATTAAAGCCCTTGGCTTCGTCTCGGGCTTGTAACAAACACTCGTTGGTAATTACTTCGTTACCGCCCAAAATACACTATGTACTATAAACTACTGAGCATTACTGAGCATTCTCAAAACATTACCTATATATAATTCCCTAATTTAAACTCGTACGAGTAAATAATAGTACATTACACAACTAGGGTGATAATATAAAGAAAGGCCGAGATCGCAGATGTTTGCGGCCCGAGCTGCAAGCGAGGGACGTAAATATGCGATCGAGGGCTTTCTTTATTACCTGCCGTATTGTGTACATAATTTTATGTCTACACTTGGCCAGAAAGCGGCTTTTTACGTAAGCGCAGCGTGCGTAAATAGCCACTTTATGGCCAGGTGTGGCATAAACAATAGTTATTTGTTATTTGCCTCAATGAGTGGATATAAGAATAGTAACTATTTTTATA
The DNA here is from genome assembly GCA_947034925.1 of Eudemis profundana. Classification (NCBI taxonomy): domain Eukaryota; kingdom Metazoa; phylum Arthropoda; class Insecta; order Lepidoptera; family Tortricidae; genus Eudemis; species Eudemis profundana. Next base: position 26,110,889 of record OX344796.1, on the reverse strand, counting down.
ACAACTCATCTATTCCATATTCAAACTTTTAAAAGTTTGTCTTGTTTTATTTATAGTTTCTGGTCGCCATTATCAAGAAAACTCCCAGTCTGTATTTCGAATCTTGAACGACAAGAGGCGACGGAAGTCGTGCGACGACATCGTTAGGGTCCCCGGTATTTTAACTACGGAACTTTAAAAACGTAGTCGCCTTTATCGCCGGGCGCCGGGAAAAAACAACTTGGAAAATGTCTAGGTGTTTGCTTTACTGTGCATTATGGTCGCTGAAGCTGACCTCCCCCGATTAGAAATACGGGTAAACAAAATATAGATTTACATAATAATTCAATATCTATCTATAGCATTCCATGCAGTGTTGTATATTTAAAAAATAGTAGTATCATAAATTAAAGTTTCATAACTGTAAGACAAAAACTTACAAAAAAGTGTATTGCGGAGAGCTAACTAAACGCGAGACTAAAATGAATTTTGTATCATAAGTTACTAGTTAGATACATTTATCTTTGCTCAGTTATTTATTTCATAATGACGTTGGGTTACAATAGCTTATTAATAACGGCTTTAAGAGCGTGTAGGCTAAAAGATTTGGCAACGTCGCATTGTTAACATTCTTCTTCATTCATTTGCGAAACACTATGCAAAGGACAAATACATCTTTCTGCATATGTAGGTATTAGCCGAATTCCAAACACAAGCAATACACGGTAGGAAATTAGAAAAGCAAATTTGGTGGATCCCCTAGTTTTGTGTGATTTACGATGGTTGCTCAAGCGACGGGTTGTTTAATAACCTACTAAAATGTATGTACATATGTAAATAATGCGCAAAGTACTCAATTTACATAGGTGCTCGCTATGTGGGACTGATCTCCCGCTTTTCCACCTACGCCACGGCAAAAGCCGTATAAACATTAATTAAGACCCCGTTGCCGAATTAGCGTTTGTAACTTAAAATTGCAAATGAAAAGGATGGGAAACTTCATTAGCCTCTTGTTATGATAATACCGTTAATGATTCAGTTTTCCGAGAAAAAAAATTAAGTAAGCTTATATTTTTTACTTACAAAATCATCGGATCATAATATTAGAAAATAGTTTATATGTCATAAAGCGAATAACAGGCATCGAAATAACAAAATAATACATTCTGTTTTCAAAAGGACCTACTCGTCTTCGCAAAAGGTTAGTTTTTATGTAACCGTAACAACTACAAGGGGCTTTTGGAGTTTGTTTCTAGATACACGGAGATGGGAAGGAACCATTGTGTCTACACGGGTGGCATCCTATTAAAACTAGCACCATTCTCAGTTTTCATGAAACCAAGGATATTCAGTCCGGTTTCTTGTCATCATTCCTGGCAATGCCAGCTGGCTCGAGTAAGGCCATCACGTTGACGGCGGCAAGACCAAGGCCGATGATGCCGTTTAGTACCGGGAAATCAGCTGGCGCTCCTCTGGCATGATAGTCCGTGGTGTCTCAACGCGTCGACGTCACTGCCGCGGGGGCACTTGGGTGTGTATTTAAATTTTTAGCAAGTACAAATTATTTAATGCCAGATACAAAATAGTACAAAAGTTGGCATAGCTAAAACTCCAAAAATCTCTCGTTGTCCAGTTCCTGTTGGTTACGTTTTTTGGCACTTGAATATTGACTTAAGTCAAGTAAAATTTCTCGCGTACCTACCTACAAGGTACGCTATTTAAATATTAAGCGATTTTTCCGTTATGAAACGATACGTTATCCCTTTCAAAATAATGTATCGTTACCCTTTCCTTTGACAACTGATACCTTATAGAAAGCCTGCGTGATCATAGGAAAACATAATATGCAAAAAACTATCCAAAATCGGATGTTAGCTCCATCCATCATACGGGGTGACAAGGGCGAAGGCTTGTCGACCCTAATCGAAAAGCAGCATACACGTTATATATACGGTATCAAATTTGTTAAATACATTATACCGAAGGTTTAGCGATAAATGTAAATAAGAGAGGCGATGGCGGGAAATAAATTACTCATGTATTGCCAAATCGACTCAGCCTTGAACTGTTTTCATAGTATTTTAGTAAGTACCTATGTTATTTTACCCTATAGTTTAACTGCTATGATTGTCAGGAAAAACAAGGCCAATGCTGTTTTAAATTAAACTAGATGCCGCCCTGCAATTTAGTTCGTGATTTTCTGACATTTACATCCGAACTGTCATCCCTTCTTTTCATTGCTTTATGGGGTGAATTTCGAAAAGTCCTTTCCCAGTGAACCTCCACGTCTCGTAAAGATCACGTTTTTTTATTTCATCCCGCTCTCTACAGTGGTTTAGACAGCACGTAGTCGTGTCAGTGCCTTAGTCACTGAACTGTCTTACATTATACATACATTTTTTATGTAGCCATATTTCATTATTTTAAACAATATTCGCAAAACCGAATACAGTGTTAAAAATTTTACCTATTATTTTTGTGTTTCAAATCTGTTAATCAATTTTCACGAACTTTCACAGCATAGTCGGATTCACTTAAAATTGAATATAAGTTAGGTACACAAAAGCTTAATATGCATCGGTCACCTCGTTTTGCGGGCTAAGGAAATACTTGTGATAACTTTGGGACACGCATAAGCAAAGCATCGCTAGTTGGATTGAGGCGGGGCGTTGAACCCTTCTGATAGCGGGGGCAGCAATCGGAAACGCGATAAAGACCTCGCTGAATACATGTTACCTCGAGATAACAAGCTCTACAAAACAAGCGTTCTATCATGGGTTCTATTTCGCTCGTTAAGTACTTTTTATTTTTCGTGCTTTATAGTGACACACTGTACGCTAAATCCCAAAAACCGGAGAAATAATAAAAATTCGTAGACGTAGGCTAATTTAAAAAATTGTCTTCTATCTCGTCCGTGAATTCGTTCGACGTTCGTTGATCCGTGAATTAGTTCTAACATTTTGGAATTGGAGGTTATGCTGCTGTGGTCCGTCTAAGTTGAAGCAACAATCGGAACGACATATTTTTACCACTGATTACGAACTGTTATTGTTATTATTACTTAACGGATCAAGTTGAAGTTGTGAATTATTTTATCAAAAAGTACAAATGTTACACGACAAAAATAAGAAATATTCTAAAAAAAAATCTGAATATAAATGAACACACACAGCATTCCAAAAAATCCACAATGCAGGCAATATTTTCGGCTTTTTGTCCAATGGATGAATGGATGGATGGGGCACTTGCCTGACAAATAAATTCAGTTACTTTTTATGAAGTGTCAAAACGCTCAAATACATACCTACTATGAATTGTCTGTGAAAAAGTAGCACGACGTCATTTTAGTCAGTGGTCAAATAATCTGCCAAAAACAAAAACTAATTTAGTTTTTGGCAAATTAAAAATCGTTGACACTATTTAAATAGCCGAAGTTTAGTTATTTTTTTGCAATTTTCGAAAGCATAGGTACCTAAGTAATGGCTAGCGTGAAATAATTTGTATTGACTACTGGAAAGTACCTACCCTCTTATTTAGTTATGTTTCATTGTACAAGAAAGAGTTCTATAGATGTGATCTTTCATGTTATTTTAATTTTCACGTAAACCAGCACTATGCTATGAGGCGTCGAGTTGCAGAAAACTAGCTCGCGTAGGTAAGCGTATCATATTTCATTTGAACCAATTCATTGTTTCTTTCCTCTATAACAAAACATATTCATGTGCTGTTTTTTTCTCATAATGCATAGAACTATATTTGACAATTCCTAATTTCCATGTTTTTTGTTTAAAGACAAATTTTCTTTACTTTTAAGTAGTTTAGATTTATTGTATTGTAATTTATAACATTTGAAAAAACCGCAACAAAATGTTTGTAAATGAAAATATACCTATTACTTTAAAATATTTCTACTTAAACTACGAAGGTCATTGAAAATAAAGTTAAATTTACAGACTGATTTAGTTCAGCGATATGTGGCCAACCCACCTTAGCTTCTGGACACGGAGTACTAGCTAGAGGAACGCCCCTCTTGGCACAGGTACGAGTCAGATAAAGAAACTTTACACGAAAACATTATCGTCCGCACTACCTACTTTGTTATATTAGCTTGCACGATCACCGCACCCTTTTTTATAAATTTATTTAGTTACGCTGAAGTTTTCTTACAATCTGTTTGAAAATTCCCTCGTGAAATTTGAAGGATTCTCATTGTGAACCTCGCAGAGTAGGTAAAAGACGTAACTTTTCTTAAACCTGATTAAGTAACTCTCAACTCAAATTAGGCTTTTTAATTCCTTTAAATTCCTTAATGAATCGTTTTCAAACTAACAAAAATTGTTTCGACTCATCTTTTTCAAGATGCGCGTTAGACAACTTGTTGTTCTAAATCGATTTCAATAGGTATACACTTTGGGTCTATAGTTTTTTTAAGTGCCCTGCCTCACCGGGACGCCATAGTGACGTCGTCAAATGTCGCTAACTCCCCTGGCAACGTTTGGCTATCATCTTTTTGTACGAGATACGTAGCCAGCGACGATCTACACAAGAAAAGTGAAAAACAATTTATAATACTCCATTATTATACTCAGCTTCTGCTCAAGAGCTGTTACCAAACAAAAGAACAATAAGAAACATGAAACCCTAATTATTAATATTTCAGCTTTAACGATTCCAAAGTTGTTAGGAGATCCGCTACAAGAGGTACTCTGTACCTCTGTTCCAAAGTCAATACATTTCATAAATAATAAAGGTTAGTAATTGGGTTCCTTTTATCTCACTCGGTGAAAACAATAGTAGGTAGCGAGGTGCCAATTACCGGCGCCGGTTACTGAGTGGAAAAGGATTAGTTTATTTTAGACTATTCAAAATATCGGGGTTTATATTTAGTCTTACGTTTATGTTGCTGATTTATTCCAGCGTCTACAAATTAATCGAGAGATTATGTAGAACTTAGTCAGAAAGTAAGACAGCTAATTTTAGCTGGTCTAGTACCTATTTACTTTTACGAAGATACTGGTAATATTCTACTGTCATTAAAATAATTTATAACAGACGTGTAATAATATTCTTTTAGTGTTAATTAGATATTAAAGTTTCTATTTTTAGCTCTTTATGAATTGCCTTCAAACATCTACACAATTAATAAAATCCTGAAGAAGGAGGGAGACACATTGACTAGACTGTAGATACTCATTCTAAACATCCCTACAAGCTGTACCATTAACCGTTTCAATCGATAAAGATTTTCTTTTTGCGTAGACAAAACAGGCCGGTCAGGCAGGAAACAAGCCGGGAAATAATGTCAGGTGCCTTACTCTGGAGAACAAAACTCTATGATTGCTATTTTTGTTGGATGTCGGTTGCCAGTTCTGAGCATCTTACGTAGTATAAGTAGGTACAGTTTCATTAAGCGCACACATTTTATTTTATATGAACCGGCATCAAAAAAGATTCCGATTCTCATTTCCGTATTTTTATGTGTGTACGATATGTCTGCGTCAATCCGGGTGTCCCTTATTAGGCATAACTTAATAAAGCTAATATTAAAATGCATAACAGTTTAGGCATACGATGATTAAGCATACCGATTAGATGGCATAATCATAAAAACGCATACTAGTTAATTTACATACCGATTGAATTGGCATACCTGAAATCCGCATAATGTTATTAAGTATAACGAACGCATACATTTATGCGTTCGGTATACGTGGGGCGTTACTTGGAAAAAAATAACTTAATTGGTCCTTGTTGTTTACAGAATCCCTACTTTTTGGAATTTATCAACTAGTACTATTGTTTATAATACCTAAAATAAAATATGTTCCCATTTTTCAATGTTTTTTTTAAAGTTTTGTGGTTAATATTTATCCCCCTATTTATTCATTTATTTTTATGCATGTATATGTAGGTTTATATTTGCCCTGCGATTATTTATTTTTGGTAATTAGCTCTCGCTTTTGTTACCCTTCGCACCACCTACTTTTCTGGTTTATTTTTGTGTGAATTCCGCTACTCAAATGTTGTCTGGAAGATATATCTGGGAGATATCGCTTTTTAGCGATACGACCGCCTGGTCTACCTTTTTTTAACTTGGTATGTAAGTTTGCGGCCCGAGCTGCAAGCGAGGGACGTAAATATGCGATCGAGGGCCAGATATACTATAATTAGGAATGTAAAGATACCGATACCTATAATATATCGGTGATTATATACGACCGATATTTGAAGAGCGCAAAAAGAATTTGCTGTATGAAAAAAAATCTGCAAAAAGTAATTTCAATTACTGACTTAATTTATGTATTGGTCTATCACCTTGTGCAATGGTAATTATTATGTTAATTAAATATTTAGTTCGTAATAAAAAAAAACTGAATATTGAGTTGCCAATTTATTTATTTTTACTTCACACTTTCAAGGTTGACTCTCTGTTAAATATAGCCAAGTTTTAGGTATAATAAGGACATACAATTCTTTACCTAAGATATCGGTATCGGTATCGCTGATTATTTACTACAATATATCGGTATCGGTATCGTATCGGCAAAACTATGTATCGTTACATCCCTAACTATAATAGTGTAGGTATTTTAATAAATAAATTCGAGAGAAAGTACTTTTACGTAATTAAACTGGAAGCGACAGTTAGTTTCAAATCAAGTATGGATATGTCACTTTAAACATACTTGTACGTACAACCTCTGCGATACCAATTATTCGATTATCGAATCTAAAATTAAAATGTCTGATTAGACCAATTAAAATTATACTTTTTAGTATTTATGAACACTAATGTTATACCAAATAATTGTTAGACGTTTTAATAGTATGCAAATTGAAATATGCGTTTTAAAATATACATTTTAATATTATACGAATGTACAATTATGCGTAACAACGGTATGCATTGTCAAAATAGGAAGTTTTACTGTATGCGTTTTAATATAGACCCGCGTCAATCCTGCTACGCTTTTAACATTTTTTTTCGATTAAAAAATAATCCTTTTAATCTTAAGCCGGGTTTTTTGTGATTCTTACAATAAAGTCGTCGACGCCGATCAATACGGCAGACTCTGCTTTGCGCCAAATATGTCAAAAGTGTGTCATGACAACTAGCTTTGTACTTATAGAGCAGCCTATTTAAATCGCTCTGATATCCAACAGTTTTTGTAGCTGATAGAGCAAATAAGTCGTCGATTTTTTTATTTTAGAGATCAACTCACGTTCACGGTCAAATATATGTATACCTATCACCGTCTGTGCCATCCAACCACATCTAACAGATTGCTATGACGACAAACTTAGGTATCAAATGATCTGCACCGTATGTGAATTACGGTTCACTCAGTGAACGAATTATAAAATGAAGTCTCATAAACTAGAACCATTTTAATAGATAATCTGTTAATTCCATAATTACATTTAAACGCGCACACGAGCCCAGGGACTGGAAGGCAGTGTCATGTGTCAAACTGACTACTAACTGTCCAATTGTTGAATCGATAGCTGGTGTCCGTTAACCGAATCGGACTTCCGGTGGGACGTCGCTGGTTCCGTATCAGAGATAAACCCAGGCTTTAGTCGTCACTATCGATAATCGATTATTAACGCTCCTATTTAGTAGATAACAAGTTGATTAAGCAATACCTATATAGAAAGACCAATGCCCGATTTAAACGATTTCCTCGAGTCGTAATTAGATAAAGGTAATATTTGTGTAAACTTAGATAGGTAGTTAATATTTTAGATAAATCCTTTATAAAATAGCAATAATCGACTATATGCTTATGCATTTATACCCGTAACATAAAAAGTTCTTTCTACCATCAAACATTCACGCATAATTGCGCATTATTAGACGTCGACTTTCGAAAAACTAGCCCGACTAAATCTATAATCTATACTGACACACATTGTGTTAATTTATTTATTATGTCGATAGTCAAATTCCATACAAAAGTTGTCTTTTTTTGTCACTAAACAACACATTTCGTGACAACTTACTATACATACGTTTAACTAAAAATATTTTATACCAAATAAACTACACCACTAAATAGTACGGTACGTCGCCTGTTTAGTTTTCAAAAGTCAAAATCACTTTTAAATTGTACCCGGTACTACCCACTTAATGGGAAACTTAAGAAGTTCCTGGTTTCCTTTGGATGAGTGAAGTAATAAAGCAAACAATTAAAACTTTAGCATTGATAGCACTTATCTCGCTAAAACTCAAAGTTATATTAGACTAAAACAGAACTAAAGCATTTGTGAATAACCTTCGTGAACACACTTATTTGTTTAGTTCATAAATGTTCTAAAACATAATAAAAATGGCAAGAGAAATTAATACGATTCGGTTATGGGCTTTGCCCAATAAAAATATATATTTCGGCTGAAATTTATCTTAGAAGCAAACTTTTATGCAAGTAAGTAATCATCTGTATCATATAAATAAGTTTGCTAAAAGATAACAAACACTATTCAAAGTATTTTAACCTCTTAAACCCACGCGCCGAAATTCCAATTAACGAAAGCAATAAAAGATTTTCTTTTAATTAGATGCCTCGGCGAAGATAACTCGCTTACGGCCAAATCGTCAGCTTGTTGCGTGACTAGACCACGATTTATGACTTAATAGCTAAGTCCGCGCGTTAAGTAGGCCTTAGATAAGGCGCTTCTAAGTGATTGTCGGTGCTCACAACAATCGTAATTACTCCAAACTACTATCTACGCTCCCCGCACGCGATCTGTTTCATCGCCAAACTTGAATTGTGCTAATTACCATACAGCGTTTCATTTATGACTATTTCGAGTAGCGGTTTTCACAATTAGATTGTGTCAGTAGTTCAATTTTAGTAATGCGATCGACAATATCTCGTGATTCTCGTGAATCTCCGATCAATTGCAATTGACTATTATTGTCCAAGGCGAATAGGATTTACCTAAGTGTGCACTACAGAGATGAGTTAAACTAGTTAAGTAGATGTTGCCGCAAGATAAATGGGAACGACGTGATAGAGTAGAAATACAAACTATCTACTATGACAAAGTTCACAAACTACGTATTTTTTGACGACTGTCCAGGGTTTGCTTGGAATCACGGTGCGAGAGTAAGGGAAGGCTAGATTGACAAAGCAATGTACAAGTTGCAGAAAATTCTCAAAAATGCAGAAAAAATCTGGGAAGTTTCCGGAAACTTGCTTAAGAATTGAAAGAAAGTTCCCCTTTAGAAACTTTCCTGCGGGAATTTTTCTAATATGTATAATTAATAGTATTATACATCACATGTTAATTAGACAGGAAGCAGAAATATCTTATTTAAGCCGTGTATCTAAAAAGATTTGGACATGTTTTTATGATTTGCTAAATTTAATTTTTTTGAGAAATGTCCAATAAAAATTTCGCAACTTTGGAAACTTCTCCTCGGTACAAAGTCAATTCATTGACATGATAATTTTCAGATGTTGACTTCAAAATAATAATTATGGTGTCGCGAAAAAAAGTTTTACGCTTTTTTACCTGTCACAATATGTATATAGGTACCTAAGACGTGGAAAATAAGTTATGTATGGGTGTGTGTATAACTTGCTAAGCTATTAAGTAAATAGAATTTAAAACGAGATCACGAGTCACATTGAATTGAGGCTGCATTTTCCTCATTTCTGACTTCAGCCGAGATGAACAATCGTGTGCAAATTAGCAATGACATCCCGCGGCTCGAGACCGCGTGACTGAACAGGACACACTGGCTATGAGTTCAGTGAACATTCTTCCAATGAAAATAATGTTTTTTTTTATTGGCCCCAGTTATAAGCCTTGACCCTGAGTGAGTAGGGTGAACTCTCATTATAATAACAAAACGGGACTTAATTGCGTAAAAAATATTAACCGCGACGTTTCGGACGCACCGTGGTTTTTCAAACTACCCACACTTGGTCTAGTTTATCACTTTACCTAGCTAGCTAGTAGCTAGATTATTATTTGCCGACAGAATAAATATTGTAAGCTATACGGTCAACTCTGTCTTTTCTTTTCCGTAGTATCTCTTTATTGTAGAACATAATAGTACATTACTGCAGAGGCCGGGAAGTGAGGGGTTGCCGGCCGAGTACATATACCTAGTTGGCCGAGCGAAGCGAGGCCAGATAGTTACGAGGCTGGCAACCCCATTTCCCGCCGAGGTATGTATAGTGCTTTTCTCAAATATGCAATGAAATAAATAAATTTACTATAATAACCTTACTTAATATTTCATAACAACTGTTTAAGTGCTATTTTCTGTCAAAAGTGACATATTATATCCATAGACAATGCAAAAGCTGTTTCAGTTCACATTTTTACCGCGAATATTTAGATGAAATATTTTAAATGTGTATTCGTGTAGTTAAAATTGCGATTTAAAATTGTTTATAATGTGTTATTTTCATGTCAATTTGAAATAAATAAAACTTCAAAATATAGCAAACATAGTTTTTTGATTTTTTATAAATGTGAAATGGAAATAAAAAAAAAAAATGTAAAGTATGAAATTCCATTACGTGCCAAGTGTCAAGCCGCACCGGAAACGAGGTACTTTGTGGCCTATTTTTAGGCACGTAATGTCAACATTTCATGCCATGTTTGAGAAAATCATTTTTTCAGAATTTATATTTGAGTTTGAGTCGTCGCTACTGCTTTATAGAAATCTTGGATAAAAACACTAGTAATTTGGAAATGATTTTTGTCTATAATTAATTGCCTTATAGCTCCTCTACACGATGGGCCATCGCTGGCCCAGCGATATGGCCATACCGTGGCCATACGATGGTTGATACGCAACTACACGATGGGCCATCGCTGGCCCAGCGAGATGGCCATGCGATATTTGACGTCCACACTATGGAATGGGCCATCGTGTAGATGTGTACCGCCATCGCTGGCCCACTCCCTTTGATGTGCGGCCGAAAAACCGACACCGTCGCCATTCCACGGCCATCGCACGCGCCATAAGCCATCCGTCACCACTATGCCCTCTACACGCTGGCCCATCATAGTGGGCCATCACGATGGGCCATCGTGTAGAGGCAGCATTATACATAATACATATCATCTAGAGATGTAACAAGTATCGGTTTTTGAACATTCGCGAATGCGAATACGAATTAATCGACTTTGATATTCGCGAATGCGAATAGTATATACAATTTTGGTTATACAATTTTATAATACTAGAAATAAACAAAATAAGTAACTATGAAAAATCGATACTTAGTTTTCAATTACGATTAACTTAAATTTAATTCAGTTATGCAATAAAATAAATAATGAAGTTTTTAGAAAAAATCGTTAGCTAAAGGTAATGATTATGCATGCGGTAGAAAAATTGGAACCGGTGGTTAAAAATAAATATCTTATTTTCATTTTATATCGATACTTATCCAACAGTTTTTAATTACTCATTGATAGTTTCGAAAGCCGACTCGAACTTGGCCGTATTTTTTTCTTTTCCATTAATTTTAGAATCTAAAATGCACCAAAAATATTCCGAATATATTCGCAACGATTTTTGCGAATACGAATGCGAATATTCGCGAATACGAATATTCGTTCATCACTGATATCATCATAATGGTCCATGGATTATTAATATTTTACATTTTAAATATTAAATTTAAAGCCCACGTGCTCTCTCATGAAGAAGATCCGCTTTCAAGCATGCCGTGAAATTCTCTAGAAAAACATCTATTACTACCTACCTACATTTTACATGCAGTTTGTTTCGTGGAAAGCCGGGGATTATGAATTCATGCCCTAACAAAAGGAAGAGAGGTTTCTTTTTTCTGAATACTTTATTGACTTACAGCTTAGCCTCTTGTGCGAGTAACATAATGCGCTTGTGTCGGACCATGTGACAGTGTGACTTTCTATAAAGTGAGTAAGTAACGCTCCACGACGTGCCTCATACGAAACAGTGTTTATTAAAGCAGGTTTCGTATGGTAGCACTACAATAACAGGGGGAAATAGTACATTACACAACTAGGGTGGTAAAACAAAGAAAGGCCGACATCGCAGATGTTTACGGCCCGAGCTGCAAGCGAGGGACATAAATATGCGATCGAGGGCTTTCTGTATTACCTCCCGTGTTGTGGACATCATTTTAAGTCTACACTAGGCCAGAAAGCGGCTTTATCCGTGCGCGTAGCGTGCGGAAAAAGCCACTTTATGGCCAGGTGTGGCATAAAAGTTCTTGTGGCTACTCTAATGTTAAACATTGTAAGCACAGCATATAAGTATTTTTATGCCACACCTGGCCATAAAGTGGCTTTTTCCGCACGCTGCGCGTACGGAAAAAGTCGCTTTCAGGCCAACTGTAGACATAAAATGATGTACACAACACGGGAGGTAATAAAGAAAGCCCTCGATCGCATATTTACGTCCCTCGCTTGCATCTCAGGCCGCAAACAATCTCGACCTTTCTTTGTTTTACCACCCTAGTTGTGTAAAGTACTATTGTTTAGTTTGTACCGTTCAATAATGAGTTTACTCAGTGTTTCTTTTTATAATTATTTCTGCGCTATGTAGGTATTGAAGAACCCAAGATAAATTGAATCCAAATTGAGACGTTTTTAACACACTTACTCGTAAAGTGGCTATTATTTATTTATTCTTATGCGCGGAATGCAGTTCATTACACACCAGTGCATTTTAATTTGTGTGTGTGCTCTAGTGTTTTGAACATTACATTTTTTTTTTAAAGTGGCCTCATTAGATTCATTGTTCGTGCTATCATGTCTATCTTTATTTCTTCGTCTCAGTAGAAACGCAACAAAAAACCGAGCTATTCTTATAAAACACATTTTTGACGTTCTTTAATGAGTTTGCCAATAAATATAAGCCGAGCTATGATGCATTTAATTTTGTTCAAAGTAGGTTTAGCTCAATTTTTTTCAGTCATTGTTCTAATAACTTCATGTTTTGTATGTTCATGTTGTCGTGGGCATTGGTCATTACAGTCTCGGCCACTAGAGCCTCAACTGTGATAACTAACACAGCCCACTACTCGTATTATTTTGTTATTCGCAAGTGTGTTGAAAAAACTTCGTATGACATTCGTGGGCATTGGTCATTCCAGTCGAGGCTGTATTGTATAATAATGTACTTATTACCATACCGTAACCCAAACTTGCCCATTTAGGTAACTGGATATGTAACCAAGGTCCCGATGCACGTTGGTTTTGTTTCCCTAGCGCAGGGTTACGGCGGTCAATCAGCACTCGCTCTAATCTAAGGGTCTACACTAGCTGACGCGGTTCGCACGAAGCGGGTGCACGCCTGCGTGTCTAGGTATATAAGGTCCTAATTTATTAGCTGTAGATATTTTTACAGCTGATAGTACTCGGTCTCTGGAGTATATTAAAGCATGAAACATTATATCTCTTATAGGTTTTTTTTTTTGAGAAAAAGGTAAAACAAATTTGCTACGTAATAACACCCTGTTAATGTGATTACTAAATGAAAACTCATTGAACAGATTCTAGTAGCTCTTTTACATACCACTTAACTGTAACTGGCCACTTCACGTCGATAAATCCCATCCTAATGACATTTGCAATTTTCCCGCCGAACCGTTAAGACATTTACGACAAACAATTGTTGACATGACAGATAGTGTTATTGTGACATGTGATAATGCACATGGTGATATTTTTTAGACGAAATTATAATTATTTTTTTTGTTAGGTAAATGAAATCAAAAAAGTTATATGAAAAGATTTCTTAATTCCTATTTAAAGTTAATTATTTTAATGTAAAGTATAATGTGTTAAAATATCTGCAACTAATAAATTAGGACCTTATATATTGAAAAATATTATTAGCAGCGCTAAGTGAAGCGGGTGCCATATTTTTGATCGCCCGCCGCGTGCGTCCGCTCCGTGCACCCGCGTCAGCTAGCGTAGGCCCTAAGATAAAAGTTAAGTTTAAGTGTGTCATAGCGTAATGCTCGTGGTGTTGAAGTTGCTCGTGGGCTAATTTAATCCCTACAATGAAAAGTACACATACTCGTAAATATTGTACTTACTACAATAACAATTACTATTACAACTTACGATGATTATTGTTTTTAAGTTGTAATTTCGAGTAGTTATATTCTTTGACGATATTCGTTGAATATGTCCCAAAAACAGTAATCGATTCAATATTATATTATTACATTTCCATCCACCTCAAAATTATGTATCACCAGCCTTCTAGAGGCGAACGGTTCTGAAGCCAAACCGTAGAGGTCTTTTTCATCACACTTGCTCGAAAATGGTGTTGTTACACGTCGGTTTTGCGGGCCGTAAATGACCTATTACGCCCTAGGGCGTAATGGTATTTTTTTTATTTGAATACGTTGGTTGTGTTTTACTCTTTATTTGTCATCTTCAAAGGAAACGAAAACTTACTTTTTTAACTTTTAATAAATATTTATTTAAAGAGAACTGTTACCTATTGCAAATACATGTAAACACATATTTCTGTAACATTAATTAAATGTTTAAAAGTGTATTTCAGTATTTTGTAAATATAAAATCAACCGTTTTAAGTCTTTACCGCTATGGTTTCCGAACGTGACTTGACATTCGCATTGTCTATGGATATATGTCACAAATGTCATTGTCTGTTTTACAATTTTATTTAGTCTAAGTAAGGTTATTTTACTTAAAATTTCCTCACAAGTGTGATGAAAAACATTGGGCTTACTATTGGATCGCATAAATTTAAAAGGCATAATTCATCATTCGGCATATTGAATTTTTTCCTTAAACTGTAGAATTTTCAGGACTCCTTTAAGGCCTCATCCTGTTAGGTTCCCAAACATTATGTTTGCCACGGGCGGTAAAGGAATTACAAACTCATGTTATTAAAGCCCTCGGCTTCGTCTCGGCCTTGTAACAAACACTCGTTTGTAATTCCTTACTTACCGCCCTTGATACACAATATACTATTACGGAATCAATGAAGTGTGCTAGGTAATTCTGTCCGTACCTGTCATGTTAACGTAGATAGAGATAGCATTTGACAGCTGCAAGAACTATGGAAAACGGGATGGGATTTAGACTAGTGAAGTATGAAGAGGGAATGATTGACTAGTAACAAATGGTCCCTTGTGACATTATGTTTTATTTCACTATAAGAAATAGGTTCATGTCAGTCAGATTACTGAACATTCGTCCCCTTGAATTAGAATACGAATGCCCAAGGACATCATAAGTATAGTACATTACTGCAGAGGCCGGGAAATAAGGGGTTGCCGGGCGAGTACGTATAGCTGGCCGAGCGAAGCGAGGCCAGATAGTTACGAGGCCGGCAATCCCATTTCCCGCCGAGGTATGTTTAGTGCTTTTCTCAAATATGCAATGAAATAAATAAACTTACTAATATCCTTACTTACCCTAAATATTATTTTAATCAGAAACTTTCTATCAGAAAGTGACGTTAGTGACACTGACATATTATATCCACAGACAATGCAAATGTCACGTTCGGAAACCAAAAGCTGTTTTAGTTTACATTTTTACCGCGAATATTTAGATGAAATATTTTAAATGTGTATTCTTATGGTTTAGTTTGCAATTTATAATAATTGGAAATTGTTTATAATGTGTTATTTGTTATGTTCATGTCAATTTTAAATAAATAAAACTGCAAAATATAGCAAAAATCGTTTTTTGTTTTTTTAATGGCTGAATGCCGTGATGTTGTGGCCCAAATAAATGTGGAATGGAAATTAAAAAAAAATACATTGCCGGCAATGTAAGTATGAAATTCCATTCTGTGCCAAGTGTCAAGCCGCATCGGAAACGAGGTACTTTGCGGCCTATTTTTAGGCACGTAATGTCAACATTTCATGCCATGTTTGAGAAAAGTATGTTATAGTGGTTTTCATTTATTTAACCTTGTAGGTACACGTATTTATTCAGTACAACCCTTCCCCAGGGATACTTAAAGAAAACATTTATGTTTGAGTTATAGCCATAGCTACTATCTAATTAAATTTCCCTCTGGGCATACCGACTCCCTACGAATCATTTGGTCCTAAAATAACACTAAGTCGTAAAGATAGAGGCTTATGGTAATGGGTTAGAATAAATTTTACGAGTATTAAAAATCAATAGCCTATTCATTTCATGTGGAACGTATAGATTTAATTCCGGGTTGTACTGATTCGTGAAGTTTGTTTTGATTTGATTTCGATTTGATTATTTAGGTACCTTTATAATTATTTCACCACTTGCGCTTGAAAGGCACAAAATCGAACCATCGGTTACCGGATAGATAGGTAATGCCAGGACTGACTCACTCCGCGGGGACCTCACCTACCACGGTGGTGATAAAGAGCATGCGTTATGCGATAGAGAGAGACGGTCGGATGCGAGTCAGCTCCGTCCGGTTGTTGGACGCGAACGGCAGTTTTGTTAGGGAGAGAGGCCTCTGTACGTAGTACAAATTTTTATTCTATGGTAATGCCTAAATATTACAAATGGTTTTGATGCTTATTGTGTTAAAGCTTTATGAAAATATTCCACTACATAGCAGTTATATCACTTAATCTCCAAATATCCCTTATTATATTTAAAGTAATCTAGAGTAAAGGAAAATAAAAATGAATGTACAAAAAACGCCATATTTTCTTCGGATTATCCTCAAGCAATCACAAACAATTACGCATGTTTCTTGTACTGGTACCATAAAATATAAAGAAATAGCAATTTACCTCCGAAGTTTATTATTTGTGGGAAATTCAAAACCAAGGCATACTTCAAATGGCTTAAGTTCTCTCGGAATAAGCTCGGCAAGTAAAGTTGCAATGCGTTCGTTGTGAATCAAGTAGTTTTTGAAAGTTAAATTACGTTTAAAATTCAAGGTGAATTAGCGAGTAGATAAGTAAATTAAAGTAAATTTCTTAAGTCAATGTCAATACACCAATAAAACTAATTTAGTTACCTTTCATCAGAACAATAATTCGTTTTTGAATTTATCTCTAGTTCTCGAACATATATTTCACTTCTGTTACATTTTTTCATCTTATAAGCGGTATTTAATAACGATTAAAAGTAATTATACTATGTGTTAACCAGAGTCATAATCTACCTGTATAACAAATTTAATGAAAACCGGTTCAATTGTTTTTGCGTGATGCTTGTACAAACGCAGTCTTATCGAGTAGCAGTGAGGAGATGAAATAAGGTTACTAATTGGATTCTTCTTATTCTCAGTCGGCACTCTTTCACAGAGTGGTCGTGGTTATGGATTGTTCGGTCTGGTTGTAGTAGCTGCTTCTACAATGTTTCTCCATATCTCTCTGTTAGCGGCATTCCGGGACCATTCTGCCACAGTATACCTACATTGCGTGACAGATTTCACAAGGTCTAGCTATCTTATTGGAGATCGTCCACTAATTGGATACATATTTTATATAAGTGATATCACAAGTATCTATCCACTAGATGAGATCCCCGGTTTACCGTCATTTCACAAAAAATCATTTCACAAATGATCTTTTAACAAATAACGATTCACAATCTATTCATTTCACAACCATACCATTTCGCAAAATCCTCGTATCCTCGTATATGTTCGTATATCTTTATTGTCTTAGGCTAGGTTTTTTTACAGTATATATATATATATATATAAAGTAAAATACAATATGGAATTACAAAATATAAACACATTATAAAAAACCTAACCTAAAAAAAAGTAAAATCCACAGACCTACGGACTAAATTGACAAATGACTGACAGGTAAAATGATACCAGGAACAGCAAAATAAAAATAGTGAAGGGTATATTTCGATAACAATATATCGACAAGTTGTAAACTACAAATAACAGACTAATTTAAATCAAAAATAAGTATCCCGAATCTTGCGAATCCATAATAACACGTAACAATTTCAATAAACACTCGTAATAGCAATGACCACGTATATCGTTAGATACATAAAAGTAGTTTGTAAACAGTGGTCAACTATTTCTGAAGATACCCGCTTTTTTTTTTTAAAAAAGATGGACCACATTGTTGGGAATTTGAAAATAAAGAACAATAATTTTATTAATTCATTTAATTGAATGTACGAGTATGTATTCAATAATCACCTTGAATTAACTGCAACTGGAAATAACTACATTTTAATATAATGTCTCTTTCGTTGATTTTTTCTGTTTTTGAACTTGTCAACTGTTTTGACACTTAGAGACCATATACATCTCTAAGAAAAAACTGTATTCATTTTATTTTAATTTAGTTTTTAAGTTATATCGTGTGAGTTGCAGAATATTTACATTTCTGTAATATATTTAGTATAAACATTCCTATTTTATATTTTGACGTTTGGAGGTCCTTTACCTCCAAAACTTAATATTTTGACAACGGAGACTCTTTACATCTCCATGAATTTTTATAATCAATTTATTTTCTATTATTTTAATTGTCTTGTTTTGACGCCTAGAGACCTTTTACATCTCTGAAAATGTAGTTATAAGTTTATTATAACGTATTAATGAAATCGAATGTAATAATGTAAACCTGTTGTTAAAAAAGAGAAACTGGTGAGTTTCTTCCGGCGCTTCTTCTCACCAGAAGGTCACTACCCGAAGCGCCAAAAAAAAAGAAATGAAATAATACATACATATTTAGACTCAGACTTGTAAAAGAGCCCTTGAGGGCCTACTTGCAAAAATAAACTATTTTATTTTAAACTATCATAAATATATTATTTTCATGTACATTATTGCTGGTTTGACATTAAATTTTTATCTCTAATTAGGGGTCTTACAGACCTTTTGATCTGTCGAAATCACTGGAAAAAGTTGGTATATAGATTAGCCGATCAAATTGCCAATTTGATTGTCCCGTCTGGGTGGACCTTAAACCTACGATGTAACAATAATTTTAATATCGATGAGAACGACACTGGCCAAACTGTGGCAACATTTGTTCATACTTACTTGTCAATTTAGTCCGTAGGTCTGTGGATTTTACTTTAGGGTGCCGCCGCCAGCTAAGCTACCGGTGGTTAGGGCTGCAGAGAGAGGAATCTCCTGACTATGCGCGCCGTGTCCAGAAGTTCTGTATCTGACCATCAAGCGAGAGTCTCTTGAGATGTTGATCGAGACTCTTCGCTATAAGCCCGTTCGCCGAAACGACTATCGGAACAATGATCGTCCAATCAACATCCCACATGGCGGTAACATCGTGAGCCAAGTCAAGGTAGGCAGGTAAGGTAGGTAGCCCTTAATAACAAATGAATTGTTTGTCAAATAATTATTTGTAATATGAGGTTTTGTAAAACGTAATTTTGCGAATCCACTAATGTGTCATTGGTTAATTTGCCAAACGTTGTTTGTGAGATTTTTTTTTGTGAAATGATTGGATACCGAGATCCCTGGTTACCTATACAGTTATAAGTTATAACGTATTACATATATAGATATAAGAAATCAAATGGCACTTACCTGTGTCCAGACCGGGAATCGAACCTCTCTGGATTTCCGGCCCAGCGACTCAAACCACTCGTCCACCGGAGCACCCAGTAAGCGCCCTGAATTTTGCCATCTACTTTGACTTTTGTATCATTCTGGTTTAATAAGATTTTAACCCAAACGCCATCTATGAGAACTTGTATTACACAGCTATCCCACCCCAATGCGCACCTTTACAGCTACGACGACGATCGAGCGAGAGATGGCATTAATATTAATACTTTATATGGAAGAAACATTTCTGTCTCTTCATTGGTCTTTTTAATGCGGGTAAATTACACCACATTTTTATGTTACATATATAGAGACAAGAAATCAAAGTACATAGAAATCCAGAGGTACCGGGTTCGATTCCCGGTCTGGACACAGGTGAGTGCCATTTAATTTTTCTATGTACTTTGATTTCTTGTATCTATATATGTAACATAAAAATGTGGTGTAATTTACCCGCATTAAAAAGACCAATGAAGAAACAAAAATGTTTCTTCCATATAAAGTATTATAGGGTTATTCTTCAGAAATATGTCTGCGACTTATTCCTCTGTCTCCATACATTAAGTATGAAAAAGGGCCAGAGGAATAAGATGACCGTAGACATATTTAACGTATAACCCTATAACGTACTGTTGAAGTATTTTAATTATTGAAACCCTGTATGTGTTTTTCTAAAACTGTCACAGTATGTTCAGGTTATTTAAAAATTATTTTCACACACACATATTACAAATAATTATTTGACACAGTATGTTCAGGTTATTACAGTACTGTATGACTTTTATTTGAATTTTCTGGAGACAATATAGCCCCTTACTAGATAAATGAATGGGTGGTAGAAGATGTCTAGCGAATTGAAATATGTATTAATGTGTCATACTCATACCTAGATATTATCAGCAGATAAAATATAGAGTTAATCAAAATTCATACCTGTTATCATGAAAAATGTGGGTGTCTGCCGTTATTTGACAAACGTTTCAACAAATTTTCACTTCATATCTTAGTTACTATTAGGCTAGGTTAGGTTTGTTTTCCCAATCCCAAGAAAATGTTTTCATAGAAAAATTGTTTCAATGGAAATTAAATGCTTAAATGAAATGTTCACTAACATTTTTTTCCCTAACATTGTCAAATGTTACTTGGTGTAGTAAAGACATTGTCTCATTTAAATTAAGCTGGCAGACATGTAAAATACCTGCCACTGCTGTAATAGTATCGGGCATGCGGGAGTTCTGTCGAGGCATCCTTTGTCTTGCAAAACCTCTGTCGGGACAGGCCGCATAACTTTGCTTTTGCATTATCTTGCCACGTACTTACTCACAAAGACTGCTTCCAACATTACTGGTACCTATGTCGCTGTTTCTGGAAATAGGAGATTTTTAATTGTTCGTTTATTTATGAAAATATTTCTATTGCATATATTTAATAACGTACGAAAATTCAACCCTATATAGGTTGGTTAACGGAATTCACTAACGCGAGTTTCATATCAAATTTACAACTTATACATTTACAACTTATCTTAAAAACATAAAGGGCCTATAATAGATAAATACTTTTTACCTAGGTATTTTTTTACATTTGAGCCTTTTTTTTAGTAAGGAGATATCAAATTACAAAAGAAAAAGTTACATGAGTAGACGTAGAATTCCGTCTATTACTAACCGACAATCCACTTTGTCCACCTGGTTGGACAGTTAGTAATTTTTTTTCTTAACCAACAACCTGGTTGGTCAGTTAGTTTTTTTTCCTTTACCGAGTACCTGGTTGGTTGGTTGGTATTTTTATTTTCTAACTAGCAAAATGGTTGATCTGATCGGTTAGTTTTTTCTCAACCGACGCCCGTACACTTAGAAATGATTAAATTACAAAAGACCGTTAAAATTAACTTCTGATCACGTGAAGAATTAACTTATATCTCGAACACAATTACTGCCATACCATAACAAAACTTTATCATGTTGAAGTACTTACAGCTGTTTAATTTTCATCAAAATATATTTAAATAAGTCTTAATCAAACAAATGTAATACAATCTAGGACATAGGTTTAATGCAGGACTTCAGCTACTTCTTCCCAAGTATGTGCTGGGCGAAGATGATACAGGCAGGCTCACGTTCCTGTCGATCTCCTGTAAAATCGCCTCCAGTGCAGTTATGTTGTTTTTGTAAACATTTCTTTAATTAGTCTAATCACTATTGGCGTATCTGTTATCATATTAAAGTATTACATTACAGTAAATGTAAAATGTGGATTAGTGGAACTTCCTAATTTTGGAAATTACACGATGTTCGAAATTACCCCAAAGCACCTTATATAAAAGCAGACGTGTATTTTTTTTTTCACCTAATCGAACAACTGTAGGTATGTATATCAGGCGGTTTTCGGTTGGTAATAAACCGATTACCAACCGACAAACCATTAATCAATTCGTACAATATCGGTTGGTACTATAAATTCATATTACTAACCAACCAACTAGGCTGGTTGCTGGTTAAGAAAAAAAAAAACTAACTGACCAACTAGGTGGACAAAGTGGTTTGTCGGTTAGTCATATACGGAAAATAAATCCGTCCGAAATTGAGAAATATCTACATTGGGTAACAATCTAGTCGAAACTTTTCATTTCTAACTGCCATAACCAAGTCAAAATCTTCGTCAAATAAATCGAAATGGCGCCAAAATTACGGACACAAACATTATCTGTCACACTGTTGTAGCCATAATTATTGACAGGCACTGACACCTATGATGAGATGCGAGAATGAGGAGAATTGGGAGTTGTTTTACTAGTTATTCGATACCTACTTTTAACAAAAAAAGACTCTTCGGTTCAAATTTATTGCAATATATATTCATCATTATTTATTACCTGGTGTCGGCTATCCCTAGTGATCATCAATATTCACATAAGTATAGCAGAAAATTATAAAAAATCTACGCATACGAGTTTCAACGCCATCTGAGCGGCTATAATTGGTAATTTTATCTTACGTTTCTCCTTAAAATTGTAGTAAATCTGCAACCAGCTATATGACGGTAGTTCAAAATGGGATTAAAATGCATGATTTACTCATAATATTGAATTGACTTTAGCTTAGGTAAGAGAAAAGTCCTTCTTCTGGAGATACAATACGTACATTTCTGACAGAATATATTACTGCAGGAATTATAAATAAGTTAGAACCCGTAAGGATTATTCTCTCTGTCACAATAAATTCAAATAGAATTGGGAATCCGTTATCACAGGAAAGCTCGCTGAAATTCTTATTACGAAATATGAAACCACTTCCACGTTATAAGGAAATTCATTCTCCGAATGGAAATCCCGAAATGGGGTAATGTAAAACTTAACAACTACTTTTGTAATTGCTTGGAAAGTTTCCCTGTGGCGGCGGCCGCTCGATGATGGATCCGATATCAAACAGGATGTTCTAGTAATTATTGTATATCATGATTGATATGAATTGTAATATTATAGTTGTGAATTAACAACCCACGTTATAGGTTAACGTGGGCTAAGCACGAGACATTTTTGGTTTTTTGATATAGTTTCATTTTTAGCTGCACTTAAGCCACATACTCGTAGAAACTGGGCCGCGCGGGTCTTACAGTGAACAATAATCGAACGCACGATCGATCGATGCCGTGATGACGCGGCAAACTTGAATACCTACCTGTCAGTCTGTGCTATAAGGGCTAATATTTTATTAATTACTGAATATTGTTTTGTTCTTTGAAATTACACATATTAACTACTAGCTTTTGCTCCCAAGGTTTTCCTTGTCACCCCATATTAAGGGATGATTTCTGACATAAAAACTATCAATGTCTTTCCCAGAGTCTCAAACTATCTCCATATCAATTTTATTTAAATTTTGTAACGGATTTAAACATGGAAAAGTAACGGACAGACTGAATAGACAGACGTTACCTACATAATACCGGACCTGACCATAATAATGCCGGAGTGGAAACCCAAGGGGACCCAAGGGGAAGCTCTGGCTTGCCTTTATTGGCCGCCCAGAGAGGAGCGTTAGAGCTATATCCTCCTGGCGTGGAAGTCTTAAAGGGCGTAACGCCGCGAGTACCCTCGGAGAAAGCGTAACCCACCTCTCAAGACCCTGCAGCCCTCCACACCGGTGTTGCCCCTAGGCCATTTTATATGTCACTATTTAATAGGGGCCCATCTAGCGGTGGGCAAGTCACCGTCTGTCAGTGCCATTGTAACCATGAGACACTTTTTCCTGACAGACGCCGTCACGTCTCAATCAATAGCCCAGCGTGCGGAAAAAGTCACTTTAGGGCCAGGTGTGGCATAAATGATTATTTTCTGTAGTATTTATTTAAGAAATCAATATTTTTCGATTACGGTTTATTAAAAGTGTTTGATGGCTACATATTTTTAATTGAAAATTTGTCTTATTTTTTTTTATTTTGAACTCTGAAAACGGTGTCGGCCATAATGTGACGTCACAGGATCGTAATCGAACTTCATGTCGAATCTTATACGAGTTAAACTCGCCATGTAGCTTTGCTTTGCTGTGACATTGACATAAGTGACTTGGTGTTTTTTGAGGTTGTGATAATCGTTTCGTATTCATTGATTGATTACTATTAGCATTCCCCATAAACACTGGATAAATGTCAAAAGTTGGTTTTCGGCTGGAATGACGTCACATCATATATAATCTAAAGATTAACATAGCTAGCATCGTTTTCGCCCGGTTACAAAAGTTTAAATTTTAAATTATAATTTTGCGGTTTTCTAGGTCGTAAAAAAATAGGGTAGTA
Source organism: Eudemis profundana (assembly GCA_947034925.1). Lineage (NCBI taxonomy): Eukaryota > Metazoa > Arthropoda > Insecta > Lepidoptera > Tortricidae > Eudemis > Eudemis profundana. The sequence goes on along the minus strand of OX344796.1, from coordinate 26,086,609 downwards.
TTTTTTCCGTTAATCAGATAATAATTAATAATATAAGACAAACTTTAAAAAGGGGGTCAAGTAGTCTATTGTCGAAAGGTTCTCTAAAAAATAATAATCGCTAAAAACCTTAATAAATAAAATAAATAATAGAAAATTGCAGATTTTTGCATTATTTGATAGGTAAACATTTTAAGGAAGTTGGTATATAGTTATTCTAAAATAGTCTATATGAATGTTTTGAGAAAGTACTCTTTCTGGGGAAGTGCTTTTTAGATAAAATGTTGTCTGTTCTCCTTCAATCTCTACATTTAAGCCGGCAGAGTGAACATTACTTTCAAATCAGTCGAGCTAGATGGTCCATTACTGGGCAGCTCAAACTGTGAAGCTCAAAGAGCTTAAGCATGAATATTATATCATCTAAGTGAGGAAGCTTCAGCTCACATAATAGAGCCACACCTACAAAGCTATTGTGTACCCTTTCGCTTTGCGTTCCTTTTACAATATACCGTTATCGTGTTTACACTAACTTATTACTAAAACGCGCTATTACTACTTACTACTACTACTACTACTACTGCTTACTTGTTATTACTTTTTAGGGTTCCGTACCAAAATGGTAAAAAAGGAACCCTTATGGTGCGACTCTGTCTGTCTGTCTGTCCGTCTGTCACAGATATCTCAGGATCTACTGATTCTATCGACTTGAAATTTGGAATAGTGTTAAAAATCGCTTACTCGAGCTTATTGGATAGAAAAAAAATCTTATACCTTTTTTACTTTTTTTTTAAAGGAGTCCGAAATGGGATGTGGAAAAACAAAAGTAGAGCTATTATATCGAGTGGGATATCATCAAATGAAAGGGCTTAATTTGTAGATTCCAAAAACATTTAATTTTTTTTCTTAATTTGGTACTTTTTGATTTATGACTAAAAACGTTCAAAAAAATACCATTCCCCCCCTATTGTCTTCGAAGTTACTGAACAGAAAAATCTGTAATAATTACCAATTATTAATATCATCCTAAATATTACAGGAAAAATAAAACGGTTTTCCTAAATTGCATCGTTTTTTAGAAATTTTCAAAAATCGTACACATACTTATTTGCTCCTACTAAGCTAACCGCCATACAGTTTTTCTTGAACTATTCACGTATTCACTTACGAGTTTGTACGGAACCCTCGGTGCGCGAGTCCGACTCGCACTTGACCGGTTTTATTTTAAACTCTCTTTAAATCCGTCAGGTGTTTATTTCTTATACAAAAGCTACCAAAATGTTCTTTATTGACGGTTTCGTGCCGCAAAAGAGAAAACGGAACAATTATAGGATCACTTTGCTGTTTGTCTGTCTGTTGAAATATAAACTGATTTTTCTCAGGAACGGCCTGGGCTGAGCTATCCATTTGAAGTTGAGTTTTATTCCAAATACTATGCTCTATAGGGACTCATGGTGTAATACAAAAATGAAATTTCTTTGTCAATAATAGATTGAAATCATTTTTGACCCTTTTAACCTGAAAAACAAGGAACTCAGTACTTCCCGCACTGAGTTCCTGGTTTAACCTAGAACATGAAATTTTGTACATTACGGATAAAAACCCGGAAATTATAAATTTGTAGTAGATCTCTACTACAAAATATCTTGATAATTAAAGAACCCATAGAGTACTTCTCCGGGTCTACGGGAAGTACTCTATAGGTTCTTAGAGTGATGAAAATTAAAATTAAAAATCCGAGAAAGGACAATTTATTGTTATATGACAGAAAAAATGTCTCAGATTTATTATAATGACAAAATTCGATATAAAATCAAACTGTTATAATTAATAATGGGAAATTTCCAAATACCGTTACTTTGAAATAATATATAAGTACCTCTATTTTGCAGTTGCAATAACCGTTATAGACACCCGGTGCAAAGATAAAGAAAGTGACTAAGTACATATGTGATTAGGTAAAATACATAATACAAATGTTACTATTGTGTTGTAATGGTGCTTGACCCACTCACACTTCTCCGGGTTTATCATATAACCAATCAAGTTACAGGTCTGAAAGGTTTTAATTTGGGTAGGTATTGAAAAAAAACGCGCAGCACTCGTATTTAATATTTGCACAGGTTTTTGTTTGTTTTAATTTGCATTCCGTATTTTTCGAGTGCTATCCTGTTTTTAATAATAATATAATAATGTATGGTTAAGCTAAACTGACGTCGAATGAAAATAGTAGGTAGGTAGTAGGTATAACTCTCGGTTTTTTTTCTTAATAAATGTATTATGCTAGTTAATAATAGGTGTGTTTAAGTTGCAGTTTTCAAATAAAAGAGACTGAATTGATTGCCGACGCGACAATAACAATATCTTTTGTTAATTGGGTCATGCAAGAGGAAATTTGATACCTTCCGCTTCGTAGTAATAGAAGTGATAACTCATTTATCAGCGATGGCGTTACAAATACAGGAAAACCTCATGTGCCTATGATTTAATTCATCATAGAGTTAACAATCAACTCTATTTTATGTGATGAATCATTCGTTAGCACGAACCGATATTAATCTTTCTTACCGTCCGTATCGTTCTTAACCTTACATTATATTTTCAGTTTCCTGAAAATACAATGTAAGGTTGGGGATTGGCAACACTAAAAGGCAAGTTCCCACACAAAACCAGTCGCAGCGAGATCGCTCAGCGAACTCGTGTGCGAGCGACATTTGTATGGAACTTCGCTTCTAACTCACCCGCAAATCGCAAGTGTGATAAAGCACTTAGACAGGCGTTCTTTCGATATTTATAAATTATTAAAATATTTAGCTGGTTCTGTCAGAGTGGTGGAAAAAGGGAAAACGGTCTAGAAATCATCGGTTTTCTCAAGAAGGATATATTGTATAATTTCGAAAAAAGTGGAGCATATCTTTATAGTGGATTAACTTACCTATTGTAACTGAATCCTAAAGTGGAATACAAGGAGTAGTCAACTGGGAGGTACGATTTATTACAATAACCTATGCCTTGTCAAGGCAATAGTCAAAAGCTCGTCTATTTTTAAATATGAAATACGTACTGGGGTTACTACAACATTGCAACCACGTGTTTGCGATATCTCTTCATTTTGTTCTTATTTTTTATCGCCAGGCAAATGTATGGGCTCAAGCCACAAAAGCAGGGTCTAGTGCCTTTCCTACTACCTATGTTGACAGGGTACGAGTAAGCATAGTATACCGGTAGGTATCTCGTACCTAGTCCGGTTGCATTCAAAATTGTCCGTCTTGAAGAACATAAACAAAAGATTAATTTGTTATGTTTTTCTAGACCAGTTTATTTATTTTAGTCCATCTTATGAAAGATATAACTCATAGAGAAATAAATCCAGTAAAAGGGCGAGTTAGACGCTTGCTGAGGGTTCCGCGCTACTTAACATAATCCGGCCGTTTGTCTGCCCATCACAGGCGTGACTCCTAAACAGTTTAGGCTGAATGTTACTGTTTCTCCGTACCTTAACCTCGTATCTTACTTTTTGTATGGATGAAAACTCAACCATGTTTTGTTCAACATAGAGTGCGTATTTCAAAGGCGCACAAAGCAATTGTATGTGGCTCAGGACGTAAATAATGAAGTTAAGGCAAATGTGGACTGTCTGCGCTTTAAATTAGTCTTTGGTCGACAAAAGCCATTTAGTGTCTGTATTGGATTTACTAACAGAACGTCTACGGCCTTATGATCGCATCCCATTTATGCCCCTAGAACAGCGCCAGGTTGTGGTGAGGTGACGATTAAATATTATAATTTCTAATAAAAATAACCGGCTTGAGGAGTTCCCATAATTCCTCATGGATCCCATCATTAGAACTAGATTTTGGAAATATACAGATCTGGCCAACAAGGCCTCCTTTTCAATTAAAATGATATTTTTAACATCAGTTTAAAATAACGAAATTTTGAGGTAAAAACATAAAAAAAAATGTTGGCTCTTACGATTTTTTTGGAAAGGCCCGGCGACGTTCTTTGCGTAAGTACCTGTAAAAGTTTTAAAAAATGTAACCTAACCCAACGGATAAATTTACCCCCTTCCAATTTACCAGCCCTCTTGGACTATATCGATATTCGTAAAGGGAATTCATTTGTCTCGTTCGCACACTCGTAAGCCTGTAACCGCTAGAAAGAGCTCACATCGGCGATAGATCATTGTCGTGAGGTACGGTACCGGTCAGCTATACATTCTTTGTTATAATCCAGTAGGAAGCTCCTTGAGGAGTAACGGGAATGACGCAGACGAAGCCGCGGGTATGGATTTGAAGTAGCGATCTCAATATTAATTGGATATGACTGGTATAATTTATTATTTTTTCTACACACAAAAATTATCGGAACATAAAAGTAAAAGCCTTTTTGGAAGCTTTTGTAAATATTGGGCAAAAATTATGGTGATAATAAATAAAAACATCGTTTTTTAATTTTTGAAATAGTTTACTTTTTTAAGTTCTTCTTTAATATTTCTTCTGCACAATGCACAGTAAAAATTAAGACCTTATATAACCAACATGACATGTATTGAACAAATTGCACTAGTCATATCCATATTAATATTGAGATCGCTACTTCAGATCCGGTCTCTACTAATTAATTATAACTTATAACCCAAAAATCAACACAAAGTGGACGTTAATGGACACGATTGCAGCGGAATCAAATAAAAGCTGTAAATCGAAATGTATTCAATAGAAAAATACAATGTAATCTTCCGGAATCAAGGTTTACAGCTAGCCGATCTCCAGTCGATGGAAAATCTCCCATACCGCCCGCCCATAACCTGTCCACGTAACGTCAATAACTATTTCCATAGTTTATTTACTGGCAGGCGGTCAATCAAATTGTTATGGCCGACAGCCTTCCACAAAGGGAGCATATTTTTGAAACGTATGCCGGTGCAGCTAAAAAGCTGTCGAAATATGGAGCGTAGCTATATATATTCCACGTTACATGACAGATATTCTACACCTACCCTTTATAATGTGCTTATTAATAACAACGTAGGTAATTATGTATGAATATATTAATGAAATCTCATGTATTAATGTGCATTGTTGTACCTACTTAATATTTTTGAAAAGAGAAACTGGTGAGTTTCTTCCGTGCTTCTTCTCACCAGAAGATCATTACCCGAAGCGCCAAAATAAAAGAAAATAATAGAATCAGACATGTAAAAGATTCCTTGAGGGCCTACTTGCAGAAATAAATGTTTATTTTTTTGTTTTGACTTTCGCTTGTGTTCTTAATCGCTTTCAATTAAGATTATTTAAAATTGTACTTATGTAGAGTAATTCGGACAAGAGTACGCACTTTATTTTGTAATGTCGCAAAGATTTACTAAAGTTTAGATTTTCATACTGATAAAACATAAAACTTGTAGAGATTTTAATGAATTTTGATTATTTTGGCAGCTTTTCGATCAAGATCGACAATTTTGTTTTCCATATGCGTTTAAAGTAGAACAAGAGCTGGCACGAATGGATTGAATGAGTGAAGATAATGTTTATGTGTACATCACAAAATGATTAAATACCGATTGATTCAATAAGCGATAATCGTGTTTTTAGACAATCTCGTCTCATAAGTTCGTAAATCAGTCTATGTTGCATTTTATGAACAAAATAAATCCCTTCCCTACACAATCGCAAATTTGTTTGCACACTGACGCCGTGAACCGCCGCGAAAATTGCAGTGAAACATCTAAATTTCGTACGAGTTTCGCATACTTTGGCCATGATTTTGTAGAATACGGCGTCAGTGTGAAAACAGGGTATAAATTAAATAAAAACTCCATGATAGTAAAATATTCGTAGTGAACCATCAAATTTACCATTGTGCCATATCTTTTACGTGCTTAGTCTTAATGTACACATTAAATGTATGTTTTTCTTGAATAATGAAGAAGTGTTGTTATGTACATATTTATCAGTGGCGTGGTGTAAAAGATATCCTAGGGCAAGCCGGTGCAGATTTGGCGTACATTTTCCTTAAGAGCTCTAGAATAAGGTGATTAAAAGTCTGATATTAGGCAAGCCGATGGGAATCGAGTTGTTTGGACGCTACGCCACTGATTTTTACAAAATATTTAAAGCCTCCCGTATAAGAACGTCAATCAATAGTGACAAATGACATTACTTTCGTTCAATCCATTCGTGCCAGCTCTTGTGAATCGACCTGTACTGTTGCCTCGCCGTGCAGGTGATGTAAGCTATAGTGATGTAAGCTAAAATAAAAAAATCCCTGAACGCCGTGATGCCGTGTCACAAATAAATGAGGAATGGAAATTATTTGAGAAATGGTTTTATTATAATTAAATAGTATTTTCCTATGAAAAGTGATCCCATTTGTGTGGAAATTAATCAAATCACTGCGATTTTTGCAAGTAATTATTGCACAACTCGGCATTTTGGGAGAAAACAAAACTTTCTCTGTTATCAGCACGCGGGCTCACTCGCTGACAACGCACTTTCTAGTATTCTATGCTCTGAGGCACGTAATGTCAACATTTCATTGCATATTTGAGAATAGTAAGTACATTACACAATAGGGAATATGCATGAATTTTTTTTAAGAGATTTCTTAACAATATATGAAAATACCGTAAAAAAGATGACATTCAGTCAAAATAAAATTGAAATCGACCGAGAAATACGGAAGATATAAAGATTTTAAAGCACTAATCAGATAGCAATTAGAGAGAGAGATCCGATATGGACTATGACGTCATAGTACACGGACGCCATACAATCTCCATATTATATTCTGTTTTGCGAGAAAGAGATAGAGATAAATCTTTGTTGTGTTATATCTTGGTTATTTTTATAGTTATTCGAAAAATATTTTTTTCCTACTGTTTTTTATATGAACGAGCTTTTATTAAAGTAAATAAAAAATATCATGCATATTCCCTATTAGGGAGGTAAAACAAATGAATTCTTCTTTTTCTTTATTACCTCCCCTGTTGTGTGCATCATTTTATGTCTACACTTAACTACGCTACGCGTACGGAAAAAGCCGCTTTCTGGCCAGGTGTGGCATAAAATATATATTATAATATTCCTTAATAAGCAAACACATATCATAATAATTCCAACGGTATTGCATTAGTAATAGGCAGGATTACCAGTATATTTATGCAACTGTAACGCACACAGGGTAAAATAGGTCACTGAAAGCCAATCTGAAATTACCTTGCCGGTAAAACTAGTTGTCATGAAAATTTTTGGCCGCTACCTAAATGAGAAAACATTGGAGTTCGCTTTTAATTCTAAATGCGGAGTTTCTGTTATGTTGTTTAATTTCAAAAGCTGTTCAGTCAGAGTATACGGATGTTACTTGTTTAGAAGTATTTCAACGTTTATGATTTTAGTCTATAGGTGCAAATGGTGGGTAATGGGCTTGGCTTGGGGAAAATTTACGAGTTTTTCCCGGTAATCGATGCAATAACAACATAAGCAATTCTATTGAATTGTATGCGATATAACAACAAGGTTCTTCCTTTTACGTGTGCTTTGGTTTTTTTTTAGTTGGCCAGTATCCTCTTTGTTGTTACCAAATTTTATGAAACTAGTTGCGGGAAGTATATACTAGGGTGTCCCAGATTTTGCGAAAATCCAAACTGAGTAACGCATACCCTCTAATTATGTTTGTTATGTGCTAAAATGCCCCTAAACCAAAAATCAGCTTATTCTATGAATGGGAACCCGTGCCGACTTCATCCTAAATTTTTCATATTAACCGGTTGAGCTAGGTTTGCACCTGGTTTCTTTAGCACCACATACCAACCAGGTGCAAACTTAACGCAACCGAGATTGAGCTTGTGCTTTGACTTTTTTGTTTAATTGTGACGAATTTCTAAAAGATAGTGGTCAGACAGAATCAGCGTGTACAACTACATGTGTATTTCAAGCTTTTCACTTCCAGTAACTTCACAAATATGAAGAAATAAAATCGCTGAATTTTGAAACTGCTATGCTTATATTTTACATAATCTATGAACAAAACATATTTTCTAGCTCTTAATTAGTCGCCACCTTTGGTACAAAATAATAAAATGCGATTTAATTATATAAAAGAGCACCAATAGTTGCGCCCTTCAAGATTGAAGCAACCGGGAAATTTCCCGGTTGCGTTAAGTTTGTATCTGGTTGGTATGTGATACCAAGAAAACCAGGTGCAAACCAGGTTTAGGATGAAGCCGGCACGGGTTCCCATACACAGAATTAGCTGATTTTTAGTTTAGGGGAATTTTAACACATAACAAACATAATTAGAGGGTACGCGTTACTCACTTTGGATTTTCGCAAAATCTGGGACACCTTAGTATATACCCTATCAGTTCTTTTAATTAACACGATTTCTTTGTAGGTGAAGTAACTACAAATTTATAATTTACTGATTTTTATGAGAGCTATAAGATCTAGCATCTCGCCAAATTTCATGACTCTACGTCAACCAAAAATATACCCGTAGGTTTTTGAAGTATGAAAATATTGGTAATATTTTCTGATTGCATTGATTTGGGAACTTAATTGTTTTACTTCTTTAATACTCCTAACAAATTAATTATATGTGTGTATGGGTGTGTATTCGGTATAAATTTCAACGTGATACCTGAACCCGTTCCTCAGACGCAGTAATTTAAGTTTTCACAGGCAGTTAGGTCAGACAAACACATAGACGGACAGCCAAGTGGTCCACTAGAGCTATTTTTTTTCCTTTAGTTAGAAAAACAAGTAACCTAAAAATAAGTCAGTATGGATTCAATAATTGAAAAAATGAAGACTAAATGGAGATTTAGTACTCTAGTGAAACTTAATCAATGTATTAAAGCGTTATTACAATATCAATACGCTCACGATTTGGTAATCGGTGTAGTTTTTTGTGCCTACCTTCATATTTAATTTTACCCACCGAACACGCTAAAATATTATAATAACATTCAATTTATAATCATTGAAACTTGCACGTTTAATTAAGTTTAAATTAAGTACTTATTTGTGTTATATGATTAATGTAATGTAAGTATCCTGCATGCGCTCAACCAAACAATGTTAACTTTAATTATTCTAATTCTCATGTAAGTGAATTGTAAAAATTCTTATGAGAAATAAATTCTTTAAACCTAATACAATGATGGACAGTAGGCAACGAGTGGTTGAAAATTGCGTTTAACTGCAGTACCTAGTTGAAAAGTTCATTGAAAACGCATAGTAACAGTGAAATCAAATTAAATCTGCGTGGTTCACAGAAATACGGTTAGTGTGACAGCTGCTGGGCAGAGGCAAATGCTATCAGAAAGTCATGCAAATTATATGGGTTCAAAAATAGGACAACGGACAATTTTCAGGCCGCTGGATTGGTGTGAAATGGTAATTGCTACTCACTCCGAGTTTTTATTGCTGCTGCTGTAATTTAACTAAGTTCGGAACGGAAAATTAATGGTTAGAACAATATAACTGAATAAAAATTTGAATGTTATTAGTAGGCAGCAGTGGCGTGGCGTAAAAAATATCCTAGGGCAAACCGGTGCGGTTTTGGCGTAGGGGAGACCGGGTATGGTTGTCTCACGGGTTGGTTGTCACAGCAGCCATTAAATAATACGAAACGAAGGAATAAGTGCAGCGATTGGTGAAGTAGGGATGGAGGTGAAGCTCTTGCGATCTTTTAACACCGAGCCATGCAATTATTCCTTCGTTTCGTATTATTTAATGGCTGCTGTGACAACCAACCCGTGAGACAACCATACCCGGTCTCCCCTACATTTACACAGCTGTAGAATAAGGTGCTCAAATGCCTGATATTAGGCAAGCCGATAGGAATCGGGTTATTTGGACGCCACGTTACTGGTAGGTAGCATCGTTCTTATGAGCGTTTAGATTGACGTATTTCGAAAATTTGAATATAATTCTATAAAATGGCGAGGAAACTATAATTAAGCAAAATCATCTTCATTACATAAAATTACGTAAACAGTTTACATTTAGGCATGTAACTTAGATTTTGGATGGATTTAAGCTTGTATAAATAAATAAATATATAAAAAAGCCATTTATTTTACTACTGTATACCTTATGTGTAATGTAAACACATAAGAAACAAATAAAAATATTCAGGATTAAAGGATTTTAAGTTTGTAATGGACACAAAATAAACTAGTATAATATTACCAATACAGGGTGAAATCAGCGAAGTAATCAGTTTTGATATCGCTTAATTAAGAAATAAAATGGGACATAATAAAATATTAATGTAGGAATTTAAATGCGTTAAATTTCACAAAGTCCTAAAGTAAACGATTGCAAACCATATGGTCGCGTCGTCATACTTAAAAGAAAGAGATGCAATGAAGACAAGTATTACATGTCTCACTCGTGTTTACAATAGGCTATTATTGTGATTTAGGGTTTTTTTATGTAATAATATAAAATAATATGTTTAGTAGTAGGTATTTTTTGCATTTGTGTTATTTCATTAAAAAGCTACAGAACTTATTTATATTATTTCCTAAAACTGACATTATTAAAACCGAACATTTTTTTTCGAATTTGCTTTTGAATGCTGGTTTAAATTATTTGATTTAAATATAGTCAAAACCAAGATTTCGATTATCTCAATAGCGTCGTTGCGTACTACGTTAATCAGCAAACTGTATAATTAAACAGTCATCGCAGAAGATAAGCCCTAGCCAGGTTAGAATTCAATAACAATATTATGCTTACAAAATAGGAGTTAATCCGGTCAACCCTTTACCTACTACAGAGACGTCGGCCACACTGTGCCTGTATTTTTTGGTTTCTGCGTGCGTGAGTGTGTGTGTGTGTGTGTGTGTGTGTGTGTGTGTGTGTGTGTGTGTGTGTGTGTGTGTGCGTGTGTGTGTGTGTGTGTGTGTGTGTGTGTGTGTGTGTGTGTTGTTGACAATCATTTTAATAAAAAAACGGCTGTTACTAGCTAATTTTCCAAATAAAAGATAAAAAGTTACTTAGTTTTGCAGCTCTTTTATTATTGCATTTAAGTATGTATGTATGTAAACTCTTTATTGCACAAAATAATACAAAGCACAGAGCTACAAAATAAAGGTATGTGTACAAAGCCGAACTTATCCCTTTACGGGATCTCTTCCAGTTAACCTTTCAGCAGTTGAGTGACTCATCACTTGTCTACCACCTCTCTTGTCTCAACAAGAGAGGTGGTAGACAAACAGGATCATGTACAAGAGATTATAGAGGTATTTATGTGTAAATAGATAATATGACTACATATACTTTATACATATATAAATACATATATATGATTATTAACATAAATAAATACTTAAAAATATGCATTTCATTAATTAATGCCGACTTCGATAGTATAAAAGCGCAATCTACAATTTTTGATTACAATACCTATACATAAAAGTATTTACCGTCCAGACTTGTCAAAAATTGTTTCATCAAAGCCTTTGAGAAAAACCTACAGGATTGGGCTTTAAGATAGACCGTTACAGACACACAAGAAGTAGTTAGTACCTACCTTAATAAATAAATAAAAGGCCTATTTACAAAAAGAAATGAGATTCCATCAAAATCATAGGAAGTCTCGCAACCTCCTCTTCGCAATATAAAATCAAGTTTGTTAGTTTATATTCAGTACCTATCATGATATTAGTTTGAAAACAAACGCGCCGTCACGTATGTTTGGCTATATCCGAACAAAGTTGCAGAGTTATACAACAGGAGTAATTAAAATTTGTAGGGGAAGGCGAACTGAAATTATGCACGATGTGAGCGCAGTGGCCGCCAGCCTCTACCCCGGCGATTAATATTAATGAAGTGTGACACGACGGTTGCCCGTGGCGCTGTTTTATATTGTTTCAAAAACCGATGGTGACAATTCTAAGCTAACCTACACTAACATACTTGTTGAGCGATCAACAAGTATCAGAGAAGTATTTAGGCGTTGCTGCAGATTTTCACGTTGAGATACTTGAATTGGAGATAGAGTATACGGTCAAGTTAATATAAATTCACTTACTGGGCATAGATTGTATGTCTTGAGACCGAAAAAAAAACCAAAAAAAATTAAAACAAGAACCTTGAGCTAAATTCCACCAAACTCATATAAATTGCTATAGCTTGGCAACTTCGTTGGTGACACTCACATGTGTGCTTTTTGTTAAGTACAGCTGTAACTACTTACACAAGTTACCGCCAACACGAACGCTGACGGACGGAGGCAGCCTCCGCAGGTAGCCGTTCGTGTTGGCGGTCACTTTTGTAAGTAGTTACGGCTGCGCATAACAAAAAGCATACATGTGAGTGTCACCAACGAAGTTGCCAAGCTGTAGGTTACTGTACTTACCTTTTAGAAATTTTTATTTACGTCTTTTTAGTTAGGCCCGGTTTCCAAGCACTACATCAGGCTGCTTGGAAAAAATACTGATACATCAATCCGATGACTTTTCTTTTTTAGTCCTTGACATTATCGGATACCTACCATATTAAATTTTGGTTTCAACTGAATAGCCTATAACCCGCGCAAAATCTAGACGAATTTAACGATACCCCGTATGTTTGAATCGGTTATGTAGTTTTCCAGTTCTGAGGGAACATACAAAATACATATATATATACATACGGTGCTAAAACAAAACCCTCCTTTTTGCATCGCGTAATCAGGTAAAAAGGCTTAACTTGCCTGTCAGGTAAACAATCATATGTTTTTGGAATCTAGCATCACTAAAGATTTCTGTTGAACTGTTTTAAAAGCTTATAAATATTAATAATACATTATGATACGAGTGGGCTACGTTGGTCATTGAAGTCGAGGATGTATTGCCAATATTTGCTTTAATGGCCGAGACCGTTATGACCGATGCCCACGAGTATCATAGGACCTGCATAGAATCAACAAGTACACATTTATAAGTAGGTACTTCATAAACACACAAATGTTATTGGATAAATTTAGAACGAACTATTTCCGAACTCAGTGAGTGAATGAATGAATTATTCTAAATGTATTAATTTAAAGTTTACGTACATAATACGTATAAAGCGACTCCATACAATTATAAAGAGGGTCATTGTTTGCTTGCACGGCATAAATTATGTTTAATATTTGTTTTATTTTATAGTTTGATACATTTTGATTGCGCGAAATAACATGAGAAGTCTCAAAAAAGAGGGTAGCCGGGTTTTAGTCTTAGGATTAATGTGCAATTGAGACTTGAAGTTTAGCGCCATCTGTCTGCATCATTTGAAATTAAACGTATTTTTTTTACTTTTTCAAAGTTCTCATGTTATTTCGCGCAAATAATAGATTTAGAATAATTCATAAATTCACTCGCTGAGTTCGGAAATGGTTCGTTCTAAATTTATCAAATAATATTATTATGTGTGTTTATAAAGTACTTATAAATTTGTACTTGTTGATCCTATGCATGCTCGTGAAATTGGATCGCCTCGCCATCCAATAACTTTAGAGGAAAGATAAGATAGCAAAATGTTTATTGTTTTAAAAGGCTGCTTCGAAACTAAATTCAGCGTTGGCTTTACCGAAAGGATTATACGAGGAATCTTATGTTTGTGTTTTCAACTTAACCAGGCCAATTCACTTTTAAAAACCGCATCCACACTTTCCTGATTTTATTTGTATAGCATAAAAATAGATTATTGTATCATGCGTATCGCAATTTATACATATAATGGGCCCTGTAACAAGATCCAAAAATTAAAACGTAGATTCTACTCCTCAAACTAAACAACATTTGTTCAGCGATATATAATAATAAGTTGTGTCTTAATTTTTAGTACACTTTGAAATTAATGTGAAGGCGCAATGTATTGCGACTTTTTTGTGTTTGTGGCGTGACAAGCGACGTCGATTAGACTTGTTGACATGTTAACATACATTGAAAATATTATTTAATTAGTATGAGAATTAAAAAATCTTAATTCTACATCATTTTTAAAAGTTGTTGAACAAAAGTTACATTGTTTTTTTGGATCGTGTTACAGGGCCCACGGTGTATATATGCATACCTTCATTTGGTTATATACTTACCTCGTATTAATATTTCTCTTATTTGCAAACGTTTTACATCTGTATACGTAGGGGCAAGTGCTGTACGTGTGGACGGTTTTACCTGTGGACACTACTCATACAGAGAAAACGAATAACCATAGTCAAATACCAATCACTTATTTGAAAAGTATTTTTTTCATATGGCAACACTAGCTAATCGCCATCTTTACTGATTACAGAAACTGTGTGTTTTGAGGCTGCCGAAAGTTTTTGTGACAAAAAGTAATTTTTTACCTTCTTTTAAAGCATGTTTTATGTAAAATCTCTAAATGTTGCGGGTGTCTTTGCAATGGCATATTAATTTATATGATGTAAACGTTATTTCTACAAGATTTCGTTAATCGTAGGTAGCATTTATAGTGACCGGTATGAATTCAAAATAAAAACCGCCGAAATTGTACCTGTGGATACCTCCGTGAATGTACCTGTGGACTGTCCATAGGTACAGTTATACTGAATGTTCCTGTGGACAGTAAAATTAATATACAATATTTTTGTTTGTTTTAGTGCCTCGTAGTAAAGCTGGGAAAAATAGAGACAAGATATGCCTAGACACTCTGACTGCAGCTGTTTGGGAAGTAGAAAATGGAAGTTCAGTAAGGAAAGCCGCAGAGAAGTTTAAAATCCCAAAATCGACAATCTTTAAAAACATAAAATTAAATCACTGTCAAAATATTGGTGAAGAAGGCTTAGAACTCCTAAAAAATGATGTCAGGAGGATATTTAGCGATACTGAGGAGCAACAGATATATGATTACTTAAAAAAGCAGCATTACTACACACAGCATATTCTTCTGCTGACAATGGAGGCATTTTAAAATCCCATAATTATACTTGAGATTTTGCTAAGAATATTAGATTTCAAGAAGAAAAAAAGTAACTGTGATATGCAGAGCAACATATAATTACATGTTGTTTAATTGTATGTTGTTAATTACGTTATTCTAGAAGTTTATTCTGTTTAAAAGTATGTTGTTGATTAATGTCCGTAGGTACGTTACCGTCCATAGGTACGTTTTTGGAGTCCATAGGTACAGACAGTAGATGTACCTATGGACAAAATGAGTGTTTTTTTTAAAATGCTTCTATCCGCCATCTGCGGATAGCTAGCGTAGAAAACATATGTGGACTTTGAAGATTGTTTAATTGTGATTAAAACAAAATAAAGAATTCATTTATAATACGCGTAGTTTTTGTCTAACAACTGATTAAAAGTCAAATTCTGGAAAGTGTCCACAGGTTGAGCACTTGCCCCTAGATTGCCCCAAGGAACACGTAGATAAATAAAATGAAATGAAAACAAAATTACATCTTACTCGTAGGTAGGTAATATACAGGAAAATTGCGTGTGTCGGCTGAGTACCTTCTTACCTTAGTTATTCGACTCGTCTTTTCCCTAAGCATGTACGGTCGTCTCGCAAAAAATATTACGAAGTGCGAAGTCGTTTCATAGTTGCCCAAGAACGTAATCAGTTTCCGCTTTTCACATCGCACAAAATCCTCGCTATTTATGAGTAGACTTTTTTGTTACCCGTAATGCTGGTCGAGAAATTTAGTCCTAATGGAATGTGCTAAAAAACTCCAACCTAATTTTTTTAACATTTAAGAGATCGTGAAAATCGTAGCAGTTAACAAAAACGTTCATTTGAGAAGTGACGCTTAACATAGATGATCCACTATTCTGTTTAATTTGTTGTCCAATGTCCTTATACAACTTTCGCTGGCGTGCATAGGTAGTTCTCGAGTAAAATAACTTCAAAAAAATTTACGAAATCAAAATTCTGACCTCTTTCCCAACCATAGGTACTGCCTTTATCTGGACAGCCTAAAGAGCCCTGTGCCCATTTTCAAAACTTAATTGTTTGCCTTAATAGTTGGTAATTTTTTTATACTATTGTAGAAGTATGAAATGCGAGTAAGATAAATAATTAATTTTATATTTTTCAGTTAAAATGCATTAAGAAGTACATAAGTAGGTGAAATTGCTCATATACATCAAGCCTTCCTTTTTCGTATACAGAGCGAGCGAAGCGAATGAGGTCTATGAGTCGAAAACTGGCGCGGAGTACCAATGATATTTTATAAGAAGATACGTTATACGCATACTCGCCAGCTGAGAAATATGCTTCCAAGAAAGCAGCAGCACACATTGGTACCTCACTGTACGGTGTACATACTCACACATATTAACAGATTGCATAAAAGAGATGGCATAGTTACAATAATGCAAAAAAAAGCGACAGCTAGCTTTTTGTTACTTGCGCGATTAATTTTTAAACGTAACCGAGTGAACCCATCGGCTAGATTCGGATTGACTCGGAGCCTGCTCGGCTATCCTTGTCACTCTCATTGTCAAAGACGTAAGTTTGTCTCTTTCATTCAAATGACCTCTATGGTAGTAAGATGGCGTCGTATTTGAAAAATAAAATAATAAAAATGATAAAATTAAATTATTTCAGCGTACTTACAGGTGATATGTGATCCCTTGCGCTTTGTTGCACTTTTTGCTATGATTGGTGCACTTTCTGATCACACACGAAGGCATTTTTTTTGTGAATCTTGTAAATATTCACCCTTGACATCGTCGTGCGTTTCGTTGACCGACCCGCGAGTGACTACCCACTACAAAAAGGGCACCAATACATTTATCGTGGTTTCAGTGCTTCACTTTTGGAGTGCTTGTAACCTATCTACTTATAAAATATCATTGCGGAGTACAAGCTACCAATTTGCCGCTAGTGAATATGGTCGTTTTTTAATATTTTTTAGGGTTCCGTACCTCACAAGGAAAAAACGGAGCCCTAATAAGATCACTTTGTTGTGTGTCTGTCAAGACCCTTTATCTCGGGACCGCGTGGAGGTATCGAATTGAAATTAAAACTATGTACACAGGTTTATGGTCCCTTGAAGCTTTAAAAAAAATTGAACTTTTAAGTTAACGTAAAAAAAAGATATGGCCGTTTATGCCCCAAAACACATACATTTCGACTCTTTCAATGATACCAAAATCTATAGGATACTTTCCGTTGGGAGTCAATTGTACACAATTAAGGGATTTAATTAATACAAAAATTAATTTATTCCTCTGTGTTACGAAAGTTACCCATATAGTTTGTATGCCTAACTTTCGTAACACAAAGGAAGCGATCGTGGTTTTGATTTTATTAGGCCCTTAACTATGTACAATTTTTTTGAAAATGACTTATCTATATGTATGAAATTTGGCAAGTAATATTATACTACAAGTATAGAGCACAATCTGAAACTATACATTTGTAATTAAATCATAAAAATATAGTCTTTTAATAAAAAACTAATAAATAAAATATTTATACGGAGCCCTCGGTGCGAGCGAGTCCGACTCGCGCTTGTCCGGTTTTTTATTTATAAAGTAGCTAACTTCTAACTTTAATTAACAACTAGGCAAGCGGTACCTTTTATCTGAGAACGGCACATGAAAGCTACATCCAAAGTAGGTATATGTGGCAATTTTAGAGTTGTGCCCGCTCGTTCTTTGAAAAGAGCGCTCCGATCTCGGTCAATCGGCCAAAGGAACTAGTTCGGTCTTTTAGTTCCTTTAGTCCAGGAGCAAATCTCGAGATCTGAAGGAACAAAACGTAATTTATCAAAAAATGTGCGTCTAGTTTAGTTTTACCTCTCTCTTTGCTTTTTAACCGTTCCTTGGCAGATGGACTATTCCCTTTAAAGTGGAAAGAGGCCCTAATTGTACCTGTCTACAAAAAGGGTCCTAAAACTAAAATAATCAACTATCGTCCTATTTCTATTTTGAATCAATTTGGCAAAACCTTTGAAAAAATTATTTTGACTAACATCTACAACGTCCTAAATAAAGGTATTCCTCCTCAACAGCATGGTTTCTTGAAGGGGCGGTCTACGATTTCTAATCTCATAGAATTTACTAATTTTGTCCTTCGGAAGATGGAAAAGGGAAGGCAGGTGGACGTGATATACACGGATTTCGAAAAGGCTTTCGACCGCGTAGATCACGTCATTCTGCTTCGCAAACTCTACTGGCTAGGAATTCGTGGCGATATATTTCGATGGATTTCATCTTACGTCGTTAACCGTAGACAGGCAGTCGTAGTCGGTGGCTGTAGATCTGACTTTGTAGACGTCCCCTGTGGAGTTCCTCAGGGGTCACACCTGGGTCCTCTCCTCTACAATGCATATTTATACGATATTTATACTGTTTTTTATTACTCAAACTTTCTTATGTACGCTGATGATAAGAAAGTTTTTGTGGATGTCAGCCGAGAGGACGATTGTAAGAAGTTGCAGGATGATCTGGATCGTTTATCAGAATATTATAGTGTTAACAGAATTAATGTCAATGTAGATAAATGTGTTCAGATCTCTTTCACGCGAAGTCGAACTCCAATCAAATACCAGTATAATATAGGGGGTGAGGTTATTCAACGCGTAAACTCGATAAGGGACCTGGGTGTGACTCTTGATGACAAGTTAACTTTTGAGCAACACGTCGACAACATAGTTAATCGCGCTTACAAGAACTTGGGTTTTGTTTATAGAGTCTGTGGTGACTTTCAGGATGCCTCTTGCATTAAGGTTGTATATTTCGCGTATGTCAGAAGCATACTTGAATATGCTAGCTGCATCTGGTCACCCCAGTACATAACACACAAAGAAAAAATTGAAAAAATTCAGCGTTCTTTTGTGCGTCATTTGAATTATCGTGTCAAAAAATGGGACGCTACCTACAATTTAAGATGCAAACGTCATCACTTGCTGAGTCTAGAGGATCGACGTCTTCTGCTTGACATTTCTGTACTACACGACATTCTGTCTGGTCGCATTGACAGTACCGCGCTCCTTGCAGAAATTGGATTTTTCGTACCAAAAATAAGAACTCGTCACTCTGAACGATGCCTTTTTAGCGTACCCAAGGTTCACACTAGATACGCTCAAAACTCTCCGTTGCTTCGGATGTTAAGGGAGTACAACACAAAACTTAATACTCTAGACTTATTTAATTACTCCAAACCTGCCCTAAAAAACCGGATACAATCGTTTATTATGCAAGGGGGGTTGTAGGTACCTGCACATTCTGTGCACTTTCAACTTATACTCATGCTTGTACAAACTGGACACTTACATACAGACACATACACAAATACACACACACACACACACACACACACACACACACACACACACACACACACACACACACAACACATAACATGCGTGTGGAGTGAGCCCCGTTCATAGTTTGCCTTTCTATTTCACTTGTTGGTCTTTATTTCTTCTGTAACACTCTCAATGCTTGTGTCTTATTAAGAGTTAAAGATTAATATACATATTTTTCATGTGCTTTTGGTTCCACTAACAGTTCCTTAGTGGACATCTGTAATTGGCTTTGTGTTTTAATAATTGTCTCTGTATATTTCTGAATTGTAATGCTGTTGATGTCCCAAATAAATAAAATAAAAAAAAATAAAAAAATATTTGATTTTGACACATTCGATCATTCGCTCCCAACCGATTTGTACCGACGTATCGACTACTGAACTAAAGGACCGAATACCGATTAAGAGGAACTACATAGTTCTTATTAGTCCGAGGTGGGATTTCATTCCTTTTGGTTCTTCGATTCGGACCGACACAAGCCTAGTCAATTTCATTTTTAACCTGCTTTTGAGTGTATTAACTGACTCATAATCTAATTGTTGGCATTTTGCTTTGAATTTACCCGTTTATAGCTCCAAGTTTTCAAACGTCGTGCCATAAATGTGAATTTTTCCGAAAATAATACGCCTAAATTAGGTCGATTAGTTTTATAATGATTTCTTTTATGGCATAAAGCTTTCAGTACAGAAAATTATTCAATATTCGCAGGTTTATTAACGTAGCTAACTTTGTCTGCAACTTTAGCACGCAATTTTCATTTTATACCTATTTTGTGAACGACAATATCAGGTCTCTTTGAAAAATAAAAATGCTTACCAAGAATGAGATCAACACTATTGTCACAATTAACTTCTAATGCTAGAAACGTGGTGTATTTTTCACTTTACTATCGACAAAAACCCATTAACTGTCTATAGCAGCGAGGATATGTGTACAATTAGGGGAGAGTGGGGGAATTGTGGACACTTAAGCGAACATCTGAATAAAAATCATAGCATTAACATTAAGCAGTCATTTTTTTTATATACTTAAAGTTTGGTTACTACCTTACAAAATTACCATAATGTTTTATTTTTAAATAATTTACAAATGATGAACATTAAAGAAAAACATAAGGCTTTCTATCCGGAATTACCCGGTACATGTGGGGTAAATGCGGACACTACTTGGAGTATTGCGTTTATTTTGGGTACTATCCTACATATTTAATTCAACTACTCAGTACCAATTATCCAAACATCAGTAGAAGTTAGAACAGTAGGAGTTATGATAACTCCTACTACTCAGTTGGAGTTATTCACATAACAGTGTATACATGTCACTAAATATAGATGAGAATTATAAGAAAACATGTGAAAAAAGTCTTTGGTACTTATTTTAAAATGCATGGGCGACTTTTTTTCTTGAAGACTATATACGCACTTCAGATGGTGCAGGTGATCAATAGATCGGGATAGTGAGGCATGGGGGCAGCTAGAGTTCTAGAAAAGGCTGTGTCTGGGATTATCCCGCGTCCGTATTTACTTCACTCTCCCCTACTGTTAAATGCTATAAATAACTAGTAGTTTACAGCGATACCGTCCTCGTGACTCCGTTAACTCAAGTAACTACCGTATTTCCTCCTTCCAATTGTTGTTTTCCCTCCTACTAGAATTCAGAAATATTGGCTTATCGGCGGACAAACAAATATACCTAAGAACATACGGACATACAAACACAAACCACTGCTGGAGCGCTCCATGAAAACGTTACGTAAGCGACACTACCTTTTTACAGGTCGCGTCACGTAAAAAGAACGCTGGAAGAAAGTGGAGGGGGTATGTTTGCGCATTGGTACACTCGCGCACGAAAGTACTATGTTTATTGTTTTATTTTTGAACTAGCCTTTCGCTCGCGGCGCGGTTCGATTAAAAAGTATATGTATTATTATTATTATCTATTATTTATTTATTAATAGGGTGAATCAACTTTTTAACCCACACAAAGCTGTCCGCAACTTTTAATCTTCGTTGAAATATAACGCCCTTAAAAAATGGTTTGTCTATATTTAAATTTATATTGTATGTTAAAACTTTGAAAGTCCCGTCTCATGAACCTAATTTTCTTTTTGGTATGACGCTTAATAGTAAAACATCGTCCCCCATAACTGTTTACACAGTTTGACTGTGGGATCCTTGAGTATTATTAGTTGATATATTATTAAATGGAATTAAAAACATGTTTCTGTGTAGAATGGAATAAAAAAAACAATATGCATCATAAATCATTTTTCTATGTAAAATCATTTTGTAATAAACAAGACACTTTTGTGCGCGACAGTATTTTGAGAACGAACGTGACGTGAACACAGTGCGGAAAGCAAAGGTCGACTGACGAACTAGAGATGGGTGATAAATAACGTCACGATGAAAAAATCACAGTGATCAGCCGCTTAAAGATATCGCCGTGACTGACCGCGCCGGAACAACGTTCCAAAATCACATAGGTTGTTACTTCATCCTGGTAACTATCTCAGTCACTCACGTCACGAAAACGTTCAAAAATCGAACGCGATCTTCGTCCCGTTGGCAGCGATGCGACGGCGTCAGTCGCCCTTATTCGGCTACGCATCTGCATAACATAACCGAACCACAGATATCGTGAATCGTGATGTGAGCGATAGGCGTGACAAAATCACGGCGATTTTTCACAGTGATTTTCTTGGAATCGGAACAACAGTCACGGCGATACAAATGTCACGCTTTTCCCCATCTCTATGACGAACCAATAGCGCCCCGGCAATGATGCGGCGCGGCACCCGCCCTCCCCGCGCCGCACCTCATACCACCAAATAGACCGATAAATTGCCTACTGCGCAGCCCCACCACCAGCGTTCTTTTTACGTGACGCGACCTGTAATACATTTGACATGTAAAATCGGACGCTAATGATGTTAATATCATAACCTGGCTTTAAGATTGGTAGTGTTTCTTAGCAGCTAATAAGTTTTATTAGGATAGTTACCATAGCGTTACGTTAGCGAGAAAAGTAGATGTTTCATGGAATGCTCCTGCTACGCGCCTTGTGGACTCATAGACAAAATCAGATCAGCTTCATGTCATAATAATATTGTATTATCAATATTATCATCTTTTTTACATATCCCTGCAAAAAAATCAGTTTCAGCGGAAACCGGGAACTGGGTCAAATTTAACCTGCAATATTCGATTAAGTACATACATACCTACACACACACACCGGGTCAGGTGTAACTAGAAAAATAAAAGCTTGTAATAATAAAGTTCAATGATCACGTAACAGTAAACATTCATTTATTTTCTACGCTTTTCAACGCTGCTGTCACTTTAGTTTTTCACTGTTATTACACAGTAGGTATAGAAATTATCCGTTCAAGAGAGCTAATGCTGTTAAAGTATACAATGTCATTGAGCGAACAATGCCATTGAGGTAATACAATACCACAAAAAAAAATAACAATGCGTAACACGAGTAAACCCGGGCGGTCTACCTGGCTCCCCGTTGAATCTGTAAAAGCAAAACGCATTATTATTTTTTTGTTTGAAAGCATTTGCCGCCTTATCATTACGGTCATAGAACCGATAATCCGTTGAAAGCTCATAGTATCTCTAAGTCTTTTCTCTACGGAATACGCACTTGCAGACCGTCGGGCGAATGTGAAATGCAAAACAAATTAAGATCGCAGTTATCTATAACTGCTTTTACACTTTACTGTCTAGTAAATAGAATCTATAATCTAATGATCTTTCAAGGCAGTTACACTTTTTTGACACTATATTCTCGTTATCCTAATTTGTGGTTTACCTCTCAATGCTATTGTATTTTTTAACAGCATTAGCCCAGTTGTCCGGATAAAAACTTATAAGTTTGTTCATTCAGTTTTCATTAAAGTCGGATGTTGCAAAATAGCCCACTTTTGCAGTTTGTAAACAGAGTGGCTGGCACATGTTTGTTGCCTACCTACAATGTTTTACATATTTGATTCACATTCCAAATATACAAACAAGTTATTATAACAATGACCACAAAAGTAAATTAGTATTATGATGCCTTTTCTAATTAAGAGGTAAATTTGTTTTTATTTGTAAGTTACACACTCGTTAAACCTTTAAAATTTTTTTGTTGTATGCTGTGGTATATTCTATTGATCCAAGAAAAGAGTTTAATTACTATAAAAGAATCTTACCGCAGATTCGATATATAACACGACATTGCCGTTCAGTCTTGTGAACGTGCAGCGTTCCACTTATGGCGGTAGTTCGGGCAACGTATGGTAGCCGGTGATATCCTTAAATATTGGTTCATGGCTAGGCGGGATGCTTCAATGCACTTTTCCAACTATTAACAAGGGAATAGCTTAAAAAATTAAATGTTTCATATTAAGTGTTAGTGTTATCTTTCATCACCCGCCACGTCCTGACTCCATCATCAGACCTTCAGGCAAGAAATTATCATAATATTGTATCGTTACGGAAAATTATTGTGTGCAAAGTTTCATAAAAAACGGTCCAGTAAAAACAGGCGAAAAAGCTGTGGCAAGATTTTAATCTAATAATCCAATTCACGCGGTCAAGCTACACTCTGTTGAAAAGTTTTTGATTTTATTACTTTGGCACGACTGCTGTCTGACCTATGACCGAAAGCAAAACCTGTGTTATAAATTTACGCATTTAAGCTATATCTTTACTCATGTCTCTTATTTCGGGTCACGTACGAATATCAGAGTCTGGCCAGCCGTATTTGACACTGATAAACGGTGGTGGTTAACAAAGAATATCTTGGTTCTAGCAACTTTTTTTGTGGCATTTGCCACTATACTACCTAGCAGTGGCGTGGCGTCCAAACAACTCGATTCCTACCGGCTTGCCTAATATCAGGCATCTTTGCCTAATATCAGGCACATTTGAGCACCTTATTCTACAGCTCTTAAGGAAAATTTACGCCAAATTTGAACCGGCTTGGCTACAGACATCTTTTACGCCACGCCCCACTGCTACCTAAACTCCATCATCTGATTATTTTCCAATTTCCCGATTCAATAAATAAGATAACACAGGCAGACACATCTTGATTTATAAAATGGCTTCTATCATTGACACCAAGTAATGACAGTAGTGATAAAATTAATTCATAGCTTTTACGATACCGGTAATTTCCGGTAACGATAATTCAATCTAAAACCTAAAATGAATCATGCTTTATGTAGCTTGACGTCATTTTTACGTCATCGGCATCAAAAAGTACCCCTCCGGTCGACTTCCTTCCTAATTTGTCCTTTTCCAAAATCGTCTACTTCCTAATTCGTCCACTTCCTAACTTGTCCACTTCCTATTCAGTCAATTCCTAACTTGTCCACTTCAATTTATCTATTTCCCAAGTTAACTTGAGAGATTGTATGGACGGGGAATCCATGCCCAAATTTGACTAAGTCTCAAACACTTGTAAAATTTTTAAAATTTATTCTACGGACTTCAAATTTTTTCGGGATTTTCATATGAACTTTAATTTTTTTTCGGAACTGTTCATGCATAGTTCCCTTGTTATTTTATACAATTCGGAATATAGACCGCGACCGCAATACAAGACCGGAATATTGGGCCGCAAGTGAGCGGTTCACGGGCAGCAGGTTACCGACCGCTGCTTTAAATATTAGTGTCGGAAATAGCCTTTGTACATATATTTAGTAGTTAGGTATATATAATGTAACAATCAAATAGGCTAAGTCAATCACGTAGGAGAGAAAAATCATATTGAAATCTAATTAGAATCTTTTACTGTTTATTATTGTTTCGTCACTCAATCATTCTACGGTTTAATCAATCAATCATAAATAACTTGTGTTTTACTCTAATTTTAAGATTTATCAATGTCCATCGTTTATAAGAATTAATTAATTATTACTATAATCTTTATTTCTGTGTAATGTGAAATTATATGTGTTTTTTAATAAAGTAAACAAATTATCCCCACTCACGCACTAAAAAGAATAGCTGATTCTCAGAACTAACTCGGCTCGTTTCTCAGAACAAGATCGAGCTTAGCGGGAGATTCTTAGAATAATCTCCCACCTTTAAAAAATAATCTTATAAAATGGCGGTTCTCGGCCATTTCAAGTCACTCTATTTTACTCTCTTCAGTCTTTTACATTTATCATCAAGTGATAATCAGCTCTTTAACAGTGCCTAAGTGAGGTAGGCGCTCACTATGGAAAATTAAGTCTTTTCATTTATAATATACAGTCCACAAACATCGAAGACCCTTAGACCTCACAATTAGGAATGGGCCGAATTGGAAGTAGACAGCTTAGGAATTGACTGAATAGGAAGTGGACAAGTTAGGAATGGACTAAATAGGAAGTGAACGAACGCGGAACATAAAAAGAGACAATTTAGGAAAAGGACCTTGTAGGAGTGGACGAATTAGGAAGTGGTCAGAGTCTGCCGGAGGGAAAAGTGCGACACCCGTTTATTAGTACACATCAGCTCGCGCCAGTAAAGCCGCCAGCAGCTCGCGCCAGTACCGCCGCCAGCAGCTCGCGCCAGTACCGCCGCCAGCAGCTCGCGCCAGTACCGCCGCCAGCAGCTCGCGCCAGTACCGCCGCCAGCAGCTCGCGCCAGTACCGCCGCCAGCAGCTCGCGCCAGTACCGCCGCCAGCAGCTCGCGCCAGTACCGCCGCCAGCAGCTCGCGCCAGTACCGCCGCCAGCTGCTCGCGCCAGTACCGCCGCCAGCAGCTCGCGCCAGTACCGCCGCCAGCAGCTCGCGCCAGTACCGCCGCCAGCAGCTCGCGCCAGTACCGCCGCCAGCTGCTCGCGCCAGTACCGCCGCCAGCAGCTCGCGCCAGTACCGCCGCCAGCTGCTCGCGCCAGTACCGCCGCCAGCAGCTCGCGCCAGTACCGCCGCCAGCAGCTCGCGCCAGTACCGCCGCCAGCAGCTCGCGCCAGTACCGCCGCCAGCAGCTCGCGCCAGTACCGCCGCCAGCTGCTCGCGCCAGTACCGCCGCCAGCTGCTCGCGCCAGTACCGCCGCCAGCAGCTCGCGCCAGTACCGCCGCCAGCTGCTCGCGCCAGTACCGCCGCCAGCAGCTCGCGCCAGTACCGCCGCCAGCTGCTCGCGCCAGTACCGCCGCCAGCAGCTCGCGCCAGTACCGCCGCCAGCAGCTCGCGCCAGTACCGCCGCCAGCTGCTCGCGCCAGTACCGCCGCCAGCTGCTCGCGCCAGTACCGCCGCCAGCTGCTCGCGCCAGTACCGCCGCCAGAAGCTGGACACATCCCTCCGGTCGACTCTGACCACTTCCTAATTTGTCCATTTCCAAAATCGTCTACTTCCTAGTTCGTCCACTTCCTAACTTGTCCACTTCCAAAGTTGCCCACTTCCTAATTTGTCCACTTCCTATTCAGTCAATTCCTAACTTGTCCACTTTAGTTAGAAAATTTTTCATCAATTTTTTTTGCCGTTTTTAGGCTTAGATTAGATTGATTCGTGTAGATTACGCTAAAATAAGCATGTTTTGTAAAATTAACTTTTTTTCTCCGACCAATATTTACCAAGATATTGGGGTTCGAAAGTCAGTCATTTTTATAAGAGCTTCTGGACTTTGTAATTTTTTCGATGGGTGTGTTGTCATTATGACACCTATTTTAAACGATTGTAACGTATAGAACACGTTAAAATAAGCATCTTTTACTTGAACATTTTTCTCTAAAATTAAAAATGGCTGAAATAGACGCCTTCAAAAATAAATATTTTAAAACTTCGATTTTTTTTCGCCGAAAGTGGTGTCATTATGACACTTATTTTAAATGATTGTATCGTGTAGATTACGCTAAAATAAGCATGTTTTGTCAAATAAACCTTTTTTCTCCGACCAATATTTACCGAGTAATTGGGGTTCGAAGGTCAGTCATTTTTACGATTTTGGCGATCGAATCTTGGTCCTTGACAATAATTCTTCCGTTTATTACCAACTAAAAAAATATCCAGGTACCTAAATCTTGCACACATCGATCTAGTTTCAACCTAACTAAGCGATTTGTTCCAGTACAGGATCTTAGATAATTTCAATGTATTTAAATATTATATGCGTTCTGTGAAAAATTCAAAATATTAGATGACAGCCAACACGGCTTTCGAAAGAAACGTTCCACGACTTTAGCGGTCTACAAATACATCCAAGAAGTCTTAAACACTCTCGATAAAAAGAAATATGCCGTCGGAATATTATTAGACATGACAAAAGCTTACGACAAAGTCCAATACGATATCCTACTCAATAAACTCTATAAATTAGGAATCCGCGGAACAGCACATAAATGGTTCGCGTCATATCTCAAAGATCGGCAGCAGTGCATAGAAATGGAATATTTTGATAACTTTACTGGCCAAATAATGAGAATCCGTTCAGATTGTAGGACAACAGGTGCTTCCATCCCACAGGGAAGCGTGATCGGATGTCTTTTATTTATCCTATATATAAATGATCTCCCCAAAATGATGGAAGAACCATGTGTCCTGTTCGCTGACGACATTTCCATACTAACAACATGTGAAAACAACACAAACTTAAATAATAGACTAGAATCAACACTCTATAAAATTAACACCTGGCTTAGTGATCAAAACCTAGAAATAAACTTTACAAAAACTAAAATAATGGCATTCCACCCATGCCAAAAAACATCTTTAGAAATAGACTTTAACTACAAGAATGAAAAGTTAGAGGTTGTAGATAAATTTCCATTACTCGGCTTGATCATAGATACACATCTAAATTGGAAAACACATATTGATAAAATAAAAACAAAAATATCATCATTTGTATATGCACTCCGTGAAACAAAAAAATCTACTGATTTAAAAACCGCACTCACCACCTATTATGCTTATGCAAATGCATGGTTCAGTTATGGTATAATCCTTTGGGGAAATAGCACAGACGTACCATCACTATTTACTCTACAGAAAAAACTTATTCGCATATTAGTAAACATTAACAACACAGATACTTGCAAACCCCATTTCCAGGAACAGAAAATATTAACGCTGACTGGGCTGTATATTCTGGAGATTTGCAAGTTCGTACGAAATTATCCCGAATACTATAAGAAACGAGAAGATTTACCCACATCTCATCAGCTCCGATACAGGGAAAGACTCATGTTACCTTTGTCTAAACTTAAAATGCATTCAAATGCAACTTATACCATGTCCATAAAAGTATATAATAAACTGCCCGATATAATAAAATCCGAGAAAAAATATCATTCATTCATAAAATTGT
This sequence comes from Eudemis profundana, assembly GCA_947034925.1. Lineage (NCBI taxonomy): Eukaryota > Metazoa > Arthropoda > Insecta > Lepidoptera > Tortricidae > Eudemis > Eudemis profundana. The sequence goes on along the minus strand of OX344796.1, from coordinate 26,058,070 downwards.
TAAGAGAATTCCTTATTAAAAAAAGTTATTATACATTAAAAGAATACTTAGAGGAAACACTACAATAAAATATCGTTACATATATGTATATATCCTACTACGCACAAAATATAAAATAAAATAAGTTATTTTATGAAATTAAATTTTATTAACTATATATATAAGTCGTCTTCTCTCCACTACGTTTTGCTGTGCCCAACAGGGTCCACAATTAAGTTCTGTTATGTAACTACTAAAACTTAAGTTTGCCTAATATCTTGTAAACTAACATTGTGGAATGCAATAAATGATTGAGTATTGAGTATATATTTAAATATGTACAAGCATTGCTTAGTTTGATTGGAACTAGATCAATTTGTGCAAGATTATCCCGAATATTTATTTCAGTAGGTATGTACCAGTGGCGTGGCGTAAAAGATATCCTAGGACAAGCCGATGCAGATTTGGCGTACATTTTCCTTAAGAGCTGTAGAATAAGGTGCTCAAATGCCTGATATTAGGCAAGCCGGTAGGAATCGAGTTCGTTGGACGCAACGCTACTGGTATGTACACATTATATACTTTTTAAATGGAAAGATATTTGCCAAGTATCAAGCCTAATTAACCATCTTGCTTGTGATGTTGCCATGTGTGTTTTTTTTTCAATAATACCCTTTTTACCCGACTGCGGCGAAGCCCAAAGGAGGGTAATGTGTTTGACCTGTATGTATGTATGTATGTCCGTTCCTGTGTCCGCTCGTAACTACTCAACGGCACAACCGATTTTGATAAATGATACATAATTGGATTCGTCTTGATGGCGCGAGTGTCACTGGGTGTTGGATGAAGTTCGTTAAAATAAACAAAATGGCGGATTTTATGCACTTTTAAAGTGCACCGCGGTCGGGTTTTTTTTAGTAAAAATATTTAGTTATTCGACCTTTGCAGACTTAGCGTAGTCTGACTTTAATTGTTATGATGCCTTGTATATTAGAACCACGCGCTAGAACCGCGTTAGAAATAGCCTAATCAACATGTACCTTTCAGGTTTGTCCAGGAGCTATCCCTAGCCGCTGCATACTGTATACAAGGAAAATAAAAAAAAATGTACATTCAGTTGGTATGCAGTCAACAGTTCTTTAAAGATCACTGACCTTGACAGAGCTGGGAGACTAGATAGCTATGACAAGTCTGGACTAGGACAGAAATTAAACGTTTCAGCTGCCTGGTTCCGGTTTTTCTCGAAATATAAACAACGAATAAAATATTGAAGCTTTTATTTACAAAATTATCAACATATTATCACTTTGGGAATTTGCAGTTTTACTTGCATAACGCCATAAATACTAGTTAATAAAAACAATATCGATTACATTACAATTCCTCAATAACTTTTATCATAGGTACTTATACCTACCAATAGGTACGATAAGTTAAGATGTTATGTTAAATAAGGTATATTAATCCACGAATATCTATGTGTTTAGTACAATAAATTCGACATACAGCAATATATCTAACAATGATATGAAAATATGATGCTTTGAAATTTGAAGTAAAAATAGTACTTAAGAAACTTTAATTCGTTAAAAGCAGAGATACTTTGTTAGAAATACGTTGCCTTAATATAAATAAACTAGTCTAATACTTATCTGTTTAAAGGAATCTTGTGTCACACGTTGTAAACTCGTATTTTTTAATCAGATACAATCTGGCAGCTTTTTGTCAGTTAAGAGCTTAGGTATATTTGACATTGACATCATTTCTGCGTTGTGTTTCAAGTATAATACTTTTTTATTTTTTATGCCACACCTGGCCATAAAGTGGCTTTTCCCGCACGCTACGCGTACGGAAGAAGCCGCTTTCTGGCCAAATGTAGACATAAAATGATGTACACAACACGGGAGGTAATAAAGAAAGCCCTCAATCGCATATTTACGCCCCTCGCTTGCACCTCGGGCCGCAAACATCTGCGATCTCAGCCTTTCTTTGTTTTACCACCCTAGTTGTGTTGTTTACGCATATTCCCATTCATATATTTTTGAAATAATTACTAAATAACGAAATATATAAAGGGTAGATTTTCGCCATACAAATTGGTATGCCATACATTTAGTTTGGCATACAAATGTCGCGGACGAAAATCCACCCACAACAACTGTCCATCACGCAAAATAATAGACGCCGAGTTGCGGAAAACTAGCCTGCGTAAAGCTATACGAAAACTGGCAATGTGGTATCAGATTATTGTAATAAATAAAAATACGAGTGTAGTAATATAAGGATGTTTATTGTGACCACCCTGAGATTTAACAGGTCGTCGGTACAGAAAATGCCAAAAAAGGAAAGGCAAATTAATTACCATGTCTCCACACAACCAAGTACCGGTTCTAACTTAGAATTGGTTTGCAAATTCATTTAGGTCATCCCGGTTAATTGCGTCTATGGGGATAAAAGCGTCTTTTAAAGATTCCATTAAATCCGAACTCTTTAAAATTATTTCTACCGTACCTGTCTATAGTATACTTACTTTGTACTTCACAGGCAGGTACGGTAGAAATAATTTTAAAGAGTTCGGATTAAATGGAATCTTTAAAAGACGCATTTACCCCCATAGACGCAATTACCCCGGTTGACGTTACGGACTCAGTTGTAAAAAGGAATGTAGGTAATAAAAAAACTTATGCAAAAATACAAAACAACATGTGCTCATATAGTGCTATTTAAAAGTATTAAATCCTCTATTACTTCTTCAATCATATTGAGTACCTAAGTAGTTGAATAATGGTTGCTATTATTTTGAGCAAAACATTACTAATAATTAAATATCTCTCTGAAGGTTTAACCACGGGTTTCCTTTTTTTATTTACATACAACATCCTGTTTCACAGCGGAACTGTGAATTTTGTGTTACAGTACCTAAACTGTTCCAACCAATCACATCTTGTGTTTGAACGGTAATGTCGGAGTTCAGTTAACTATACAATTTATATTTTTACATGCGGCTTCTGAGCAATGACCCGGATCATCTGCGAAGGAATAAAATTAAATCATACTTAACGGTCTTGGCGCCACGTTATCTTTTACGAGCTCTGGACCATCTTGCTGTATGCCATTTGCCTTTGGTTGTAATGGCATTTTCCAAAGTTAAAGGGCTTTCTCAGAGACAGTTTAGAAATATGCCGTTTTTTTGTCGGATGTAATAATATTACAATATCTATGCATTACTAATTGTGTCAGGAGCACAAGAGTTATACGTGATGTATAAAAATAATCAGTAATACCATTTCGTTTATTTAGAGACGACGTGTAAGATCGAATGTACATACAAACTTACATGAGATATAAAGCGCATATTTTGGTAACTGAATTGGGATTGTCCAAAAATTACCTTCCATGTATATATTTATCGTAAAATATAAGTTACTTATTTCTTGGAGTCTGTAATTCAAGTAAAATACAAAACCATTCTGATGTCATAATTGGAAGTAAACTTATTGATTCTACGAAAACAAACAATTATTTAAGTCAGTTTTGTTGCAGTGAACGTGATTGTGCCTATATTATAAGTTTCGTGTAAAAAATACATTGAAATAAAAATCTTCTATAAGATGGCAAAACATAATGTCGTCAAAATATAAAAAAAAAAGATGCCCAATTTTAACGTTTTATTATTAACAATTTAATTAGGTATTTAACAAGCTTTAGGAAGGCTTAACCTCAAAATCGATTTCAATACGTTTATAAAAATTGGACAATCCCAATTGCAAGGCAATACGTTGCCCTCGACCCTCGTAGGAAGAAACCTAAGATCAGAATAGCTTTTTTGTTTTCACAGAGTTAAGTCAAATATAGCAGCATAAGAAAATTTTGAAATCAATTGTTATTTTTGGCATTTCATCTAAGTATACCTACAAAGCGTAATAATAATATACATTTATTGTCACAGGTATAAAGTAAAGTATAAAACAATTTTAGTTACATGGAATAAATATTAAATTTATCAACGTGAATAAGCAATATTATTCGTTAAAATTATGTACAATGATTGTAATAGGTATGTTACACTTATTTATTATACATTGTAACAAAAACAGAAAATGACATATATACAAAATTAGAGATTAGATATGTATTGACTTCACAATAGATGAGAAACGAGAATTTTGCCAAAATTCTTGCTTTACTGAATAATATTTATGAATTTCGAACAAACGTTGAATTCTTCAACATCATTAAAATCAAATAACATAACACATGAACCTATAACGCAATAAAATATGCAGGGAGCATTATATTAGGGTAAGGCCGTAAAAAAGGGATGATTTCGTGACTTGTAAGCGTCCGGCATTGTTTTTACGAAAAGTAATTACAAAATTTTACTTTTTTAATTTTCCGTGCAAAATACAAAACTTTTTCTACTAGTTCTAGTCCACTAACAAATGTAAATCTCTGTGTTTGTATTCCAATTTTTTTTTCTTCTATGCAATTACATCGATTTCCATACAAATAAAAATGTCCCAAAAATGTTCCTGAAAGATTGTAATTTTTGTTTTTTAGTTTTGTGATATTATACTGATATGTTGGAGTTTTTTTTATAACTGTCATATATTAATGCAACGTTTTTCGAGCTTTAACATTAGCATTGTCCATTTAAAATAATAATTTACGTGTAACATAAGACAAGTCAACATATTGAAGCTTTTAAGTTACTTAATTTAAGTAACCGTTCTGTCTTGCTATTTTAGCAGTTGATTTGCGTAATTTGATTTCATTATAATGGCAACACTATTTATTCTTTAGTCGGTGGTATACCTCTCACTGGTCGGCCATTTTGTGGGTAGTTCAGTGCGTCGATTCAACTTGTGCCGAGGATTTTTTATGGAATTTAAGAGTTACGAGTGGATTTCATGGTAAATTTGTTCTGTTTTGTATTACGTAATACATTATTAATATAATCTTCATATTAGTTTATAGCTAGGTGTCGTGTTCGAGTTAATATGTTTGTTATTGTTCCATATAATGCAAATGAAAGTGAATAGAGGCTAACTTTTATGTTCCTTTTAAGTTACTTATGTTACCATTTTAATTTATTTTTAAGTTACGTAACATAAAAGTAAAGTAAAGCTTTGTTCACGCTTTCTTTTCAGTTACAAGTTCTTGCAGTCGGGTTTTTGAGTTTAAAATATTTGGTTTGTTTTAATTTTTATACCCAACTGCGCAACACAAAGAAGAGTAACGTGTTTTTTATTTTATTTTACATAATTACAATGATTATAACAAGTAATCCGGGGGAAAAATATGATTTAATTTTATTTGTGAAGACAGCTTTTGTGTGGCTATCAGCCTTTAATTACTTATTTATCTTTGTTCAAAAATGTACCAAAGTATATAAGGTCCTAATTTATTAGTTGCAGATATTTTAACACATTATACTTTACATTAAAATAATTTACTTTAAATAGAAATTAAGAAATCTTTTCATATAACTTTTCTGATTTTATTTACCTACCAAAAAAAATTATTATAAATTCGTCTAAAAAAATCATCATGTGCATTATCACATGTCACAATAACACTATCTGTCATATCAACAATTTTTTGTCGTAAATGTCGTAACGGTTCGGCGGGAAAACTGCAAATGTCATTTAATTTATCTACGTGAAGTGGCCAGTTACAGTTAAGTGGTACGTAAAAGAGCAACTAGAATCTTTTCAATGAGTTTTCATTTAGTAATCACATTAACAGGATGTTATAACGTAGCAAATTTGTTTTTCCTTTTTCTCCAAAAAAACATGGTAAAAGCTATAATGTTTCATGCTTTAATATACTCCAGAGACCGAGTACTATCAGCTGTAAAAATATCTGCAACTAATAAATTAGGACCTTATATACCTATTTGATCTCTTAAATAAACACTTAGTACAAAAAAGTGTTTGTATTGTAGACATTGTGAATATCCCTTTAGAATACTTTTATGTAACTTAAGTTACTCAGCAACATATATTTTTAGTTACTTTTATGTTACATAAGCCCAATTTTTCAGCCTTACCCATTAATTGACGCAAATATTCGCGTGATTCGTATTTCAATTCCTGAAATATCAAATCAACAATTATACTACAAAAAAATTAAGATTTTTTTTATACAAGGATGATAAAAAAAAATACTTACTTTTTATATTTTTATCGTAAAGTATTAAGTATATATAAGACCCGCATTTCACGATAGTGTTTTTTTTAATAAATTACGCAGTCATTCTGATGACGTCAATATATGTAAATTCATTTTTGAATCCATGATTTGTTTTACTGAACAAAACGATACTTCTGGTTTTTAACGAAGACAAACTGTTAAACAAGTATTCGCTTCAAAAACGTCAAACGCCAAAGACCCAAAAACGGCCTGAACGTATACTAATGAGTTCCATATCTTTAATAAACAGATTTTCATGCGAATCTCATAAAAAAAACACAATTTGGAGCGCGAAACACTATGACGTTAAAGTATTCCACATTAAATCAAAGTAATAATTAACTTTTGTGTGTTTAACGCATTTTAACGTATATCTTTAATTTAATTAATTATTAGTAGACCAGCTTCAGTAAAGCATAAACTTGAAATGGTTTCCTATTTACCATCCCTTACCAAAAATTTTACCAACTGCTTTTTAACAACTTCCAAGAAATAGACACCTTAAAAATCAGATGGAAGACGCTAAACAATAATCATAATAACCGTTTCAAAAATACATTAATAGCTTTAAGTATTTAAATCAGGTATAGGAAGTATCAACATTGATAGATTTATATGCACATGTATAAAAATGTTCGATATTTAAAATCTATATACATTTTGTAACTACCTAACCATTTAACGTTGTATTTTAGACCTTCCAATAGACATTCCTATGAAATCACAAGAATAGTATTGCACTATAAAAGAAAATCGGCTTATCTGTATAAAAAAATATAGCATAACTAAGTAAATTTAACAATATATAGATACGTATAAAAAGTTGCGTTTGAAACGTTTTCAGCAAGCATAAAATAGAGAAAAATAATCTTCAATTGTTGCAGTGTTAGTTCGTTAGCAAAAATAAAAACATGAGGGTCTTAGCAATAATACATAAAGCAACAAAAAGTTCAATATTAACGTAGGCCTAAAATTACTAGCTTTTACACAATGTTTATTAAAATGTTGTGCACCACTCAAACTGAAATATGACCCAAATTTTCAGCGGTTTGGGTTAAAATTCACTCAAGTAAAGACGTAAGTCAAAACATATCATATCTCATGATATATAAGTAATATGACAAAGCAGCCCTGACGAGAGCAACGGCGACCACGACCACGGCCACTCTGTCAAGAGTGATATATGATATATATCAAAACAGTCATGTTATAACTTATGCAGGTACTTGCGTAAATTATCCGCCAAAAGCTAAAACCGCTGAACGTTTGGGTTACCTTTGAGCTTTGCGGTAAAATACCAGCGTAATCATTTATTAATACAACCAGATAGATAGGTATACAGTTAATCAATTCGCAATAATTCCATACTGATTTACGTAACAAATATTTGTATTATTATTCGTACCCCTAACTACTTGTAAAGACATGTGAAAACTATCATTTAATTTACAGAGTGGATGTATGCCTAACACATTACCGAATGAAGAACACAATTACTTCTAAACCCGTAACGAATGGAATAATATGAGTATAAATTAATAAAGTCTGTAATTCTATCGATGTATATTTGGCAATTGACATATACTAAACTACCTGATGTGTCGTTATATCTACATTTGAGTTTATTTTCTGCGCTGGTTGGTCATAAGCGCCCTGACCCGCTTCAGGTTCGTGATTGTGATTTCGTCGTTGGGCTGTAGCTGGAGGGCCCGACGATAAGAAGTTGCAGCGGCCGCGTATTTTCCGTTTAAATGTAATATTGCGCCAAAATTTGAATGGAACTCCGCATCCTGTGAACAATAGCAATATTGAGAGCAGTTTTTGCACCAGTACAAACTTTCGTTGCCATGCGTCACGATCAAATATTCAACGTGCTGTCACTGTCACTCCACATCACATATAGTTTGAATAGTAGTTTTCAATAAACTAACTACTTAAGTGTAAATAGCTCAAAGTTATAATAGCAGTAACCAGTCATCGTCGATTTTTCGTTATATATATCAAAACTGTTAATTAAAACGCGTTGACAAATTAGTAGTAGGTATAGATAGACAAACAATGAACAAAAATTAAGTTATAATATTAAATGAAACAAATAAATCTGACGTGGCGTCCACAATGTTCAAGAAGGTTCGTAATGTAAAAGGTTTTAGTTGCAATATATATTTTAATATTGGTATTACTGGCTTGATTGGCGCGATTTCATTATAAACATATTTTTCAAGGATATTTGCCACCATTTTTAGGGCGTGTTTGTATTTCTGAGACAGCAAAGTGCAATTAAAGTTCCGCTTAGCAGTAATAATTGTCGTGAAAGCCTTCGCGCATCGAGTCTAGCTCTAGTTTTCGTACAGAAAGTTAGTGCATGCTCTAGACGAGTCTTTTAAGCCATCCCGCTTGAATTATTGTAACGTTTCGTTAGTAAACTGCATTCGTAGTGAGCAATTTGAAACGCAAATGTTTGCAGAATGTAATTAAGTGGCAAATCTGCTCTCATTCCAATTACATAGGAACTCAAATTTTCATGATACAACTTAGGTCTCAAAGTTTGTTTAAAAATTTACTTTATGAGTCATTTTCAAAAAAATTGTAAACAATTAAGGGATTTAATTAAAACAAAACTTAATTTATTCCTCTGTGTTACGAAAGTTACCCATAGGTATAGTTTGTATGCCTAACTTTCGTAACACAGAGGAAGCGATCGTGATTTTGTTTTTATTAGGCCCTTAATTAACTAGGTACAATTTTTTTGAAAATGACGCTTATATAATATATATTTACATGTTGCAGTATTTTTTATATTGTTTTAAATGTGATGCTTTAAATTGAAGAAAAAATATATAAAGTTGATTACGTTATCTATTATAAAATATTCCATAGAATATTATGATAATGACAACATCAACTTAGGTAATACAATTCCTGAGAAATAATTACTTTGCGATTCCTTCAAACTATAACCCCAATTACGTAATAAACTTCGGCCAGATTATGTATACGACTCGTAAATCCTTTGGCGATGAGATGGACGGCCGTACTGCTATCGGACCAATAAAGTTGTGAGAGTACGATGTACGGACAATCGTGTCACATATATCGTATAAACTGGCCGTAACGATTAATTTATCGCTCGGGCGGTATTCTTCTAGCGCCCGTACTAATCCTGTAATGCAATAAAGGTTGCGAGCGAGCGTGGAATGCGATGCGACATTGTGACATCCTGAACTCTAGCCTGCAATACTCGTAGAACAATAGCCTGTATTCCATTTGCAGCAGAAATATTCAAATATACCAGCTCTGTGTGGGTTAGACAATTGATTTGTTAGGGTGGAAATCATGTTTCGATGGGGCTGAGACAAAATACTGAATCCCAAAACAAAACGTACAGACTTCTGTAGGCAAAACGAGATAGAAATTTCAGCTTTAGATACCTACGAAACAGAATTTCAAGTTGCAGTGCCAAAAAAGCTAATAGAGTATAGAACGTATTTTGAAGAGTCGATACAAAATCAAAAAAACGCTGAATGAATCGAGTGGAAAACGAATAATGGCTTCTTACATTAATCATCATCATATACCGCAGCTGCATCTTCTGTTGCAGACAATATAGAAAAATATTGTTTTCAACTTGAAACAAGAATTCCTCCTAGTCCCCTCGGGGTGGTCCGGCTAGCGACCTGGTTCGTCCCCAGGGAACGCCACGGCCGGCCACCCGGTCAGATAATCGCTATGCCCAATAGGGTTACGAGTTAGTCAGGAGTCAAAAAAAAATTCTAGTCCCCAAAAGTGTAGATAACTGACAGATTAACGTTTATTACTTAAGCTTGTAGTACGGTTACGTCGACCTTAAGTAAGTTTAATCACAGTTGTACTAGAGATACTGGTATGGACACGTGAAACGTCTGCTGATCATTATCTTAAGTTATTTAGTATACCATAATTACCAAGCCACGAAGAAGTTGACCTAAAAACGCACATGTCCTGGCACAATTGCACAAGAAAGCTTTGGCAGCAAAGAATGACGTCGTGTTGTAATGCGACCAATGTCTTAAGTGAGGATCATAGCCAATCTGGCAAGGATGAACCTACAATGATCATACCTCGGGTTTTAACTGCACAGCCTTTGCGTACCAGCGCTCGGCAGAACGGCACCGACGCGCGTCGCGTAACGCCCGCGCCGCGGTCGCCGCGCGCGCTCCGTCCGTCGGGGCCAACCGCGCCGCTAGAACGTACTGCTCGGCAGCCTCCCTCACCCGTCGCTGAGATCTTAGAAACATCCCTGTTGAAAAATAGCCATTAATAGCATATACATATATTGAAGTAGACGGCGCAGAGCGACTTGCCCTTTTGCGCAGGTTATCCCGACAAGACAATCTGTCAGAGTTGAGTTCTAGAGTAGATTGTACATGATGAATGGCGATATTTACTGTTAATTTAGTATTATTTTAAAACGGCAATAAAAAAATATAGGAAATTTACAAGTGGAACCATGCTATTTCAGCCAAATTTTTGCTTATAAATATGTTTTATACCCTATGATTATGTAAACTGGTACGTACCAAATTGATCTCTTATTGCAGGATCATTCGGCGCCAAAAGTAGAGCCTTGTTGAACCACATCTCGGCTTCCATACTCCGCGTCGCCTGTGGTAATATAGTTTTAATGGATATTCATCAATACAGCTACTCACATTTTTCTATTTCACATAGTTATCGTAGTAATTTATTTGATTTTCTTTTATCTGTTTTTTACATTTTTACTGAGATTGACACTAGCTTACGCTGCGGTTGTTGGGACATCTGCACTACCCGATCGTAATCAAGCTGTTCCCCTAGAGCATAGATTCCCAAAGTGGTCCCTACCGCCCCACCCAGGGGGGGTTGAGGATTTTCAGGGGGGCGGTAGGAGCCTTGGACGAAATTGGCGGGCGTTGATACTATCCGGGGGGAAGGGGGGAGAGACCTACCTACAGTAGGTACAAATAGATTTCTACGTGTTTAATTCGACTGTATAGCATTATTAAAATAGTCAAATGCCGATTACAATGTTTTTTTGTCGATGTCGTGGGGGGCGCTTAAAGTTTTGTATAATGCTTTAGTGGGGGCAAGTCAAAAAAGTTTAGGAACCTATGCTCTAGAGACGAGACGAAATGCACTCACGTTCCTAGCAAGTATCCTCGCCATAGCGACGTGTGTGCCCACGTGGTGAGGCGACGCGACGTGCGCCGAGAGTAAGCTGTGCTCGGCTTGTGACCACTGCTGTAGCTGCATGTGGACTTCCCCCACCATGGATAACACGTTCTATTGGAAATTAACAGATCTAAATTAATCACATTTCTACGTAATAAATCAGGAAGTTTAGTCAAATATTTGCAGATAAATTAACGCTGAGTTTTAAAATTCTGCACCTAAAGCGTGCGCGTAAAATTTTTGGAGTAATTCAACACATACTTATTACTAAATTGCGTGAACAAGATTACGAAACCACACAAGCAAAATCTGAAGCAAGCTTACGTGTCTCGTCCAGCCCACAACAGGAACGTTGCTATTGGGTAGTATCTGGAGCGCCTCTTTGTACGCCGACAACGCTTTGTGCCAGTGGGCCCTTTTTGAATGCAGCGCCGCTAGCTGCACAAGCGCCGAGACGCGCGCGGCGTCATGCTCGCGCCGGTCGCGCACGCGCACCCCGTCGGCGCGCGCGCCGGCCCGTAGCGCGCTGGCTGCTTCGGCCAGGCGCCCATCCGCCATTAATGACGCGCCGAGGTTCACATACGCCACTACGAAACAAGGACAGTACGTTAGAAGCCTTTAATTTTTTTTGTAAGCTGACAAACTTGCAACCCTTGCAAACGGGCGTGGCGATTGTCGGACCGGGTGGTCGGCCGTGGCGTTCCCTGGGGTCGAACGATAATGAGTCACGGTAACCATTATACACTCAAGAGCAAAAGTTTCGGGTCACCGTAATTTAAATAATAGAAATAGATGTTTTTCAATACTTGACACTTGTTTCATTTACATAATATTTTTTTGTCTTTATTTTTTATGGTTTATTACGAATTAGATCTAAACCTGAAACAGCAGATATTATCTAAAATTAATTAAAGATCGAAACAGGATTCAATATTTCACAACTCTGGAGTATTTTAGGAAGTGTATATGAGTTTTAATATATGTACTTATAACTATACACACACGACGTCATCAGCTTGTATGGGAAGAACATATCGCTGCTTATTGGCGCAATCCAACACGGTATTATTTTGGATTTGGCCGTTGTTCTTGATAAGCATCGATATCTGGTTTTATTGTACCATGCTCTAACGTATACTTACAAATTAAGTGGAAAAATTATGCTTCATGTTTATTCCATTACTTCTAGTGAAAAAGAAGAACCTACAAAGTTGGCTTGTGCTGTGCAGCGAAACTTCCTTTCTAATAGTACATACACGGGACTAACTTTAACCTACTCGGCTGTTATTTGAAAACTTGTTACCTCGCTCGTGAGAACTAAAAGCTTTTTTGTGAGTATTAAATTTTAATGAAACTATTCGAATGGGCAATAGCAATTATGTTTGTGTATAGGTGAGCTATTAAAAAAATCTCAATTAAATTTCATGTCGATGGTCAAGCTTAGAAAGAAGTTTTCTCTTATAATAATGAAAACGTAGCTTAATAGTAAATTGTGTCACAAGGGAGCAAAGTGATCCATTTACGGCGAAAGTGAGCTAAGGAGGTTTCTATAATAAAATCCTGAGCGTAGCGAGGGATTCTAAATGTTAACATTTAAAATAAATAATTTTCCTAACACATCTTGGGGCACGGCAGTGCCCCCGCCAAGACAAGACAACGGCAATGTTGTATTTTGAAATAAATAAATAAAATCTTTCACGTTCAGTAATATAGGTACTAGCATAATTTTATTTCCTTTGGTTACAGTCTAAAGAAGTATATTCAATGCCGCCCTACTTAATTAGTCAACTTCTTAAAGCCGACCATCGGTCCAATTTACATGCTACAAGGAAACTTTTACAGAATATTTCGATATACTTACAAGCCATCGAAGGTCGGAAGTTAATTGCCTTTTCAAAACTTTTTATGGCTTCCCCGTATCGCCTCTGGTTTTGAAGTATAATACCTCTGGAACAATAAAGTAAACATTAAAATTAAATGTGACTTCTTTTACTCATTTCGTAAAAATTTGCGAAAGGATGCACGCAATATGGACGAATGGTACGGAGGAGAGAAAGCGTCTGCTTAACTGTGGGATACTTAAATAGGCTAAGAACAAAAATATCAAACCGCATAAATAAATATGACTGAAAAAATTACCGGTGCATACCATAATGTATAATTTTAGTTTTACGAGTGTTGAAACAAAAATACAGTAACCTTATTTAATAGTACCTATACCCATAGTACCTAGTTTTATTTTACGCGTAGGTAATTCATATTTAGGTAAAGGCAGTTGATTAACATAAAGTATAATATGTATGAACAAGTTAAGGTGGTTAATTACGTTAAGACAATAGGTATACCTCAAGAAATAAGATTAAATCAAGGTTTTATATTGCATAAATAAATAATTAGTATAAAAAACATGCCTAGGTAAACATTTTTACCAATTTAACGGATAATGGAACTTATGTTGGTTACCGCTAGCCAATTTTATTTTAAAATGCTTTCCGATAATTTGGAAACCTACTTGCGCATTTAATTGCTACAATGTTAAATCGATATTTAGTTCAAATACACGTCATTGGCGTAGTTAGCTTTAACATTAAGTAAATAGCCTAATGAAGTAACGAACTATTTACCGGCTGGTATTGTAAAACCAATGGCTGACATTGCAATGATACGAGTACAATAAAATGAAGAAGGATGCCCTGTATATCCCTTTTAGTATTTGCCTGAAATTCTACGTTCGTCAAGAGCAATGTTCCCATTTCAAGAGCATTATGTGTCAGTGAGCATGTGTTATGAGCGTATTTCATTCGCCAAATATATAAGGGACATGAGGTAGAACGTAATTATCTTGAAAGCAAAAAACACACAGTAGGTACGTCAAAAGTATCATTCAGTTGCAGTCGAGCGATTAGCGGTGAGAAGGCACCAGTGACCGAGCTGCGATGAGTAATAGGAGATAGCATATTACGCAGGCTTAAGTTATCCGACAAGGACTTCGTAGCAACAAACATTATGCCTTCCTCTACAAAAAAAACCGACTTAAGGACCATAAAATCTCAGGTTCCCATGTGGGTTCTCATGCGTTAAGGGGATTCGGGTCGTCCGGTTTTCCATACAAATAAAAGGAGGGTCATCATTTTTCTCATCTGCATCAATTATGTTTGAAATGTGCTTTATTTTGTAGATTGAACACATTTTGTCTGCGCGAAATGAGATGAGAACACTCAAAAAGCCAAAACGATACATATTATTAACACGATGCCGTGCAAGCAAACGATGACCCTCTTTATGTTTGCACGGAAAACCGACCGACTCGAAGAATCTTAAGGTCGGTATAAAATCTAGTGGGCGATATTGTCATACGCTAAAAAGATCGAATAGATTACATAATGTAACTTTTAATCCTCTTCTATCTCCGCCAGGTCACACTTTTGACAATACACTCCTATTTTATCACAGGTTTACAGGAAAATTTTAGACGAGTTAAAAGGAAATATAAAGATGAATATGCAGCGCGCATGCACATTTCAAACGATGAAGCACTGCACAGCTTTTCGATTAGATTTTTGACAATTGACCAAAAACGTTCTTCTGACATAGAAAAGGAGCTTTAGCGTCACAAAGCGACACAGGAGCCCATATTCGCAGTGCTAAAATGGTGGCAAACGTACGATGGCCCCCAATAATACACATAATAGTAGTTGAGGTAGTAACCGCTAGCGCTCCTCACTTAGCGGGCGCATCGCCGCGGCTGCAATATTGTCCACATGAATAATGCAGGCTCCGCAACGAGCCTGGCTCAACGTGGGCCCGGCGAACACTAATGAGAACCGTCCGACCCGACCATACTCTACTAACAATTTGTTACTAATTCCCCTCTCATTATTGTGTAAGTCTAGACAAAGAGCACATTACGGGGCTCTTTGTTGTCGATTGCCGTTTGCCACCGCACATTGCTTTGCACTTCCAATATAGTGCATTATTAAAATTACCGGGTTATTCCCACCTGTTACCACCAATTTGTTACCAGTGGTAACAGATGGGAATTTTTTTCCCATCTTTCACCACTGGTAACAGATGGGAATTTAAATTCCCATCTGTTACCACTAAAATAAATGGTGGTAACAAATGGGAATTTTATTCCCAGTAGTTACCACCAATTTTTTTTAGCTTATTTAATGCTATTGATGAAGTCTGGAGATATATGTACATACATACTTACACCTGTATCCCATTTGGGCAGGCAGAGACGACAGACTACGATTCCTACACAACTCGTCGTTTTTGCCTTTAAAAAATGTTTAATTCATAACTATGGGTTTATTCACATTTTTTACTTTATAACTTTAAAATAATATTTCATTCGAAAACATTTGAGCTCACTAATAGCTCTGTAAAATTAATCGTTTTTGAGATAGGTATGAGGCTTCAAAGCCAGATATTTGAGCTAACAAAACTCATCTAAATGAAACGTGATTCTGTCACAAATATTGGCATTGGCAGCGACCGTAGCCTACATACAATTCTTAACGAATGTTGGAAATAACATCCTTTAGCTGTCGCTGGTGCCACGAAAAAAAAGTGATAGTACCTATAATATAAGTTAACCTGCGCAGCAGGTGGCTTGTATGGAAGTTTCTTTGGAGTGGGCTTCTGCGCAGCTTTAGAATGGTGAAATCAGCAGCCGAGAAAAAAATATCATCCACTCTAGGTACTTCTTATGATACTGAGGAAATATCCGTCATTTCCACCTGATCATTTCTTGCGAAATATCAATTCAGTCATTCCTAATTCTTTAACACTTTCACTGTCAAGAACGCCCCTAGCGAGTTCTCAGTAACTTTGCTCACATGTCACCCGACTCCCGAGGGGAGTTCGTACTATACAATTATAGATGGCCAAAGGCAATGTCATCCGACTCCTCTAGCGAGTTCTTACGAAACGGCCGATTTTTCAGGGTTGTCACTATATCTCGTTTTTTGAGGATTAGTTATTAATCTTCTATTCTGTTTATATCAGTAACATATAAAAATGCATTAATAAGGTTTTTAGGAACGTCGTTACTTTAAAACTTTGATAAACCACAGGCCGGCTAGCGCGAAGATCGCGCATTTCGATTTTTTTTATCTCCTACTATTTCTTTCAAATATGTCAGTGCGATAGAGATTTCTCGAAATTTGGTGATGGGTGATGAACTCCAGATTTGACGCCCCGCAGGTAACAATGATTTCTACCCTACCGATTACCGTTTATGTATTATATGTACATATCGATGGCAAAAATGGGATATATTGTAACCGACAACCGACCCACAACCGACCACGACAAAACATAATTAAAATATTTTAACAAAATAACATCAAACTGAGTTACTCGCACTTTTACACCGAGATGGGTGCTCAGGCAAATTTGGAAAATCACTGGGTTGCATTCGCCAACTTCAAATAGATAACGAATGGCAAACAAGATCTCCAGGGTTAAGCGTATGATCGCAGTAACTACATCCTTTTGTCAAAGAAATTGCGACTCTATTCTGTGCACGACCGTACTAATCACCGTAACTGTTCAAAGCTGCTTGTTACGTTTCGCTTCTATGCAGGTGAAGTGCAGTGCCATTTTATGACTGCAATCCTATTGTTATTTACTGAGAACTGCCGCTTAGAAGATATTAATCTTGTTACTTAGTTGAATTTCTTCGTTTATTTTTCTCCAAATATTATTATACAAACCCGCCTATAGGTACTCATGAAACCTACAGTTACTAAATATACGTAAACACAAATTAGGTTTTACGATTTAAGAATACTCTTAACTCCTATTGATACATATCTGTAATGTATACAATTTAATGTATCCAACTGATACTTTTTTTATTTTTTAATCGTATTAGGTGAAAAAAACATCGTCTGCAAAAACATACCTATTTAAAAATCTACAACACCTACTTTTCGACCAAGGCTTTGCACTGTATTATAGAATAAACCCCGAAAAAATCGAGTGCCCGTGAAAAAGACGTAAGTGCTCACGCTCTTTGCTATTTAATTAAACGTAGAGCACTTTTTTGAATGAATAGCTACGGAACCCTACACTGAGCATGGCCCGACATGCTCTTGGCCGGTTTTAAAAAGCTAAGGACTTTGCAAATACATTACACCTATTAAAAAATGAAAAAGGTGATTTCACCATTTTTCATAATTAATCCTCTTAGAGGGTGTAATTGGAGTTAAGATATAGCATACTTTTTAAATTTGCATAATATATATTATTATAGACTACTCACTACAAACCAGAAATGGTCTCCTTCTGAAATCTACATATATTTTTTATCCTTCTGCGCGGACGAAGTCGTGAGCATAAGCCAGTAAAATATATTATTGTTACCACTAAAGATTTTTTTCCCACTAGTTACCACCAATTGTTTTAGTGGTAACAGATGGGAAAAAAATTCCCACTTGTTACCACTAAACCGCTTAGTGGTAACTAGTGGGAATTTTTTTCCCATCTGTTACCACTGGTAACAACTTGGTGGTAAAAGGTGGGAATAACCCAAATTACCGTGTACAGGCGACGCCAAAGATATCCTACTAATCAATCTATCTGTCGCAGGGAAATGGCCAAAACCGAGATTTGATCAAATCTCTAAGGGATATGACCAAATCACGCAAGATGTTAAAATGGCGAAAACAGTAATTTGATCAAATCCCTGAGACTGTTTAGTGAAATGACGAAATCAGCCAAAAAAGGAACCAAAACTTGTTTTTTTTTCATTTCACTAGATTTGTTTAGTGATTTGATCAAATCCCTAACGCACTATACATTTAGTCAGGTCATAAAAAGACTGTATTTGCACATTAAAGATTTTTACAAAAAAATAACTGAGGAGTACCTACTATAAATCTATCTGTCTATCAAATAATATAATAAAATCGTAACTGTTTTGTTTTTGATGACTATGATTGTTCGCGTATCACGCAAAAACTATCGAACCAATTTTCATGAAATTTAGAATACAGGTAGTTTACGACCATGGTTAACACATATGATACTTTTACCTGACTACGGCTAAGCAAAAAAGATACATTTAACATATTACACCTCCCTGAAAGAAGTTGCGAGCGGGTCCACTAGTATCCTACATACTTAATATAAGTATTATAAATATGAAAGTCGGTGAAGATGTTTGGAGGTTTAAATATTTGTTACGAAATAACGCGGTATCAGATAGGGCCGATACAGACGGACTGCATGCCAGCTGCGATTTGTATGGGAACTGCATCACAACTGCACGCCGACTGCGCAGTTGTGATGCAGTTCCCATACAAATCGCAGCTGGCATGCAGTCCGCCTGTATCGGCCCTTAGCGGTATGGGTTGGCATGAAATTTGACAAACAAGTAGACCAAGTCCTGGATTGGAACATTAAGATTCGAGAAAAGGATGGTACGGCCGTGCCTTTGTTTTGCTCGACTTGGCGGGGGCACTGCCGTGCCTCCAGATACATTTTATATCCTTATAGGAAGTTCCCTCGGGATACGCAAGCGAGGCTGCGGATAGATAGAAGTGTTTACATACATATTTTCACCGTTTTGTAATAAAATAATCTCTGATGTCGACGCACACCCGTTCAATGGTTAAAATCTTTCATCGTCAAAAAAAACTTATTGTGATTCTCCATTAAAATTGTTAGGTGAAAATATCGACAAGTTGTTTGACCTTGTTAATGCTTACCTAGCTAATACCATTTTATTATAAGTACTTTATGCCCTTATTTTCGAAACCGTAACCAAAATGATTAAATTAGTTGTTTTCAATTAAACTTCACTAGACACTCTAGACAGTTCTTGTTCAATTTATGATTAATTACAAAAAGTCTGAGAGAGCCAATTAAACGTTGGATAACAATTACTAATTTATACTGAAACTGTTTCAGTTGTTCGAGAGGGTGGTTATTGTTTGGGTACCTATTATTTCTGAAGGTAGGTATTAAAATTTAATTAAAAAGTTTTCAAGAAAGTGGGCGACAAAGTGTAATTCATTTTAGAGTGCAGCATAGTTAAATATACACAGACAATAAATTCAAAAACACACGAATTCCGTATCAAAAGTATGTGTTAGGATAAGATCGGATGAATAATTTGGAAAGTCTTTGTGTTCTTTGCAAGATATCTATTGTGAAGATTGCTTCTTTTCTAATTGATTTTACTCAATAAACAGCATTTGATAACATATTTTCTGATCATTATAATATAAGCCGACATTTTTATTGTTTTAGATTTAAAAGTATGTCATTGTATTCATCACGCCTGACTTGCTATTTCCTGTAAAATAAAGAAATGGGACTTAATTGGAAATGGAAATTAAAAATGTTGAGAGTTTTTCTTTTTAATTTATACATTACATGTATTACTTCCGTAAAAACAAAACATCGATGGTCCAGAGCCACAATTCTACTCCCAATAATTTATACATAACAAATATTCAAAAAATGTATAGAGTATTGGTCATAAAAGTGGCTGAGCTAGGTAGTGGTCAGCATGCTATTCCTGTAAAACAAAGGCGTTGGCTCGATATCTTGACGATAGGGATTAAATTTTCAATGTATTTGAACTTTGTATTAATGATCGTAATAAAATTGTATTGTTTTCACGTTAAGTTATAATCAAAATATTTTCAGTAAATGAGTACTTTAATTCGAACACGTCAGTTTCAATATTAAGCATGCTGGCACAAATATGTACTTATTTAACGGTTTTTTAATTATCTGATCTTAATCCGATCCTGTTTTACCCAATCGTAGGTACCGAATTTATGAAAATAATTTAAATAATACTGACTGTACCAATTTATGCTACAGTTTTTTTTTTATGAAATCATACAAGAGTTATTTCAGACACACCTTTACAAAGGACCGTTCGTCATTATTTCCAAAAAAACATTACTGAGTGAGTAAGAGAGCATGGTTTTATGAATTTCCATAACGCAAACAAAATAATTGGGCGCCACTGGCGCCCACAAATTATAAACGTGTAACGATGCATAAATTATGATCACACGTATTTGTTTAATTTGGCACGTTCGAGCGCCGTAAACGGAGCCCGTATAAATTGAAAGTAATTTATGCGACGAATGTTCACGAGCCAGCTCGGATGTCTGTGCCGGGCTTTACGTAGTCACGCAATACCGACATTCCGCGATTTAGCCGACGTGACAAATTGTCAGTTAAATTAATGTTCACTATCGCACTTACATTAAAAACCTACACATTACAATGGCGTCAGTTATGTGCGTTTGTCATGGATCCATAAGCGACACGCGTCGCGTCGCTTGTCGTGTGGCCAACCAGCAACGGTAACTCCTTTAGAAATTTTAAATGTTTTGAATCATGACTGTGACAAAAGTAGGTACTGATAATAATCATCTAACTGATTGAAGTGTATGATAGTTTTGTATGAGCTTTAAGCGGTGGGGGGAGCAGAGTAGGCGACTCTTTGGTTTTATTGCGTGTAGTGTTTACAAGAGCAACAAACGCGTCTTCAGCAGGAACTGGAATTGGCAATTTAGAGTGATGTTTGACATATAATTTCTCAATGAAAAATATATACAAGTTGCAGTGTCGGAGTTCTGCCCACGAGGAAATGTCAAGTTTGTCTATGCTTGAGTGTGTTTGGTTGCGATACAATGACGTTTATTCGAAATTGACTCGGTTCTATATGAAAGAAACATGATGTTTCTTTATTAGTTTTTTAATGCGGGTAACTAACACCCTTACTGTTTAATGTTATATATATATATATATATGTCGGATTCACGCGTGACTGTCTGTCAGGATGGGTTAGCTGCCGAATCCTGGCCGTTGAGGTATGTTGGTTAAAGAAGTGGATCCATGTCAGATCAAATTATTTATTCGTCTGATTCTTTTGACGACTTCGGTAAATGACATTCTGGTGAGAAGAAGCGCCGAAGAAACTCACCAGTTTCTCTTTTAAATAATCAGGCATTACAATAGTTGTTACAATATTATGGCGTAGGTACTTGAGTGAGCAAATCTAGACAATTACGTTACACAGTGTGATTCATTTCACTATTAATCGACAGAATTACAATTATCAAGTAGCAACTTTAATTACTGGCAGACAAACTGACAGAATCGTAAGACAAGTGTTGTCGCCACGACAGTCAGAAAGAGAATCGACACTCTTGCCCTACGAGCCTGCCCACGTGCAGCGCAACCGGACGTTACGTCACACGGCGTTCGCCGCCATTTTAAATCTACTTAGTACTACAGTAGTCAATTGACGATCTTAGATTTCTTGAATTATCGCTACTGTCTCCGACATCTATATACAATACAAGAAATCAATGTACCTACATAGAAAAATTAAATGGCGCTCAGCTATGGTCCAGACCAGGAGTCGAACCCGGTACCTCTGAATTTCCAGCCCAGCGTCTTTACAATTCAACCACCGGAGCACCCAGCAAGTGCCTTTAATTTTACCATCTACTTTGGCTTTTGTATCATTCTGGTTTAATAGGTTAAAACCTATCTGTTATTGTTTGTCAATCTTCTGGATGTCAAAATAATAGTGAATTGTGCTGGATAAGGAATTGGAGTCAGTGATGGTTAACCTGAGCTTTTTGGGCGAAGGGACACATCCCGTAACGCAACCAACCTCACTGCATTCCCTCGTTTATTATGACTAGCTTATTGATACGATCGTAGCCCAACCGATGGAAACTTACGCTCGGCTGCAAATTATCGGCAATCTGATGCACATCCTGACGACCCCTACCCCCTGACGACAACATACAATACATATCATATCAACTGGATGCTATTTAACCACAACAGCCCTAATAGTACATTACACAACTAGGGTGGTAATACAATGAAAGCCCGAGATCGCAGGTGTTTGCCGCCCGAGCTGCAAGCGAGGGACGTAAATATGCGAACGAGGGCTTTCTTTTTTACCTCCCGTGTTGTGTACATCATTTTATGTCTACACTTGGCCAGAAAGCGGCTTTTTCCGTACGCGCAGCGTGCGGAAAAAGCCACTTTATGGCCAGGTGTGGCATAAACTCATTTAAGGGTACGTTTTTTTTTATTTTTTTTATATATTTAGAAAATGCTTTAATACGTCAATACCTATTTTTTGACAAGTAATCTGCTGATAAAAGTGTGATACATCAAATAAAACCGAAAAAAGTATCAAAATGTACCTGGTTTGGATTTTTTTATCATAGAACGAAGCAGGGTCATTCGAGATTTTTTCTAACCAAGGCTTCGGCATATAATTAGTAATAATTTGATACTCAACCCTTTCATCACCGATGAATTCCTCGAATATCCATACAAAACATTCTTCCCTAGTGAACTCTAAAAAAACGTTTCTCGTTGCTCATGATAAATACGTGCAACTCATAAAATCATATCATATCACCGCAAAATATGTTATTTTAAGAATAGAATAGGTAGTATGTTAAAAACAGAAAGTTTCGCATAAACATAAACGAGTTCTCGAGAAAACAAAGAAAATACAGGAAAGAAAGACTCTTACGAGAAAATCGAATCACCGTGAGTGACGCCTCTTGGCGGGAAACTGGGTTAGAAATAGTGCTATTGAAAATGGAGTAAGTAACTTGGGTAACAGTGATGGGTCATGAGTGCTTTTAAATGTTAAAAGAGGACCTCTTATCTCTATTTTGTTGTAAATAATCACATATTCAGAGAATAGTTCCTTATTAAATCTATATACTAGTATATATGTCGCAGCCAACTGGTTGAATTAGCCATTTGGTTAATTGCCTAGCATTGTCACTAAACGACGACCCGCCAGCAGGTCGACGAAGCCCCGCTGTGCGGGGCTTCTATTTCTGCTCTGATGGACACAAGCTGATTAACAAACCTAACCTAAAATAAGACCAAAATAACTATTAAAACATTAAAAAAAACGGAGGTGGAACGAAGTTCGTCGGGACAGCTAGTGTTTCATAAAAAATAGCTATAATATATCTAAAAGTAAGCACATAAATAAACCGGCCAAGTGCGAGTCGGATTCACACACGAGGGGTTCCTACCATCGTCGAACAAAAAACACCAAAATACACGATTTTGTATACCTAGGCACCGCCTTTTATTTTTTTCGCCAATATAAATATACATACTGTGAAAATTTCAAGACTCTGACTATTATGGTTCAAAACACACAGCCCTGTGACAGACGGACAGACGGACAGCGGAGTCTTAGTAATAGGGTTCAGTTGAGTGTTTGGCACTCATTGAGTACGGAACCCTAAACACCATAAATACAATATTTTTATGTAAACGTACTCGTACAATAGAGGACAACACTATCTACTCTATTTCTAAAATGGAACGTCTAGTCTAACGGAGAGGTTACTAATACATGCAACAGGTGCTTTAGTTAAGTTATTTACCAATATTTACTATCAGCTAGTAGGAAATCTGTATAATCGTATCTCTCTGAAAACTCAAAAAAGGATTTTTTTTTCGGCAGCAAATATTGTTAACTATTGTGTATACAACTGTGAAAAACATTACTTGATCAACGATTTATTTCCTAGAGATAAATCGTTGATCAAGTAATGTTTTTAAAATAAATATTTAGCTCTATTTTAAGAGATATTTAAAGGTTTGAAGTAGGTACCTAACTAATTTCAAATTGCTAATTAACGATAGTAGATTGGTGGTGAAAGGGTGCCAAATTATGTATTTACGGCGAGAGCGTATATTAGATACAAAGCAAAACAAAGGATTCTACTTTAGATTCCTGACTATAACGAGGAATTTGGTATCGTGTAGTGTAGGTAACCCATACTGCTATTCAGACCAACTATGTACAGGTCGATTCACAAGAGCTGGCACGAATGGATTGAACGAAAGTAATGTCACTTGTCACCGTTGAGTGACGTTCTTATACGGGGGGATCCAAATATTTTGTAATCAACTACATAACACTTCTTCATTTTTCAAGAAAAAAATTAAAAATACATATAATCTGCACATTATTATTAAGCACGTAAAAGATATGGCAGAAAGGTGACGGTTCGCAACAAATATTTTACTATAATGGAGTTTTTATTTCATTTATACCCTGTTTTCACAATGAAGTCGCAATCTTTGAAATCATGTTAAAAATATACGAAATTTAAATGTTTCGATGCAATTTCCGCGCTTCACGGCGTCAGCAAGCAAGTACACGACTGTTTACTTAGGGATTTTTAGTTGTACATAAAATACACAATGCAGATTGGGTTACGAAGAACACAATTATCGCTTATTGAATTAATTTTATTTTATTTAATCATTTTGTGACGCACACATTTAAACATTATTATTCACTCGTTCAATCCATTCGTGCCAGTTCTTGTGAATCGACCTGTACAAGGTGACAAGTTACTGTACGTGAACTGTCTGCAAAATCAACATAAAGCTGGAAATGAAAAATATACTGAAGTCCTTGAAACATACCAGTTCGATATTTACTACAGAGGAAGAAAAAGCTCTTCTCTGAAAACAATTTTAACACTTCGGAGTTTCCTTTATCTGAAGATATAGATACAGATTTAAAAGGTCTTTAAAGGAAAATTAAACCAAGAAACATGTTGGAAACTATTCGAATTATCTATTAAGCCCGTATTTATGAACCTACCTACTTATATTCTTTCCACCATCATTCAAAACATCAAGACGAATATTTGCCTACTTCAGGGAATAATGGATATACTTACATACTTATATAAATTGTCACTTCATAAATGCCCTTTTCAAAAATTATGTAAACAATCTGGTCTATTATTAATCATGAAACTTATTCTTTTAAACTTTATTAACCTATTTTATATATCTACGTGTAGTTCTATTGATTGCCAAGCTTAGCATAGTTTAGTGAAGGAAAGTTTGCTATGAAGTTTTAGTTGGCCTGAGTGCGGTCGGCGCTTTGACACTAAACGAGGCCTAGTCCCGCCCGTCCCGTGGGAAATCAGCGACTTCAAACTCGTATCCAACTTTATCTGAACACGGAAAATCAAATAATTATTTTTCAATGCGGACTTTAATTAAGTTACAAACTGGAAGTCGCTAAAGCTGTTAGAATCCATAACTCACACTGATTAGATTACCGTCAAATCGCGGAACTTGGGACACGCGGGGTAACTAAAGACAATTTTTTTTACGAAGAAGTAATCTTAGGTTGAAGGAATGACCATGGAACTGTTAGTCCAATATGCAAAGATTATAAACGGTACAGTCTTGAAAGAACATTTTAGAAATTGGACACTATTTTCTTTGTCTAATGGTACCCTGCGTGTCCTTTAAATTAAATTAAATTTTGTATCTAGACATGTGGCTGCTAATTTTGAATCACTATCATAATAATCCCATTTTCAGTTAGTTTTATTTCAAAATGTCTAATCATCGGACTCCACAACTGCTCCGGCGCTGCAGGAAGAGCAGCCGTATTGTACAATATTTTTTTTTGGCCGGTTGACAAATACTTAGACGATTTGCTACACAAAAACTAACCACAAAATCTGGAAATCAATCTCAATTTCCCATGGATCCCCGAATACAATTTTAATGGGATTTAGTGATTAGGAAAGCGTTTCTTGTTCTTTAAGATACAGTCGGTTTCGTGTTGACGCAATGACTTTTGATTTGGTACGAGGGCCCATAGACGCGTCGGCAATATCCCTTACTAGGGTTGCCGGACAAATTAACTTAGTATGCAAGTCACAAACGACTTTTTTGAAATTAACATTGAATATGTTTTAAAACGCACTGTGTGCATGTGTTAAACGGCTCTATTTTGTATATTTAATGCCTTTTCAATACTCGGTACGGTCGAAGCCGACGGGTGACTAGGTACTTTTGATTGCAATTTGTTGCTGTTATAGCCATTCAAGTACTGTCGTTGTCATATAAATATTAGTTCATCACACATAGTAAAATCGATCCCATCAAAAAAATTATACGTGAAAAGATGCAAGTCTCGATACGCCGTTCTTCTACAGGAGCATTCCGTGAAAAAAATCTACTTTTTGTCGGTTACGTAACGCTATGGTAGCTACCTAAATAAAACTTATTAGCTGCTAAGAAACACCACCAATTTTAAAGCCATGGTATGATATCATATTACTTTATCAATATTCAGTTTCCTAATTTTATAAGTAAAAAGTATTAGAAAGGTTGTGTCGCTTACGTAACGTTTCCATGGAATGCTCCTACAATAAAAAAGTTTTGAGATGTAATGTTAGACTAAGTCAGTACCGATGGGGGGGAGTGTCCTCAGAACTCGATTTCCACCGACTTGCCTATTATTTACCCGTAGAGGATTCTTTATTTGAGAACTATAAAATTACCCATTAGGGGCGGTAGGGACCACTTTGAGAATCTATCTTATTGATTCGATATCGTAGTCAAATGCTTTGTAATAACAGTAGGATTGGCTGACTTGGTTTTCCCAATATAAGTTCTCTTTCAAGATTTTCTTAAACATTGTTCATTGTGTAGCCTAGATAACAAGCAGTCAAAAACACTCGAAAATGCTCTGCTGACCACTCATGTGCAAACAAAGACTAAATGAATAAAAGCACAAACATAAACAATTGATTCAAGATATAAGACGTATA
Source organism: Eudemis profundana (assembly GCA_947034925.1). Classification (NCBI taxonomy): domain Eukaryota; kingdom Metazoa; phylum Arthropoda; class Insecta; order Lepidoptera; family Tortricidae; genus Eudemis; species Eudemis profundana. The sequence continues at coordinate 26,031,065 of OX344796.1, read as the reverse complement.
CTGTCATACTTTATGATTTGCTTGTATCATTATGACTTATTGCCTTCGGCAACCACGTATCATATTGAAAAATCATTGGTGTTTCATATCCTCGGATTATTTTCGCGCCCACGAACCAATACGAATCCAATAATCCGCAACCGCAATTATTGGCATCATAAATCGCGTCAACCCTAAACCTGCCGTAGGACAGAACGTATCACCAACGTCATTTATTATATTGCTTTCGCACATCGGAACGTTCGCAAACAAGTATGCAAATAGCGTTGTCGTGCCGGGCGAGAATGTTAAATATGTGTGTGTGAGCAAACACGAGTTTAATCTACCCCTTATCGGCGATGCAACGCGTTCCAGTGTCGCGCCGCGCCCCGTCGCACCCGTCGAGGCCATAAATGGTAGCTCGAAGCAGTTAGAGCCTTACATTCGTACTCGATAAACGCATAGACATCGACAATAATGGTCTGATGATTTCCAGATAAAGTAGAGTCTTTACTTTGGATACAGACTGGCACTAGATCATTATTATTTCGATGAGTCGGTTTGTTTTTAAAAATAGTTATTGGTATATTTCAGAACTAATCTCAGTTCAATGACATCGACGACTTCATTAAATCTACTTACCGTGTATATACTATCAACACGCAAAATGAACAAAAAGTAATAGTACATAGGTAGGTACATAGTCCAGCCGATAACAAAACAGTTTCTACGTGCCAAAATCGAGTACTTCAAAGTTAATCTAACTTGTATGCCTTAATCATGATGAGGTTAGCTCGATAGTTTGGGGAAACCGAATAATGTGGTCTAGTGCATTCGAACACGCGGGATTGTAGCACGTACGGGCTCCATTCTCTCGGCAGCTAACGCAAGCCCTATGTATGCATATGCCACGCTATAGTTTTCTAAATTAAACTGTTCTCGTATGAATGTTGATTACATTCAAAAATAAGCTTAAACGTAATGTTGCTTTCTGTACTTTTATATTTGGTGGTATGCTCAATGAGCACTTTTTTTTTTTTTTTTTTTTTATATTAGGGGACAATCTTACACAAATCGAACTAGTCCCATAGTAAGCTCAATAAGGCTTGTGTTATGGATACTAGACGACGATATATTTAATAGATACATACATACAAATACTTAAATACATAGAAAACATCCATGACTCAGGAACAAATATTCGTGCTCATCACACAAATAAATGCCCTTACCGGGATTCGAACCCAGGACCTCTTGCTTCATAGGCAGGGTCACTACCAACTAAGCTAAAGCGGTCGTCAAAAGCACTTGAAAGTGAACATCAGCTAGTCAAATTTTACTGATACCTAAGTAACTCTCGTTTTCATTCCTCGCTGTAGTCTGAATAAGACTCAATGCTTTAGGCACTGTGATTGAAGTATAAGTATTTGTAAAATAAAAAATAAAGCTATTACTTATTTTGCTTGTCACTCACTCGTAAGCTAATGCAGCTGAAAACGTAATAATATGAATGATACAAAATCGATACTTGGAGTATTTGCTCTCACCTGTAGGCAGCTATTCCCGGAAAGGCCGAAATAGCAACTAGAGACTAGAAAGTGTAAAGTTCAGATCAAGTATCAGTGAGATAATAATAGTTCAGTGTCCTTAATTTCATTCCTAACATCTTGAGATATGTTTACAAAATTAGATCTTGGAAATCCAGGTTCAGTTTTCACGTTTTAATTTTTAAGATAAATATTAAGTTAACGGCACATATATCGATGTCGTGAGTATTATAAACTGTATTCAGAAAAATTATAATCATAACCATAGTGGTTCCTACTCATCACACAAATTCACTCAACGACCTAGCGTAAACTATTCTCATAATCACATAAAATTGTCAGGCCTTCGCACGGAAGCAAATACTTTTGGAAGTCTCAGAAAATTTGGCAATGATTCTGCTATAGTCGCTGTTGGCAATTCAGTTTTCGTGACTGATTTGCTTGCTGCTATTCCATTATAGATCTTATTAGAGATGCACAGGGTCCAGGGGAGCTAGTTTGGCAATTTTCTCACGGCATATAGCTGTCACAATACATCATCCACGCCGCATATTCTTGCCGAAGTCTCGAGCGACATGTTGCTACGTGCTCGAGTGATTTCGTGCCCCGAAAATTTGGAATAGTACGATTTTTATAATCTTTGCGCACGTTTTCTAAGTTTGGCCGGCTAGCTAGTAGTTAATTTTGGCTGACTACCAGTTCAAAGGACTGTGCTAATATACTTTTTGCACACGAATTGAACCATCCCGTGAGGTTTGTAGCTATTAATTGACAGTTTAGTTTTGCTGCCACTTTACATGAAGGTAACGGACTCAAATGCTAGACGGGAGGTAGAGAGCGAAAAGCACATTGACGCGAGTGTTGAACCCATGCCATGTTAATACTGCTAAAAGCCGTTATTTCTTCTTTTTACTTTAAACATCTGCAATACTCATCAACAAGCGTTTACTTTTTCCTTAACACTCGTTCTATTTAGATGCAAAACGTGAGGCAAGCAACCAAAATATTCAAGGAATGAAACATCCTTAAAGTAGGTATGATAAAATTTGTATTATTAAAATATTTGCTTCCCCAAACTGCGTAATAAGGGTTTGGACCTTTTGCCTTTTAAGTCCCTCGGGCACAGGGAAAGACACGCCGATTATTATTTCTCCATTCGGTAAGGGTAAACTAAAAAACCCTTTGAGTACATTAAACTTTTGTTGTTATCGGAAATGCCGGCCGCAGGGCTTGTTCTTTTTCATCTCATCGTGTTTATTTTAGAAGTGAATATAATTGCAATTAGAAAAAGCTTTTATCTCATACCTACGGCTATTTATACTTGGTTTGATCATGCAGTTATTTTTTGTGAAAAAACAGTTTAAGTATGACTAATATAATTTATGAAGCAAAAATTAAAATAAGATTTTTGGTATACTTTATGTTCAAATGTAGCGTAACTTTACATTAAGGTGCTTCTAAACGGGCAATATTTTTCTGCAATTTGTGGCCGGCAAGTCTTGCTATCTCTTTCTTACTTCGTATGCTAAAGCAAGATGCACATAGTTGCCGGCCACAAATTGCAGAAAAATATTGCCCGTTTAGAAGCACCTTTAGAGTCGGGGTTAAAATATTTATTTGATCAAAAATATGAGAGCACGACGACGACCAATGACCTTTAAACTTTAAACATCAGTTTGGATTTAACCTTTGTCTTTCTACGTTTAAATTTTGTTTTTCTACAAAGTCCAATCTTACATAAATCAAACAGTGTAGTTCCAACACTGTTTGATATATAAGATTGGACTTGACACGTTGTCAATGGCGTATTTAGAGATGAGGCTAATCTAAACAGATTGTTAAAATAAGCGAATACGATTGATGATGGCTACAAGAGGGAATCGATAGTATGAGCAAAAATTTATACTAAATTCATGAAATACAAGCTCGACTTATTACTAACTCATAATTCTGCGACTTTTGTTTTGAATTTATTTGATTTTGATCTATATGATATAATAAGTTATTTTATTAATTTCGGGATGCGATTTTTATTTTTATCGATTTTCTTAAACAAAATCCCCCCCCCCCCCCCTGACCAGCAGAATGGCTATCGGTGGCTACCGATCTGAATCAGGTCAGACTGATCTAGGAATCATCTGTGCCAAGTGTCAGCGAATAGTCAAAAAGTGCAAGGTGTTTCGCGTAAGGACCCCCGCTACAACGAGTTTTTGATTCGATATATTTGTGTGCTATGAAAAAATAGATTATTCATCACAATGGCGTTAAAAAAGTATACATCCTGTTTGTATTTACTTTTTTAGCTTACAAGCTATTGAATATTTAATTTATAATTTCTATGCACACGCGAATAGGCTAGCTATAATATCAACATACCTACCCGCAACTCGGTCTACGGGAAAATATTAAATTAGTCGTACTTGTTAAATTTTTTTAATACTACATCTTGGTGAGATCAGAGGCTAAACGTTAAGGGAGGATCTCGAATAAAAATCAACCTCTAAAATATAGGTACGTTATCAAAAACGACCGAGATATTTTGATTGCTTTTCCAGTTTTTTTTTATCATATCAAAAAATAAGTCAAGCAATAGACAACGGCATTTTAAAGCATTTTCTATGGATATTTTCTCTTTAAATAACTTCCTTTTTCTTAGCTCAACAAAGTGGCCACCGAAGACAGCGCGCTTGGCTTGGCAGGACCTATGTCACTTTCCCTGATGTTTTAAAATAATGTGATATCTAACAATGAAACCGACTTTTTTCCTTTGAACTTTGTGCAACTCATGTACATGTAGCGTGTAGCAGTCACAAGACACTTAGCACTTTCGTAGCAAGTCTGTAGCTGTGAATATTCGCCACCAAACTATTGTGAATTATCGATGTTACATATTTCTACACAAACCTGCTGAAAACCGGTGTTCATTGAACCTACACAAAAGCAACGCGACAAGCAAGCAGCTAAGCCTGTCGCTGACTGGCGAATGGGTTGTCGGAAATAATGTGACTTGAATAGAAAAAATAATTCGTCGTGCTTGCGTGCCGTGTCGCTGTAATCGCATTAATTTACTTTCACAGCAGTTGTCTTGCTTAGTTCATTTATAGTATTTTTATTGATTAACAGAATTACCTATAGTACCGTATTTGACGCGGTTTAGTTCCTTCTTTTATACTGCCGGTCCAAAGTTCGAATGTTTTGTATGTTATAAAGGTTTTCTTGTAAAAATTTAAGAATAACATCAGGATTTCAGCTAACCTAATTTTAGGCTTTATTCATCGGCAACTCTGTAGTCTTGGAGTTCAAAAATAACAACACGGAATTTACCTAACATTACATACGACAGGTTATGAGGAAATTAACTCAGGTCTTTGATACGCTGTCAAGTTTATCAGCAGAGGTAATAGTATTATACTCACAAATTGTAATGAACGTCGGCCATGTTAGGTCTGTGCTTGAGGGCCCTCTCGAACGCGATTTCCGCTTCCGCCACCCGCCCTTGTGCACTCAGCACGCTGCCGAGGTTGCCGTATGCTGCAAAAACATTCAATTAACCTTTAGATTGTACTTTATTCATTTATCGTGGCGGAGGAACACTTATAAGACTAGGTACACTTTGTAATACCTACTAGAAATAAAGGGGATGGCTCCAAATTGCATCTCAATACAAAATATAGTCCGTTCAAAGACTAACGATATAGTATTTTCAAGGATCTAATTTGCAGAGCAGAAATACACAATTTTTTTTACAGATTATATTTTTTCTGGAAAACAAAAGATATCACAGAAATTACACTTGTTTTTTAGAGCAAAAAATTGTATATTCATTTAGAACTCATATATAAGGTGCTAACAAATTAGGTACCGATATTTTTAGGGATGATAGTACTAAGCTTTCTGAGTTTATTTATGTATAAAACAATAAACAAATTATGTATGTTTTTTGGAGAAAATTAGAGAAGTAAGTTTGCTACGTAAATCACCCTGTTAATGAGGTAAACAATAATCAGTGACTAAGACCTCTTTGATTATCTTTATGGTTACTAATTTTTCAATATGAATGAACTGGCCACTTAACAGAAAACGACGTCCATTTGACAGAAAATGTTCTTATCAGTTAAATTAACAGTATGATTAAGTTTGGGTAGAATTTTAATTTATTTATTTTATTCGGTAAATGAAAACCAAAAAATTATAATGAAAAGTATTTTTAACTTCTAGTTAATGTTAATTATTATAACGTACAATATCTTCTCTTAAAATATCCGTAGCTAATTTGTTAGTACCTTATAATGTCATGCATGCGACATTGTGCCTGTGCATGTTTCTATTCTAAACATATCTTGCAAAATAATCCAACACGATTCATCGTGTACCTACTTCAGTATATATTTATTGTGTTGCTGACAGTTCCGTCGCTCTCAGCTCTCGCGTATCGAAGGGTTAGTCTCATCTCGTCTAAAAAAGCAGCTGGTCTAAGCAGTTAACTGGTCTAAAAAGCAAATGGTCTAATTAGCAACTCGTCTAAAAAACGCTTCTTGTTTAAAACGCAACTGGTCTAAAACGCTACCCGCCAATAATGCAACTGGTCTATAACGTTCTTTGTCTAAATCTCATACCGTCAAAAATTAATGTCTTCTAAACTCAAATTAGTCAGCACTGATTTGTATCAATCATAATATTTTGATTATTATTTAAATTTGAAATATCTATATGTACAGTCAACTCCTTTACTACAAAGACATGTGTCCACTTTTTTCACCTTATTGTTATTGCATTGAGATAAATTCAAAAGAGGATACTTATTTTCGTAGTCTACATAGGTAGGTAGGTTTCACATAACAATATTCAGCACGAAGGCAGGAAAACATCACATAATAGAATGAAGTTGTCATTAACAAACACGGTATCTATAATCTAAAGTGGCCAGTATGTTTCCAATGTAAAGGAGTTTGAATAATTATTGTCTCCACTTGCAGGCCAATCGGTAATCGGTCAGTAATAAAAATTGTTTAAAAAATAAATTTTTGATAGAAACTTATTTATTACCTTTCCGTACATGACATATGCATTTTCACGAGTAAGTACGAGTCATTGTTCTACTTTATTCTGGTAAGACCTTTAGACCAGTTGCTTTTGAGACCACTTGCTAATTAGACCAGCTGATTTTTAGACCACTAGCTACTTAGACCATCTGTGCGTTAGACCAGTTGCTACTTAGACCAGTTGTTTTTTAGACGAGTTGCTAATTAGACCATTTGCTTTTAGACCAGTTACTGCTTAGACCAGCTGCTTTTTTAGACGAGATGAGACTAACCCGTATCGAAATGTGTAAATTGTACAATGTACAGTCGAATAACAAGAGAGGGAACATTACTACACAAATATGTACGGCAGAGGGTTTACCGTCATTTCACAAATGATTATTTAACAAATAACGATTCACAAACACACGTTAAACATTTCACAACCATACCGTTTCTCAAAATCCTCATTTTATAAATGATTATTAGACAAATGTACTGATCAAAAAATGTAACACTTTGCAAATATATTTAACGTTAAATTATAATTTAACAAATGCTCAATTCTCATGCAATTCCCAAATAAATCTTTTTTCAAACCAGTTATTTTGCAAAACTCCGATTGATAAATTATGGTTTGATTAACCCTCTACGTCTGTAATTTTTAGTAGGGCCAAATAATGTACAGGAAAGTGCTTATTTCACACAAATACACGATGTACAATGTACATTATTTTTAACCCCGATTTGGGAGAATCGACTTTGGCGAAATAAAATAATAATCATAGTGTTTCTGAGATCGTCGAAATCGTAGGTACTTTAATGTTAGAACTATAGTTGTTTGTGGTCGCAAGATACCTGACACACTCCTCCTCGCTTCGCTCGTCGTCGTACCTAATAGTGACTCTGGAGGTATTTTTCTGCATTGGTAGTAAGTCGGAAGAGTTACAGTCAATATTATAGATTTGTATTGTGACTGACTATAAAACGTAAATAACACAAATATATTTACATATTCCCATCATGTCATACTTTGGTTAGGCCAAACTATGCATTTTATTAAACGTTCATTTTGTTATTTTGCCAATAGCTGTGTGTGTAAATTAATAGTTTGTCAAATAATAATTTGTAATATTAGATCTTTTTAAGCAAATAATTTGTGTAATGAGCTGTAGTCATTAGTTGATTTGCCCAACGTTGTTTTTAAAATTGAGATTTGTGAAATGATTGACCATGATGATGACCATGGTACTCTGCCGTGGTATCCAATCATTTCACTTCCTCTTTCTTTGTTCAACTGTACAAAAGTGGAGATTAATAGGAAACCCTTTTTGGCCCAATTCTGCAATTCTGCCGTGTTATCTCAGTCGGTTACAATGCTTGAAAGTGTGGAGTTTTGCCAGCATTCCAGCTATTTGGATAGCGCAGTGTGTTAGCCACATCACTTCCTCCTAGCTCCGCGCGAGAACGAAAGAATGTTAATGAAAACAGTAGAATTTAACTTATTCAAGACGAAGTTGTTTGCCTTTTAATAATAAAAATCACATTTTTTGTACATATAATATGAGTATTTGCAGCAAAGAGTCAATTTATCAATTGTAAGTACACGGGTTTAGGACACTGACTTATATTAAGTACGATGTTAGTCCGGTATTATAAACAACGTTATAAACGTTTTTTTTATAAAAAAAATCGATTAATTATACCTACCTATCTAAATTTATGCGATCCAATAGTAAACCTAAATTTCGATATAAAAATACCTATATTATATCAACTAGTCTGAATGTTATACGTTTTATGAACTTTCTGGCTTAACATAAGAACTAGTGTCCGTCAAGATAGCGTACACCGTAAAGATATTCAGAATCTGATGTAGCCAATAAATAGTACCCAAATAGTACCGACGAAATACCTAGGTGAAAAAAATAGTACCCTTAAACTTTCCGAAATATAAGGCCTGTTCACGGTGTACGCTACCGGGCCGTCAAGCAGGCGTACACCGCTTGTATCTCTGGAACGGCTTTGTTTTCGGGAACGTTTTATATGTCAAAAAATAGTACCCAAATAGTACCCTAGGGCCCTAAAATTTTACTTCTCTAGCTATCGTAGAAGCCGAGATATTCCATGACTTAACAGTGTACAAAATTTCACACCGTTAAGCTGGCGTACCCGGGAATTTCTTATAGAAAGACTTAAAATTCCGAAATGAGGTATATACCAATAAATAGTACTATAAATAGTACCCCTTTTTCATTAATAATAATATACAAAAACTATATAGAAAACTGAAAAAAATCAAGCCAAACTTCTCCATACAAATGCATCTTAGTACAGTCATCGATAGAGCTTCTAACTTTTGTCATAACGAATACTCGTTTATGTTAAGATTAAGCAAAACTAGTTCTTATTGGGATTGAAGTGAGCATAAATTTACTTAACGTTTGGCTATCCAACCGGAAACCTTTTTTTTATATAGGTACCTGCCAGCATCGCCGGCCGGCAAACTTGTTTTTGTCCTTACGTTCGATAATAAAATGGCGTTACTTGGAAATATTGATTGTAAAAACACCTATATGCATTAAGTTAAGGTTCAATATGAGGCCATGGTAGTTTTTAGTTGAGTCAATTCGTTACATGCCAAACACTTTTTTGCGTGCCTGTACTTTTACGATGAAGAAGTTTGTCTTGATTTTTTTCAGTTTTCTATATAGTTTTTGTATATTATTATTAATGAAAAAGGGGTACTATTTATAGTACTATTTATTGGTATATACCTCATTTCGGAATTTTAAGCCTTTCTATATGAAATTCCCGGGTACGCCAGCTTGAAGCTGCGAAATTTTGTACACCGTTAAGTCATGGAATATCTCGGCTTCTACGATAGCTAGAGAAGTAAAATTTTATGGCCCTAGGGTACTATTTGGGTACTATTTTTTGACATATAAAACATTCCCGAAATCAAAGCCGTTCCAGAGATACAAGCGGTGTACGCCAGCTTGACGGCCCGGTAGCGTACACCGTGAACAGGCCTTATATTTCGGAAAGTTTAAGGGTACTATTTTTTTCACCTAGGTATTTCGTCGGTACTATTTGGGTACTATTTATTGGCTACATCAGATTCTGAATATCTTTACGGTGTACGCTATCTTGACGGACACTAAGAACTACGTTTTGTATTTAGACTCAAGCACACATGGGAAATCAAATTCAAATCAAAAATGTCAAAATCATTTTCAGAGTTGGGCGATTCCGCTAGAGACGAACCTTGACATCAATTTGCGAGTCCCAATATTTGTTACTTTTTTATACCATCGTGTAGGATGAGGTCTTAAATTAATTGTTATGGACTTAACTTCATATTAAGGATGTTAACGCGCTTGAAAACCTTAGCATTCTAAGGTTTAGGACCAACTGCGAATCATACGATGTTGCACCCGCGATCGTTTTAACAGTGAATAATTCATTGATAGTTTTTGTTTTTAATATTTTTTTTATGTTTCTATAGTTGATTGTTTATTATCTTTCAATATAAATAGGCAAAACATTTTAAATATTTGACAACTAAAAGAAATTTCTGTTTGTATACTATGATCCGGAGAGGTGGGCCGATTTGGTTGCACCCGCAATAGGAATTTAACCCTCTCTTGTGGGTATTTAAACATTTATTTTAAATTCTTATACACAAATCTCTAGAAAAGAGGTTAAAAAGTAATCCTTAAAATAATATTTTTATAAAAAAAAATCGGTTGTCTGTAAAGTCGGTTTACTGACGATAGTCGAACGTGATAACGTTGACCTTGACCCTGACTTTGACTTTGACTTTGACTTTGACTTTGACTTTGACTTTGACTTTGACTTTGACATTGACATTGACTTTGACTTTGACTTTGACATTGACTTTGACATTGACCTTGACTTTGACATTGACATTGACTTTGACATTGACATTAACTTTGACTTTGACTTTGACTTTGACTACTTTGACATTGACATTGACATTGACTTTTACTTTGACTTTGACCTTGACTTTGACCTTGACCTTGACCTTGACTCTAACTCTGACTCTGACTCTGACTCTGACTCTGACTCTGACTTCGACTTCGACTTTGACTTTGACTTCGACTTCGACTTCGACTTGAGTACCAGCCGCCCTTTTCTCAGCAGCAGCAGTGATTTTTTGTCACGATTGGCCGCCCCTAATATCTGGCCGCCCTAGGCCCGGGCTTACTAGGCCTTAGGGCAAATCCGCCACTGGTCTCTTGTCATTCAATAGGGATTTTTGACAGCCGTATCTTAGGGAATAAGGGCTATTTTATTAACAATTTGTAAGAAACTATCGTCTTAACGACTTTAGTGCTGGAATAATATAAAGTACCTATTTGACAGGTAACGACCCTGCAAGGTAACGGCCCATGACGTCACACTTTTTCGTGCGTGCAGCCGGCTCCATCGAATTATAAGACGTTATCACGTCAAAATGTTTTTCGTTTTATTAGGAGGAGGCCTTGAATTAGTCAAAATGTTGCACCCGCTATAATGGAATCGCCCAGATATCACTATTTAATTATTTACTTAACCAAACGTAGCGAATAAAAGAAGGCTCCAGATAATAAAGTGTCGGAATTCTCTATAGCATAGTGGGGGAATGGGGTTGTTTCTGCCATGTCCCCCACTTTAGTATACAGCTTTTATAGTAGCTATAAACAGGCAACGGGTCACTCGCGTGAATCCCGATTGCCTCCCACTACGAGTTCCGTACTGGCATCTCTGTGGTTAAAAGGATTTAGTTGACTTCGATTTTACTCGTTAATTTCAAAACGCCTGTTATTTTATCGCGATGCGTGCAGAAAAGGAAATTAAAAATAACAAAAATATTCAAGTAGGTACGGTTAGCCTCGAAAAAAGGGTGCCGTCTATTCAGATACATAATACCTATAGACACAGCAGGATGGAATGATTTCTCTTTTGCTAATTATATATATTATAACGAGGATAGGTGAGTAATCAATAAGGAAATTCATTTGCTTTCTACGTTTGGAGACCATAATTTAATTTATAAAATGACATTTACCGAGCATAAAACCATATTGGCTAGACTATGAAGAAACTCTTTTCCCCTTAAATAACACTCCTTTATTGTCTCAGCAACTCTCGTAAAATCTAGTATTCATTGCGACATAAAGAATCGTAGAAATGACACTCCGAGTAAGAAATACTTCTCAGACCTTACGTATTTACAAGCAATGCCTTTCCAACACCTGAGTGAATGTAATTTAACAAAGTTATTTATTATGCAATAGCAGTCGGAATAAGCCGATGGGTCGTCTGATGGATAACGGTCAACATCTATATAGCCTGCGAAACTGTTGGGAGTCAATTTATTGATTGTTGTTTCTTGATAAGATTGCTTCAAGTCAGACATCACTCCTCACGATGTCATTTAAGTATGTATGTGGACACCTTATAAGTAATTATAGTAAAATAATAAACGTCAATAAAATACGACTATAATTATAATGGCTAGAAGTAGCATTAAGAATATCGTGATGATTAATACGTAATGTAAGAGATATTCTTATTTTAAAGTGAGTTACCACGATACTACTAAACTAAATAAAGATTCAAGTATGTATTAAGAAAGTTAAAATTGCGAAACATCTATCGTAGCCGGCTGAGAGCCAACACGTATTTGTCTAGCCGCCACCAGTGGTTTGTCTTTCGGGAACCAAAATCTAACCAACGACAGGCGCAAAAACACATTGCAGGCCTAGGCCGGCAATGTTGTATGAAATTCCATTAAATGCCAAGTGTCAAGCCGCGCCGGAAACGAGGTAGTTTGCAGCCTATAATAAGGCACGTAATGTCAATACTTCATTGCATGTTTGAGAAAATATATAGCTTTAGCTTGAGTCTAGTACAAGTATTTTAGTTCGGGATACATTTTATTTTACTTTTATTTATTGTTTAGTTATTGAATACACAATGAAAACTTTATGTTTATGAAACGAGTAACTGTTTCGATTTGCACAATAAAATATACGCTTAGATATCAAGCGGAGCAATACAAACTCGTTACTCAACAATAAGACTGCGAAAGAAGAGCTAAGTAAAACACTTGAAGCACTTAAAAGAAAAGCTTTGGGCTTAAAATCACTAAATTTCATTTTACCTCATTATCAATATTCCCAGATCTCAAAACTTCATGGCCTCAAAATACCTAAATTGCAGAATGCCTAAATTTTTTTCACAATCAACCGAAACCTTAATATCGCCGATGTTCAAAATACCTTAGGCTCATAATACCTAAACTTCAAAACAGCATTATGGCAAAACAACATATGCTTAAAACAACCAAACCTCAAAATACCTAAATTTATACTATCAAATAAACACACGTTAAAAAAATTAGGTATTTTAGGAAAGGTAGGTAGGAAAAATGCCTAAATTTAGGTATTTTGAGGTTGAGTTGTTTTGATATTTTGTCATTTCTGTCATTCGGTAATTGAAGGATTGTGCATTTCAATCTTCAGGCATTTAGAGAATATGCCGTTTTAAGTCAAAGTCATAATGAATTTCGTTCATTTTAAGAATGTTACAATTTGACATTTAGGTTTTATGAGCTCATGGTAATTTGAAAATAGGGTGTATTGGCAAATAAGGTATTATGAGATTTAGTGATTTTAAGCCCAAAGCGAAGAAAATAAGTAAGTACATACTATGTATGTTTCTGGATATCGAATAAGGATAATCTCAAATAACAAAATATACGACTTTCCCGACAGTTCGTTAAAGAATATTCCCCGTTATAGATGCGTGCGAATGGCGGCGTTCGATTCGAGGAATGGTCGTTGGAGACTCGACGTCATAAACGTTAACGCGACTATAAAGTATCCGAGCGAAATTCGACAGCCACGCACGCACTTCTTGGGGCCGATTCTGAAACGAAACTTCGACTACACTGCAAATACCTGTCACCGAAACAATCCTACATGCGCCAATGTACCTTCCAATAAAACATTCAAAAACGTTTTAGCACTGTCGCCAAATGTGTACTTAGAGTAGCTACAATAGTAAGGGCTCGTCCAGAAATCATGTGATCAAATTTGGCCTATTTTTGATGTTCCTTGTATTTGGTTTAGACTTGGATCGAAAAAAAAAATAACCCTATTTTGTTCGATCTAAATCTAAACCAAAGCGTTCTTAGTTTATATTTTGCGATTTAACACTTTATTCCTTACTACAACCGCCAATTAAATAGATTCGAGCCACAGAAATATATCGAGACGTCGATTTGTATGAGAACCAAGCGTATAGCGTTTTACGCTTGGCGTTTGACGCCAAAACTGCCGTGCTATCACTAAAACTAGACTAACCTCTATGGAGTTGTATAGGGGTTAGTCCAGTTTTAGATATCGGACGGACGGCAGAAAAGTGTAATTTAATGACGTAAAACATACATTTCCCATTTCATTTGGGGGTATTTGAACAAATAATTATACCATTATTATCAGATTTTCAAATATGACAATAATTTTGACAGCAACTGAAGTTAACGGCGTGTAAAGTACGAGTTCGCCGCTTCTTTTTAACACGCTTACTTGTTCCAACTAAGCAACTAGTAAAAAAACTTTTATATTGTGACACGATATTAGTTTATGCAACTGATACTTAATGAGAGACCTTAAACTTGAGTGTAGTTTTATAAAGCTCGCCTGATCACTCGTATGTTTTAAGGCTTAATTATGTACAGTTGCATACACTGCTTTATCCACACACATATGATAAGCTCTCTATGATGTGTCCAAAAAGCGCTAATTGAAAATGTCAAATGCCGGTAAATGAAAACACACAACCGTTTTATTTTTATTCAGAGACAAACTAGAGTCAGCCTCAACTATCATATCATATCGTTCGATATTAAGTAACGTGCGAGATTGGTTAACATTGTTTGCAATTGACATTTCACCTCGAATAAAACGAGATGTTTGACATTCGATGTTATTATGAAGCAATAAAAACATTTTCACAGATAAGAAATTTGTTTCAACAAAACAGTTTATCAATATGCTGGTTGTAATTTGCGGCTTTTGAACGCATTATTCGTGGTGGTGGTTTGTACGATATGTGTGTAGATTAAAACACCTTATTGAACATTAATTGTTAGTGAAACTCTTGCCATTGCCGAAGCAAATAATGGATTCACAAATTAATGTCTTAGATAAATTAGATTAATAATACAGACTACAATAAAATTGGATAAAATAAAGATAAAATTTAAAATACCTAAAACTCAATAGACCTAAAAACTAAATTAAACTACCTAAAAAACCAGAGAAGTGCGAGTCCGACTCGCCCACCGAGGGTTCCGTACAAATATATTAAATTACCCTGTACATTTTAATTCCCTTAGTAGACTATATTTTAATGATTGAATTACGAATATATATTTTTCAGATGTTTTCTATACTTGTAGTATAAGACGATATTACTTGCCAAATATCATAGTTCTATGTCAACGGAAAGTACTCTATACATTTTGGTTTCCTTGAGAGTGTCAAAATATACGTTTTTTGCGGCATAAACGGCCGTATTTTACCTTAACTTAGAAGTTTGATTTTTTTCACAGCTTCTAGGGACCATACACCTGAGTATATGGTTTTACAAGAGTAAAACCACGAAGTTTCAATTCGGTATCTCTACGCGTTCCCGAGATAAAGGCTCTTGACTGACAGACGAACAACAAAGTGATCTTATGAGGGTTCCGTTTTTTCCTTTTGAGGTACGGAACCCTAAAAAACATTATCCTCTCAAGCAGTTCCGCCTGTGGCATGGTACCTACCCATTACGGTAGTGGCATTAACTGTCTGAATAGATGAACTTTGAAATTTCTTTACGTCTCTGTTGTTTTTATGGTCCCACCATTTCGGATTATATTTGTAGCCATTCGGTCCAACGAAAAATCCTTCAAACAGAATTCGTTCCATAAAAAGTGGTCGATGTCGGACCATTATACTATACATATACATTTATACCAGGTATAACAAATAAACTTGCCTCAATAGAGTAACTTTGTTTTATTGAACTCCGCTGTAGGTTAAAGTGCTTTTCATTGGGTTGATTAAAAAATGAAAAAATAGGTATTGCAAAGGAAACCGCTTTTTTCGTTTTCTAATGCATATTTACTTTGCCTAGTCAATATCTATAACATCACATAACATGGCAAACAAAAGTCAAATATAATAAATTACTTCGTTTTATTTCAAACCACAAAAACTCGAGCGCTGCAAATGCTGCAATGCAAGCAATACAAAACCTGTGCTAATTTTCTTATTAGCAACTTTAAGCGTCTTAAATTAAGTTTAAGAATACTCTAAATTATTATCGCTTAGGTATGTTTATTTCGACTATGTGAAATAAAAACACCAAAAATAAGAAATCTGCCAGCAATGGGCCGTTAAATCCAGTTCATCATGAAATCGAAATCCAAAAGATATGGAACCGCCATTGAAATACACTTCGGTGAAAATTAATGCTTATGGCTGTCATTATTTTCAGAGTACCACATAACGCCTATACGTTCGATAAAAGCATTTTTATGTCTTTTGCCTAACCAGTCATTACCTTAATGGTTGATATCAAAACCCTATATAATGAGGTATATGAAGCTATTAATTGAGGCCACTGACGTATTGGTGAAATTAATAACTCGCTGTTGTGAAAAGAATTTCCTGTTTCTTGGGTCCTGCAACCTGTAATAAAAGTTTTTTGCCGTCAGTTTCAAAAGGAATGATACCTTTAGGCCCTTGTGGATTAACATGTCATAGGATATAATATAGAATTTTGAAATAAAACAAAGAACGAAGCTCCTGTTCTTTTAACGTGCTTACGTGAGTAACGGGGAAGTACGCGTACCACCTACTTCAGGTAATTTTTGCGACTTAAGTGAAGTCCAAGACTGTTATGCCTTATGCTGAAGTCTAGATGACCGCAGTCACAAGCAAGAGATACACCGCATACCTATTTTTGATACCAAGCCCAGTGTGAAAGAATATTATAGGCAGAAACTACTAACTTTAAGTACCTACATCATTTCTGGCTAAATAAATTATATCTGTAAATATGTATTCTAAAACAATTACGTAAGAAACTCGAATATGATTGAACAAGAAAATGTGAGCACACAGAAAGTTGATTCAGTATCGTTTACCTCGTCGATTCAACTTACTTTTTTACGTAGAACATTTTGGTGGCTAATGGTTAATAGATTGCTCATTACGTATGTATACCGTATTTACCTTCAACCCAGCAGCGATTAAGGACTACTTAGTTACTGTTTTGGTATTATTCAAATTCAAATTCAAAAATATTTATTTCGGACTTCAAATCCATAGAGTTGTTAGTAAGTGCATAATATAATGGCTTATATATCTAGTGTTAGTACAGTTAATTATATAAGACAAAACAAAACTTAACATTTATAACTTTATTACGGAATAAAAATGCTGATGAGGATTAATTAAGCGCTTCCACAATTTTAGTTACGTACGCGTACTGGGCTAACCCGCCCGGGTATTGATGAACAAAGTATACCCTGCGAGCGCTGACTATTGCCTCAATAATATAAAGGGCAAAAAGACAAAGTTCATGACTGTTGCCAAAAATCCTCCCGTCAATATTGGGTTGCTTTGTGATGGGCAGAGATTGGAGAGAGTAGATAAGTAGTACAAATACCTCGGTTGCTATGTTAATAACGACGGAGACCACAGTCTGGAAATAAGGTGTTGGATTGAACAAGCTTGGAACGCTTTCTTCAAAATGAAACCATTGCTTTGCAATAGGAGCATCAACATCTGCCTTCGAGCTCGTCTTGCGCGCTGCTACTTTTTGTCTGTTCTTCTGTGTGGCATGGAAGCGTGGACACTTACAGATAAAACACAAAGAAAGTTTGAAGCTTTCGGAGTCTGGGTCTACAGGAGAATGTTAAGGATATCCTGCGGATACAAAGTAAGGAACAAATTAGTGTTGCAAAGAATGAGGAAGAAAATAGAGGTACTACGAGCAGTTAAGAAAAAAAAGTTGGAATATCTCGGACTTATTTTGAGGAATCCCAAATATGAGCTGTTTCCTTAATTTCCTGGCTTAAGTTATGCCAGTGGTACAATAAAAGCACCCGTTCGCTGTTCAGATCTGCTGTGTCGAGAGTACAAGTTGCCTTAATCGTGAAAAAACCAAAATAATCGGCTATGTCCTGGCAATAGGGGAGACCGGGTATGGTTGTCTCGCGGGTTGGTTGTCACAGCGGCCATAAAATAATACTAAACGAAGGAATACGTGCATCGATTGGTGAAGTACGGAAGGATGTACAGCTCTTGCGATCTTTTAGCACCGATCGATGTACTTAATGTTTCGTTTAGTATTATTTTATGGCCGCTGTGACAACCAACCCGCGAGACAACCATACCCGGTCTCCCCTACTTAACTAATAACTATACTATCCTACTAATATTATAAATGTGAAAGTTTGTGGTGATGTTTGGATGTTCGTTACTAAATAACGAGGTAGCCACTGAATGGATTGAGATGAAATTTGGCGTGCAAGTAGACCAAGTCCTGGATTGAAATATAGGATACTTTATATCCCGGCAAAGAGTTCCCTTGGGACAATAATGGGTATAACGCGGACGAACTCAAATGCTAGTACCTAATAAAAGCACCACTGAATTATAGAGTTCCAACTAAAAACTACCCGTGTCCAAAACAGCTTTTCGCATCAACGTTAAGTTAATTGCCATCATTACTAAAATAATTTTACCGTCTACCTTTTTGTGGCTCTATCAAGAAAACTATCACAGACAAGTTGACATCTGTCTTAGTACCGTTTTCAAAGTTTTGGAGATCAAACAGTCTCTACAGATAAGCCGACGATGTCATCTAAGCAGCCGTGAAACAAGTTCAGAACTAGGATAATGGCGTTAATCCTCGAGTCGCCGCTGAATGAGTAAGTAGGCCGTGAGATAGATGTACATTTGCCTAAGTCATCGAGACAAAACATTGAAGTTTCAGTAAAGTATGCTAAAGGATGTTGCAAAACAGCCATTGTTAAGAAAATAATACTTAAAACTAGTTTTTCTGTTTCTCTCAGACATCAGTGTAAAACAAAAAGTCCGGCGAGAGTCTTTTAACAATGTGCAGTAAACACAAGATATTTCGTCTATTCTATTACCTATATTGTAGTTACTGCGCCTGTGTCAAATAGTACGTTGTGCACCGAGGGTAGTGAGAAGGGGACTAACGAGAGTCTATTAGGAGCCCGACGCCGTAGGCGGAGGGCTTTTAATGACTCGAGTTTGTAATCTCCTTACTGCCCGTGATAGACACAATGTTTTTCATCACATTTAGCAAAAAAAATAGGACAAAAATCAAATTATTTACTGTCAACTTTTTTAATATAGGTAGCCTTCCACAGATAATGCTATGTACCTACTGCATTTAGTTTTCAAACTTGACGGCCAATACCGCCAGATTTTACCGATTTTCAAAATAAAAATTTATAAACTAAATTAATTTCATTGCATTAGAATAATTGAAAACATTACTGAAATAAAAGTAAAATATACCATATAAGTTTTATATAGGTATACACTAAAATTGGTTTTGTAGCCAAGTTTTGAAGATGGGAAATAAGCCTGGCTGATTTGAAACCTCCCTAGTTTCGAATGATGTAGGAGTAGGTTCTATATTTTAAAACTAAACTCATGACTCCCTCGGGAGTTATAGATTTTCATACAGTTTTTCCCGTTATAGATTTTTATAACCCACGGGAGGTAAATCGGCTCGAGCTATAAGCCCGCGTGTTATAACACCCTTTACGAGCAAGTGTGATAAAATAGTCGCCGCGAGTGGCCGGTGAGAACGACCAGTGCCTTAAACGCCTAAAATGATAATAATATACAAAATGTACATAATAATAGCCGGAAATAATATATAAGGCGCTAACAAACTGTGGTCTTTTATTTGGTGTAATCAAATCTATTAAATCTTTTTGTGGTCGACGATGAATAATCAAGTATATTCTGAACTAGCATTTACCCGCGGCTTCACCTGCGTTGACACTTTCTCATGGAAAATCGTTACCGGGATATAATAAAGTATCCTATGTTTCAAACCAGAAATTGGGCTACTTGCATGCTAAAATTGCTAAATTTCAGTATAATCCATTCGTTTGTTCCCCCGTTATTCAGTAGGTAACAACCATCAAATATCTAAACATCCAAACATCTAGACATTGAAACATCTTCACAAACTTTCACTAATTAGTGTGATTACTTGAATGATATCTATTGACTAACTCGACAACGTAGCTAAACTTACTTTTGCCTTCTAGACTAGCATCACAACCAACCAGATGGACTCGATAACACCCCGGGCTTAATCGATTAGGTACATTAGATACCCTCTGACCAGATAAAGAGTTCTCAACAACCTCTCATCTTGATTGGGCTTGAATGTATTTTCGACGCTTTTGATATCGTCGCTTATTCATTTCTTGTTTCTTAAGTTGCAAATAGAAATATACGGGTTGTACTTGAGATATGATGTAGATACAACTTCAATCAATTTAAAGTCAAGCCAAGTTGATGAAGCAAAAGGGTGACACAGCATCAGTGGTTTATTAACACCATAGTGGCCTATTTGACTAGTAGCATTTTTGCGTGTCAAATATACCTCACGTCTTATTACTAAATTAAATATTTTAATAAAAAATCTTATACCGTTCAAAAGACTATGATGTCTTTACTATTTTATTATTACACAGTCACTAAACATCAAAACCAAGTGACTTCGAAAGCCAAAACTTGGTATAGAGAGAGGTTATGAAACGGATATTTATAAAAAAGAAGAAACTATGTATCACATTTGTATGATGAACTATAATTTTAACCCGGTTGAGTTAAGTTTGCATCTGGTAAGTATGTACTTCATAGATACTAAGGTGTAGACGCAATGTAGCCGGATAACGTCGATTTTTGCACGAGTTATAATATAAAGCTTGTTACCTGCCTGGCATATGTGAACTTGGTCCATTTATGACATTATATTTTTATGAAATATTTAATATTAAGGTAGCATTAGAATGATATCTTACAATGTAGGTACCTGTTTTGTAAATTAAACGGTAGCTCTTAGTAGATTCCAATCATGATCAATACATAATAAGCAATTATTTATCAACGGATAATTTCTTTACGTAGACACCAATAAGGAAAAACTAATAATTTGGTACCTAATTATGAAATTCAAAATTCTAAAGCGCAGGAATTAAGTAGCTGAAAATTTATATTTCACGATTTGTAGAATAGATTTTGCGTTTCATTTTAATCCAGTCCGGTCCGATTCCTATTACAGTTGCCAATTAGGTCCGGTATATCGACATTCAAATGTTTCAAGTGTAATACTGCTGAATAGGCATGATGACAAAGCTGTAACGTCCGACGTTCGTCTGTTATTCAAAACAAATTGTACACTTATTTTTTAGGGTTCCGTACTAAAATGGTAAAAAAGGAACCCTTATGGTGCGACTCTGTCTGTCTGTCCGTCTTGTGGTGGCAAACGTGTATACCTATATTTTCATTTAATTATATGTGGTAAATGTTGAGGTAAATGAGTATTCAATTCTTAGAGGCGTGTGAAAAATAACAGCAAATTCACAGAAAGAATTTTAAGTTGCAAAGACACTAGTGGTCGCAATAAATTTAGATGTCGAGTTTAATGACACAAAAAGTCGAAAGTTTAAGCTTTTGTTTAGATACGAGGAATCGTGTTTTTAAATGCATAAGAAATGCGTTAATTGCTTTTAAGACAGATTTATTATTTCAAGATGGAATGGTATGGATATACGACACTAGACAACTAGATATGGTAAGAATGTACAAGGTGACATGTTGAGGTTTTGATGCAGAATATTATGGTTCTTAAACCTAATGGTCTAAGGTACAATAGCGCAAACATGAAACTACTGTTTTCGAAACTTACGCATTCCAGGCAAAACCCAAACACGTGTTGGTCACTTGACGAGGGACGCGTAGCCGCTTGGTTTGGTCGAGCCACGCAGACAGACGCACGAGGCGAGGTTGCAATGAAAGAAAAGGACGGAGCAACCTTTCGCTACGAGTGGAAGCAGCACGGCTATGGCGCGGGTGCAGGGAATGACACGAGGCGAAGTAGCTTTGCGAAGAAGAACTTATGTTTAAGAACATAGGGTTTACTATTGTTTGTAAATAAAGATAGTATAAGATAGTTGTTTGTGTGTGTGTAGGCGAGACGGTTGGCTTTTCAAAAATGTGAGAGATAGGAAAAGAAGGAAGGCTAGTCACTTGATCTGGAGACGAGACGACAGGAGGTCGACGGTGCTTGGTGGCCGAGGAGATGAAGTATCGCTAAAAACATAAAAGCACCAGTGCTTTTAGTCGCGAGTGTATATTCTATTATAACTATGTCTATCAAGTAAAATAGATTCAGTGTACTTCAAAGGCGATTCCCGTGTCAAGTTAAGTACAATCTCTTAAACCACGGTTAAAGTTATTTGGGAATAAAGTATAATGTAATTTAGCGATGAATTAATAATAAATGTTATAGTATAATCAGAAGTATTGTCAGATGTTCAAAGAACTTGTTATCCTGGATAATCGTTCAATTAATAATTCCAAATAACTGCGACTAATTCTTTTATGGAATGCTTTTGTAATTTTGAAGCATTTTACTTGTTTAATATTTGGGTTCGAATCTCAGATAAAATAACAAATACGTTAGAAAAGCTGACGGGTTCGATTCCCGTATGTGGTATCTACGAGATACTAATTCTATAGCCAACTGCTTGTGAAAATTATGGATTTTATTTCTTTAACGGGTTCGATCCCTCGTTGAAGTATGTATTTCAAATAAATACATAATTATATTGATATCAGAGCCAGTGCTGATGTGTGGCACAATATTGTATTGATTGGGCTTTCATTATTTGTAAATGAGAGCGTTTTATTGTGGTATTTTTATAATGTTCATAATTAATATACCCGGATTCGACTTCCGTGGTAGTTAAAACTTTATGTTTGGAATGTGAGATAAGTTGAGTTATTAATGTGTTTAACTCTGATATAATTGTGGAAGTCTGGCAGCGTAGAATACCATATTTCGCCTTATAATTTGTCGATATGACTTGTGTTCAATTTATATGTTTGAAGGAAGGTGTTTAGTCATTATAATGTGTGTCTTATGTCTGAAAGCTCATTTGTTCAACTATGTATAAACGTATGTAACTAATGTTGACGTATCTCCTCTCCTCATTTTATAAATAACGTAATAGTCGTTAACTGTAAATCTAGCTTTTAAAACAAAGGGCGTGAGGTTTTTCTCTTTATCTGTTCTGTTTTTCTCCTCACAGTGGTTTTGCCCCAGGGAATTAGAACAGATATCAAATAAAGACTACCAATTAGCTTTATTTGATTAATTAGTCAAAGTTTCGATTAAACTCAGTGAAAATATAACATTATTGGAGTTACGAATAATAAATAGATTTTAACTCCTTTCTGTATTTTATTACTGGCATTATTTTAGTTACCCTTTACTCAAAATCCCTCAGATCAGATTTTAATGTGTGTACGTACGAGCCTTCGATTGGTTCGATTATTTTATAAGTCATAGGTCATATACCTATATACACATATATACATACTCATATACTATTAATTATATAGGGGGGGGGGGGGGGGCATTACACGTGGTACGCGTGACCAGGATCTAGTCTTTGTGTCTTAGAACAAATCTAGACTCTAGATACAACTAGAACGAGCTTTAGGTTTTATAAAAAAAAAACACAACGTAGGAAAACTTCATTTTATTTTGACGATCACATTTTAATTTTAATGGGTTCATTATTTGTATAATTTTAAAATCTGAGAGGGGTGTTTTGAGTTGAGGCGTATTTTTATTATATATAAGTTTTATCTGATAATTTGGAGAGGGGAGTATAAGTGTTTTAATTTATTATTTTAAGGTTGAACGAGTGAGAGATCAGACACATTTTAATGTTTATTGTATTACATTTCACCTTGTGCATTTTGACCGATCGTATAGGGATAGTATTAGGCATAGGTGATACTATTTATGATTCGTAAGTTAATTTATTTATTATAGGACGTTTTATTCGGTTAATTTGCGTGACGGTATATAAATAATTTAAGTGACATGGGTAGGAAGAGAAAAGGTCGTAATCCAGGTTCAGAATTAAAGAAACGTAGAATAGCTGAGCAACTGGAAGAACAAAGACGTTTACGGTTGGAAGAGAGCCGTAGAGCAGAAACAAGTAATATTAGCGCCAGTACGTTATCATCGTCACATAATTATGAGGTAGTGGAATTTATAGGAAGGTTTAACGAGTTGGTAGAACGTATCGTTAGCTTAGAATCAAATCAAGTTAATTTACCAGGAACGAGTGCTGAGAATACTCAGTCTAGAACGACCAACGATGTAGGACAATTATCATGTGATAATAATAGCAATCACAATAAATTAAATAACGTTTACATCATGATGCCTATCGTGAGCAAACCAAGTTTTAGCGGAAGAGGAAAATCGAATCCAATGCAGTTTATTAAGAAATTGCATAAGTATATAAATTGTTTGAATGCGCAAGATAAAGCTATTGAGATAGCTATGGACTGTTTATCAGATTCCGCTAGTAAAGTAATGTCGCTAAATAGTAATAGTTGGCGGACCATAGATGATTTTGAAGCATTTTTTAGACTTAATTACTGGTCAGAGGCACATCAAGAAGCTGCGATATATAGATTAATTAATGGAAAGTACGATTTCAAGAGCAATTTAAGCATGTATGAACATTTTGCATATCAAGCTAGTTATGCTAGTGACTTAACAGTACCTATGAATGAGAAGACTTTGGTGGATAGAATAATGAGGCATTTTCCGAAGCATATTCAACAGTTATGGTTTACGAAAGTAGGTGAATCTAGTATTTCAACAGCAGCAGAACTACTTAGAAATTTAGATCACAATGTAGTAAGTACTAATCCAGGCAGTGTTATGGGAGAGATCTTAGGAGTTAGGCAGAATACCATAAATAGGCTATCTAGGCGTAGGCATTATATTAATTAAGTTAGAAATATCATGAATATGTTGTACAAGTAGTTACTTTCTTTTATTTTCCTTTTCATTTGTTAGGTTTGTTAATAGTAGTGACATAATTATATTGTAAAGTAAACCTCTGTGTAAAATAGGCAGTGAATATGAAAAGGTTGGATGAATAGTGATTTATAAGTATTTATATTGAATTAGTCATCGAGACGAAGTAATAACAGACTATAGTAAATAATACTATTTACGGGTTCGAGTCCCTGGAGCCATTTATTATTGTTGTAAACACGCCGTTATTTTAAAAAATAAAATTTTTTAGACGTTTACAACATGCCGACAAAAGGAGTCCGATAACCGGATACAATGATATGAAGCAATTTTACAAGCACAGATGTGTCTGTTACTTGAAGCGTTTGCCGTGGTAAATTTCATTGAAATTGGAAGGTGTCGTAAAAGTGCTAGAAAGTCCATTCAAGGTTGCTAGGGCAGGTATAAGCGGAATATTGTACACGTGTACAGGCTGTTGAGACTGAGAGGTGATTTTAGATGTTGATAAGGGTGAAAATACCTTGTTACTGCAAGATCATTCAGAAACCTCGGAATGTGTTAGTTGAAGGTGAATGATGTGATATGTGTGATAGTTCAGTCGGAATTTAGATGTGAGCTAGACAATAAGTAGCATACAGGTTACTTTTAAAAATGGGAAGACAAGTTGTAAATTTGAATTGAAACATAACATAACGTAATTAACTAATTAAAACATAAATCACAGATTCTAGCTAGAGTTGGTTTACATTTCAAAGACCTGAGGTCTTTTGGTAGTTTGAAAAGGACTAAAGTGACACTTACTGGTTACAAAGGCGTGACAGTGAGATTTTTCGGATTTAATAGTCCACACTTGATTATATTCTTCTCATTACATATAATGTGTGATATTAAATTACACTAAGCTATAATCCCAGATTTACTCTGGTTGATTCATACAAAAAAACGCCCAGTCCATGCGATACAAGTTATCATGACGTACATACATCAAACAATGCGCGCGAGTTGATTACAGGGTGGCCACCCATATTGAATGCATTCATACAAACAAAAGCATGTTTATGATCAACTCATACAACTGATACGAAATTACGTCTTTCAAAATCTAAGACTGCTGGCGATACAATTTGAGACAATAAATCAACTGATTTATTTGAAAAAAAAACCACACACACACAATCAAACATTATCTCAAATTTGAGATAATATGAAACCAACTTTACGCAGAACTATTGTTTTAGGTACAGTTTTTTTTCGCACTCGATCGGACGGGGTGGAATTGAGTGTTATTTCTTGGGTGTATGTTATTAGGGAATGGATGATGAGACGGGATTCTTATCACACCTTTAACTGGCTGGCTGCGGGCAGAAAGTTAGAGTTGTCACTCCGTGTGGTTGTTGAAGGGTGTAATAGTGAAAGGGGGAGCCTATCACGCCTCATTACGACTGTAGGGGAAAGCAGTTATAATGAGAGGTACATTAATCATCACTACCGGATTGTGATAAAGTGAGTGATTCTCCGACCGTGCCTCTAAGGATGAAGTGGTTTAGAGAGTTACATTCCTGGATAACTGCTTGAGAAAAACTTAGTGGAACTGTTATTTCCTGAATTATGAAAATAAAACCGTTCAAATCAACATAATTATCGGTTTTATCTAAGATATTTAAAGTTCGATATGACTACCCATTCAATGGCACTGTAAAGAGCATTGAATGCATTATTATTATTTGGATATTTGATTAAAACTTGTCGTTCCATTTAAGAGATTAAAATTGATTAACAGTTATATTTTTTTCATAATATATAACTTACCTACGATGTACATCCATTGTTACCTAGCTTGGTGTAAACTATTAGCCACGTAAAGATGAACCGCTACTGACAGAATATTGTTGCATTATCAACTCATTCTAGCAAACAGAGTTATTATTTATGATTGAGAATCAAGTTTATTACTCACTTAAAGAAGTCGAAGTGTAATTATTTAACTATAGATAAATGGTTTAAGATCTAGAGATATGAGAGGGGTATGTCTGAGATACGAATTTAGGTCACTTATTGTGTGTAGAAAACCAAAAACTACATTTTAATTTTATACAGAGAGGGGGATGTGGTGGCAAACGTGTATACCTATATTTTCATTTAATTATATGTGGTAAATGTTGAGGTAAATGAGTATTCAATTCTTAGAGGCGTGTGAAAAATAACAGCAAATTCACAGAAAGAATTTTAAGTTGCAAAGACACTAGTGGTCGCAATAAATTTAGATGTCGAGTTTAATGACACAAAAAGTCGAAAGTTTAAGCTTTTGTTTAGATACGAGGAATCGTGTTTTTAAATGCATAAGAAATGCGTTAATTGCTTTTAAGACAGATTTATTATTTCAAGATGGAATGGTATGGATATACGACACTAGACAACTAGATATGGTCAGAATGTACAAGGTGACATGTTGAGGTTTTGATGCAGAATATTATGGTTCTTAAACCTAATGGTCTAAGGTACAATAGCGCAAACATGAAACTACTGTTTTCGAAACTTACGCATTCCAGGCAAAACCCAAACACGTGTTGGTCACTTGACGAGGGACGCGTAGCCGCTTGGTTTGGTCGAGCCACGCAGACAGACGCACGAGGCGAGGTTGCAATGAAAGAAAAGGACGGAGCAACCTTTCGCTACGAGTGGAAGCAGCACGGCTATGGCGCGGGTGCAGGGAATGACACGAGGCGAAGTAGCTTTGCGAAGAAGAACTTATGTTTAAGAACATAGGGTTTACTATTGTTTGTAAATAAAGATAGTATAAGATAGTTGTTTGTGTGTGTGTAGGCGAGACGGTTGGCTTTTCAAAAATGTGAGAGATAGGAAAAGAAGGAAGGCTAGTCACTTGATCTGGAGACGAGACGACAGGAGGTCGACGGTGCTTGGTGGCCGAGGAGATGAAGTATCGCTAAAAACATAAAAGCACCAGTGCTTTTAGTCGCGAGTGTATATTCTATTATAACTATGTCTATCAAGTAAAATAGATTCAGTGTACTTCAAAGGCGATTCCCGTGTCAAGTTAAGTACAATCTCTTAAACCACGGTTAAAGTTATTTGGGAATAAAGTATAATGTAATTTAGCGATGAATTAATAATAAATGTTATAGTATAATCAGAAGTATTGTCAGATGTTCAAAGAACTTGTTATCCTGGATAATCGTTCAATTAATAATTCCAAATAACTGCGACTAATTCTTTTATGGAATGCTTTTGTAATTTTGAAGCATTTTACTTGTTTAATATTTGGGTTCGAATCTCAGATAAAATAACAAATACGTTAGAAAAGCTGACGGGTTCGATTCCCGTATGTGGTATCTACGAGATACTAATTCTATAGCCAACTGCTTGTGAAAATTATGGATTTTATTTCTTTAACGGGTTCGATCCCTCGTTGAAGTATGTATTTCAAATAAATACATAATTATATTGATATCAGAGCCAGTGCTGATGTGTGGCACAATATTGTATTGATTGGGCTTTCATTATTTGTAAATGAGAGCGTTTTATTGTGGTATTTTTATAATGTTCATAATTAATATACCCGGATTCGACTTCCGTGGTAGTTAAAACTTTATGTTTGGAATGTGAGATAAGTTGAGTTATTAATGTGTTTAACTCTGATATAATTGTGGAAGTCTGGCAGCGTAGAATACCATATTTCGCCTTATAATTTGTCGATATGACTTGTGTTCAATTTATATGTTTGAAGGAAGGTGTTTAGTCATTATAATGTGTGTCTTATGTCTGAAAGCTCATTTGTTCAACTATGTATAAACGTATGTAACTAATGTTGACGTATCTCCTCTCCTCATTTTATAAATAACGTAATAGTCGTTAACTGTAAATCTAGCTTTTAAAACAAAGGGCGTGAGGTTTTTCTCTTTATCTGTTCTGTTTTTCTCCTCACAGTGGTTTTGCCCCAGGGAATTAGAACAGATATCAAATAAAGACTACCAATTAGCTTTATTTGATTAATTAGTCAAAGTTTCGATTAAACTCAGTGAAAATATAACATTATTGGAGTTACGAATAATAAATAGATTTTAACTCCTTTCTGTATTTTATTACTGGCATTATTTTAGTTACCCTTTACTCAAAATCCCTCAGATCAGATTTTAATGTGTGTACGTACGAGCCTTCGATTGGTTCGATTATTTTATAAGTCATAGGTCATATACCTATATACACATATATACATACTCATATACTATTAATTATATAGGGGGGGGGGGGAACAACATTACAGTCTGTCACAGCCAGATATCTCAGGAACTACTGCTGCTATCGATTTGAAATTTGGAATAGTTTTACAAGTCGCTAACCCGAGCCTACTGGACGTAAAATAAATCTTTACTTACCATTTTTACTTTTTTTTTAAAGGGGGTCTAAATGGGATGTCAAAAAATTTAAGTTGGGCTATTATATCAGGTGGGGTATCAAATGAAAGGGCTTAACTTGTAGATTTCAAATATATTTTTGTTTTTTTCTTAATCATAGACTTTTTGAATTAGGATGAAAATTTAAACAAAATACCATTCCCCCTATTATCTTCGAAGTTACTGAACAGAAAAATCTGTAATAACTACCAATT
This sequence comes from Eudemis profundana, assembly GCA_947034925.1. NCBI lineage: Eukaryota > Metazoa > Arthropoda > Insecta > Lepidoptera > Tortricidae > Eudemis > Eudemis profundana. The sequence continues at coordinate 26,001,693 of OX344796.1, read as the reverse complement.
ATTAATATTATCCTAAATATTACAAGAAAAATATAACGGTTTTCCTAACTAGCACCGTATTTTAGAAATTTACAAAAAATCATAACACATACTTATTGTTCCCACTAAACTAATTGCCATACAGTTTTTCTTGAACTAGGTATTCGCGTATCTATTTACATAGTTTTACCTTCACAAATTTACCTTCAATCAACTCAGATGCAGTAATACCTACTAATATGTTAATATCAAATCTAAGCGTGTGCTCAGCGCAAACAATATGAGCCACAATAGTAATGTCAACGGAACATGCATTAATAAGTACGTTAGGGCCCGAGACAGATATCTTGACAACATATATCTTGACGATTACATTTTACATGCTCAGTATTGTAAGAATCGGGTCGTTCGCCAGATTGAACACTCAAATATCAATAAAATTTTGTAAGAATCTGGGGGCACGGCAGTGCCCCCGCCAAGTCAAGCGCAAAGCAAACACTGCCGTACCATCCTTTACTGGAACCATTTCGCCGCATTTTCAGGCCCCTATTTGAGAACCTCTGGATAAGACCAGAACGCAGAAATTTTCGTCATCCAGTAAGCTATAATCACATACTTAAAATCCAAAATTTCAAGTCTGTAGGTCGGGTAGGGGTCGGGTTGCATAAAGTTTAAGGTCATATTTTTGATACGCATACGAGGATTCGTCATACTCATCATTACGCATAACTGTAAATAGTCATACATTTATGCGCATAACGATTTTAATCATAATGTTTATGGACATACTGTGTAATGGGCATATAGTTGATAAGCATACATTTATTCAAGCATACTTTATAATGGGCATACATGGATTGCTCATACAACACTTTAACCATACTAAGTAAATGCATAAAATGCTAAACGCATAAATAGGTTGCTCATACGACACTTTAACCATACTAAGTAAAAGCATAAATTGCTAAACGCATAAGCCTAATTTTAAAAGTTCTCTTATATGTTGCTTCACAGTTCTAACCAAATATATTTTTCTGGCAGCGATGCGGTTCTGTGTGAGGTCACAGTTCTAACCTAACCTAACCTACTTTTCTGGCAGCGATTTGGTTCTGGGTGAGGTCACGTTTCTAACCTAACCTAACCTACTTTTCTGGCAGCGATTTGGTTTTGTGTGAGGTCACAGTTCTAACCTAACCTAACCTACTTTTCTGGCAGCGATTCGGTTATGTGTGAGATAACAGTTCTAACCTAACCTATTCTACTTTTCTGGCAGCGATTCGGTTATGTGTGAGATAACAGTTCTAACCTAACCTATTCTACTTTTCTGGCAGCGATTCGGTTATGTGTGAGATAACAGTTCTAACCTAACCTAACCTACTTTACTGGTAGCGATTCGGTTATGTGTGAGATAACAATTCTAACCTAACCTACTTTTCTGGCAGCGATTCGGTTATGTGTGAGATAACAGTTCTAACCTAACCTAACCTAACCTACTTTTCTGGCAGCGATTTGGTTCTGTGTGAGGTCACTAATATTGTGTAATGAGTAGAAATTAAAAATACTTCAATAATATAAATCGTTTCTTTTTTGAAGAACCATCGCAAGTCCATTATCAAAATTTATGCAATACGATTGTTATAATCATCAATATTATGGCTTGATAAATGTATGAAATTTACAATTATTACTAAAACCACTTATAATCATCAATGTTATGGCTTAATAAACGTATGAAATTTACAATTATTGGAAAAACGACTTATAATCATCAATATTATGACTAAATAAATGTATGACAATTTACATTATGGTTAAACCAATTATGACTCCGTATAATTATGACACGGAACAATTATGCCATAGGACAATTTATGCCAAAAAAAAATATGAGCATCAACTTTATGCTTAAACTGTTATGACAATTAATAATATGACAATAGTTGTTATGCAACCAGACGGTCCCCTCTGTAGGTCATTTAGTTCCGAAGTTAAGCGAAAGCAAAGTTTCGCATTTATGACACTCACTCACTCACTCATGATCATCAGAATAGTACTAGTACTCCCATAAACTCAGAGAGGTGAAATTTGGTACAGAGTTAGGGTTTAATGGCCACATAAAGGGAAAACTATAAAAACTAGGATAATTATAAAAAAAACTACTCCTAAAAAGAAAAAAACTGTGTCAAATAAGAAAATCTAATAAAATAAATCAATATGCCCACGTTTCTACAAAAAGAAGTGAAATCCCACCTGAAACATTCTGTGAAAAACTAGCCAAGTCTCGGTGGAGCTGCTTGTTTATCTCTAAAAAGTAATGAAATCTAGACAAAGTCGTGCCAAGTCTAAGGTTCCTTACTGCAATTTCTTTATTATTATAATTAATGTTGTGTGACTTGGCTGTTGAAGGGTACACAAGGGTACAAAACAAAATTGACTTGTACTAACGTATAAAGAATGTTCAACGGCCAAGTCACACAACATTAACTATAATAATAAAGAAATCGCAGTAAGGATCCTTAGACTTGGCACGACTTTGTCTAGATTTCATTACTTTTTAGAGATAAACAAGCAGCTCCATCGAGACTTGGCTAGTTTTTTACAGAATGTTTTTGGTGGTATAGCCATTTCTTTTGATATAAGGTTATTACTTAGAGTTAAGTTATCAATTATAATGTAATAAGGTATATAAAATTGCCGAATTCAAATTTAATTTGGCTTCCAATTCCCAGATTATCCATACTTACCAACTGGTAAATACATATTAAATGTCGTTTAAAGGATCACTATTTATTAATCCTAATTCATTGTTTATCTGTTATCAGTTATTATTATTGCTATTCTTGTTTTGTTATTGTTATTGCTTTCATAGGTACCACAAGGATCTTAGATTTCTAATAGTTCAGCTATAAAACCCCGCAGGGCACTGTATCGTGAAATTTTTATATAATTATTGTTCATTTCAATCAATTCATAAAATGTATATATTCTTAATTAGTTAATAAGGTACATCTCTAAGTCTATTTTTGCTGTTTTTGGGGTTTTTGCTGTCCGTCTGTCTGTCTGTCCTTCTATGCGTCTGCCACAGGGCTCTATCTTTTCAACCCTAATAGGTAGAGACTTGAAAGGAGGACCGGACAAAACGGTCCTAAGAACCAATAGCGACGTGACATATATCATTAGAAAGGTGATTCAATATACTACAATAGTTACTATGGTAGCTCATTTGAAATCACTGTGTGAAAAAAGTTATGGCGATATAAAAAAACTTATTTTCATAGACGATTTTAAGCAATAAAAATGAATTATTTCGTATTCCTTGACGTTACAGTCCACCTGTCAGGCCTCCCCGGCCGCTCAGGCTCCCCCGGCCCCTCCGGCCCCCAGGCTGCCGCTAGCAGGGCACCAAAGGCCCTTAAGGCACCCCCCGCACCGTTGACGGGACTTGAGCTGCAGGCCAGCAAGGCGAAAGCCCGAAAGGCCCGAAGCAAACACGCCACTAAGGCAACCCCCGCCCACCCCGCCCCTCCGGCCGCGGATTCATTTAAGAAGCCGCCAGTCCCCGTAAAGGCGGCCGCGTTCGTATCAGCCATCCCGGCCTCTACTGAGGCCCGCTCTCGCTGCCGTTCGGGTCCCCGTAAGTCTTGCCCACGCTCTGCGTGCAGCGACGCTGACGGGGACAGGAAAAGGAGTCGGTCCCCGGTACGGGTAAAACCGCCGGTGCCCACCTTGCGATCACCTCCTGCAGCCATCTGCGTAAGAGTGTGTTAGCTGGGGGTAAATATACTGACGCGATCGTTACCGGGTGGTGACCCGATCATGGTGGAAGCTACGGCGGAAGAAAATCGCAGTTCCTTCCGCGGGCCTATCTACCCTATCGTTACTAACCATTTCGTAGCCCGGGATTCGGAAAATTCTGTGTAACGGTTTGTAAAATGTCTCTTGGACCAATAGAATATCGACCGCGTGTTCCCTAATGAACTCCTTTTCGCCTCGTAGGCCATTGTCGTTCCAAAAGCCTAAGATAAGCGAGCGTGGTTTGATCTTGAGACTAGTACTATCCATATTAGTTAGAGATCAAACCGGTCTGAGAAGCGACTAACTGTCCTACTTCACGCATGATGAGCGTGGCATGGTAGCAAGAGCTCCGTTAAGAGCAGCAAGGCGTTCACTAAACGAACGCACTTGCCTTGAGGGCGTTGAGGACGCCGGGCGCGCAGATTGCGCGGAGGGCGTGGAAGACACGGGAGCAGGGGAAGCGCCCGGGAAGTTGCGCGAATTGCGCTCGGGAACCACTCGGCCTTTGTTGCGGTTGTCAAGAGCTCCAGGCTGTGCGTCCTTAGTCTTAGCAATCTGCTTTGGGGCCTTAAGGCAACCCTGCCAGTTGGCAGTATGGCCAGTAAGACCGCAAACCACGCAAGATGACGGCACATCTTTCGACTTTTTGCAATCGCGGGTCAAGTGGTCGCCCGTGCATTTTACGCAACGAGGGCACAGGGAACAGCCCGTTTGGCTGTGACCGTAATACTGGCAGTTGTGACACTGCCTAGTGTATTCTAGGCGACGCGGTTTTTCGACCGGGAAACCCGTCAGCAAGCAGATCTCCGTCAACTTCCAAATCGTGTGGGCTGACGGGTGATTCGAGTCGATTTTGGCGAGGACAATATCGAACTTTTTGCCATCGTTTTTGCGATAGCAGCGGTGAACTTCGCGAACTGCTATCCCCTGTCTAACCAGGTCATCCTTGACCTCTGATTCGGCGAACTCCTTCGGAATTCCCCGGATCATAAGGCGCAGAGACTTCTCATCGTCGAACTGGTTCCGCTTATAGCCTTAGTGGCGTGTTTGCTTCGGGCCTTTAGGGCTTTCGCCTTGCTGGCCTCTAGCTCAAGTCCCGTCAACGGTGCGGGGGGTGCCTTCGGTGTCATGCTAACGGCAGCCGGGGAGGCCTGACAGGTGGACTGTAACGTCATGGAATACGAAATAATTCATTTTTATTGCTTAAAATCGTCTAATAAAATATTTTTTTTTATATTGCCATAACTTCTTTCACACAGTGATTTGAAATGAGCTCCCATAGTAACTATTGTAGCATATTGAAACACCTTTCTAATGATATATGTCACGTCGCTATTGGTTCTTGGACCAGCTTCCATACATTTTTGCCGGTTCTCCTTTGAACAGGATGTGTATTTCTATTGCCGGTACAATAACAAATGATAAAAATTAAATAAAATAAAGAAGGAAAGTAGGTCCCCATGCAAGAAATGTGTTTCTGTTGGTCGATCACAGGGCTGTATCTTTTGCACCGTGTTCACAAAATATGTAGTATTATGTCGTATGGTATTCTAATGTGGGGCAGTGCTAGTGCTTCAGAGCTTAATACTATATTTTGTCTGCAGAAGAGGGCTACTCGAGCGACACAACCTTTACAAAGGTAGGGCAATCGAGCACTGGAAGTCCGTAAAAGGACAACAGCACTCGAAAACCCGTATTGAAGGGTTCAACAGCAAAAAGTCTACAGAGTTATTATCACTCAAAAGACTTAAAATTTGCTCAGTGACCAGAATCCTCACTGGCCACTGCAAATTGAACAAACATCTGTTTCAAATGGGTATGAAACAAGATCCAGCGTGCAGGTTCTGCCAAGAGTCAGAGGAGACTGCCATGCACATCCTTTGCTCATGCGGACCACTCATGCGCAAACGTAGTATCCATCTAGGGCGACACATTCTGTTTCCGGATGAGATACAACTACTCACTGCCCAAAGAATATGGAACTTCCTAGACTCAACGGGCCTCTGCAGTGAGATATAACAAAAGGGCTGCCACAATAGATCAGCAATGGTCGAAGCGGCATATAAAAGGCCCAAACCTACAATAATAATAATAAATACTCGAGCGATTTATAAGATGAACTATCGAGATTCACTTAGAGGGCTATTCTTCAGAAATATGTCTGGGACTCATTCATCGGTCTCCATACAATTAGTATGAAAAAGGGCCAGATGAATGAGGTGACCGCATACATATCTCTGAAGAATAGCCCTAGCAGAGATAAGTTTAAGGACATTAATATAATGACATTGCATTGTCAATACATCTATGAGAATATTACTAGTATGTATGTACATAAAAATCTCTTAAACATAATATTTTGATAACGGAGACTCTTTACATCTCCATTAATTTTACTATTTCTTTTGTTGTCTTGTTTCGACGCCTAGAGCCAAACATCTCTAAAAATTTAGTTTTAAGTTAGATGTAGTGTAACTACTGTATTAATGTCATATTGTTGTAATACTTCATATATTTCAAAAGACAAACTGGTGAGTTTCTTCCGGCACTTCTTCTCACCAGAATAAGGTCATTACCCCAAGTGCCAAACGAAAAGAATAGAATCAGACATGTAAAAGAGCCCTTGGAGGCCTACTTGCAGAAATAAATGATTTTGAATTTTTGTATTTTTACTGTCGCCATAGATCTAATTTTAAAAAGATCTAATAATGAAATCAAGAATTAAAGAAGGTCCCGATACAAGAAACGTATTTTTTGGCGCCTTTTTGCTCGACGATGGTACGGAACCCTTCGTGTGCGAATCCGACTCGCACTTGGCCGGGTTTTTGGTTATTTGTGTCACTTGTATTTGGTAATGGCTTTACGCATCGCATATATGTTTCTATGTATTCTTATGTATTTTATATCACAGTGAACCACCTACTTTTCTATTGTTTCTTGCGTCAATATCCGCTACCCTAAGGGTGTCTGGAGTAAATCGTTTTTTTAGCGATACCAATGACCATTAAAACATGAGGACTGTCATTCTCAATACAAAAAGCTGTTCCCCGATATTTACAACGCCATCTATGTATAAGCTTTGTATAAGAATTATATTATTTGCAATTATTCAACTTTGCAAGCGTGACACAGTATTTAAATGTTAGAATTTATTTATTATTAGCTGTTTACGAACTAATTGTTACTATACTATGTTTTTTTGTTCAATTATAATATCGTTAAATGTTTAGTTTTTTAGTGCCATCTAGTTTTTGCCTGGATATCCCCTTGCGGTCGGGGCACGATCCAAAGTATGGAGAATGACAGTCCTCTTGTTTTAATGGTCCTTGGCGATACGACCGCTTTTTGTCTACCCTTAGTTTTAATATCTCGTTTAATTAAGGAACTCTTCAATGGTTCTGTGATAAATGTGAATTCTGTAAAAATGGTTGAAACTATTTTTTATGAATTTTTAAATCAACAGCTCGTAAACTAGCTCGTTGATAATAATTTTCCCCCAAGTCTAAAATGCCTTTGCGATAGTAAAAAATTTGATCGTTCATGACGAACTAATCTCAAGGACTATCAAGATTTTATTAATAATAATATGTAAGAAAAGAAAGTAATCTAACACTTCCTACTTTACATATTACCTAATCATATTACCTAATAATTTACCAGCGAATAGCGCCTCTCATAGATCGCGTGGTTCCGGTGGAACAGGCGGGATTCCGAGCGGGACGGAGTTGCACAGATCAGGCCTTGTCTCTAACTACTCACCTGGAAAACGGCTTCCAGAACGGACTTAAATCTGGGGCGGTGTTTGTGGACTTAACTGCAGCCTATGACACAGTATGGAGAGAAGGATTACTGTTCAAGCTGCTCTCAGTAGTCCCTAGCTTGCCTATCTGGAAATTAGTCTCAAATATGCTCACCCAGCGGAGTTTTAGTGTACATTTGGGTTCTCAGGTGAGCAGCGCCAGAAAGCTGAACAATGGCCTGCCTCAGGGCTCGGTATTGGCTCCCATTTTATTCAACTTGTACATTCACGACCTGCCACACACGAACTCGAGAAAATTTATCTACGCTGACGATATATGTCTCATAACACAGGCCAAGAATTTCGAGAATCTCGAATCAACGCTATCTGGCGATATGGAGACACTAGCTAAGTACTTCAGAATTTGGCGCCTAACACCGAGTACTAGCAAAACCGAGTCGTGTTGCTTCCACTTAAACAACCAACAAGCCAGGCGAGAGCTTAATGTACACTTGAACGGCTCAACACTAAAACACAACCCTACGCCCAAGTACCTAGGTGTCACGCTTGACCGCTCCCTGACATTTAAACCACACTTAACCGGCACAGCTCGTAAACTTCAAACCCGAAACAACATCGTCCATAAACTGAGCGGAACATCTTGGGGAGCTAGTGCCGAGGTACTGCGCACTTCAGCGTTATCATTAGTGTACTCTACGGCCGAGTATTGTGCACCGGTTTGGCTGGGGAGTGCGCACACGTCTAAAGTAGACGTTGAACTAAATAAGGTCATGCGACTTATCTCCGGCACGCTCCAGTCAACTCCGTGTCATTGGCTCCCAGTGCTTTGCCGAATCCCCCCGCCCGCCCTGAGGAGGAAAGGAGCTCTGCTAAGAGAAGCGAAGAAGATTCAGAATGACCCGAAACTTCCCATCCACTCGGAATTTTTGAATCCTGCCAAACACCGCCTAAAATCCAGAAACCCACCACACAGCATTGCAAAAAATCTGCTCGAAAGCGATTTTAACACTAAGCAGGAGTGGTCGCGGTGTTGGAGTACCTTAATGACAGGCAAGCTGGGATCAGAGATAACCCCCGGAGACAAAATTAGCGGGGCCGACCTACCTAGACGTGTTTGGTGCACACTTAACAGACTTCGCACTGGCCACGGTCGCTGCGCCCAATATAGGCATCGCTGCAGGTGGGTCGCTTCTCCGGCTTGCGACTGCGGTGCCGAAGTGCAAACCATACCGCACATTATTGAAGACTGTCCTCTAACGCGGTACACAGGGGGCCCCGCCGTAGACCTGATCAATCTCAACGACGACGCCATCAAATGGCTAATGAATCTCAAATTGAATTTATAAACTGTATTCGACGTGTGATATGCCATACGATTAATAATAATAATATTACCTAATATTAGATAGGTGGTAGACCACTTTCTTGGCTAACTGTACAGTACAATGAAAATTTTTCAAGTCGTTCGATTGATTTGGCAGTAATTGTATGAAGTACCCTATAATTTCTTAGTACATATGTCGTTGTTCTCAGGACATAATTTAACAGTAGGTATATTTAGTACACTGTTTAATACGTTATAACCCTAGAATTAAGTAATTATTAGATAACGAAGATTTTTTTGTTATTAAGGATTATATTATGACAGGAATCGGAAAAGAAGGACCGTGTAATTACCTACATCGTTAATATTTTCAAGAAAATTGGAGTAACAATCAAAACTAGTGTAGAATAGACACTTGATATTTGAAGACAGTAACATATCTATCTGCACACAATATTAAAACACGGAACGAATAGATATGATAATAATATCGTAGGTTATTCGACCTATGCCTTGAAAGGGGTATTCTATTTGGGTTTGTTAAATAAATTTCACAAAAGCAGTTTTTCATAGTAGCGAATTCTCACATCGCGTTTTTTCATGATCGCAAAAATTATTCGTCTTTCTTCATGTAGCGATTTTTCATGACACGTTTTATAATGTTTGCGTTTATATTTTTCGCTTATTTTACCAGTAGCTTCTTTTATTATTCGCAAATGTTTTCAGTATAATATAGTGCGGTTTGTTAAATCTCGAAATCATTATTCTATCAAATCGTGACCTCCTTAGTGTCCACATTATTACATATAAATAGGAAGGTTAGGTTCGTTAGGTATCTTCAGATGCCCGAAGGGCAAACCACCCAGAAAAAGGAGCCCCGCGAGGCTGGGCTCCGTCGACATAAGGCGTGGGTTACCTAAAGCTGCTGAAAATATATGCGACTGATAACATAATGTACTGGTACAAAGATAGAAAAAATAAACGCGATCATTATAAAACGCTTTATGAAAAATAGCTACATGAAGAACGACGAATAATTAAATTTGCGATCATGAAAAAACGCGATGTGAAAATTCGCTACTACGAAAAAATGCTTTTGTGAAAATCATCAAACAAATCTCCACCATTATGAGGTGCATTGTTTTGCTGAAAGATGCAAAAAGTTATTTTTCCGTAACTTTACGCAACACGCACTTTTTGATATAGCTACTTAGTAGACCAAAGTCGTCTGTCAATACTGTTTAATGTCAAAGGTCGGCACGTACATTGCTACGGTTTTATTATAAGACTTGGAGAAAGTTATAGGCCCACTCATCCATATCAGACTTTTAATGTCTATAGAAGTAGTAAAGCGATCGTGCCTCGTTTATTTACGCCCTAAGCGCCTATATACTTTATGCTTCTGTTTAGTTCGATTAAGAGCTAGTTGATTCTGTCTTGTGGAAAATATCTTTTTCCATAACTTTTCTAAAAAAATAAACAAATACGATTGAATCTAGAACACTAGCAGGTTCACGAGATACTTTAAAAACACTGAAGTTCCTTACGAGGATAATCGAAGCACGATTTAAAAACAAATGCATGAATTACTATAAATATACTGAAATACGTGCTTATACGTGTGCCCATAATATTTGAGGAGTTCCCTCAATTGTTTATGGTATCCATCATCAGAACTGGGGTAGGAAAAAATGGGACTAATCTGGAGGCATAAATTTCAATAAAAAAAAAAACAAAAAAGATCGACGGAGTTCAGGGGGACCTAACGTTTAAAAAACACAACTTACTAGAGAAACTCCTTCTTTTTAAGAAGTTGGTTATAAAGATTTCATTATAACTTGGTCAAGGTCATTCCAATGTTTGTTGCAAGAAAACACCTCTTTTGCTCATATTTTTTTTTAACTTTCTACAAAATTTACTAGATTTAGTAACTTTCTACAAAAAAATATTATATTCTCATACATAAAATACTAGTTAGGATGCAAATGTTACTTCAATATGCTCGTTGACCCACCTATCGCAATTAAAGGCACAATTTTACGTGTGAGTACCATTTACACGGCTACTGGCTTAATTATTAAGCACTCACATACGCTTTCTAATAGCAATTTCGAAAAAATGTCCCCATATTGTTTGGCAGTAACGTGCACTGAGAGCTAACTCGATCCAATTTGTCCCCAGCGTGTTCGAAACAAGGCAATCACAGGGTGCTCCCTATTACTGCGAATTTGCCGGCACACGAGCGGTGGCCTAATCGGTTAAGCCTGAGGCTTATTGGGTAGGTACACCTTTTGCTTCAATATCGACGGCTGATCTATTGAACTTGTGGCTCGGGCTGATATGTAGTACATCGGTAAACTGATTAATCTGGCCTCGATAAACCGCCCATTTCAAAATAACTTACTGTTTAATCCAAACCCAAATGCGGGCATGAATGTTAATTTTGGACTAACTAAAGATTTCAGGAGCGGTTTTCACCACACTGTAATTATTGGAAAATTTAATACTGGTGACCCAGTTAGTAATTATTTAGGCTTATTAGGCCTTTATTTCGATATCGACCATTGGTAATGTGTTCCTTCATGTAAAGGTGGATCTTTACATCATGCACAATTGAAAACTTTGCAGAACCCACTGACGTAAGCACAAACTTCAGTTTATCCTTTAAGCGTCGCATTCTACGAACTAAATAGTCGGTCTGAATTAAAAACAAATGTTAGCTGGCTGGCGGCCTAATGCAAGCATTGCATGCACTTAAACGCCCTGTTAACACAACGTCGACGCGACGTAACCAAAGTTGATCAATACAGGTGGTACATTAACAAACTCATTCAGCAATTATTTTCATTTAGAAACTTTTGCTGTGCTAACGATATTTAGATACCTACCTACATCAGTTAGCGTGTTTTAATAAACGTAATATCAGCTTTGACACTTTTAATGCTATACAAGAATTAAAAATTATAGCTTGGCAACTTCGTTGGTAACACTCCCATGTGTGCTTATTGTTATGTGCAGATTTTTGAACGTTGTACTTGAGTCCATGTGAGGCAGCATATCGTTCTCATAATTCTAAAAAAAACAAAAACCTTAGATGTCACCAAATGATGCGATTCATAAAGTGGTGCTAAAACCTCAATACGAAATAGGCGCAATATAATCTCACATTTTAGTACATTTGATGAAAATAGTAGTCTATGCTGGATTCCGACTGACGCCAGTCGATTGAACAGATATTGTAATGGTAGAGTTCACGTACATGGTTATAGCAATTTTCACTAAAAATAAATGTTTTAATTTAGGAAGCAATTAAAACGTTTGACAATTAAACATATTTTAAGTATACTTTTTACTGAATCTAAAAGCGAATGAAGTGATTCTTTGCTCGGGACGGTTTGAGTTTAAAATTTCGAGATAAAATATTCATGATATGCTAATTGGTGAAGTAACTGCTACATCTGGCTTCGGCAGAACTCGTGATTTTCACTGGAACAGCTCAGTTGGATATTAACTATTACTTTGTAGTTTTGTCCATTTCTAGTGCAAATTCATTTAATTCGAAAAGTAAATTCACAGTTTGAATGTTATGTAGGTAAGTACCTACATTAAGAAAGATTTGTAGATAACTGTTATAATTTTACTACCTACCTACTAACCAACTCGGATGAACCATCCTATAAACATATGTACGTAAACCTACGAGAACCAAAGCATTAAACCCGTTGATGGCCAAGTCGAGCTTAATACTATTTCGCACTTTTTAGGGTTCCGTAGCCAAAATGGCTAAAAAGGAACCATTATAATTTCGTCATGTCCATCCGTCCGTCCGTATGTCACAGGCATTTTACTTAAAAACTATAAGACGTATACTGATGAAATTTGGAATATAGATGTCTTGTTGATGCCGCTACTAAGTTTGGTAGTTAAATAACAAAAAAAAAATCTAGGGGGGGCACTCCATACATGTAACAGAAGCTAAAAAAAATTTTTTTCAGCAAACATCAACGTGAGGTACATAATTCGATAGTTCTTATAAAAACATTATAATATAAGGCTTTTATGTACTTTTTTTGATTAAGTGAATACTTTCGGAAATAATCGCTCCGAAAGTTGCATAAATTGTGTCCCCCCCCCTTTAACTTTTAAACCGTAAATCCAAAAAAAATCAGGAAGGTAACGCTTAATAAATACATTCAACGAAAATTATTTTGAATAGTAATGAATAAACCGTTTTGAAGTTATTGCCGAAAAACTTCTCAACCAAAAGGTTTTAAGTGCCATTGATTTACACGGCATTTAAGACCTTTTGCCAGTTGCTTATTACGACGTTTTTTGTACGGTGGTACGGAACCCTTCTTATGTGAGTTCGACTCGCACTTGGCCGGTTTTGTTACTGTTTATCGATTATCTTTATATATCCTGTGGGTTAATGTTATAACAAAAACGGACAACCATAATTGTAAACACGTCCCTTAATTTTTCACTATTAATGCACTTCAGTAAGTGTAAGCTATTTAAAAAGAACCGGTGAAGTGCGAGTCGGACTCGCATACCGAGGGTTCCGTACAAACTCATAAGTAGATGGGCTTTTTTATTTAAAGTGCGTTCTTAACTGACAGTTAGCAGGTCGTCATAGAACTGACGATTAGTGTCAAACTCCATACATTTCGTCACGGACAGGTTAGACGGTATTTGAACATGGCTTAAGTTTCACCTAACCGTAGATTTTAAAATAAAAATGCCCAGATACATGAATAGTTCAAGAAAAACTGTATGGCGATTAATTTAGTAAGAGTAAATAAGTATGTGTTACGATTTTTGCAAATTTCTCAAAAACGGTGCAAGTTAGGAAAACCGTTATATTTTTCCTGTAATATTTAGGATGACATTAATAATTGGTAATTATTACAGATTTTTCTGTTCAGTAACTTTGAAGATAATAGGGGGGGAATGGTCTTTTTTAAAGTTTTTCGTCATAAATCAAACTAATTATTTAAGAAAAAAAAACGAAAACAGTGTTTTGATTTACAAATGAAGCCCTTTCATTTGATACCCCACTTGATATAATAGCTCTACTTTTGATTTTCGACATCCCCCGTCCCCTTTCGTCCCCTTTAAAAAAAAGTAATAAAGGTATAATTTTTTTTTTCTGTCCAATAGGCTCGAGTTAGAGGTTTTTAACACTATTCCAAATATCAAGTCGATAGCATCAGTAGATCCTGAGATATCTTGCTGTGACAGACGAACAGACAGACAGAGTCACCATAAGGGTTCCTTTTTTACCAATTTGGTACGGAACCCTAAAAACACACAAACAGTAGCAGCCGAAATATGTAAAAATTATTAGAAAAATAGTCTAAACGTAAAGACTTTCATTGTTGTCACGATGTCACTTCAACTTCAATGTCAAATTATTTTTTCTTAATAATTTTAAGAAATAAGGTTCCTAGGAATGAATTGACAAAGCATTTTCAAAATGTCATTTTAAATTAATCAAAAAGTTTTTTATTTAATCGAAAGAAGTATTAATTTAAAGATTTTTTTTCTTCGAAGCATATTTAAGTGCGACTCAACAGTCGGGTGTTTAGTTTGAGTGAGAAACAATAGGTCCGAACATTGAATGTGAAGTACAATGCAAAGCAAACTTCACTCAAGTAAATACCTGAATGCCGTATTATTTGCAGGCATAAATCTACAGCTCTAGTTTCCTTGTTCTATGTTTGATCTTTCAAACTAATGGATGGAGAACAATGTACATCTAAAACAAACAGGTTAATATTGTAGAACTAATGTTTGTTCTCTTTATATATTTGATTGTTTATTGCCATATAATAGTTAACATTAGTACCATCTAGTACTCTACCATGTAGTATATGTGTTAGTACATTGAATAACTACCTACTTCGTAGGTTATATCGAAAGGTCTAATATAGATAATAATATAAATTATTCTTATTCCGCATTAGTAAAAAATTATGTTATTTGCTTTGTTTTTTTTGGAAATCCAAGTACTATTTGAACAGTTTTAACAGAGATTAAACTACCTATACATTCATGCCAACGCTGAAATTGTAAATTTGAGAATAATGGAACAAGAAGAGACGTTGCCAAGATATATATTAAAGTGTAATAGGCCAAAGTCTCCGCGAACACTTGATTTGTGATTTATGTGTAGGATTGTCGCAGTCGACCACTTTAATAGAATTTATTTGGTCGGATCGAATAATAAGCTAGTATATTTCGAGAAAACTAAGAAAGTAGACATATAGTATGCTGCACTAGACCAGGCTATAGTCATTTACAAAATAAATTTGTGAATTTTGGCAATGGTTACTCTGTAAAAAAGTTGTCTTAGGTATCTGTAAAAAGAGCAAAATTTTACCACCAAAACTCTAAACTGAAACAATCAGTAAGCTTATGATGCTACGTTATGTCACGCGATAAATAAGTGATAAAGCATCCGTCACTCTCACACACTATTTGTTAGAACGTGACGGATGGATGCTTTATCATTTATTTATCACGTGACAAAACGTAGCATCATACGCCTACTGGTCAATGGATCAGTCAATTGATTCTTAGTTAAAAAGTAGCAAGACCAAATAATCAATGTTTTTTAAAGCAATCGTGCAGCCGAGGCAAATTTTACTAGTGTTTGTAATTATTTAATTATTCAAACCTACTTTCAAGAGTGCATTAACCTTACCTCCTATAGTTAAGTAATCATGGTTTTAAAACATTTCACATATCCGTGTCAAATGCCGGGTGTAGTATTTTAAAAAATACATACAAAAATGTATATAATATACATATATGAAATAGGTAGCCACAAATTGTATGTTTAATACATAGAGTACCGAGATTTCTATTGGGATTACTTTGCGCGGAAAATTAGGAGACTACATTGAAAATGTTAAAATTATACTTGAGGTTACAAAATATCATCATGTGTCAAAATTACATTAAATGATTTGAAAATTGTATCCCTTTTGACATACGTATAATGTGTACAAATAAAATTGAATTAAGAAATTTTATTGTATCCAAATCCAATGAGCAAATTTGAATATACTTGAAATAGCGGTAAAACGATCCAATTTCATGCCTCCAGGGAAATGAAGAGAACGGTTGTTAGTATTTGTGCTCCAATAAATTCATGGATGCAACGCGAGGGCTAGAGCAAAGTCTCGGCTATACAAATATTACTCGACTGGCAAAGCGACATACTTTGCAACTGCTTTCGTGTTCTCCGATCTAGTCACTGTGGGTAATCCCCATGGGAGAATAAGTTAACGCGCCAGCTGACGCACGCGCTTCAATATTTCACAAGTGATTCCGAACATCCTAAAACTACGAGGTACTTCCACAAACTTTTAAAAATGACTCACCCTCTTATTTTTTCCTCACAAACCCATCACAAATAAGTTAGATAGTTTTACACCGGAGACCCCTCGATAAAGTGTCATAATTTAGGTGAAATATTGTTTTTGTGGCAAGGGAACATATTTTATTATATTTGTGGCTTCTGAATAAGTTAAGCATTATTTTCTCTCGGTTGAGTTTTGGGCCAAATTTAAGTTGGACCTGTTGATAACCCTGCTTGGGAAGCTAATATGGCACTGCCAACCGCCACTTTTAGCATTACCTACAACCACAGACTACCTCCACTAGACGGAGCATGTTGAGCGGCGCGCGCTCACATCTGATATGTTCAATTGTATAGCATTACGACATTACGCGACCGGCCGCTCGTTCAGTTGCGACCATGTTTCTGACTTGTGTGTGCACCAAACGTGAAATAAATATTTCTGTTCAATCCGACGACAATCTCGAAACGTAAAATGATAAAAAAGATGTGAAACACACGTTGTATTAGTAATATCTACCGATATTTAATCGCACATATGCGTGGTGAGCTCGTGTCGTATGGCATGCTCCGTCTAGTGGAGGTGGTCTGTGCCTACAACAATCATTTGAATTATGTAAGTATAATCGTCTTGGTAACATATAGGATTTAATCAATGATTGTTTTTCTTAGGTATTTAAGTAAATAGACGTTATTTATATGCATCCAGTATGTAGGTAATTAATTATTAACTAGCCCTATATTAGCATTTTTATAGTTTTATATACTAATTACAAGTAGAAGTAACAATTTCATTAGTAGTTAGTTATCATTCCACAAGTAGGTAGGTAGGTAGTTATCCGAAGTCCAAAATATTACATCAGTTTATAGGCATAGAACAACTCAATATTCGATGAGGACCGTATGAATAGAAGTGAGGGCAAACGAGAACAGTCAAGCCAAACTTTTCTCTTTGGGCGAAAGTTTGTGATGTGAACAGAAACCCGGGGCGCTCCCGCGGGACGTCGCACATGCATGTTTAATGGCGTCCTAGAAAGGTCAAGAGTCCGACTGTGTAGAGGTAGTGAATACATTATAAACTCGAGGGCGTGCTCGGCGGACAGGCGTGCCGTGACAGCCTCTTTCCAACTCCACGAACACTACTAACACGCCGCGGACAGGTAGTTTGTAGCTGTCTCTCAAACAAATTAATTGTGTCTTAGTTTTGAGTGGTAACGAGGGAGCAACTCTGAACAAACTTGGGAAGGTACCGAGTATAAATGCCGACTCCGCCGCGCCGGCTCAAATATTCCGCCGTGAAATGGCAAATTTTTGATGCGACGTTGACTGACGATTAATACGATGGGCCTCCGCGAAATTGAAAACTTTAGCGTTCTGCGAAGCAATAAATCTCTTTTATGTTAGAATAGATACAGTTGTCAACGGCTACTGCAATCTCAGTCAGTAATTATGTTTTGGTTAAGGCTTTTCAAGAAGTTTCATCATTTTTCTTAAGCTTCAAATATTTCAACAGCCAAAGCAATATTTTTGAACATTTAGGCATTATAGGATTTTCAATTAGATATTTGCAATATTGGCGCCAACCACAGAAATATATCGAGATATAAGGAAAGAGTGTATGTACCTCGCGTGCTAAAAAGAAGTGGCGGCCACCTACTTTGAATGCCGTTAACTTCAGTTTCCGTGAACATTATTAGCAGATTTGATAATAATGGTATAATTAATTGTTCAAATACCACCAAATGAAATGGAAAATGTTTGTTTTCCATCACTAAATTACACTTTTGGCGTCAAACACCAAGCGAAAAACGCTACACGCTTACTTGCCATACAAATCGACGAACTGTTTCCTTCTATCTCGATATATTTCCGTGGCGCCAACGTAATGTATGTGTGTGTGTGTGTATATAGTATATGCAATACAGCAATATATTAAGTAAACCCTTTTGTTCAAATCCCCCTTTTGTTGAAATCCTTGTCTGAATTAGATTTCACCCACTGTTCATCATCTTGCAAGATTTGTTTATGCCAATATTTTATTTTATTTTATTTGTTCATGGAGAACCAACAGCCTTAAAAACTAAACAACAATTAAAGTAGTAGTAGAGAGCCAATTATAGGAACTCACTTATGGTGACAAAGTACCTATTATTTAACATTAAGTTAAATAGCACGCACAAATTATAATATGAAGTATACTTAAGACAATCACAAGTAAATTTCAATAAAATACATACCTTTTGGTGGATTAATATTCAGCGCACTTCTAAAAAGGCTCTCCTCGTCGTGCCAGTCGAGGTTTCTTCTCATAGTAGATCCACACATGGCAGACAACATCAACAACAAGGTAAGCATAAATACTCGACTCCTTGCTTCGCTTTTATGCCATCCTCGGGTCAAAGCGCCTGCCCCCAAGCCAAGTAGTAAACAGAAACCGACACTTGGTATATACAATACTCGTTCCGCAACCACAAATCCAACGTAGAATAGGACGTTGCTGGCTGGAATAAACGGCAGACCCATTAACGCCATAGACATGAGCATTGCCACTTGAGGGCTGCGATAAACTTGTCTGTGCACCGGCTCCACCTTCGACTTATTGTGCTCCATCGGGCACACACAGGCGGAGTGATGCATCATTGTGTTGTTGTTATTCATGGCTCGGCATGCACTGGTGTGCTCCTCCGTCAATGCGTGTTTACAACCATTGCAAGGGCATAACTGCCGCTTAGCTGAATTCTCCTTGTGGGGTACATGGTGGTTTTTTCTGTCTACGGATTCCTGTCTATTATACTGTTTGCAATTGTAATTCCATTTGTGCTTATTTTTACAATTTTGTTTCTTATAATATTTTACTTCTTTGTATAAATTTTCTTGACGTTTCTTAAATTCCGTGACTATTGCACGCCATGTCACTTTGGAGATAATGACGTAAAAAATTATGGTAGAAATGTTTCGTTGGTCGAAAAGCGTTGTTATTCGTGGTACAGCGTCCATAGACCAATCAAAACTTAGGTGAAATGGGTATAAAAGTAGGAAAAAGTTGAAAACCGGAAGATAGGCGAAGGTGTATGTTCTGGTGAGGAAGGAAGGATCGCGCGAGGCGGGGTTGTCAGCGGCGGCAAAAGCCGTCGGTGCGCCCGTGAGCCGCAGCCGCCAGTACAGCAGCGCAACTCCACCCATCCCCAGTGCGCACACGCTCCGCCATCGTTGCTGAAACAAACAGAAAACTGCTGTGAATCATGAGGGTCGGAAATATTCACTTTTAAGTTTTCAGTACCCACTCATATTCAACTAACGTAATATTGGTTTTGTCAGAATTTATCTTGTATAAGGTTCGAAAGTACAAACGATTCTAAGTAATAATAAGTAAATATTCTAAGAAAGCCCGACCGCGGTGTATTTTAAAAGTGCATGAAATCCGCAATTTTGTTTATTTTAATGAATTTTATACCCAGTGACTTGTAGTAGGTATAAGACGGTATTACTTGACAAATTTCATAGTTCTAGGTCAAAGGAAGGTACCCTTTGAATTTTGGTTTCCCTGAAATTTACGTTTTTTGCGGCATAAACGGCCGTATAATTTTTCACATTGACTTAGAAGTTTTATTTTTTTACAGCTTCAAGGGACTATAGACCTGAGTATATGGTTTTAATTTCAACTCGATACCTCCACGAGTTCCCGAGACAAAGGGTTTTGACAGAAGGACAGACAGACAGACAGATGGACAAAAAAGTCATCTTATTTATAAGATCAAAATGAAAAAGGTACGGAACACTAAAAATCAAAAAGCTAATAAGCTAAGAAAAAATCATGTTCACTTTTTTGAAAACGCTCAATAGGGCTTTGTCCCTGATGACACACTTGTTAGAATCCGGCCTTAATTACAATAGATCACGTTTAATTTTCAATATACATATTTGGTCTTTGCATCAATAATCGTAACAAAGCTACTTTTCTATCATCTTAAGACGTCAACTGCTGAACGTAGGTCTCCCCAAAGACTTCCACAACGAACAGTCACACGCCTTTTACCTCCATCAACCGCCGGCGACAACTTGCTTTGGATAGAAAAACTAAATTTTAGCATTATATTTTCAAATAGACTCCATTCGAGAAACATTTTTCACATTCAATTTTTATGTTTGGATATATTAAAAAAATATTAGACGATATTGATTGGTTTTTTATTTTATTTTTTAAATATTCATATGGTAAAAATGACTCTTCGGAATGATTTCGTTTCATTCGTCTCCCTGAAAAAAATTACATTTTGTAGGTTATAAAACTAGCTTCAGGTTATCAGGTAACCTATATTATATCTATTTTTTAATTTTATCTTTTGCAATTTTTCTAAATCGCGAAATGAAATAAAGTGCGTTAGGAGAAGTAACTTTTCGGAATGCAGTTTGCAATTACTGTAGTACTAGACTTCGATGAAGTCTTTTTACGTGTGCACTTTGTATATAGTAATTCAGATCATAAAATATACTCCTACAAAATGTTCCCTAACTTGTGGCCGCGAAAATTTTGCTTCAACCGAAACTTGATTGATCACCATACTCCAGGAATTCATTAATATCTGTCAAAGAAATTGCTGCAATGTTTCGGAATTATGGTAATTTTTTACAATCTTTCAATATACACGATCATATGAAAAGGCGTCTTTAAATCTCCGAGAAGATGTATACTTATTACTTTACTATGTTTCATGGAAAAACCCTTTGGTAGGTAATACAAACACGGTCTTATTGTCTTGACATTTGAATAAGCTAATGCTATTAAATTAATATAACGTCAAATGTTTAGTACTTATATGTATCTGTAAGTTTATTATATATTTTGTTTCAGTATAGAGAATGAATACTGAGTCATCTACCTTACAGCCCTGGTTTCACTTTAAATACTTTCTATTTATTTTCTTACATGAAGGGAGCTGCGAGGAAAGTATCTTATGCCATTCCTGGCCATAAGGTGGCTTGCTGGCCAGGTGTAGACATAAAATGATGTACACAACACGGGAGGTAATAAAAAAAGCCCTCGGTCGCATATTTACGTCCCTCGCTTGCAGCTCGGGCCGCAAACTTCTGCGATCTCGGCCTTTCTTTGTATTACCACCCTAGTTGTGTAATGTACTATTATGGATGCCGAAAAAACAGTAGTTGCGTACGAGTATGAAAAAGCCGTAGAAGCGACCCTTAAAGACGAGTGGGTAGAGTTTTTCTTAGTAGGTTCATCAAATGCAACGATCTATTTATGTAAACGGACAGTAATTGCTTTGAAGAATAATAAAATATGTCACTTGCTAGTTTGCTCAGTTTTTGATTTTCTAAAAACTTTTAGTACGACCCTCATATTTACTTCTAATTCGTCCAGACTAATATCATATATGCGAAAGGAATTCTCTCTGTCCGCTTGTTACGTTTCACGCCTTCACCGCTCAAACCATTTATATGAGAAAAATTTGGTACGGACGAAGATAGTTTGAGACCCTGGAAAGGACAAAGTATAGTTTTAATCCTGGAAAACATCCTCTGAAAAAGGGGGTGGAAGTGTGTATGTGGTATCAACTATTTCTCAGGGAAGTGATATAAAACTCTAATTCTACACAAACGAAGTAGCGGGCAAAAGCTAGTCTCCCATAGTTGCTTCTTTGTTCTCTATTTTGAGATGTACAATAAAGAGTACTGTAACGCGGTGACTCAGACGTGGAGAGAAACGAGCGAAAAACGGAACTTGTCTTTATTATAACCGAACACTAATCCTACGTTACAAACAACAGCTACCAAGTAGGGCTCCGAACTACTGACTTGGGCTACCAAAGCCAGTTAGTTGGTACTCTTACTGGGGGCGCTGAATTTACGATAAACTATCTAGCTACGTAATTCCCTACGGCTTCTCAGTATGGCTCCGAGTTAAGTCTGGGTTACCAAGACTTCACTGGTACTCATACGGGTCGCTAGATGAGAGTCGATATAAAGTAGACATGAGTAGTTCCTGAATGAAGGATTCAATTGAAGTATATCAGTTGTTATAACTCTTTCATTCACTAGTTCAGTTGAGATTCATATAGTTCAGTAGTTCATTTAGTTCAGTATATCTTGGCGTTCGTTTTCACTCACCTCACGGTCGACCGAGAGAGAAGACAGATATGAAAACGAGTCACTTAGCTTCGCTTTGTTCTGTTGACACGAACAGAACACGAACGCACCCGAGTTTGACCGAATGCGCAAGGGCTTGTCTAGCACTGGCGCGAAGCGATCCTTCGAATCGAACGATACATGGGAAAATAGTCTCTATATCGAGGGAGTATGACAAATATTGGCTTCCAAAATTGCTTTGTTATGATTTTGGCAACGGTAAAAATAATTTTGTTGCTTCAAAACAAATTCTCAATTGTTTGTGATTTGTTGATGTTTTTTCGTCTACTTTAGTTTCAATAATTATAAAATTGATACATGACGCGTTACCGAGTTATCGTTAATACAAAAATATTTTCTGTGGTATTAAAATTATTTTAGAAACATCATAAGCAATCAATAAACAGTTCAATATTCAGGTACAAAATCATCAATTTTAATGAAACTGTAAAATTTTAATGAAAAAGTACTTATTGTTGGTACTTATTACAAATTTTGATTTTTTTAAATTTACGGCGTGTATTGTATATTGCAGTCATTCGTGATTTACCTAACGAAAGAAACAAAAACGCTAACTGACACAAAATGATTCGTGAATTACTGAACTAGTGAGCTAGTAATTTCAATCCGTGTCACTCCTTCAATAGTTCGGTACTTCATATACGTACGACTGATACAGTAAACCAAATCTATATCAAATGAAGTAGATGGATCTGTTGAGCTACTGAACTAAATGAACTACTGAACTAAAAGAGTGATAGATATACTTCAGTATGAACGAAAGAAGCATATCAATCTTTTCTTTTTAGTGACACATTTTGCGCATGTCTAATATAAAGCAAAAATCACTTAAGCTATTTATGTATTCTGAGTTAGACAAACGTTAGCGTGATGTAATTCGATGCCAACGCCATCTAGTAGATTATGAGATCAAACAACATAATACTTGAAATTCTTAAGCCTACTTATATTTTCTACGTTAGACAACCGTTCGCGTGATCTATTTCGACGCCAGCGCCATCTATGGAATATTGGGTCACTTAAGATAGTACTTCTACTTGCCGCTGGATGGAGTGAGCTGTACTCGCAATTAGCGAAATAAGTTAGTACTTCTACTTGCCGCTGGATGGAGTGAGCTGTACTCGCAATTAGCGAAATAAGTTAGTACTTCTACTTACCGCTGGATGGAGTGAGCTGTATTCGCAATTAGCGAAATAAGTTAGTACTTCTACTTGCCGCTGGATGGAGTGAGCTGTACTCGCAATTAGGGCAATAAGATAGTACTTCTACTCGCTGCTGGATGGAGTGAGCTGTACTCGAGATTAGCGGAATATTATCTTTCTTACAGTACCTATTTATAATGCCGGTTGATTAAAGGTTATAATTCGATTACATCAACCTTAGGGGTGCTATTGTCCCGTATTATAAATAAAGACAAATTACAAAGTAAAAAATAAGAAAACTTCACATCCATTCATTGAATGAGTCTGCTCTCCTATGCCAATTTCAATTAAGCTGCTACTAAGTATAGCAACAACTTAATTAAACACACTCGGGATCATTAGGCACAATAAACCGCTCCAAGTACGCCAATATCTATTATCAATATTACAATTAATAGCGTAATGACTTTGAGAACACAGGGATAGGTATCTATTGAACTAATTTCATCTAGTATACATTTTCACAAAAAAGCACTAAGCCAGAAGCTTATTATGTGTTAGACATTTAAACTGTACTAGGTACTTTTGCTTATTAAATATAAGGTTATATTTTAGTAAGCGCAAATATTTTACGGACAGGTTCAGCAACATAAATGAAATATTTTTGTGAAATAACTTTAAAAATTCATACGCTAGTTTTCAAGAAAAACTCCAAAAACCATTTTGTAGAGATAGTAAAATAAAACATCCTGTGTATCGCGGGGCGCGGGAACGCGAGGAGCAAGTGCTCCTCGCGGTCCGGAGGAAAGGCATAGATCGTGCTCGGATGTGTGCGCGTGAACAGGGGCGTCACATCCAACATTTAATGTAGGTAATTCGTGTAATTAATGGAAATGACTGTCAGGGTGGTCTTCAATTATTTTTTGTTAAGAACAGTTGAAAAAAAACTAGCCTGTATTTTTGTTTTTTAATGGTTGGCTCTTGTTTCTCTGATATAATTAAAGGTTCTGTTAAAATATTTGCACTTACTAAAATATAACCTTATGGCGACATCAGCTTTTCGAGGCCCTTTTGATTTTGCATACCTATACTATATTATATTATATATAGTATATTGGAAAGGCCCCTAGCACCGCCACTGCTAACGGTTCCAGTACCGTGTCTAAGTAAGTGAATTTTGGCGTCCGTCTCTGTATGTAACTCACGAGAACACTCAATTCCGAAGAGGCATAATTTCGGAAGCATAATTATTCCGAATACTATTTTGCACAGAACGATGATTTTGCCTCAAACGTTGTACTAAGTATTGAAATGCAGAATAATTTCCATAAACAGGACTGTTTCTACGAATCCTGCTTTCACAAACCCTACAAATAATAGTGCTATTTATAAGACCTGCATAATTATAATTCTAATAAAAGTACTCAAGCAGTTGTATTTAAGTGTTTTTCGTGAAACATTTCCTTAATATTCATCAAGAGCTAAGAGATTTAATTTATATCTTAGTGATATGAGGTATGACACTTATCATGAGAGGTGTAATATCTGCAGAGAACTGTAATAATGTTAATCCACAATGAAGGCGCCCGATAAAATTGATTTACAGCCGCATGGAGACGTCCCTTTAGATTATTAAATTACCAGAAGCACCTACGTCAACCCTTAGTCTAAATACGTATGTATATAATAGAATGATTAATACTAAAACACGATTAGTTATTATAATCTATTTAAAGTGGCGTTATTACGAAAGTTTGTAGGATTATTTAGTGCAGGGTTCCGATAGCGAGTGGGAAGGTGCTGGCTTGTTAGTTGGGGAAGCTCGTGGAAAAGATTTATGAAGGTACCGCGTCCCCTGCCCGGTGGAGCCCAGGGGAAACCCTCAGAACTAACGACGCCGGTTCGGATTTCCAGCACAATTTACGCCACCATCGGCCTCGTAGGTGGCAAGCGCTCTCCGCGGAACTTGACGCGCAAAATTAGTTCAATCGGAACACGGAAACTGAATTATAGATGATTCTTTTCTCACTCTGGGGATTGAGCTCTTTCGGAATGAAGATTCATTGGCTCTTTAACTTGTTTATCGAAGTTGTAACACTTGTTATAATAAGGGCAACAACAATACCTTCAGTGTGGCCTCTGAGTACCTACTCTGTACATTAATTGAAATGAGTCTGTAAATATAAATGTTTTTATTTTGGGACACATTCCGTTGGCTAGACGAATACGTTTTCCCATAATGTCGAGCAGTTTTTGGAGCTAAAACAAAGTTGTTGTGAACAAGAAGTTATAATAAGCTCAGAACTTTTGAGTGCTTGAAAGCACCCTTCAAATATGTGACGAAATTACATGCGTAACTTGACTTCTTAATGGACAAAGCTGACAAGAAAAAAGCAAGGGAAATAATGACACATTTTAGCCGCAAAGTTGACATTTAGTAAGTAAACCTTCGAGACTGAATAAAAAAGTACTCATGAGGAATAAAAAGTATAACATCCTCGTATCAGCACATAGGTATAGGTACACAGACAATACGTCACTAATAAGATATGAGCAGCTCACATTCATTTAGGAACCCCACGCTGCGCTCAAGGACTATTGCGCTGGCAGCAACTTGAAGTCAAAGCAAATAACTTAATGAAATAAGCGAGCGAGCTTGGCCTAGACGTCAGAGGGGCGCTTATCTGGAAAATTTACTGGCTGGCTGACATTACCATCCTCGCCTCGTAAATGCCGGCTCATTTGCCAGTCCTTTTGAAAAAAACCCGCGGCTTTAAAAGCAACGAATCTGCATCGCACGCCGGTGTCAAAAATGCACGACGCTCTAATAACACTTGCAGCTCTCAAAGTAAACATAAACAAACTAGCTCGTGCGAGTATTTACGTACGTTTTAGGGAGAATCATAAAACGAAGAATACAGCATCACCGATGCCTCGCTGATAGGTTTTTGTTTTTATCGGTGAAATGCGCACATCAATCCTAAGGCAAATTGGACAGCATCCGATAAACTTTATATCGAGAAATAAAGTTTACTGGATTACTGTAGGCTAATCTCGTCCCTAATAAAATTTGACTCGTGAACACTAACAACAGTCCATAATCGGAGGTCAAGCTTCTGTGGTCCATCGCAATCGAAGCGACAAGCGGTCTGGCCTCCGAATACGAACTGTTATTACACGTTCAAGGGTCAATCTCTTAATATAATTGGACCCAAATAACTGGCTGACAGCAAAATTGTGAATTGCGTTACAGATGTCATCGCTTTTTAGCTTTTTCTTACGTAATGAATGATTAAGATTAACAAAATTAGATTGAAATAACTTTATAAACCTAGAAAAAATAAGCAAAAATCTTAACCTAGAAAAATCACAAGATTACGCTGTACATACAACAAAACTAATATGAGATGTGTGGTTACTCATCGAGAACGACGGCTTGGAAGGTATCCGTAATTCAGTATGTGAGTTTTCTAAATTAGCTTACAGTCTCACCTACGAATCAAACCAAACACGCGTATCGGATTAAGGCGAAAAACTTTCCGAAATCCTTTCAGCAGCCTAATCTAAAAAGGTATCGATAAGAATACTTTCCGCCGCTGACGTCTACCAGCGCCGAAATATACTAGAACGTTAGCAATTTCCGAGTTCTAATGCACTGTCATTTCAGGCCGTTTATCGGTTTCTTTATGTATTCGACCCCTATGAATCGAAAATGTTGTGCTAACAATAAATCCAAGCCATGGTACAAAAAACCAGCTGAATGTTTTTTCCGAGACCAGACATGGTTACATCACGATAATGTCGCGCCATTAATAAAGAACTTCAATAATTTAGGATAATGCTATACCCTAAATAGATTTGAAATACGAGTAAATTACCGGCCCGCGATGTTTGTACATGTTATTCGTTTATTTTGATGACAAAAATATCATGTTTAATAACTCAACATTCCGTTTTTTAGAAGCAAATAATTGGAAAAGAAACGCACCCTGCTAGGTTAATTTATTTTCACAAAATGACAACATGATTATGACGGCATCATGTCTAAGGTCATCATCAGCTATCTTGGGAAGGACATACACCTACCTGGTTTTTTTGTATTATGCCCGGCCCTATGTTTCATAGCTAACCTAAGGAGTTTACTGTTTGAACATTTTTACCTCAAATTCAAAGTTCTTTATTTTTCAATTTAGGCATATTGTCTAGTAACAAAGGACGTACCTAAGTATGAAATATTTTGCTCTTCTCTATTTCCCATAAAGCAAGGCTAAAAGTTTTCTCGGCGCTTTTTTATCAGTAGGTATAGTATACCTTTTTGAACTGCAGCTAGTTTCTAAGGTTACTTAGGGTATTAAGCCCTTCTGGAACGTATGTTACCGTCTTTACATATTAGGCCCATCTGGCTTTATTTTAATTTGGATTTTTTAAAGTGGACAACATTAATTCTGACAGAGGAAGATTATGTTTTTCTCATTGGCAACCACGAACACTGAAAAGTGTCACGGAACGTAAGAATGTAAAAATAAAGTACCTAATATAAGCGACTTCATCTGATTGTGTTGTTTTATTACAATATTTATTCTGTTCTTTTATTTAAGGAAATATGTTTTTAGGAGATCCACTAAACCTATTATATCCTACTTATATGTATTGTAAATGTGAAAATTGTTGAAGATGTTTGGATATTTAGATATTTGTTACTCAATAACGTCGGTAACCATGGAACGGTTTTAGATGAAACATGGGACATTTTAAATCCCAATAAAGATTTTCCTTGGGGTAATAAGAATGGCGTGGTCGAAGCCGCGGGTAAATGCTAGTGCTAAAGCTTTTACTTCACTATAATTTTTCGTTGCTTGCATAAAGGAAGATAATTTAAGACAGCGTATTAGTCGATTTCTCATTGCTGTTCTTATGTTACTAAAGAGTACCTACTACTGATACATGATTACACCTTTTGAACTATAGTAAATAAAATATATTACCTAAGGTTAACGGTTTAGGAAACACGACACCCAGCAAACAAACTCCTCATTAGTCTTGTTAAGAGCAGGCAAGACACTGACACCGCTTCGCTAGATCTACATACATGAAACATCAACGAAGCGTCGGGGCCACACGTTATGTCCAATTTGTAAAATTACGGGAATTTGTGGGGTAAACCAGTAAAAGCTTTCAAAGACGAAATAAGTCACAAATAAAAATGTAGCCCCCGAGATACCTTAGCCATAAACTCATAAAGTCACCGAGGTGGGCGACGGAGGCGAGGGGTCCATTAACTTTAATGCCCTCATAACTACATGACGAAATCTCTGGAACAGGAAAAAGCTTTTTTAATTCCGACCACCACATTACCAGAGACAAAGAAATGTACATTTGTTTTTTTTTTTAACCTTAGTTAAGCATCTCATTTTTGTAAAATACTCTGTTCTTAGAGTCAGACTACGCTAAGTCTGCAGAGGTCGAAAAACGGTTTTATTGCAAAAAACACACATGGCAACATCACAAGCAAGATTATTAATTAATCTTGATACTTGGCAAATATCTTTCCGTTTAATAAGTATATAATGTGTACATACATAATCAAATAAATATTCGGGACAGTCTTGCACAAATTGACGAAACTAAGCAATGGTTGTATACATACACATAATTTAAATACATTGAAATTATCTAAGACCCTGGAACAGATTGCTTAATTTGTTTGAAACTGGATCGATATGTACAAGATTTACCCAGATATTTATTTTAGTAGGTATGTATGTAGACACATTTTGTAATAAACGGAATAATTATTGCCAAGGATCAAGATTACTTAATCCTCTTGCTGTAGTTTCCGCATGTTGCCATATATATTTTTTAAAAAAACCTTTTTTTGACCTCTGCAAACTTAGCGTAGTCCGACTTTAGTACTAAACTCCCGCAATAGACTTATTGTGATAAAACGTACGTAATGACCATTATTTACCTGTTCTATTTAAAAAATATTTTCTTTACGAAACTACAAGTTTATAGATAGAAAGAGCCTTTAGATTAAATTCATCCTCACGAATTCTCTCTTTAATAATATACAATATCTTACAGTATATTATAAAATATCTCTATCTACCTTAAAGCAAAATAAATTATAAAATATTTCTATGTAGCTGATGATATGAAAATGATTATTTCTGAGCCAAATGAGAAAGTACAAAGGTAGCTCTCTGGTACGCCGTATACACATTACCTACGTTACAAAAATTCGCTTAATTCCTGGAAGCTTAGAGTTATAGTCGATCGTCTGGGGAGCCCTTAGAGAAAACATTACTAAATCTATGGATTGTTCACTTATACTGATGCCAAGAAAAGGTTTTGTTTTCAAATAATAAATAAAATGTACCCATGTAACGGTAATCGGGATTACCTACCGTAAAATAAGGCGGAACAAAAAACCTACCTACTTTTACAGCTAACTTCACTTTTACCCCTTGCCAATAACGCTTGTCGTTTGGGTCTTATGAACATCATATTTTTGTCAGTGGGGATACAATAACATAGGTAATTTAACTATTATTATTGAGATGCAATTTCGTTTAAACTAACATATTCTTATAGTCGTAACCAGGTTGGTAAATGGTGCTATTCAAGGCACGTATTTTCAGAAGCAAATAATATTATAAGAGAAATCGTGTCTGCTGGGAACGGAACTTTATCGCTCTTCCGATGCCGTATGTTTATAGATAGGTACCTATGCTGTCAGTCGACTCAATCATTCTTCACGGCCCGTTTTTTTGACAGCGCACGTATAACGTCGTAATATTAAAACATTTTTTGTCTGACAGCAACCGCAAATTATCGAGAAAAGTTAACATCAGTTATAACGGAAGAAAAAACGAAGAAGTTTAATCTACTTATACAAGCTTTAGCTACTTCAGAGTTTCCATAAGATCATCAGACATAAAAATTGGAATAACTGACATTAAAAATGATATACTTACATTTTTTCGTAAGTCTACTTATTTACATTTGCGTCTAGCAATAAAGTAATAATGTAATCAGTAAATTTAAGTGACTTTCGTTTTTAAATAGTTATTAACTTTCATATTAACGTTAGTATTAATACAACCACTGTTATATGGAAGAGCGAGGATTCCTGACACAGGTTCACGCCTAATAGGAAGCCTCGATAATTTTATGTACCTACCACCTAATGTTATAATGAAATAAACTTATTATTATTGGTACGTATATCTTTATTTGCTTAAGTTAGGTTTTTTACAATATATTATATAAAAAGTAAAATACAAAATGAAAATACAAAACATAAACACATTATAAAAAACCTAACCTAGGGTGCCGCCGGCAGCGGGGCGGGGCTTAGGCTACCGGTGGTTAGGGCCGCAGAGAGAGGAACCTCCTGACGATGCGCGCCGTGTCCAGAAGAACCGCTTTCTGTATCTGACCTGATCCAGCCTTCTAGCGAGAGTCTCTTAAGATGGCGATCGAGACTCTTCGCTATAAGCCCGTTCGCCGAAACGACTATCGGAACAATGATCGTCGAATCAACATCCCACATGGCGGTAACCTCGTGAGCCAAGTCAAGGTACTTGCTGAGCTTGTCCTTCTCGGCTTTCACGAGGTTCTCGTCATGGGGGATGGTAACGTCGACGAGCACTGTATTATTATTATTACATGTAAACACAGGTGGTACAGTACATATTATAAAGAGCTTGTATTGTTTTGCCTTGTATTGCCATTTGGTATAGGTACAAATATTGTCGTCATGACAATATAATGCAAGGCAAACTAAATATAAGCAATCAATTCAAATATGTTTCAGTTTTAGTCACTGATTAAATAGCTATTTATTAAATGTTGTGTGAATGTAATAATTGTGTTTAGCTCGACTGTCACATACATGTAGTAGCCATTAGGGAATGCCGGGTACCCGAGTAACCGACTTTATTTAGAATCCGGTAAAACCCAGGTATTTTGACTCAGAACCCGGGTAAAAAAACCTAGTAATTAATAAAACTGATGCATCTATCGTTTAATTTTAATGGTAATAAATAAAATCTAACGTCGGCCGCCTTAAGGCGAAAAATCATCACATGTCTGCTTATCTTACTTAACGCGGCCGACAATACCGGCAAGTTTATTGTAGGTAATGCAACCCGGGCACCCGAAACCTATATTTAGAGTCGGGTAATACCCGGGTTTGATATTTGGCTACTAGGGAATGCAATAGGTACCCACCTATTGCATTCCCTAGTAGCCACCGTCACCCTCTCCTCGCACCTCTAGCATTCCCCGGCTCTCAATTTACGTGATTCGAGACGGTCGGTTCTCCATGCAAACATAAAGAATGTCATTGTTTGCTTCCACGGCGATATCGATTATGTTTGGATACGCGAAATGACATGAGAACACGCAAAATGCTAAAAAAATATACATTTTTAGCAAACATCGATCTTTAGACTCATAGGGCGTAAGCTCCATTAGAACCTACGGCGTTTACGTCCTTTGAGTCTAAAGGTATCGACATATGGTTTCAAAACATGATAATAATAGGTGCTGACCTCAACCGGCCGATTGCATGTTAATTCTGTTCTTTTGAGACTTTTCATGTCATTTCGCGCAGACAAAACGTATCAAGCCAAATTGGAGACGTGGAAACAAATGTTGACCCTCTTTGTGTTTGTATGGAGAACAGACCGACCCGAATCACCTTAAGTTAAACATTAATAAATCCATCCCTTCAAGGGAAAATAGGCTCTTATTACATATCATCACTACATAGCATAAAACAAAGTCGCTTTCTCTGTCCCTATGTCCCTATGTATGCTTAAATCTTTAAAACTACGCAACGGATTTAGATGCGTTTTTTTAATAGATACAGTGATTGAAGAGGAAGGTTTATATGTATAATA
This sequence comes from Eudemis profundana, assembly GCA_947034925.1. Lineage (NCBI taxonomy): Eukaryota > Metazoa > Arthropoda > Insecta > Lepidoptera > Tortricidae > Eudemis > Eudemis profundana. The sequence continues at coordinate 25,969,256 of OX344796.1, read as the reverse complement.
CATGCATAATATAATAGAGAAAAACCGTGCGAAGCCGGGGCGGATCGCTAGTCTGTAATAAAAGCAATTATACCTCGTATCCATTACAACGCTCTGCTATATCCTTAAACGCTAGGCAGTTGGTATGATTCGGCATATTACGTCCGCCTGGTAAATAAAGGTATACCAGTATTTACTGTGACAGTCAATGTCAACAGCCTGCTCGCTTTGTACCGACTTAGAAGGTAAACAAGGGTAATCCGCACCGTCTCGAGACCGCGGACACTTCGATACACATTTTCTGAAGGGTTACTGGGTTAATTCGCCTATTTTAAGCTTTAAGCAACCGGCTTTTCTGCGCGTAGCAGCTGAGAAAGGCATTTCATTCATGGGTGCGTCAAAGCCCCAAACTTAACTGGTATGCCGTTGAGTTAATAATTATACCTATGTATGAGCTTCTTTGTCGTACCTTGTAATCATACTCGTATTGAAGAACCCAAGACGGAATAGCAACGGCATTTTCATCATACTTACATACAGCAAAACTGTAAGAAATGAAATGTTTAGCTCTGCTTGATTACCGGAGATATACACAATGTTAGAGTTTAATGTTATTTGAAATGAACTAATTGTAATTCTAATTAATATAATTTTATACAATATTTAAAATCACTAATTTCATAACTCAGGAATGACTGGCGAAAGACCCTCCAGTCAACTTAAAACTTGACGTGGTAACGCACGCGTTCGTGTGTAGCAGTCATAAAATTATAACAAATTTACAGGGAAACTTGAAAACTAGCTGTTTATAAATTAATCACCGGATTGCAGGCACAGGACAGGATTAAAAGAAACCCGATAACGATATAATTATGTTACAAATGGCCACGGAAACATATTTTTGTTTCTTATGAGAAATTTAATCTACATAAAACAAGGACCATTAAAACATGAGGACTGTCATTCTCCATATAAAAAGCTGTTCCCCGATATTTACAACGCCATCTATGTATAAGCTTGGTATATAGAATTATATTATTTACAATTATTTAACTTTGCAAGCGTGACACAGTATTTAAATGTTAGAATTTATTTATTATTAGCTGTTTACGAACTAATGTTACTGTACTATGTTTCTTTTTTCAATTATAACATCGTTAAATGTTAAGTTTTTTAGTGCCATCTAGTTTTTGCCTGGATATCCCCTTGCGGTGGGGGCACGATCCAGAGTATGGAGAATGACAGTCCTCTTGTTTTAATGGTCCTTGATAAAATAATATTTTTTTCTATGCCGACGCCACTTGAGCTCCTCCGGGTTCTCCAAACATTTAAGAAGCCTTAGACGCTTGAAACACTCTCAATCACATGATTTAGGCTATTTTCTCTACGATTCAACATGAGTGTAGATATTTTTTCGTACCGTCGAGTTCAGGGATGATATGGTTTAATAGCGTCCAGTCGACTTGACATGCATTTTATTTGATTCCATGCTCTAACAATTGCCAAAATTTAAACTAATATCGCGTTTCACATAACATCAAACAGCCCCTCACCGTTTAAAACTCATACAAAACTATTAAATCATAAAACTCTATTCAATTGCCAGATATTATCAATACATTTATCATAATCTCAATTGAAAACATTTAAAATTTTCTCAGGCCTTTGAGTACAACTAGCACTAGTTAAAACGTAATTATTATTTAACTGAGTGTCTACAGTAACTTTCAGATGGCGTTCGATTTGTTTTACAGTGAGTTAAACTTTCATGAAAACTCCGGGATTTTGCTTCAACTACAAATCGGCCAGGCGAAACAGGGAAAGCGCATTAAACACTTACTTAGATTTTATTTTTGGTCCACACTGTCATAAATGTTTACCAGTTAAACTACGAAATTTCTTACTCCTTGCGAATAATTGCCAATGTAAGACGGAATCGTAATTTAGCATTTTAGCAACTATATTATATTTTAGCTGAGTATAGGTTCCTGACCAATATTATGCTTTAGCTTTAGTTTTGGAACGTATTGCAAAACGCCGTAAATCGAAATTCAGAATAGTTTTCCAATACATTAAGAAGACAATTGTGAGCGTGTATCTGATGCGATGAATTGAATGAGGTATGTAAGCACTAAGCACTTTTTATAAATGGAAATTATCAATTATAGTTTGGGAGGCACGAGTGAAATGTTCATCTGATTTCCTCATGAAAATGCTCTGTTTCTCCATTATTTCGGTCTACTTCCAGTCACAAATCTCAATGTCTGGCACCCCAGAGTGGTTGCGTTTGCCTAGGGGAGGACCGTAAACTTGCACAAAATTCTGGAAAATATCTGATCGCCTCAGGGGTAGTTTTGGGCTTAATCTATCGTTTTTTTTTTGTATTAGTAATTTCGAGGTAACATTGCCAGAACAGTAAGGCGTTGCAAAGTACCTGCCAGAAGGTCGTGAAGTTTTAAAATTGGGGTGCAAATTTTCCTGATAGCGTCCAGGCTGATTCTTATGTTGTTGTATACTCCCCAAAATATAAATTTTGGAGAATTAATAATGCAGAACTAGAGCATTTGTATAGGGTATATTTAGAGACTGTACAACAACATATTATGTAGCAGTCACACACATATGGTCTCATTCATATACTAATTAAAAATCCGAACACAGCAACGTTCTGGAATCGCCAAAACATAATTTGAGTATCATTGTGGACATAACATTTTATTACACAAATAAAGCCTGAACTCTGCCTGCGCCAGCAGGAAAATCGCGAAAACCACTAGTTTTAATGCAAATTGTCGGACTTAATGGAATGTTAATGAAAAACAAATGGACCGCGTAAAGATCATCAAGAATTAAAATGGCGGGACAAATTTCAAGAGCAAAGTAGAAGCCTGGAAGGAAAGTACCAACAGAGTAAGTAATCTCCGACTATATTGGTCTAAACTTGTAGTCGATTCTAGTGCTTTATTTAGTAAACAATCTATAGACATACAAACATACAAGGCAAACAACATAACTAAATCCCTTGTTGCATGTAGTAGCGTACGGAATGTATAGGTACCTATGGAACTTATGGCGGACGTCAAACTACCTATACGGATAGGTTACTACTACATTCAAGAAGGGCATTACTTAAGTTTTTTTCCTATACTTATAACATGAAATGTATCATATCTCGCAAAACAGATTCAATGTTGCAAACTTTTCTCATTTGGGTTAATAGATTAAAACAATTTTTAAAATCTACACACAAATCATTTCTATAATGCATTGAAAAACCGCAAATTATGACATTTATGACTAACATAAAGATAAAATGTTTAGTTAGAACTTTCTTAACTCTGAAAATATTATTAAACGGTACCTACATTCAAACGTCGAACATCTCTGAAAAACAAGGCAATTTGATTTGACCTCAATTGTAATATCAGTCGATTGAAATGTCAATTGTATATATCTAAACATACTCGTATATTTACACGTATGTATGTATATGCCTATACTATACCTACATACTGTACGTACCTACTCGTAGATTATTATTTTTTACAAATTCGTTGTCAATCCGAATACCGCACCTATAATATCTCTGTTTACACTAATGGTTGACTGGTAGAGAATGCCTCATGGCATTAAGTCCGCCATTTGTAGTATCTTGTATTGTGCAATAAAGTTTAAATAAATGATTGTAAACAATTTTGACAAATCTCGCATGTCACTTGACATCGAACAATATGATAATCGAGGCTAACTCTAGTTTCTCTGAATTAAAAAAATACTGTTGCGAGACATGCGTGAAAAAAAGTTTTCGTTTACCTACCGCCATTTGACATTTTTTCGCGGTATTCGAACACATCGCGGATAGCTTATAAATCAGGCATCGGAAATTCAGATGCTTTTATACCTAAAGTTGGCGCTTTCGGTCGTGTACATCAGATTCCGATTTCGTCAGATGACATGTAGGTCAGATTCCGTTTTCGGCAGATTCCATGGAGGTCAGATTCCGATTTCGTCAGGTGCCACATATGCCTGATTCCGATTTCGACAGATTCCTAATAGGTCAGATAGCATTTTCGTCAGATTCCTACTAGATCAGATTCCATTTTTGCCAGATTCTTAGTAGGTCAGATTCCGAGGTGGTCAGTTCCCTAGTAGGTCAGATTTCGAATACGTATTTGGTCAGTTTTTATTTCGTCAGATTTAAATATCTACCTCTATAACTCGATTTTTTATTTATTTTACCTCTGTAAGTTAAAAAGTACAGAAGCCTTAACCTCTATAAGTCGAACATGGGCCCATGAAAACCTCTGTAAGTCAAAGACCTCGATAAGTCGAAGCTTCGTTAGAGTCTGTGCGGAAAGAGAATAGGATTAAAATTGGGGGCGCTGTAATGCTTTTCTACCGAAGAAAAAAATATTTGCCGTATTTGCCATACTGGGTACGTTAGTTCGGTTTTTCGCCACGCCTATTCTCTTTCTGCACAGACTCTAGCACGATTTTTTAGCGTTTCCCTTGAGTTATGACGTATCGAGGTTCCACTGTAGTAAGTTTAGAGATCAACAGATAACAAGGCACAATGCCAAATTGGTGTATACTATAGTATTTTAATACGAAATTAAATATTACGTAATGATGTATCTCAATTGCTGTAGTTCATTCATCAACATTGACGAGCAAACCCTTTATCATACTAACAGGTACAGCTGACTGTGCTAGCAATGCTGGTTGCACAATGACCATTTACAGTTTTAATGCCGAGAATACCCCAGTTCAACCAAACTCAGGGTGGTCTGGCTAGCGATCTGGTTCGACCCCAGGGAACGCCACGGCCGACCACCCGGTCCGACAATTGCTACGCCCGTGTATGGGTTGCGAGTTTGTCAGCGTCAAAAAAAAAAGAGAATTTGCAGTGGAAATAATTTGAAATGAAATAATCGAGAGTAATGCGACTAGAATTATACAGATCACAGATGATATTAGAATTTTTGAATAGTTAAGGTAAAATAAGCATAAACATTAGTTTAATCCAGCTAATTATTTATCCTACACGGCTTAAAACTTATAAGCTTTAAATTATTTTTATAAGTAAAAACGAACTTATGTTACTACTTTGTTACTTTCCTCAGGGAGTCAAATATACTTTTGATGTAGTGATAGGTAAGGTATTTTGGGTAAGATCGGAGGGTTTATCGACAAGTAGAAAAGAAGTCATAGTCAGAAGGACGGGTCTTCAGTCTTTAAAGAACTAAGTACATGCCGTGCCACTTCCACCACGCATAATGTCCACTTCTTACGTCGTAAGAAGAGTACTTACATCTATCTATATTCTCGCCAGTCTCGCCGTGTTTGTGCAGCTGCGATAACACCGGTAACTGAAATATGGGATGCAACCCATTCTATTGGCTCTGGGAGCAGTAGCCCTCGCGAGTTCGCCAACCCCCATGGTTCAGCCATTTCCAAATCATTCCAAAAACTGAATCAAAAAAAATATCTACATAATTATCGAACCTGCTCACAAAATTTCACGAGAGTCGGTTGAGAAATGCGACTTGTAGAGGAGAACAGCCGGACAGCAGGACAGACATATGAAAGAGTGTTTGCCCAAGCTGAAACGGAGACGCAGACGCTTCGCTCGCGCTTGCACGGTCAACCAGTTCAATGAAAATGAATATAAGTAAACCACTGGCTTTTGTAAAAGGATATCATCATCATTACAAGCGTCTCACTGCTGGGCACAGGCCAACCTTCATGGATGAGAGTGAATGCCGTTCAAAATGCTATATTTTGTTGAAATTAACGAACAAGGTCTCGGAAAAATTAACTACATCATCCCACAAGCCCTAAGGTGTTTAAAGTTTTATGTTTCCACGAACGCCGACGGGAAAAGATGTAATAGAACCGTTTTATGAGTTTATTTCCTTGCTATCTATTTAACGCCGGCGGTGAAATTAACTGTGGTTTATTTTCATCGCTTTCCATCTTCCTGACTAGGTTTCTTTCTTAATCAGATTGGTTTATGTAATACAATTCCCTTAACTGCGTTGTGCTGGTTCATATTCATTTCAAGCAGTCTCAATTATTCTTTTACTTATAATTGAGTATGGTATATGGTCAAATAATAAAATTCCATTGAAATTATACGATGAAGTTTCAACTCGAACTCGGCACGGGCAGCTGCTAAGCCAGCCAACCGCGTTGTTGCTTCACGCAACTGTATGTGCATTATATAAAATATTCCGAACACTATTCCACGTTTTCGTTGTTCCATGTTTGAGCAATTCCGTCTGAAATACGAGGTCATTGTTGGTGGCACCGACGGCGTCAGGGACGGGAGTGGGGAGCAGGGGGGAGCAGGAGGGGCGGTGCAGCCTCTACTGAGGAGAGGGAGCACCAAACCCATTACTGTAGTAGGCGAGAAAGAAATAGGACGCTTGTGTCGAGTTCCTGTTTAAGTAATTGTGTTTCATCCATTCTTTCCCATTTCAAAGTGAAATAGTATTATTGATGAAATTTTTCACATTTCCAAAGGAGATATCGTCGTAGTTTATTGTCGACGAGGTGTTTGCGGCCAGTTTGTGGTGGCGGATCACTGGAGTATTTTACTGGGAACGCTATTGTGTATCTCTTTTATTACGCGCGGTTACCAACTTTATGATTCCTTAGAGGTACCGACTAGAGGTTGCGTATAAAGTGCGTGCAGTAAAAAAGAGTTGAAGTAGTGGGGTACCTATTTATTTTCACGACCAGCAAAACCCCACGTATAGCGCGAGTTCCAAAATTGTACAGGAATAAGTAGATTTTTTTATATAAAGTCCATGAACATCGAAACAATATTATACCTATTATGTACGAGTATAAAACTAAAGTAATTGAGCGATATCCAATTGAGCAGTTACAAATATCTATTAGAAGTATTTATTTTCCGATTAAAATGGCATACTCTCGGTAGGTTTTTTGTGAGGTAAGGATTTTTACAGCAATTTCTACATCCTATTTTTTATTTCGTTTAAATATGAGCACATTGTAAAAGGTATATAAATTAAATATCTGGTAAAGTAATCTAAATCAGTTTGATTTATTGAGAAGGGCCCGTTTCATTACACAGCAAAAAGTATAATCGCACAAACGACGGTCCTAACAAACTTAATTGCTTATAAGCAAAAGCACATTACATTGCAATCGTTGGCGACCATTAATTTTCACGCATAAGAGAATATGTCAAAAACATTTTATCGACTGGTCCGAAGCGTTCCGTACGCGATGTAAACAGATATTTAGGGAGTCGCGAGGCAGAAAAATCATTTTAGGAAAAATGTTCATTCTGTGGTCGTTGTACGTAAAAATACCGTCGAATTGGGTCAGTTTGATAATACATTACACAACTAGGGTGGTAATACAAAGAAAGGCCGAGATCGCAGAAGTTTGCGGCCCGAGCTGCAAGCGAGGGACGTAAATATGCGATCAAGGGCTTTCTTTATTACCTCCCGTGTTGTGTACATCATTTTACGGCCAGGTGTGGCATAAAATGTTTTATTGAATACGAATATTAAAGACGTATTTGTCGCGAGCTGGATCGAACCCACATATTCGACGGCTCTCGGGCTACCTATTAATATTATGTTCCCGAAATCATCAATTTAACCAGCCGCTTCATCTTTTATACGCCTTAAGCTTATCTCGGCGTTTCTATTTTAAATTATACGGCTAGGCGAAACTTAAGTTATGTTTAAATATCGTCTAGCATGTTAGTTGGTGACGAAATATATGGAGTTTGACATTAATCACTAGTTTTATGACGACCTGTAAATTTGCTAGCTAAGAGAACATTTTAAATAAAAAACCTATCTATACACCATCTAGAAGAAAAAAATCCCTTCTAGTGCAAATTGCTTAGGTACTTGTTCAATGTATCTAACTTCTATAGTTGTTATTATTATCAATATATTGAGCCTATACTATCCCACTGCTGGGCAATTAAAGGCCTCCCCATTTTCTTCTCTTCCCTATTTAGTGCTGCATCTGACCAGTCCATCAAGGAAAGATCTAGATCATCTCGCCATCGCCGGCGAGGTCTACCGGCGCACAGTGGGACAAAACGGTCATTTCCATCTCGAAAATGGTTGGAACAAAAGTCGTAGTTTTGATATAATTCTATGATAAAAGGCCTACCTGATATTATAGTGAAAAATAATATTATTAAATTTTACCGACCTTAAATTGCACTGAAACATTGAACTTCGATAATTTCATGCTTACCAGATTATCCGTTTGTGAAGTTTGACTTAAGATATTTTCTAAGATTTCCAAAGAAATATATAAGTATTATACCTTAGTATTTTACAGAAATATTTTTTATGTCTTTTTTATCAATTTTTAAATGTTTCAAGGAATTTTTCCATATTTTTTAATTTCAATTGGAAATTTCCTTGTTGCCGAAAGCTGCCGATACTATCATTTTTAGAATTCTTAATTAATCAATAATCCAAGGAAATAAAAAAAATCCTGCGTCATTTCTGCGCCATTTCGAACTAGAAGCAAAAATATCAGCCGAGCGAAAAAAGTACATTACACAACTAGGGTGGTAATACAAAGAAAGGCCGAGATCGCAGAAGTTTGCGGCCCGAGCTGCAAGCGAGGGACGTAAATATGCGATCGAGGGCTTTCTTTATTACTTCTCGTGTTGTGTACATCATTTTATGTCTACACTTGGCCAGAAAGTGGCTTTTTCCGCACACGTACCGAAAAAGCCACTTTATGGTCAGGTGTGGAATAAAAGTATATTTCCTAAACTAACTATTATTTTAACTTATTCATAGAACTATTTAACGTATGTTTATTGTTATGTTCAATATATTAGTGCAATTAGACGTTTTTTTTTCATATTTGATCAAATATCTTCCCCATGAGTATTTTTGGAGTAAGTATCTGATTTTACCACAATATTGATAACACGCCTAAAATATATCAATCCTAAAACCTACTTAAAACAATTTTATTATAATTAGTAGTTGAGACTTACTATTTATTACTTAATTAATGAACAAAAAATGAAATAAAAATATATTATATTAAAATTTTGTATGAAAAACTATGACACTTTATTTTTAACCCGATATTACTCAATAAATATAAGTTTTATAACAATCTCGTTTTGATTATATGATTGCGTAATTATTCAGTATTACGTTTACCAAATTTCAGTTATAAATCTCGATAAACAAAAAATTGCAGATTTTTGAGATGGAAATGATCGTTTTCGTCCCATGGTGCGGCGTCTTCGTTTTGAGTTTCAGGCTTCCAGTCTGTGGTGGTCTTGGCCCACAACTCATGCGGCAATCTATAGTTATATATAATAACATCGTAAAAGGCTGTATTTAAATACGTTAATTAATTTTTTTACAAAGAAGTTAACTAAAAATAAGGTGTACAAATGAAGTACACGCGATTTAATCCGTTGAAGTTGTTTTATCAATAAGAAAGTAAGTAATACAATTAAATAAATACCTACTTTTCGAAATCTTAGACGGCTTGTCTTTATGTTTTTTTTTCGGTACAAGTGGATTATGGTCCTGACCAACATTATAGGACATTTTTACATAGCTCTGCCGGAGCAAAAAAGGTACTACACTTAACTTTTTTCACCTTCGCTAAATAAGTTGCTGCCGGATCTACTAGTTAAGTAGGTAAATATATGATTATATATATATATGATTTGTGTTAACAAATTTGCGGTTTTAGACTATATTATGTTCGTGGATCAATTTAATATTTCTGTTTGGCCCAGCGGTTAACTGGTAGAGAATGCAATTATGGCATTAAGTTCGCCGTTTGTGCTTTCCTGTATTGTGCAATAAAGTCTAAATAAATAAATAAACCGAAATACACACTAAAAAACTTATTGTAACAACCTCACCTTGGACCTCACAATCAGTATAAATAGGTACAACGAGTCCTTTGTACCTCTGAGTTTCTTTTTCGCGTTTTATTTATGCAATTGTTTTGAGGGTTCACCGTTTTCCGATGCACCGGGACAGCCGCGTTGTGAACACAGATTAAATTACTGGCATCCACGCCAGCCTCGCGACACGCAGAACAAAAGGTCTCCCAACGTACGAGCGTTTGCAAAAACAAAACGCCGGAAAGGTATGCTCAAAAGCAAAACTGACGAAATTGCATAGTACTGTAAAAACTGTCGTGTTATTGAGTTTTGGCGAAAGAGAGCAGAGGCAGAAATTGTTTTAACTTTCAGGTGATTTCCTTTATACTAGAGACAAATTGTTACTTATACCTACATAATAATAGGTTTCAATTTTAATACATGGTTTCAAACCCTGATTAATTTCCATAGCTCTACTCGTACTTACCGTGGATTTCAGGCTTGATTAGGAGCACTTAGAGAATATAAAAATAAACTAAATTAGGTACAACTAGGAAGACAGTTTAAAGTTGTCATTTGCATGGGATCTGGTCAAAATAATCGATATAGTATCAAATTTAGTAATCCATTATTGCGGATTTTACTGTAACGCTGACAGTTGATTTGACAGTATTGCTGGTATTGCTATATGAGTATCTTAACTATCCAGTCGGCAGAAAGCTACTTTGATGAATGGGATAATGGCATCCAAACTACGATATACCGGGTGAAATCTATAATATGATCATACCCTGGATCCGCGGGTGCAAAAATGTGTAGTTAATTAAAAATCGACGAAGTTTATCGACATCGATAAAAAGCTGTTTTTAACCATCATCATCATAACTAAACTAATGGCTAAGTTTGAATGTGTTTAACTATGTGCAAACCTCTTTCATTTATACTCATAGAACTGAGTCGTATAGCAGAAATTCATCAATAGGTACTATAAATTGTTTGAATTTGCTCCATTTACTACAGTTGACCTAGAAAGGTCATTTAGTTGGCTAAAATGGATATTGTCGCCCAGGCGACGAAGATTGAAGTCTGAAAATGTGGAAACAATGTTGATTGTATATTATGAATATTATATTAAATATTAAAGAAGTTAATTCCTCAAAAAGTTTATTTTTGTGTATGTAGTTTTCTTCTTGAAATTACACATCGGTTGTACGTCATTTTTATCGATATTAACTAATAAAATTAGTTTCATGTGTCCTCGCACTACAAAATTTTGTTGCAAAGTTGTTTATAATTATGAATAGATTGACGTTTTATTATATCGTATCACGTTATATATTTCACCCGGTGTAATTATTTCATGTATGTCTTAATGAATGTCATGTTTTAATTCATTTTACATGAACAAAATCAATAGGCTATATTTGTAGTTTCAATAAAGTAAGCAGATGATAAAATGTTTTCATACCTAATTTATTTATTAAATTTTCATTCATTGCTAAGAATACTTAAAGACACTACAAAGGGGCGTTTCTGATACAAAATCTTTGAATTCTATTTTATTTCAAAGATCTTAATTCATTTTGCTTCCTCAAAAGCATCCCGGCCAAAGGCTGTGAGGTCAGGAATGAACAAACGAGATCATTTGATGAAATCTAAACGGTTTGAAGCAATTAGCCGTAACTGATCAATTTCTAATTTCAATTAAAACTTTCATTAATTAATTGAAGGTTCTACTCCTACCAGTCTTACACAGAACAAAGTCGTTAGTTAATATAAATAGGCCCTTTTTAATTCCTAATTAATTATTTCCATACATTGTATATCTCTCGAAACATATAAAAAGCAATGCAGTTTTAATACTTAGGTATCTGGGGGCACGGCAGTGCCCCCGCCAAGTCGAGCAAAACAAAGGCACGGCCGTACCATCCTTTTCTCGAAGCCATTGAGGCCATTTTCAGCCTCCCGTAATTTTGTACTGGCTAAAGCTAGAACCCTGAAATTTCAGGAATAGCCAACGCGTAGAGGCCCTTTTGACAATTTAATGAAAGGCAAAGTGTACACCCAGTGGATGCTATTTCTGTCCGTGTTATGGGACGCACACAGAGACATTCCCCGCCAAATGCAAGGGCTATTGTTGATTATGGAATCTAACTCTACGGGGCTATGGTGGTAAAAATATGGACTAAATACTGGGCTATGGGTTGAGACATGACGGCGTCTGTCAGGAAAAGTGTCTCGTGGCTTTCGTGGTGCTGACAGACTGTGACTTGTCCTCCGCTAATTGCAATAATATTTATTTTAGTTAAAGATGTTCATATAATTGCCTATAGACATTCAACCGAATTATTGCCATGAAGATTACAGACCAACCACAACCACAAACCAGCACAAATAGGGATTATTCCGGGCAGTTTATAAAACAGAAACGGCGTGAGACAAAAAAAATACTTGCTCCAAGTTTTCCTGTCAAAAACACGTGTCGGTCCTTCGCATAATTGGTTACAGGAGGTACTAAAAACTCTTTTATAGCAGGATATTTGAGACCCATGAAAGAGGCGACATGGTAATGATTTCGAAATTGTTGGAACTCTTTAGATTGGTAAATTACCTTTAATGAAAATTCATCAAAAATATTATGCAAAGCGTAAAAGGTCTTCGTCGTAGTAAATCCAAACTGGGTAAATTATATAATTGGTCTGTACCGTAATTCCTATCCATGTAAATATTTAGTAGCCACCAAGAGGAATCTACTTTGCACATGATGATGATGAACAACACTTTAAGTTGTGAAATTATTAACTGCTTGATACCAATCTTGATAGACGTATTGTGGTCGAGTTTTATAGAAAAGTTTAATAATAAAGCAAAGTAAAGGAAAAAAATAGGTAACCTCTTAAAATGATACCTTATTTTTACGTTTGCATTTATGAGAAAAACTTATTTTATCAGTATACTATTTACGCAGGTGTGGGGAGAAAAGGTTTGACTTTTTCGATTGCAAACTTTTACTATTCGTAACTTAGTTCGGCGTCGTTTCCATCGATTTTAGATTAAGGAACTTCGTACGCCTGCGACCGATAAATAAATTCCATTGTGACCAGCCCACATACAGCGATTTTATTGCAAACAATATGTTACCAATATTACTTTTCATAAACAAGTAAACACCTATACCTAACTATAATGTCAACTAAATTATATTAGTAAACCAAATAAAAGCCTTCTTAAAGAAACATTAAATTCATATATTACATAGTAGATCAGTTTAAATATTTACTTTCAAATATTTGAAACGAGTAACGGCCCTTGGGAGTAAGTACCTAAGTTGCTGCAAAAATGATTGGCTTGCTGTTATTGAATACTGGACCATCAAAAACAGTACATGTAAAAAGATGCAAATCTCGCAACGCAGTTCTTTTACAACAAAAAAGTTTTGAGATGTAATGTTAAACCAAGTCAGTACCGGGGGGGTGTCCACAGAACTCGATTCCCACCGACTTGCCTATTATTAGATCTATAAAATGTGTTCCTCTACGGTTAAATAATAGGCAAGTCGGTGGGAATCGAGTTCTGTGGACACCCCCCGGGACTGACTTGGTTTAACATTACATCTCAAAACTTTTTTGTTGTAAAAGAACTGCGTTGCGAGACTTGCATCTTTTTACATGTTTTTGATGGGATCTTATTTATTTTTGTAAGTGATCTTCCGTTATCTATTACATTCCAATCCATTATTTTTCCAATTTGGACTGCAAAACTAACTTTGTAATCGCATGTATTTGTATAGGGGCACAAACTTATGTATGCAGTTGTGACTGAAATTGCAATATTTGGAGGTTTTTTAGGACTTGATAGGCTAAAAACTAACTATGTTTAAAATTTGGAGCCTGTGAGTCTGCTAGAAGTACCTTAGAATTATGATGATCATCAGTCAGTGAATCAGTGAGTCAGTCAGTCAGTGACAAAACTAAGGAACTTTGACATGCAATAGTTCTTAAACTACGAGTTCAAATTGAATGATATTGAGAATATATAGAAGTCTTATTGTGCCCTATATATCCCTGAAATTTCAGGGTTCTAGCTTTAGCCAGTACAAAATTACGGGAGGCTGAAAATGGCCTGAATGGCTTCGAGAAAAGGATGGTACGGCCGTGCCTTTGTTTTGCTCGACTTGGCGGGGGCACTGCCGTGCCCCCAGATTAATGATATTATTAAAAGTTGTCCGCTACTTCGTCCGCTATTGTGAAAAGTCATTAGCCTAGACATATTTGCTACACTGTAAAGTAGAGTAGGTGTTCCATAGATAATATGATATCTATAAAATAACGGTTTATCTGCAGAATGAAGATATTATACTAATAACATCGAGTTGCGCAATCGTGAGTTATTGCTAAGGTATCACTGTTGTAAGTTTTCTAAATCGGAAAGATATACAGCAGTCTTCGACTAATAGACGTTCAAGCAACGATGCAAACGTCACAGTTAATTGGCATCATCAATAAAAAGATGCATTACTTAAAACCTCGCCTAATGGTCGTTGGTCGTCGTCGTAAAATGCTGCGGCAGAACGCGTACAAGAGACGGCGTTCGCCTCTCGTTTCCGCTCCTTTGTGACTGCTCGCTCCGGATTCTTTGCTTAGTTTCTTTTTGAATGGGGACATACGTGAGCAAGCAACCGCTTTGGGTATTAAGGTGTTTATGGCTCTCCAATTTGTAAATATCATCTAATGCGTTAATTAACGATACTCTCTTTTCTTGGGTTTAGTTAAAGCTGAGGTATAATTAATAGTACCTAATCTTTTGATCCACAAGTGGGGAGATGAATCATATTGTGCGTCTTAAATTAAAACATCGCTTCCTTTTTGATTGGTGGTGTTTCAACGTTCAAATCTGACAATAGGCTACTTCATGACAGATCAAATCAACCTATTTTTATGAAGTATCAAAACGCTCGTAAAGTATGCAGTTTAGTATGAAGTACTGACTTTGTGACGTCAAGCTCAACATGGTGCCTTATTTTTAGTTTTTGTTATTTTAAAATCGTTGGTGGCACGAAAATTAGTACAAATGATTTTATCCCAGCTTTGGAAACATAATTTAAGGGTTAGCGTTAATTAATTTTGATTGTTGTCAAATACCCAATTATAGAAAACTACGCAACAAGGGTATTTTAAGTACAATTTTTTTGGAACCTCCTTTTCCTATAACTCGGCTAAAAATTCAAAGCTAATAACAAAACGGATAAATAAAATTGTTTGTCACAAATTTATTCTGGGTGTGTATCACACTTATCGTACAATAGAACTTAAAACCCCTTAATTAATGAATGCCTTGTTTTTTTGTGGTATCAACAATAGGTACACTTTATACAAAATCACCTCCTTCTACCGGTAATCGACCGAGATAACCAATGCAGAGCGACAGTGATTTACATTAATTCAGTGTATATTATCTAGAGTGCGTACCGCATATGTGAGAGAAACGACCACATAACGATAAAATTATGACACGAGAGTCGATAAATTTGGTCAATAGCTATTATACTACTCGTACGTAGTCTGGGTGCGAAAATATGGAAGTATAGGGGGACTTCACGGCTGTTTGATTTAGTATCGGACCGTTATAAAGTAGACGGAAGAGCCAGCGGGATAATATGATTGCATTAATGTTTATTTATAGTCCACTATGTTTCGGTAATGGTACCTTTATACAATTTTTTGCATAATGTATAAAGCGCATTGTATGTGAAGCAATAAATTTGTTATCTACGCTACTACTTGTATAGTCAAAATCGCGTGGCTGTGTCTATATACCGGGTGTGGCCTGTAATACGAGCAAAAAATTAAACCGTAGATTCTACTCCTCAAGTAATAAAACTTTTGTTCAACCACTTTTTAAAAATATGTAGTCCTTAGATTGTCTCTTTTTCATACAAAGTAATTAGTATTTTCAATGTACATCAAAATCCGTCTAATTGACATTGCTTGTCAATCTTGTCATCCTACAGACGTAATCAATTTCGCAATACATTGCGTGTTCGGATAAACTTTAAAGTGTGCTAAAAATCGAACCACAAGTTATGTTTAAAAGGCGCTGAATAAAAGTTGTCTAGTTTGAGGAGTAAAACCTACGTTTATCTTTTTTGCTCATATTACAGGCCACATATACACATATAATACCTTACCTTACCTACCTTAAACTAATTATAATAAACTTATTATAATTATAGCAGACGGCCCCCGCGACTTTATCTGCGTGAATTTCCGACTTTTTCATCCAAACTTTCATCCCACGTTACACTCTTTTAGAAATAGAATGTTGCAAAATTATTTCTTAAGGCACCTCACGTTCCCTAAATGATTTAGGCTGTACATTATCTGTCAGTATCTTAGTTACAGTTGTTTTTTATATTTTTTTATATTACTAGCGTGGCAAACACGCGTACGGCCTGTTTGATGCTAAGCAACTACCTAAGTACATGGACGCTTGCAACGCCAGGAACATTATGTGCATGTTGTCGACCCTTTGAAAACATTTTCACTACCCTTTTTAAGAATTCTATGTTGTAGGCTCCTGGAAATAACCGTGTGAGGGAGCTCATTCTACATTCGGAGACACATTTAACTTATTTAATGAAGTTGCGAGCGGGTCCACTATTTAGCTATATGATCGCGGGAAGATTTGGCTGTCCGATCCTGGCACACTGGATTGAACAGGTCAAAACTGTGGTGCGTTATTGCAAATAGGTAATTGTAAAATTATACTGTAGGTATGTCATAGTAATATTTTTAATCTAAGTAGTATAAGAATGTTCCTTCCTAACATAGTTCCTAAGTAACTTGTTGCTAACACTTATATGGGCCCACGGGCCTGAAATAAATGAATTTATTATTATTATTATAACATTAAACCGATCTTCGTGTAACCCTATATCTGTGTCCCGGGCGGGACAACCGGCGACGCGCTGCGGCGCGGCGCAGCTGGCAGCCGTCCGAGTGGACATAACTATACACCCGACCTAACGAAATAGAAAATACCATTATTCTTTCCTCGAGACAAGAAGGCGTTCGAGCGATGTTATTTACAACCAGGTTTGTTTATCCCCTTACGAGGATATTTTGAGACAAACTTTACTGCAGCCAAGTCAGTGCAACCCAATTCCATTAACAAAACTGCAATGTTACTTTAAATTGGTCGTGGAAGTTCGTGTTCGAATTTCAAAGTATGAATGTTCAAAGTTCGAATTTCATAATATGAGTAGAGAGGCAGTGCCGATGTGTTTTTATTGTTGTAAGGTAAACGTCCGAGTCCCCGACAGGTCAACAGGAAATATTTATTTGTTTCGCAATATTACATTCATTTATTCTTCTTCTTCTTCTTCTTAGTCGTGCACTCTTGGCAGAGTGGTCGTGGTCATGTCTTGGTCGACTCTTGCGCCATCGCTTCTCTTGTGATGCGGGACATTCATTTATACATCTTTGCAAAACATTTACATGCGTCTGGAAAATGTGACCTTTATTTTTGATAAATGGAGTCTGTTTTATATAGTGATCATACCGAAATTACTCAAAAATACTAAATATGTTGATCAATCTGATTGTACGAGTAAATGTCAGGTGTTCTTTGCTGGCAGTCCCAATAAATGTCATCTCAGTAGGTAATTATATTTTACATTTTCTGAATAAAACGGCTGTACAGGACGTACAGACGGACGAATATACAGACAGATATGACAAAATTATAAGCGGTTCGCTTTAGTTATTTTGATTATGGGACCCTAAAAAGAGGATGTCAAGCATTGGGACTATGAAATAAACTCATAGTCCCAATAGATGGCAGCCCTGTCAAATATCTTCTTTGTTGTAAAATTGACGAGTAAACTATCAAAGCCACGAATATATCTCATCGCTAAAATGTCGGCTACAAATGTAATTTTAATTGTATCTTATTTATCCTAATCAAAATATGGGTGACGAATATTAGTACAGCGACGAGCGCTCGGACATTTACCTTATTTTATATTTACATAAATATTTCCCAGAACCGGATTTACGCACTAGTACTTACAAAAAATCAATATGCAAATTTGGTTAAAATGCGTTTAATTTTATACCTTGATACACTCTGTCTGCGCAAACATGAGAAATCAAAAAATATATATATAAAACATTCAATCGGTCATTAATACTGCAGCGGCATCTATTAATTACATATTGTTTCATATTTAATTATTGGCCATCCACTCTGGATTGCTAACCATTTATTTGTAGAACCGAGTGACTCTGATCACCATATTTTCCAATAGGGTAAAACGATTTTATACTTGGTTCGTAATAATATGATAATTTAAAGATGACTTCTATAAGCATACTATTGAAGCCCTTCTTGGAAATTTTAAGTTTTACCGCGAACAAAAGAGTCTATTCAATACAAAGCTTCGTGAATCGAGCTTGAAAAGAAACATTGAAGCGTACAATCCATCACTCCGGGCAATCTATAATATGTATTCAATTTGTGTCTGTCACCGCAAACAGTAAGATCCTATCTTGTAACAGAAATAAAATGAGGCATTTGTCGGGAATCCAATTTATCGAGAGCACAAAATGAATAAGAATAAGAATTCGTAAGTGAGATATTTCATGTCCAGATGCTCGTTTCAGTGCTCCACGGCAATCTTGGGGCATTCAAATTGATGGCAAGGGTACGTTTCACCATTAGAGGGGACTTATTAATTCCCCTTTCGACAGCCCGACCGAGGAGGCCATAAATTCACCTCAACCAAAGGGATGACCAATTTCAGAACATTTACGAGCCACAAATTACGCGACCGCTGAAATATACTGGGCCTGGGCCGGCGCAGAACGGCGGAGGGCAACGAGAGGAGAAAAAGCCCAAATGTTAATTTAATGGCGAGAGCTACAGAAAATTGCTTTAGTCCTCAAGATGGGCGATATATTGGCCGCTATCCGCGAAAAGGTCCAGATACTAATTTTATGCAGGGCAAATGAGTCGACGGTAAGGCGGCAGTTAATCAATATTTATTTAGGCGCCTACGTAAAGCTCGTCCCCAATATCCTACTAATTTGCCAATGCTTAACACCTACCAGTTGGTACGTGGAAAATCAATATGCGATACCCGATCGAGGTACAGTTGAAATATATGTCGGATTTTTCACGTGACACTGACTGTCAGGTCAGGATGGGTTAGCTGCAGAATGCTGGCCGATGAGGTATGTTGGTTAAAGAAGTGGATTCATGTCAGATCAAATCGTTTATTCGTCTGATTCTTTTGGCCGCTTCGGTAAATGACATTCTGGTGAGAAGAAGGGCCGAAGAAACTCACCAGGTTCTCTTTTCAATCATCAGGCATTACAATAGTTGTTACAATATTATGGCGTAGATACTCAAGAGAGCAAATAGACAATTACGTTACACAATATGATTCTTTTCACTATTAATCGACAGAATTACAATTATCAAGTAGCAACTTTAACTACTGGCAGACGAACCGACAGAATCGTAAGACAAGTGTTGTCGCCACGACAGTCAGAAAGAGAATCGACACTCTTGTCCAACGAGCCCGCCCACGTGCAACGCAACCGGTCGTTACGTCACACGGCGTTCGCGCCATTTTAAATCTACTTAGTACTACAGTAGTCAATTGACGATCTTAGATTTCTTGAATTATCGCTGCTGTCCCCGACACGGCCATCCTGCTGAGCACACGTCCTCGTGTGTCTATCCTGAAACAGGCAAAAAAAAACAACACAGTACGCCATTCGGTCATTCCTGACTTTATCTCTAATTTCGTAAATGACACTTCCTTACTCAAATTCTTCGTTTAATTCATTTCAAACATTCAACTATACTCGAAATAGTTGAGTCGAAAGAGTCGACAAAATTACACGTGGTGGAAATGCTACCAAATTATGGTAACTTCCTTTCATTTCTTCCTTCCAGTTACAGGTTAAGTTAAACGAAATAAAAAAAACTATTTTAAATGCAAGAGAAACCAAGTACCATCACTCGACTGCCCTTTATGGCCTCATCACAATCACGAAAACTCTATAAGACAACAAAACAGGTACCCCATTTCGTGGCCCAAGGCTCAACAAGCCACACCACGCGCATCCCCACGGGATCGCCGAGTCCACCCCAAGACTCCACGGCCTCCACGAGACCCGACCCCCGCCGGAGCCCCCCGCGCACCGCGCACCCACGGACCACTCAGAGCAGACACCGACCTCTAACGGGCCACGGCCACGGCGAAGCCTCCGGTTCGGTCGACCAGCCGAACTAAGAACCTCATTTTATGTCTCGCTAACATCCTCATTTAACTCAAAAATGGTACGTGAGTCTCTGGCATTTTCCTCAACCTGTCATAGTGTGTTTAGAGTTTAGTACTTTCAAAACAAAACACCACTTTGTGATATCAAATGGACCTTTGAATTTGGGGCGAACTTTATCTAGTTCCTTTTTCGTTTCCTAAATCAAAATAAAATTCAAAGCTGGAGTTCAAGTACCCGTTGCAACCAAACGTGTTTCAAAAACTAAAATGTCAAGAAAAGTAAGTACCTCTTTTGTCCGGCTATCTTAGAACCATCCCTGTTGTTACTTAACATAAAACCAACCCCGTGGTATACTATGCGATACATCCGATCACCACTGAGATCATTATGACTCCAAAGGACATTTATCTTGATTACCAAATTTAAAAATCACACAAATTGTAGGTACTATACGGAAATTCTGAATTACTAAAATTAACGGGTATTTGACTCAAGACCATTTTTAGCACATCGCAATATTTTCAATCACTAGAATCCATAGAACCGCGCCTTTTCTCACATCAGTAAACTTTACATTACTTCCAAACATGAATGCGTAACTAGGAATTTGTAAAATCATTCAATTTAAAGGTAGTTGAAAACAATGGTTGACAAAATTTATTTTCCTTTCGAGTAACGTAGTCTTGAATCAGTTTTACGAACGGAGAAAACTATATCCGAAACAGCTCGAACAGTTACAATATCGTAATTCGAACAATTGTCGGGTAGAACGTAAAAATAAGTGACTGTCACAAATAGCTACTTCGTAAACTTCGTTTGTTACTGTTAACTTTTTCATTGTTAATCTTAAATGGCAAACTAGTTTTTCTGACAATTTAAAAGTAAAGTTTCGCTTTGTGAGAAAATACTCGGGTCAAGAATCGTTATAAAATGAGTACGACTCACCAGATCGTATTGGATTTCCACACGCTCGCGAATCTTGCAGGTGTTGGTGCCTGTTGTTGACTAACGCGCCTGAAGCGCCGTTGCCGCCCATGTCACCTTGTAGTGGCGCATCCGTAGCTGGTGGTGTGTAGTGATGAAGTCCAAAACGACGAATCTTCTTTTGCTCGCGAAATCAAACGATGATATTTGTTGTGGCTTCAAACCGTACTTCTTGAAGGAATCTTCATTGTCTTCGCTTCGACTGTATTTCACGGTGTTGACTGTTGTGCAGTGCAAGTGCCTCTTTATTTTCGGAGATCACAATTAATGATGTTGCGGTCACACTTTCTTCAGAGATTCCATTTAAACAAAACCGGCAGTGTTGGATATTCTGAATACATTAACGTTGGCTGCGCTGTAGTTGCTGGACTTGCTTTGTAGGTAAGAAATTGACTTCTTTTCTAGTAAAACCATTTTTGTTTTGTCACAATGATTCTACACGCAGTAAATGCATCCGTTCGGTTGATTATCATTGACTCACATGTCCACTGTTGAGATCAAAGCATTTGCAAAGCATGTCTAATTCGCTAGGCACAAAATCTCATAATTGCCTTTCACTGGATATTGACAAAGATGTGGAATGCCTCAAACACTGGAAATCATTCACATCCTGTGGGCGCTGATTACATCCCACGCCTGATGTCGGATTTTTCACGTGACACTGACTGTCAGGTCAGGATGGGTTAGCTGCAGAATGCTGGCCGATGAGGTATGTTGGTTAAAGAAGTGGATTCATGTCAGATCAAATCGTTTATTCGTCTGATTCTTTTGGCCGCTTCGGTAAATGACATTCTGGTGAGAAGAAGGGCCGAAGAAACTCACCAGGTTCTCTTTTCAATCATCAGGCATTACAATAGTTGTTACAATATTATGGCGTAGATACTCAAGAGAGCAAATAGACAATTACGTTACACAATATGATTCTTTTCACTATTAATCGACAGAATTACAATTATCAAGTAGCAACTTTAACTACTGGCAGACGAACCGACAGAATCGTAAGACAAGTGTTGTCGCCACGACAGTCAGAAAGAGAATCGACACTCTTGTCCAACGAGCCCGCCCACGTGCAACGCAACCGGTCGTTAACGTCACACGGCGTTCGCGCCATTTTAAATCTACTTAGTACTACAGTAGTCAATTGACGATCTTAGATTTCTTGAATTATCGCTGCTGTCCCCGACATATACATAAAAACTAAGACGCCTATGTAAATGAAACGATCCGAATTCATACTGCATCTTTCATTCCTTATTTTGCTAAGTAATACGTATAAATCTATAACGTAACTAATTACAATGACATGAAAACGTGGTTCCTAAGAAAGTGTAGTAAAAGGGACCTAGAGGGGAATGGACGCGGCATTTTCCCTAAAGTTTGAGTTAAACCCGGCCCAGCGAACCATATATTACGCCACTCCGCCCTTAATTGTCCTTCGATTTAATATCGAATTACGAAAAGCCCTTTTGTCGAATTTTGAACGCATCTTTTTTAACCGACTTACAAAAGAATGACGGTTCTCAATTCGTTTATGTTTTTTTCTGTTAACGGTATGATTTTTTTTGTATTAACTACGTGTTTTCTCGAAGACAGCTGAACCGATTTAGAAAATTATGTCTTGTTTGAATGGGTATACCTACCTACCTACAAGGTGGTCTGATTGCAACCAAATCAGGATCTGACGATTGGATCTTGGAGAAATCGAGGGAACTCTTCAAATATCATAGGCACACATATAGCGATTTGGGTATTTGTCATTGTGACTCATGCATTTTTATCAAAATAGGTTCATTGGAATTGGGTTATTTTGTGGTTATAATATTTTAAGATAATTTAAAAGGGTATTGATTTCGTCAAAGGTGTTTTTTTATTATAGTATTAACTGAACTTGATTTATTGTAACTTTATTGCCGAATAGAAAATTATTGTAGAATAGGTAAAGTTAATGCCAAGACTCAAGAGCCTACTATGGATTAGGAAAGATATGGAGAATGAACACCTTGTCTGATCAAAAGCAAAATAAGACGAAAAGATGCATAATGCAATAAACTTATGATGATGAATGATTTAAGACTTTCTATTCTTCAATTATTAGAGATGAACTTTTTGTATAGGTTCGTCACTTTTAAACCTTTTTATTCTGCGTCTAAACGTTCATAAAGGTTTTTTTAACAATCCCTCAAATAGACTGAAATGGATTCAGTTTTTTGAGGCCAATAGTTTAAGTTTTTGTTTATATAAAAGAACTAACAATTTTCACCGCAGTCGTAGTCATGTGCATGAGGTAGTAAAATGTATTGTTTGTAATAACTTATAGTTGTAAATAAAATAAGAATACATCGGAATTTTATTCCAAAAAGTACTATCTACACAAACAGCGACCTTTCTCGTGTAAACATTGTAATGGCCGTAATACTACTTATGTATGTCGACACGACACTTGTGCCCATGATATGAAAAAGAGAAACAAAGCAGTTGGCAAGTTTGTTCGCTTAATGTTTGTTTTATATGTTTTTGTCGATACGGGTACGTCTGAGCCAGTTTCGTTCGTACGAGCTAACTATTTTATCACTTTATTGCATGAGATCGCTTAAACTTGCGATAGCGATAGCAATAAAATGTCAGTAAAGGGAAACATAAAAGGTTTGTTTGCGAAAGTCTTACGAGATTCACCATAAATAGTTTACAATGTAGATGTTATGAGAATATTTCTAGTCAGCTGAGTTACGACGTATGCGCAAACAAACAGTAACCTTTTATAGCACATTGCACTATGGTTAGTTAAAAAAAGTTTCGTAAACTAAACTATGAAATGGAGTATAGTTTTTTTGTTTAAATTAACCAAAAGTACTCTTAACCAACCATTGCAGACACCATTGTTCAATTGTTATCTTCAAGTAGATGTGTTACACGCATCGCGTCGCGTGCTGTATTACGCAGGAGTGTCGCTAGATTATCTAAAGTATACAGTGAACCAATAATCTTGATAGTTGTGTTGGTTGTGACGTTGTTTGTCGCTATAAACGTGTAAAGTGACTATAACGACACTAGTGCTGTTATGGGGAATAGAGTATAGACTTCTCTGAACTCATATTATGTATGTTCTTATATTAGTGTTCCTGACCAAGTAAAAGACAGATAACAGTACAGGAGTAGAAAATAGTATTTTATGCAACAGTTGTATAAGTGGGTTCAAAAAATGCGAATTGCGTGAGTTGCGATACGAGCCGCGAATGCGGCTAGTATTGCAAATAGAGACGCAATGAGCGTTTTTTGACTTAATTATACAACGTTGCATACAATACTTTTTCTACGACTAGGTTTTAAATTATAAAATACAATATTAATCCTAACCTGGAAACAAGGCAAATATGACGTTTGACTGACAGTATGTGTCTGTCTATGGTAAACTTTTTTTTTTAATTTAAAATGTACTTAAATTAAAAATACTTTTTTATGTTGGCATCAATTAATTTAGTTCGGAAAGTTTTGTTTTTCTTAAAAACCGTAGGAATTTAATTGTTTGTTAAGTTGGTAGTTGTGCATTTTTACCGTAAAGTTAAAATTGAGCGCTTAATCCTTGACCTAAGTTTAACCTAGATTTAGAAGTCTGTGGCTGCTAGCAATAACGTAAAGTGACTATAACGACACTAGTGCTGTTATGGGGAATAGAGTATAGACTTCTCTGAACTCATATTATGTATGTTCTTATATTAGTGTTCGTGACCAAGTAAAAGACAGATAACAGTACAGGATTAGAAAAATATAATATCATGTCAATAACTACTCATACTTATTTTAGTTAAAACTGATAGCCATACCAATACCAAACTAATATTAAAGTAACTGCTTGTGTGTGAAACACAATGCGCTCAACTGATTTAGATGCAATTTGATATGGAGAAAAATTTAAATCCTGGGGAGGACATAGGATAGTTTTTAATCCGGAAACAACCACTTAAGGATGAAATTTGTATGGGAAATCACTATTTCTCAAGTAAGGGATATAAAACTTTACGCGACAAAATCTACTATTGTTATATATCCCTCCGCTATCAACCGTACATTTATAGCATCGGAACCAGAGTTGAAGCCAAAGCCAATATGTGATAACTATAACAATCCTAAAAAAATGTGGTCAATTATAAATAGATTAACAGACAGAGTCACTAAGGCAGTTGACGACTTGCTATTGAAGTACTTCAGCCTGAAAGCCAAAGAATTGGCTAACAAGTTTGCGGAGGACTTTGATAGTAATGTTGGAAATGTCTTAGTAACCTGTGACAAACCATTACCACAGTTTAAGGACTAACAGTTGTCCAACGCTCATACATTTGACAGGCACAGCCTCATATGACAGGAACTGCGCTGTCATGCCAGGGTTGTCGCAATAACAAATACCACTCCTAAGATAGTGAGTGGCCCATATTTAATCTAAATTATCTAGACACGTATACTAAAGGACAAACTGCCTTATAGAACGTTAAGATTGCTTTACATGTCACTGGCAGATTCCGTCATAAGTTATGGTTTGTCTAGTTATGGTAGAACATATAAGACATAACTAAATAATATATATAAACTCGTCTAGTATCCATAACACAAGTCTTATTGAGCTTACTATGGGGCTAGTTCGATTTGTGTAAGATTGTCCCCTAATATTTATTTATTTATTTATTTAAACTGCAAATAAGACAGCTAAAAACAATTGTACCCTTAAAAATAAAATATATGTAAATAAATAACTACGCAAGTCTATTCAAATATTGCAGGGTATTGCCGGTTTTTGATAAAGTGGAACTAGCAATAGTGAGCCAATAAGTATAGTTATCGAATCCCACAGTTATAGTACATTACACAACTAGGGCGGTAATACAAAGAAAGGCCGAGATCGCAGAAGTTTGCGGCCCGAGCTGCAAGCGAGGGACGTAAATATGCGATCGAGGGCTTTCTTTATTACCTCTCGTCTTGTGTACATAGTTTTATGTCTACACTTGGCCAGAAAGCGGCTTATTCCGTACGCGCAGCGTGCGGAAAAAGCCACTTTATGGCCAGGTGTGGCATAAAGTAAAATACATACCTAGACCTAGAAATCTTCGCAATCTAGCATACCTCCCAACATTCACCGTGCCATCCAGCAATAACGAGTATGGCAGGAGAGTGTGGATACACTTTCTGCCTTGTTCCTTGAATAGACTTCCATATGACTCGATTAATAAAACTGATAAACAAGTAATCGGTTCATTAAAAAAAATGTTAATTGATACCCTTCCCGATTTGTTAGACAAACACAATATAGCATAGTAAACTATGTACCACATAGTTAAACACACACACAAATAAGTAGACTTAATTAAAATCTTTTAATAATAAGATTAAAGTCTATAAATGTAAAATATGCCACCTTATGAAAATAAATAGATTAAATTAAAAAAATATAAATTATTTTAAGCCATGCATACTTCGTGTCTTGTAATAAATAATAGAGTGCGACTACGCTAAGTTTGCAGAGGTCATAAAAAGGTTTTATTTAAAAAAAACGTATGCCCTTGACAAATATCTTTCCGTTTAATAAGTTTAGTATAATGTGTATACATACCTACTGAAATAAATATTCAGGACAGTCTTACACAAATCGATCTAGTCCCAACCAAACTAAGCAATGCTTGTATACATGTACATATTTAAATATAATACTTAAATACACGGAAATTATCCAAGAACCTAGAACAAATCACGTGGTTTGGTTGGTTGGAACTAGATCGATGTGTGCAAGACTGACCCAGATATTTATTTCAGTAGGTATGTAGACACATTTTGTAATAAAGGGAAGAATTATTGCCAAGTACCAAGATTAAAAATTCCTCTTGCTCTAGTTTCCCCATGTTGCCCTATATATATTTTTTTAAAAAAACCTTTTTTTCAACCTCTGCAAACTTAGCGTAATTCGACTATAGCCGGATTTTGAAATTAAAAGTTCTTTTTCGTACCGATAGCAAGTTCAACAGTAAACTGCAAGAATTACCAAAAAATTTCTTCAAGGTACTTAGTTCCTTTTATTTTTTTATATTTATGATTGAAACAATCTTATAGACGTGGTATAATTTATGCAACATTCATTTACCATAGTTTTGTTTATATTAATTAGTATCTCGTTAAATAAAGAACAGATATGACTAGATAGTTTTATATTAATCGTGTAATAAAAGAGAATATTATGTTGATATAATTTGTCATTTCCAAAATATATGCAATCGTGCATTTAAATGTCATTCACTCATTCGTTTATTCACTACATTTATTGTAATTAGTACCTTATGTAGCTGTGTGTGTAATCATTCACCTAAACGCTCGTGCCGATACCTATACCTAAGCTTAACGACATAAATAAGGGAAACTGTTCTGTAACGACGAATGATTCCAGTCAATTGCAAGAGTAAATATAATGGCCGTAGAGGAAGGACCTTTGCCGACGAGCGCCGTGTCTGTAAGCCTCTAAAATGAGGGGAGCCGGCGGATGTAGATCAAAATAGTCCGCTTTTATTGAACCAAATTCAATTACGCACATTCGAATCAATTAACAATTCCGTTGTTTATATTTCGAACTCTCCTTGCTTACCTACCGCTCAAAGACTACAAAGATTTTACGATACTGACTTATTTGAATTATTGGAACGTTTTAAATACATTTTTTATAAATATACGTATATGAGGGAATCAATTGTAAAGTCGAGTTCATTTTCGAGTTTATATACAGTACAATTGGGTTTGTAGCCAAGTTTTGGAATATAGCTTGGCTGATTTGAAACCTCCTTAGTCTGAAATGACGTACGAGTGGGTTTTATATTTTAAAACTAAATTCATAACTCTCTCGGGAGTTAAAGATTTTTATGCAGATTTGCCTCCCGTGGGGGTTATAGATTTTTGTAAACTACGGGAGGAATGACGAATTTATATCGTGTAATGTTTCAAATTTTCAATTGATAGGATTAAATTTTATTAAATTTGAGTGCTATGAGTACTGGACAGTGGGAATGAATTCAATGAATGCATTCAGTCAAATCATATCAAATATCAAGTTGTGTTAGTCATTTATTTCCAAAGCAAATTATGTTCAGCACCCGTGTCTCTGTTATTTGAACGTAACAAATGACTCGGGTGCCGGGTGCTTAGATATATTTCCTGGTCTGTCGACACGCGGTTTTTTGGTTTGGCCGTTTCTTTTTTACTTTTATTCTCTTTTCCATGAACATTTATTGTAGCTTTATTAGTCACTTTCATTGCTATACCTACACAGTAGGTACTTTGGTTTATTTATTTAGTTAGAGTTTATATAAATGAAATCACAAATAATTATATTCAAATACGAAGAGTATAAATTATTACACAATCGAATCAAGTCTGGTATTTTTAATCATTAGAATAATATTTGGATACATTAAATTGCCCTTTACATAATTGAATTCAAAGTCCACATACATTTTGAGGCTGGGATTTAATAAAGCACAAAAATCACAAACTCCATATTTTCCACACAAAAAGCGTAAAATTGCGTGAAATAAAATAACTCAAGCAAAAGAGAGATAAAAAACTAAAGGCACTTGACGCCTGAATGAAAGTGATGTATGTAGTCACCGAGCGAGGCGGAATACGATTATCTTTTGAGTATTTCCCACGTGAGAGGACGCAGTCGGTGGAAAATTAAAAAGCAGCGAGAAATAAGCATGGCTGCTATTAACTGAGTCTGTCTGTCAAATTCCCATGTGTAAATCTCATTATTGTATTTTTTCTCACTCACTATCTCATTTTTAGGGTTCCGTAGCCAAAATGGCAAAAACGGAACCCTTATAGTTTCGTCATGTCCGTCCGTCCGTCCGTCCGTATGTCACAGGCATTTTACTCAAAAACTACACGATGGATATTGATGAAATTTGGAATATAGGTGTCTTGCACGAGCCGCTATTTAGTTTGGTAGTTAAATAACTAAAATACATATTTTTAGGGGGGCACATGTAACAGAACCTAAAAAAATTTTAAGTAATGTTTTTGATTAAGTGAATACGTTTGGAAATAATCGCTCCGAAATTTGTGAAAATTGTGTCCCCCCCCCCTCTATCTTCTAAACCGTGTGTCCGAAAAATATAAAAAAAATTATAAAGATAACGCTTAATTAATACTTTCAACGAAAATTATTTTCAACAAGATCGGATTAACCGTTTTGGAGTTATTGCCGATAAACTGCGCTTCTCAACAAAAGGACGTAATTGCTACGAAGATACGCTCTTTTGTAGTTGTAATTTTTTACATCGTATTTTTACCTTATAGTTATTTCCCTTATAGTTACGGCTATGAAACCCTACAATGAGCATGGTCCGACATGCACTTGGCCAGTTTTTTTATTTATCTAACCCGCATGATAACTCTGAAATGAAACTTTACGGTAGATACAATATCTATTTAATATAAACTGTATATACAATTATACAGTTCACACAACGCTTTTCCGACGCTGTTATATTCAACAAATACCTAAAATAACCCAAAATTTCTGGACACTCATAATCAATTAATTATTTAGCCCTTGTCTTGTTATTCGCTTGTTTTGCAGTTCTGAACTACCCTTCTTTTGTTCTCTGTATTGTCTACTGAAAAAGGGTCTAGTTTGGTACCGAACAGAAGTTATCGATCTACCTGGCACTATGGCTAGCTTTTAGTTGATTTAATTTGTGTCGAATATTATAGTATCACTATAGCCTAAACAGCAATATTATTTAATGCTCTATTTTTTCATTCGGTTCAGAATTTCGGTCTTTTTACAGACACATAATAAAGAGCCATCTCAACAACGTATTCTTCATAGAGCTCACTCTGTAGAATAGACGGCTTTAATGCGCACTGGGTTACTACGCAAAATACAATATCAATGCTCAAGCAGCCGGCCCTCTAGCTTTACAACTTGAATCCCTTATATTAAAGTTTTTGGTAAATGATCTCAGAGCTTATCGTGAGAGTTGGTCGGGCGCGTTTGTAGTTATTATTGGGCAACGTAACTTTTATTCGACTTGGTTTGTTAAGAAACTATAATATACTACCCTACTTTAAAACTTTATATTTTCTTAAAAAAATTACGTATGGCATAATATATTATATGAAAAAATATAAGATAATCTATGTAAATTTTTTATATTCAAAATTGGTATTACTGAAAAAATAAGAATGCACCCTTAGAAAATAAAAAAGTTAACAAAAAGCTATGTAGGTTGCATCCTACACTATGCATTTAAGGGTTAAATTGTTTTGAAATAAGTTTCTTTAAAAGAAATGAGACAAGCGTATTATTGCCGACTTTATCTTTTGTTTCTATAATCGCAAACTGTATGTCAAAACCAATCAAGCCAACAAAGCAAGGTGGATTTATCTTATTTAACACAGACAGACTCCAGAACTGGTGAAACTGTGTAAAAACTTGTGATAATAAACAGGTTTATAGTAAACACGAGAAAACATGTGAATATTTAACAAAAATATAAATTCGTGTATAAAACTACTCAATACCAAGAATTTTCTGCCATCAAGATAATTTAGGTACATAATTAACGCAATCTGCTCTCCTGAGAAAACCGAGACTTGCACCTCATACGTCTAGTATCAGTGTGATATATCTAAAAAAATCTTGAATGTCTCATTTAAATCTGATAATGATATCATACGTTTCACACGCAGGTGATCAAATTTAGTCGGCGTTGTTGTGCCACTACATTGAAGATAATATAAATAAATAAATAAATATTGGGGAGCAATCTTACATAAATCGATCTACATGCAAGCTCGATCTTTTACGTGATGATACTATTTGCTTACCTTAGCGTAGAGATCTTCTTGGCGGCTGCCTTTTAAAAAGTCGTAAAAAATACAAAGAGGCAAAACCATAATGGCGGGCTCTTTGCATAATGTAGCTGCGGCGGCGAACGAAAGAGTTCCTGCCAGAGTCACCCACTGCAATAGTTCACCAGAGTCTTCACTAACACTGCCACTGTACTGACACTTCAGTCTCACTGCCTCGGACTTCGTCTCCCACGCGTTTAACACTTTCATCGGTCCCACTTTACCAGATTTCAGTAATCGCCGAAAGTTCATCATGATGTGCTGCACCAAGCTGTGGCAACTCAGCCGAAACGGTTGATCGGGACTCGTCATCGATCTTCGCATTAAACTATTTTTTAAGATATGTCTGCATAGTCGTCTGTGACGCTGTTCGCGTAATCGGATGTGTTCGCTGTACAACAGGAAGCTTATGAGAAACAGATTGCAAGCCGCCAAGTCGGCGCGACCCACGACTCCTGCAACTGCTTCTGTGTGTATCGGGTGAGCGGCGAATGTAAGCCCCGCTACCGCCGTGCCGACCCGTATGCAGTAACTTGGTAACAAACGTCGGGCCAACACGACTACGAGCGCTGATGCTATGCAGTGGAACACTATGTTTAGAAAATGAAAACTCCATGGCTTGAATCCACTGAAAGCGTAGTTGAGCCGATACGTAGCGACGCACAGCGGCCTATAAGAGCCGTGCGAACCTGGGTCTGTGAGCGGTGTTCCCCAGAAATCGTTTTCAAATAATGCCTTTAGCGGTGTGTGCCCGATGACGTCCGGATTGGAGAGGATCGCCCGCCTGCAAAATAAAATTGCAATCTGACTGTATTCTAGTATAACATACATATTTGAATAAATGTTAACTGATATTGTTTGCGTTGAAAGATTCGATCATAATACTCAGTTCGTTTATTATATCTCCTACATTGATATGATAAATGTGCCCTCGAAATCGTGAATGAACCCAATGTAAAAGAATATCCTGTACACTAAATTATGCTCCGTTTTACCGTATCACAAAATCAATATAGGGGAGTAATATAAGGAAGATACTCCACTTGAGTGTTATTGTTCTTCATGCAGATTTGGTTTCATAAAATAAAGGATTTTCCTTTATTTGCCTATGAAAGCCTTACCTACATCCGCCGTTGCAAAATAACAAATCCAAACACGCGTCCCTAGCTGCTTAATTTAAATAAAATATTGCCTTCTTACCCGGCGCGCGTTCGATCCGGAGCTCGGATCTCATACGACGTTTTCCCGAACGATTGGCCCGCTGCTCTATAGCCCCGTCCTTCCCTTCGCCGGCTGAATACCGCCTAAATAATGGACACGTTTAAACGTAGCAATCTATCCTTTGGGATTGATTTTTGTGGACCGTACATTCGAGCTCGCCGACTGATGTGTGAATTTGCCGCGGGCTGCCCGGGAGTGCGGTCAAGAGATCACCTCTTATTATGCTCACTGACCTGAGGCATCCCCGCAAATGTTTACATTATAATATTTTAAGTTAACTTCTATATTTTACCCACACTTTAAGTGCGATGAATAACGAAGTTTCTGGAAAAAATGTATCAGTCCGAACCTATAATTTGATTTCTAATGCATTCAATCCCTTTGTGCTTCCTACTTTGAAGAGGAAAGCCAGGGATATAGACGATTGAATAATAAAATTTTATAGGGACCGAACCCGCGCTTACTATGCAGAGAGAAAAAATCATCTCTTACATTCCACCATTGTATTGCAAATTGTGAGTGGGACGATGCCTTTTTTCTTTACATATTTACACGAGTTTTCGAGTTTTTTGATTGCAAATTACTTTAAGTTATTCTCAACTTAGATATACTAGTAAAGGTTTCTTTAATTGAATAACTCCATAGAATTTTTACACAAGAAGATTATCCGGTCAAGTGAAAAAAAAACGATCGAGATTACTCCAAGTGTAAGTACTTAACTAGGACTACTTACTTATTTAGTAAAGTTGTTATTATTAAGAAAAATTGAATTTATGAACTTCAGATTTTAGAGTCGTACTGTATCACTCTTTTATATAAAATAATATTTGGATTTGGACGAATGAAACGGGAAGATTCGAATCTCGAGGAAAGACAGTAATTACTCGATACGTAATCCACAGGTCGCTCACTGGTATTACAGAGTATTCCAAAGCCTCGTTTAAATTTTTTGCCGTAACGCAATATTTTTTACATTACACCCTGGCTGAAAGTGTCTTTTTTTAACCGCTACGCGAATCCCACTTCATAGCTAGGGGAACACGCGTAAATATGTGTACAGACCACGCCACGGGCGATAATAAAGTAAGACCCTGATCGCATATTTTTACAAACACCTGCAATAGATTGCATGGCCATTCTTAACTTTACCACGCAACGTGTAACAGCAGTTGATCAATTACTAGAAAAAGCCCGCGAATTCGTCCGCGGAGGAGAAACATTCTCATAACCAGGGGTCGTACTTTTGGTGCCGATGACAGGCAAATGACGTCAACCTACATACAGGCTGATGTAGTTAAGGTATTACATTGATTTACCGTTACCGTAAATTACCGGTATCGTTTAAGTTATGAATTGATTACATTTTTTACTTTGATTGGTGTGAATGGTAGAAGACATTTTGTAAGTAAAAATGTATACGTCTGTTTTTCTTTTATTTTAACGGAAAATTGTAAAAATCAATCTTTGTTTTTTGTTAACTCAGTTCCAAAATATTCATTCATTAGGCTGTGACAGTGCATCAAATGGAGTGCAGTTAGAACGAAAAGTTGTCGACCAAATCTGTTCCTTAAAACATGCAATCTAACTACGAGTAGATATGTCTAAATAGATAGTCCAAAAATACGGTAATAAATATACATTTTCCTAAAATATGTTCAGGAACGATAAGCAAATAGCCTATATTAAGAAACCCGTACCTGTGGTTGCATCTTAAAGTTTACATTAAAACACACTGCATCTTGATGTTTACATTAAAGTGTCGATAATAATAAACAATACCGCGCGGGGGTCATTCATTCCGGAAAAATCTTAACAACGCGATGCAGCCTGTAGTATGGAGCATTCACAGATGTAACCGCGCCACCTACTAAAGTTTATATAGAAAATTAAACTTAACTCGTGTATTAATGCCTCTCATTATGCACCAGTCACATAAATAACTAATAACGTTAAACATTATAGCGATCGAATAGGTATTATTAGGTATTACTTTCAGTGCCATCAGCCATGTTATCGATATAAATGTTGTTAACACCTGAATTTATTATTTAGTATCCATAATAAGGCTTCAGTTAGTGAAACATTGCGGCTGTTATATTGAGAAATAAATAAGAAAAGACATTGGAGATTGGAAAGTTGTCGATAAAGTTGGGCAAAGCAGCGAACAGTTCCGGCCAGGGGCAGCGGCAGCTGCGGGCTGCCGTCACGTAAGCCCTCAATTACAAAACACTGGAGAGGGTTGCACACGAACAAAGTTCCGTTCCGTCGTCATTATCGCTCCAGGAGATTTCGAGGAAAGGGAAAATTAAAAGTTTCTATAAGATTTGGTGCTGTGAAAGGTTAACGTGCTTTTGATCGTCTTCCGTTTATTAGGAAAACCTTATTAAAGTTCTTCTATTCATTTATTTTTGTAGTACTGTTACTAAAATTAAAAATGGCTAGAGAAAATTTGAATAAATCAAAATTGAAACCAAGAGGTGTATAAAAATTACTTCATACCTACTACTATTCTATAAAATGACAGGTCAGTTTATTTCAATACAGTTTCTGTATTTATCATGAAAGCCAGAATTTAAAACAAAGTTGTGAATGACTATCAATTAACTGTGATATCGACAGCGGAAATTTCAAATGTCGTAAGGGATATTTTTTCATAAGTACACTAAACCCAAGAAACTAGTTTTTTTTTATCGAAATTTTGAAAACCCTTAAAATAATAAAGTTAGGAGATGATTAAAGTCTGTCATAACTGCCAAACATTTAAAGTTAACCCAACATAGTGATTCATTCGGTCAATATGATGTATGGGTCAATTTAGTATAGAAATCGATATTTTAATATATTTTATGGTTACTTATTTTATTGACCTGGAAACTATAATAATAATAATAAAATAAAAATGATTTATTTCAGACCAGGATTGATCCATATAAATGTTAGTAACATTGAAACCTTATTCTATGTTAGTATACACTGGAAAAATACAAAATTACAATATAAGAAATGAGTGAGCCATTAATAGGATCAAATAGAACAGATTTATTCTACTTGATCCTACCAATGGCCACTTCCACCCAATATTTCAAAAGTGGACAGTCCAGTCGCTCTGCCAACGCCTTGAGGAGACCATTGTGACTCTTTCGCACTCGACTGAGTAGTGAGACTACTCTTTTTCGCCTAATTGCGAAAAAGTCGTCCGTACGCGCCTCCGCAAACATGCCGGACGCACTACAATGCTTCGGCAGCCTCAACAGCATCCTCAAAACGTTGTTGTACTGTACTCGCAAGGTGTTATATGCTCTAAGCGTAAATCTTACCCACAGACTACACGTGTAAAACGTTTGACAGTAAGCTTTGAAAAGCGTCAACTTAACTTGTTTGTTACACCGTGCAAATCTGCGGGCAAGCATATTGCCTCGTACAGCCATTGCTCTCCTCTCCCTCTCCATGTCCACGTCATCAGTCAAGTCCTCAGTTAACATGTGGCCTAGATACTTGACTCTATCTACTCTTTTTATCGGCTCACCGCACAGCATGATCCTAGGCACCGTTGTGGGATTGTATTTGCGGGCCTTAAAAATTACCAACTCACTTTTTAGCGTATTATACCTAAGACCATGCTGCTCAGCGTACCTCTCACACATTGCTAGCAATTGCCTCAACGCGTCTGCCGAGGGAGCCAGCAACACCATGTCGTCCGCGTAACTTATGTTATTGAAACACGCTCCGCCAATATGGCAACCGACATGCGTGTTACTGAGTCCCTCGATCAGCTCGTTCATATATAAATTGAACAATATAGGCGAGGATAGCCCCCCCTGTCTAACCCCACATTTCAGTCTGTATTCTTCCGACTCTACCCCAGCCCATCTCACGCAATTGACCTGGTTGCTATACCAGTGTTTTAACAAGTTAATGCATTCGTTAGGAAAACCGGTTTTAGCTAATTTCTCCCACATTTTGTTATAAACAACCAGGTCAAATGCTTTGGATAAGTCCAAAAAGCACGCATAAATCGGCGTGTTTCTGTCCTTATAGTACCTGACAGCCTGCTTAAGGCACAAAATTGCACTCTCCGTTGACAAGCCAGACCTAAAGCCGAATTGGGCGTCGTGCAACTTAATATGTTTGCAAAGTTGTGCGTTAAGCAGACTATCAAGCACTTTAGCAAGTATCGTTGCTAACGAGATAGGTCTGTAGTTCCCTAGGTCTGATAGATCGCCAGTCTTATTTTTGACTAGTGGTACTACCACGGTCCTGGTTAGCTGTTTAGGAAGATACGCGTGTCTCAGGCAGAGTGTATAGAACGAAGCCAGGACTCGTGGCAAGTGTACCCCGGCATATTTAATATGTTCTATACTAAGACCGTCGTACCCTGGTGATTTGCCCCTCTGCATGTTATTAATTACATCTTTAACTTGTTTAGCTGTAAAACTCACCGTACTTTCAGTCTCAGTATAGCCCAAGTAATCCGAAGCTGTTTGCAAGATTGGGTTTACAGCAAATACACGCTTGAAATTATTAGCGATGTCCTTCTTATCATACGCTCCCCCAACGCTCACAGGCACGCCAGATCGTACATTTAACTTATTCGTGTTTTTCCAGAAGGCTCTAAAATTATTTGCTGCTCGGTTTGAGGCAAGAATATCACATTTAATCTGTTCTTGCCTATCCTGACACCATTTGAGCTTAGATTTAAAAATCCTTCTGGATTCGCACATTTCATCGTATACTGGACCCTGTTTTGGTTTGTTGGCTGACATCCAGACAAGAAACTTGTCTCTTGCGAGCCTGTGAGCGCCAGCAATATGCTTATTCCAACCCGCAATGGCCTTCCCTTTCGCCCTACTCACCCTGCTCGACCCTCTGGCAGCCTCCGTTAATGTGTTGATTATGTAATTATACATATTGTCTAAAACTATTCTATGATCGTGAACATTACATAACCTATCCGCACAAGACGTTAGTTCTGCTGGAAAGTCGAGAAGTTTGAGTTTATCCTGGCATAGTGCATGATACTTCTCAACCTGATAACTTTGACTTTACAACAGAAATTTGCGATGTACAAAATAACCTTTTGGTAATTACGACAATATGATAATATTTATATAGTACATTACTGCAGAGGCCGGGAAGTGAGGGGTTGCCGGCCGAGTACATATAGCTGGCCGAGCGAAGCAAAATGTCCTAAGAACATTCTGTCGTAAGACTCGTAAGTAACATTTAAAAGTCGTAAGCGACATTTAAAATTTCCAAGGTCGATATTTACCTGAATTCATTAAGTAGTTCATGGAATGGCATTTATTACTTAACACGGGTAAGAAATCAAAATCAGCCCGTTTGGGTAGATCGATAACTTTGCTTGTTAACGTGAACGTTTGTGCGAAAGTTTTTAATTGGTATTAATACTTCCCATTATGTGCCCAATTGGAGCTTGTTAAGGAGTAATTTGTTATTTACGAGATATTTATAACTGATATTAATTTATAGTCGAAAAACGGTTACTTTCCGAGATATTAATTATTTTTCAAATGAAAACTCCCAAGTGTCTAACGAGCCCTTCCTTATAAATGTGACTAAGATACTTTTACTATTTTTTTAAATCTTTTAACTAAACAGCAATTAGGTAGCCTTCGCAGTATTTGGTGGTAAGCGACTACGAATCCAAGAAATTGACCTTTTGTTTCCATGTTAGCTTTATTTTGCCTATTTGATATCTTTTCCTCAAGTAAGGACATTATTATAAGGAGGCGCTGAATTTACTGATTTATTTTTTTCCATAAGACTTTTAACGTAAAATAACAAAATTTTACCTATGTTAATGTAATATTATTTACTTGTAATACCATCAGGAATACGTGGCTAAAAATTTTCGGGTTATTCGAGCCCGCGGTGTTTACTTAAATTGTTTAGCAATATCGAAACTGAATAAGCGATTATGATAAGTGAGTATGGCTACAATAATGTAAATGTCGATCACTGAACATAAAAATACAAACTTTGGTATCATATTAACTGGGGTCTTCCAGTTGTGACATTTCGGGTGAAGTTTCATGACTTTATAACTTACCTATGTATGGACTCAAATGTAACTACCAAGGACCATTAAAACAAGAGGACTGTCATTCTCCATACAAAAAGCTGTTCCCCGAATTTACAACGCCATCTATGTATAAACTTGGTATAAGAATTATAATATTTACAATTATTCAACTTTGCAAACGTGACACAGTATTTACATGTTAGAATTTATTTATTATTAGCTGTTTACGAACTAATTGTTACTATACTATGTTTCTTTGTTCAATTACAACATCGTTAAATGTTTAGTTTTTTAGCGCCATCTAGTTTTTGCCCGGAAATGCCCTAGCGGTCGGGTTACGATCCAAAGTATGGAGAATGACAGTCCTCTTGTTTTAATGGTCCTTGGTAACTACTGAATGGGAATCGATCTTTCTAAATAAACAAACACAACTAGCAGATAACAAGGAACGAAAGCGCAAGATGGCTGCGTTCTTACTAGTGCCTATGCGAGAAATTAGGTTTTCAGCCGGCCACCTAGATGTTGTCAACCTTTCTTATAATGGGGGCGCCATCTTCTATCGATCAGCG
Source organism: Eudemis profundana (assembly GCA_947034925.1). NCBI lineage: Eukaryota > Metazoa > Arthropoda > Insecta > Lepidoptera > Tortricidae > Eudemis > Eudemis profundana. Next base: position 25,930,409 of record OX344796.1, on the reverse strand, counting down.
ATCATTAAGGCACCTTGTACTCTTGACCCAGCGCAGGGGTCGGATACCGGTAGGTATTTTCTCCATACAAAAATACCCGTATTTTTTCCGTTCTTTTCGTTCTTTGGTTTATTATTTTATTTTAAATCGGACAATCTAATAATACGAAGTCATTACTTAAATACATTACTGAGCCCTACATAAAAAGCATAAATTAATTCAAAATAAATTGGGGTATTTCAGGGTTTTTTCAAAATACCGGTTCCAAGCCCTGGAACAGCGAACGGGTGCTTTTATTGTACCACTGGCGTAAGTTGTTAAGCCTGGTCTTCTTCCAACAATGCGTTTTCGTTCCTCAAACCTTTAAAGTGCTGCTTTAAAGTCCTTACCTATCGTCATAGACGAATCCAGCGTCGAGCGTATTATAGTAAAGGAGAAACGCTAGCAGGGAGCTAGCCGCCGTCACCCAGTGATCCATGGCAGCGCGGCGTCTACATCAGGAATGATTGTAGTTCATATCTGCAACAAATGATATTTAAGATTGAAGGAAATCAGTTATCAGTTCGTTTATTGCTTTCATACAAAGACTTATCCCCCCCCCCCCTAACCTCCCTCCCCCCCCTTTAAGCTAGCTGTCTAAGGTCATCATCCTGACCTACTACCGTACCACCCACCGACAGCTATGAATCTTCGTATCCCGACTATACTCCTATTTCTTTGTTTAAAAGAATTGGGGAAAGAATCCGACTGATACATAACTCTCCACATTGTGAATAATGATATCCACATGAGCGATGACAAAGTGACTGCTGAATTTAAAATATATTTACCAATAGAATAGAAGTCTTCAAAAAAGGTTTTAGTGTTTAATATCGCGTACCAAAAGCGGCCTCGGGTCACAAAAGACCGGCTGGTGAAGCAGTAAAAGCCATCAGTGTCTAACTGCCCTATCAGTTAGAAAAAAGGGTAATTTGTATCGGATATTGAGTTCGTATTTGGCTAGACAGACAGCGCGGAGCGCTAGAAAAAACGGATATAATTTGATTTTTAAATCTGTAAATAAAATATGTATTGTAACGAAAAAAAACGACAATGCAACAACTACCTATTATAAAAGTAAAACATTATGATCTCATAATTATGGTTAATTTTCTTTTACGGTATTACGTAACATGTGTTAATTAAATGAGGCCATCGAAGGTGTTTACCATCAGTGAGGCGCCAAATTAAAATTTTTATAAAAAATTGTATAAATTCTATTTATACAATTTCTTATAAAAAATTATACTATTTTGTGCGCCCGAGTTGTCTTCTGTTTTGACACGCCTGTACCACCTCTCTCTCAAAATAAGACATGTGCTAATGTCATGAAAGCTTGCAAACGTGCAACCCAAAAAGCGTAACTGTGCCGATCCTGACAACTTGTAACATATATTTTTTAAAACATGTAGAATAAAAATATTTCTAAAAATATCATAAATTAAGATAAATAAAACCTTAACAGTATAGACTAATAGTGCCATCTAGCGGCGAATGATTGCAATAATTAGCCTGCCCATTGACCCGCGTCATGTATACGTTCGCCTGGAAGCAGATTAGTACCCGTCGCGACCACATCACTTTACAAGCGCTAGGTTGATGGTAATCGGTTTCTTTTTGAATTTGGAGTCTTCACGAACGGTCGCGTACCACTTTTTTCTCTAACGAAGACAAAGACCAAATAGCTATGGGAACTCTTAAACCCCAGAGTGCCATAGGCACATAGTTAGTGCTTAAAACCAATAAAACAAATGGAGAAAGTCAACAAAACTTAAAAACCTGAAAATCCCAGAAATGTAAGTACCTATACTTTTAACCAATGTGCACGTGATAGCTTAGAGAAAGTTTTTGGTTCTACCATAGGAATTCTATTATTATAGGGGACCTACACTTACTTACCGGACTACTTAAATATTGGTAAATTAATAAATGTGCTGACACTATAAATCTGACGTGGATTTGGAGCTGCAGTCGGTGTCTGAGCTGGACACTCTTGCTTGACCATCAGCCACGAGCCTGCTTCCTGAAGGCAACAACGGATCTCATCATTTTGTGTAAGACCGAGGACTGAAGGTCAGTGTTCAGATTTGCCAGTGTTTCCTTTTCAAGTGTGAGTGACATTAATTAGTTTGTTCGAGTAAAAGACTTTCTCCAATCTAAAATACAATCTTTCATTTGTTTATTACCACACCAGTAGTATAAAAAGGCGCCCTGAGGTTTTTAATTCTGAGTTTCATGCCAACGCTAAGCAAACCGGTGAGTATCACGAAATAGTGTTACAAAGTGGCTGCCCATCGTTTGGCCTTACTTAAACTACTGTTTGGTAATAAATGCTTTAATTGTGTTAAAAAAGGACTAAATTCAGTGTAAAAGTGTTAAAATAGTTTAAATTTAAAGTGTAAAAATACAAAGAACAATTTAGTGCTAAGCTAACTCTACCCTCATTTTTTTATAAAACAAGAACAAAGAACCTTGTTCTAGAACGTACTTAAGTACCGTTGGTTTTTTAGATTTAATAAGGTTTTAGCATTTTTAATACTTAAAAACGACTATTAACTTAATTATTAGTGTAAGTTTGCAACGTCAACTTAAGTACGTGGTTTTTTAAGCATTTTTTAATTTTTCCTCGTGTTTAATTTCACAAATTGTTAGTTTTTTAAGATAGTTACTGCATAAATAATTCAAATTTAGCAAGATGTCTGTCCAGAAATACATCGACTATTTGCATAAAGATGAAATCATGTATGAACTTAATATTCTTGGTATATCCACAGAGACAAATGTCAGCGTTGATGCCTTGAGGAAGCAGATACGGCAGGTGTTCAAATTAGCTCGCAGAGGAAGCATGACGACTTCGCCGGTTCAGACACCTACTGTTGCATCAGAGATCCAGATCTGCACTCCAAAGGTCGTGTCTTTAGAATCTGAGTTGCCAGGACCCGGTAAGGTAGGTGACCAGAAGCTTTTTCTCAAGTTATCACGCCGTGCCAATTACCTTGTGGATAGGTTGGCTAGAATCTCTGAAATGAGTCCAGAATTAACAAATTTGCGTAGTCGGTTGGTTAAAATTCTTAGCGTTGTTGAGAATGGTGACAGTGAGGCAGACAGCGAATATGAGGACACGCGGGACGAAAACAAAGTGATTTTCGTAAAGGAAAAACCAGTTAACCTAAATTCACTCAATTTAAAATTTGACGGAACCACATGTGTTCGTGTTTTTATTGAAAGACTCGAAGAACTCAGGCATGCGCGTAATATTTCTGAGCAATACTTGCTTTCAGCTTTTTCAGATTTACTCGATAAATCGGTTTTACAATGGTTCAGAAACAATAAGAGTAACTTTCGTACGTATTCCCAGCTGTTACAGTGCTTGCGTGAAGACTTTGACATACCTGATTTAGACTATAAATTGCTTAATGAGATAAGGCAGCGAACACAATCCAGATGTGAAACGATAGTGGTTTATTTGTCGACAATGCAAGGCATGTTTTCTCGATTAACAAATCCTCTTTCTAGTAAAGAACAACTTGATATACTTATGCATAATATTCGCCCGGAATACATGAAAGACTTAGCGTTGCATAACATAGAATCAATAGACTCGTTGAAACATTATTGTAAACAGTTGGAACTAGCACGCTCGCGCGCTGACCAATTTAATGAGCCTAACTTTAATAACTTTAGGATCACGTCCGATTTGCACTCTCGACCTGCACCAAGGTCTTTCAGTAAACAAGTTTTAGCTATCAATGACCCTAGTACATCACAGCAACCAGTGAGAAAATGTTTTAGGTGTAATAAAACTAACCATTACACAAATCAATGCAAGTCTAGGGAAATTGTATGTTTTAAGTGCGGAGCGAAAGGTGTGAAACGTACTGAGTGTGAATGTAGCCTTAGTTCAAAAAACTGATTAGCTTAGGACCCCTTGATAGCACCCTCAATATGGTGTCACCTCTTTCTGAAAGTGTTGAGGGAGTCCTATTTAAAAAAAACCTTAATGATATTCGACCACACTTAAAGGTCAAAATATTACACTTAGAAGCATTTGGCTTACTTGATTCAGGGGCATTTTGCTCAGTCTTAGGAAAAGAATCCCACTTAAAATTCATAGAACACGGATTTAAATTGAATGACCATGAAAATATGCATCATGTTAGGACGGCTGACGGTACAAGATTGATTTGCTTAGGCAATATGTCTCTTCCCGTAGAATATAATAGTACTATTAGGGTTATTAACTTTCGCGTTGTACCACAGATAACAACACCGATTATATTAGGCGTAGATTTTTGGCAACAATTTAATTTAGGAACTGGTTTAGTTTCTAGCATTCAACCGCACCTAACTTTTCAAATGGATTTGGAGTCATGTATCAATACAGTCGCATCTAATAATGGTTTGGAAGAATATGACTCATTGTCTGCGGAACAAAAGAAAGTTATCGATGATGTGGTGTTGAAATTTGATACGATTAACACGCTTAAAGTCGGCCTAGGCAGAACTAGTCTAGCTTGTCACACGATCAACACTGGTGACAGTAAGCCAATAAAACAAAGATATTACCCGTTATCTCCTGTCAAACAGCAGGCGCTTGAAAAAGAATTAGATAGGATGCTTAGCTTAGGAGTGGTTTCACCGTCCCAATCCGCATGGAACTCACCGGTGGTGATGGTGGAGAAACCCAATGGAGACCTAAGGCTCTGTTTAGACTGTAGAAAACTTAACTCGGTGTCGAAGCCCGACGCGTACCCTTTACCATACATAAGTAGTATTCTTTATCAATTGAGGGACGCTAGGTATTTAACTTCGATAGATTTGTCGGCGGCCTATTGGCAAATACCATACGATAGTGAACTTTCAGCTGAAAAAACCGCTTTTACAGTGCCACGTCGTGGTCTATACCATTTTAATGTTATGAGTTTTGGACTTGTTGGAGCTAGTGCGTCTATGCAACGGTTAATGGATAAGCTTTTTGGTGCCGAATTCGACAATAAGGTTTTCTGTTTCCAAGATGATATAGTTATCATATCTAGCACGTTCGAGGAACACGTCCAGTTACTACATAAGGTTTATGACAAATTGAAAAACGCAAACCTTACTATTAACAAGGATAAATCAGTATTCTGTAGGAAAGAACTTAAATACCTAGGTTATCTAGTAGACAGATATGGCCTTAGGATGGATCCTGCCAAAGTAGATATCATACTGAATTATCCCACCCCAACATCAGGAAAGGAAGTTAAAAGGTTCTTGGGAATGTCCGGCTGGTATAGAAGGTTCATTAATAATTTCTCTAAAATTGCGAAGCCCTTAAGTAAATTAACTAGCAAAGATGTAACCTTCAAGTGGTCAGAAGAAGCCGAAGAGTCTTTTAACCAGCTTAAAACCGCGTTGGTATCTGCGCCGATCTTAAAATGTCCTAACTTTGACCTCCCGTTTGCAATTCATTGTGATGCGTCATCATTTGCCATAGGAGCAGTTTTAACGCAAATATACGATGACGTGGAACATCCCATTGCGTACTGCAGTCGCTCGCTTAATAAAGGTGAAATTAATTTTGGCGTAACGGAAAAAGAATTACTCGCCGTAATTTACGCATTAGAACAATTTCGATCTTACGTAGAAGGACAGAAATGTAAAATAGTTACTGATCACGCTTCACTTCTTTGGTTTAATAAACTTAATAACCCTTCTGGACGTTTGGCAAGATGGAGTATGAGATTAAGTCAGTTTAACTTCGACATAGAACATAGAAAGGGAAAATTAAACGTAATACCAGATGCGCTCAGCCGCATAACAATAGATGCTATTGAGGCATCGACCTCGACCGACAGCTGGTACAATAAAATGATTGAAAAATGCACTTCTAATCCCCGTAGGCACCCAAACTACCTAGTCACGGATGGGAAATTATTTAGATATTCTAAAAATAAATACCAGCTGACGAGCGAGTTCGAGTGGAAGCTAGTAATTCCGCAAGAAGACCGATTAGATTTACTTAAAAAATGTCATGACGATCCTATTAGCGCACACTTAGGTATATTTAAAACCCATAAACGTTTAAGCCTCCATTACTATTGGCCAAATATGTATAATGACGTTAAGGATTACGTAGGTAACTGTGAAGTCTGTAAGTCGTATAAACCCGTTAATACCGCAAGACCAGGTTTAATGGGTAACCCTAAAGTTGTAAACAAACCTTGGATGTCATTATGCGTCGACCTACTCGGACCGTTTCCATCCTCGCGAAACAAGTATACTTACTTAATAGTTTGTACAGATTACTTCAGTAAGTACGTATTGTTGCATCCTATAAGGAGCGCAACAGGTGCTGCTGTAGCAAAGTTCATAGAGGAAAAAGTATTTCTTGTTCACGGCGTATGTAAGACTATTTACATGGATAATGGCCCTCAGTTCATTTCCGCTCAATTCAGACAACTATTGCATCGATACGACGTTCCTAATATTTATTATAATCCCCGTTACCATGCCCAAGTCAACCAAGCTGAAAGATGTATAAGAAATGTGGTGTGTGGTATAGCATGCTATGTAGGCTCTGATCATCGTAAATGGGATGAGAATTTATGTAAGCTACAATGTGCCTTAAACACCGCAGTTAACGAAACAACGAAACACACACCTTATTTTCTGGTACACGGCAGAGAGTTCATTAGTAACGGAAATTTACATAACTTAAATAGCGAACAACCTGTACTTAGATCGCAAGTAATTCTTGATAATCCTGATGCTTATGGTAAGAAGTTAGGAGAGCTAGAATCCATTTATAAGCAAGTGCAAAAACATATTAATAGTGCTCACGACAGAAACGCGAGACACTACAACTTAAGAAAACGTCATCTTGAATATAAAATAGGACAAATTGTTTATAAGCGCACGTATTACCTTTCGAATGCTTCTAAAAATTTTACTTCAAAATTAGCCCCAAGGTACCAAAAATGTATCATTACTGGAAAATTATCTCCATTAGTATATACATTGAGTACCATGGATGGCAAATCATTAGGAAATTACCACATAAAAGACATACTTAAACAGAGTGATGAATAATTATCTATACGACAAATGTGTTAGATAAAAGATGAATTGAATGAAAGAAGAATCGTATGAATGTATTTTTCTAAATTAACTTCACGTGAACTACCTGGTTTAAAGTAAGCTGTGACAGAGATAAGAATGAATGCAGGTCATTAGATAACGTTCCATCAACATGTGGCGATAACTCGAACTCAATATGAACGCAGCGACTTAATAAACAACATTCCATTACTTGATATACCTGCCGTTGCGTGCAAAAAATAGCATAGCAACAGTTTGTAACTTAAATTACTTAACTTAATTATAAAAAAAAAACGTCTAAAATATTGGATCCAGTTAATTAAAACAAATCCAGAACTTAACTTAAAACTTAACTTTGTTATGAACAATTCTGTTCAAATGTGTAGTATGCAAACAACTAATCACATACGTTGTATACTCAGAAAACTCTGTAGGTATAGAACCAAGTTAACGTGTTAAATGAATCACTATTGTATTCACGCACGGAAACTATTTTTTACAACATACAGTGCAACCGTTAGAATTGGTCGGCACGGCACTGACGGTAAATGTAAATACGTAATTCATTTAAGTTTATAATCCTTATCCTTATAATTAAGTAAACATAAATAAGTAGTCATAAATAGGTTATAACAGCATTAATGTTTAGAAATAAAGGTAGGCAAACGTCACAGCATATACGCTGTCTGCCAAACTGCATGTTAGGTATTAAGAAAGAAATCTCGTAAATAGTTAGGTATTTTAGTTAGGTATATACACTAGGTATACACATAAACCAAAAAGTATCTTCGGTACGAAGAACTTTTTAACGTAAGTAGGAGGAATGTGTAACATATATTTTTTAAAACATGTAGAATAAAAATATTTCTAAAAATATCATAAATTAAGATAAATAAAACCTTAACAGTATAGACTAATAGTGCCATCTAGCGGCGAATGATTGCAATAATTAGCCTGCCCATTGACCCGCGTCATGTATACGTTCGCCTGGAAGCAGATTAGTACCCGTCGCGACCACATCACTTTACAAGCGCTAGGTTGATGGTAATCGGTTTCTTTTTGAATTTGGAGTCTTCACGAACGGTCGCGTACCACTTTTTTCTCTAACGAAGACAAAGACCAAATAGCTATGGGAACTCTTAAACCCCAGAGTGCCATAGGCACATAGTTAGTGCTTAAAACCAATAAAACAAATGGAGAAAGTCAACAAAACTTAAAAACCTGAAAATCCCAGAAATGTAAGTACCTATACTTTTAACCAATGTGCACGTGATAGCTTAGAGAAAGTTTTTGGTTCTACCATAGGAATTCTATTATTATAGGGGACCTACACTTACTTACCGGACTACTTAAATATTGGTAAATTAATAAATGTGCTGACACGATAAATCTGACGTGGATTTGGAGCTGCAGTCGGTGTCTGAGCTGGACACTCTTGCTTGACCATCAGCCACGAGCCTGCTTCCTGAAGGCAACAACGGATCTCATCATTTTGTGTAAGACCGAGGACTGAAGGTCAGTGTTCAGATTTGCCAGTGTTTCCTTTTCAAGTGTGAGTGACATTAATTAGTTTGTTCGAGTAAAAGACTTTCTCCAATCTAAAATACAATCTTTCATTTGTTTATTACCACACCAGTAGTATAAAAAGGCGCCCTGAGGTTTTTAATTCTGAGTTTCATGCCAACGCTAAGCAAACCGGTGAGTATCACGAAATAGTGTTACAAACTATAGACCTATTGCAATCACCTCCATATTATTGAAATGTATGGAGCGTGTATTCAACAACATGCTCCTGGCATACATTGAAGACAACCGTCTTCTCAGTAATCAACAGTACGGATTTCACCGTGAATGATCAACTGATGATCTACTTGTGTATGCCACATACTTTGACGTGAAGCCATTGACAAACATGGCGAAGCAACGCTGTTTCTCTCGATATCTCAAAGCCTTTCGACAGGGCCTGGCACGAAAGCCTTATTAAGAAGCTTTCATCGTTTGGGATTTCCGAATCTCTGTGCGCCTGGATTTATGACTTCTTAAGGAAACGATCTATTAGAGTTGTCGTTGAAGGCTGCTCTCCCAATCTACTGGCTTTAAATGCTAGTGTACCTCAAGGGTCTGTTCTGTCTATTATGCTTTTTCTGCTGCACATAAATAGCGTACATAGGACCTGGCTTATTTGGTTATACAGACGACAGCACTGTAACGGACAGATATTTCTCCACGGATGGCTCAGGTCTGCAGGAAACCATATGTCTCAGAGAGAGACGCTGATTGTGTGCTTAAACCTGACACTCAAACTTGTGCGATTAGGGCGAAACCAACCTCGTCCAGTTCAACGTCAATAAAACGCAGGCGTGTCTATGTCCACCTAACGCAGTTCATTCATCAAAACTCCCACATTCTAAAATACACCCCTACCCCTCAACAACAACTTCGAACTTCTAGGTATGGATTTTTCTGCCGACCTGAACTTCAGCCACTCCATCGAATCTATAGCAAATACTGCTGCCAAGAAACTTGGCATCCTTTGTAAGGTACAGCGGTACTTCTCACCGAAGCAGCTGCTTCATTAAACTTTACACGGCCCAAGTCCGATCGTGTATAATACTGCTGTCACTTCTGGGATGGCTCTGTCAAGTGTCATTTGGGTGCTTTGGACTCGATGAACCGAAGAGCCATGAGACTGATTGGCGACGTAGCGCTCGTTGAAACAAAACACCTATCCATCTTTTACAGGATGGATACTGCGCCGATGTACGGTTAGACATAATTCCACCTTCCTCCTTTTCTAATCGGACTACTAGACGCCGTGAGGGATTCCACTCACATGTGGTTGAATTCACCATGTGCCGCACCGTGCGATTTAAGATATTTTCTGGCTCGCACTTCTAGTGATTGAAATTCTCTTCCAGCGTCTGTGATTCCTGTGACTTACGATCTGGATGTCTTTAAGGCAAGAGTGAATAGGTATCTTCTAGGTAAGTATGCTCCATCTTAGACCTTGTCTCCTCTTTCCATCAGGAGAGCCTAAGTCCAAACGCAAACCCATCATCCATAAAAAAAAACTTGAAAATTTCAAGTTTATATCTATTACGGTTCTAAAGACCTGTGTGACAAAGGAACAGACGGACACAGCAGAGGCTAAGTAATGGCACCTTTTAGGTACGAAACCCTAAAAAAGTAACACACATAGACAACGTCACCTCATCCGATCACGCGATAGATAGGTACATAATAAACTGAATATAGTTTGAGCTCGTTGAAGAATATTTAAAGACTAAGTCTACAAGCACAACTGAGGAGCCAGCAAAGCTTGTCTTCTATGCACTGCACTGAATGGAAAGAGCGGTAAGATATGCTAGTCTTTCTTGATATTCACTGGATACGTGTATAAGCCAGCGGAGAATAATGTTTTATCTCGGCCCGGTTAGTTTAATCAAATGCACGGCTTTAGAAGGTATCATCTCAATAAGCTCGATGTCGATGTGACTATTAACTCAAATTAACCACAATTAATGCTTATTGTGGTTAATTTGGGACAACAGACGTAATAATGAAACTCGTAAGTACCTACAAAGCAGAACATTAACAATTTCTACTCAACTAAAATGAAGATTACAAGGCAAACAACCACAAACTACATACATGTATGTAATGAAAACAACTTTGATAGGTATATTAAGATTCGTGCCGGTGTTGCCACAGCGATTATTAATGCATTAATTAATTAAACATATTTTACGGAAAACAAACTTTGGAGAGTTTTACGCGTCGTTTAATTTTTCTATTCGATTTTTTATCTTTATCATCAGATTTTAATAAGGTATTTTCCAGTAATCAAAATATATTTATTAACGATAATCATCAAATTATGTTTTAAAAACTGCTCGATATTATCCAGTCGAGGTTTATTATTTCGTATTTTAACCAAACAATCTAATAATACGAAATCATGACTTAAATACATTACTGAGCTCTACATAAAAAGCATAAAATAATTCATAATATTGGGCTATTTCGGGGTTTTTGAAAAATACCGGTTTCGAGCTCTAATTTTTATTGTCACTATAACAAAAAATAATAAAAACAAAATGAAGTAAAAAATAAAAGGGGTCCCCATACAAGAAACATGTTCGTGTCGGTCAGTCACAGTCACAGGACTGTATATTTTGAACCGTAATAGGTAGAGACTTAAAATTTCATAGAATGTGTTTTTCTACTCTCGCTAAAAGATATAATAATAAAAAGAGAATTGAATCTAAAATTAAAGAGGGTCCCCATACAAGAAACGTGTTTTTTGGTGTTTTTTGCTCGATTTTAATAATGGTAATAGGTAAATGCTTGACATATATATCCACAGAATGTGTATTTCTATTTCTGCTATAACAACAAATAACAAAAACAAAATAAAGTTTAAAAAAAAAAAGGGGACCCCATACAATAAACGTGGTGTTTGAAGTCTTTTTGCTCGGCGGTGGTACATAAACCTTCGTGTATGAATCCGACTCACACTTGACAGATTTTTATGAAGTGTCAAATCGCTCAAATAGTATATACGTCAAATATAATATGACGACCTTTTACTCCTGACGATATTTTAAGAGGCGTGAAGTACGGGTACCTACCCTATTTTCATGACCTCAATGGAGTCATATCGCTGGAGAACTTTATGTATGGCATTTTAATGCAGCAAACTGATTACGCGGGGACTAAAGGCCAGTTATCTTACGCAGCCGGGGCCAGGACCCTCGTCAATGGGTATCGATTGAGCTCTTCACGCCCAGGTAAGGTGACTAGATAAATTCAACTCTCCAACAGTATGATTTTTGATACTTCGTTGATATAATACCGATGATACATTGCGTGATAGTAAGCTTGGGATCTTGGATCAGAATCCAAGACAAATATTTGTGTGATAGCCACGAATATAATTATATACCTATATTTCCTGATTGCACAGATTTAACAGAGCCAAAAAAAGTGAACTGACCTTTTTTTCCTAAATTATGATCAAGGAACTTAAAATTATTATTATATTTTTAGTAATTTTAAAGTATAATCTGCAGCTCCCATTTCAATACCATGGGTAGTTTTCAAGACAAAGACTCCAAAGTTCACGGTTTTTATTTTGTCCGGAAAACGATTAAGATCCTTCCTGATAAGAGAGCTATTATTAAAAATTATATTTCATATACATATAGCAATTTATACTACAAGACAGTACGCAAATTTGTCTAAATTGAACTATTGCCAAATTACAGGCTTTTAGAAATTTGGAAAAAATCTCTGAGGTAAAATTTGCTTCATACGTTTTTTTGTAGCTCAAGCTCTTGGTCTTAAAAAGTTAGGTCAAAAATAGATTTAATGAAGTGTTGTCACTGAAAAAATTTTTACGGGAAAAACTTGTTGTAAACGAAAATTTAATACTGTAATATGATAAGAGATAACTGCATGATAGGATTTTTTAATTAGGTACTACTACCTTCTGGAGCACGTTTGCAGTATATCGTCTCTTAACTTTATTATTAATTTGTCCATTAAGGCTTTCACGCCATCACAACACTAATCACGGCAGGCGACTTAAAACAAGATGTGATTATGTTTCCATTTATTCGTGAAAGGATTTCAGTAAGCTTAATGCAGCTTTTCTGGTAGACGAAGTATGCGTGCGGGCATAAAATATCGGCATTGAATTAATACTCGTAAATTTTCACCTAAAATATATTGTTTTATCTATTTACCATATATTTGCCATATAGCAACAACCCTGAAGCCGAAAATTAAGCAAAATGTTAGAAAACTTCTTTATAGGTACCTATTTGAATGACACTGAATTAAATTATGAAAAAAATACTGCAAATAGTAGCTTTAGTTAGTTACATTTTCTTATAAAAAACATAGCCTTACAATTATTTGTGCCCTAGAAAAAGAATGAAAATGAAATTTAAAAAACGGCCCATATTTATTCCACGGTTGAGTTTAAAGAGTTGTGATTTTGCAGGATATGAAAATAATATACAGAGTGGTTTCGGGGTCGTGGAGCAGGGAAGGGACCTTTTACTTTCTTTCTCCTAAGGATCACGATAGGATAGGATTCACAGTATTGTATACAGCAAAAAAACTGGGATGATTTGAGATCATGGTCACCCTACTATTTCTCAAGAAAACATATATCAATATTAAGTGCTTTACAATCGTCGCAGTAAGTCTGTAAAGAGGTTGTTATGACGATACTGATGGATAGATAAGAAAAATTTCTTTGATTCTACGATTACTTCGTATTCTTTTTTTTAAGGAAAAACACTGAATAAAAATTAAAACTTTATTTACACAAAATTTACAACGTTAAATGTACTTCAAAAGTTGTTCAAAGTGTGAACCCTGTTGCTGCATGCACAATTCCGCCCGTCACCTAAGATTGCCCCTTAATCTGCTTAAAACAATGGGATTTTGCTTAACCGTTTCAAATGCTACAACGATTCGCTGGCGTAGCTCTTCTACGGTGTTAGATTCTTGCTCACACACCGATCGTTTTATCTCTGCCCAGAGAAAAAAAGTTCAGCGGTGTGAGTTCTGGGCTGCGAGGTAGCCATGAAATAGATTCAAGGCGACCGATCCATTGTTGCGAAAATTGTACCTACATTAAAATAATGACGAAGAAGGTTTTGAAAATGAGCAGATGTACGATCATGTTGATAATGCAGGTTTTGGTCCGGGGCGTCTCGCAATAATTCCGGGACAACTTCCCGTAACAAATCAAGGTCATTCGCACCATTCAATCTGCCTTCAATAAAATGAGGCCTGATAATGACGTCGTTAATAACTCCCGTCCAAACATTTAAACTAAATCGGCGCTCTAAATATGCTCGTTGTGCACATTGAACAAACAAATACGCATAAATGTACTGTCATCAGTCCACAAGATATTTGTTAAGAGAAGATCAGATATCCTGGATGGGTTGAAAATGATATGCATGTAATCCAGTAGCGTTGAGCAGTTTCCAGACAAAACTTTTGCTGACATTGTACCGCCTAGCAGCTTGCCGGGTACTGCGTTGCGGATCTCGGTGAAAATATCTCACTATGCGTTGATCTAGGTTCTCGGGGTAGCGTCGCCTTCGTGGCCTGCCACCAGCTCGTGCTTGGGCTGGAACGCTAAACTGTCCGAAATCTCGAAGATTTTACACCATTGTGTTAAACAAACGTCTGGTTGGTATTGGCAAATTTGGATATCGCTGATGAAACATCTCATGTGCTCTGGCAATGTTATTTATTTGATGATAAAACTTTACCATATCTGATCGCTCGATATCCGAAAATGGGTACGCTAGAGGCATAATTCTTATAGTAATTTTATTTCTTTTCACGTTTTTTAATCTTTGCTGACACGTTTATTAGCTTTGACGTAATGTGACATTATTACTCATAAATTATTAAGTATAAGATTCAAGACAGTATATTGTCAAAGATGTTGTAATTTGAAAAGGGTGACCACGGTTACTCAACATGTTTAAATAAAAATACGTAAATAACGAATCATCAGTGTTTTAATAGAAATATATACAGATAACATCGCCATCGTTTACAGAGTCAAAAAAAATATTGGGATCATTCTGTATAAACTACTTCATACGTATATTTAAGTATCAATTCAATATTAGGGTTGTGAGGAAATAGTACATTACACAACTAGGGTGGTAATACAAAGAAAGGCCGAGATCGCAGATGTTTACGGCCCGAGCTGCAAGCGAGGGACGTAAATATGCGATTGAAGGCTTTCTTTATTACCTCCCGTGTCGTGTATATCATTTTATGTCTACACTTGGCCAGAAAGCGGCTTTTTCCGTACGCGCAGCGTGCGGAAAAAGCCACTTTATGGCCAGGTGTGGCATAAAATATTATTTTTCTAATTTTAGGCACTGAAATTCGTTAACCGAAAAAATGTATTTCTCAAAAATTCTGCATAGAAGTGGAGCGAGAATCTGGTCCGGAATCTGGAAAAAAGGACGGTTCACATTTTTCGACCTTTTAAAATACCGTGGATTGGGTTGATTTGCGTAGGTACTGTAATCGTACTAATCGTACTCCAACATTAAACACAGCACAAATAATTATATGGTCAAAAGGCAACAGCAATCAAAATTAAATATCACAACCGCCTTAATCACTCAGAATAAACGGCTTAAAACTCCTTATTTAACCTTCTAAGTACTCATCATCACATCGTGTCGGATTTGAAATTCCCTAGTATTTACAAATCCATTACCTAAGCAAGCATTGCTATATTGACGTCATATTACGATTTTGATATCTCAAATAGAGATATTTTTATTGTATGCAAGCGGTCTTTGAAGTTCTTAAGCGACCGCCATTATGCTGTCGTACCACCACCCTCTAAGCGGTAAAGAGCCCTTTTTTACAGGTTAAGGAGGAAACAAAAGACTCAACCGTGCTGTTGTAGTACTTTTAAGCCGCATAAAGGGTACATTCCTATTGTGTATGTCACTGGAGTCAAGGTCAAATAATTGTGACAAGCATGCGAAAATTAAAAAGTAAGCCTACTTACTGCAATCAGCCTGGGACAAACAGCTGAGTAAAGTCCTTAGTATAGCGGTTCTTGTTTATTTTATATCCCACCAAAAACATAAATGTAAAAAAGGAGAGCCAAGATCAATACAAAAATTATGCTAGGCTGTGGGCTTCGCCACAAAAAGAATGGAGATCTAAATGAGTGCCAAGTCCTATGCAAAATCCAATTATGTATTTTTCTACTCCTGTACTGTTATCTGTCTTTTACTTGGTCACCAACACTAATATAAGAACATACATAATATGAGTTCAGAGAAGTCTATACTCTATTCCCCATAACAGCACTAGTGTCGTTATAGTCACTTTACGTTATTGCTAGCAGCCACAGACTTCTAAATCTAGGTTAAACTTAGGTCAAGGATTAAGCGCTCAATTTTAACTTTACGGTAAAAATGCACAACTACCTACTTAACAAACAATTAAATTCCTACGGTTTTTAAAAAAAAACAAAACTTTCCGAACTAAATTCATTGATGTCAACATAAAAAAAGTATTTTTAATTTAAGTATATTTTAAATTAAAAAAAAAGGTTTACCATAGACACATACTGTCAGTCAAACTTCATATTTGCTTTGTTTCCAGGTTATGATTAATTTTGTATTTTATAATTTAAAACCTCGTCGTAGAAAAAGTATTGTATGCAACGTTGTATAATTAAGTCAAAAAACGCTCATTGCGTCTCTATTTGCGATACTCGCCGCGTTCGCGGCTCGTATCGCAACTCACGCAATTCGCATTTTTTGAACCCACTTATACAACTGTTGCATAAAATACTATTATAGGAACAAAATAACATTATGAACAAGTATTAAACTCTATTTCTTTGCTTTATTGGATACCTATAACAATTGCTGTTATTTAAAAATGTGAGATCTTAAATTAGGTCAGGTTTGACTTGGCCAGTTTTCATTACATCAGTCATTTTATAAAGTTATTCAACATTTTTTTTTTAATTCTGATAAAAACTTGTTTAGCTACTATATATAGATCAGTCAGTCAGTCAGTGCTAAAATTTACGAATTTTAGACCTTCATATCTTTATAACCGTTTAACTTTCTTTAAATTGGGGTCATGAATCATGATTCCAAGAAAAATCTTAACAACGATTCCATAGATAGACAACAGAGAAGGAACACCGTCTCTCAGTCAATTTGCGGGGGACCTTCTAGTATATTCACGAACCTATGTTAGCTATAGGTAAGTATAATTGTGAGTTAGTGGAAAAAGGCACGCTATTGTCATCTGCTAAGGAAGAAGGAATAGGCAAAGAAATTGTTTCTTACCTGTATGCATGTTAGTAAAGTTTTTTTTTAAGATTTCCGCGTATGTAATTTTTCCATTTGAACACAAAATACAGAAGAAGTTTAGGGTGAGATTTTATTTTCCAAACTTTAGAAAAAATAATTCTCTAATATGCATATTCTTTTCTTCTTAGGAAGTTGGAAATTTCCATGTTATAGTAGAAAACAACATATTTTAAACCTCCACACATTAATAGTGAAAGAAAATTAACAAAGCAGCTTTACGTCATCCGAAAGGAGTAAATGTAAAAGTACGTAACAATGAGCAGAGTTTTCCTTAAGAACATTATTCACGTCGCGTACGTCATCACATTAAGCAGATTTATGTTCCAACTTCATTACTTTAAAGGCTTTTTCAATCTCGCGACGGTTTAAAAGATAAATGTAAATGTGTATTTCGAATCAGCAAAAGAGCTGGATTATTTTAGACATGATGCGAATGCTCAGTCATTTCTTATCCACAGGACCTGAAGCCTGAATGACACTTAAATTTCATCCTTATTATAAACTAGAGAGTGTCTTCTACTTTGTCCGCGGAAGTCACCGTAGTCGGATAAAGTGTATCCTATACGTTAACTGAGATCATTATCTACCTGTTTACCAAATTTCATGGAAATCAATACTGTAGTTTTTGCGCGATGCGTGCACAAACAATTATAGTCTTGCTACGATTGTAGTTCTGTTGCTCAAATCAACAAACTGCGTCTAACATGTGATGTGAGAGGCAGTTAGTCGATTTGTCTTTCTTTGATGCAGCAACAAAAGGATCGTTAGGAATTTCTGCTTAGAAATAGAATATGGGTGAGAGCCCAGAGCTCATTGGTTTTTTTAAAGGAAATATTCAGTTTCCGAAGAGTAAGTATTATGCAATTTACCCATTTGTATGCTAAGCGAAATACCTAGTATCCTATAAGAGACATTTTTACTTTAGCTTTATACTTTAACATGTCTTCTACAAAAGGGGCTACATAGATAAATGAGAGTATTCGCCTGTCAAAAGTGTCTTCTGAGCTTGGTAAATGAATATATGTCACTAATATCACTTACTGGTTTAACATTTTCTTTTGATACTGGGTGGAGTAAGGTTATTTTTATTTTGATTTCCTCACAAAACATTGTGTGTGCCACGGGCGGTAAAGGAATTACAAACTCGTGTTATTAAAGCCCTCGGCTTCGCCTCGGACTTGTAACAAACTAGAGATGGCCCGAATATTCGGTAAATATTCGGTATTCAGCATATTCGGCAAGATTTCCAATGTTCGTATTCGGCCGAATAGTTCGGTTACATTGCCGAATATTTACCGAATACAAACAAAGTAAATAACTAGCTTAGGTTGTTCCGTTATTCGTCATCATATCATATTTCAGCATTCTAACAAACTACCTAAAATATATAGATATATGAGTCAAAATATAAATACATTACATTTATTTTGTAAAAAACCGTGGCTTAAGTAAGAAAAACTAGAGTTGTTTTAACTAAGTAAGTTTTATTAATTATTAATTACCTTTATCAGTTATCCATCATTGAGGAACATTAGGAACGATAGTAACGTAAATAACCATTAACAATAATTTATTTAAAGGTTTTACACTCAACATCCGCTTTAAAAATATAGTCTAAATTACGAGTAAACAGTCTTCATTCTTCAATAAAAAAAGTGTGGTGTCTCTTCACCAAAATCAAATCTAGCGATTTATTTTTAACTAATCGAAAAGGATATTATGAATTGACCTGTTTCTAGCGATACGGCGCAACCGAATATTCGGCCGTATATTCGGTTCGGTAAAACCTGAACCGAATGTTCGGCCGAATATTCGTATTCGGCAAAGTCCGTATTCGGCCCATCTCTTCAATTAAAACAGTTCAATTCAGTTCGTAGTTGACGTATATATTTTTCAATGACGTTGACAATACGTTTTTTAATAGGATATTGTTGTTAAAGGCGTCCGTAACACCTACCATAATTACACCTGCCAAAACCAAGTTGAATGTATGATCAAAACGACTAGGTTACACACATTTACATACTCAACGTAAAGCGATATTACCTATTGCTATTAGCGACCTTTCACAATTCATTCAGAAACCATTTGAACTAAATCGAACACCATAAATTCATGTTCCCCGTATGTCATGTCCGTTAAACAGAATACATATAGCGACGTGGCTACACCGAGTAGCCGCCAAATGCGAGTTCATTTACACTTCTCTTTTAAAATGACAATTTTTTCCGTTCAGTTTGTAGATATAAAATAGTAGAAATGTTACGAGAAAAAATGTTTATGCCACACCTGGCCATAAAGTGACTTTTTCCGCAAGCTGCGCGTACGGAAAAAGCCGCTTTCTGGCCAAATGTAGACATAAAATGATGTACACAACACGGGAGGTAATAAAGAAAGCCCTCGATCGCATATTTACGTCCCTCGCTTTCAGCTCGGGCCTTGTATTACTACCCTAGTTATGTGATGTACTATTTTCTACGTTTCGTTTGCGCCTCAAACAGTTTTTGTCGCTACATCTGACGAATTTAATATTATGCAACGGTACGAGGGGGTTCGCATTTTCCCGATGCTTTTATTGATAAAAAGGTTCATGATAATTTCGTTCATGCTGTGTTCACCATTTTTTTTCTCTTTTGGATATCCCAGTTTCACAGTGTATCTAACATCAATTAAGATTGCGTAAACTTAAAATCAATTTACTGTTGGTTTTGTTATAAGTTACAATAGACCAACTCGATAATAAAGTTTACTCCAATAATATTATGACATTTAATAATTTTGTATAATATACTAAGTTAACGCCTGAAATAACAAATATTATTCCGAGGTATTGGCTGATAAAATAACATGCGTACGTTTAGGGCCAAATGGTGGATTTGGCAAAATTAAAGTAAACAAACTCGCCGAAAGGAAATCGCCGACGAGATTGTTTTGTGAAGAAGCTAATCCGGACAAAAGAGCAATAACTCTGTTTCATTTGTTATGGCGGAGTGAACCAATCGGGTAGAGCAAATAAAGCGGGGTTTGTGGAGCGAAAATAGACAAAGGATCAGATACAGGTACGAGTAAATAATCCCGCATGACTTGGGCGGAGGAAGCATTTTCACTATTATCTACGAAGACTGACTTCGCCTTCGAAGGAAAATATACTTGTTTACCCGGAATCGGATGTCGGCGTTTAAGAACGTTTCTGAACAGTATTTCACCTGGCTTTACAGGCAGTCTGAAACTAGAAAACTGTAGGCGATAATAGGTAAAGACGGAAACTACTAGCGACTTCCTTTCAGTGCTAGTTGTTGTAGCGTAGGTATACCTAAATGAAAGAGCATGGAAAGACTAGACTGTATTTTATCAATCGCACACTTTCTTCTATGCCTGTATACAGGGTGGGAGGGGCTATACCGACAAACTTTAACTATAGATTCTAACAACTATTAGGAGTAAAAAATGTTATGTGATGTATAGTCGAAAAACGCTTACTTTCAGAGATATTCATTATTTTTTAAATGAAAACTCCCAAGTGTGTAACAAGCCCTAATAAATGTGACTAAGACAGTTCTACTATTTTTTTGAAATCCTTTAACTAAACAGCAATTAACCTTCGCAGTATTTGATGGTAAGCGACTACGAGGCCAAAAAATTTACCTTTGGTTTCCATTTTAGCTTTTTTTTCCTTTTTGATAACTTTTCCTCCAGTAAGGATATGTTTATAACGAGGGGCTGAATTTACTGATTTATTTTGTTCCATAAGACTATTAATGTAAAATGACAAAATTCGACCCATGTTGATATAACATTATTTACTCGTCACACCACCAGGAATATGAATTCCTGGTGGTGTGACAATACAGGGTGGGAGGGACTATAACGACATACTTTAGCCATGAGGCTAAAGTATGTCGTTATAGTCCCTCCCACCCTGTATTTAAGTAATACTAGTGGACCCGATCGCGACTTCGTTGGCGGAAGTGAAATAAGTTAAATGTATCTATCTTTATTGGTTCGACTTAGTCGGGTAAAATATCCTATGTGTTAACCGGGGTTATACTCGTAATTTACCTGTACACGAAATATCATAGAAATCGGTCAGATAGTTTTTGCGTGATGCGCGCATAAACAGACAAAAAATCCAAAACAAATGATTTGTTATTGACTGTTATTTACGAGTATATTTTTAAATCTTTTGACATTGTTACCTTAATTCTCATTTTGTATTTTTGTTTTTGACGATCATGGCGTGAATACTTATAATTTTGTCTGTACAAATTTATACTGTTATTTTGTGTCGTGAAATAAATGATCTATCTATCTAATTATTTAAGTTACGTATAGATATCATACTTTATTTTTGTCAGTATATTTGCAGAAATATAAATATTTACCATCACGGATTGATGTCCAAAATGTAGGTTTCCAAAGCGGTTTCATTTTGCTTATTCTTCAAAGTAGCGGTTTTCTCGGGATAAGAAGTTTATTGAGTGTGAGATTGCCTTCTCGGTTTATTTAATTACTGTTAATTGATGTGACGCGATTTATCGGGAACGGAATAAATACTCGACACGATTATCCAGCGCTTTCTGTCTGTCGACTTGGCTTTGGGGCGATAAGTCTGTGACACTTTTACTGGAAATAAAGATAATTCACACCTAGTCTCTTGTAATATTGTTGTAGTAGTGTGTATTGTTATTTGTTGTATGTCGTGTCTTGTGTTAGAGACAACATTATCCTTTGTATATTACTGAAATTCTAGAAAAAGGGTGAGAATGCCTAATATGTATCATCATCATCATCATCATTTCAGCCATAGGACGTCCACTGCTGGACATAGGCCTCCCTCATAGATTAAAAATAAACCCCCCCTAATATGTATAATAGTTTGTAACAATCTACACGGGATTTCAAATTTAAGATTTTAGACATAGATTTCAGGGACAGAACTGCGATAAATAAATAATGATAGTTTTTTTTCTAATATTACTACAGGAAGACCAGAAATTATAATTTTCATAAAGTTTACAGGTTAGTTTAAATGGATTTATCTTTTATTAGGTTTAATTTATAAATAACATTAATATAGATAAAGTGGCGTTGGTGATGTTATTTTCCTTACATATATCTGCTCTAATTCGGTATAAATAAACAGAATAAAAACATCGCTGATAGTGATAATAATCAAATAACTAACCAACCTTTTCCAATACGTCAAATCAAACCATTGATGGAAGTTAATGGAAGCACTGCGTTTGTCAACGAATACATTTGTTCAGTTTATACACACAGGCGATGATGATACACACAGGATAAATAGTCTTATATGTATGCATCGTGTATAGAAGACTTTAATTCTGTTGGCAATCCCCGATCATGAATCATTTCAGTTTGTAAATCGCTCTCATTAAAAGTTCCGTCTCGCGATTTACGTCAATTGCCGTTCGAATATCATCTCTTGCTATTGTTCATAATGGCATTATCACTTTCAAATTATTCAATTATTTTTAGGAACTAATATAACGTACTGAAATATTTTTTTATATTATTATTTTTTTACAATTAAGCTGAAGCCGTTTGAAGTCGTTTTACGATTGAAATTAAGCTGCTTTCATTTTAACGATGCGATAAGCAACGAAGTAATATCATACAGGGTGGAGTAAATGAACACCAACTACATTACATACCTACTGGAAATAGCCAATAGGGAATATGCATGATATTTTTTATTTACTTTAATAAAAGCTCATTCATTTAAAAAAACAGTAGGAAAAAAATATTTTTCGAATAACTATAAAAATAACCAAGATATAACACAACAAAGATTTATCTCTATCTCTTTCTCGCAAAACAGAATATAGTATGGAGATTGTATGGCGGCCGTGTACTATGACGTCATAGTCCATATCGGATCTCTCTCTCTCTAATCGCTGTCTGATTAGTGCTTTAAAATGTTTATATCTTCCGCATTTCTCGGTCGATTTCAATTTTTGTTTTGACTGTATTTCATATTTTTTACGGTATTTTCATATTTTGTTAAGAAATCTTTAAAAAAAAAATCATGCATATTCCCTATTCTACGCAAACGCAACTTGATTTTATTTTTCAAAACAATACCTTACGTCTGACTTTGTCAGGAATTGAACCGATCAAGTATCACAAAAATAAAATGTTTTTATCGTACAAATCGAAAGGTTTATTTATACTGAAAATTATTTCACTAAAACAGACACGCACGCACAAAAATAGAATATGAAGCCTATCAATTACTTGTGTTTTTATAGTAACAACAAACTCCATGAAACTATGCTTTTTATAAATTGCATTAGTAATTCAGCTAAGGTGATAAACTTTACTGTCCTTAATTTGCAAATCTTCTTTACTAGCTCGTGTAATTAGGGACTTGCAGGAAAAATCATAACTTATTTAACTAATTTCTAGTAGGTATATTTAATTTCCTGGGATTTGAACACTATTAAAATTGCCAGCAATATAGTGTTCAAGGAATATTTCATTAGCTTACCGCACTCTATTTTGTTTTTCGTCTAGCGTGGTATGGGCATGTGATGCGGAAGGATGAAAGTCATGTGACAAAAACGAGTGTTAGGTATGAATGTCGAAGGTTCTGGAAGAAGAGGTAGACCAAGGAAGAAGTGGATGGATTGTGTGAGAGATGATATGGCTAGGGAGGATGTAAACGCTGAGATGACGGGTGATAGAGAGGTATGAAAGAAGAAGACATGCTGCGCCAACTCCAAATGAATGGGAAAAGGGCAAGCGAATAATGACTACCTATTTTGTTTTTAAAAGAAATATAAAAGATTGTTTATTTGAAAAAGTCTATTGTGTATATGGACACTTAGGGACTTTATTATTGCTTTCATAATAATATTAACCGGCAAAATAGCATTAAACTGACAGCGAATTGCCACTCGCCAGCTTAAAAGAGCCAAGTAGACAAATTATTAGTAGGTACTTCTTTCGTGGTGGTTACAAGTCTATTTGAACTAAATTTGCGATTCTGATAGCATACGTTCCGAAGAGCTGCTAAAGTATACTCGTGTATACAAAACTAACACGATGATTGACGATCCTACCAGCTCTTATACGAAGCGACTTTATCCTTATAAAATAGTAGCAACATATATTTGTAGTGCCATATTTAATAGGCTCTAAACTGAGAGTGGCACAGAATGTTATACTCTTTTATCCGAAAGTCGAATGAAAATGATAAATGCGATGCCATCTGTGATAAATTTATGCGTCGTTTGTAACGATTTTTATCCATACAATACGGCACATACTGAAGTATAAAATAACATTCTCAATTTTAAACTATCAAATCATCTGAAAAAGAGATATATGTAAATTATAAATCTTCTATCTAAATATATAAAGGAAGAAACTGACTGACTGACATATCAACGCACAGCCCAAACCGCTGGTCCTAGGAATTCCAAATTTAGCATGTAGGTTCCTTATAAGGTCTAGGGGTGCACTAAGAAAGGATTTTTCAAAATTCATCCCCTAAGGCGGTCAAAATTTGTATGGAGAGTCTACGATTTTAGAAGTAAGAGGTTTGAAACCTCATGTTTAGACTCTTTATTAGATTACAAGAAAAGTAATTTCACCGTGTTTTGAAATTCATCCTCTAAAGGGTTTAAATGGGGGTTGAAAGTTTGTATATCAACGCACCGCCCAAACCGCTGGTCCTAGGAGTTCCAAATTCAGCACGTAGGTTCCTTATAAGGTCTAGGGGTGCGCTAAGAAAGGGTTTTTCAAAATTCACCCCCTAAGGGGTTCAAAAGTTGTTTTTGTAGAGTTTACGATTTTTGAAGCAAGAGGTTTGAAACTTATGTTTCTTCATTCCTTCATTCATCTTCATCAGTCTTCATTAGAAAACAACAAAAGTAATTTCACCGTTTTTCGAAATTCTAAGGAGTTTTAATGGGGGTTGAAAGTTTATATATCAACGCACAGGCCAAACCGCTGGTTCTAGAAATTTCAAATCTGGCACGTAGGATCCTAATAAGGTCTAGAGGTGCACTAAGAGAGGATTTTTCAAAATTCACCCCCTAAAGGGTTAAAAAGTATGAAACTTCATGACTCTTCATTAAAATAAATGAAAAGTAATTTCACCTTTTTTTAATTTATCCGCAAAGGGGTTTAAACGGGGGTTGAACGTTTGTATTGGGACTCTACGATCTTTTTAAGTAAGTGGTTTGATATATCATGGTTAGACTCTTCATTAGAATACAAAAAAAGCAATTTCAGCGTTTTTCAAAATGAATCCTCTAAGGGGTTTAAATGGGGGTTGACAATTTGTATCGAGACCCTACTATCTTTTTAAGTAAGATGTTTGAAATATCATGTTTAGACTCTTAATTAGAATACAAGAAAAGTGTAAAACAAGTGAGAAAAAAGTGAATTCACCGTTTTTATTTCATCCTTAGGTGGGGTTAAGAGACGTGATTGCTTAGGGGGGACTCCCTCGCACACGGCCACTTTAACGTGCCTTAGGTAACAATGTATAGGCGTACTACTATTAGCCTGCGGTAAAATATGTGCATCTGTAACCACTAACCACTCACATTAGTCAAAATCATAAGTTTTACCGTCGTCCCAGGTAACTTCAAATTCGGCACACGATATTCAAATTTAACACGGACGAAGTCGCGAGCAAAAGCTAGCTATAGGTATTATAGGACTATGTATTGTGGCTTACTGCTATCGGATTTTTTAATTTGCGTGCAACTGGACTATTTGAAAATGCACTATGTCAACTACTGTCCTGGAGAGCGTACTCCATGTATTAAAACCACGTGTTATATTAAATTGTATATTAAACTTTTAACATTCGAAAATCTTAACACTAATATTATACTTAAATGAGAAAGTTTGTGAAGATGTTTAGATGTTTGTTACTAAATAACGGAGTAACAACTGGATGGATCAAGCTGAAATTTGGCATGTAAGTAGACCAAGTCCTGGATTGAAACAAAGGATACTTTATATCCCGGTAAAGAGTTCCTTTGGGACAATAACGTAAATAACGCGGGCGAAGCCACGGGAAATTGCTAGTTGTAAGCATAAAAAAGAATAATACACTGCAAAAATGTAATGTTCTAAGGCACTTTCAATATTTATTGGTTTAATTGTAGGTATTTTCAGTGGATAATTGGGTACTATATTTATACGTAACGTACGCTTACCATTTATGTCAATCATTTGAATAACTAGCTGCTATTTGTAAACCAATCAATATTCAAAACTGTTAGAGTTATAACTTATAATTATTAGGTACACAAACTTCTAAGGAAAAGGCATGGCTAAAGTAATTTAACTGGTGAAATTAAAGATTTTATTGCTAAAATTAGCAAATGCAAAGGAGAAAATGAAATGAAAATGATTACAAATCTCAGCAAAAGTTCAACCTATTTATAGGTAGGGGTGTTAATTCGGTATAATACGTAGGAGGCCCGATGAATGCCGCTCACGGTCCCTACTCGTTACTTATTTCCGTTAGCGAGTCGTCCTCATCAATGTTTAAGCACCTCGAGGATCACAAATACGCATCGCTTCTCACCGCTCGCACCTTTCACGCAAGATTAACGCTCAATTCTAACGGCAAATGCCGTTTCAAAAGCTATATATCTCCCGCGGCTCGTTACACCAACGAGTACGTACAAATTTATCGGAAATTAGTACGAGAAACTCCCACGGCGCGGGAAGTCATAACGTCAGGGAAAATCTAAAGCGAATTTATTGCATCCAGACCAGGAACGCACCTCGGGGGTTGCACGGCACGCTCGGAGCTGAGTTGACAACTGGCTGAATGGAATTATGTAGAACTTCGCAAACCTTTATTTGGCTTAATTACTGTTTAACTAACAATCAAATTATATTTAGAACTAGCTAAATCAATCAATCATTTAGTTAGAATGATGCACTTTCTAATTTCAGTAATTTATGTTTATCGTATTGACGTTTGGTTTCTTTTTAATGCGCGGGTGTCGGAGATACAAACGCAAATGTACAAGTGGACAATTATCACGTTGTCTCTGTATTTACATCACTAAATTATTGTGAGAAATTCCAAATTAATTTAAGAAGAATTATTATGGCCTTTGCCATAAGTACTAAAGAAAGTGCCGTGTGACTCATACATACATTTCAAAGTTCGTACAAAGTACATTTCAAAATGCCTCCAAGCTCATTGACACATCTGACCATCTTTCATTTCATACCAGTAGCGTGGCGTCCATAGAACTCGATTCCTACCGGCTTATCTAATATCAGTCATTTGAGCACCTTATTCTACAGCTCTTAAGGAAAATCTACACACGCCACACCACTGTTTCCTATACTGAGTATTATACCGATATTAACGAAATTGTCTATGGCTCTGCGCAGTCATTGCGCTATGACTTCAATGAGACAATCTTTATTGGATGGTCATTTCAACATTCTTATTATGCCGATTATAGGTGTACGCATTAACTTAACATGCGGAATAACTAACAGTCAATAAATAACGATTAAAAATATAATAAAACATTATCAGAAATCGAATGAGTCTTAGTTTACAAAAGTGGTATCGGATGTGACGTACTTTAAGCCTATACAAGTTGCAAACAAAGAAGTATCCACTTCAAAACAAAAGAACTAAATTAATATAACTGACGAAATGCGAGAATAGTTTTTACGTGAGTAATATGATAAGAAGCGATATGCCCATACGTATCACTTCAACAGTTTTTAAAGCAAAAACTGCAGTGTCATAAAAATCCACTTAAGTCTGAAGATGCCGCGACGAAATAAACTGTCAGAGAGTTCCGCTCCAAAGTATGTTTGACTTTGTTCTGCGCTGCAAAGTCGAATTGTTCGGTGTTATCTCTTCGGGATGCCAAGCACGTGTTGAATTGTATTTTAGGAGTGTTGACCCTGCTTGGCGCACAATGTCCTGAAGTTGGTTACACTTGCCCTGTGATTCTTAAGACATTTTAGAGATGAATCCTTCTTAGCCTCTGAAACAGCTGCGTCTATATATATATCTAGATATATATAGGAACATCTTAAAATCAGCGGTATTCCTCCTAATATCAGATATGTCTTTATTAAGTTCAGTGAACGTCTACCAGCATCGCTAAGTTAGGCCGAACTATATTAGGTACGGAAATGCTTTGAACTTTGGCTTTTATCTTCAAGAAGCCGAAACTGACCGATAATACCCTAATGTTTTTTTATATGTTATTCACTAACCAGTGTCTTTAATAGTATATTTTTTTTGTGACACTGGAATAGGTACTAATTAACTTTTATAACCTTTAAAGCAGGAAGAAATAAAATTAAATAACACAACACATCGTATTGCATATTGCAAAAATGATTTAGCATTACCTATATATTAATCTTTATACCGTCTTGGCTATTAGGTGTAGTGTCAATGCGAAAGCGCATTTGATCGATTCAGCGGTAGAGCAACAGAGTGCAGAGGAACGTAATAAATATTGCATAAGGACCAGAAATAGTAATAAATAAAGCTGATCAATTGCGAGTCGGACTCGCGCACCGAGGGTTCCGTACAAACTCATAAGTAGATACACAGATAGTTCAAGAAAACTATATGGCGATTCGTTTAGTAGGAGCAAATAAGCATGTGTTACGATTTTTGCAAATTTGTAAAAGACGGCGCAATTTAGGAAAACGTTTTATTTCTCCTGTAATATTTAGGATGATATTGATAATTGGTAATTATTACAGATTTTTCTGTTCAGTAACTTCGAAGATAATAGGGGTGGAATGGTATTTTTTTAAACGTTTTTGGTCATAAATCAAAAACACAGACTGTGATCAAAAAGTACAAAATTAAGAAAAAAAATAAAAATGGCTTTGAGTCTACAAAATAAGCCCTTTCATTTGATATTCCACTCGATATAATAGCTCTACTTTTGTCTTTCCACATCCCATTTCGGACCCCTTTAAAAAAATGTAAAAAAGGTATAAGATTTTTTTTCTATCCAATAGGCTCGAGTAAGCGATTTTTAACACTATTCCAAATCTCAAGGCGATAGCATCAGTAGATCCTGACATATCTTGCTGTGACAGACGGACAGACAGAGACAGAGTCGCACTATAAGGGTTCCTTTTTTACCATTTTGGTACGGAACCCTAAAAAGAATAGTCAGAGGGAAAGAAATATAGTTTCCGTTTATCCGTTTTATCCCAGATTAATCAAGAGTCCCCTACGGATAAGCGAAATTCTTTTACGGTGTAAATATTAATAACTACAGGAAAACATTCATAGTTTCCAATAAATAAGATTTGCAGTCGCGGTAAGCAAATGACCAAACCAAACGATATCTTTATGGTTAGATATCGCCGCCGGACAACTCGTATTTATTTTCTTATCTGTATTTCTGCTTTATGGCCTTAAAATAACTTCTAAAACTATCTTTAAATCCTAAATATGGGTAAAGTTAGTAAGAAATACCTATTAATAAGCTACACTACCTAACCACAACACCACCTACCTAAGCTTTAACTAATTTAAAATTGGCTTTTACCCGCGGCTTTGACCACGTTTTGTCGTTATTATCCCAAGGGAACTTTTAACCGGGATAAAAATATCCTATATTTCAATTCCGGACTTGGTCTACATACAAATTTCAGCTCGACCCATGAAATTGTTACCGCATTTTTTAGTAACAAACATCCAAACATCTTCATAAACTTTCAAATTTATAATATTACTTATAATGTGATGTGATAGCCGATCGAGATATCCACAATATGTTTCTATATAATAAACGTTAAGTTTCCAAAACAATGTATTTATATTCTACCTATTTGGTAGCCAAACCTGTAATGTATGTAATCAATAAATAATAAAATAACGCAAATCGCAATCTGAGCCCAAGTAAGTCAACTTGCACTTGCAATCAACCCATTTTTTATTGCCTTTCGTAGAATGATTAACTTTTACCCCTCGTTATCATACTCCTCGGAGGGGGATACAAAGTTTATGTAAAATATGTCATCGACCCTTTGCTTCCATGCCGTATAAATTAATAAAAATGCAGTAGTAATTAGTATTTATGTAGTATCCCTTAACACCAGGCAAAAAATTGAAAATTACCCCAGATACCAACAACGCCCGCTAGGTGGGTTTGTGAGAACAATAATGCGGTACGTAAAAAACGGCCGGTACCTGAGCAAAAGTTACGAGCGCCCGCCAAGCGGGCGTTTGGGCGTGAAAGTGGTAAAGATTGTGCGGCGTTGACGCCACCGAAATCGTCAAGAAATGATATTGGGATCAATTGCAGAACAAATGTACCTTTTACTTTTTTGTCTGATCATGGTGTGGCTTATACCATTTTACTCAGAATCATGAGCACTTTTCATTTATGAAATAAAAAAAGCTGAAAAATAGTAACGAAATTTTTTATCAGTTTCGTTACTATTTTCCCCTATATTTAGTTTGGGCGTAACGAAACTGAGATTCAAAATTTGTACGGAAGTTTTGGACATTTTGCACAGCTTTTTTTTATTTCATAAATGAGAGTGCTCATGATTCTGAGTAAAATGGTCTAAGACAAACCATGATCAGACAAAAAAAGTAAAAGGTACATTTTTTTTTACAATTGACCCATTGACGAGCTGAGAGCTGTTTTCCTTTCTTCTATTTTGGCACACGTGTCACAGCAAAATTGAAATTCGGACTACAAACACTAACGTTGCAGATCAAATCGCCGGGTACAATATTTACAGTGTCAATAGTGCGCTTTCCATATATTCCATTCTTTCGATTTAAATAACCGGGGCAACAAAAGTACTGTTTCCAAAATAAAATTAAAACCGGCCACGTGCGAGTCGCAGTCGCACACAAAGGATACCGTACCATCGCCGAGCAAAAATCGCCGAAAACACGTTTCTTGTATACGGACCCCTATTATATTGGAATTTATTTTGTTTTATTTTTTATTGTTATAGCGGCAATACAAATACATATTATTGTTCATAAGATACAGCCCTGAGATAGTCGGAAGAACGGACAGACGGAAAGCGGAGGTTTAGTAATACCCTTTGGGTAACCCTAAAAAAATTCAAGTCTATTTATTAGGGTTCTAAAGCTAAAGCCCCGTGACTCACGGACAGACAGACGGACAAACAGCGGAGGCTTAGTAATATGGTTACGTTGACACTCTTTGGGTACGGAACCCTAAAAAAGTAAAAATGTGCACTTAGGTCGAAATAAAAGTCACGTTTAGTAATTTATTTGGCAAAAGACAAAAGTTTTTATTTGAAACGTAAAGGTATATTCGTAGATTAAGTACCTGTATTTGATGCCACGTGCCAAACGTGTGAAGAATAAAACATTTCAAAAATGTATAATCCCTTATACAAAAGCCGCAAAGTATAATAGTGTATTATTTTATCAAATTGCCTACCTCATACATACAAGATAATATTATCTTATGAGATCTTAAATCCATACGCCTAATAAGTAAGTCATATTTTTAAAGGTTTAACAGGTACGCAGTCTTCGTATAACAATTCTTAACAACCAGCTGATAACATAAACAAGGTGTAAAACGTGTAACGACAAAATACATGTTACTAATTAAAAACGTTTCTTTATCCTCTACCACTAATTTTACCTAAACGTCACGTCTTTGACAATAATAAAACCGTTTTAAACACACCATATCCTCACGATCTCTCAATGCTCATATTACTTTCAGAACTGGCTCTCAGTGTTCAAATATCGCCATCCAAAATCTTCCAAAGACCGATAGACGTGTTATAACATTCGATTTGCACTTGGCTCCGCATGGAGATCGTTAAATAAAATGTTCAATATCATTGGAGGGAAGCGGTTATGAGCGGGCGGATGGGGTGACAACTGGCCGCGAAAACTTGCAGCCGACAAGCCAGGTGAGCCAAATCTATATCTAAACGTTACGTTATCATTTGCTACGAACCTCTACGATAATGCTACGGGCTACGACAAACGTAACTACATGTGCTACGACGTAGCCAGTCGTAAAATACAATACAATATAGGTACTTTATTGCATACTTCAAAAGAATATATTAATCAATACTTTAGAAATTATAAAAATCAGAATAAAAATAGCACTGGTCAGTAGTGATGTTGTTGTCTTTGAAAATTTGGTAACGGCAATAACCGGGCTGTATACAGTTTTTCAAGATCAGCTTTAGTTTTTGAAAAAAACTTCCTTTTCTTACTGCTACAATCTATAGAAAAATTACGTTTTGTCTCGGTATAGGTACCAACAGAAATATGAGCTGATCTGATACGCCCATGATTGACTTTTGAATTTGTGTACTCTCTCAAGTAGGTACACAAAAACATAAATAATTAGGACAGCAAGAAAAGGTTATTATGGTTGAGCTGTGTAATAGTAGAGGTAAACAACATGCGATCTTATTGATAAAGAGCAATTTATTCTCGGAAATCTTTCTCAACGCGAGTATTTGTAAACCTTTCCCCAAAAAGTTATCTGTGGGATAATTGTAATAGAATGGCTCAGTGTGCCCTAATTCGAAATGTATTCAGCTTTACTCGAATCAATAGACTACACTACAAATAGACTTTCAATCATGCCTTGCTTATAAACAATATTGTTAAATTTCTGCGTGATTTACAGTTCATCCATAATACACATACTATTTAGTAATACTATTTATATAATTTAACCATTAGACAAATTATTCATCGGTGTCTTGACAGTAAATCAAAATACAAACAATCATACAAAGATTAATTACGGTCGACGGTGATCGATGGAATCACGAAACGAAACGATAAATATTTACGAGGAAATTAAGTGTGTGAAGAAAAGTGTCGTCAATCTTTGCACGTCAAGCTGAGGGCGGCTTGTCATTCGCACAGTACCTAAAATTTGAATCGTATTTTTTGTGAGTAAATTAGCAAAAATATACATCTAAATGTACCTTTCAGAACGCAATCCTGTCTTTGTTCACTTCACAATATCTTTAGCACTCATGGACCAGTTCATAGTTTGTGAAAGTAAACAAAATAATGTGAGACCAACAAAGTTGCAGTAAATAAAATTAGTTAAATTAAATGGTGCAAATAGAGCATATCAGTTCAATATACCGGTGTCAGCGTGAGTGTTAACCGTTTCACACCGTTGGACGTCAGAATCATTACAAAGGCTCACGACGTGGTACGCGCGGCGGAGGGTGCCGGGCGGCTGCTCCGGGCGCCTGCCGCGTACCGACTGACGTTGCTCTACACGACACATCTGCATTTAAGAAGCAGCTATCGTTATGCGACTAATCGATTGGTTGGAGCGAGTAGCACTGTCTCTTGTCCCGCTTCCCTATTTCCCTCACTCGCGCACGCGCTTTCCCGCGGTATTCTCATTCTGTCATTCTCTTTTAAACTAAAGGAAAGTAAATAAAACTCTTAGGAACGGATTGTTAGAACAGGAGATTCAGTGGAGAACCAGGACTTGTTGTAGTAGCCGCTATATAGAATATCGGTATTTAAAAAGTGGTGTACACATTCATAATTGTTTAAGAGGGTGATACTAAGAAGCGGCGCCTTCGGCTTGGCTCGGTCGCGACTCTCGTCACTTGTTGCGCCGACTTTGTTCCGGCGATGAAAAGCTACGCACGCCATTGCACGCCACTCTTTCCCATTTGTTATGTTACCAGTAATTAATTTGAACGCATCATGCTTACACGAGCGTTAGAATACATTCGTTATTCAGGTGCCACCCGTCCGTATTTCCGAGCAAATGATAAACATCTTAACTATTGTTTTCATGACTAACAATGAGTATCTTGTTTTCATGCCTAAGATATATTTGTATGACGATATCAATGATTCAACCAAAAATATTCAAGTTATACGTGTACCTATTGTTTTTCCTCGTGTAGCGGTTCAGTTAACTTGTGTGTTGTTCAAACTTTCATAAAGTGACATTAGTAATATAATAATATATAACATACACACTACTCAAGCAAATTAATTATGTGATCATTACAATAAGACACCCACTTCAGCCAATATAAGGTATGGCATAGCATTTGCAATTTAGTAATACCGGAGGTACTTAAGTTACCTATACCGGGTGTGGTCTGTAATAGGTACGAGCAAAAAATTAAACCGTAGATTCTATTCCTCAAATAATAAAACTTTTGTTCAACCACTTTTTAAAAATATGTAGTCATTAGATTGTCTCTTTTTCATACAAAGTAATTAGTATTTTCAATGTACATCAAAATCCGTCTAATTGACATTGCTTGTCAATCTTGTCACCCTACAGACGTAATCAATTTCGCAATACATTACGTGTTCGGATAAAATTTAGAGTGTGCTAAAAATCAAACCACAAGTTATTTTTAAAAGTCGCTGACTAAAAGTTGTCTAGTTTGAGGAGTAGAACCTACGGTTTAATTTTTTGCTCGTATTACAGGCCACACCCGGTATTACTCTGCATTATTTATTTAAAAGCATTACTTTTACAGTTCATGACAATTTTGAAATCTAAGAACAGTATATATGTCGCAGCCAACTGGTTTAATCAGCCATTTGGTTAAATGCATTGCTAGCATTTTCACTAAATTATGACCCGCCAGCAGGTCAACGAAGCCCCGCTACGCGGGGCTTCTATTTCCGCTCTGAGCGACACAAGCTAACTAACAAACCTAACCTAAAATTTAAATGAAAAGGCTAGGCACTTCACTAAATGGCTAATTAAGCTAGCTGGCGGCGACATATATATTACTATTAAATATATTTTATTAACACTTATGCGATAACAAAGCCTATCTTGTTGTATTAGAAAAGAGAAGAACCTATAAAAAGAAAATCATAAAATATGTATTTAGCCGGATATTTTGACACAAACTTCACAGAGATTTACATTTATGCTGTCAATGTGCTCTGAGATATACCCGAATATTACCTACACACGAAAAAAAACCACACAGGGTAACATTAATGTCAGGGTAACATAATCTTAATGACATTACTCGCCCTGAGCAGGAAATTCCTGTGAAAATCCATTATGGCTTTTACTCGTGCTGAAAGTGTGCATATTGCGTTTTAACGTTACGGAGGAATTAATAATATAAACGGTGACATTTTTTAGGGTTCCGTACCAAAATTGTAAAAAAAGAACCCTAATGGTGCGACTCTGTCTGTCTGTCCGTCTGTCACAGCTAGATATCTCAGTAACTACTGCTGCTATCGATTTGAAATTTGGAATAGTGTTAAAAGTAGCTAACCCGAGCTTAGTGGACATAAAAAAAAATATCTTTTTTTACTTTTTTTAAAGGGCTCCGTAATAGGACTTTGAAAATTGAAAGTTGGGCTGTTTTATCGAGTGGGATATCAAATGAAAGGGCTTGATTTGTAGATTAAATCACAGTTTTTTTTTTCCATTCCCCCCCTATCATCTTCGAAGTCAAGTCAGAAAAATCTGTAATAATTACCAATTATTAATGTTGTCCTACATATTAGGTACAGGAAAAATATAACGGTTTTCCTAACTTGCACCGTCTTTTAGAAATTTGCAAAAATCGTAACACATGCTTATTTGCTCCTACTAAACGAATCACCGTATAGTTTTTTTTGAACTATCTGTGTATCTACTTATGAGTTTGTACGGAACCCTCGGTGTGCGAGTCCGACTCGCACTTGACCGGTTTTTTTTTTAATATATAAAACAGTGGAGTTTTGAAACTCTAGAAAATAAAAACTAAATTTTAGTTCAGGGGGTATTTAATGTC
Source organism: Eudemis profundana (assembly GCA_947034925.1). Classification (NCBI taxonomy): domain Eukaryota; kingdom Metazoa; phylum Arthropoda; class Insecta; order Lepidoptera; family Tortricidae; genus Eudemis; species Eudemis profundana. The sequence goes on along the minus strand of OX344796.1, from coordinate 25,894,629 downwards.
TTTTTTAACCCTGTTGTGAAAATAAGGGTGATTTAAATTATCCCTTGTGTATTTGTCATAAGGTCGACGTCAGAGTGCTCGACATTGTCACATTAGTCGCCATTTTGAATTTTACGTCATTAGCAATAAAGATGACAGCTAGCAGCCTTACGTCTGTGTAAGGTAAACGCCCGAGTCCCCGACAGGTCAACAGAAAATATTTATTTGTTTCGCAATATTACATTCATTTATTCATTCATTCTAAGCAAAACATTTACATGCGTTTGGGAAATGTGACCTTTATTTTTGATAAATGCAGTCTGTTTTATATGGTGATCATACCGAAATTACTCAAAAATAATAAAAATGTTGATCAATCTGATTGTACGAGTAAATGTCAGGTGTTCTTTGCAGGCAGTCCCAATAAATGTCATCTCAGTATATTATATTTTACATTTTCTGAATAAAACGGCTGTGACTATAAAATATACTGATAGTCCCGATAGATGTCAGCCCTGTCAAATTGTAAAATATCAAAGCCACGCATATATCTCATCGCTAAAACGTCGGCTACAAATGTAATTTTAATTTTATCTTATTTATCCTAATCAAAATATGGGTGACGAATATTAGTACAACGACGAGCACTCGGACATTTACCTTACTTATGGTATCGTTCTACACAAACGCGTGGACTTGTTCCAAGGTGCTGTATTATTAGATAGGTGTTATCTTTGCTGTAGTTTATACCTATTGTAAAGGTCCCTTACATTATTCTTCCTACCAATATTATATTATAAATGTGCGAGTTTGTGATGATTTTTATAAGATTTGGATGTTTGTTACTAAATAACACGGTAACTATTAAATGAATTGAAATGAAATCTGGTAGACAAGTACACCAAGTCCTGGATTGAAACATAGGATACGAAGAGAAGTAGCGGGTAAATGCTATAATTTTATATATCAGCTCGACAAATGAACTATATGAAGATTGTTTAATAACTAAATATTTTTACTAAAAAAAACCCGACCGCGGTGCACTTTGAAACTGCATAAAATCCGCCATTTTGTTTATTTTAACGAACTTCATACCACACTCGCACCATCAAGACGAATCTAATAATGTATCAAATCGGATGTGCCGTTGAGTAGTTACGAGCGGACATAGGAACGGACATACATACATACATACATGCAGGTCAAACACATAACCCTCCTTTGGGCTTCGCCGCAGTCGGGTAAAAAACACACAAGTCGGCGTTAGGGGATAGGGTATCGCAGCCAAAGACAGTCAAGCATAGACAAACTTGACATTCCTTCGTGAGCAGAACTCCGACACTGTGACAATAGTACATTACTTACCTCGGCGGTAAAACAAAGAATTGGCTTTCTGTATTACCGCCCGTACTGCACGACGTTTCAGGTGAGCAAAACGAAAGAAATGAAACGTTTAGCTATGGAGAGTAGAGGTACATTTACTTCTGCCCGTTGACCGGAGGTGTCATTATTAAATTGTTCTATCAAACAATGATGTCGAATACATATGTTGTTTTCATTATTTACTGTTTCTGTTAAAGATAATTCTTAAATAATTGGTGAATCGTCATAATCATCATCAGCCTGTATTAGTCCAGTTAGACATAGGCCCCTCCCATGGCATGCCACTGAGCTCGATCTTCAGTTCTCCTCCTCCAGTCACCACCTACTGCCCTTTGTATATCGTCACTCCACATTGTTACAGGGCGCCCTACACTATGTTTTCCGATTCACGGTCTCCACTCTCCAGCTCGTCTACCCCAGTGGTCGTCGGCTCTATGACAGATATACCCAGCCCACTGCCACTTTAGGTTGCTGATTCGCTGAGCTATGTCGGTGTAACTTTGGTCCTCTATCGAATTACCTCGTTTCAGATTTGATCCCTAAGAGACACGCCAAGCACAGGTCTTTCCATGGCTCGCTGAGCGACTTTTAATTGGTGAACCAGTCGAGCGGTGAACGGCCACGTTTCGGCTCCGTAGGTCATGACAGGTAGGACGCGCTGATTAAAAACTTTCGTTTTTAGGCTTTGTGGTATGGACGACGTGAAGACTCGACGCAGTTTTCCGAACGCTACCCAGCCTACTTGTATTCGCCTCTTGGCCTCCTTGTCGAAGTTGCCTCTGCCCAATTGGAGCATTTGCTCCTGGTACACGTACTCGGACACAACTTCGAGGGAGACTCAATTTACGGCGACAGGTCTCGAGTCAACAATGTCAACATGATCTTTGAACATAACTTTAGTTTTATCCAAATTCACGCTGAGACGAATATGCCAGGCCGTCTAGCATGCGTGAATGACTTGTAACGTTCAATATAAGTGATTCTGTGGAAATATGTACGAAAGCCCTTCCCGACGCAAAGGTGCCCATAACGCTCGCCGCGTTGCCACGTTGAATCGCAATGGATCATTGTTTATTGGTAATTTTGGTATACAATAATAGTTTTGTATCTTATCTTGTAACATAAAAAATCTCTAAATGATTATCTAAAACCCTTTACAAAATATCCCTTTGGGTTTAACAAAATAAACTTATCTGCCACCGTTAAATTTTTTTGTTATTCTTAATCTGGGCCACGAAATATCCCCAATTTTTCCAGCCGGTTTTTAAATTCCTCTTAGAATGCCGGTTTTTGAATCCCGAGTTATATCCATGTCAAATAACATTTAAGGTCATATTTAACCTAAATGGACCGTCGATCTGGTTCTGATCACTAAATTAAACTAAGGTAAGACCGAGCCACACCGGCTGCGTACACGTTTGCGTGCGCACGGCGTACACGTTCTATAGTATGAATGTTTTTCAAAATGGCGGCTAGTCACGCTCAAAGTCAAGGAGCTGCAGCGTACAGTGCGTGCACACGCAGCCGGTGTGGCTCGGCCTTTAACAACTGTCATAGGCCAACCTTCGCACTTGCACAGGTCGGCTGTCTAAGATAGGTACCTACTGTTATTGATAGTTTTATCTGATCACGTATATGATTATTGATGGAATAGTGTGCGAATATTTAAATTATATTTTATTATAAATCATTGTCCTGAACGATTATTTTTCGAAATAAAAGTCAATATTCCGAACAATAGTCATTGTTTTGGGCATTGTCGCTACGAAGAATGGTGTTCAGGATAATGATGTTCAGGAAAAAATATGTCGTGACTTGCACGATTGCGTTCAAATTAGAATGTAAATAAATCGCAACTAATTTATCAGAATATAAAACACTTTTATCATAATTTAAATGAATAATAACGGAGTAATGGTGGAAAATGACAATGACGACAATTCTGACACGTTCGAGAGGCGACGCACAAATGTTGATAATATTTATGAGACAAAGACGTTCTCCTTGGTCGAGCGTTGACAGGTGAATAAGAAGAGGTGCACGGGTGGTTGGGTTGGGAATGACATTTCTCCCGCCGCTTATGGTATAAGTATTCATTTGAAAAATGCGAAATAATCATTGCCGAGGAGAATGACGAATTATTCGTGTCCATTTTTGGCTTCATGTTTTGAATCAATTAATGATTATGTACTAAAAACTTATACTTGGTCTGTGAAACATATGTATTTTGGTATACTTAATATAAAACACTTCCTAATTTTTTCATTTACAATTTAGCAAATAATCCTATAAATTCAATCACAAATGTCGTGTTGTAACATGAGAAACAATTGTGATGTTGGGTTGTTATTCATTTTTATATTTTTTAATATACAAAATGAAACTTTTAAGTAAATACACCCACAAGAATAATCGATGTTAAATCGAATCGCATTCATTAATTGTGACTTTCTATTATTACTTGAGCACAAAGTAAGCGGGCCACTCTTTTTCATCATTTCAAATATTCACCCGGCAACGCGTCAGATTCACATGTAAAATAACCTGCCAACATTTATAAATAATCTGAAACTGAATTTCTCTCTTTCATCTGAAAGAGGGTTTATAATCTTATTAAACCTACACTTGTTTTTAATAACAATAAAGTAATATTTGCATTGCTATTATTTTCGGAGGAAAGTGATAATAACGTACAAAGCCCCTTGTGAATTTTAAATATTCCGCACAATATCATAAATAGGTACCTAACGGAAAAACAAAATATTGTCATGGAAATCATTTTACAGGTGTGCATTGCAATTTAAATAACAATAATATGTCCAGTGTGATTTTAGTACAAATCTCCCAATAAAATAAAACCTATCCTTTATTTTGCTATTTAGATTAGGTTTGACCTGTACTAAATTTATTTTTTCCTCATAAATTGAGAACAGGGATCGGAAGTTTTGGATCAGTATCCAAAAACAAATCACAATCTGTTAAGGATGATCATATTGCTCTTACGCAGCATTAATACATTTTTCATGAATGAAATCACTGAACAATCCATCTCTCGCCACCGATACGACACAGACGCGACGATTGCTCTCATTAAACGTTCATGTACTTTAGGAATTATCTATTTTTACCTTTTCGTCAATACCTACTGTTTATAGCAATAAGTGAAGCTGTAATCAAGAGTCATTACGAAGTCAGCGGTCAAGAGTCTAGGCTCGCAGCGCGATGCGTCTCTATTCGCCAAGGGGAGGCAAGCACGAGTGCTCTTAACATTTCGCCGGGACGGTATCAAACGACGCGGAAATTTCCACTTACTCCCTGATTGCCGCACTACAGGGGTTAATGTCATTGTTTAGATTCGGAATGCCAAATGCGTTTAGTGGGAGAATGCTTACCACTTTTTCCCTTAATGCCGAGTCGGGGACGTGATCCGTGGCACTTTACGCGTCCTAACGACTTCCCCTAATTGATTTATATGACGTTGAAGTTCGTTAGGCCACAATTCGCGTTATACTTACGCTACGTTTGAGAATAATGCTATTAGAAACGCAATTAGGAAGTTTTTTTTGGAAAGTAAATTTTTGGTCGGCCGTTATTAAAATTGATCCGCAAAAAAAAATAAGCAGTTAAATCATTTGGGCAGCATACAAAGATTTGGCTGGCAATAAATAAAATCGGGCGGCAACTCTTGTTCAGCAAACAGTTTAAAAACGGTTAACATTTTAACCAATATTAATCTGCTTTTTTAATCATTTGGCTGCCTAATAAACAGTCGAGCTGCAAAATAATTACTTGGGTAGCAAGATTTTACAATTGGTCAGCAGAGAGTTTAATTGAGATATACAGGGTGTCACTGTGATATATACTGGGTGTCACTGTGTTATATACAGGGTGTCACTGTGATAGATACAGGATGTCACTGTGATATATACAGGGTGTCACTGTGTTATATACAGGGTGTCAGTGTAATGTATACAGGGTGTCACTGTGATAGATACAGGTTGTCACTGTGATATATACAGGGTGTCACTGTGTTATATACAGGGTGTCACTGTAATGTATACAAGATGTTACTGTGATATATACAGAATGTCATTGTGATATATACAGGGTGCCATTGTGTTATATACAGGGTGTCACTGTGATAGATACAGGATGTCACTGTCAGCAGAGAAAACATGTCTGTAAGCAGTTTAATTGAGATATACAGGGTGTCACTGTGATATATACAGGGTGTCACTGTGTTATATACAGGGTGTCATTGTGATAGATACAGGATGTCACTGTGATATATACAGGGTGTCACTGTGTTATATACAGGGTGTCACTGTAATGTATACAGGGTGTCACTCTAAAAACGAAACAGCTCCCAAAAGTAGGTAGGTTAGGGTAATTTTTTTTTGATGACCCTAAAACGAAACGGCTCCCAAAAATAGGTAGGTTAGGGTTATTTTTTTTGATGACCCTAAAAACGAAACGGCTCCCAAAATAGGTAGGTTAGGGTTATTTTTTTTTGATGACCTTAAAAACGAAACGGCTCCCAAAAATAGGTAGGTTAGGGTTATTTTTTTTATGACCCTAAAAACGAAACGGCTCTCAAAAATAGGTAGGTTAGGGTTATTTTTTTTGCTGACCCTAAAAACGAAACGATACACGTTGTGAATAAATAATATAACTTGTAAACATTATGAGATGTATTAAAAATCGAAATACCAATTTTATATGAGCCCATCACAGTGACACCCTGTATACATTACAGTGACACCCTGTATCTATCACAGTGACACCCTGTATATAACACAATGGCACCCTGTATATATCACAATGACATTCTGTATATATCACAGTAACATCCTGTATACATTACAGTGACACCCTGTATATAACACAGTGACACCCTGTATATATCACAGTGACAACCTGTATCTATCACAGTTACACCCTGTATATAACACAGTGACACCCTGTATATATCACAGTGACACCCTGTATATATCACAGTGACACCTGCTACTTGACAGCTGACAATTACCGAATGACAAAATGCGCACACGATTGGCGGCAGAATAGTTGCGCCCAGTTAGGTTTTATTGCCCCCTTTTTTTTGATGAACAAAATGAAATATTTTGCTTACCTACTGATTGCTTACCAAAATTTGATTAACCGTAGATCGCTTAATGCAGCTCAAATATTTAATTTGCTGACCAAAATAATTTAGAGCAGATCAGTATATCATTAATTGCAGCCTGATTTATAAATGTTTGCTTACCATAAGTTGCTTACCAACTAGCTATTTTGGCTGACCAAATACATATTTCTGCTGACCAAAATATGAATATTTTGCTGATCGATTAAATGATACCCGTTTTTTTTTGCCAATTCGGGCAAAAAAAGATACATAATGACGTTCTGCTTGACATATACAAACGTAAACGTTCAAGCAATTTTCACTAACGACATTCGTTTGATATAATGGTAAGTTGTTAATATATTTTATTATTACTTTAAGTCAGCGGTCGGCAACTGCTTAGCAGCCAAGGGCCATATAGTAGCTAAGGAATTGAGGCGGGCCGCAGTTTGTTAACCATTTGTGATTTCATACTATTCGGAATAAAGCGACGGCAATACAGACCGGAATATAGGGCCGCAAGTGAGCGGTTCAAGGGCCGAATGCGGCCCGCGGGCCACACGTTGCCGACCGCTGCTTTAAGTAATAAATAAAGTAATAGTGGAAAGCATAATGCATAAAAATTTACACGTACCGACGAGGTATATAACAACGTATTATTTTAATGAGGTATTCCCTTATTTTTCATGTTAATTACTTTTCTTTTTAATTTTACTTGACGTAGATAAAAATATATCGCGGAGTAAAACTACAATGATAATGAACTTACATAAACTCGTGAACAATCCAAACTGAGTCAGGATATCAAATCTTTACAATTGTTTTGAGACCTACCTACCTAATTTATTTTAGCAGAAAATGTTTGTAAATTATTTAATCGGATACGGTCTCTCTCGTTTAACCATGATATATTATATTATTATGATTAGACAGTTTAACTTTTTACATGGACAAACACAGGATTTGATAACCTGTACAGATATGGAAACCTGCGCCCAAACAAATATTACTAATTGCTTTTCGATAAGTGTTTGGTTAGCAATGTTCCATTCTCTATTTAATAGAAGGTATAATGTGTGTACATAAGCCTGAACATGGGCATGTAACACATACTATGTAATTATCCACCGCCGGGCCTCCCGCAAATCTCGAAGAGGCAACACGACGAAACAATTACTATCCGCATTACTATTTCAACAGCGAGTTTCATTATACCCCGTGTAAACAATAAGGCAGACAAGACAAGCTACCCGCAAATGATTGTTTACACTGCGCCGTAAACTAAACACTACTTAGGATGACAGTTCCTTGTCAACCAGATGCTTAAACTTGATTAATAGATGATTGGGAGCCGACTGATTAATACATAAGCGACGATCCATTTGAAAGCCGTAACACCTTAATCAAAATCAAACAAAGCATTTCAGCAATGTGTGATTGATTTGATGGCCAGCACAGATTATCTAGTACCTAATAGGTACGTGACCTCAAGGGTATCCTAACCCTATCAGAGAAACTAATTGTGTATCTCAAATTAAGGATTGTACAAAGTTACCTACGAAAAGTATTTTTATGCCACACCTGCGCGTACGGAAAAAGCCGCTTTCTGGAAAAGTGTAGACATAAAATTATGTACACAACACGGGAAGTAATGAAGAAAACCCTCGATCGCATATTTACGTCCCTCGCTTGCAGCTCGGGCCGCAAACTTTTGTGATTTAATGCTTAATAATGTACAGTTGTATACACTGCTTTATCTACACAGACACACATATTAAAACAATATGAATATGAATATTATAACAAATTTAAATGGCGATAAATGAAAACTTATGTCAGGCATGTCATGCCAGGCTAGTGTTTTTTTTTTATTCAGAGATAAACTAGAGTCGGCTTCAACTATCATATCATATCGTTCAATATCAAGTAACGAGCGAGATTTGTCAAATCGTTGTTTGGACCGACATTAGAACTGCTTTGTTTTTCACAGATGTTCGAAATTTGGATATCAAAATAATATCAAATTTGATGTTATTATAATGCAAGAATAATATTTTCACAGAAAACTAATTTGGTATAGCAATTTATTTTTATGCTGGTTGTAATTCGCGGTTTTTGACCGCATTATAGATGGGTTTATGTATGTAGATAAACAAATATATATGTAACAAGTAAGTTTAAAATGTTTTAAAGTAAAATGGTTCCTCTTAAAAGGAATGCACAAATTAATTTTCTCATAAAATCATGGACCTACTGTGAGACTATCAAAAAACGCCCGAAAACGTTATAAGTCACGACATGACCAAGTGACTTATTACACCTACACAAGTAAGACCCAAGTTTCAGACTTAATCTCAAGGTAAAAACGCTCGGTCCTTCATATGTACAAACATAAAGAGGATTAAAAAGTCACGTCAACGACATCAATTTTGGTTGAAATGTGTTTTATTTTATTCTTTGATAGATTTTGTCTGTGTGAAATAACATGAGAAGTTTAAAACGTTTCTTAACCCTCTTCCTAAACCTTACATCAATACAGCCATATGGGAGGAAAAACGTCTATGAATATTCCCGCGTACCACCTGGCCGTAATGGGTAACCTAACCATATAGTTCTCAGCTTACCTATTGGATATAACATATAGTGCTCGTACATTCATGCAACATCAGATTTCTAAGACAGAACCATTATTTGCAATATACTCGTAATAAAATATGCCTATGATAAGTATTGCACATTCTATGAAACGCATATTTGTTGCTTAAGATTATACAAACACTCCCTCAAACTTCTTTAAATAAAGCCACAAAGATTGTGAAAACAGATGCAACATTTGTTCTTATCTTATAGCACCATCTCCATTTCAAAATCCTTTACTTAGCAGTATAGTCTGCCCTTTACGCTGAGTACAATACCTAAACGTCACTAACACAAATTAATGAAACTATAGTCGAGCGCAATAAACAGAAGAACAGCGTTGGGGAGCAAGCGGGACTAATGAAATGAAGCGAGCCACTCCGAACAAATGTAGCGAAACAAACGCACGCCCCAACTCCAACTTGCTACCTACATATCAAAGAATTGGCCTTCCGTATGCCAATAAAAATACGGAATAGCATATACAATTTTTGGTATTTACGACTACTATGTAAGTACCTACAATCCGCTAAAAAATCCGTAGTATTTGCGCTGAATAACGCGCATTACGTAATATAAGAATGTAACAACTCGTATTTAGAGCCTGCTTGCCATGACTCGGTATTAATCAGCCTCTGGTTAGATATAACTATGATTCATGGATAGTGGTCAACCGCTAATTACCCGTTTGTGATTTAAGGTAATTCGAGTCGTATCAATGAGGTCGCCATACAAACAAAAAGAGGTCGAAATTCACTAAATCTAGCTAGGCTTTACAATAGGCACTGGACATGGACAATGCTTTACATACTTAAATTTATATAATTCTATAAATAAACACTTAAATAGGCAGGAAACAATACCGGGAACAAACTCATGGTCATCCCAAAAATATTTGCCCTTACCGAAATTCGAACCCTAACCAATTGGGCTAAATTCAACGTGTGAGGTGCCAAAAAAGAGCCACATACGAGTATTATATGCTGTCGAAATTTTAGGGAGAAAAAAATTAAGCAGTGTGTATTGCAAAATGTTGTGAAGCATTATTCATAGCAAGAGGTCCTGGGTTCGAATCCCGGCAAGGGCATTTATTTGTGAGATGAGCACGAATATTTGTTCCTGAGTCATGGATGTTTTCTATGTATATAAGTATTTGTATCTATTAAATATATTATCGTCGTCTAGTATCCATAACACAAGCCTTATTGAGCTTACTATGGGGCTAGTTCGATTTGTGTAAGATTGTCCCCTAATATTTATTTATTTTATTTATTCATCCTTATTTTCATCTGATTTGCTTTACATTTTGTTACAGATTAATTTTTAGTCATAACATATAATAATAATAATAAAACAATATACCTAGTAGCATCCAGGTCACACGTATTTTATTTATATTTCATTAAGAAATGTTGAGTCAAATATTGCTCACAATCGCTAAAACCCAAGATGAAATCGAGTTTTTGGCTCTTCTATAGGTATTCCGCTACACTAACTGATAAAATTAAATAACCCAACGATTAAAAACACATACATAACATTCATATACTTCAATCAGTTAGTTGATATTGAAAAGTAATTTTTTGGTCAGCCGTTATTAAAATTGATCCGCAAAAAAAAATAAGCAGTTAAATCATTTGGGCAGCATACAAAGCTTTGGCTGGCAATAAATAAAAATCGGGCGGCAACTCTTGTTCAGCAAACAATTTAAAAACGGTTAACATTTTAACCAATATTAATCTGCTTTTTTTATTATTTGGCTGCCTAATAACCAGTCGAGCTGCAAAATAATACCTTGGGCAGCAAGATTTTACAATTGGTCAGCAGAGAGTTTAATTGAGATATACAGGGTGTCACTGTGATATATACTAGGTGTCACTGTTATAAATACAGGGTGTCACTGTGTTATTTATATACAGGGTGTCACTGTAATGTATGCAGGATGTCACTGTGATATATACAGAATTTCATTGTGATATATAAAGGGTGCCATTGTGTTATATACAGGGTGTCACTGTGATAGATACAGGATGTCACTGTCAGGAGAGAAAACATGTCTGTAAGCAATTTAATTGAGATATACAGGGTGTCACTGTGATATATACTGGGTGTCACTATGATATCACTATACAGGGTGTCACTGTGTTATATACAGGTTGTCACTGTGATAGATTCAAGATGTCACTGTGATATATACAGAGTGTCACTGTGTTATACAGGGTGTTCAGTAATTAATAGCCAATCTTCTAACCACTGAGAGGGCACCTTAGGCTGGTTCAGAAAATCGACTTTTAGGTTTTGTAAAAGTCCCTTGGTTTTCGAGATTTTCACACTTTTCTTAATTTTCAGTTTTTGGTCTCGTGTTTCACTGTAATGATCATCTAGGTCACAAATGAAAATATTTTTACTGGCTATTAATTACTGGACATCCTGTATACAGGGTGTCACTGTAATGTATACAGGGTCTCACTGTGTTATATACAGAGTGTCGCTGTGATAGATACAGGATATCACTGTGATATATACAGAGTGTCACTGTGTTATATACAGGGTGTCATTGTAATGTATACAGGGTGTCACTGTGATAGATACAGGATGTCACTGTGATATATACAGAGTGTCACTGTGTTAACTACAGGGTGTCACTGTAATGTATACAGGGTGTCACTGTGATATATACAGAATGTAATTGTGATATAAACAGGGTGCCATTGTGTTATATACAGGGTGTCACTGTGATCGATACAGGATGTCACTGTGATATATACAGAGTGTCACTGTGTAGGAATAGAGGTGGCGAAATACTGGCAAAGAAAAATTTAGATTAATATTTTTGATCCCTTCACACGAAGAAGAAGAAGAAGTCACTGTGTTATACAGGTTGTCCCATAACTGACACGTCACAGTGACACTGGAGGTAGACCAGGTCAAGAGTTACCAAACCAACTTAACATGACCCGCCGACCGTAATTTTTTTTTACTACTGGTGGTCAAAGTCGAAATTAAATTTCGCTGTGAATTAATTCAAGATCAAACTAGTATTTTTTTCAGTTTTACTTAGTTTTTGTATAAAATACCATTTCTGTAACCTTAATTAACAATTCATGTTACCGTACACATAAAAAAAACTAACCTTGACACCTTTCCGAGTGCACACTGGCACTAATAATGTTAAAAACGGTCAAAATTCATAAACAACTTTAATTCGACAATAACTCAAAAACCGTGCCTCTTTTACTGGGGTCATGTTAAGTTGGTTTGGTACCTCTTGACCTGGTCTACCTCCAGTGTCACTGTGACGTGTCAGTTATGGGACACCCTGTATATATTTTTTTGATGACCCTAAAAACGAAAAGGCTCCCAAAAATAGGTAGGTTAGGGTTATTTTTTTAATGGCCCTAAAAACGAAACGGCTCCTAAAAATAGGTAGGTTAGGGTTATTTTTTTTTGATGACCCTAAAAACGAAACGGCACCCAAAAATAGGTAGATTAGGGTTATTTTTTTTTGGTGACCCTAAAAACGAAACGGTTCCCAAAAATAGGTAGGTTAGGGTTATTTTTTTTTGATGACCCTAAAAACGAAACGGCTCCTAAAAATAGGTAGGTTAGGGTTATTTTTTTTGATGACCCTAAAAACGAAACGGCACCCAAAAATAAGTAGGTTAGGGTTATTTTTTTTTGATGACCCTAAAAACGAAACGGCTCCCAAAATAGGTAGGTTAGGGTCATTTTTTTTTTGATGACCCTAAAAACGAAACGGCTCCCAAAAATAGGTAGGTTAGGGTTATATTTTTTGATTATATATCACAGTGACACCCTGTATATATCACAGTGACATCCTGTATCTATCACAGTGACACCCTGTATATATCACAGTGACATCCTGTATCTATCACAGTTACACCCTGTATGTAACACAGTGACACCCTGTATATATCACAGTGACACCCAGTATATATCACAGTGACACCCTGTATATATTACAGTGACACCTGCTACTTGACAGCTGACAATTACCTTATGACAAAATACGCACACGATTGGCGACAGAATAGTTGCGCCCATTTTGTGAATGACCAGTTAGGTTTTATTGCCCCCTTTTTTTTGATGAACAAAATGAAATATTTTGCTTACCTACTGATTGCTTACCAAAATTTGATTAACCGTAGATCGCTTAATGCAGCTCAAATATTTAATTTGCTGACCAAAATAATTTAGAGCAGTTCAGTATATCATTAATTGCAGCCTGATTTATAAATGTTTGCTAACCATAAGTTGCTTACCAACTAGCTATTTTGGCTGACCAAATACAAATGTCTGCTGACCAAAATATGAATATTTTGCTGATCGATTAAATGATACCCGTTGATATTATAATAGGTACTTTTGCCAAAGTCGCGATTGTAACATTTCAAACTTTCTAAGGTCTCTTACAGTCATACGGGTAACTAACGGGTGACGCGAGATGGCTCGACACATGTAAACAGGTTAAATAGTCCCGTTTAAGAGAGACGCGGCTGCCGTATGCGGTAACCAGAGCAATACAATCAAGCTATTACGTACGTTTCCGGAATATATTTGTTTTAAGATACAATCAGCATGCAAATTCTAGCATAGTACATTGTTATAGAGGCCGGAAAGTAAGAGATATAGATGGACTAGTGACCGAGTGAGTTCGAAGAATACGAGGCTATCGATTGCACTTTCGGCCGAGACTTAACATAGTACTTTTCACGCCTACTGCGAGGGAATAATAATAATATCGTGATATCATACCAAAAATAAAATAATTCAAAAGTCAACTTTGTATTTTTGGCAATACACCTACCGTGGACAATTCTTCAACACCGAATAACAAACACCTATTTATTATTTTATCCATACTAATACTTTAAACCCAAATATATTAGAAAATAACACAATATTAAAAACTAATAAATTATTCCGCCATTTTCTGAATGATATTTGACATTCAAGAATATTCGAGCCCAATAATTAAACGGAGATACCAATGAAAATGACACTTGTTTTTTTTTATTTTGCCAATTACTAGCGCGACAGTGGCTGTATGGAGTATTGTCGAAGTCGCGTGACGTGCTGCCGCACAGTTCGCGATCTGATTGGTCTATTATAATGTCACTGGGGTATGCGGCGTGCTCTCATTGGCTGTTGTAAACTGACCAACAATGTTATTTCTGTTGTGTCTGATTACATGGTCGGTTTGTCTCATACACTGTCCAAGAACTCACCGTTTTGCGGCCTGAATTCTGACCTTTTCCTAGCTTTCCGAGCAGTGGCGTGAAAAACCTATAACTTCCTGTTTTCTACATCAGAAAAAACATGCGATATTAAGGAAAAGAATCTCGGAACGATTTTTTTTATAAGCTGACAAACTCGCAACCCTATTGGGCGTGGCGATTGTCGGACCGGGTGGTCGGCCGTGGAATTCCCTGGGGTCGAACCAGGTCGCTAGCCGGACCACCCCGAGGGGTCGGACTGGGTCCAATCTCGGTACGACAAAATATGCATCTTGCTGTATATCAGATGTAATAAATTACAGAAATAAGTGACATCAGTATTCATTTACTTACCTTCCTAGGATATCCGAGGGCTATTTTTGCCCATGTTTCTTTAACCATGGGTGAAAATAGTCGTTAAAAATGTAATCTGAAAAAAAACAAGATATTAAATACCATAAACTTACAAAGTGAGTGCCCGACCTGCAAATATGCTACCGGGTAAAATGCTAGTAAAATTTTCTAAACGCAAACATCCCCAACCACATATAAAACCATGTCACGATCGGATTTAAGTCCTGTAAAAAGATTATCGCCCCGTACTATTAGATTTCGAAAACAGGTAAACAAATTTCCAAGCTTTGTCACCTTGTTTTGACGTTACGTTAAGTTTTCTCGCTGTATTCCCTGTATGAGCCATTTTTAATTTCATACAAAATAGAACTTTCGTTGCATAAAACCTGAAATGTTAGTTTAGCTTTGAACACGACTTTATTTATTAACTGGTTTCATTCGTCGCGTGCTTGGTTTTTGTGTAAAACAAAGTTCATGTGAAACTAAATTCACAAAAAGCTCTCTCCACGTTTCCAACATTTAAAAGCCCGCTACATATGGGAGGAAAAATAGATATACATATGTGATTATTAAATTTCATTGCTGAAATATGGCGGCTAACGGAGGACACGGAGCAAATATTACACACTTATTTATCCCACGAAGGAGTACACTTTCCACGAGTTAACCTTGATTTCAACTCAGTTACTTTTTGTGAACTATCATCAATTTCTAGTATCAATAGTTAATTAAGTGCCATAGAATATACATTTTTGGAGAAATACATTGAAATTGACGTAATATCTGTGCTTAATGTTACTAATTCTAAGGGTGTACGGACGCACCACAGGCAAGCATTTGCGACTGCCACAGTATGGCGTTCACTCACACAGACGCGCGTCGCGCGCTCCTAAACGGCCAAAGTCGTACTACTTGGTAGTCTTTATACTTTGGCGGAGCGGAGCGGAGGTGAGTCAAAATTAATCAATAGAGCTTAAGGTTCGTTCCCCTTCGTTTCAGGGAACATGGGTTACAGTGGCGTGGCGTAAAAGATATCCTTGGGCAAGCCGGTGCAGATTTGGCGTAGATTTTCCTTAAGAGCTGTAGAATAAGGTGGTCAAATGCCTGATATTAGGCAAGCCGGTAGGAATCGAGTTCTTTGGACGCCACGCCACTGATGGATTATTACATTTAGACTATTTTACATTTTTTTGTGGTTTGTTATAGAATGACCTCTCAATAATACTACATATTAGTGAAAAAATACTACTCACCAAATGTCAAAATCACATTTTTAAACTTTCCCAAATAACGCTTCATACTAAAACATACTAGCGTTGTGATGTCACACTGTTGTAGCTGAGATGGGGAAATCAAAAATTTGTCATGCAGCTATGTTAAAAGTTGCGTTTATGATAACGATTTCATAACAAAGTTACCATAAATTTCATGTATTAATATTAATAGTTTCTCATAAATTCATACTTTTAAAATGGACTTTCCCAGTTCCCACCCAACTTTGAAGGTTCATGAAACAAGTTACACTTTTGGTATTAAACTCAAAACTTTGACATATTTCCTTATTTTAACAGGATGTTATATAATTTGAACAAATTTCGGGTACAGTAAAATAGCCTTTAGGCCAGCTCCGCACCAGTGGACGGGCATCTTCACAGCCGGAAATGTAAGTTAAATTAGTCTTGTAAGAAGTTTCATTGAGGGTTTGTTTCAAATACACCCTTAACTATAGTGAAGTAAGTGACTATTGTGTGCTATTTGATTGTTGAATAAGCAACTCGCTTTTATTCTCAAGTACAATATTCACTGCCGGCTGCTACTTTGCTTTATGTCCAATCCCGGCATTCTATATTACAATACATAAGCCTCCATGTTTTGAAACTTTCCTCCCCTGATGAGGGTAGCGCCGTATTCGTCGAAAGAGGAATCGCGCACACTCGGTGCTATACTCAAAGTTTTCATTGTTTCTTCCTAACTTATGCAATATAGCGTCTGCTTCTTTAATACTTTCCACAACGCTCGATTACGTTTAACGACGCAATTTGGTTAAATTTTCTTATTTACTGTAAGCTACGAGAAATCAGACGGCGCTCGCAGACGGAGCAGTATCTTATTTGACGCAAATATACGTAGACAAGTGTTTAAGTATGTATTGCTATAAGTATGTATGTATGTAAACAATCTTGGTTTTTAACCATGACGTTATTTTGTTATTTTACAAGCTTGAATTTAACTTGCCTGTATGTATGTATGTTTGTGTGGGACAAATCTTGGATTCTAAATTATAACCACTTCTTGACGTTCGATTGAGCTCTAAATTGGTATGAATTGCGTATCTTTGGTATGGTAACAATACAATAATACTGAGCTAGACCAGTAAAACACTTAAACTAAACAGGATACAGGTTGGGCTCATTTGATTGGTTTTGATAAAAAGTTAGATATTATACTAAAAAAGGTACAGTCGACAATAAAAAATATTTTGTAACAGAAACTTTTTCTACATTTATTTAACCAAGGCCATTCCTTAACAACAGATTTTAACGTGTCATTGTTAATAGCTTTACAATGTTTTCAAGAAGAGAATAATAGCTATAGTCCTGACTTTTATTTGGATCATCGTGTTTTTTATTAGCGCCTTTAATCATCATCATCGTCATATATTTTTTAAAACCCTCTCCTTTATCTACAATATCAAATCAGAGTGCAATTACTTAAAACCAAGAACGATAAATCTTTTGTTAATTTAACACTCGAGCCGGGTGTTAAATTACCAACTTACTATATTCCTCCTTGAATAAATAACGCTGAGAATAAACGGCAAGACTAATTAAGAGCCGAATTAAATGTTTAAACGATTTCACAGGCTTATACTAACTTTGATTTGTTTTTCTCGGCGCCGAGCTAACCGAGGCTTGCTAATTAAAGTCGGTAATAATATGAAGGAGGTTCAACACCCTAATCCCGCCGCTGCGATCTCCACCCGCCGGCTAATGTTACACAACTCAAGCAAAACTTTCATTTCTGCCATGCGTTGCGGCGCCGCGACATGCACGCCCGAACTCTGCCTATTTTACTTCAGCGGCTTTTTGAGCGCTCAATACTACGTGCGAGAGTCGTTTAATCAAGTATGAAAGTATTTTGCAACTGCGCTCACAAGCGACGAAAGCAGGAATCGTATGGAATTTGTAACAGTAGCCTTTATAGCGCTAAAACTGGAGGTATAATGGCCGTATAAGCTCTTATACAGCTTGTGTGCTACTTGGGATAGAATGGGAAATTGCGTAGAATGTTTATACAAATTACAAATTCACCCATATTATTATTGATTATTATTGGATTATTTATTGTTTATGTTTGTACATAACTTGCGAGTGCAGCGACGATCGTATCGGCAAACAACTGGAATATCTAAGTGCCCACTTTGTAATTAATATTTTTAGTTAAGGAATTACGTTAAGTTTTGTTGTTTATCATTCGTACACATTGTACTTAGCCACTTAGTTAAGAACTTAATTTGTATTTCTCTAGTTAAGTGAATTGTGAATTCTTTTAGAGAAATAAATTCTTAAACCATAACCGTTGTTTTTTTTGTACTGTTTCTGTATGATTTTATGTGCAATAAAGTGTTTACATACATACATATTAATATCATTGCTTTTGAGCACATACTTATAAAAAAATCGAAAGCCAAAGATTTAATTTGCTTTGTCGTGCTTAAAAAAGGATCAACGTTTGACTTTTAATTTTCTAAATAAACTTAGTGATTCTCCATTCTAAAAAACAGAATCGCAAATTCAAATGGAAGCACTCTGTGCTATAATAATAAAATGATGATACCTTTAGACCCAAAGGGCTTAAACGCCATTGCATTGGTGCTAGTGGCGTTTTCACTCTTTGATTCTAACAGTATCGATATGTTGTACATTAGTTACGATATGCACTATCTTCAGAATCATCATCAATAGGCAAGATTTTGTGATAATATCCGGCCTTGTCTCATCTCTACCTATTTGGGATCGGCGCGTCTAATCCTGAGTCTCCAGATTGATCTTTTCTGGATCGTGTCCGGTTTCGTGTTAGATTTTTGCAGGATGGAATATTTTTATTATACCGAGGTAACGACGAAATACTTTTTTGTTTAATTTCGTAAAAGTACCTACTTACCTAATTCGGTATGTAATTATAATGGCATAACATTCGAACCTTGAAAACCGAGATGTTTCTGAACTAAGCGCGAATAAAACCAGTAGGTAAGCAACTTAAATACCATCGATTAAAATAAATCCTCATTCACAGGTATGTTTTTCAGTAAAAATAAAGGTCAAGGAGTAAAATAGTATGCGTTAATATACCGGGTGTTGCCTGTTACAGGAGCAAATAATTAAAACGTAGATTCTACTCATAAAACAATAAAACTTTCGTTCAATAACTTTTAAAAATTATGTAATCTTGAGATTTTATCTTTTTCATACAAATTAATATCGCAATACATTGCGGCTTCAAATAAACTTTAAAAGTGTAGGTACTAAAAAACAAAACATAAATTATTTTTAAAAGTCGCTGAACAAATGTTGTTCAGTCTGAGGAGTACTTACAGCCTTAGTTTTAATTATTTGTTCCTAGTACAGGCAACACGTTGTATATTTTTAATTAAAGTCACCCGCCCGCTCAAACTTTAACTATGACATGGCAATATCCAATACATGCAGGCTAGCCTGTTTGTTCGCTCCCAAACAACGCACCCACGATGACGCAGTGCCGACGCTCCTACGAGCTAATATCAATAACCCATCGACAGCGGCTCATCGGTGTCGCGGTGTAATTTAATTTCAGGCTAAACGGTATCGGGGAGTGGTCATTATAGACGCCCGCTGCTCTAATACGTGACGGGATTCATATCGATCTTACGGTCATAGTCATACAAGAGAAGTGGACATGTGGAATTTATTACAAACCCGGGACAATGTTAAATACCGGACAAATGCGAGTCGGACTCGCCCACCGAGGGTTCCATTCAAAGTTGTAGGTACATACATTAAAGTATCCTATATTTTGATTCCCTTGATAAACACTGTATTTTTTATGATTTAATTATTTAACAAATGTATAGTTTTCAGATTTTTTCTTATACTAGTATAAGACGGTATTACATGCCAAATTTCAACTTTTGTTCTAGGTCAGCGAAAAGTGGTAAGTACCCTATAAATTTTGGTTTCCTTAACAGTATCGAAATATACGTTTTTTACGGTATAAACGGCCGTATCTTTTTTTGCGCTAACTTAGAAGTTTGACTTTTTCACAGCTTCAATGGACCGTAGACCTGAGTAGGTATATGGTTTTAATTTCAACATGATATACCTCCACGCGTTCCTGAAATAAAGGGTCTTGACAGACAGACAGACAGACGGACAACAAAGTGATCTTATAAGGGTCCCGTTTTTTCCTTTTGAAGTACGAAACACGAAAAAGGACCAATACATTAGGAGGTAAATATTATTTTTTACTTATTAGAGTGTTTAGTCGGAGGTTTTTGAATTTTTCATTTAAATTGCATTTAATGCTTTTTAAATGCTAATTCTGTACTAAATGCCTTATGTACAAATTCAAATCAGAATATCTCATGAACGGATGAACCGATGTTAAAAGATCATGTCTAAACCATCGCTAGAAAACCTGCTTTCAAATAAAGATAACCGCACCCATCGGTTCACACCTTTAAGAGCCACGGTGCCACAGACAGACAGACACACACACACCCACACACATAGCGGTTAAACTTATAACATCCCTCTTTTTGCGTCGGGGGTTAAATAAAATTGGCATTTTTCGAAATGCCTGGTCCCTTAGAGGGCTAAGTTTTCCTATGTATACTCGTACATATGTAATAAATTAATTATTATTTCGCAATTTATACTGTAGCTGTAGGCACCTAATATTGTGAGCATAGACATACTTGAATGGCATGACTAGATTTCATATTCGTCTAAAATAACACGGTACCTAATATTACACGTATTCAAATAGTTTGTATTGCACAGTTTTAGAATGACACGGAATAAGTGCCTATATTTTGGTAAGTAGGCCGAACCACTCCGAGCATATTGTTCGTGCCATACTAATTATTATTAATGATAGTTAAACTCACTTTACACAAAGTAGGTTGCGGTGAAAAGTCACTATTGTACCTAGCTTTCATCGTATCGCTTTTTCAATACAAACATTCGAGTATTATTATTTTCGTACCTACTCTTATATCTGTCGACTCGGCTCAAGAAGGTACTCCTATCGCTAAAGTGATTATCACTAATGAGTAGGCGGTTTGCATTGTCGTGAATGGAATTACCAAACCATTCAATAGTATTGATTACTTGGACTTTTTGTGTAGGTAGGCCGTCCTCAATTAGAAAATGTATCCTACTAATCCTACTAAGTGTAAGTATGTGAAGATATTGGGATGTTTGGGTGTTTGAAAGTTTGTTACTAATTAACGCAGTAATAACTACGCTCACAGACAATGAATTCGGGTCATTTTCTATGAACAATTGTATAGAAAATTATCCGAATTCATGAGTGAGTGTAAATGGATTGGGCCGAAATTTGGCACGCAAGTAGACCAAGTCCTGGATTTAAACATAAGATACTTACTTTATATCCCGGTAAAGAGTTCCCTTGGGATAGTAACGGGAATGACGCTGACAAAGCCGCGGGTAAATGCTAGTCATAAAAAAATGGAAAGAATTGTCCAATATTAGTTTACAAAAAATAAATCTAAGCTAGCGGATCATTACTTCACAAAAGTTTTATAAAGGTCAACCTTGTTTTAGTACATTACTTACCTACCTAGGGAGGTAAAACAAAGAATGTCTCAGATCGCAGGTATTTGACGCCCGAGCCGAAGGCAAGGGCCATAAATATGCAATCTGAGGCTTTCTTTATTAGCTCCCGTGATAAGTACTAGTACATTGTGTATAAATCAAGAGCGGCAATTCCTTTACCGCCCGTGGCACACACAATGTTTTTGATCACTTGTGAGGAAATCTAAATAAAATAACCTAAATAAAATTTTAAATCAAAAAGTGACATTAGTGGCATATATCCATAGACAATGCGAATGTCAAGTCACGTTCGGAAACCATAGCGATAAAGACCTAAAACGGTTTAATTTATATTTTGCAAAATACTGAAATACACTACCTATTTAAACATTTAATTAATGTTACCTATATATGTGTTTACATGTATTTGCAATAACAGTTCTCTTTAAATAAATATTTCGCTGGTAGAAGTTATAAAAGTAAGTTATCGTTTCTTTTGAACTTAACAAATAAGAGTAAAACAGAACCAACGTATTAAAATAAAAAAAGAAACATGACGCCCTAGGGCGTAATAGGTCATTTACTGACACCATTTTCGAGCAAGTGTGATGCTCGAAAATGGTGTCATTACACGTATGTTCTGCGGGCCGTAAATGACCTATTAAGCCCTAGGGCGTAATGGTTTTCTTTTTAAATTTGAAACGCTGGTTCTGTTTTAGTCTTATTTGTCATGTTCAAAGGAAACGCCAACTTACTTTTTAAATTTTATCACTGAAATATTTATTTAAAGAGAACTGTTATTGCAAATACATACCATAATATTTCGGTAACAATAATTAAATGTTTAAATATGCTTTTTTTAAAGGGGGCCGAAATGGGAGGTCGAAAATTTTAAGTTGTGGTATTGTATCAATATCAAGTGGGATATCAAACGAAAGGGCTTAATTTGTAGATTCTAAAACCTTTTTAATTATTTTTCTGAATCATGTACTTTTTGATTCAGGGCGAAAAATGTTAAAAAATGTATTTATTCTTAGTCAATTATGATTAGTAATTTGATAAAAACATCGAATACGGCCAGAGTACTATTACCCAAACCAAGGTGTCTCGTTAAATTGTAAGTTTTCTCATTCCATTCATATTTCTAGTCTTCAAAGTTGTAATTCGTTAAGAAACTTTTAATAAACGGTGTCTATAAAGCCTTAACGGTCACGTTCCGTCTTAAGGTTGCGAAGCATTAAACTAAGAAGTCAATAAAACTGCCTCCATAAACTGAACTTACTACAGTTTTGTCTTACAGACGAACTACATACATCAGTCACAATAGTGTTGTACTAGATCACTCGCATTAGTGATAAAATAGAAGTGTGGCTTTGTCGATTTTGAATGTTATTTCTTACTTTATTTTATTTTATTATGACTGCGTAATCGGTATGATTTTTTTTATCAGCCTGTGTGAGTTTCCCACTGCTGGGCAAAGGCTTTTCCTCTTCTCCGCCATTCGTCCCTATTAAAGAGGTTTCAGCAAACTACAAACTGGCCGTATATACTTACCTGCTCGAACTGTCTCACATATTTGTTATTTCGTCAAATAAACGTTTTACCTCAAGATGGTAGCAGATCGCGGAATATCTTAAAATATTATTAATATGTTATATAGTCTGTTCTTTTAGGTATTTAAAAAAAGAGTCGTTCAGCCAGTGGTATTGTGCCACAGATACAAAACTTTACTTCGATTGGCTGAACGACCCGAGTCACGTGGTTTTTTGTTTACCTTTTTTTTAAATACCTAAAAGTACAGACTTTAGTGGTATATTTGTAATAAGCGTAAAAAAAATCGATAATTAACGTAATTATTTCTTCAATTAGCAACAATTTCCAAACCCAATTCTATCAGCCTGTCAAAATGTCAACGAGCTGCAAAATTGAAATCGGTCGTTTAGAAGGAAAACATAATTGGACAAAATGGCGCTGCAAGGTACTGTTATTGCTAAGAGGTTCGCGTGGAGGATTAGACGCTATCAATGGCAACCTAAAGCCACCTACGCACCCAGACGCAGAGGTAGCCCCAGCAACCATGGCTAGTTATCAACAAGCTCTACAAAATTATAATGAAAAAGATAGCGCCGCAATGCTTATTTTAATGGTTAATATGTCAGATGCTACTCTACAAAAAGTAATGAGACTAACAACTGCGAAACAGATTTGGGATGAATTGTACACTATGTTCGACGGCACATCTGAGGATAAAAGCTAACCTTTGCTACAGCTTCTTCAGTTATCGCAAAAATCCCCTCAACAGTCCCTATCGAGTGCGTGTTTTAAATTACTAATGTTTGGGCAAAAAACTTTTTCCAGAGTATCACATATCCAACTATTTTTCTTAAATGAGATATAGCAAAAAAATATTAGTCAAAACAACTTTTTTTTGGCAATTATTGTTTAACAAATAGTCATGTTTCATTTTAGCAAATATTATTTAGTCAAATGTATCGTTTGTTCCCATAGCATACGATTTACATCCCAGTTGAGTAGTGCATAGGATGCAGATTGGAGTAGGTTTATATTTCGTTAAGTGGGTAGTTTTCTTACTGCGTGCCTGTGACATGGGGATTTTCACTGTTTATTCATTTGTATGCAATGATATTTTATAAGAAGATACGTTAAACGCATACTTGCCAGCTGAGAAATATGCTTCCAAGAAAGCAGCAGCACACATTAGTACCTCACTGTACTGTGTACATACTCACACATATTAACAGGCTGCGTAAAAGAGATGGCATAGTTACAATAATGAAAAATAGAGACAGCTAGCTTTTTGTTACTTGCGTGATTAATTTTTAAACGTCACCGAGTCAAACCGAGTGAACCAATCGGCTAGACTCGGCGCTCATTTAAGACAGATTAAGCACGCAGAAGGTGAAAATTACATTTCAGAGTAGTTTCTGCCTATGTAGGTCCTACCTATGGAATTTCAATAGTGTAAATGTTTTTTATTCAACTTAAAGTTTTAACATTAAAATGTTACACTTAGTTGGTATTCTAATAATATTTATAGTTTTAATACGTTTCAACAATTAAATTGTGTATTAAATGGTTTATATAGTATTAATGATTTTTGACACTTAGACACCATTTAGGTACATCTCTGAGAAAGAATGGTTACTTACTAGTTAACGGCATGCAAAGTACGTTGCCGCCACTTCTTTTTAGCACGCGAGGTACATATACTTTTTTCCTTGTACCTTGATTTATTTCTGTGATCTCCATATAAAAATAAAATCATCACACTTATTACTTTTTATAAGTAACTCATGCTAGGTCAATTATTTTCTATGCCAAAATTATCATTTTCTAAAAATAACTAGAAAGTATCTAAGATATTTTTTTATTCCCACCCTTTATTCAAGTTATTCTTAAACTGTCCAGTGTCGATGTTAAAAAAATACGCTGTAAAGGTTATTTATCAGTTCCTGGTTACGCGGGTATTTTTCCGCAACTCTCCGACGTATTTACAAAAACGAGATATGCCTTAAGATACTATATATTTATGAGAAAAAACCTGTATGAGCACTGAATAGATATTATGGTTCAAGTTTGCATACTAAGGCATGTAACTAGGAATCAATGCGATTCAACATGACGCATCTGTAAATGGTCATCTTTGCCGCAGTATGGTTATCCTTGTCACTCTCATTGTCAAAGACGTAAGTTTGTCTCTTTCATTCAAATGACGTCTATGGTAGTGAGATGGCGTCGTATTTGAAAAATAAAATAATAAAAATGATAAAATCAAATTATTTCAGCATACTTACAAGTGATATGAGATCCCTTGCGCTTTGTTGCACTTTTTGCTATGATTGGTGCAGTTTCTGATCACACACGACGGCATTTTTTTTGGGAATCTTGCAAATATTCACCCTTGACATCGTCGTGCGTTTCGTTGACCGACCCGCGAGTGACTACCCACTACAAAAAGGGCACCACTACATTTATAGTGGTTTTAGTGCTTCACTTTTGGAGTGCTTGTAACCTATCTACTTATAAAATATCATTGTTTGTATGTGGCATTCTTTTACGCATTGATAAGTTGTAGCGTAATACATAATTTACTACTATTATTTGGTTTACTAATATTTGGTAACTTTTCTGGTAACTGACGAACCTATCGGGACTGAAGAAAGTGAGTTTGATTCAGGTTTTTTTTGAAAATAAATATGACCCACCTTCGCTTCGCGGCGCTTCCATTTCCTCTCTAAAGATGCAAGGTATCTAACGAACCTAAACCGGTTAATTTGGAGGGGATTAAAAGATTTTAACCCCCCAAGTTCCCCTTCCAAGCACCATATTTTTTGGAATAAAACGTTTGCTTAATAAATGTTTGTCTTAATAAAACTTGACAACATAAAATGATTCCAAATGATAATTTAACCAACTCAATAAGATGCGAAATAAAAATTTACTAAAGATTAATTTAGGATGAAACTACTGCGATAAGTTTTTTGGGAAGTGAAATTTGGCGAAAAATACTTTGCCAAAAGGGCAGTACACCGCATGTATTCGCCACTTTTTATGAAATGGATCCAAGTCGTCCCGGCCTCCCGTGTTTCTCCTTTTCAGTCTCCTGTATTGGTAGCTGTCTTGTATGATCCACTCGATAGTTGCCTCAGCCGGTGGGCTAAAGTAACAGATTCTGGATGCATTCGGCAGAAGTGGCCTGCCCAGTCCTATTTGGGTTTGGTGGCCTTCGATCTTACATCCATGATACCAGTTCTGGAATGAGAGTCGGTGTTTCTGATGCGATAAGTTCTTTGAACACCTAGTATGCTATGACATTCACACTGCAAAATGTGTCATTTCCAAGCCAAAGAACTTTAGGGAAACATTGTTAATGGTCAATAAAGATAATTACCGTCAATTAAGCCCAACAGCCCGAATAATTCGAGTAGTTTTGAAAATTGTCACAGTAAGGGGCCCTCGCTTAGGTTGTTGTGATAATTGTTTCCCCGAATCTTACGTATATGAGCTACTATTAGGATAGGAGTATTCGACGGGCAGCGTCCGCTACTGTGCCCAGATTGCCCAAAGTGGTCAGCAGTATTGACCAAACGGGACACAGACCAACCAAAAAAAAAAAGGGGAGCGTCCGCGAATACTCATGATTAAGGGAATGCCGAATGCTCCCGAAACATGTCGAGCGGAAGTCTGTTTACAACGTGAGTGATTCGTTTTTAATTCATTTAAATGTCGCTTTTTGCAGACTTTTGTTTTTATTATATTTTTATTAGGGCTTCCTATGCCTGTTGTTAAAACTGCACGAATTATTATTAATTAGGCTCAAAACCCTCAATTGTTTACGCTCATTACTCATTAACACGTATTAGGTAATGACAATCGATGATTGACTGGACTGTGATCGAACGTAGCGTAATAGGTTATTTCGCTCAGGAAGTTAAGGCTGAATGCCTGCAACAGTGCATGAACATTGATTGTGCCTACTAATTGTAGGCGACTGGATTTGAATTTGGAAACAAACGCTACTAATCTTTCGAATTGCATCAAATTAAAAGGTGAGTATAGGTAAGGTAAACGTCCTAGTGCTCGGCACGCTAATTCCCATTAGTCTACGCCCTGCTTCTGACACACCTCTATTAGGTTGGGCCGTTTTTCGGCATTTTATGAATATCGCAATGCAATAGCACTAAACTAATAAAGTAATTAAAAAATTCTAGATTTTTACTTTTAGCCCTCTGACGGCAGTTGAATAAAAAAACAAATCGGGTTAAAAAAATATATAATTAAATATTTAATGTTCCCCAAAACTATTTTATTTATTAAACGAAATCTTTTTGTTTCAGTCATCATCAATTTTTATTATTATTTAACCATTACCCTTTTTAGCCCTATAAACACGTTTTTTGAAAAATGCACTTTTACCTATTTCACGTTGCAAAATTACTCTTATTAATCTTTAAAAGAGCAGCGACAGGTCAACCAAAGATGAAAAGGTATGTAAACAATATACATTACAACAATAATAAAGAGAAAATTAAGGCCAAAGGATCCCTAAAACCGCAAAATTACGACTTTTGTAGTGTTCCTCAAATGTAGAAATAACGTATGTTTTCACTGATGGGTTTCGAACGAAAAAAAATTAACAAGTTTATTTAATACGTTCAACATGGCTTAATGCACGTTTTAATTTCTTGGAACATGTAACTCTAGGAAACTATTAATGACGTTTTTGTTGGGAAAACCTGTAACAAACTTATGATTTATTTTTAATCGGACATAGTATTCATTAGTGTAATCATGAAGTAAAAGGTTTTTTTTAAGTAGCAGTTCATTACGACCCCATAATTATTATTTTTTTAATTTCTCAGCAGCAATGTACTGTAAACATGGTTGCGGAACGGCGGTACCGAAATGTCAACGTAACTGTCAACGAGCGTTTAACGTGAGTGTGTTTGCATTACATTACGGGCTGAATTATTTTGTATGGACAAAATTATTGTTGCAACTTTAAGTAAATGTTATCTAATTACCTTCACTTTTTCCTATACTAACCACCGTTAAGAGATTCGCCCGTATCAGACTTACACACTTTACATTGACATAATAAATTAGTAATATAATTGTAATATGATATTTTTATTTACCGAAAATTACTCCTATTTTCATCTATCTAGATTTTTTGTTTTTCCTTTGCAACGCGTAAAATTACGACTTTTTTAGTGCTAATGCATTGCGATATTCAGAAAATCCCGAAAAGAAATGACTAATACACGGACAGTGTCCAGCACTCGGACGTTTACCTTATCGGCACCTGAGTTGAGGCCACGGAAACAACATGTCATGTATAGAGCTTGCAAAGCCGAGAAATTTTAGTATGGCAGAACCTAGATTTTCTGGCTTTCTCATACCACCTCATACTAAAATTTCCCGGTTCTGCACGCCCTAGTGATGTAATAACAGCGGGATTTTGAAATAAGTGTTCTTTTTTCGTACCGATAGCAAGTTCCACAGCAAACTGCAAGAATAAGTAACTAAAAAGTTTCTTCAAGGTATTTAGTTTCGATTGTTGTTTAGGTAAAATACCGACGATCCCTACGTTATATTAGAATACATGGTTTTCAGGGGAGCTAAATGAAGATTCAAGCTGATCTAAAATATGGCTGATTTATACTATTGTAGTAGAATAGTTCATCATAAAGTAGGTAAACCTTTTTTTTAAATTTCCTATTTTAATGAAAAACGGCTAAATAACCTTTTTACATTGACTTTCAATGAGTGTAAATGCGGTTAAGTTTCACATGTCCGTTTATACTTGAGGAATAACATCAAAGTTAACTTATTGAAATCAACAATTTAACAAAAACATGTACTGGCAAGTCAATCCATAGTAATGCTAAAATGAAGAAAATTTGTCTGGTTATAAGTATAAAGTATATGTAAAACGCACCAATAACAAACATATCTCAATAAACGATGAACCTCGCGACGAAATGGCGCGTATTTCAAAACGCAGTAGTAGACACGACTATGTCTACATGACCGCATGTATTATAAAACCGCGATTAGAATACGATTGAGCACATAAATCGTTTTTAAATTAATACATGAAGTGACATTGTCAATGGTAGAGTGTACAGATAAATGAATAAACTTATTGCAGTACGAAAAATTTCTAGCTCGGGAAAGAAACATAAATTATATTACCTACTTTAATAAAATGGAAATAATGTAATAATTATGTAGAAAATAATGAGAGATTTGTCAAATACTGTCGAGTTTAATATTTTTTTATGAAACAAATGACACAACATTTACCAAGAATAGGTAGAGTTGGATATATATGATGAAGCATACATTGTAAATCTATAAATTTCTGCATTTAAACTATGAAGATATCATAAATAAACTTATAATTATATCTATATTTTTTATTCTTATTATATAATTATATCATAATATTATTTACAATTATTCAACTTTGCAAGCGTGACACAGTATTTAAATGTTAGAATTTATTCATTATTAGCTGTTTACGAACTAATTGTTACTGTACTAAGTTTTTTTGTTCAATTATAACATCGTTAAATGTTTAGCTTTTTAGTGCCATCTAGTTTTTGCCTGAATATCCCCTTGCGGTCGGGGCACGATCCAAAGTATGGAGAATTACAGTCCTCTTGTTTTAATGGTCCTTGGTTTTAGTTAAGTTAACCTCTTATACGTTTAAATATCTCCTGTACATCTTCACATAGATTTTTTTTATATATATTTTTAATGCCCAATAATATGCCATATATAGGCAATAAAAAAATATATAATTTTGGACTTGATTTTATGTACGTAGGGACCGTCGATCTGATTTAAATAATTTTGAAACACAGTATAATATACGCAACATTATCCGTTTAAAATAGTTTTATTTAAATTAATGACTAATCATTAATTTATCTGACTGAATAAAGGACATACTCGTACATGGATTTCATTATATATTAACAGTAAAATAAAAGAGAATAATATAATGATATAATTTATCATTTCAAAAATATATGCAATCTTGCACTTTTAAATTTCATTTACTCATTCGTTCATTCGCTACCTACCTTTTTTGCAATTAGTACCTAATGTAGCTGTGAGTGTAATCATTCACCTCAATCGTCCTGCCTACGATTAAATTGTCGCAAACGTTTTTCATATTTTTTCCTGGTCCGCAACCTTTTTGGTTAAACTTATCAGATTAAAAATTTAGAACGTTATCAAATATTTTAGTCTTGAAAAAACTATTCTTTTATTTCATCTGTGAACTTCGTCGTCGAAACGAAATTTAGCTTTTGCGAATTATTTTAGAAAAAAAAAAAATATTATCTGAATCCCTCGATCTCTTTTCGAGATGTGTCACAAAAACGTTGGACAAACAAATTTTACAAAACGTGCGATATTTAAACTTATAAAAAGCAAAACGAACGGTAGAACAGTACCTATAATCGAACAGTTAGACGGTCTAGATTACTGTACAGTACACCTTGTTAGTTCAAAAAAAACATGATATACCAATACCAGGAAAGCAATACTTTTCTTCTCGGAACATCTCGGGTCTGCATGAATCTAACAAAATTATTCCAATGGGAGAAATTTATTTGTAATGATTTTATTTGAGTGACATTTTATTACATATATATAGATACAGGAAATCAAAGTACACAGAAAAACTAAATGGCACTCGCCTGTGTACAGACCGAGAATCAAACCCGGTACCTCTGAATGAAGAGACAAAAATGTTTCTTTCATATATAAAAAAAAGTGACATTTTATTGTTAGAAATCACTTGAAAATTTCAATAAACGCATAGTTCTTGAAACACCATGCTGGGCGTTGTGCATAAAATTATGATTATAAATTTGACGATTATGAATTTGCATTATGAATTTATTGAAATTTTCAAGAGGAGTACATAATTATAACTACTTATTATAACAGCTCTACTATTAAAGAGAAATGTGCTTGTTATTTTAACAATACGTATTAACCCTTTCAGTGCTCAATGACGCCGCACACCAACCTTCATGACACGCCTGTCGTGCCATCCGCAACGAATCGGTTAAAAGATATTTAATTGATACTTCTAATGGGCAAGATATTTCCTAAAAAATATACCTAAATATCGTAGTGCAAAAAGTGTTAATATTATACATACAGCTAGATTTAAGGTCTTCGTTATGATCCATTTTCAACATTTTACGGGTACAACTCAAACAGCCTCGCGCAATAGCGCCAACTCAGATTCGCGAATGTTATAATGACTGAAATTTGAAATTAGAAATTACGCATGTGAAACCAACGGCGCAATTAATATTTCCATATTTCTTGGTTTGCAGAAAAGTTGTACATCAATTAATGTAACTTATAACTTGTAGTAAATTATTATCAAGTTATAATGAAAGTAATATGGAATGTTGATTTAAAACGTGAAAAGAGAAGAGTAGAAAATGTAGGTAGGTACGGTCACGGACTTTAATTGTTGAGCCATTTAGGGTTCAGCCTAATTTTGTCATGCAATACACAATCTATGAAACGACTATTGTAAGGTGAACCCTAAATGGCTCAACAATTAAAGTCCGTGAGTGTACATCTATTTAAGCTATTTTCTCTATGATTCAAGACGAGTCTTGATTAGGGTGGTCCAAAAAAACACTTTTTTTTATTTTTTGATAGGCCTCCCTTGCCTTGGCCATGCTCTTGTTGGTTTTCTTTGAAATTATGATTTTGAAAAATTTATAAAAAATTGAGATAAAAATATTTTTAGAATTCACATTTTATTAATCGCATGCCCTAACACTGTCAAGACAATTACTGAAATAAAAATTAGAGAAATAATTATTTAATTTTTTTAGGTTTCATTTTCATACAACATTAAAAATTTCAAAGTCGTTGAGCACCGCTTTACAAAACTTCGTGTATTTTATCAACATAACATGTGTAACAAAATAAGGGGGTGGCCTATCAAAAAATAAAAAAATGTTTTTTTTAACCACCCTAGTCATGATATTACCGTTGACTTCAGAACTGTTGTGATTTCATCGTATCCAGCTGACGTATATTTTATGATACCATACAATACAATACAAATATACTTTATTGCACACCAAAAATAAACATTGCAAGAGGTACATTACATAATTAAAACAATTATTTTATTAATTTTTAGGGTTCCGTACCAAAATGGTAAAAAAGGAACCCTTATGGTGCGACTCTGTCTGTCTGTCTGTCTGTCTGTCTGTCTGTCTGTCTGTCTGTCTGTCTGTCCGTCTGTCACAGCCAGATATCTCAGGAACTACTGATGCTATCGATTTGAAATTTGGAATAGTGTTAAAAGTAGCTAACCCGAGCCTATTGGACATAAAAAATATCTTGTACCTTTTTTACTTTTTTTTTAAAAGGCTCCGTAATGGGACTTTGAAAATTGAAAGTAGGGCTATTATATTGAGTGGGGTATCAAATGAAAGGGCTTAATTTGTAGATTAAAACAGCATTTTTGTTTTTTTTCTTAAATAAGTAGTTTTTGATTTATACATTTTTATGTACCATTCCCCCCCCTATTATCTCCGAAGTTACTGATCAGAAAAAGGTGTCATAATTACTAATTATAAATATCAACCTGAATATTACAGGAAAAATAGAACGGTCTTGCTAACTTTAATACCTTTTTAGAAATTTACAAAACTTGAAATCCCTAGCGGCGAGTAGCAAAACTAAGCGATGGCATGTTTCACGCTAGGGGATTTCCGGACAAAACTAGATGGCGCTAAAACACTAAACATTTAACGATGTTATAATTAAACAAAGAAACATAGTATAGTAACAATTAGTTCGTAAACAGCTAATAATAAATAAATTTAAATACATTTAAATACTGTGTCACGTTTGCAAAGTTAAATAATGGTAAATAATATTATAATTATTTTACCAAGCTTATACATAGATGGCGTTGTAAATTCGGGGAACAGCTTTTTGTATGGAGAATGACAGTCCTCTTGATTTAATGGTCCTTGCTATTAAATAGAATCATTACACGTCAGGTGCTCAATATTAGAGGGAAAATATAACTGTTTTCCTAACTTGCACTGTTTTTTAGAAATTTGCAAAAATCATAACATATACTTATTTGCTTCTACTAAACAAATCGACATACAGTTTTTCTTGAACTATTCGCGTATCTACTCATGAGTTTGTACGGAACCCTCGGTGCGCGAGTCCGACTCGCACTTGACCGGTTTTTTTATTAAGTATTGTGGCGTGAAATTCGTCAAACATGGCTCTACGAGTAAATTGCGAAAAATTCAAGCTGATATTCTTTGCTTGTATTCTAATCAGTCGCAGCAGTCGTGGAAACAGGGCAGTGCCCGGAGGGAGTCTTGCATGATGCCTACAGATGGCGTCGCTGCTACTGGCTGTATCGTTCTGTCGTTTCATTTGTTTAATTTTAATTTAATTCTATTTGACATACTGAATACATACCTGTTATGTATACTGTAGCTAGTTGTATTGACTGATAGCTTAATAGTCTATTTCTCGAAGCGAAACATACGTTTCCCATTTTGTACTCCGACGTTCGGAGGTCCTTTACACCTCCAAAACATAATGTTTTTGACATCTCCACGAATTTTAGTCTATGTTTGCGTATTTTTTATCGTGCTTTGACGCCTAGAGCCCATTTACATCTCTCTCTGTGCCCAGTATTTGCTTGTTGCATTTTATAAATGTAATTTTATGTAATCATGTCACGATTGTTGTAATGTTTTTAAAAAGAGAAACTGGTGAGTTTCTTCCGGCGCTTCTTCTCACCGGTTATCTACCGAAGCGCCAAAAGAAAAGAATCAGACATGTAAAAGAGCCCTTGAAGCCTACTAGCAGAATTAAATGAGTTTGAGTTTAATACACGCCCAGCCATCGCTAAAACTCATACCCAAACATTTTATACTTCAACCATTCGGTTGATATTATCAATAAATACTTTTTATTTAGACTCGATTCAAAACATTTCAAATTTTACCTCCTCTTTGACCAATTTTGAATTCTTTAATTTATTTTCAATCTTGGAAATATGTATTAGATAGTTTTTAAGCAGCAAATTAACACACGAGTAGTGAACATTGATCTGGAGTCGTTCGTGGTCTGTTCACGGTATATAAATTATAGAAAACAAATTAAACCCACTTGGCATCTAAGTAATTAAAAATATCGAATAAGTATCATAAAAATTACATATAATAATGGCCTCTATTTTGTAAAATTTTTTGATTAAAGTTATTCTATTTAATGTAATTACACTTAGGTTTATGTTTCATTGGTTTCATCTTCCATAAACAAATTTAAATTACCAAGAAAACATTTAATATTCATTAATCTTCAAAGGACTTTGTATTATTTACTAAATTAATTGGTTCATAAGCAAAATACAGAGTACTACTATTAAAAATCGGACACCTTCGTCTGTCTGTGACTAAACTGTAAGGTATGCTGTGTTATTTCGAATTTAACAATTAATCAGATTTATTGTCTTATTAACTTCTGCATTGTCCCCATTTTATAAATCATATTTATGTACCTACTAGCTGATGCCCGCGACTTCGTCTGCGGTGTAAATTATAATTAGGCAATTAGTCTTCATAAATAGTTTCTGATATATTTTGTTGATAAACTCCGTTGTAGTTAAAAGAAATCCCCAAATATTGGGCCTAAAACTGAGCATTTACCATGAAAATCCTATTCTTTTGTGATCAGATTATTTCCAAAAAATTTAATTCACTTCATAAACCACCTGTTACTTACACAATCTACTAATTGAAGAGTACAAAGTTTCAAATCATTGTTACTCTTCTAATATGTATATGTTACCTGCGTCCCTTAACAAACTTTCAACCCCCTACTCAACCCGTTTTGGACAATATAAAAAAATGTTGAAATCATTTCAGTTCTATTCAGTTAAATCAGTTTTAGATTTCCAACTTCAAACATCGTTTGGTCCTTATACAAAGTTTCAACCCCCATTTAACCCCTTTTGGAGATGAATTAAAAAAAAATGGTTAAACTACTTTTCTCTACCCGTATTGAAGGATCTACGTACGAAGTACCAGATTTCCTCCTTCAAAAATCGTTTGGAACCTATACAGAGTTTCAAGCCCCATTTAAACCCCTTTGGGGATACATTTCAAAAAACTGCAATCACTTTTCTTTTCTCTTATAGATGAATTCAAGATCTACTATAAAAATCGTTTGGTCCCTATACAAAATTTCAACCACCGTTTGACCCCTTTTTAGGGGTGAATTTCGAAAAACGGTAAAATCACTTTTCTCTCTTATTGAGGAGTCTATGTATGTGCGATGTCTCAGATCTCCAACTTCAAAACCGTTTGGTCCCTATACAAAGTTTCAACCCCTATTTAACCCCTTTTGGGGATGATTTTCGAAAAACGGTGAAATAACTTTTCTGTACTCATATGGAAGGGTCTATTTACAAAGCCTCAGATGTCCAACTTTAAAAATAGTTTGCTCTCTATATAAAGTTTTCAACCCCCATTTAACCCCTTGTGGGGATGATTTTCAAAAAACGGTGAAATCGCTTTTCTCTACTCATATTGAAGGGTCTATTTAAAAGTCTCAGATCTCTAACTTCAAAAATCGTTTGGTCTCTATAAAAAGTTACGAAAAACCATGAAATTACTTTCTTGTAATCATATTGAAGAGGGTACGATGTCTCAGAGCTCCAACTTCAAAAATCGTTTCAACCCCCATTTAACCCCTGTTGGGGATGAATTTCGAAAAACGGTAAAACTACTTTCTTTGACCTTTATTGAAGAGTCTATATACGAAGTCTCAGATGTGTTTTAAAAAATAATTTGGTCCCTATACAATATTTCAACCCCCGTTTAACCTCTTTTAGGGATGAATTTCGAAAAAGGGTAAAATATCTTTTCTCTACTCACATTGAAGGGTCTATGTACGAAGTCTCAGATCTCCAACTTCAAAAATCGTTTGGTCCCTATACAAAGTTTCAACCCCCATGTAACCCCTTTCGGGGATGATTTTCGAAAAACGGTAAAACCACTTTTCTCCTATTGAAGGGCCTATTTACAAAGTCTCAGATCTCCAACTTCAAAAATCGTTTGGTCCCTATACAAAGTTTCAACCCCCATTTAACCCCTTTCGGGGATGATTTTCAAAAAACGGTAAAACCACTTTTCTCTTCTCCTATTGAAGGGCCTATGTACAAAGTCCCAGATCTCCAACTTCAAAAATCGTTTGGTCCCTATACAAAGTTTCAACCCCCATTTAACCCCTTTCGGGGATGATTTTCGAAAAACGGTAAAACGACTTTTCTCTTCTCCTATTGAAGGGCCTATTTACAAAGTCTCAGATCTCCAACTTCAAAAATCGTTTGGTCCCTATACAAAGTTTCAACCCCCATTTAATCCCTTTCGGGGATGAATTTCGAAAAACCGTGAAATTACTTTCCTGTAATCATATGGAAGGGTCTATGTTCGAAGTCTCAGATCTCCAACTTCAAAAATCGTTTGGTGCCTATACAAAGTTTCAACCCCCGTTTAACCCCTTTTAGGGATGAATTTCGAAAAACGGTGAAATAACTTTTCTGTACTCATATTGAAGGGTCTATGTACAAAGTCTCAGATCTCCAACTTTAAAAATCGTTTGGTTCCTCCCTACACAGTTTCAACCCCCATTTTACCCCTTTTAGGGATGAATTTCGAAAAAGGGTGAAATTGCTTTTCTCTACTCATATTAAAGGGTCTATGTCCGAAGTCTCAGATCTCGAACTTTAAAAATCGATTGGTCCCCATACAAAGTTTCAACCCCCGTTTAACCCCTTTTAGGGATGAATTTTTAAAAACGGTGAAATTTCTTTTCTCTACTCATATTGAAGGGTCTATTTACAAAGTCTCAGATCTCCAACTTCACAAATCGTTTGGTCCCTCTGTTCCCGCCTCTTTGGCGGCCTGTTTCTATTTTTCTCTATGCGATTTATAATTTAAATGATTCTTTCTATTTTGTCTGATTTATGTCAAAAGATGCAAATGTAACGAGAGCAATGTCAACGATTTATTAAACTAATATTGTACAAAGGCAATGGTTATTTCATGTTTAGACATGAAAGTTTGGTCCTACAACCGAATTGAAAATTAGTTCTTCGACCATCGAACGTATGGATATATAAAAAGCTAAGTAACAAAGTCGATCGCAAATCGCAATATCCAACTTTTACGTGCTTCATACCAAAGTCT
The DNA here is from genome assembly GCA_947034925.1 of Eudemis profundana. Lineage (NCBI taxonomy): Eukaryota > Metazoa > Arthropoda > Insecta > Lepidoptera > Tortricidae > Eudemis > Eudemis profundana. The sequence goes on along the minus strand of OX344796.1, from coordinate 25,857,290 downwards.
AAGGGCCCCGTGCAGCGAGCCTGCCGCGATCGTCAGCAGCAACGGAGACGTCGTGCAAGCAGCACTCACCGCGGAGCAGGAGCTAAGTAAAACGCAACGGAACAACGACAATTTGATTTATCGTCAATTTATCTTTCGCCAGAGTACCCATCAATACAAAACGCCACGCAAAGTTAACCCAGAATTCCCGGACCATCTACGGTCTGCTGGTACAAGAGCTGCCAGCTGGTCGAGGAAGTTCTGCGGTGAGGCTTGTCGACGGCTGAAAGAAAGTGAGTCCATTCCATAATCATACGTAGTCCAGTCGGCATACTAAATTTAAAAACCATATTTATCAACATCAATTTAATTTTAATTTCCGTAATTTTTTAAATTGGGAATTAAATTACGAATTTTGAATTTCAATTTTCGATTGTCAATTATACGTCATTATAATTTTATTTCAAAATTATTTTCAAAATGTCTGAATCTAAACTAAAGGCGTCTAATGAGTTGGAACTTTCAAATTTTATTAGGAAACGGGGTTCTATTAAAGCGCGACTAACAATATTTCAAAAACATGTTTTGAAATATCCTACGGAAACTTTATTACCCGATGCGGAGCGCGAGGAATTAGAATTGAGGGTTGCGAAAATGGAATCATTGTCACTAGAGTTTGATGACGTTCAATTGCAAATCGAATGTTTGTGCGACGATCCCGACGATCAATATGTTGAACGGGAAATCTTCGAAACAAATTACTTAAACGCAATGGTACAAGCGAGGGCTTTATTAGCGCACACTAGGCGCGCGCGGTCAGGCTCCCTCGACAACGGTAGTCACGGGGGTAGTCAGTTCCAGTCTATGATGAATTGCAATCAGGGAGACGTTGTATGCTCTGACGTTCATCATAGCGGTTCTACAAGGGTTAGGCCGTATCAAATAAAGCTGCCAACGATATCTCTTTCTAAGTTTGACGGAACCTTTCAAAATTGGCTTCAATTTAGAGACACCTTTTGTTCACTGGTGCATAACAACAATTCTCTAGATGACATAAACAAATTCCATTATTTAAAAGCCAGTTTAGAAGGTAACGCATCAAACTTAATAAGCTCACTTGAGCTCACAACGAGCAACTACCCCATTGCATGGGATACTCTAGTCGAACGCTATGATAACAATAGGCTGTTAATCAACAATTATGTCAAAGCGCTATTCGATGTCAAACCACCACGCGAGACATCAAAGGATTTGCGTGAATTAGTGGATACTTTCAATAAGAACCTTCGCTCACTCAAGTCTTTGGGTGAGGCCACTGAAGGTTGGGACACGCTCCTTGTTCACATAGTGAGTACCAAGTTGGATTCAAGCACTTTGAAGGAATGGGAAACGTTTCGAGGCTCTCTCGATAAAGTTGACTACTCTACGCTCAACACATTCTTGAAGAAACGAGCCGACCTTCTCGAAAGCTTGGAAGGTCACAACAAGGTTAAGCCCGAAACTCCATCAAAGCCTCAGGTGCATCGAGGACTGGTCATCAATAGTTTTCAATCGCATTGGACGTGTGTGGTATGCAACGGAGACCACACTATTTATCATTGCGTCGATTTTCTTAAGGAATCTATTCCCAAGCGCAGGGAAATAGCCAGCAAACTGAAGGCCTGCTACAACTGTCTACGTGTTGGTCACACTGTCAACAACTGCAGGCATTCAAACTGTCGAGTCTGCGGCAAGAGGCACAACTCACTACTGCACATCGAGGACGAAGTGACGCCGCAGAAGCAAGAGGACAGTGCTGACTCCAAGATCATAACGAATACCGCAAGAATATCTCACCAGGTGTTGCTATCTACAGCATGCGTGCAATTATTCGACAACGAGGGCAATGCGCATACGGTTCGCGCGCTACTGGATTGTGGTAGCACATCTTGTTTCATCACCGAAAAGCTGGCGAAGGTACTACAGCCGGAAATGTCCGCTGTCAACACTACGGTCACTGGGTTTAACAATTGTCCAACGTCAGTCGAAACCAAATGTACTTTAAAGCTAAAATCCATTCACGGAAGGTTAGAGGCGACAATAGATTGTTATGTAATTCCTCACATAACAGAGCCACTCCCTGCATACGAAATCAATCTTCAGGGCATATCTATACCGTACGATGTCAATCTAGCTGATCCCACATTTGCAACGCCAGGAAACATCGATCTACTATTGGGAGCTAATATATTCTGGGATTTAATCCAAACGAAGCGGATCTACTTTGGCACAAATCAACCGACTCTACTAGAAACCAAATTGGGATGGGTAATGGCCGGAAGCGTTCCAGTAGCTCCAAGGATCAGATGTAATGTTGCCTCAACGATGGATGTACCAGACCAGTATACAAGAGTTCGGGATGTTAAACAAGCAACTAATGCCAACCCCTGGTCCGAAGAGGAACACATTTGCAAGAGAATATGTGAGAAGACTAGCGAGCGTCTTTCAGACGGAAGAGTTCTCGTACAAGTGCCAGTAAACCAACGAGCGACTGCACTTCGAGATTCTTTCTCAATGGCTGAAAGCATCTCATTGAACAAAGGGAAATTATTTAGAAATGCTTACGACTCATACAAGGGATATAAAACCATGGATCACGTTGCAAGGGTAGCAAACAACGCGGTTCACTGTCAATGTCGATGTACATTTGATGAACATTTTCTGCCTCAAAGGTATAAGGCACCAATTTCATCGGCTCGGCAGATTCAATGTGAGCGAGTTTGACTATAATGTCACAAACCTTACTTCATTTATATTTAGTGTCATCTTATAAACCTAAGGCTCTATTGGAAGATTATGGCTCCAGAACTACAATTGTTCCAAATGATCGATACTGGAACCATAATATTGTTGCGACACTAAACCATTTCAATGCAATCGCTATTCCAGAAACTACAGCTTAATACGCAACGGCTAATTGAAATTCCTGTAATACAATGAATCATGAATCTCAACAAATGAAATCTCAGGCAAATGTTTAATCAATTAATTCCAATGATACAGTCCACTCTCATTTTTACTACATGCAAAGGCAAGTGTCACAATTGAAGTCTACGACGCTACTACTCAAGCTTAGCGTATCATTAGTTTATCAAAATATTCTAAAATCTAAGGTTTACTCTTCTATTGCTCAAGACGACATGAACGACATTGATGTACGATAATGAAGATAAAACTATGGTAAAAGGCATTACTTTAAAGGTTTATCAATAATGCGAAGACTCAATTAGGTACCAGTGCAATTCGTTAGTTAATAATTTTCATAAGATGTAGATCAGCATATTAAATCAATGCATGCTGGTTTGACTATCTGATTTCAATTGTTATTGAATGACAATTGCTATAGAAGTTGACCGATTGAGGGTAACAGCAGTTTAACGTTATCTATTGCTCATAACGTATACTATGCAAGAAGCTAGCTGCTCGTATCTATTTCCGATTATAGATTGGGGCGCGAATTACGTTTAATCTTACAGTTGACAATGATTCTAATTTCGTTAGCGAGTGAAATAAGGTCTAATTCTAGGTTTTGGATACCTTTCAAGTGATGGCATCCATTTCATTTCACGCCTTCTACGAAACATTGCCTTAAAGGTAGTATTGGTTCAGTTTATCTCGTGTACGAAATGACAATTAACGCTCAATGTACATCAAATCGAAGATAGGCTATATTCTCGTCCTCTAACACTATTATCATTATCGCTCAATGTTTGCCACCTCTCACCCTGGGTCACTTTCTATTTGGCCGTCTACTGACTTCACTGTCGGAGCCTACTTGTCCGATTGGTGATGCTGTACAAGGATGTCAATGAATATAACAATGGCGTTAACACTTTGGCGTTGATGCTGTATGTATAGAATACTAATGTCCAATTGCAAGAAACAAAGACATGCACCCAATGGAACCCTTCTATTGATGTAGACGTCGCCAGAGTTACTGTCGTCTATCCTAGCCACGATGGCGTTAGCAAGATGGTGGACAACTTCTTCGGTCGGGTCCTGCAGACGTCCTGTCTCAAGAACCAGTAGGGTTGAAGCCAAGACCTTCAAGGGGGCCGGCATGTTCCCGCCTCTTTGGCGGCCTGTTTCTATTTTTCTCTATGCGATTTATAATTTAAATGATTCTTTCTATTTTGTCTGATTTATGTCAAAAGATGCAAATGTAACGAGAGCAATGTCAACGATTTATTAAACTAATATTGTACAAAGGCAATGGTTATTTCATGTTTAGACACCCTCCCTATACAAAGTTTCAACCCCCATTTAACCCCTTTCGGGGATGAGTTTCGAAAAACCGTGAAATCACTTTCCTGTAATCATATTGAAGGGTCTATTTCCGAAGTCTCAGATCTCCAACTTCAAAAATCGTTTGGTGCCTATACAAAGTTTCAACCCCCGTTTAACCCCTTTTAGGGATGAATTTCGAAAAACGGTGAAATTACTTTTTTCAACTTATATTGAAGAGTCTATGTTCGAAGTCTCAGATCTCCAACTTCAAAAATCGTTTGGTGCCTATACAAAGTTTCAACCCCCGATTAACCCCTTTTAGGGATGAATTTTGAAAAACGGTGAAATTACTTTTCTTTACTCATATTGAAGGGTCTATGTACAAAGTCTCAGATCTCCAACTTTAAAAATCGTGTGTTCCCCATATAAACTTTCAACCCCTATTTAACCCCCTTTGGGGATGAATTTCGAAAAATCCCATCCTATCCCTTACTTACGTTATATAACCACCCTACTGTGAAAATCTCAAGTTCCTAGCTTCAGTAGTTTCGGCTGTGCGTTGATGAGCCAGTAAGTCAGTCAGTCAGTCAGTCAGTCAGTCAGTCAGTCAGTCAGGACATCTTCTTCTATATATATAAAAGAAGATGTCCTGACTGACTGACTCACTGACTGACTGACTGACTTACTGGCTCATCAACGCACAGCCGAAACTACTGAAGCTAGGAACTTGAAATTTTCACAGTAGGGTGGTTGTATAACGTAAGTAAGGGATAAGAAGGGATTTTTCGAAATTCATCCCCAAAGGGGGTTAAATGGGGGTTGAAAGTTTATATGGGGACCACACGATTTTTAAAGTTGGAGTTCTGAGAGTTCAAACATAGACTCTTCATTATAAGTTGAAAAAAGTAATTTCACCGTTTTTCGAAATTCATCCCTAAAAGGGGTTAAACGGGGGTTGAAACTTTGTATAGGGACCAATCGATTTTTAAAGTTGGAGATCTGAGACTTCGTACATAGACCCTTCAGTAAGTGTAAAGAAAAGTAATTTCACCGTTTTTCAAAATTCATCCCCAAAAGGGGTTAAATGGGGGTTGAAACTTTGTAAAGGGACCAAACGATTTTTAAAGCTGGCGATCTGAGAGTTCGCACATAGACCCTTCAATATGAGCACAGGAAAGTAATTTCACGGTTTTTCGAAATTCATCCCCGAAAGGGGTTAAATGGGGGTTGAAACATTGTAAAGGGACCAAACGATTTTTAAAGTTGGAGTTCTGAGAGTTCAAATATAGACTCTTCATTATAAGTTGAAAAAAGTAAATTCATTCCCAAAAGGGGTTAAATGGGGGTTGAAACTTTGTATAGGCACCAAACGATTTTTGAAGTTAGAGATCTGAGACTTCGTACATAGACCCTTCAGTAAGTGTAAAGAAAAGTAATTACACCGTTTTTCAAAATTCATCCCCAAAAGGGGTTAAATGGGGGTTGAAACTTTGTAAAGGGACCAAACGATTTTTAAAGCTGGTGATCTGAGAGTTCGCACATAGACCCTTCAGTATGAGCACAGGAAAGTAATTTCACGGTTTTTCGAGATTCATCCCCGAAAGGGGTTAAATGGGGGTTGAAACATTGTAAAGTGACCAAACGATTTTTAAAGTTGGAGTTCTGAGAGTTCAAACATAGACTCTTCATTATAAGTTGAAAAAAGTAATTTCACGGTTTTTCGAAATTCATCCCCAAAAGGGGTTAAATGGGGGTTGAAACTTTGTATAGGCACCAAACGATTTTTGAAGTTAGAGATCTGAGACTTCGTACATAGACCCTTCAGTAAGTGTAAAGAAAAGTAATTTCACCGTTTTGCAAAATTCATCCACAAAAGGGGTTAAATGGGGGTTGAAACTTTGTAAAAGGACCAAACGATTTTTAAAGCTGGCGATCTGAGAGTTCGCACATAGACCCTTCAATATGAGCACAGGAACGTAATTTCACGGTTTTTCGAAATTCATCCCCGAAAGGGGTTAAATGGGGGTTGAAACATTGTAAAGGGACCACACGATTTTTAAAGTTGGAGTTCTGAGAGTTCGCACACAGACCCTTCAATATGAGTACAGGAAAGTAATTTCACGGTTTTTCGAAATTCATCCCTGAAATGGGTTAAATGGGGGTTGAAACTTTGTATAGTGACCAAACGATTTTTAAAGTTGGAGATCTGAGACTTTGTAAATAGACCCTTTAGTATAAGTAGAGAAAAGTGGGTTTATCGTTTTTCAAAAATCATTTCCCAAAGGAGCTAAATGGGGGTTAAAACTTTGTATAGAGACCAAACGATTTTTGAAGTTGGAGATCTGAGACTTCGTACATAGATCCTTCAATATGAGTAGAGAAAATATATTTTACCCTTTTTCGAAATTCATCCCTAAAAGAGGTTAAAATATTTTATAGGGACCAAATTATTTTTAAGTTACACATCTGAGACTTCGTGTATAGACTCTTCAATAAAGGTCGAAGAAAGTACTTTTACCGTTTTCGAAATTCATCCCCAACAGGGGTTAAATCGGGGTTGAAACGATTTTTGAAGTTAGAGCTCTGAGAAATCGTACATAGTCTTCTCAATATGAGTACAGAAAAGTAATTTCACGGTTTATTGAAATTCATCCCCAAAAGGGGTTAAATGGGGGGTTGAATCTTTGTACAGGGACCAAACGATTTTTGAAGTTGGAGCTCTGAGACATCGTACATACACTCCTCAATAAGAATAAAGTAAAGAGGTTTTACCGTTTTTCGAAATTCATCGCTAAAAAGGGGTCAAACGGGGGTTGAAACTTTGTATGGGGACCAAACGGTATTTGTAGTAGATCTTAAACATCTTACATAGAGTTATTCATAAGAGTAAAGAAAAGTGATTGCTGTTTTTTGGAATTCATCCCCAAAGGGGTTTAAATTGGGGTTGAATCTTTCTACAGGGACCGAACGATTTTTGAGTTGAAGCTCTGAGACATCGTGCATAGACTCCTTAATAAGAACAAAGAAATGTGGTTTTACCGTATTTTATCCCTAAAAAGGGATCAAACGGAGGTTGAAACTTTGTAAAGGGACCGAACAAATTTTGCAGTAGATCTAGAACTCATCCAAAAGAGAAAAGAAAAGTGACTAAAGTTTTTTGAAATCTATCCCCAAAGGGGTTTAAATAGGGGTTGAAACTCTGTATATGGTCCAAAGGATTATTGAAGTAGGAAATCTGATACTTCGTAGATAGACCCTTTAATAAGGGTACAGAAAAAGAGTTAAATCATTTTTTGAAATTCATCTCCAAAAGGGGTTAAATGGGGGTTAAAACTTTATAAAGGGACAAAATGATTTTTAAAGTAGGGTATCTAAAACTGATTAAACTTAACAGAACTCAAATGATTTCATCGTTCATTAAAATTTATCACGAAAACGGGTTGAGTAGGTAGGGGTTGAAAGTTTGACTAGGGAGGGACCGTACAATTTTTAAAGTAAAAGGTTTCTAACTCCATGCATAGCATATAGCAATTAGTAGATTGCTTTTTTTCTGTAAGTAACAGGTGGTTTATGAAGTGCATTTATTTTTTTGGAAATAATCCTTAAATGAACTAAAGAATTGATTTTTGCGATAAATCTGCATTGTGCAGTTTTGGGCCCAATATTTGAGGGTTTTGTTTAATTACAACCAAGTTTATGAACAAATATCAGAAACTATTTATAATGATTAAGTGCCTAATTATAATTTACACCGCAGACGAAGTCGCGGGCATCAGCTAGTCTTTTATATATATAGATTTATAGCATTTACCCGCATGTTACCGTTACTGCCCAAAGGGAACTATTTACCGGGATATAAAGTATCCTATGTTTCAATCCAAGACTTGGTCTACCAAATTTCAGCTCAATCCATCCAGTCGTTACCCTGTTATTTAGTATCAAGCATCCAAACATCTAAACATCCAAATATCCAAACATCTAAACATCTTCACAAACTTTCCCATTTATAATATTAGTGGGATAGTCTAAGTCACAAATGCTGTGAATGCTATGCTCGGAGTTTCTTTATGTAATCGAATCAGATATGAGGACTCCGTAGAAGAACTCAGGTGGCCGACATAGCTGCTAAAGTTAGCAAGTTAAAGTAGCAATTGGCTAAGCATATACGTACTAGTAATTTTTATTATTGTTTAACAACGACCACTATACGATAAGTAATGTAGACTGAAATGTATATATGAAATTTATAATGTTGAGAATAAATAAACTAAACTAAACTAAACTATAGCTCAAAGAACCGATGGCCGATGGGGCGTAAAACTTCTCATATAAAGATGGTCAGACGACCTAGTTAAGGTCGCCGGAAGTCAATGATGGCATAAGTCGTTCGATCGTCTGTTGTGGTAGTCTTTAGTGGACGGACCTATGATCAGCAGTGGACGTCTTAAGATGAAATGATGAAGCAACATTCAGTGACAATGAAAATATTCAACACTTTCTACCAAAAGCATAATTTTATACTATGTATCTCATTACCAAAGTCTACTCCTGTTACAAAGTCTAGTTTTAGTGTATGTGAATACCAGCATATATTGTGAAAACTTTTCGGCAGAACGCCAGCATCAGTGACGACGAAGTTTGTTCTGTCTATTACTTATTTATTATATTTACTTGTGTACAGTTAAGACTGATATAACTCATAATAAAGTGAAAAAAAAACGTATTCCTGTAGTTTACAATAACCTGTAAGTATAGTAGATATTAAGTAATAAAATTTATAACTTTATGAGACACCTCATTCGGTTATCGTTATTTTTGTAACATTTCAAGTAAATTCGACAAAGCTTACATTCCGTGTATAATACGCACTACAGGCATTAATCACGGGTAATTACAAGCATATTTCATGTGCATCCGTTACACTTGCTTTCAAATTTCGCACGCATGATTTGACAACTACGAAACTACGAATTACAAAGCGGTCCGAATAATAAGTTATGATTCCTATAAACTTGTTTGTTGAGAACATTAGGTAGTACTGTCGAATGAAAATACCGTAAACCGGCTTGATTAACTACCTGACTAATAAGACCTACTGTGGCTACAACATGTTATCCGACCAAATAATTCGTGTAGTTTTGAAAATGGGCACAGGACCTTCTCAGGCGGTCAAAATAAAGGCACTAAAAGTCTCTGGGACTGGTGGTCTGGAGGGTGAACAGAGCTAACGTCAGGGTTATCATTTAAATGTCACTCTTTGCAGACTTTTACTTTTATCTCGGAAATGTATGAAAATATTGAAATAGTCGCTTCAGCACCAATTAAGTACATTAAATTTACTATAAATTGGGTTTTATACCAACATTTTTACTGTTATTTTTACTGTAGTCACAGAGAATTAAGATTTTGAATTTGATGATACTCCAAAATGCAAGGCTGCTCTTTTAAGCTTTGTAGTTCCTTGCCTTGCCTGATTAGATCCAGAGCTATTCTCGGCAAAGTTGTTTCTTGAATAGTCTTGACCGCTTTAACATTAGAACCATCAAGGAACCTCGCGCGGATAGTATGGGGAGAGCTGAGATATTCGATTTCGTCTTTTTTTAGTTAGTTAGCTTATTTTATTCCCTGCACGCCTGTTAAATCGTATAAGGACATCGGCAAACCATTAAGAGATGGCAACTCTCTACATCGTCATACAAAAAAAAAATAGTACTTATATCAAAAAATCCACTAGAATTGGACACTTTTCATAAATATTTATACCTCTTTATTTTCAACCACGGGAGACTGGAGTCTAGAGGTGAAAAATATTCCCTGATAATAAAACAACACTCATAGGGTGACAAGTTTAATTGAACTGTTAAAGGCAGTTTAGGGTTATTCTTCAGAAATATGTCTGCGACTTATTCCTCTGTCTCCATACATTTAATATGAAAAAGAGCCAGAGGAATAAGGTGACCGCAGACATATTTCTGAAGAAGAACCCTTTATCGAAATACCTGATGCTATCGAAAGCGACCTTGCAAAGTCTTTACTTTAGGCTTCTTGACACAAGTTCACGCGGCGTGAAATTGTGGAGGCTTCCTATTAGGCGTGAATCACGCCTAATAGGAAGCCTCCACAATTTTATTTACCACCTAATGTTACAATGAAAATAAACTTTATTATTATTAAAAAAAAAGTTAACTAATGTGACATTATTTCAATTGCCGATCACTTAAAAACGCACAGTAAATATGTGAAAAAAACCGCTTTGGCTAAAATAATACAATGCCAATCAATCCCATTACTATTAAGAACCCGTGGACTGTTAACCAAAGTAGAGCTAAGCTACTGTAAAAACCAAAAATAGATATAAATTAAGTAATTATCATATTATTTATTTTTTGTATCCTGGTAATAATTCTGTGAAAATTTAAATAAAAACATCAATAATAATGTGTGAAAATTTAAATACAACTAATGGGCGACACCCTATTGTCACCTCTATTGCTAATGACTTACTTATCATTCAATATGGCGACGACTGGGTCAGTGCCAAGCACTCGAACGTTTACCTTATATTATCGCTTTATACTAACACATATGGACTCAAGGTATGAAATAAATTTATTCATTCATTCATTCATTATATGTTGAATGAATATTAAAAGTATACCCTGATAATAAATAAATTGTGAATTAATGTATTCATATCATGTGTAATGGAATCAATATCAGTTCACCCGTAAATTCGAATATAAATTATCCAATGCCTGGAAAATATATAGAAATTGTGGATAAACCCCACGTTTTAATTGAATTAATTGACGTTCGTTACTGAAAAGTATCTTCAATGAATATTAAAATGGGTTTACTTACAATGATATCAGTTTAACTTTTCTTTTATAGTGATTCTGAATAATCCGGCGAAATGAGAGTCGGACTTGCACACGAAGGATTCCGTACCACCGACATTTTTAACTTCTAGAGTCAGTGCGGAAAGAGAATAGGATTTAGATTTGGGGGCGCTGTAATGCTTTTCTACCGTATTTGCAAAAAAAAATGCCTATTCTCTTTCCATCGATCTTTCGATTTCACAAAAAACGTTTCAAAAATATTCATTTTAAAAACAACGTTTGGCAAATTAACTACCTAATGACAAATTAGTCGATTTGCAAAGTTACGTTTTACACATAGTGTATTACACAAATTAGTTTCTTGATGAAACCTCATAATTTCAAATCGTTATTTGACAAACTATTCATTTATTATTCAGGGCTATTGGCAACGTATAACGTTTGGTAAATTAACGTTATAAAATGCATATATCCATAGCTTTTCTTTTAATTTTCGACTTCACATTTTGGCCCCCTTTAAAAAAAAGTAAAAGAGGTATATGCCCAAGAGGCTCAGGTTAGCAATTTTTAATCCTATTCCAATACCATTTTGGTACGGAACCCTAATAATTTAAAAAAAGGTTAGCTATAAGAAATCCCTTACAGGGATAAGTTCGCCTTTGTACATAACCATTGTTCTTTGTACTGTTACTGTATGATTTTATGTGCAATAAAGTGTTTACATACATACATACATACATACAATTTTGCAAATGGACCGATTTGGAAGAGCCGTCTTCGAGTAATCGCGCAACTACAATCCTTCCTTTTTAAAGTTGGTTCAAAAATCGTAAGAGAACTTCAATAAAATCGTATCCATTGACTAAAGAATTCCTGTTAGAAATGTCTACTTTCATAAAATTGTACATACGAGTACATACCTATACGTGTATAATTTATTTACGTCACATTGTGTAATATACAAACGAGGGCAGAGATAGAAGCAATTCCGTACTCCAGCTGCAACTTTGTTCATAACACGTGATTCATGTATATGTTGCCTTTACGGACTAAAAAATATACGAACGCAAATATTATGAGTTGCTGGAATATTAAACTAGAGACAGCCATCTTGTTCCGTTACAAGATTCAATATGCTGGATTAATATTGTTATTTGTATCACGACTGTAGTTTACATGCTTTTATTTAACTTACAAGTCGGTTATTTACGTATGGAGGTTGGTTTCAAAATTTGTAAACAATTTTTCCAAGAAACATTTCACAATTATCAATTGTATCCGATTGAGCTAAAATTTCGGTGAAAATACAAGATTATGGTGGCCATAGAATCATCTAATTTACATTCGATAAATCCATCGTGTTTGGGCCGATTGGATAAGTCTTGACTCTTGAGATGCAGTTCGCGATTATATATATAAAAAACCGGTCAAGTGCGAGTCGGACTCGCGCACCGAGGGTTCCGTGTAAACTAATAAGTAGACCAACCTTACGACTAACAGCAACCCTGCCTTAAACCCGCTTTAGCTCTATTCAACCAGGAAAAATCTTAACAGCGCGATGCAGCGTATGCTACAGCGACATCTATTGATACTAAATAGCGCGTAAATTTTACTTGTAATTTAAATTTTAACGTTACTTTTTGTTATTGGCTGATTGAAATAATTGTTTGTCAACTAAGTTAGTTCTCATGTATCATTTTTAGTCACAAGCTACCTTATTTTAGATTTGTGTCCCTAGATGGCGCAAGTGGTATTTCATTTTTATGGTATTTACTAGTGTCAAATTTCCTAACATACTCCCATTATAGAGTTTTTAATAATTATTGTTACTTTATGTTTTTTTCCCGATTCCTGATGAGTGATCATTGTATTTAATAGACATTTTTTATATAATCTGAAATAAATCATCGCTAAGTTTTGCTACTCTCCGCTAGATGGCTCTCGTAGGGAGGGTAGAACTAATATGTTAAGATTTTTGTAAATTTTTAAAAAGTATTCAAGTTAGGAAGAGAAAATATAACGGTCTTCCTAATAATAATCCTTATAAATAGATACATGAATAGTTCAAGAAAAACTGTATGGCGATTAGTTTAGTAGGAGCAAATAAGTATGTGTTATGATTTTTGCAAATTTCTCAAAAACGGTGCAAGTGAGGAAAACCGTTATATTTTTCCTGTAATATTTAGGACAACATTAATAATTGGTAATTATGACACATTTTTTTGATCAGTAACTTCGGAGATAATAGGGGGGGAATGGTATTTTTTTAAACTTTTTTCGCCATAAATCAAAAACTATTTATTTAAGAAAAAAAATAAAAACGGTATTTTAATCTACAAATTAAGCTCTTTCATTTGATACTTCACTCGATATATAAGCCCTACTTTCAATTTTGAAAATCCCATTACGGAGCCCTTTAAAAAAAAAGTAAAAAAGGTACAAGATTTTTTTTATGTCCAATAAGCGCGGGTTAGCTACTTTTAACACTATTTCAAATTTCAAACCGATAGCAGCAGTAGTTCCTGAGATATCTGGCTGTGACAGACGGACAGACAGACAGACAGACAGACAGACAGACAGAGTCGCACCATAAGGGTTCCTTTTTTACCATTTTGGTACGGAACCCTAAAAACCGGTCAAGTGCGAGTCAGACTCGCGCACCGAGGGTGCCGTACAGACTCGTCAGTAGATACGTGAATAATTCAAAATAAACGAACAAACAACACACAACGGACAAACTTAACTTTGCTCTTGAAAAACTGTTGTCCCCATACATCGACATATGTTACGGTTAGTTAAGTAGAAGCAAATAAGTTTGTCTTACGATTTTTGCGAATTTCTAAAAAACGCTGCAAGTTAGGAAAACCGTTTTATTTTTCCTGTAATATATGGGATGACATTAATAATCGGTAATTATTACAGATTTTTCTGTTCAGTAACTTCGGAGATAATAGGGGAATGGTATTTTTTTAATGTTTTTTGTTTTTAATCAAAACTACATGTTTAAAAAAAATAATAACGGTTTTGGAATCTACATACTAAGCCCTTTCATTTGATATTCCACTCGATATAATAGCTCTACTTTTGATTTTCGACATCCCATTTCAGTACCCTTTAAAAAAAAAAAGGTACAAGATTTTTTTTTTCTATCCAATAGACTCGCGTTAGTAGTTTTTAATACTATTCCAAATTTCAAGTCGATAGCATCAGTAGATTCTGAGATATTATCTTGCTGCGACAGACGGACAGACAGACGGACAGAGTCGCACCAAAAGGTTTCCTTTTTTACCATTTTGGTCCGGAACCACAAAAACGGCAGTTAAAGTTTCTTCCAAAATATTTTTTGATAGAAACTTGGTTTTTACCCGACTGCGGCGAAGCCCAAAGGAGGGTTATGTGTTTAACCTGTATGTATGTATGTATGTCCGTTCCTGTGGGTCTACCTTATTTCGTATAAAATTAAATGGTATAAACTCAAAACGTATAAATTCAAAACATATACCTAAAATCACTTCGTATAATCATTCATTTCGGTTAAAATTCATTTTGTATAACATTTAAAAGCTCTAAATACGAAATCTCTATTCTTCAATATGTCTAACATTCAAAATGTATAAAATCATTATGCATAACATTTAAGATGTATAAAATTATTACGCATATATTTGTATAACAATTACTTGATCGCATATTTAAAACGTAGAACATTCAAAATGTCTAATCATCACAATGTTTACAAAACAGTCAAACTCGTTAAATACGGTGGTTGAAATATAAAAGTACCATTCTTAATGCGGTCCTAGTCACTGTTCCCGTAGTTGTCACCTTGAATGTTATTTAGTCATTTATAATAATGGACTTAAAAAATCAGTCGGTTGGACTCGGACTGCTCCGGCGCTGCGGGAAGAGCAGTCCCTTCGCCCTTGCGTATCAAAGCACAGGCACTAATGCTGTGCCTGTGCTTTGCTACAGCGGGCAAGGGCTGCTCGCCCTCCGCCCCTCCGGCTTTCTATATACACTCTAGGGGTAGGGCAGACAAGACCACGTGGATAGTGGGGTGCTCCGATTCGGGTTTTGTTACCTATGTATTCTCCAATGCATATAAAATACAATATTATCTCAGCCATTATTATTATTTGAACGTTTTTAGTGTATTTTTTTCGGCAAAACTATAAAAAGAAATATCAAATTTTGTCAAAAAAGTCCTGAATTCCTTCAAACTTTAAAACCTGAACCTCATATTTCAATAATGTTAAGGGTTTACAAAAATTAGAGCTTTTAACAGTTATACCCCGTGAATGTTATACCTTATAATACTAATAACAAATAACGTTTCGATCAAATGAATGTTATATTATACGAAATTATATAAGATGACTTTAGAGCATTTGAATTTTATACGAAATGTAATTATACACTTTAATTTTTATGCCATCTGAATTTGTACGAAATGAATCATTATCCGAAATGAATTTCGACGAAGTGATTTAGTACGGATTGATTTTATACCAAATAAGGGGATACCCCGTTCCTGTGTCCGCTTGTAACTACTCAACGGCACATCCGATTTTGATAAATGATACATCATTAGATTCGTCTTGATGGTGCGAGTGTTACTGGCTATGAAGTTTGTTAAAATAAACAAAATGGCGGATTTTATGCAGTTTCAAAGTGCACCGCGGTCGGGTTTTTTTTAATAAAAATGTGGTTATTACCTACTGCAGCAGTAGGTAATAACCACATTCTTATTAAAACACAGCAGCTGTGCTACTATGCTACAGCTAGAATAGCTAGATGCTACAGCGCTGTTTTATTGAGTGATGTAATGAAATGATTTAGAATACAATACGTTAGGCATACTCAAAACTACTTTTCTTTGTGTAAGTAAATAAATTAATTTGTTAAGTAGTTTATCTATTTATCTCCTTTGATGTTACTTATTCTTTCTCATTTGCTCAGTTAGGTTTTTAAGCCCTTCTGGCATGTGTGTGAACAGCTTTACACATTAGGCCCATCTGGTAACACTAATATTGAATTTGTATTTTTTAAAGTGGGTAGGTTTGCACAACAGTAATTTTGACAGAGGAAATTTATGATTTTCTCAGTCTACCCGCGACCACGAACGCTGAAAAGGGTTACGAAACGTCGGGACTTCAAATGTAGTAATATACGCGATTTAATCCGTTTAAGTTGTTTTATTACTATGAAATTCAAATTATTTTACGGGACAAATTAGGTGTGCGAAAGTTGTTTTCCATTGGATCCCTCACTTAATATCTGACGAGCAGATCACGACTCCAGTGAATTGGTTCCTCAAAACTTGAAATAAATTCAATGGAAGAAGCTCTAATGCAGTTTTCAATTGAGTATCTGCAGGGTGAAAAAGTCGAACTATTGGACCATCATCATACAGCCCTGACGTAAACTCTAACGACTTTTTCACATTCTCCAAGATCAAGGATAAGTTGCGTGGTCAGCGGTTTCAGACGCCAGAAAAAACAGTGGAGACTTTTAAAATGCCTATTTTGTCAATTCCTATTTCAGCGATCAATAAGTGCTTTAACGATAGGTTTGAAAGAATGGAAATGCATAAAATATAAAGGCGAATACATTGAAAAACAATAAAAATACTTTTATTGAATTTAACTGCACATTTTATTCTATTCTCGAAACTTTCAGTGTGACCCTGGCCTCGTAGCTAGCTACCCCTGTACCAAAACTATTGAGTGACATGGAACAAATGATCACTGATATAAAATCGCCAATAAATGGTGTCCAGGTCCTCACAAATCATCATATCACTCAGACCAATTGAGATTTTTCTTGAAATCAGGGCACTAGTACAGAAATTGTTTTTTACAAAATTATACCTAGACCGCAAATTACGCGCGCGAAGAGTCTATAAAAAAAGATGTAGAACATTTGTACATAACGTCAAGCTCTTCATTACCCTCACGGAGGGAAGATTTAAAAAAAAATAGTTTTTGTTCTTTCCCTAAATTCGCATCCTTATTTTTGTTTGTAGCTACGTTGCAAAGTTGCTTACTTCGATTTAATAGTTATACAAGTCTGTTGAACTGGCCATCAGAGTATGTTTTATGTTTGACATGCACTTTGAATTCAGTTGATGTACACTTGACGTAAATAAACTACAAACAAGGGACTATTTGTTTTATTAGGTTATGGGAAGAAAATTTTCAAATAACCCTTTTATAACGAGTATTTTTCATTTTTGGGATCAGTTTTACAATTTAATTCGTGTTTCGCAAATATGAGTGCTCAAAAATTGGAGCGCTTTAATATTCAGAAGCTACGCGGACTTGACAATTGGCTGGTATGGAAATTCGATATAAACCTGCAACTTACTATGCACAAGCTGCAAGATATTGTGAAAGGCGTCGAGACTCTTCCTGTACCACCTATAGAAGAAGCGCCGGCTGGCGAAATATCAAGTTATCAAAGGAAACTTACCCAATATGAAGATCGTGATGCATTAGTCCAATGTATCATCGGCTGTAGCGTCTCCACAGAACCTAAACGTCATATACTCACTGCTAAATCCGGTAAGGAGATGTGGGATATACTTCACTCAGTTTACGAGCAGAAGAATGACAGACGACTAGATTTGTTGTATTGTCAGTTGTTCACATACACAAAAGATGAAACTGACGACATTGCCACGCACGTCTCTAAGCTGCAGGCATTATGGCAACAACTCAATGACGAATTAAAGGAAGAAGGATCTCTCCCTCAATCATTGTTAATGAACAGGATACTGAACACGTTACCGTCAACATATCTTGAGTTCAAGAATGCTTGGGAGTCCGTGCCTAAGGAGAATAGAAGTATTTCTACTCTAATGGAGCGTCTGCGTCTTCACGAACAGCGCCTCGAAGACCTGGGTACTAACCCTTCCACTTCCTCGTCAACGTCTGACAACGCTCTTTTGTTAAACAAAAAGAAAGTCAATTGTTCACATTGCAACAAGATTGGACATACTAACAAACAATGCTTCGCACTCAAGAAATTGAAGAAACGAAACAAGAGTAACGAAACTGTTAAAGACGATGGTGACGCTTTCCTATCTCGACTTGATGACTCAAATTCAAACTTTATAGTCGATTCTGGTGCGTCTCATCACGTCACGTCTAGCGCCAATTGGTTCAGAAGCTACTCACCTTTCGACAAACCAAGAGCTTTGCGACTTGGAGATGATCGGGCTATGTATGCATACGGCCAAGGAATTATAGACGTTGAAATGTCTGTACAAGGCAAATGGAAACGTGCTCATCTGAACAATGTTTGGTATGTACCTCAAGCTGGACAAAATCTATTCTCAGCAGGTTCGGCCTTGGACCATGGTTATATAGAGATAGCTGACAAGGACAAGCGTATTTTCAAAGATAAAAGCGGCCAAGTTAAAGCTGTCAGTATCAGAGATGGTAATCTATACAGACTTTTGATGAGAGTAATAACTGTCAACGCTTGTGTTGTCAAAGAAGGACCAAGCCTGCAAATTTGGCATGAACGACTTTGTCACCAAAACAAAAGACATGTTAAAGACATCCTTACACGCAACGGTATTAAGTTTTCACCAGATCAATCTGACTGTGATGGCTGTGTATACGGAAAAATGACCAGATTGTCATTCGGTACTAGGCAACATCGTGGCACAAAACCCGGCGATCAAATAAATGCGGATGTTTGTGGCCCTATGTCAGAAGTATCACTTGGCGGAAGAAGATACTTCGTTGTATTTTAAGATGACTTCACAAGATTCAGAAAAGTTTACTTCTTAAAGCAAAAATCCGAAGTAGCCAGTGTACTACCTAAATTTCTAGCTGAGATTAAAACGGCTGGTCACGTTGTTAAGGAATTACTCACAGATGGCGGAAAAGAGTTCAACAATGCCGAAGTACATCGTATGACAGAAGCAGTTGGCTTAAACCACCGTCTGAGTATGCCATATACTCCAGAACAGAACGGCGCGGCTGAAAGAGAGAACAGGATTCTGGTTGAGGCAGCGAGAAGCATGCTATACAATAAAGACCTGCCTAAGAAGCTGTGGGCCGAAGCTATTAATACTGCGAGCTATGTACTTAACAGAACTGGACCGACACAGATCGAAGGGAAGACACCATACGAGCTTTGGTACAATAAGCAACCTCATATTGACCACTTGCGTATTTTTGGCACAGAATGCTTCGTACATATTCCGAGCCAGAAACGTAAGAAGCTCGACAAGAAGGCTATAAAAGGATATTTGGTTGGATATTGCGGAGATAAGGACGGCTATCGTATCTGGATACCTGAGAAGAATGACGTAATCATCTCTAGGGATGTACTGTTTAGATCTGAGACAGTTTCTTCTGACTTCTGTAAGCTTCCATATATATCTGGTGAGCGTGAAGATCATGAAACAACCGAGGTCATTATTACAGATAACGATTCTTCTCTTGAGGACGATCAACATGAAGCTGGACCATCCGAAGCTGAAGATGAAACTCCTGATCTTGACGAAGAGGCACCTCATCATTATAATCTAAGAGATCGACGATTGCTGCAAAGCTCCAGATCAAACTGTTGCATATGTCTCTCTGAAGATGAACCTCAGACTTACAAACAAGCGATGAAGTCAGAGAACCATGAAGAATGGAGTACTGCCATGGAAGAGGAGTTGAATTCTCTCAAAGAAAACAACACGTGGATTTTGGTAAATTTACCTGAAAATAGAGAAGCCCTTAGCAACAAATGGGTTTACAAGATCAAAAAGAAGGTTGATGGTTCTATCGAACGTTTTAAAGCTCGACTCGTCATCAGAGGATACAGTCAAGAGCACGGTATCGATTATCACGAAACTTTCAGCCCTGTTGTTCGCTGGGATACAATCCGCGCTATGTTGAGCGAAGCAGCTATTAGAAAAATGCACATGACCCAATTCGATGTGAAGACTGCCTTTCTATACGGCGACATCGATGAGGTTATTTATATGAAGCAACCTCTGGGATATGATGACGGATCAGGCCGAGTATGCAAGCTCATCAAAAGTCTGTACGGCTTAAAACAGGCACCTCGATGCTGGAACAAGAGGTTCTGTTCCTTTTTGCTGAAATATAAATTGAAGCAAAGTGACTCAGATCCATGCTTGTTCATAAGCCAAGACCGGCAGCTAATCATCATGATCTATGTTGATGACGGATTGATCTTATCACCAAATGAGACACTTGTGGAAGAATTCCTTAGTGCTCTAACCACAGAATTTCAAGTTCGCACTTCTGAAGTTGGTTGTTATCTTGGTTTGCAGATAAATCAACAAAACGATGGGTCGATATTTATTAACCAAGAAGCCTACATAAAAACTATTTTAAAAGGTTATGATATGATATGTGCGATGCGAACTCTGTACTTACCCCGATAGACAAAAGTCAGTTGACAGATAACTGTAATTTCGACACTGACACGAATGCCAAAAATTTTAATTACAGAGAATTAGTCGGAAAATTACTATATTTATCTATTGTGAGTAGACCCGACATATGTTTTGCTATAAATGTTTTGTCAAAGCATGTTGAAAAACCCGACAAACGCCATTACGCGATAGCTAAGCGAGTATTGAGATATTTGAAGGGCACTCAATGCCTTGGTATTTTATACAAGGGTTTGTCAGGTGAAGAAAATACCTTTGTTGCGTACAGCGATGCTGATTACGCCGGAGATATTGAGACGAGAAGGTCGACTTCTGGCTATGTGTGTCTCGCCGCAGGGGGAGCAGTGTCATGGTCTTCCAAAACTCAAAGATGCGTGAGTCTCTCGACCACTGAATCGGTATTTGTTGCAGCTAGCCTCACAGCCCAGACGGTTATATGGCTCAGTCGTCTCTACAGGGAAGTTCGAGGATACGACGTTATACCGACGGTATACGTAGATAACCAAAGTGCTATCAAGCTTGTAAAGAATCCGGTGTTTCATTTTAAGACAAAGCATATAGACACGCGTTATAAGTTCTTGCAAGAATTGCATGAGCAGAAAAAGGTCAATGTCCTCTACGTACCTTCGCAAGACCAGGTAGCGGATACCTTTACGAAAGCCTTGCCGAAGGAAAGCTTTATAAGAACTCGAACCTCACTAGGATTTGTCAGTAAGCCTGATCTGATGTAGGGGGAGTGTTGAACTGGCCATCAGAGTATGTTTTATGTTTGACATGCACTTTGAATTCAGTTGATGTACACTTGACGTAAATAAACTACAAACAAGGGACTATTTGTTTTATTAGGTTATGGGAAGAAAATTTTCAAATAACCCTTTTATAACGAGTATTTTTCATTTTTGGGATCAGTTTTACAATTTAATTCGTGTTTCGCAAATATGAGTGCTCAAAAATTGGAGCGCTTTAATATTGAGAAGCTACGCGGACTTGACAATTGGCTGGTATGGAAATTCGATATAAACCTGCAACTTACTATGCACAAGCTGCAAGATATTGTGAAAGGCGTCGAGACTCTTCCTGTACCACCTATAGAAGAAGCGCCGGCTGGCGAAATATCAAGTTATCAAAGGAAACTTACCCAATATGAAGATCGTGATGCATTAGTCCAATGTATCATCGGCTGTAGCGTCTCCACAGAACCTAAACGTCATATACTCACTGCTAAATCCGGTAAGGAGATGTGGGATATACTTCACTCAGTTTACGAGCAGAAGAATGACAGACGACTAGATTTGTTGTATTGTCAGTTGTTCACATACACAAAAGATGAAACTGACGACATTGCCACGCACGTCTCTAAGCTGCAGGCATTATGGCAACAACTCAACAAACAAGGGACTATTTGTTTTATTAAAGTCAAACCTGACCCACTTTATACGGTGTTATTCAATGCGATATACCTACTTTTGAAATTATATATTTGTCATTCTGACATCGGCTCTGTAATTGCTATTAATGATTATATGAGATTTATATATAGCCTTAAGGTGATTCGAGTCGATTGCTGCCGTCCACAAACCAAAAGGCCGCTACTTTGTATGAACATTCATACAAATTAGCGGCCTTTTAGTTTGAGGACGGCAGATTGGTTCTCCATACAAACACAAAGAGGGTCAATTATTTGCTTCCACTACGTCAATGGTAGTTAAATTAAAGTGTGATTCATTTTATAGCTTGATACATTTTGTCTACGCGAAATGACATGAGAAATCTCAAAACATTTTAACTAACTTGCAATCTGACTTTGAAAGTCAGCTCCATCTATTATCATCATTTGAAACCAAACGGTTTTAGCTAATAATGTAGATGTTTACCTTTTTGCGAGTTCTCATGTCATTTTGCGCAGACAAAATGTATCAAGCTATAAAATAAACACAATTCAAACATAATTGATGCGGTGGAAGCAAACGATGACCTTCTTTATGTTTGTATAGTAAACGGACCGACACGAATCACCTTAAGTATTAAAAAGTTTGGCTCTTCTTCCAAGTTTAATGTAATTTTTATGAGAGAGTTGAATACAGACTTAAATTACATTTTAGAAGGCCATTAAAAGGACTAAGGGTGTTGGGTACTAAGTATTGGGGTATAATAACTATGTAAGTAAGCTTCGTTTATAGCATTCATTAGCCTTCAGTCTAACACAAACTCCGATTGTGTTCATGTAACACACTGAAGCGGCGAGAATGTAACTAAGTAAACTGTACTTGTTAAACTAAACATGTTTAGCTTATACTGAATCCATGGCAATAACAATTTGATATAATATATTTTAATAAATTAAAATCATGTCTACCTACTGTAATAAAATCATCCAAATCCTAAATTGACTAATGTTGTTGTTGAAATTGTCTTCTAAGTATTCAGACAATTAATTAATTATGCAGTATTTTAAAGTGTGTGTGTTATTTGTAAACATTGCAATTATAATTTAATATATTAGTTTTAAGACAGTATAAGATTAAATTGTAATGCCCCGCAGGGTACCTATCATGTACCTACACTTCCCAAACTGTATGTTCCTAACACCTCGCAATAGGTACTCATCATCAAATATACATGCAAACAATTAATAAATGAATAAATAAACACTTTTACTAACCTTAGTTTTGCAGGAACAGACCAAAGCAAGTTTCATGTGCTTGGATTATATACTTTACGCAGTTAAGTAGGAAGTTTAGTTTTATGCCTACCGTTTTTCAGCATTAGTCGGTGTCTGCATGTCTACGATCCGCTCATTCCCAAAATACCGCACTCCTAAAGTGATCAGATTTTCCGTATACCAGATTGCCAAAATAATACATCCAACAAAATCATTTAGATCCTTGAGTAACTTACGATTTTATAATCTAGTGTAAAGGGAATATGGTAAGACAAGAATCTGATAAATCGAGCATCTGGTATTTTGAAAAATCGGGTATTTTGGAAATGCGGTATTTTGGGCATGAGCGATACGGTCAACTTTACCTACGCACCCTAAACTTTTTTTGAGTTGTTTCTTATTATCCATGAAGCAAACCATGTTCTTGACATGTAAACAGATATTTAAAAACAGCTACAATATTTTTTCACTTATTTAAAAGGTCACACTGTTCTTTGATCCAAACATATCAATAAAATAAAGAATCTAAAGGAATTTACATTTTTGTGATAAAAAATATTAAAACGATGAAGCGAGCACACCTAAATGAGGCTTATGCACTCTGATGATCTATTATGTACTATAATGATCATTGCCATCAATACCATCTCCTGTGAGATGATAGCACTCACAATAGTCCAGTCCATTAGCTTGACCATAACACTAGCATAGATAATATTGTCCATGGCTCAGGTATGTTAGATAACGCGCGTCCGCCGGCAAATATTCGTGTGTCATGGCATACGTTAACTAGCCTATTCCAAACGACATACTAACAAAGGGTTAACGGAGTCAATTAGCCATTGACAACAGCCCGGCGACATTTAGAGCCGCAGGGCGGGACTCTGTTTGTCATTAATTTGGGGAATGAGGTGACAGAAACACAGGCGCGGTCGCGAACAAATTACAATGCAATTAGATGCCAGCCAGTTGTGGAAGTGGAACTGAATTGTTGATATGTACTTTGATTGTTCCTGGGTATTGGGTTAGGTTACGCAAACCAACTACTCACCTAACTAAATTACACTTGTAATATTTTCTTCTTTCTTAAAAACATTTTTGAAGTTCCGTATTTTTAGGGAAGACCTTAATTAACCTTTTTTTGAAGTCGGTTAAAAAATGTAATACGGGACCTTATTACTGAGACTCCGCTGACTGTCTGTTCGTCTGGGGTCCCCATACAAGAACCGTGTTTCTGTCCGGCTGTCACAGAGCTGTATCTTTTGAACCGTATTAGTTAGACACGTTGACTTTTCACAGAAAGTGCATGTCTTTTAGTTCTATACCAACAAATACATAATAAAAATAAAACAAATTTTAAAATTTAATTGGGTCCCCATACAAGAAACGAATTTTTTTGTAATTTTTCACTCGATTTTAATAATGGCAACAGGTAGACGCTTGATATGTTCACAAAATTGTATTTATATTGCTACTGTACCAAAAATAAAAATTATAGCTGTCCCCAAACAAGAATGGTGTTTTTTTTTGTTTTTTGGCTCGACGGTGGTACGGAACCTTTAATGTGCGAATCCGACTCGCACATAGCCGGTTTTTTTAGATATGATATTGTAATGGTTAGCGAAATTAATCTGATGCATAGCTACCTTAATTAACGTATCTAATTTGGATCAGGTGGAAAATCGATTATTGCGATACTGAGCTATAAGTCAAACTATTTACCAAAATACTGACGTGGCGTTAAATTACCAAACCTAAACCGCAATCATTTGACAATTTGTCATGTGGAATTTCAGACCGCAATGGCAATTGCATCCGGGCATGAGTAAATAAAAGCCTACGGTTTTCCCCAAAACTGCACACAGAGGAATGCGTTTTGGCAGCAATTCTGCATAATAACTTTCGCGGTCTTGCCCGCTGGGCGTTAGTGTGAAGTGTTTTATAACATTGCTAGTTCTTTGCGCATTTCTCCGTCGTTAACATTCGTAATGTGCTGCCTATTCGGCTATTTAAACTCGTATTTTTTTAGGCTGAACTCAAATGAGTCCACTATGACTCATCATCGAAAATGTACTCTCATATTTGGCTTAAAACTAACGCATACTCGCGCGGCAATAACCCAGCCAGGCCGCCGGCATAGATTGTAGGAGCCTTAATAAATACTTTGTTAAAAATAGTCTCTAAATCTGAGTTATAGGATAATAACGAACAACGCCAAGCGAAAAAACACATCAATATTCGCGGAGTCGCGTTTAGTAAAAACTTTCACATTTTTCATGTAAATTCAATATCGACTTTACCTAGTATTATCACACTTTATGAAAAGCACTTGCTAGGGCTATTCGATTACCTTCGATCGAGGTACGTACCTATGCCTTTTGGGTTGAGGATTTCTTAGCCGGCATTGACTTCAGATAAAGAATACTTAGGTAATAACCGATTTATGTGTGTAAAATATACTTATTATTATTCGATATATTTTAAGTGTGCTACAATACATCGTCTGTAGGCATACACTCATTCGAGATAATTACAACCGCTCCAGTACCTACTAGCAAACTCAACATGATTTTGTTTGATTATCAGTGATCGGCACTATCGGTACAAAACTTCAACAAAACTTGCCAAGCGGACATAATAGACTGCTTACCTCATGAAAATATTAATATCTTTATACTCAAGTATTGGAAATCCGAGATATCGATACCTATAGAGTTAAATTTAACACTGATCTGCCAATAATATTCTTTCCTTGGTTGTAAGTTCTCCTTTATGTCAGCTTTACAAGTTTTGCACCGATTTTGCCGGTCACTGTATGATTACCAAGGCGCTATTAAGTCTACGTTAATCATAAACAACAGAATCTATGTAGGTACTTAAGTATAAAATCAGATTCTCCTAAGCCTTAATCCTAGCTAACCCAAGGCAATTTATTAAAACTTCTTATTTAATCTTGCAAGTTATAATTTTTGCGGAAAAGTTCATGAAACTTGAAGATAAAAGAAACAAAACAGCGGAAAGCTTTTTCTGTCTGTTATCAAAGGCCATTATCTCCTGACCTGAGAAGTAGAATTATATTTTGTTTTCCTTCCAAACCGTAAATAAGTTTGCAAGAGTAGCGACGTAATTTAAAAGTTACCGTTAAGGCTGCTAAGCGACCCCGGATATCCGGAATATCTGCAGCAGAGGTGTGAATTAAACTGCATAATTTCTACAATATCTTTCAGTTCAAACCTTGATCCTCAAACAAAGATTTTTTTAGACTATTAGTTTTCTGAACTATTATATCATCTACGTACCTAACCTAACCTATGTATGTTCCAAAACGATCTATGTAAACTTAAGAAATAAATTGGTGTCTGTCAAAAAGTATTTTTCAGGTGAGCTTTTATTGCCGACTGTACTTTTTATGTATAATTACACTGGTCACCGAATCTTAAGGAGAGTTTTGAACCACTTCACCCCTTCCCCCTATACGTCCATGCGTCTTTATATAAAGTGTCATAACACTCGGATGGTATGAAGTTTAGTATAAAATACTGGCTTGTGACGTCACTCCTCAGCATACTGCCTTATTTTTGTTTTTGCCACTTTAAAATCGTTGATAGCACGAAAATGATTTTAACATAATTTGAGAGTTAACGTTACCTAATTGATTTATGTTGATTATTGTCAAATATCCTATTGTATTTAAGTAATATTCCACAGAACTGTGTCTTGCCTGCCCATCTATACTTTTTTACATGAAAAATACATCCATCAGAAGGAAAAACAGAAAGCTGAATAAAACAGCCAACACGCAATGAGACTCCATTTCCAACAAAGGTAGAAAGTACCTGCCAAAGTGATTACTGAAACATTTTAATTCCGCCGCGGCCGTAATTAATAACGCCAGGTAACGAGGGATCCATAATAAAATTATTTACATGACAACAAAATTAAAAATGAGCTTCCATTCCTATTTCATCCATTTGCTTAATGGACTTATACGGCACCAGGGACTTTCGCAAACCAACTTTCATCACACTAAAAGCAACGTACGAAAAATACCGTCAGATTAATAAATTCCATATATTTCTTCGTGGATGTAGGCTTTGCCTTTTTAATCAAGCACACTTCTTGTATTCACAGCTTTTTGACGCTAACCGGTGGTTCCTGGCAGCAATTGTTTCAATTTACAATTAAGATTTCATTCAAACAATTAATCTTGATACAAGTTTTTATGTTAACGACATTTTATTGTACCGCCTATTGTTTACCACTGTTTTTGTATACGTTTACATTGTAATTTATTTTTTGGTGTGCAATAAAGTATGATTGTATTGTATTGTACTCTCATCAGATGAACTTTAACATGCTAGAATTGAATAAATCTGACTTAATGACAAAATGACCTTGAGCCTAACTAACATTCTAGATAGCTCAAAAAACAGCTTGTTGCGAGTTTATATGTATTCGGTTTAATAGTATTTGGGATATATTGATGTAATAATTATGATTATATCATAATATTCATTACTGATTGAATTGAACTTGAACTTGAAACAGCAAACAATTAACCAATTTTATATAGATAAAGATGGTATTAATTTACGATGATATAGGTAATTATTACCTATTAATGTGTAATATGAAATAAAAATGTATATCCAATTGTTCCGTAATTTTACAATGCAATAGTTTTGTTTGTTAAATCATATATTAGGTTTTTTATCTATCTAAATAAAAAAGAATTTCTTCGTTTCTTTTCAAAGTGGCGCCGCACGTGTCCACGCCCCTACTACTGGCCGTTGGCAATCAGCCTAATCCCTTCAACACATGTGTTGCTTTAATCAAATTTCTCAAACCCATTGTCCTTCACATCCAACAGAAAATACAAAAAACAAGTAGAGACGAACCTTGTTTATCAATTCTGATGCATGCATCAAATTTGAAATGTTTTCCATGCAGACTTTGAGAAAAGTATTGATAATATTTGCAAACTGATTCAAATATATATGATAGTTCTGTGTGAATTTTAACGGTAACGGGGTCAATTTAGTTTTATTATGCATAATGGAATAGAGGAATATAGGAGTAAAAAACACTATTTCAGTTTGAATTTTGTCTGACAGGACTTCTCCATAAAAAAAAACGTAACTCTCAACGGTAAAGTATCAAAAACATCAAAACTCATCTTGAATCATAGAGAAAATAGCCTAAATCGATGAGCGTCCTAAATGTCAAGGCCTATTAACGTTTTTTTGGCCTAACGAGCCCAGTGCTGGGTTTGTTGGGTTCATTTTCTTAATTGATTGCGTCTCTGATATACATTGTTGCAATTAGATGACTTTTTACTCGAGGAGCCTTAAATGCTTTCTTATGTCGTTATCTAAGCAAGGCAAATAAAATTAAGAAATCTAAACGAATATAATTCTGCGAAACATTGTGTATCAATACGAATAAAGTTATCTATAGTACATTGTGCACCGAGGGTAGTAAGAAGGGAATTACTAACGAGAGTCTGTTAGGAGCCCGACGCCGTAGGCGGAGGGCTTTTAATGACTCGAGTTGGTAATCCCCTTACTGCCCGTGATACACACAATGTTTTTCATCACATTTGCGAGGAAAAAAAATAAAACATAAAAATCAAATAAACTAAACGCACCCGCTAAGAGACAACGGCAACTGTCAACTTTTTCAATATATGTAGTCTTCCACAGATAACGCTAAGAACTGCGTTTAGTTTTTAAACTTGACAGGCAATGCCGCCAGATTGTACCGATTTTCATAGTAAAATTTTAAAGTAAATTAATTTAATTGCATTAAAATAATTGCAAAAATTACTGAAATAATAGTAAAATATACCACATAATTTTTATATACACTAAAATTGGTTTTTTAGCCAAGTTTTGAAGATGTGAAATAAGCCTTGGCTGATTTGAAACCTCCTTAGTCTGAAATGACGTACGGGTAGGTCCTATATTTTAAAACTAAACTCATAACTCCCACGGGAGTTATAGATTTTCATACAGTTTTTCCTCCCGTGGGAGTTATAGATTTTTATAACCCACGGGAGGTAAATCGGCTCGAGCTGATCTTTAAGCCCGCGTGTTATAACACCCTTTACGAGCAAGTGTAATGAAAAGAATATTAATTTATTATGAAAACTGTTTTTTTGTGTTAAGGTTATTTTCTTTCTTAAAAGCTTTCTTCTCCAGAACTCCTTAAAAATAACTATTTCTGAGAACATTGTTATGTGGACGCATGTATACTCAGCATATCTTAGAATATTCTGGGTAGGAAACAGGAAATGTTGTTATTGAAACTCTTGAATCGTAAATAACAAATGGTCGAAAGTAAAACTTTGGCATAACATCTTGTTTGTAACGAACTGGATGAAGCCAAATAACGAATATTTATGAAAAAAATGTGAAGTAACAACGCAGTCAACGGCACTTAAGGAAATCTAAATGTCACGATACAATATAGAAAGACATGTAGAACTGAATGGACAGGACAATACTTTGAAGCCACATATTGACGAAGGTTCATGACTTACACATGACTGTCATGACGAACTTCCTTCAGTTCCTATGTACACTTCTTGGCCAAATCTAATGAACAAAGTCATACTAAAATACATTAAATATCTATTCTAACTATAAGTATGCTGAAAAAATCCTTACTTTCACCTCTAATATAATATATTTTCTTACACAAACTGTCAAAAGCTTAATTTATTGTAAACTGACAGACGTTCAACGATGTGAACCTATAAGAGTCATTTTCAAAAAAATTATACACAATTAAGGGATTTAATTAAAACAAAACTTAATTTATTCCTCTGTGTTACGAAAATTACACATATAGTTTGTATGCCTAACTTTCGTAACACAGAGGAAGTGATCGTGATTTTGTTTTTATTAGGCCCTTAACTAAGTACAATTTTTTTTGAAAATGACTCATAAACGTTCCGTTTTTCCTTTTATGATATGGAACCCAGAAAAGAACCAGCCAATAATTATTTAATTAAAAATGAAAAAATATAGCTGAAATTAAAATGCGAATAGTATTTAAAAGTTCAAAACCTGGCTTAGCCTCTTGCTAGTACTGGAGTGCGCCGACGACCGATCCTCGTCCCTCGATTGGAGTGTGTTCCACTTCCACCGATCTGCCATGAAAGCCGAGGGCAATTCAACTGAAATCGTGAATACATAAGCCTACTAGTCCCGACATTTACCTTTAATATTTTTTGAAGTCACCTCATGTTGAATTTTATTTGAGCTCTGCAAATGCCGGGTGTTTATCTTGGTGAGTTGCAGGCAATTAGTTAAAAGATGTACTAGAGCAGTTATATTTTATAACTTAATTAAATTGTAATGAGCGTGTTGTGGTAGGGGGGCTCTAGCTCTAGTAACCATAGATTGGTTCCTCATGGTGAAAGAAAGAAGTACCCGGGCCAACAAGTGGTTCCATATCCGAATGAAAATTAAATAAAAACACGATATAATGAGTAATGTACGCGGAAACCACCTGATAGTAAAGGACAAAGGGCCATGAATTTCCTTGTTCCCCGTAGATAACTAAGTTTCGTAACTAACATTGTACATGGAAAAAATATTCTTCCTAGCTAACCCGGCCCCAGCCGGGAGAGGGCTCAAGAAAGAGAGACATTTTTTGATCCACCGACAAGAGCCTAGTTCTTAAATTCATAATGAGCTAACCCGGTTATCAAATGGGATTTTGTTATCAAACGGAAATTGGTTTTCCTCGTAGAAAACTACGTTAGTAAAATGTATTCTTAATAAAATCTCTTTTTTGACTCAATCTTATAATATCATACATTAAATCAATATACGCCACATCAGCATTAGTTAATAAAACAACACTGTTTCTTCATAAAAAAGTTTAAAAAATTTGGTAGAATTAGACTTGTGGTAGTTTTCTGCGAGGAAAACAAGGTCCCGTTTGTTAACCAAGTTACTAACAAAGATTAAATTGTCCCACATAGAAAACCAAATAAAATAAAGGTTTTCTACGAAGAAAATAAAACCCATTTAATGAACAGTTTAGCTAGGAAGAATTATTTTTCCTTGTAGAAAGCTAGCTATGAAACATTATCTACAAGGAACAAAAGCATGAATTAGCTACAGGACAAACTACATATTACGTATATGTGAATATACTTCAGCAGAACAAGAACAGGATCCAGTATCCTAAACTTTCGGGAACAGGAGGGAGGAACACTCACCATACACATTGACCGAAATCAGATACCTGTCACATTACTATATCTCGTTTCATTTTAGACCATACCATACCAACTAATACTTTGAATCCGAAAAATATGAGACGGGCTTGCTATCTTTAAAACGTATTAAATAAGGTACTGTAGGAACCTAGTACAATATTGCCCTCTGATACTTTAGAGAAGCAAAGAAACATGGCTAAAAGTACCGTTAAACTCTAATAGAAAATGGAACGTACGATGCGATTGTAGTATAATAAGTTTTAAATACATGTATAATAAGTACGAGGCGGCCGTACCGTTATCCACTTATTTAAACTTTCCACCTTGTTGTATAATAAACACCCTTTTCGAAAAGAATTCGAGTTATATCTTATACTGCTTAGACAAACTATTCTGGAATCGCGGTAATTAAAAATGTTTTGCAGTAAAAACATACCAAGTTATATCTTCAGTACCAAGGAATTTATTAGAATTTGTAAAAACATGTCGTGCACGTCTATTTAATCATTCTGTTTGACTGGCCCTTCGAGTATAGGAACCACCACCATCGATCAACATTAGCAATAACTCGCACTTTTTACGGTGTGCGCAAACTTCGCAAATAATATAATAAACGTAGATATTAATACTCAACAATCCAACCGAAGATTCGAAGCCTTGTGACCACATCTCGAGTAATCCTTTGAAGTATTAAAACTCCCTCTTTAATATAAGTTGAACAATGGCGACCCGTGGCTCGGCAGTAACAATGACAAAGTTTTCGTTCTAAGACTCGGTTTTATATCTGTGCGGACCCTTTTGTTGTGCGCGTCGCAATAGCGTGTTGGGTAAAGGCCGATTCAGACCGGTCACATCAGAAATGACGCACGGTACCGTGCGTAGTACAAAGGCATTGCAACATTTTTTTAGAATACATGCGCCCATTGCTGGGCAAAACCCTCCTTTTTTTATCAGTCATCCTAATTCACCGTATCCTCCTGCCACCTGATTCGAAGTCATGACCTGTAAGCTTATGATGCTACGCTTTGTCACGCGATAAATAAATGATAAAGCGTCCGTCATTCTCACACAATATTTGTCAGAATGTGACAAATGCTTTATAATTTTTTTATCGCGCAACAAAGCGTAGCGTCATAAGCCTACTGGATACAGTATACAATATTACAGCAGCAGACTGGTCAAGACTTTACTTGACTACTGAAAACAGTTTTGGCCGAGTGAGCGGAGCGAGTAAAGACTTTGAATCGACAAGGGGCGCGTAACGGCATTCTATTACGTTGGTTTGTCCGACGATAACTCGAATATCGCCTAATCACCAATAGTTTTAAAATTCTGGAATTAAAAATTCTGTCAGCTTCATCTAATATACCGACTAACCAAATTTCGGAAGACTTCAGTTATTTATCGGAGTCGTAAGGTCACTGTTCGCTGCGAACTACCAGATTTAACCAT
Organism: Eudemis profundana; assembly: GCA_947034925.1. Lineage (NCBI taxonomy): Eukaryota > Metazoa > Arthropoda > Insecta > Lepidoptera > Tortricidae > Eudemis > Eudemis profundana. The sequence continues at coordinate 25,824,432 of OX344796.1, read as the reverse complement.
GGTAGCGTTAACTAGATTGTTTTTTAAAAATATATCGTCATAAAAGTTACATGTATTTTTCCCCTTGTTCTCCGTACATAACCAAGTTACATAACCAGCACTGGGAGAGGACAAACTATTCCTACTTCAAAACCGGGTATTGTAGTAGGAATTTCCTTTCCTTGTACAAAACCAACGTCATGTGCCGGTAATGTAAAAGGGAATAAAATTCCTACTACAATACCCGGTTTTAGAGTAGGAATTTTCATTGCCTCGTACATAACTAATTGTAATAATAATATTTGCCCTGACTTTCCTTTTTTATTCCTACCAACAGCTTTCGTTAAGGATTAATCAAACAGTATTATAATATCAAATTGTATATATATAATGTACGAATTAAGAAACTGATTGTTAATGTATATTTTATACAGATATCTAAACGACTAAACAAAATCTTGGTATTCCCACCCTAACTGTTGGTTTAACGGTAGGTTACCTTTTTGGTTTGTAATGAGATTGCTAAGTTCCTGCTACATAACACGCTTGTGCATCATCTTGACGTTAGTTCTGTACGAGGCAATCAAAATTCCTACTCCGAAACCGGGTATTGTAGTAGGAATTTTCTTTCCTTTTACATTACCGGCACATGACGTTGGTTTTGTACAAGGAAAGGAAATTCCTACTACGATACCCGGTTTTGAAGTAGGAATAATTTGTTCTCTCGCAGTGCTGCTTATGTAACTTGGTTATATACGGAGAACAAGGGTATTTTTCTTTATAATTGTATTGTCATTGGATCTAAACACATTTACCTATAGGTACATACTGAATATCAAACCTATCCGACCACTGAAAATGGGTAAAATTGACGTGCAAGATTTAATTACCCCATGCGACCGGTAAAACCAAAAATACCTTATAAAATAAATGTCTGCCTGCGCTACGCGTAGCAAATGGATGACTGAAAATTACGTTATAGTGTGGCAACCACAAAATACACAATTTACGCGTACGTGTTTGACTTCCTTTATCCACCTCCTGACTCCATCATCAGACCCTCGACACCAAGGGCAATCTATTGGGCTCGTCAGAACAAAACATATAAGGTCGAACTCGATTATCTTATGTAATTTGGATGATCCTATGGCTGGGTCATTCGAACAACAAATGGTATAACGTTCACAGTATAGAACAACAAAACACATAATTTCAATGTGTAGAATTGATCAAGAAATGTTCTATTAAAAGTTGTTATATCATCTGAGTAGTATATAATTTGATCGTTATATGCAGAACTCGGAATAGGCTGTGCCTATTTACCTAAACTTCGCGAGAGGACGTAACTAAGAGTGGTTACAACCACAAAAAATAATTATTTATTTTTATTGAACGCGGGATTTCCTGGTATTAATAAGAATACATACTGTACATAAATTCACACTCGGGGTTAAATTATTAATGAAATACAAGATATATTGAGAACTCAAAAATCGACTTCATTCAAAATTTCTGCATTAGACAATTGTATTTTATTAATAATCTAACCCTGAGCGTGAATATATATGGATAATGTATTATTATTAAACCAGGGAAATCACGGGTTCAATAAAAATAATTAATTATTTCTGGTGGTTGTAACCACTCTTAGTTACGTCCTCCCGTGAAGTTTAGGTAAATAGGCACAGCCTATTCCGAGCTCTGGCTATATGGGTTAAAAATATATTAAATATTGGTCTACAGAGCGAGACGCACCCCCTATGGCTACCATCCTGCTTCATCATCAGATCTGCTTCATGTCATAATAATATTGCTGTGTCATCTATCTAATTTACATTTTCTTGCAGATTTTCAGAAAAAAGTACGTTGGAATTATAGCTGGGTCGTTCTAAGCTGAGAGGTCTCATTTGCTCTGAAAAACGGCCCGTCATCAATTATAAAATTTCAATAAAATTTTATGTTATTATTAAAAAAAGTCACTTGTGTCAGTAAGCTAGCCAGTCAATTTATTATTTTTTCTACTCCTATACTGTTATCTGTCTTTTACTTGGTCACGAACACTAATATAAGAACATACATAATATGAGTTCAGAGAAGTCTATACTCTATTCCCCATAACAGCACTAGTGTCGTTATAGTCACTTTACGTTATTGCTAGCATCCACAGACTTCTAAATCTAGGTTAAACTTAGGTCAAGGATTAAGCGCTCAATTCTAACTTCACGATAAAAATTCACAACTACCAACTTAACAAACGATTAAATTCCTACGATTCATAAGAAAAACAAAACTTTCCGAATTAAATTAATTGATGCCAACATAAAAAAAAAGTATTTTAATTATCGTCACATCGTGTCACCAGCCATATCAAAAAAAAGTTTACCATAGACACAACTGTCATGCCGGCTGTACACACTCGGAGAGACCGGACGAGACACGCGTGACGTCCATGTATTTTATATTTTAACCTAGTCGTAGAAAAAGTATTGTATGCAACGTTGTATAATTAAGTCAAAAAACGCTCACTGCGTCTCTATTTGCGATACTCGCCGCATTCGCGGCTCGTATCGCAACTCACGCAATTCGCATTTTTTGAACCTTCTTATTTATTTATTTATTTATTAAATTACATATCCGTAACTTACAGCTAATCGCCAAAGCGTTACAGATCTTAACTTACAGTATCTAATAATAATGCTATCAATAGAAGAAAAAAGATAAAAATAAAATTAAGACAATAAAAATATACCTACAAAAAAAATAATAATAAAGATGAAAAATTATGCACATTATGTAGAAAAATCGAAACAACAAACAATATACACATTTTAGGTCTGTTCAAGAAATTTCTTACATTCTAAGATTAGGCATGCGTATTTGGTAACAAACACATCGCAGTGTGGCGCTATCTTGAGTACGGAGTTGAGGATGGAGAGTGCGCTTGTGATCGGCGCGTGCTTCAGTAGCGCGGTGCGCGCACTCGGCACGGCCAGTAAGGGTGCGTGGCGCAGGCGCGAGCGCGCCGTCGGTGCATATAGCCGTACCACTTTCTCTACCAATTCTGTACACTCTATTTTGCTGCGAATTATACCCAGAGCGAACTTAACGACTGCCAGGTATCGCCGCACCTCTAGCGATTCATATCCCAGTACCCCCAACAGGAATGACGTCGGGTAGAGGTAAGGATAGTAGGTATACATTTTCTTGTACAAGCTCCTTAAGAACTTCTTTTGAACCCTCTCAAGCATCAAAGTATATTTAGCCTCGTGAGGGTTCCAAACCGCAGCATTCGACTCGAGCACACTCCTCACCAAAGCCGCGTACAGAGTTCGAAGAGCGTTCGGTGTGAGAAGTTGCGAGTTCCGGAGTACAAAGCCTAGCTTCTGCGCTGCGCGTTTCGCAACTCTATTCGCATGCTCCCGAAACGTGAGCTGCGGATCAAAATAAATACCTAGATCACGAACTTGACATACCCTCTCTATTGCATTACCATCCAGAGTATACTGATGATGGTGTGGGAAAGACGATCTAGTGAAGCTCATCGTTTCACATTTTTTTATATTAAAATACAATTTATTTTCCATGCTCCATCTATGCAAAGAATCAATATCCTCTTGTAGAGTTGTGCAGTCATCCACAGTATCTACTACTTTTACCAACTTAACGTCATCTGCAAACAGCATTATCTTTGAGTTTCGAACTTGTTTTGGGAGGTCATTAATTAATATGTTAAACAGTAAAGGCCCTAGATTGGAACCTTGACTTATGCCTGAGAGTGTCGTATATGACTTAGAATGGTATGGTCCATATTTGACAAACTGTCTTCTGTCTGCTAGATAACTGGAAAATATCGTGAGCAGCCCAGGGACAAAACCCATACTACCAAGTTTTTTTAGCAAGACGTCGTTGTCTACCCTGTCAAAGGCTTTTTGGAAATCCAAGTAAATTACGTCGACCTGTTTTTTGTTATCTACTTCTTTTGCTATTAAACTAACGAGTGTGACGAGATTTGTGGTAACCGAACGTTTAGGTAAGAATGCGTGTTGTGCAGCTGTTATATGCGGTAAGCACTGAGGCAAAATGCGAGCGTGCAACGACATTTCGAATACCTTGGCTAATGAACACAGTATTGCTACTGGCCTGTAGTTCTCTATTTGAAGTTTTGACCCCGCTTATACAACTGTTGCATAAAATACTATTAATTTAAGTATATTTTAAATTAAAAAAAAAGCTTACCATAGACACATACTGTCAGTCAAACGTCATATTTGCCTTGTTTCCAGGTTATGATTAATTTTGTATTTTATAATTTAAAACCTCGTCGTAGAAAAAGTATTGTATGCAACGTTGTATAATTAAGTCAAAAAACGCTCATTGCGTCTCTATTTGCGATACTCGCCGCATTCGCGGCTCGTAACTCACGCAATTCGCATTTTTTGAACCCACTTATACAACTGTTGCATAAAATACTATTTATCGTGTTTTATAAGAGTCCAGGGGAGATACTACATGTATATAAAAAGATACTTTTTGATCCTTACGAATAAAAATCGATAGCAGCAGTAGTCCGTGAGATATCTGGCTGTGACAGAGGGACAGACAGACAGAGTCGCACCAAAATTAACAATTATAATTTCACCATTCAATTCCGTGAAAAAATGGTCTCAGGCATGAGGCATGATATGGAGTCTGGTCTGAAATAATCATATATTTTTTTGATATGCCAAATTGTATTCATCTACATGGAAAGCGCCGGGTTGCAATTGTACATATTGTACCTATCAAAGTTTCAATAACAACAATAAAAAAATGTATGTATGATTATAACAAATAATTTAATTTCAATTAAATATTTCATTCGATTTCTATGTATTCAAAATTAGTGACGTATCTTGAGAATCCGTTCGGGGACAAGCCAGGGGAGAGACATTTTGGGTGCTTAAAGTACAATTGTGACTAAACCAAGTAAATTAAGATAGTGAATGTGACTCTCCATAAAGAAGACGGTGAGTTTTAAAAGGCAACAATGTTACTTCTAAAAAAATCCGTTAAAAATATGATTGTTCATCGAGGACATCGAAAGTACCTCTTAACTTAGAATGACGCAGCTATAGTCCCCCGCCCCCCGCACGGACCATGGGAGTGTCACCAACAAATTTGCCAAGCTATAACTAATGGCTCTGTGAGATGTAGACCTTGCGAGCCAGTCAATAGCGTTTATCAATTGCTTAAAATGATTTACTATATTATTTGCTACTTATTAGTGCCGTTTATCAATTGCTTAATAGTATTTTATGCAACAGTTGTATAAGTGGGTTCAAAAAATGCGAATTGCGTGAGTTGCGATACGAGCCGCGAATGCGGCGAGTATCGCAAATAGAGTCGCAATGAGCGTTTTTTGACTTAATTATACAACGTTGCATACAATACTTTTTCTACGACTAGGTTTTAAATTATAAAATACAAACTTAATCATAACCTGGAAACAAGGCAAATATGACGTTTGACTGACAGTATGTGTCTATGGTAAACTTTTTTCTTAATTTAAAATATACTTAGATTAAAATAGTACATTATACAACTAGGGTGGTAATACAAAGAAAGGCCGAGATCGCAGAAGTTTGCGGCCCGAGCTGCAAGCGAGGGACGTAAATATGCGATTGAGGGCTTTCTTTATTACCTCCCGTGTTGTGTACATCATTTTATGTCTACACTTGGCTAGAAGGCGGCTTTTTCCGTACGCGCAGCGTGCGGAAAAAGTCACTTTATGGCTAGGTGTGGCATAAATACTTTTTTTATGTTAGCATCAATGAATTTAGTTCGGAAAGTTTTGTTTTTCTTAAAAACCGTAAGAATTTAATTGTCTGTTAAGTTGGTAGTTGTGCATTTTTACCGTAAAGTTAAAATTGAGCGCTTAATCCTTGACCTAAGTTTAACCTACATTTAGAAGTCTGTGGCTGCTAGCAATAACGTAAAGTGACGATAACGACACTAGTGCTGTTATGGGGAATAGAGTATAGACTTCTCTGAACTCATATTATGTATGTTCTTATATTAGTGTTCGTGACCAAGTAAAAGACAGACAGGAGTAGAAAAAATGATATACTATGTTATTTGCTACTTAATAGTGCGGCTTGGCATGTTTTTACTCACCAAATTTATTAATCTTTGAGTCGGAGTATAATGTACTCTGGTCACTGACAAATATCTAGTATAAAGTAAAGTATTCGAATAAGTGAAAAAAAACCTTGCCAATTCGCACTAATGAGAAGCAAATTTCATAACAAACTATTTTTTTTACTCCTGTACTTTTATCTGTCTTTTACTTGGTCACGAACACTAATATAAGAACATACATAATATGAGTTCAGAGAAGTCTATACTCTATTCCCCATAACAGCACTAGTGTCGTTATAGTCACATTATTATTATTGTTGCTAACAGCCACAGACTTCTAAATCTAGGTTAAACTTAGGTCAAGGATTAAGCGCTCAATTCTAACGTTACGATAAAAATGCACAACTACCAACTTAACAAACAATTAAATTCCTACGGTTTTTAAGAAAAACAAAACTTTCCGAACTAAATTCATTGATGCCAACATAAAAACAAGTATTTTTAATATAGTCATTTTTAATATATTTCAAATTAAAAAAAAAAGTTTACCATAGACACATACTGTCAGTCATACGTCATATTTGCCTTGTTTGCAGGTTATGCTTAATTTTGTATTTTCTATTTTAAAACCTAGTCGTAGAAAAAGTATTGTATGCAACGTTGTATAATTAAGTCAATAAATGCTCATTGCGTCTCTATTTGCGATACTCGCCGCTGTCGCGGCTCGTATCGCAACTTACTCAATTCGCATTTTTTGAGCCTACTTATACAACTGTTGCATAAAATACTATAAAGCAATTGAAGAACGTTGTGCATAACAGGACCTGTGATCTAAGTAGCTTTGGAAGAACTTGGTGTCCAGTTAGATCTCACTACTTTTAATAGTGGAACTGTTTATTTACGAACATAGCATTCTTTTACATTTATATTTTTGATGAGATTGGTTTTTACTATTTATTTTATAAGGAGTAGGAAAATACTACTAAAAATCATTTGAGTTTCATAATCGTGTCGAGAATGGCCGGTTCCCATACAATATCGCATATTCCATTTATATCGGGAAAATTTAGTCACCGTTTCTGAATAGAGCCTTAGTGCGGAACCCTTGTTATTATGATAACGTTGCTAATTTCGCCTTACCTCTCCTTGTTCACATTAAGAGGATCCGTTGATAACATGTACTTTTGTTGCCTCTACAAATACAGCCGCTTGTTGTTGGTTAAATTTCACATATTAGGGAAGTTTGTGCTATTCGGTTTTAATAACGGGTCGTTCCACGTAACTTGTTCGTTATAAACATGGGTCAAATGGGTGCGTAACGATGGCTATAAAATTTTTTGGTATAATATTAGTCGCAATAACGCTCATTTGATATAATAACATTTAATATAGCATTCCTTAAGTATAATGCTTATTTCCTATAATGAACTTATGGTATAACGTTATTTTCATATAAAATACAATTGGCATAACCATTATTGATATAATGTATTAGAGACATAATCACAAAATGAACTGCTATCAAAAAGTAGGTTAGGTTAGAACTGCGTCCCCCTACCAAAACGAATGGCTATCAAAAAGTAGGTTAGGTTAGGTTTGAACTGCGTCCCCCAACAAAAACGAACTGCTATCAAAAAGTAGGTTAGGTTAGTAAATTATAAGGGCACAGAAGAAAAAGGGGGGACGGGGGGGCGCCCCCCACAAGGGGGGCTCGGGGGGCAAAGCCATTTAGGTAGAAAATTAGGTTAGGTTAGGTTTGAACTGCGTCCCCCAACAAAAACGAACTGCTATCAAAAAGTAGGTTAGGTTACGTTTGAACTTCGTCCCCCGACCAAAACGAACTGCTATCAAAAAGTAGGTTAGGTTAAGTAAATAAAACACAATGCGCAAAAGTAAATTAAATATATTGTTTAGTACATAAATCCCAGGAACATTACTTTAGATTTAAATTTGAAGCCATTAATAATAAAGAATTAGAAATTAGCCAATAAAGATTTATATACCTATTATACCTCTTGATTGTTATATATTATGATTTGTATATAAAATGAGCGTTATACCATATAATCGTTATAAGAAATAAGCGTTATACCGAACGTTAAATATACGAAATAAATGTATATATTTTAAAATTATACCAAACGTTTATTATACACAATGAGTGATTATACCCTTTGAAATTATATCAAATGTTGATATATCGATAGAAAATATATTAAATATTTTTATATCGACCATTACACACCCGGGTCAAATCTGACTTTTCAACCAGCTCTTTTTACGCAATAAAGTTGTAAATATTTGTTTTAAATACGAAAATATTTCCTTCGGATCATGCAGAGAAAACAACAAAATGTTTCTTTTTGCGAAAAGTAGGTAACAATATGGGATTATATAATGCCCATAATCTTGAAGACTTCCCAATTATAATTACATGAGATTTCGATAAAATACGACGACTCTGTTAGGATTAACCATCAGAGAATATAACGTAAAGGATTTGGAGGAATTAGGATCACGCAATTTAAAGTTTCGATTTGATACGGTCCCGCGGGAGAAGATGACAGAGACTTAGTGTGGACTTGGCCAAGGCGCCCGACTCGGCCAACTTTGCCTAATTAGTCGCTAATACCAACAAACAAGCACATAGAAACACTGGATCGAAAGCCTTAAATTTTATACTTCGATCATAACAACATCACATATCGTGGAAGATACGAGAATCAATATTGTTGCCTGCGATGGGGAACAAAGACATTCGTCTATTTTTTTTTTTCACAAAGGAATACGCTGAAACATTGATGCACCGCTTTGTTATTTCTCTGAACTGTACGAACAGACAGTTTGTTCGGCACATTGCGAATATGTTTGTATGTAAATTGGTATTCACCAAAATATCTTATTTATTTAACCGACTTCAAAATAGGGGTTCCCTGCTCGTCAGATTTTTTTACAAGCTTTTATTTACGGTACATGTTTTATGTTTGTTCCCCGATTACTCGAAGACGGCTAAATCCGAGTTGTTTTTTTTTTTGCTTTTTAATAGGTGTACTTTCAGTTGGTCCAAACTCAAACCCAACAAGGACAGGATCTAATGATGGAACCTTGCCGGAATCGAGGGAACTCTTCGAATATTATAGGCACACTTACAGCGATTTGGGTATTTTTATAGTACTTAACTCTTGTATCTGTTAATTGAATAAACTAGTCCTGAAGCCGGTTATTATATTTTTTTAGTTTAGATATATAGGTACTTGACTCAGGTCATGACTCGAATTTAACTTTACGACGAAGAAGAAAAACATTTAAGCTCAACGTCAACGTCAACTCAATTTAAGGTCAACGTTTTATACCTAAAAGTAGCTCGTTAGTGTGAAGAAATTTATTTAGAGATAGAAAATTAGAGCAATATAATTCATCAAAGGCAAAGAAAAATAACTTCGCAATCGTACCACAACAATGAAACCTACGTTTCAATGCTAAATAACATTATTTACGCGAATAATAAATCAGCTACTAACTAAAGAAACAATTTATGTAACGTGCAAAATCCCCTAGAGGTTAAAGTGAGAACTAGTGAACTAATTCATCAAACAATTCATGTTTCAAAGTTATTGGAAGGTTACTAAAACTTTAAAAGCGGTTGGGGAAATAGGCTCTCGATACTAGCTCAGAAACGGCATGTATCTGTCATTTTCGATTCAGTTTCAGTAGGTAAATAAAACAATGTGTCTCTTCTCTTTGGCGTTCTAGATGCTCTGTTTTGGAATACGAACATGTCGTGTTCACTTCACACCCCTCCTCAGAGTGAAAACCAATATTGCCTTCGGAAACTTCTAAATGAATTTCAGTTATGAACTTAGTTGTCTGAAGTTGACTATTTAATGCAATCCAAACGTGACGTGATCTTGATTGCAACATCTACGCCAGTTATTTTGTAATTGTACGTATTTGTGGCTTTCGTGAAGCACAAAATAAGATACTTTTACACAATAAAACAACAAGTACCTACATCTTTTACGTACTGTATTGACTTCGATTCTGAACAAACACAAAAGATACGAAGGTTCCATCGAAAATATAGTCACTATCGTTATCTATTTGATTTTTACAACAAGGGAATACGTAGGTAGGTACTTAACTGCGAAAAATTAAAGTCATCGTCTGTGCCATTACTTATTAAATATTATTATCTATATAGTCGAATGATATTCAACTCGCACATTGTGAGGAATATATTACGAAAAAATCGAAAAGGAAATGGAAGCAATATCGAAGACATGTTCTCGCACCAGCGCTGAGATCCGGCAATATTCTTATTTATTATACAGAAATTGACATCAGGAAATTATTCCTTCGCCGTAATGCCAGTGTGGGGACTTTCTCATTACTCATTATCTACGGGTGAACGTATTTTTGGCTGTTATAATCAAACTTCCATAAAAGCAGATATAATTTGCCGTGATATTGATGGATAAAGTTAGCCTTAAAAGGCCTTAGATAATTTGAAATGTTTTCAATCGAGAGTAGATATATGACAAAAGTATTATTTATATGGACTAATTAAATAAAGTACATGACTGATCTGTATAAGCTTTAAATTGTGGGCGGGGGGTAGTTTTGAGTTTCATAACGGGTAAAACAAAGTTAAAACTAAAACCAGACTACGAAAAATACTAAAACAAGAATCTTGGGTTTTAGTTCACCAGACACAGATAAATTGCTATTTTTTATTTGTCGGAGGCCCCGGTAAGAAGACAAACAAAAAAGGGGCGTCCGATATTCAGGGGCGTATTTACCCTAGGGCCATCCGGGCCATGGCCCGGGGCGCCTATCCGCCAGGGGCGGCATAGCCGCCCCTGGCCGATTGCATTTTGTTTTGGTTTTGGCGCCATTCAACCAGCTTTTAGTTCTCACTTTTTTATTTTATCGTCAATTTCAATTTAAAATAAACATTCAATTTATTTAAAATTTCTTCGAGACCGGCAACGCATTGGCAATGCACCTAGTGTTGCAAATGTCTAAAGGCGGCGGTGACCGCTTTCCATCAGGTGGGCCGTCTGCCTGTTTGCCAGTCTATAGCAATAAAAAAAAAAACATAAAAAACGGTCAAGTGCGAGTCGGACTCGCGCACCGAGGGTTCCGTACAAACTCATAAGTAGATACGCGACTAGTACAAGAAAAACTGTATGTCGATTAGTTTAGTAAGAGCAAATAAGTATATGTTATGATTTTTGCGAATTTGTAAAAAACAGTGTAAGTTAGGAAAACAATTATATTTTTCCTGTACGGTAGTGCTTAGAACCTTCTATTTATTAGCAAGGACCATTAAAGCAAGAGGACTATCATTCTCCATACAAAAAGCGTGTGATACTATACAGCACGACCACGGACGATTTTGTTATTTCTTTTGCGGTACATATTCACGAAAAAAAATGTACTATTTTGTACTAATCATTAAAAAAATTGTACTCGTACGGTTTCGGAGTTGTGAGATAGAGGTTGTGGTCGTACTAGGTAGATGCTACCTGGCACGACCACACTGAGATCGAGGTTAGTTTGATAGTCGAAATAAATGTACTGAAATTGTACTATTTTGTACCGAGTATAAAATAATTGTATCGCTTGCCAATTTAAAAAAAAATACCTTTTTGGTTCGCGGAGTACAGCCGACGGAAATGAAAGCGGTACAAATTCACGAAAAAAAATGTACTTTTATGTACTCTTCATTAAAAAGTAATAACTCATACGGTTTCGGCAGTGTGACACAAAAGGTGGGGGTCGTGCTAGGTAGATGCTACCTGGCACGACCACACTGCCATTGAGGTTAGTTTGATAGTGAAAATAAATGTACTGAAATTGTACTATTTTGTACCGTACATAAAATAATTGTACCTCTTTTCTGTAAAAAAAAAATGTCCCTCAATGGTTCGCGGAGTACCTACAGCCGACGCAAAAGAATGAGGTACAAATTCATGAAAAAAAATGTACTTTTAGGTACTTGTAATCAAAAAGTAATTACTCATACAGTTTCGGCAGTGTGACACTAAAGGTTGGTTAAGGTTAGGTCGTGCTAGGTAGATAGATGGTTCCTGGCTCGAATATGCTGATATCGAGGTGAGTTTGATGGTCAAAATAAATGTATTCTATTTGTACAGTTGAGTTCATAAATATATGAGCATTTCCTAGGCTTCAATAATAAATGTACATTTACCGGTACATATTCATCTGAACAGATTTATAAATCAATAATATATACACGTTTTACCTGTCATATTCATCCCAGCAAGCTTCTCAATAATATGTAAGCAACTGAAAATTGATAAAATATCTGTACTACGATTTTTCAAGATTATCTAAACAAGTGGAAATATAATAAATATCTGCACAAGGGTTTTCAATTACTTGTAAACAGGTTGTGGTGCATAAATATCTGTACTGACGTATTCCAAATTTATGTGAACAATTAGAAGCTCGTAAATATCTGTACAAACAAAACATTTCAGCTTTTCAGTAGAAATAAATAAATTAGTCAATTAATGCGTAGTATGGAGTATTTGTTATTTTGGAAGATACATTTATAGAGGTATATTTATCTATTTAATTCTTTTTTTAAAGAATGTTATTTAGGAGGTTTTGAAATAGGTTGTGAGTAAGTTAAGTTGAGGAGATTATTACAAGTAGTATCCCACGCAGGCAAAGCTACAGGCACAACACAGGCAGGCAGCCTGCCCCACGCCCGTAGTAACGTCGAGTTCATCATTATCTGAGCAAAGATTGAACCAAAAATATCTGAACAAGACCCTATTGTCAGAAGCATATGAACTAGATCAGATCTTATATATATATATATATATATATGGCAACATGGAGAAACTACAGCAAGAGGATCATTTAATCTTGGGGGGGGGGGGGCACAATAAGACTTAAGTTCATTCTCAATATCATTCAATTTGAACGTGTAGTTTAAGAACTATTGCACGTCAAAGTTCCTTGGTTTTGTCAGTGATTCACTGACTCGCTGACTGACTGACTGACTGATGATCATCATAATTCTAAGGTACTTCTAGCAGACCCACAAGCTCCAAATTTTAAACATAGTTACTTTTTAGCCTATCAAGTCCTACAAAACCTAAATATATAGCAATTTCAATCACAACTGCACACATAAGTTTGTAATCCTATACAAATACATGCGATGACATAGTTAGTTTTGCAGTTCACATTGAAAAAAAATGGATTGGAATGTAATAAATAAAGGAAGACCGCTTACAAAATGAAATGAGATCAACCAATGAGAGAGAACATTAAGTGGCCAGTCATAAATGCTGATATTAAACCTCTTTTCGTTTGTAAATCATAAATGATTATAATAACGAACATACGTTAGTATACGCCAGCTGAGAAAAACGCTTCCAAGAATGCAACAGCACACATTCGTACCTCATTATCTTCACAGATGTATGCAGGTTTCCTCACAATGTTTTTCCTTCACCAAAAAGCGAGTAGTAAATATCAAATGATATTCAAGAAACTCATTAGTACAATCGAGTTCATATACATCTTACGGGATCAAAAATATCTGAACACGACCTGTACAGGTCAGTGTCCCTAAAACCAACGTCGATAAGAAAAGGGCTGATGGAGCAGCTCTCTCTCTTTTATTTTATTTTTATTTAATCAGCTCAATTTATTTAATCTGGTGTCTTATGACACCTTAAATAAATTTGACTTCAGTAAAAATCTCTTAGTTTTCGAGATATTGACGTTTTTGCGAAACTCGTGCTAAGTGATACCCTGACTCGGTTATTTGAGTGTCATGACTAAAATATCAAGTATTTATCAAATCTGTTTTTTGATATGGGTAGCCAAATAACTATGCTATTGGACATAATTCCTATTTCTGTTAAGCAAAAATAGACTAAAATTATTGGAGATGTGTAAGGAGTCTCCGTTGTCAAAAACATTATGTTATGGAGGTGTAAATGTGAAACGTATGTTTCGCGTCGAGAAGTAGACTATTAAGCTAACAGTTATTACTATTAGCGACAGTATGCCTGGCAAATAATTTATTAGAATGAAATAAAACATCAATATCTAGAAAAATAAAGGATTTTTACTAAAGTCAAATTCACTTAATTTGATATCTTACGAGTTGGTCTATCTGCCCTTTTCGTATGGACGTTGGTTTTAGAGACAATCCGTCCTTCTTTTGTGGAAGTCGGTTTATAATAGACATTAAATGTAGCAATTCGATAAGAAATGCACAAGTTACTACGGATAGTAGCCAAATCGCTATGTATGTGCCCATGATATTTGAATAGTTCCCTCGATTTCTCCGAGACGAGATCCTGAGTTGGATGCAATGGGACCATCTCGGAGGCATACACAATCAAACAAAAAAAAATATTTTTCAAATCCGTTCAACCATGTTCGTGTAATCAGGTAAGAAACGTATATATTGAAAACCGTCCTTCTTTTATGGAAGTCTGTGAATAACGGACATCAAATAAAGCTAATCAATAAGAAGTGCACAAGACACTGAAAAATACCCATATCACTATATGTGTGCGTATAATATTTGAAGAGTTCCCTCGATTTCTCCAAGATTTCATCATCATATCCTGATTAGGTTGCAATGGGTGGGACCATTTCAAAGGCATACCCTTTCAAACAAAAAAAAATCCAAATCGGTTCACCCGTCTTCGAGTAATCGAAATACATACATACGAATTGAGAACCGTCCTTCTTTTGAAAGTCGGTTAAAATAGCCAAGAAGCAGAAAACGAATATTACTTAATAACATTTCTATGACGTTACATTAAAACTGAAAGAGACAAATGTATCATTTGACAGTACGGTACTCTTCTCGGTGATTGTCATTTTTTCAAAATTCGAAATGTTTTGTTTGTACAGATATTTACGAGCTTCTAATTGTTCACATAAATTTGGAATACGTCAGTACAGAAATTTATGCGCCACGACCTGTTTACAAATAATTGAAAAAACCACGAAAAAACCCTTGTGCAGATATTTATTATATTTCCACTTGATTGATGATTGATTTTTCAAAATTATCTATAGTTTTGAAAAATCGTAGTACAGATATTTTATCAGTTTTCAGTTGCTTACATATTATTGAGAAGCGTGCTCAGATAAATACGGCAGGTAAAACGTGTATATATTTTTGATTGAGAAATCTGTTCAGATGAATATGTCCCGGTCCATGTACATTTATTATATTTATGAACTCGACTTTACTATTTAGCACTTTGCATTAAATAATAATAATTCTTCGCAGTTAAGAAAAAAATACTTCAATGGTTCGCGGAATCGACCGACGCTAAAGAAAGATGTAAAAATTTATGAAAAAAAGTATTTTTATGCACTCTTCATTAAAAAAACCAATATTCATACGATTTCGGCATAGTGAGAAAATATTGTGGTCACTGTGCTAGGTAGATGGTTCTTGGCACAACCACACTTTCATAGAGTTTAATCGAATGACCAGAATAATACAAAATAAATGTGCTCAAATTGTGGCTACAGTCTACACTGCTATAGGACATCAAATATCAAATGTAGCAGCGTTATGGCAAAAACCGCTGCAATTACTAAAAATCGGTCAAGTGCGAGTCAGACTCGCGCACCGAGGGTTCCGTACAAACTCGTTAGTAGATAAGTGAATAGTTCAAGAAGAACTGAATGGCGATTAGTTTAGTAGGAGCAAATAAGTATGAGTTTTGATTTTTCAAATAAAAAAAACGGTGCAAATTAGAAAAACCGTTTTACTTTTCCTGTAATGTTTAGGATGATATTAATAATCAGTAATTATTACAGATTTTTCTGCTCACTTCGAAAATAATAGTGGGGAATGTATTTTTTTAACTTTTTTTGTCTTAAATAAAAAACTACATGCTGAAGAAAAATAAAATAAAAAAGGTTTAAGAATCTACCTATACACATTAAGCCCTTTCATTTGATATCCCACTCGATATAATAGCTCTACTTTTGATTTTCGACATAACATTTCAGTCCCCTTTAAAAAAAAAGTATGAGGTTTTGGTTTTATCCAATAGGCTCGGGTTAGCAATTTTTAACACTATTCCAAATATCAAGTCGATAGCATCAGTATATCCTGAGATATCTTGCTGTGACAGACGGACAGACTGACAAAGTCGCACCATAAGGGTTCTTTTTTACCATTTTACCAATATATTTATTTTGACCATCAAACTCACCTCGATATCAGCGTATTCGAGCCAGGAACCATCTATCTACCTAGCACGACCCAACCTTAACCAACCTTTAGTGTCACACTACCGAAACTGTATGAGTAATTACTTTTTGATTACAAGTACCTAAAAGTACATTTTTTTTCATGAATTTGTACCTCATTCTTTTGAACCATTGAGGGACATTTTTTTTTTACAGAAAAGAGGTACAATTATTTTATGTACGGTACAAAATAGTACAATTTTAGTACATTTATTTTCACTATCAAACTAACCTCAATGGCAGTGTGGTCGTGCCAGGTAGCATCTACCTAGCACGACCACCTTTTGTGTCACACTGCCGAAACCGTATGAGTTATTACTTTTTAATGAAAAGTACATAAAAGTACATTTTTTTTCGTGAATTTGTACCGCTTTCATTTCCGTCGGCTGTACTCCGCGAACCAAAAAGGTAATTTTTTTTAAATTGGCAAGCGGTACAATTATTTTATACTCGGTACAAAATAGTACAATTTCAGTACATTTATTTCGACTATCAAACTAACCTCGATCTCAGTGTGGTCGTGCCAGGTAGCATCTACCTAGCACGACCACAACCTCTATCTCACAACTCCGAAACCGTACGAGTACAAATTTTTTAATGATTAGTACAAAATAGTACTTTTTTTTTCGTGAATATGTACCGCAAAAGAAATAACAAAATCGTCCGTGGTCGTGCTGTATAGTATCACACCAAAAAGCTGTTCCCCGAATTTACAACGCCATCTATGTATAAGCTTGGTAAAAGAATCATAATATTATTTACAATTATTCAACTTTGCAAACGTGACACAGTATTTAAATGTTAGAATTTATTTATTATTAGCTGTTTACGAACTAATTGTTACTATACTATGTTTCTTTGTTCAATTATAACATCGTTAAATGTTTAGTGTTTTAGCGCCATCTAGTTTTTGCCCGGAAATCCTATAGCGTGAAACAGGGCATCGCTTAGTTTTGCTACTCGCCGCTAGGGATTTTAAGTTTTTGTAAATTTCTAAAAAAATATTAAAGTTAGCAAGACCGTTCTATTTTTCCTGTAATATTCAGGTTGATATTTATAATTAGTAGTTATGACACACTTTTCTGATCAGTAACTTCGGAGATAATAGGGGGGAATGGTACGTTTGCACTTATAAATCAAAAACTACTTAAATAAGAAAAAAAATAAAAAAGGTATTTTAATTTACAAATTAAGGCCTTTCATTTGATACCCCGCTCAATATAATAGCCCTACTTTCAATTTTCAAAGTCCCATTACGGAGTCTTTTAAAAAAAAACTAAAAAAGGTACAAGATATTTTTTATGTCCAATAAGCTCGTGTTAGCTACTTTTAACACTATTCCAAATTTCAAATCGATAGCAGCAGTAGTTCCTGAGATATCTGGCTGTGACAGACGGACAGACAGACAGACAGACAGAGTCGCACCATAAGGGTTCCTTTTTTACCATTTTGGTACGGAACCCTAAAAACAAGAACTAGTAAGTCATTTGGCCGAAAACACGATGGTAAGTTAATTTTCGTCAATACCTACGGAGCACGTCTGTAAGTAAGTACATGCTCTGAATAAGAAGATAATACTTTGCGCCAATCCGGTAGTTCTCTGATTGTTTTACTTGTTCATAATGTTGAATGAATAATCCAAGTCTGTGACCTCGAGCGCCAACCAAACACAACTTTGTCAAAAATCGAAAAAACCGCGAAAATTTAATTTTTTTTTTAGATTTTGGTAATTACGTTTAACCTTAATGGACTAGTTTTTGATAGCACCTTCTCAGGACGTTTTTAAGTGTACTAGATTTTCTACAATATGAAATAATAGTATTGTCTCTGTAGACCTAATAGTTTCCGAGACAAAGCTTTTCAAGTCATAATTTTTTCGAACTTCGCAATTTTGGTGAGGTGACTTGCTGATAATCCTCACTGCGATCGGCGCCGCTCTTCCAAGAGGGCTAATATAACTTAATTTATTGATTTTGAATAACTCAATTTACTAACTAACAAACCTATTAATTTTATATTATTCGTAGCTTAGCTTATCATTAAACATCATCGTTCACTCTTCTCATTTTCTTTTTTATCATCCCATAACGTAGAGAGCTTCGATAGCATAACAGGGGTTACGAAGAATCAAGTTCAGAATGACAGAATATTTCAAAAATAACTGGCCAAGAGCATGTCGGACCATGCTCAGTGTAGGGTTCCATAGCCGTAACTATAAGGTAAAAAATACGATGTAAAAAATGTACAACAACAAAAGAGCGTATCTTCATAGCAATTACGTCCTTTTGTTGAGAAGCGCAATTTATCGGCAATAACTCAAAAACGGTTAATCCGATCTTGTTGAAAATAATTTTCGTTGAAAGTATTAATTGAGCGTTATCTTTGTAATTTTTTTTATATTTTTCGGACATACGGTTTAGAAGATAGAGGGGGGGGGGACACAATTTTCACAACTTTCGGAGCGATTATTTCCAAAGGTATTCACTTAATCACAAACATTACTTAAGAACCTTAAAATGTTTTCAAAAGAGCTGTCGAACTATGTACCACACGTTGACATTTTGTGAAAAAAATTTTTTTTAGCTTCTGTTACATGTATGGAGTGCCCCCCCTAGATTTTTTTATTTTTATTATTTAACTACCAAACTTAGTTGCGGCATCTACAAGACATCTATATTCCAAATTTCATCAGTATAGGTCTTGTAGTTTTTGAGTAAAATGCCTGTGACATACGGACGGACGGACGGACGGACATGACGAAACTATAAGGGTTCTTTTTTTAGCCATTTTGGCTACGGAACCCTAAAAAAATACGATGTAAAAAAGTACAACAACAAAAGAGCGTATCTTCATAGCAATTACGTCCTTTTGTTGAGAAGCGCAGTTTATCGGCAATAACTCAAAAACGGTACATTCGATCATGTTGAAAATAATTTTCGTTGAAAGTATTAATTAAGCGTTACCTTGGTGATTTTTTTCATATTTTTCGGACGCACGGTTTAGAGAATAGAGGGGGGGGGACACAATTTACACAACTTTCGGAGCGATTATTTCCAAATACATTCACTTAATCAAAAAAATTACTTAGAAACCTTATAGTGTTTTTTAAAGAGCTGTCGAACTATGTACCACACGTTGATATTTGCTGAAAAAATTTTTTTTTACATTCTTTAACATGTATGGAGTGCCCCCCCTAAAAATATTTATTTTAATTATTTATATACCAAACTAAGTAGGGGCTCATAAAACACACCTATATTCCAAATTTCATCAATATCCATCATGTAGTTTCTGAGTAAAATGCCTGTGACATACGGACAGACAGACAGACAGACAGACGGACGGACATGACGAAACTATAAGGGTTCCGTTTTTGCCATTTTGGCTACGGAACCCTAAAAATCGAAAGTCGAAAAAATTATAAACTTTGAAAGGCTTTATCTCGGAAACTATTTGGTCTACAGAGACAATTCTAGTTTCATAGGTACTGTAGCAAATAAAGTCTACTTTAAAAACGTCCTGAGAAGGTAGATACTATAAAAAACTAGACATTCCCAAATTTTCACGGTTTTTTCGATTCTTGACAAAGTTACGTTCCGAGCTCGAGGCAAAGTATAAAGATGAGCAAGTAGTCCAATTTCGGCTGTTTAGGCGCCACACGTATTCATACAGACGCGCGATAGCACGTCTGTGTGAGTGCGATCCATACTGAAGTAACGAAATCATCATTAAGGGCCTCTTTGTGAACAAATTTGTACACCGCAAAAAATGTAATATACAAAAAAAAACATTATTTTTAATAACGTCTATGAAAAAATAATTAAATTTTTTGTAAAAAATACAAAAAAAATTATTATTTTTTCATTTTTTCCTTGACTTCTGGGGCGGCGAAACATATTGGCCCGGGCGCCAAATTTCAAAATACGCCCCTGCCGATATTCGTATATATGTGACGTTCCGCGGTAAAAGGTACCTTATGGATATTGTCGTATCAGACTCCGTTACTTTAGGATAGGACATCAAGCAACAATACGCAAGCGACAATATCCGTCAAATACCTTTTACTGCGGAACGTCACATATACGTATTAAATGGCAATAGGGTACTTGCCTGTAGTCAATATAAATTACTTCACGCTAGCCTTGAAATCTGCTTTCGAAAATTTGCAAAAATCAACTAAAATTCACCTATTTAACGTTTTAAACGATTTTTAAAAGACCAAAAGCTATAAATGAGGAGATGATTTGATGTTTGAGCACAATGACGTCATTATGCTTTTTCTCATAGAAACTTCATACTATCCGAGCGTTTTGACAATTCATAAAAAGTAACTGATTTGATCTGTCAGGAAAGTACCCTATTGGTGGTATTGATGGTTGACTGGTAGTGGTAGAGAATGCCTCACGACTTTAAGTCCGCCATTTGTACTTTCTTGTATTCTGCAATAAAATTGAAATAAATAAATAAATAATAATAAATAAATGCTCAAACATATCTACACTTAAATTGCGAAAAACTTCAAGTAAAGATGTGTCTAAATACGCTAACGGTCACTCTCAATCCAAGATTAACTTTTTCAAATATGTGGCTACATTAAGAAAACGTTTTAAATTAGATATGTTCTTTTATTTGCATGAAGTTATGAAAAATATATAATACATTTGCGAAAAATTACAACGAAAATGAAATGATTGAATGATTAAGAGACAAATTTGTTTATTTTTTGGCCTCATAAAAATGGAGCACTCAATTGGAACACTTATTAAGAGTCACGTTGAGTATCCTGACCACATTGTAGATGCCTGATATTTCTTAGATAATTCAAGAAAGTAGGCCATAAGTACATTTTCTGAGAATGACGCCGTTCGATTTTCTCGTTTCCAGTCAATGAATTGCTCATAGACGGCCAGATATTCCTCCTTCGACTTCTCTGGTAAAATAATGAATTTGACACCTTTGCTAGTATATCTCGTGGTGTAGAATTTATTTCAAAATCGTCTGAATCGCTCATTTTTCACAAAAGTGTTATCAAACTAATGCGTGATAATTAATAATTACAAAATTACAATCATGAATGAAAATGGCGGGAATAAAACAAAATGTGTTACTTTTAATTGCGAACTTTTTCCAACGTGGCAGCGTTTGTCACCATTCAGCCAAATAAAAATAAACTATTTTGGGAACAGACAAACGTTCTAAGATAATTTAACTGCATTTAAAAATGGAAAAAAGCAATAAATATTTAAATACTTAATAGCTCATTAATTTCCAAGTAAAATGTAATCTTTAGTGCCGGAAAGCTAGTTGTCATTTATAAAACTCGAACAGCCTGCACCATATTATCTTATCTGTGACAATTTTTATTTTTTGGGTCTCGCATAATACTAGTATTATGCGAGACCGCTGACTAAACTACTCATTGGTAATACTCAAGAAGCATACTTTTTAAAATATTTTAATATTAGATAACAGTTTAATTGTTTATAATAAAAACAATCAAACGTTATATATGTGGATTTAATATTTTAAACGTATCAAATGTATACTTTCATTCAATGTCCACTGACGTAATAAAAACAAAGAACGTATTTGACCATTAGTTGGATGTATGTATTTGAACAACAGTAAATTAAAAAAAATGGGAAATAAAAAGCACTAGTTCGCAAAATCGAACTTTGCGCACGATATACAGCTACAAAAAGTACCACTTTTTGAGCAAGTGTATTAAAAAATATATCTCTGCCGGTAGTAGATATTAATCCACTCTTCTTCTATGATCGAATCTTTCGGAAATCTGAAAGGGTTAATTTTGTATTTAAAGTGCACTGAGTTATCAATTCATAGCTTACCAATATCGATAAGAAATATCGACTTCGCCACATCTCTAGTTGAGGAGTTTAACCGACGTCCACTTGACAGAAAATGTTCTTGTCAGTTAAATTAACAGCGTGATTAAGTTTGGGTACAATTTTAATTTATTTTTTTGTTCGGTAAATTAAGTCCAAAAAATTATATGAAAAGTTTTTTAATTTTAGTTAATGTTAATTATTATAACGTAAAGTATCTTCACTTAAAATATCGGTAGCTAATTTGTTAGCATACCCCATATATAGATACTAAAAACTAATTAAAAACAGTTTTTTTAAAACCAGTTAGAAACAGTTTTTTTCTTACTTATCTGATTGAAGTCACCCAAAACTTGCTTGGCAGTTTAATCATCTTCATCTACAAGGGCAGAGGTTTTCAGGTAGGAATCCAAATGTAGATTAATAGTTAATTAACTCCTCCCTGGTGATACTGCGTTTAAAATTCATGAACTCTATCTTTGTAACCTCAAGATTGCCAGAAATACCTACTGTAGGGCACGAATTAGCAAAGTGATAACTTAAGTTTCGTTTACCTAACTACTTACCTACTTTCATCGAAAAAAAATATGCCTATCAAAAGTATTTTAAGGACTCGCTTTTACTCTTACAACTTGGAAAATAGAATAGAATTTCTAATCAAAGCAGGATACGGTATAATTGTTATAAAAATAATAATTATTAAAATTATACAAGCAACGTTTTTTTAGGGTTCCATACCGCAAAAGGAAAAAAACGAAACCCTTATAAGATCACTGTGTTGTCCGTCTGTCTGTCTGTCAAGACGTTCTATCTCGGGAACGCGTGAAGGTATCAAATTGAAAATTAAAACCAAATACTCAGGTCTACGGTCTCTTGAAGCTGTGAAAAAATCAAACTTCTAAGTTAACGTAAAAAAAGATATGGCAAAAACGTCTATTTCGATTTTCGACACTCTCAAGAAAACCAAAATTTGTAGGGTACTTTCCGTTGACCTAGAACTATGAAATTTGGCAAGTAATACCGTCTTATATTACTATAGGGAAAATCTAAAGACCATACTATACCTTTGTAATTAAATCATAAAAATATAGTATTTATTTAAAATATTCATATGGAACTCCCGGTGGGCGAGTTCGAGTCGCACGTTACTTTACTGTAAAAATTAATCGAAACTGGTTATCATTGATTGTACCAAACTGATTGTTGCACGTAGCAAACCGTCTATAGAACTGAATTCCCACGGGATTCCCGATACAAATAAAGAAAGAGTACCTAAGCCAAATCTGTTTTAATTTACGAAAGCTACACTAACACCTCGCAATTCATAAGCACCAGTACTGGTGGTCCACCAGATAAATCGATGAATAATTCTACACAATTATACTTATTTAAATATTACAAAAAACCTACAGGAAATCCTCGCGCAAATAGCTTTCTCGTGCAAAAGTTCTGTTTGCCATAACATGCCATGGTTCCCACGTTGGAATGTTATGGCAAACAGAGGGGCATAAATTTACGCTGGGTTAGGGTTGTAAAAAAACGGTTTTTTTTCTGACTTGAAAAAAAACATGAAAAAAAACCGTGAAAAAAAACCGTTTTTTTTCTGGAGTACGTTTTTTTTCAAAAGTATGAAAACTCAAAATTTGTAAGGCAGTTAATACTTTTATACGGTTGTTTTACTTGTTTTAGACTATATGTTAACCATTAAACCAATTTAATTTAACAACTTTGATTAATAACAACATAAATGAAATCTGTAGTGGTAGTTATCGCAATTTACTGTTGACAACACCAACGCCTCTCGTCGCCGCATCGGGGAATTCAGGGATTCCCCAAAAATTGTTTGTATACTGAAAGTTTATCGAATTAAAATGTTCGCACGTTGTTGTTTAGTTAAATAAATCACGAAAAACCGTTATTGTGGCATATTTTTGTTCATCTGAAAAAAAACCTAATTTAGAAAAAAAACCATGGTGCCAGGTTTTTTTTCATGTTTTTTTTTCATAAATTTGAAAAAAAACATTTGGTTTTTTTTTCTATTTGCAACCCTACGC
Source organism: Eudemis profundana (assembly GCA_947034925.1). Classification (NCBI taxonomy): domain Eukaryota; kingdom Metazoa; phylum Arthropoda; class Insecta; order Lepidoptera; family Tortricidae; genus Eudemis; species Eudemis profundana. The sequence goes on along the minus strand of OX344796.1, from coordinate 25,800,158 downwards.
TGGGTGCCCACGAACCCAGCGTAAATTTATAATATATCGTTTTTTAAATACATATTTTAATGTTATTATTTAAGTTTGAATTTAAATGTCCTGCTCCTAGTTTACGTATACATAAATACATTTGAACAGTTTTTGTATGCTCCTTAATAAACATTCTCCTAAACCCTACAAATGCAGAACCTATCAAATGTAAGTACTAAACAGGCGTGATATTTTGGGGGACGTTCACTAGGACATCTTTACGTCATTCTTGACGACACGTTTAACCTGGTGGGAGTGACTCCGCCTGCAAGATAAGAGCCCACAATTAAAATAAGCTATTTGACAACAATCAAAATAAATGAATTAACGCTAATCATCAAATTATATTTCTAAAACTGCTCGAATAAAATTAGTCACACTCATTTTCGTGCCACCAATGATTTTAAAATGACAAAAACTAAAACTAAAAATAAGGTAGCTTATTGAGCATGTCATCACAAGTCGGTATTACATAATAATAATAATAACTATACTAAATGAATACTTTCTGAGCGTTTTAACACTTCATAAAAAGAAGCTGATTTGATAACGTCATCAAATAGTCTATTCTGGTAATGGCAAGTATTTGCGTTTCGAACATGGAACATGGGGGCTTATTTTTGAATTTTGGATGGTTTCTATTTATTAAGTACTAGTGAACACGCTCGTGACATCTTTCGCGGAGGTCAAATAAGAGAAATGTATTTTTTTTTGCTTAGGCGGATAAAAAGTAGTCTGTGTGTTAACCGGGGTCATAATCTACCTAGTATACCAAATTTCATGAAAGTCGGCCGGGTAGTTTTTACGTGATGCGTTAACGAACAACTAGGAGACAAAACAGAAGATATAAACAGACAAACGACAAACATATAAAAGTTTCCAACACTATTTATTTACGTTTCATTACTTATTTCTAACACTTTTTTGTAAAAAAAACTTTTATGAACAAAAACAGTCTTTACACGATTTTATTGTATGTATATGTCACCGTAAAATTGCGAACACCGTCAGTTTTGGTTTATAATCTAACTCGTCAGATTATAAACTGTCGATAAATTGTAAACTGTACCAACCATACTGCTTACAATATTAGGTAAGTATTATATTTCGGTAGTTTATAATCTATCCATCAGAATCCGTCAAATTGTGAACGCCTTGCACTTACCAACAAGAGTTTACAATCTGTCGGATTTCATCACCCGTAAAATTGTAAACTGACCCTGATTGGTCGGTTTTGGCGGTAGGTCGTTCTACATCCATACAGCTTGGAAACAAATAGAGGAGATAAATAAAAGAAACCCCAAATCCGTGTAATATGTGTACTTTCATATATGTTTAATGCTGATTGACAGCCCGATTAAATAAACTATCGGCCGATAAAAAGTCTGTAGTATGTCTAACAGTTATTTATCACTGAATGCTTCACTGATTTCGTAAAATTTTTCATCACTCACTATAATTTGGGTTTATTTTGGATAGCTATACTATTAAACGCATTACTTTAAAAATTAAAACAAGTCAAGGGATCTATATCGGGATCCCTAATTTTTTTTAACCTATTTTTGCATTCCCTAATACTGTTTGTCATAATGATCATTTGTCCTAACACTCACATGCCCTAATATTTGATTCCCTCACATCATATTGATGAAATTTTTGTGCCCTAATATTTATTTTACCTAATGTCATTTGCCATATTGATTATTTATGCTAATGACATTTTGCCTAATAGTCATTTATCATAATTACTAATAAACCCTAAAGATCACACGTCCTAATCGTCATTTGTCCTAACTTTATATGGGCTAATGTAGTTTATCCTATTATTGTATAACCTAACATTATTTGTCCTCGCGATTTTTTTCCCTAATTGTGATTACCCAAATATTATATGTTCCAACCAATAACCCTACCCTAACCAAACTAACATAACCTTACCTTTTTTTTTCACCCGGAGCAATGCATGAAACTGCATACCACCATGTAACCTAAGGCCATCGGGGGTGACAGCCAGATGTTACGCATTGGTTATGTGGGGCTCTCCGCTCCAGAAGGGATTGGCCTACCCATTAAAACTCTGGGATGCTTCCAACCTGTGCCTTCATGGTGATGGTCTGGGATCCGATGGCACCACGCCATCACCGGCACCTCCGCCCTAGGGCTAACCCTCTACGAAAACGGCACACTGTAGGCAAACCTAACCTACTTTTCTGGTAACAGTTTGGTTTTATGAGGATCGCAGTTCAAACCTAACCTAACCTACTTTTCTGGTAGCAGTTCGGTTTTGTGAGGATGGTAGTTCAAACTTAACTTAACCTATTTTTCTGGTAGCCGTTCGGTTTTGTGAGGATCGCAGTTCTAACCTAACCTACTTTTCTGGTAGCAGTTCAGTTTTGTAAGGATCACAGTTCAAACCTAACCTAACCTACTTTTCCGGTAGCAGTTCAGTTTTGTGAAGATCACAGAGTTCAAACCTAACCTAACCTGCTTTTCTGGTAGCAGTTCGGTTTTGTGAGGATCGCAGTTCAAACCCAACCTAACCTACTTTTCTGCTAGCAGTTCGGTTTTGTGAGGATCGCAGTTCAAACCCAACCTAACCTATTTTTCTGGTAGCAGTTCGGTTTTGTGAGGATCACAGTTCAAATCTAACCTAACATACTTATCTATCTAACCTAACATAATAACCGAATTTGCAATTTTATATGAACTTTGGCGCACCCAAAAAAAAATATCACCACTATCAATGTGTCGAAATGTTAAAATTAATTATATTTTTTGTCAATATCTATTTCCACAAATAAACAACGATTTCTTGAATAAAATATTACACGTATTTACATAATCTTATTTATACCCTTAATATTAAGAGTTCTTCAATAAATAGCCATATACAAAATGCGCCTTGATAACTTTAGCAAAATTATCTTTAATTTAGGGATACCATGTATGGTAAAAATCCATCAGATAAATGGGTTTTAGGACAATCACAACATTCCCGAAGAAAATTGATCATCCCAATAAGTATTACCGCCTGTTGCTTACCATTAATGCTGTTTTAGATTAAAGTTTTGTAATCTTTTGTTTTGGTGCACAATAAAGAATATTGTATTGTATTGTAGGACAACACAGTTACTGCAAGTAATATGAGGACAAACTTTATTAAGGATAGCGAGGAATATGCAAAATAACATAAGGGATATTGATAGTTATGGCAAATATATTTCGGACAATTTAGATTTAGGGCAATAATAACATTATTGAAAGTAAAAATTATGACAACTTATCATTAGTCCAAATACCCATTAGGACAAAACAGCTAGCCCAAGTTATTTTAGGACAAACGATGTTAGGGATCGCGAGGAATATGCAAAATAACATTAGGAATATTAATAGTTATGGCAAAAAAGCTTCGGACAACAGAGTATTATGGCAAAAATAACATTATGGAAAAACCTTATTATGACAACTGATCATTAGGCCAAATACCCATTAGGACAAAACAGTTAGGGCAAGTGATTTTAGGACAAACGATGTTAGGGATCTCGAGGGACACCCCAAGTCAAGATGTAGAAATCATAAAATCACTATGCACTTTATTTACGTTTGGCCGTCGATGACTTACGAATGACAATTTACTAACCAAAGATGGCGAAGCGGGGCACATCATTCAAGCAATCAGCGAGCAAGATTTGCAATTTGACGGTTTCCGATAGATTATAAACTACCGAAAATTAATGCGTTATATTGTAAGCAATATGGTACAGTTTACATTTTTTCGACAGTTTATAATCTGACGAGATAGATTATAAACTGTGTTCGTAATTTTACGGTGACATATAGATTGGTTTCAAATAAGCTGTATATGAGCAACGAGTATCCATAGTACCTATTAGTGCTTCTTAGTATGTATGTACGTAAGCATTTTATGGTACAAGATAACTACAAAATAAAATAACTGACCTTCAAATAACCTATTTCGATTAGAAATGGACGAGTGTCTATTGGACAATACCTAAATCGCTATATGTATGCCTATAGGTAATATCTGCTGATTGAAGAGTTTCATCGATTTCTCCAAGATCGTTGATTTGGTTGCAAAGAGAACACTGTTGAGGTGTTCTCATTGCAAGACGAAAGACCCTTTCAAACAAAAAAATAAATTTCCAAATTGGTCAAGCCATCTTCGTTTAATCGCGTAATAAACACATAAATTGACATCAGTTTTTCCCAATTTTTTTGGGCTTATACTGGTGCTAGCTCTAAGAGCTGTCAGAACAATCGGACTTCGTGGCGGTAGGTATGCCTCAGCAAAAACCTCAGCACCATGGGTGTAAAACAGTCGCGTGCACGGGCACTCCTAGTCTATGTATGGTTGCAGTATTATCCTGTCAGTTGTTATCCTAACTAAAAGGCAAGTGAAGTCGAGGGGAAACAATATTTGTGTGGGTTATCGCGGTAGCCAACCCCGCCGGCGGATGTTTCTGTTTCATTGATATCTAGTCTAGTGCAACTATTGGATAAAACATGTCGTACTGAGTACTGTGCCCTATCCCACAAAACATTACAAGTGTACAATTCGACAAATTTGTTAAATTGTAAACAAAAAAATGTACCACAATAATTACAAATATGTATTCGTTACAAGTTTACAGTATACAAATATGTCACTTTTTTGTACCTAAGCGTATCACAAAAAATAAAGGTATGTCACGACAGCTACATAATTGTAGGATTGTTGATTTGTAAATATACAAGCGAAAACTTGTAATGTTACAACTAGAAATATGTAACAATTTATTCAGCTTCTTTGATGTTGAAGGTACTTTCACTTTATATGCAATATGCAAGAATTACATTAATTGTAATTATATAGTGATCCCAACCATCTTAAAACAGTCAGTAACTGTTGTTTAGGATCAAGAGCGTGACTTCTTCGTGTTGGATGTCTAAGGTTTCCACCAATAGTGTGTAGTAGATATTCGACGGTAGATTTACTCACTCTGAACCTCTGATTAAATGTAAAATCCGTTATGCTCAGAGTTAAATTTATACGTTCACTATATGTCCTAGGACGTCTTACAATTAATTCTTCTTCGCTATCACTGCTACTTGAACTAAACATTTCGTAGTACAAAGGGTTGGAATCGCTAAATATGATAAAATATACTGCAATTGCTAGTATTCGTCTATACGGTGCTATTATTAGCAAGAGGGTATGACACACGTTTAGAGAATTGTTAACTAGTAGGTACAATTCTACATAATATGTTCAATTATTACTACAATTTCATGTAGCACAAAACAGTTGTCAGCTACAAATTTGTACGATTTCCGGAAAATATATGTATCGTGTGTAAAGTTTTGTGATACAATAAATTGTAGACGGATCTATATCGGGATCCCTAAATTTTTTTAACCTATTTTTGCATTCCCTAATACTGTTTGTCATAATGATCATTTGTCCTAACACTCACATGCCCTAATATTTGATTCCCTCACATCATATTGATGAAATTTTTGTGCCCTAATTTTTTTTTCCCTAATGCCATTTGTCATATCGATTATTTATGCTAATGCCTTTTTGCCGAATTGTCATTTATTATAATTACTAATAAACCCTAAAGATCACACGTCCTAATCGTCATTTTCCCTAACTTAATATGGGCTAATGTGGTTTATCCTATCATTGTATAACCTAACATTATTTGTCCTCATGATTCTTTTCCCTAATTGTAATTGCCCGAATTTTATTTGTCCTCATGATTTGATTGATTTTTGATGACTAGGGTGATAATACAAAGAAAGCCCAAGATTGCAGAAGTTTGCGGCCCGAGCTGCAAGCGAGGGATGTAAATATGCGATCTAGGGCTTTTTTTTATTACTTCCCGTGTTGTGTACATAATTTTATGTCTACACTTGGCCACTTTATAGCCAGGTGTGGCATAAAATTATTTATATCTTTTTTGTCACTATACATTACCACAAATTAAAAAATGTTTTGTAAAATAAAATATTACACATATTTACATAATTTTATTTGAAGCCTTAATATACAACATACCTACCCTAACCTACTTTTCTGGTAGCAGTTCGTTTGTGTTGGGGGACGCAGTTCAAACCTAACCTAACCTACTTTACTGGTAGCAGTTCGTTTTTGTTGGGGGACGCAGTTCAAACCTAACCTAACCTACTTTTCTGGTAGCAGTTCGTTTTTGTTGGGGGACGCAGTTCAAACCTAACCTAACCTACTTTTTTTACCTAATTGAACCTTTGTTTTGAGTTTTTCTTTCATGCGGGGGGCTTCGCCCCCCGAGCCCCCCTTGTGGGGGGCTCCGCCCCCCCGTCCCCCCTTTGTCCTTCTGCCTTTGTAAGTTTTTAACATATTATACATGTATAATATGTTATTTTGCATATTCTTCGTTATCCCTATCATCGTTTGTCCATATTACAATCTTAGGACAAACGATGATAGGGATAACGAAGAATATGCAAAATAACATTAGGGATATTAATAATTATGACAAAAATGCATCGGACAAAAGAGTATTATGGCAAAAATAGCATTATGGATAAAACTTACTATACCAAATGATCGATAGGCCAAATACCCATTAGGACAAAACAGTTAGCCCAAGTTATTTTAGGACAAACGATGCTAGGGATCGCGAGGAATATGCAAAATAACACTAGGGATATTAATAGTTATGGCAAAAAAGGATCGGACAAGAGAGTATTATGGCAACAATAACATTATGGAAAAACCATATTATGACAACTGATCGTTAGGACAACTACCCGTTAGGACAAAACAGTTACGGCAAGTGACTTTAGGACAAACGACATTAGGGATCTCGAGGGACACCCATTGTAGACTTGTCGATACAATTTACATATTTGTAAGAATTTTCCACTACAAATTTGTTGTTGACTATTTTGTGGTACGCACGCTTGTAATATTTATTACAAACTTGTAACTTGACACTTGTAAAATTGTAATGGGCTAGAACAAAAAAAACTGTTTAGTCCGTCAGTTAGATTTTAAAAAAATATTGTACACGTATTTTTTCTTTTGTTTGACAAACAAAAAATAACGAGGATAGAGTGCTTAGAAGTTTCGAGTGACGTCACGCCTAGGTACAATTTTCACCTAGGAGTGACGTCACAAGCCCCCACTCCAGAAGTTTGATGATCTATAACTTTGTCGATTTTTAATATTTTGATAAACCAAAAAATACGTGTCCCATATTTTTGCATAATCTAACTGACGGACTGAATAGAATTATATAGTTTTGACCCAGTTGTCATCCCCATTGTACGTTTTATGGGATAGGGTACTGGTTTTATAGGTAACGTTAGAATTGTGATGTTTAATATGTACCTAATTATTAATATAGTTATTTGGCCACAGATGACCGTGAAAGTGCTTAAGGATCGCACAGTAAAAAAGTATAAGATGGCTGATGATTTTCTGTCCATGATCTGGTTCAGGATCCAATACACCACTCGGGACATGAGCAGTGCATTTCATTTGTTCAATGCCTATAATTTCGAAGAGTTCCCTCCATTTCTCCAAGATCCTGATTTGGTTGCAATGGATCTCGGTTAAATGTATACCTACCCGTATAAACAAAAAAATATTTTTCATCACACTTGCTCGAAAATGGTGTTGTTACACGTAGGTTTTGCGGGCCGTAAATGACCTATTACGCCCTCCAAGGGCGTAGTGGTTTTTTTTTTTTAATTTGAATACGTTGGTTCTGTTTTACTCTTATTTGTCATCTTCAAAGGAAACGCCAACTTACTTTTTTAACTTTTATCACTGAAATATTTATTTAAAGAGAACTGTTATTGCAAATACATGTAAACACATATTTCTGTAACATGAATTAAATGTTTAAATAGTGTATTTCAGTATTTTGCAAGTATAAAATCAACCGTTTTATATATGTCACTAATGTCACTTTCTGTTTTACAATTTTATTTAAGTTAAGTAAGGTTATTTTAATAAAATTTCCTCACAAATAGTGTGCTGAAAAACATTGTGTGTGCCACGGGCGGTAAAGGAATTACAAACTCGTGTTATTAAAGCCATCGGCTTCGCCTCGGCCTTGTAACAAACACCCGTTTGTAATTCGTCACTTACCGCCCTTGATACACAATGTACTATTTCCAAATCGGTTCAGCCGTCTTCGAGCAATCGCGTGACAAAAAAACATGCAAGTTTAGGACAAAGTCGATTTGTGTATGATTGTCCCTTATTATTTATTTACAATTTATTTATTGTCTTGGTTTGCGAAGCCTTGCAGCCGTGTGTACGGTATGTTATCTTTGATAACGTCGGGAACTCTGCTGTTTTAGGTGATACTTTATCTCACTTTGTAAAAGTTTCTCAGCCAACAAGATTAAATGCAAAGTTTAAATGAATTCTAAGATCGCGAACATTTTTGGTAGGTATTAAAATAAATCTCGAAATGAGAAACTCTTCCAGATAACTGTGGCTGTCTGATGTTTTTAATAAAACTTTGTTAATACGAACTCGTGATGCGCAATTTATGTTTTTTAAGATTGTTACGTTCGGGAGCAAGGACGAGTGAAACAAATGCTGCTTGAATACGTACTGACATTTATTCGCCATGACACCTACTTTTAACCCCAGTGGACGCAGCCACTATATACCTATACATAACATCTCTCCCCGTTTAAATCGGGAACGAGGTTCTTATTCTAGCAAATTCCTTATGCTAAGTTAAACTAATTCATACAATAAAAAGGCTTATAATTTACTTTTGGGATCGGACGTAACAACAACCCAGATAATCCACTTCTGGGTGGCCCCGTTCGTTGTAACTCATCATCATTTTCGGAGGCTTCATGGAATTGCTCATTTCCGGGTTGTATGCCCCCCATGGATGGAGCTCGAGCGGTCTGGGTGGACTGCCTTGAAACGTGTTCTTCTTCTCCCTCCTGAGCTCGTGGTCGCGAGCTACTTTGCTCGCTAGCGTACGCCGTGGTCGGTTGACCGATATCAATGCTATCGGTGGCGCAGGATACGTCCGGTACATCTACATCTTGATTTCTAGGATGTAGGTATTGGTTGGCGTCCACCTTTTTGCACGGTATAAGCTGGTTTACATGTTTTTTAAGTTGAATTTGTGTTACATGATCCTTAACTAAGTATATTGTTTTCCCTATTTGTTTTTGCACAATACCCCTGTTCCAGGTAAAATGTTTGTTAACATCATGTTTTTTATACAGTACATTGTCGCCTGGTCGAAAACAGGGTCGGTTTACTCCACCGAAAGCTTTACTCTGCAAACACTGATTACGCTCAACTACTTTAGTGAGAGAGTGGGATGAGGACGGCGTTGATGGCGCCTTTAACAAGTCCCAGCGCGAACGAAGTTTATGACCAAATACGAGCTGGGCAGGAGAAGTCCCCGTAGTTACATGTATTGAATTTCTGTAATCGAATAGGTACTTAAACAGGTTTTCGTCGGTAATTCTCTGATTACTACTAACCATTAAACAGGACCTAATGCCTTTTTTTACAACTTTAACGTAGGACTCCGCCTGTCCATTACTGGCCGCATGATAAGCGGGAGACGTCACGTGCGAAATTCCATTTGCTAAACAAAACATACGAAACTCTTCAGACAAAAAGCATGTGGCATTATCACTAACTAAGGTGTGAACTAAGCCGAACCTTGACATAAATTCATATAATTTTGATATGACTGTAGTCGAAGAAGTAGAACTCACCCTGTACACTTCGACCCATTTCGAAAACGCGTCCACTATTACTAGGTACATCTGATTATTAATTGGACCAAGGTGGTCAATGTGTACTCTATAAAATATCTGCGGAGGATAAGGCCACACCGCGAGCGGCGCGCGCGGCGGAGATGGCCGGAGTTGACTACATATCTCACAATTACCTATCATCGATTCTATAGCCTTATCTATACCCGGGAACCAGACCCTACTTCTAGCTTCCGCCTTGCACTTTACAATACCCAGATGCGACTTATGTAATTCTGATAGAATTCTAGGTCTTAGTTTTTCTGGTATCAATATTTTGTAACCCCGCATAACCACTCCATTTTCGTACGATAATTGATTTTTGCATAACAAGTATGGTCGAATATTTTCATCATCTACTTTCCTAGGCCATCCGTTTATAACATACTTTATAACTTTTTGAAATATCCAATCCTTTTCAGTCTCTGCGCGTAATTCTGTCAACGTAATCGGTACGCTAGCGTCAACAACAAAATTGATATACGAAGCTCGATCTTCGATAAACGCCAGCGTTCCGCCCTCAGTATGACACGCGCCTACCCCGCGAACCGCATCATCGCTGTTTACGCTCGCCCGGGATAGGTAATCTGCACTGTTATCTGCGCTCCGAATGTATTCGATCTTATAGTTATAGGCACTTAAAAACATTGCGTAACGTTGCAACCTATTAGCCGATATTTCTGGAATACCTCGATATGGGCCGAAAATGCTAGTTAAGGGCTTATTGTCTGTGCGAAGTATAAACGGTATAGCCCTGCCATAGAGGTATTGATGAAAACGACGCACGCCGAATATAATTGCTGTGGCTTCCCTTTGAATCTGAGAATAATTCTTCTCAGCGCTATTTAACGTACGTGATGCATAACATACCGGCCGCTCCAATCCGTCTTCTCCAACTTGCGACAAAATAGCCCCCAGGCCATTAGGGGAAGCATCAGTGGTTAAAATGACTGTGGCGTTTGCATTAAAATGCGTTAACACTTGTTCTGAGGCTAAATGTTTCTTTATCGTATTGAACGCTTCGTTATGTTCTGCAGTCCAAAGCCACTTACTACCTTTTTGTAACAAGTTATAAAGTGGACAGAGTATCGAAGACGCCCCCGGAACGAAATTCCTGTAGTAATTAACGAGTCCTAAAAATGACTGTAACTGGCTAACATCTTTCGGCACCGGTGCATTTAACATGGCACTCACTTTTGTGGGTGACTTTTTCAACCCCTCCTTATTAATGATATACCCTAGGTATTCCACCTCATCCTTAAAAAACTCACATTTAGTCTTTTGAAGCGTCAAACCAGCGTCCTGCAGCCGCCCTAGTACTGCATGTAATCTATCTAAATGTTCAGATTTGCTACTCCCAGTCACCAAAACATCATCCAACATACAAAGCACCCCTTCCATGCCAGCTAACACCCCCTCCATGACACGCTGAAATATAGATGGCGCACTAGCCATTCCGTACACAAGTCGCGTGTACATGAAGAGCCCTTTATGTGTGTTTATGCATGTGATGTGTTGCGACTCGTCATCCAAAACACATTGCGCGTACGCTTGAGAAAGATCTAATTTAGAGAATTGTTGTCCGCCATGTAACTTTGTAAACAGTTCATGTGCGGTGGGTAAGGGATATTGCTCCACAATTAACTGTTTATTGATGGATACCGAGTAATCAGCACAAATGCGCAACGAGTTATCTCGTTTTAATACTGGGACAATGGGCGATGCGTACGTCGAATGTTCAACCGGTTTCAATATACCTATGCGCACGAGTCGGTCTAACTCCTTATCAATTTTTTCGCGCAATGCAAACGCCACCGGCCGTGCTTTAAAAAAAATGGGTTTAGAATCTTTAACTAAATTAAGTTTCACCTTGTACTTATTAAAGGTTCCTAATTCGTCAGAGAAAACAGTAGGGTATTTGACTTGCAGCTGTTCTATAATATTTGGCGATTGTTCACAAAAATTGATGGGTTTCATTTCCAGCTTATATAGCGATATAAAATCCCTACCTAGTAACGGGACGGCGCCGCCTCGAATTACGTATACATTTAATGTATTAGTTTTGCATGCATACGTGAAAGGCAGCTGTGCAATACCTACACATTGTATACTATCACCGGTATACGTTAATAATTGCTTAGTACATGTAGATAATGCCACATCTTTGAAATATTTTAAATACGTTTGCTCAGAAACCGCCGTGACAGCTGACCCGCTATCAACTTGGAACTTCATTTGTACACCGCGAACGTCAACCAACTCAGTCATAGGCTCGCCTGTTAATGAGCGAATATTATAACACTCACCATCATCGCCGTACTCATCCGAACATTCCTCTCCAACGTAATTTATCTTTTTGCACATTCGACGCAGATGACCTTTAACGTGACACTTTTTGCACTTATAGTTGGCAAAACGACACTTTTCTGCCGTATGATTGTTAAAACCACAAACGGAACACAACACTTTAACACTTTGTCGATTTTGACGCGACGCATTGCCGCGGTCCACCGACGCGATCTTGAACAGCTGCCCCGCCTGCGGGCCCCGGGCAGCGCCTGCAGTAGCCCCTGCGCGCGCGCACCGCACACTTTCCGCTAGTTCTACCGCCTTTGCCAGCGTTAAGTCAGATGGGTTCTGAGCGAACAATTTTTCTCGCTCCGCTCCTGGAAGCATCCCCATTACGAAATGGTCTCTTAATGCCTCTTCCACGTTTAGAAACCCACATTGCGCCGTTAAGCCACGGAGTCTTGCCGCCCATTGAGGGTAGCTTTCTTGCTCATATTGCACCGCCGAATAAAATTTATATCTCTCATTAAATCCGCAAGTTTTTGGCGTAAAATGAGTATCCAATAACCTACAAATATCTTCGAACGGCACAGTTTGAATATCTTTGGGCAATGCCAAGTCTGCCGCGAGCTTGAATGTGGTATCGCTGAGTGCGCTCAGCAAGATCGCTCGTCTTTTGACCCCCGACACATCCTTTTCGTTGTTAATGTCGTTGGCGATAAACCACTGTTTTAAACGCGTTTTATACACTTGCCACGTTTGGGAATTATGGTCAAAAGTGGTTAATACACCAATTTGAGACATATTTGTCACAAAACTATCACTTTTACTACACACGCGGGTAGATCGTCGCCACTGTTACGTTCGGGAGCAAGGACGAGTGAAACAAATGCTGCTTGAATACGTACTGACATTTATTCGCCATGACACCTACTTTTAACCCCAGTGGACGCAGCCACTATATACCTATACATAACAAAGATTCATTCCAATTGAGGTAAGATTTACAACCTTTTTGATCATTTTGCGTGCTTACATAACTTAGAATTACACCAAGAGTTTAAGAACTTAGAGGCAATACAAAAGCAAACTACCGCCAATCAAATTAACTACAATGGTCATATGTAGAGTCGAGGACGCAAATATATTTTACACTTTTCGAATATTTATAGTCGTCCAATGAAGTACCTAAGGTCGAAAAGTGTAAATATATTTGTGCCGTCGATTGTACAAAGAAACTAAAAAAAACCTAAATATCAGAAAGACTAAGAACACAATACAAAACAAATATACTTTATTGAACACCATAAAAAAACCACATCACAAAAGGTGGATAGCCAACATAGGTAATTACCAATTTAAAGCGATAGACAACAGGCAACTCAACAATGTTAAATACTTCAAATTCTATTGAACACTGGATGCCTAAGGGGGCATTCACGCACATGATGAGGCCTTTAAATTTGGCTCTGTTACTCAACGTACCGGAATACAATCTAATATATTTCTGGTCGACGCCACAAATGAATAAGGGGTCGATACTTTATAGGCCATCTTCTTTGTACTCCATCGGTTAAACAGTATCATATTACCTTGCTCCCCAGATATAAACATTGATTGAAATTCCACAAATCTATCGAATTACAACCAGTAACCTTTTCAATTTGAAATAGATTTAAATGAAAATCAATTATTTTACACTGTTTTCTCCACAATTAGCACTCCGACGGTTTTTATTCTCGTCTAACGGTCTAACTCATTCTGATTATTAACCGAGTAATGATTTTTTCATAAACTTCGACCTCGCGCCGCGCGTCAACTGCATCTAGTATATTTAAATACCTAATTAACCCATATCGTTCTACCCTTTTAATGCTGAAAGGTCTCCGAAAAAGTCCAGAGCAAGTAATAATTTATTCACATTGAAGTTAAAAATATAGGTGCCAAAATTTTACACGCCTTTCCCAACGCGACCGTAAACCGCAAAAGTTGGTTCTGTGTTATAAAAAGTTAATACTTGGCGCAGAGCAGACAGTGTAGGGTAGGATTCCGCATTACTTGCTACATTATAAACAAGCCTGTCTGTGACAGCCCTTCCTTTATGACCCCCTCTCGCGGCCAGCATGCATAATTAAATCTCTGCGGTCAAATTAGCAATTTGGACCCTCGACAATAGGATATAATTATAGTTCAGGCCCCGAGGACGATTTCCGTGTAAAAAAATCTTTCATTAGAGCATTTAATTAATCCGATTCTCTGCACGGAAGTTTATACAACAGTTACATTATGTAACTGTTGCATAAACCTTGTGCATAAACCGTGAGACCTTAAAACACGAGTACAGCGAAGCGAATTTCGTGAAAGGATCACACGGGTGCTTTAAGGTCTATACTCGTAATTATGTACAGTTGAATACATTATTTTGTCTACACACATATTATAAAGTACCTTAAGATAGGTTTGGAAGCCGAAGGCGAATGATCTGCATTACAACCAATTTTACTACTTATAACAAGTTTCTTGTCAAACATACCTCTGTGACGAATGTTTTCTTTTTAAATCATAGACAAACGAATAAAAGTCCTTATTTATATTTAAAAACATACCGACGTTTCATATCGACAAGATTATAATTCCTATGGATACTAGAATAGAGATGCCATTTAAATAGTTTTGGTTTTGACAGCTGTTTCAAATTTGAAAGACATTTATTGCATTACAATATAATGATACTGTAAGAACATTAAAGCCTCATTTAGATGGAGCAAAAACTCGTATGCGAGTTTAATTTAATTGCGGCGTTTGATCGATCGATTGAACTCATCGTACCTAGCTAGCCCGCAATGTAATAAACATATATTGTCATAACTTCATTGTAAAAACTTATGTATCATATATTGTAATGTAAAAGTAAAAGCGTGCGTCGAAATGTGCTAAATAGTAATGGCGCTACTATTGCAGATGGTTAAAATTTTGTATACCTACTGCCACTTTATTAAATACCTAACCTGAATAGTACATTACACAACTAGGGTGGTAATACAAAGAAAGGCCGAGATCGCAGAAGTTTGCGGCCCGAGCTGCAAGCGAGGGACGTAAATATGCGATCGAGGGCTTTCTTTACTACCTCCCGTGTTGTGTACATCATTTTATGTCTACACTTGGCCTGAAAGCGGCTTTTTCCGTACGCGCAGCATGCGGAAAAAGCCACTTTATGGCCAGGTGTAGCATAAAATATTTTTTCTACTCCTGTACTGTTATCTGTCTTTTACTTGGTCAATAAGAACATACATAATATGAGTTCATAGAAGTCTATACTCTATTCCCCATAACAGCACTAGTGTCGTTATCGTCACTTTACGCTAGCAGCCACATACTTCTAAATCTAGGTTAAACTTAGGTCAAGGATTAAGCGCTCAATTTTAACTTTGCGGTAAAAATGCACAACTACCAACTTAACAAACAATTAAATTCCTACGGCTTTTAAGAAAAACAAAACTTTCCGAACTAAATTCATTGATGCCAGCATAAAAAAAAGTATTCTTAATATAGACACGTCACGTCAGTCAGTAATTAAAAAAAAAGTTTACCATAGACACATACTGTCAGTCATACGTCACATTTGCCTTATTTGCAGGTTATGCTTTTAATTTTGTATTTTATAATAAAAAACTTGGTCGTAGAAAAAGTATTGTATGCAACGTTGTATAATTAAGTCAAAAAACGCTCATTGCGTCTCTATTGCGGCTCGTATCGCAACTCACGCAATTCGCATTTTTTGAACCCACTTATACAACTGTTGCATAAAATACTAATTATGAATAAATGAGTATGAGTACCTACTTTAGTCACCAAAAATATTAAATGTACCCCATGTCAGCGCACGTCACTTCGTCTACAACTGCTAAAAAAGTGCTAAATTCATTTCATACTCTCCTGTCCCTTTAGTGCTTTTAGCTGGACACTTTTTATTAATATTTGGAAGATTGTTCCCCTAACCTCTACTCTCCATAGTTACTGCTTTTATCTACTAGGTACCACAGACAAGAAGCTTGTCATAATAAAATCGATTGTTGTAATGTTGGTCAATGGCCTACGGTTTCTAAACGATTTTTGGAGAACGTATAAAGTTATGAACTAAGTGCGGCTAAAGTAGGTAATGTATGCATCTGTAAGACTTCCGTATAAAGATTCTTTGTTGAGGATAAGGACCTTAAAATAAATAGCCGGACGTAGCCTCGCTAACAAAGAACTGAAGCACCTATAAGCAATGTGTGCATGCTGTGGGTAGTAGGAAAAAACTTGTTGATGTGTGCGTGCGGCTCGTAATTACAAAACAACCGGCCCACTACGAGTACAAATGCTTTAGTTTTCTGTTGGCGAGGCTCCGTCCGGCTATTTATTTTATGGTCCTAGGTTAAAAATTATAGTTTAAAACTTAAAATATTTGTACGCAAATGAAACACACACAATAAATCATTTAAATACGGTACCTATTTCCAAATAATGCATTTTATCAAAAGTTTATTTACTTTGCGTTATTTTGTCAAGGGCCATGAACATGTATTTTAATGAATAATTCTCAAATAATGTTTCATATTATGATGTTTTTCAATTAAATAATATGTCTAGTGAACTATATCATGTCTGTGTCCTTAATTTGCCAAATGTTGTTTATAAAATGAATATATTTCAAACATTTTTTTTTATAAAACGATTGAATACCGAAAATAACCCTTGTGAGTCAAAAAGCAATTTCTTCTTCAGGGTATTATTGAGTTTAAGACATGAAAGGTTGTGTTTTATGGGTTAAAATTGCTATTATCTCCATGTACGTTTAAGAAATGCTCAGGTACTCAACGTTATAAACCGCATAGGTAGTACTTATGCTACCTACACATTCACATCCCATTGCTGTATATTCCAAAGTTTAATAGCTTGTGCTGTATTTGTTAACACTGAATGGAAGAAATATATTCTGCTTATTCATGTATAAGCTCTTAAAATTTTAAATATTTTGTTTGAAAGTTATGTTTACTTCAGTGGAAAAACTGGCACAAATTTTCTAGCTTGAAAATTTCTCTCAGTCTACTCGGAGAACTATTTCCCGTCAGTTTTTCAAAAGTTAGGAAAGTGTAGGGGATGTAGGTACCTTCGCTTCCGCCCCGATCCAATTTAATGATACATAGCAAAGGTACACACCATTTTTCATAGCGCAGTGTTTGGCTTTTTCTGATAAGCAAAAATGCTTAAACACAATTATTGATAAAAGTCCCCCCTAGAAATTTTAATACTCGTAAAGCATCGTCCTAATAGAACGCGAATGCGCGATCATCGTAAGTTCGCGCGAATTTTACTCGTACGAACGCGCGATCAAACATATTGAACTCGACCCGCGATTGTCAGTTAGGACACCTATTCGAGTTCAATATGTTTGATCGCGCGTTCGTACGAGTAAAATTCGCGCGAGCTTACGATGATCGCGCATTCGCGTTCTATTAGGACGATGCCTAACTCGTGCTCTTTGCTGCAGTTGCGATTTTATTCAAAGGGGCGATGTACTTACATCGATACAATACAAATATACGTTATTTTATTGCAATACGTAGGTACGCACCAGAAAAACACATCATAAAAGGTACAACAAAACATACTTACAACAACTGAAAACTATAGAACAGGTGGCTTTATCGCTAAAAGGCGATCATTTCCAGACAAACATTTTGTTTAGTAGAATTATCATCATGTTTATTTTGATTGCATCATATATTTTATGAATTATGATTATTATAGCTTTCTGCAATCCAAAGATGCTTTTAACAGTTGATCTAAATACTTAATTTTGCCTATATAACGAGTTTTGTCATTACCGTTTACCTATATTATTAGAATAAAATATTTCTCTGTGTTGTACCTCCCGTGTTGTGTACATCATTTTATGTTTACACTTGGCCAGAAAGTGGCTTTTTCCGTACGCGCAGCGTGCGAAAAAAGTCACTTTATGGCCAGGTGTGGCACAATAATTTTTTCTCGAACACTTTTTAACCTATTTAAACCAAATTTAGACAGAAGAAAAATCATTATATTACAGAAAAAATAAAATATAAATTATTCAAAATAGTCGCCATTGTGCTGAACCGCTCAATCGTGTGGGCCATTCGTCAATAGAGGCACGAATTCAGTTGATTAAACTTTTCTTCGACGGTGAAGATTTTTTCGTTGGTAAATAAAATCTTTTTGGGATCGTGTCTCCATAGCAACTGTTGAGCGTCATGCGAGCCTTAATTTTCTTAAACGATCGTTTAAGTAGTAGACTTTTCTTCGACTGTAGGCCCTTTAGATGGGTTATTCTTCAGAAATATGTCTGTGGTCACCTCTGGCCCTTTTTCATACTAAATGTATGGAGGCAGAGGAATAAGTCGCAGACATATTTCTGAAGCATAACCCAGATAATACCTATTATATTACCTTTAGACCATATTTCAATATCCGATTCACCGAAAAATAACACCCGAATCAATTTTTTTCTAAGTGACAACGTTTAAATTTAAAAAGTTTTTTATCAAGCCGCCCCAACTCAAAATTTATTTTTGGGCCTTTCAAGAAATCGTCTCAAAACTTAAGAACACACGAGGTAGGTATAGACGTCGAATATGTAGGCTTAACAACGCTCAATGGAAAGGTGCTCACGCGAAAGTGTTAAGATAGACAAAATGACCTACTTTCAGAGTATGTGAAATGAAAAAAAGGAGGCTGTTCAATTATTATTTGTCGTTCCAAACATCCACATTGGCACGATTTGAATTTTAGATTACGTATGAAGTAAGTCTCGATAAATGTGTGTATAGGCAAATGCAGTAGGTAGCGGAGTGGCGTGGGATTCGCTGATAAAGGTTTTAGGATGATATCCAATTTGGTGGCGTCGCAATCCTATGAGATTTAACACCACATGTATGTAGCTACGTGTAGTTGGTCGGCTAGGCACCCAGGTATACGAGGAAAAATTCACTTGTATAGAATAAATACGAGTAGGTTCCACCCCGCGACTTTATCTGCGTGCCTTTTACAACTTTCAACTTCTCCCATTTCAGCTCTTAGGGTTACCTTTACCCTTTAAAAACTGTTTCTGGCCTACCACCTTTAAGATATATGCACCAAAATTGTTGCGCCATTATATTAAATACAAGTCACTGTTTTCCACAAAATATAAAGATTTTCATGAAAATATATGGAAATATGGTTAAGACATCCTTTCACGAGTAGAATGTGAATAAATGATTTTACATTATTTCGACGATAATCTAGCGAGGGTGAGCGAAGGTGAGATTACTATGTACCTACCTATTAAATAGTGACATAGGTAATATTGGTATTATAAGCGGATTATTCATGATTGCTGTATGGACAGACGGACGAACATAGCGAAACTGTAAGGGTTCCTTGTTGACTACGGAACCGTCAAAACACGTAGTTTGAGACATTCCTAAAATCCTTTTCGGCCTGCCTCCAAACACAAGTCTGAACTAAAGGCTGAAAAGTTGAATTTAACAAGTGAAAATAAGTTAGTTTTATTCGAATAAAAACGTATTTCACGTGTCACAGAAACGGAGGCATCCCTATTTATTAGCTGTGCGCCTGTGCTGTCGCGAGCAGGTGTCCGGGGCGTAGCCTGTCTAATAAAACACTAATTTATTGACCGCCTGATGGACACGGGCGTAATCCCTGAGAGACATAGTTCCCAATTTGTATCGTACACGTAAGGAAAATGTGTGCATTCCACATCAAATTTTCCAACAAAATACAGGGGATTCATTTATAATTTTTTTATCACAACTAACTTCTTCGTTTTAACGAAGGTCTTATTCTGTATCAATTGATTATAATATTAGTTAACGGTCCATAAATGTTGCTGATTGAGTATTTATATATTTATACAATAAGCAAACATTTGTAGGTATAAGGCTGCGTTTCCACCAGAGCTGTGCGAGGCAAACAACTGTGCACAGTGGGACAAAATGGTCATTTCCATCTTGAAAATGGTTTGGACGAAAGTCGTAGTTTTGATATAATTTTAATGGTTCTACATTCTATGATAAAAGCCCTACTTACCTGATATTATAGTGTAAAATATTATTAAGTTTTACCGACCTTAAATTGCACTGAAACATTGAACTTCGATAATTTCATACTTACTGGACTATTCCTTCGTGATGTTTGACTTAAGATATTTTCTAAGTTTTCCAAAGAAACATATACACGGTAATTTTTAACCGGTGATCAGGAGTAGACAAATATTAATATCTAGCTAAAATCAAACTTAATATGCGAGGTCTCACGCAAATACCTCACTGTTTAATTAATCAAAGGTTAAAACATAATTTAAACTAATAACCACTGGATACCAGGTCATCCTACATTAATTATTGAAGTAAAATCACGTGATCAGCATACTGGTACCAGTATTTAGTGAGATTAATTTGTTTTTGGTGTTGAAAACAAAAAAAATGAATTATTTACGACATTCATGGTCACTCTACAATTAGAATACTTCCGTCAAGTGCCTATACTTTTCGCTTTATCTGTAAATGTTTGTATTAAACGTTGACATTGACGAAATGATAGTGCCAATTTGATATCTTTTAATTAAAATGCTGTCATAATCATAACAGTTAAAGAGGTTTTATCTTTATTATTTAGTTGTTTTACGCTGACTATGATTATGGGCATTTTTATTTTAAAATGTACGGTTAGGCGAAACTTAAGCTTTGTTCAAATACCGTCTAACCTGTCAGTCCGTAACGAAATGTATGGAGTTTGAAACTAATCGTCAGTTCTGTAACGACCTGTTAACTGTCAGTTAAGAACGCACTTTAAATAAAAAAGCCTTTATAGAGATTAAGTTCATACTTAACATAACGTAAAAAGAAACGAAAATGTGTGGGTGTTTCACTTAATACGATAGTGAACCATCCATTAACATTTACTGAATCCGTAGAGTTAGTCCAGCTCACGTCTTTGGAATCACCCTGTATACAATATATAATTTTATTTTCTGTAAGAACTAAAAATGTTTTTTTATGGCAGATCAGGTGGGACCAAAGTCAAACGCAAACCCATCATCCATAAAAAAAGATAATAAGGAAGGTGCATGATTTTATTCTTATTTCTAAACAAAATATGGCAATACCCTATAAAAGATGAGATAGAGTGAAATCAAAATTAAAATTAACCGAGAAATACCAAAGATAAGCCACATATCGATACCTTTAGACACAAAGGGCGTAAACGCCGCAGGTTCTAGTGGCGTTTACGCCCTTTGAGTCTAAAGGTATCGATATAAGCATTTTAAACTACTAATTAGACAGAGCGATTAGACGGAGAGATTCGATATGGAATGTGACGTCATGTAGGTACACAACGGTCATAAATAAACTCCATGCTATTTTGTGTTTTGCTAGAAAGAGATAGAGATAAATCTTTGATGGCTCATGTCTTAGTTGTTTTTATGGTTATTCGAAAAATATATTATTCTTACTTTTTCTTATATAAATGGGCTTCTATTAAAGTAAACAAAAATAATCAGGCATATTCCCTATTATAGCCGGTTATACCTAATTTATAACCGGTAATACTAACGATTACGTATACCTGCATAAAAAAAGGTTCATATACTGTTTTTCATTCATACATGTGCCACACAGTTCAGCAAAGTGTAACTCTGTCAGGCTGCAAAGCAGCTTAACGAACCCAAACATCGGTAGCACCTAACGCTACTACCTGATACGTTCACTTTAAGCTGATTACCTACCCTCCTTTGATCACAAATTCTTAGAAATAGTTAAGGTTGTAGCAAGACCTACGTAAGTTTTAAAGGAAAATTTAAACAAGCTACTTAAGAATTACTTACCTGATATAAATAAACTAGTCGACTATAGTTACTACCTTAAAGACAAATTTGAAATATCGTAAACACTGATCTAATTTTTAAGGTTCCGTACCCAAAGGGTGCCAAGCCTCCGCTGTCCGCCTGTCCGTATGTCCGTCCGTCACAGGGCTCTAGCTTTTGAACCATAATTGGTATAAACTTGAAATGTTCACAGAATATGTATTTCTATAGCTGCTATAACAACAAATAATAAAAACAAAATAAATTTAAATATAAAAGGGGGTTCCCATACAAATAACGTATTTATGTCGTTCAGTCACAGGACTGTATCTTTTGAACCATAGCAGATAGAGACAGAGAGATTTTCACAGAGTCTGTATTTTTACCGTCGCTAATCTAATTTCGAAAAGATCTGTTAATAAAATACATACAAGAAACGTGTTTTCTTGGCGTTTATTATTCGTTTAATAACGGTAATAGTTAGATGCTTGATAAGTTCACAGAATATTGTATTTCTTTTGCCGCTATAACAAAAAATAATAAAAACAGAATAAAACTAAACATAAAAAGGGATCCCCATACAAGAAACGTGTTTTTGTAGTCTTTCGGCTCGACAATGGTACTGGTACGGAACCAGCTTCGTGTGCGAATCCGACTCGCACTTGGCCGATTTTTTTACAATTAAAATATCAATTTGATACCACTACCTGTTCGTTATTTACAAGTTATATGTAGACAAATTGAAACACAAATAACAAAATATTCGTAAATGGTTCCGTACCTATCTTTCTTGGAGGTACGGGACTTTATTTTGTTTGTTGTTTTTTTTACTTGAAATATACACGAAAAATAAGCGCATTGTCAGACGTCGAGACGAGATACGGAAAACTAGCCTGCGCAAACCTACATCCTACATTCAAAACATTCGATTATGAATTAACTTGTAATCTCAATACGACTGGACTAACTTAAATTTATCAAATTAATTAAACCTATTCTAAGTTAACCCGAAATTAGTTACTAAATCGTATTAAAATCAAACAAAAATCTTAACTACCTAACCTATTTATCTCTTAAAGAAGCAGCATTCCGTTCAAACAGTTTACTAATTTCGTAGTGTACTTATAGGGGAGCACCTATTAAACTTTGATGGACTAGTTAATCAAAAGGCTATAAATGGGGACCGTAATCCCGGATTGTCTCATCACGCTGAGCCGCACGTTTAATTAATATTAAATACTTTAAGCATGCTGAATAATCCTATTAAACAGTAATTATTTTAATTCGATAATACTATCATACCTGTCCTACATTTTACTAGCTTTATTAGTAACGTGATATGTAAGTTTCTGGTTCAACTGAGGAACTAACTTTCCACGCTATATTGTAACATCTAGACTATCTAGCAGTGGCTTGGCGTTGAAGAAATCCCTGGGCAAGCCGGAGCAGCTTTGGCTTCAATTTTCTTTAAGAGCACTAAAATAAAGTGCTGAACTACCTAATAATAGGCAAGCCGATGGGAATCGTGTTCTATGGACGCCACGCCACAACTTAACTAATCTTACCTTACCTTGTAATTAGTCGAGTTTTATTAACCGGCTTTTTTTAAAGTCAAAAATCAAAAATCGGACCCACTTTTTTTTAATAGTATGTTATGATACGAGTGAGCTTCGTTGGTCATTATAGCTAGAGTAGAGTATGAGTAGGTATGCACAGTCAGAGTCCGCAGGCGAGGACTGTCTGTAATGGCCGAGACTGTGACAAGTTTAATACGACATTTTTCAACACACAAACATGCGAGTAAAAAATAATAGTTATACTTAAGTTATAACTTCCCTTTTCGTACTTACTCATTTTGTGGCTTATAAAATGAATATCAACAATGCGCGCCGATGAACGCGGTATTGTGATCATTGGTAATTGGTAAATCTGCAGTAATGTAAAAACTATACTACGGTAAGGTAATGTAAAACACGCGTGAATTACAAGCTGCGTTCGTAGCATAAGAACAATGAAATAAGAGCAACTCTATGAGTAAGTGTGTTGAACATTATACACACAACTGAATTAAAATTCTCTCAACTTTACTAAGTTATCTGTTTACTCAATCTATCGATAACTTTGTAAGGCAAGCTGGTAATAGCCGCTGTCATCAATTGATTATTTACGATGTCTGATAAGAGTAGGTATAGTTAATATTAAATAACCGCATTGATTATCAACTAGTTAGTCAATCTCTTAAGTTCAAGTTAGTTTAGTTATTCACAAAGAATTTTATCTAATTAACCCTATGCTCTTAGGTCCAAATAACATGAAAATTCATGAGTAGAAAGTAAATAGAATCGGGGTTGGCATTCATTTCATATCGTATGCTTGTGATGTGAAACTTAATAATAAATTCCTTTGTGGAAAAGGAACAAAAAATTAAAATTCCTTTCGTGTCCAAGGGTTTCCCTCAGCGCAGTTTTGTCATTTCGTTCGGAGGGATCTCGCGTGACAT
This sequence comes from Eudemis profundana, assembly GCA_947034925.1. Lineage (NCBI taxonomy): Eukaryota > Metazoa > Arthropoda > Insecta > Lepidoptera > Tortricidae > Eudemis > Eudemis profundana. Next base: position 25,775,664 of record OX344796.1, on the reverse strand, counting down.
ACACAATCCCCCGGCTGGGTATACAAAATACTTGATTAACATTACGCACGTTTGCCCATCTCACTTGTCAAACTTGTACTTTACCTACATAATAATGAATATTATCAAAGTTACGACTTGTCGTTATGAAGTTATGGCTGCCTTTACCACCCACATCTGTTAAACGGTATACCTAAGTAACGAATTGAGAAGGCAAGTAGGTAAGTTGTCATCATCATTATTAGCCTAATCATTTTAAAGTTACCTAAATGAGCTAAATTCTGTCGAAGTGCTCAAATTTAAGTCATTTGAAATTTTAAAGTGCTTACCTATAAAGATAACGCAGGCACTAAATCCTTTGGAACCAGGGCCTTCTGCGAACGCGACAATGATCTGCTGCTGTTAGATACAGCATAAACAAAACCTAAGGAAAGAAATATAACTATTTAAACATATAGGTGGGTATAGGTGTGTTGTGTGGTGAAGTTAATACATATCTATTTTATTTGTACGTATTTATCCTGTTTTATTTTTCTCTTTGGTAATAAATAAAATAAATTGTCCTTCATCTCCTTGTACACACACTATCACCTACTTACTTTTGTTTTTGCGCCAACTCTATTACCCTCTACGGTGACTGGAAGAGATCACTTATTAGTGATAAGACCGTGACCGATTTAGCTTTTAACTGATTTAGATGTAAGTTTCTTAATTTAGATCTTTTTGTTTGGTGCGCAATGAAGATTATTGTATTATATCGAGGGATTTCTGGGTAATATAGGTCAGTTAAAAATCGAAACTCCAATTTGAATCTGTCTGATGGGCACTTTCGCGCCGGGAGTAATGCGGGGGGGTCTTTTTGAATAGGTTTTTTTTAGTTTGTTTTATTGTATTTTTGTAATTTGAATTGTATTTTATAATCTTTGGAATACTGTTATCTCACTTATCCCAACAATTATAAAACCATTCAAATTATTGTTGCTAACCTGAACGCAGCTTTAAAGCAGGGGTTTCCAAACTACGGCCCGTGAGCCAAATCCATGGCCCATTTTGCTAAAAAAGTTTGGAGACCCTTGATTTAACGTAATAAATTTTCCTTGTGCCTACTTAGCAGCGGTCAAAAGCTAATATCAAACAAAACTAACGGAATTATAATTGAAAATTGTGTTCCAAACTTCATTAAATATTCTTTTAAGTTTTGGGCCATGCAAACAGCCCACACGGGTACAAAATTACTCTTTGCTTATTCTTCTTACCTCGGGGCTGTTTCTTTAAAACTTTAATTCCGGCTCAGTGAACCGAGCTAGTTTCAGCATTTCATGAACAGCCAGTTTTTAGGGGAGTAAATAACGGGAACTTGTTTGCCATCAGAAAAAGAGAATCTAAACCATTTTAGGCCTGATTGTAAAAAATAAAAAGAATAAAAAAAATGCAAGTACTTAGCATTAAATAAATTATTAGTCTTAAAATTAATTTGTAAGTCCTGCAAGTTCAGCAACATATAATGAAACCAGTAATTAACTAGCAACTTGCTTGAATTTTTTTTCTGTAGAAGTTGGAGGGTTTAATCACTTTTCAGTACTTTGGAGGTCAGTTTGTCCCAATAGGTTGAGAATGGGCTGCTAAAAAAATACGTGTCTATTATGTTAGACTACTCTCTAACATAAATATCAAAATAAATCAGATCGGAGCCGGACAGTTGGGTACCTTTCCTTGTAAGTGTTAAACTAGGTGCAAAGTCATAGTTTAGAAAGTTGGTGGATACATACTTAATGATTATATATGTAGTACATAGATCTGTAAGTGGCCTAGCCCTGACATGCGTTACGTACCTATGCTTCTTTAGAATATCTCGAATAGAGAGTACTTACTGTACTTTAGTTTACCATAAGTGAAGCGTAGATATAGTCTTTACACGCAAATTATACCATTACTCGTGGATTTAGTGTAGACTAAGTAAAATATGTGTGCTCTTCAAAAAACAAATCGTTTTCTTTGGCACTTAAGTAAATAAGACAAAAATGTACAGGATGCACGCTCAGCTATTGCTAGTTTTCGTGATTACGGACCATATTCTCTTGGTTATCTCTATAACAACGGTAGGTAAATCGATGTATAAGCGCAACTCGTCAACTACAGTTGTTTATGATATAATTTTAAGACACAGATAATCTGTATAGTTTAGGTGTATGTAAAACACGAACACTGTCCCTAAACAAAATGAATGGCCGGCTGTAATGTATAAGGAAGTCAAACAAAGCACATAAGTATCATTGTGTATAGTCTCAATATCACTAGTCATCATGTAGTGCAAATACATGACTGTATCGAATATATCCAGACGACACGTTTAGCCTAGTGTGAGTGACACCGTCTACGAAGCTAAAGATCCCGGGCTCAAATCTGGGTAAGGGCCAATATTTTCTCTGATGAGTATATTTCTGTGGGTCTAGTGAATTTATACCAGGACCAAAAGGTCACAACTCTATTGTATGACTTAAGCCCTTTTGCTCCTAGGTTAAATGTGACTTGTACCCCTTTTCACTAGAGCCTCAGATTAGTTCCTGAGTCATGGGTGTTAACTATTTATTTAAGTATGTATTTATCTATGTAAGTATGTATATCGTCGTCTAGTACCCATGATACAAGCACTGCTTAGTTTGGAACTAGATCGATTTGTGTAAGATGTCCCGTGATATCTATTTATTTATTACCTATATCGTTTCATAAAATTTATGATCAGAACTTCGTACTTACAATATTTTATATGGTACGAAGTTCTGATTGCCCCGCAGAATATATATTCGGACACATTTTCCTGACTGACGGACTGTTCGTTGTGGAAGTCTTTGGGGAAGACCCATGTTTAACAGTGAACTCAAGGCTGAAATGATTATTCGTTATTATTTTGAATGTTTTTTTTAAATAGGGTTTCTTATCTTATCTTATCTTGGTAATAGGGGTCCTTACGGATACACTTCGACCCAATGGGATCTTTTGTGTAATTACCCCTTACCGCATCTACGCCATGGCCTGTTCCACCATCTCCATAAATCGGATGATGGACCCCATTGGTAGTGCCTGGAATTCATCTGGCTCTGGGTAGCCAGTGCCAAATTCCTTCATTCTAGTTCTGGCGAGGGCATGACATTCGCACAGTATGTGTTTCATTGTCTCTGTTTCCTCGCCGCACATTCTGCATTCAGCATTATCTGATAGTCCCATCTTGGTCAGGAGTCCTTTGACCCCGAAGTGACCTGTAAACACCCCCGCTATGATTCTGAGCTGTCTTCTGCTGTACTTTCTTTGTTTATTTGTCCAGCGTGTGTTGACTCTTTCCATAAAGAGCTTCGAGTGCCTCAGGCCCGCCGTGTTCTTCCACTCTAGTTGGTGTTGGCGTTTGGCGTGGTCCTTTATGGCTGTTGTTATGGTCCCCTGTGAGAGACCTACATATGGTTCCGGCCCAATGAGTGTGCCCTCCGAGCCCTTTCTGGCTAGCTCATCTGCTTTTTCGTTGCCGATGAAGCCTTCGTGCCCTGGGATCCACGTTAGTTTCACTTTGTTATGCCTTCCAAGTTTGTTCAGGGCTTGGATGCCATTGTATACCAGTCTAGAGTCCACTTTCGGCGCCGTAAGTGCTTTAAGTGCCGCTTGACTGTCGCTGAGTATATAGATGTTTTTCCCCTTGGTATGCCTGTCTATATTCTCCTGGGCACAGGCGATTATTGCATATGTCTCCGCTTGGAAGACAGTAGCATAACCTCCCATCTTAATACTGACATTGTAGTCTATTGCATGTACGCCTGCTCCCGTACCGGAATCCATTTTGGATCCGTCTGTGTACCATATATTGTCGCTGCTATCATCGGTTGGTGGTGTGCGACCTTCAGCCCATTCTGCCCTTGTCGATATTTGAACCTTGAAGTTCCTTTGGAATATGTACCTTGGCAGCATCTTATCGCCACCCATGGCCGTTATTCGATCTAGGAAGTCGTTTGTTTCCATGTTTGTGTGTTTCGTTTTAGGCGCGCAATAGCTCCACAGACCCATTGTTTTTAGTCTGTGAAGGGATTTGCGTGCCTCTGACTGAATCACTATATGTAGCGGGGGTAAGTTTAACATTACCTCCAGTGCCGCCGTTGGCGTGGTTCTGAACGCCCCTGTTAGAGCCATGCATGCCGTTCTCTGTACTTTCGTCAGAGCGTCTTTGCATGTGCCCTTCAGTGTCCTCGGCCACCAGACTAGGCTGCCGTACAAGATGATGGGTCTAACCATCATGGTATAGATCCATCTCAGTACTTCGGGGTTTAGACCCCACGTCTTTCCGTATGCTGACCTGCACATCCCAAACACTCGTAGAGCTTTGGTCGTGGTATTGTCAACATGCTTTTTCCAATTTAGTTCTTTATCTAGCGTTACTCCTAGATATTTGACGTCATTGGAAAGTTCGAGCACTCTTCCATATAGCTTGATTTGCTGCATGTTCTTGAGTGCTCTTTTTCTGGTAAATGGTACCACCACTGTTTTGCCCGGGTTGATGGAGAGATGATGATTATCGCACCATTTCTCCACCTTCCTCAGCGCTTCATTCATGATTCCTGATACCGTGTTGGGAAACTTCCCATTTACAAGTATCACCAGATCATCTGCATACCCTACCGTATAAGTGGGCCCTATGTTCAGTTCCTCAAGTAACGAGTTCACCACCAAGCTCCAAAGAGTGGGTGATAATACTCCCCCTTGAGGACATCCCTTTGTGGCCGTTGCTATTATTTCATCTCCCATCAGGGTGGATTTTATTAGCCTGCCTTCTAACATGTAGCCTATCCATTTGCAAATGGTGGGCTCTATACCATGTCTTGCTGCTGCCTCGCTAATGGCTCGGTACGTGGTTCGATCAAACGCTCCCTCCACGTCGAGGAAAGCTGCCAGGCATAGTTCTTTATTCTCTATCGCCTGTTCAGCTCTAGTGGTTACCAGGTGCAGTGCCGTTTCGGTTGACTTGCCTGGTTGATATGCGCACTGTAGTCTGTGCAGTGGATGCCTTTTTAATGGGCCATCTCTTATGTGTCTGTCTACCAATTTCTCCAGTGTTTTGAGGAGAAATGATGAGAGACTTATGGGCCTGTATGATTTGGCCTCTCTGTAGTCTGCCTTGCCTGGCTTGGGTAGGTAGATTACTTTTACCATCCTCCAGGTCCGCGGGACGTGTCCGAAGGCTATGCATACGACCCTACCCTCGTCCTTTTGGGGGCGCTAGCTATTAGGGTCGAATCACCACTCGATCCCAGTGACCTCTTGTTTTGCCCTATATGGGCCGCGTTTGCAAATGTGACCGGTGCCACATTTGCGCCCGACTCTGCTTGGAGTCGGGCTCTCGCACGAGCATTGAATCGCCGCTTCTGCCTCTGGGTCATGACGTACCCGCTTCCCGCCTGTGCAGCCTCACCATGGGGTACCGGCGCACTTTGACGTTCAGCGGGCGCGTCACAGCCCAGATTTGGAAGTGGCACGCTCTTGGGGTTCGGCTCTGGTACACCTCTGCCGTCCACATCTCCAGTACGCGGTGCAGCAGGTCTCCTTGCGGGTCCTTTCTGCACGTGTCCCTTCTTCACACCTTGGGGTAAAGTTGGGACGGTACTTTTGAAGTGGACAGCTCCGGTATGTCCTCCGCTGCCACCCCGACTAACTACTCTACCTACTTTGCTGGGACCAGCTCCCGCATCTCCGCCAGAGGCAGTGTTGCGGCCCGCTGTGGCACCCAGTTTTGCGCTCCGCGCACAAGCCACCTCTGCATTGGATCTGGCTTCTCCCTTTCTCGTCGTTTTCGGTTTTGAGTTATCCATTTAATAACACATATAAGGCTTCATCGTACTGGCGCCCCACCCTCCTTGGAGCCCTCCTACTGGGGATGCTTTGACGCATCAGGGCTACCAGTCCGATATAGCGTCCCGACGTGCGCTGTCTGTGAGTCCGCACGGTGCCAACACCCTCGTCACCTCCACAGGCGACTCGGGTGCCGTGCTCCGCCGACTACAGACCCCATCACGCCCGAACACTCGCCCGCGGCCATCTGACTGGACGCGACAGCCGATTGATCATGCCTGGCTAGGACATGACCGCCCGTGTAAGATGAATCCTGAGCCAAAGTGGCGTGTTGTCTTCCAGGGATAACGACTCCGACCCCTGTCGGACTCAGCCTACCAGGTCCTCGTTCTCCATCCGTACGGGTCCCCGCGCACGGCACAAACACGCGGGTGGCATTTTACCGCTAGCCATCCTTCTTGGTGGATGGCAAGCCCGCAGCGACATGCCACATCATCGCTTGCAGCTGACTATGTGGGAAAAGGCGGGATAGGGAGGGTTGGGATTTCTGGAGGCTCAGCTGGTTGTTTTCGTTCTACCTGTTACAGCGGTTGCACCAGGTAGTTAACAGGCAGTAACCACGGGAAGGAGAACAACCAGCTTTGTCTCGAGGATCGAGGCAACTGTGAGCTCCCCCCGAGGCCCTTTACCATGCTAACTACCGGGCAGGCAGTTAACATAGGGACAGACCCAATGCAAGATAGCGAACCGGTCGCAAATTCTGCCTTACATAGGACCCGCCCCCGCCCAAAAAGCAAATAGGGTTAATAAAATTACATTTTAGGCCCGCCTAAATAGGGTTAATAAAATTACATTTTAGGCTACAGAATCAAAGCAGTTGTATAAAATAAACACGTTCCAAGATTTATGTTCTCACCAATGCAAAACAAAAGGAAAATATGAAATCTAATCCTCAAAAAAGTAATACCGAACATGTTTTGTACTCGCATCGAAGTAGTCGCTGTGCGGTAGATCAAGCGATGAGAGCGTGGCCCCGAAGTAGTGCCGCGTGAAGTGGATGACGTCCTGGGGTTTTAACATGAGCAGGGCTTGCAGGTAGTCGCGAACAGAGTTGGTGAGGGCGCTGGACTCTGACGTGTAGCGAGCCCCCTCCGACGACCGCGAGCTCTGGATGACAAGGCAATAATACACGTTTTTCAAATAATGTGCTAATTGATGAGATTAGATTTAAACAATTACATAATGAACAAAACACATGATGGATTAGTTCGTCATTAGGTAGGTATTTTTTTAAAGTGGTAGGTACAGCACTTTTCATTTTTTAATTTGATATTTTTTGTGATTCCTACTCATAATTCGGGTACCTACTATCAACTCTGATAGAAGAAAATACACTTAGGTACACGTAAGGCGGATCTCACACTGCAGCGCGCGGCGACACGCGACTCATCGATTTGTATAGAAAAATCGCGAGGTGGCCCACACTGGCGCGTAAATCGCGGCGACTCGCAACTACTATGCACAGCTACACGGAAAAAATCGCGGCGACGGGCGATTTCAGTGTGTTCTTCGCCTAAGGCGGTAGCAACGGAAGAACGAAATTTGTATGAAAATATTGGGAAACTTTTTTCTTTTCTATCAGAGTCGATAGTAATCGTGGTTCTGATTAGGAAACACATAAAATTTAAAAAAATACGAGTGTGGTAGCACTTTCAAAAATGCCTAGGTGCCTAAAATGAAAAGATACTGCATCAGTACGTTTCTCAAATTATAATATAGTAAAGTCAAACCTAAAAAGCTCTGAAGGCTTATTTATAACATAAATATCTGAGTGTGATGTTGTATGTGAACCTTTTATTTTGATACAGCTACATGCTGGATCAAAAAATCCGGACGCCTATTGCAAGTTAAAAAGCAATGATTAAAAATATAACATTCACATTTTATAAAACGAGGCTGAAATAGAGATTGTAATAAATTATGCAAATTTGAAAGTTCTGGAGCGAAATGCACCAGAACAATGCTTGCATGCATAATTTAACTTTTCCCTCAAACCGTAAAACTGAAGCCAGTTAATGAAAGATTTAACTTCTAATAGCCAAGCCATTCTGCAAGCGCTATATACCTTAAAGTCTAGATAGTCTGACAGTAGCTGTAGATCTTCACGCCAACGTTTCCGTAGAGGTTCATGTTCTTCTATTAAATCTTTTTCGGGTACAACTTTCAATAGCGGATTGATATGCACTATGTAGCTATTTTGCGCCCACTCGTGACATATCAGGTAGCCTTTAAATAAAATAAACAGTATTAATATGAAATAAAGTAGGTAAATTAGAATAAAATAATTGTGATACAAACTTACGTTAAAATAAAGACGCGTCTAAACAGTCAATATTTTCCTGCAATTTAGCTTGCTACCTTTTTCTTATTTCGTTAGCTAAAACAAGATGCTGGGCCACAAATTTCAGAAAAATATTGCCCTTTTAGACGCGTTTTAACTTCCCGTACCTCTAAGACTCAACACTGTCAATGTCTGATGGACAACTCCAGAAGCTTCGATAATGTGGCGTTCGACTTTACAAACAAACATCGATTTTCCGTTGACGATGGCCTGGCTCACGCCGTGGCAAACCTGCACGAAATTTTCCATTGCCTTCAGTGTGCCTTAACTTAACATAAACAAACAAAAGTCAATTATCTTACGTATATGCTTTCGCAAACAACGCCGTCGATCAAAACAGTGTCGGTCTTTATATTACCCCTATACCGGGTAAGAGCAAAATATCTCAGTAAGACAACATTAGCCCCTTCAAGTAAAAACTGGTGGGCGTCTTCAAAGCTATAGTAGAACCGCTTGACGACATTTCTCTCTCCACAAACTTTGGTTATTTTATTATAATAACCGGTATCGCAGATCGCGATATAACTTTTTCGCTCTTTCGTCGTATCTTTTTTCATAATGTGCCTGAAAGGGAATTATCTCAAGTCACCGACCATAATTATATGATGGAAACTACTTAAAGGTACTTACACATTTGCATATTAGTAGCACGAAAGCGTGCCACTAATGAGCATATGCTACTTAGTAGCATATACCTATGTCTAATCATTGCTACTAATGAGCATGCTCTATTCGAACATGCTCAAAAATCAACCGCAGTTAGATTTGTAAGCATGCTAGAGTCGGATTACGCTAAGTTTGCAGAGATCGAAAACAGGTTTTATTAAAAAATATATATGTGGCAACATGCGGAAACTACAGCAAGAGGATTATTTATTCTTGGTCCTTGGTAATAATTCTTCCGTTTATAACAAAATGTGTCTACATACTTACTGAAATAAATATCTGCGTAAATCTTTCACACATCGATCTAGTTTCAACCAAACTAAGCGATTTGTTCCAGGATATTACATAATTTCAATGTATTTAAATATGTACATGTATACAAGCATTGCTTAGTTTGGTTGGAACTAGATCAATTTGTGCAGACTGTCCCGAATAATTATTTCAGTAGGTATGTAAACACATTATGTACTTATTAATAGGAGAGTTATTTGCCAAGTATCAAGACTAATTAATCATCTTGCTTGTGATGTTGCCATGTGTGTTTTTTGCAATGAAACCTTTTTTCGACCTCTGCAGACTTAGCGTAGTCTGACTATAGGTACCTGAGGCGCGAGTGAAAGGGGGCGAGCTTCAAGCTCGTCTGAACAGGCTTCCCTGCATGCTAGTGTCATCGACTCTTTGTCGGGAATTTGAAACAAACTTTTTCAATTTCGTCTATGTTTATATTTCAGTAGTATAATGATTATGTTTTAGAATTCTTTACGAATAGGACCGATACTGTAATGCCGTACAGAACCAGTGTTTTCATTTCTTTTTGTTGCGGAACGGCCATTTTGTTCGAAAGCATGTAAGTAGGTACCTACTTATTAGCAAGTGTGTCAAATCGTTTGCTTTTAGCATGCTTATTTATAAGCATGCTCAAAATTAGCATGATTTGTAAAAATTAGATTGATTGCTGGCAAATCTGAACAGCTGCAGAGCATGTTGCTTTTGAGCATGCTTAAAAGCATGCTTATTTTTGAGCAAATGTGTCAGTACCTTAACGGCTACAGGAATAAAGTGGTGTTAGATATTTGTTTAAAACCGATCAATGATTGTCCTTGATTACCTACGTAATGACCGTAATTAGTGATTACGGGGAGAAGATCTATTTTACTGACTCAGTAGCAGCCTTTTTCATTTGCTCATGGAAGATAGTATAAAGCCCACGGAACACGCCATGCAATAGCTATTAGGTACTTATGTTTGCTGGCAGATTTCGAAAAAACCCGTAACGAGATAAATTGACTTTAAAACTCACTCTGTCCTGTTTTCTTCCATGGTGTGAAGATTACAATCTAAAATACTGACTAGCTTAGTTCCACACTTGGCTCCTTCTTTCGAAAAATGCGAAGTGACTTGTACGAGAAATTTATCTTTACTTTCTCCTAGACATTCGACGTTTATGCTCATTCCTGTTTACAAAATAAAAATTACGAAACATTTTTAAAAAACATTCTTACTTCACTATTATTAATTAGATATACCTACCACCAAGAGTACTGCAGCAATCCAGAGATTGCTTTCTAATCTTCTTATATTCTGGAGCTTTGACTTCAATAGCAGAAGCACTAATTTCAGGCCCTGCTTTATCATCATGTAATCCCAAAATTTTTACTGTCTCTATTTTTTCTTCTTTATGAGATATCTTATCATGTCTTCCATAAGCGTAATCAAAGTAGGTATGACGGGGATCTACATCATGGCACCATCTGTAGTCATGTTTACCAGCCCTAACCTTCTTTAACTTCAATGGTGAAAGATCAAGTATTGGTTTTGGGTGACAAGTACATTCTGCGGAGCCTGTTTCTACACAGGTACATTCCTTTTTTTTTGGTAGCATATCGCAAAGGCATGGTGAGGTGCATTCACAGACAGAAAAGCATTTGCAATTTTCAGGATTTCCGCAGGTGCATTCAGTGGGGTTGGGTTTGGGATAGCATTGGCAAATTCCTCCTTCCTCCTTTTCGCATGTACATATCTGTGGCACGGGGCAGCTGCACGACGACTTCGATTCTTGACTTTCACATTTAATTGGCTCTCCGTCTATTGACTTGCAAACGCAGGAATTTTTTCGTAAATCACAAATACAAACGATATCACACGTACACTTTTCACCCTTTGAACAAAGGCATCGCTTTTTTGGTTCAGGTTTTTGGCAATCACATGGTATTTCTTCCCGTTTTTTGTCATGGTCTTCTGTTTCAGCACCTTCAAAGCTGCCATAACTTTCGTCATCAACATTCGGTTTATGTTTGCATGTGCATATTGGAGTGGGAAGATTTGCCCCATCGCAAATGCAAGGTTTAACAGTGTCACAGGTGCAAACGGGTTTAGCTTTATTATCCGGATCACAAATGCACGTTTTGCTAGGTTTGCACGTGCATTCGACTTGAGGGGGGGCCCCTTCATGGCAGACACAGATTCCTTCTAATTGGGCACAAGTGCATTCACGAATCACTTCTGGACCGCATAAGCAAGGTACCTTGGTAAAACATTTACATTCCATAGTTTTGGAATCTTGATGACAAACGCAAAGTTCTATGCCTGGACGTACAGGATTAATTTGTGGCATGCCATCAGATCCTATAAGTATACTTGCTTTACTGTTAGTGGGCGGCAAAGGCTTGGAGCAGTCCGGAAAAAAGAACATGTGGAAATCATTTTCATCATCCGACTGTGGTTTCTGGTCAGATTCCACTTCCACTGTATTTTTTATTTCGTATTCAGTTTCTTTTTTGACATTGGTTTTCTGCGGCTCGCTGTCAGTAGTTGACTGGCACGACCAATCAGAGTCAAAATCGTCGCCAGCTTCATTTTCAATGTGTCCGCAACTTATCAGAAGTGTCTCTCCAAAACATATTTTTTCTTTAATTGTGTCATCTAAAAATTCAATAGGTAGATGATAGATAAATGAACCGAAGAAACAGTATAAGAATAGGTACTGTAGCTACCGTAGATAGCTATTGAGATTTACAAAAACACCGAGGCCATGATATCTATTAATTTTTATTTACTCACGGAAAATTATTACACAAAAAACGCAAAAGAACCTAAAAAACTAAGCCTTACCTATTTCAAATCGAAGTTGTTTCGATAAATCTAATAAAGAAACTTTAGGGCCTGCAGCCATTTTTATCCAGATTTCATTTCATTTTTATTTTTTTAAAGTGTGATCATGGTGTGATAAAAATAAATAACCTAGAATACGTCACGCATGAATTTGTTTATATAGTTTATATATCTACGAAAAATTATATATCGAATCGAATAAGGTTAAAAAGGTTGACTTGAGTGATTCCCATTTGTTCTATACAACAGTGACGTCATCGTACAAAATTATATTTTTATTTCCTAATTATTCCATAGAACATGTAGGAATTCAGATTATCATTTGTTCTATAGAACTATTGCGCCATGGAACAAAATGATACGGCAGTATTGCAAGTTGTGCTATAGAATTTCAATTTCAATTTTTTATTTGTTCTATGGAACTGACATTTACAACTAATAATATAACCACTAAATTAAAAAAATGATAACAACCGGCTTTCAATAACCTCATTTCGATAAGAAATGCCGAGACTCTATCTAAAATAACCAAATCGCCGTACCTATACAAGGTGTTTCATTGAACGTAATACAACTTAAGCAATTCCGGCTCAGTTAACGACCGAGAACAAAATGCACTAATTGATTTAATTACTAACAGAATTAAGAAATTACAATCTCGTAGTGTGGGCACCCTTACGTGACCTGTTTGTTTGTTATGACCAATAACTTCAATAATGTGTCAGAATGCATGTATTTTATTCATAAATTATCGACCTAGATAAGTAAAAAGGTAAGTTTTCACTACAAAATTAGATTCCAACTTTTTCTTTTAACTCTAAGTAGGATAACCACGAACATTAGACCAAAAAAACAGGTCAAGTGCGAGTCGGACTCGCGCACTGAGGGTTCTGTACAAACTCGTAAGTAGATAGGTACGTGAATAGTTCAAGAAAAACTGTATGGCGGTTAGCTTAGTAGGAGCAAATAAGTATGTGTACGATTTTTGACAATTTCTAAAAAACGATGCAATTTAGGAAAACCGTTTTATTTTTCCTGTAATATTTAGGATGATATTAATAATTGGTAATTATTACAGATTTTTCTGTTCAGTAACTTCCAAGATAATAGGGGGGGGATGGTATTTTTTTGAACGTTTTTGATCATAAACAAAAAGTACAAAATTAAGAAAAAAAAATGGCTTTGGAATCTACAAATTAAGCCCTTTCATTTGATATCCCACTCGATATAATAGCTCTACTTTTGTTTTTCCACATCCCATTTCGGACCCCTTTAAAAAAAACGGTGCAACTTAGGAAAACTGTTCTATTTTTCCTGTAATATTTACGATGACATTAATAATTGGTAATTATTACAGATTTTTCTGTTCAGAAACTTCGAAGATAAAAGGGGGTTCCCCTCTATTATCTTCGAAGTTTCTGAATATTTTTTTTACTATTTTGTTTCTGGTATTTTTTTTACGTTTTTCGTCATTAATCAAAACTATCTACTTAATTAAGAAAAAAATTAAAAATGGCATTTTAATCTACAAATCAAGCCCTTTCATTTGATATCCCATTCGATATAATAGCTCTACTTTCAATTTTCAAAGTCCCATTACCCCTTTCAAAAAAAAAGTAAAAAAGTTACAAGATTTTTTTTACATACAATAAGCTCGGGTTAGCAGCTCTTAACCCTTAAATGCATGATTTTTTTTTATCGTTACCAAAATAAAACATGTGGCTACCTAATGGTGTAATAAACACTAGACAAATATAAAAAAAAAATCTATAGCAAGTTTTTGGGTTATTTTTACACTAATAATCAAATGTACGATACAGCGTACACTATGCATTCCCCGCAAAATCAAGTAGCCCCTATACACGGCCTATGCTAATCTGAAACCAAAATGTTTGTAGGTCTAAATATATGCTTGTATTGTGTATATTGCAGTAGCGTGGCGTCCAAAGAACTCGATTCCTACCGGCTTGCCTAAGGTCAGGCATTTGAGCACCTTATTCTACAGCTCTTAAGGAAAATGTACGCAAAATCTGCACCGGCTTACCCAAGGATATCTTTTACGCCACGCCACTGGTATATTGTGTGTATTAACACGTAAATGAACATAACATAATATCACGCCGTTTCCCTCACGAGATGGCAGAGCATCGAAGGTGCAATAGTTGTACCTCAACACCACGTTTCGCGTTTATTTCTTGGGCTAAGTTTATGATACGACGAAACAGTGAAGGCTTGCGAGCCCATGGCCTACATAGTTTCCGCAAGTACTTACTCTACCCCTCTATAGACTTACTATCTGCACGGGAAGATATGCAGCTGGCAAAGTCTATGTTTTCCCTTCGCTCCCAGACTTGCACGGGAGTCCACGTAATTACACTTTACAGCTAGCTAATGTTTTTATGCCACACCCGGCCATAAAGTGGCTTTTTAAAAGCCGCTCTCTGGACAAGTGTAGACATAAAATGATGTACACAACACAGGAGGTAATAAAGAAAGCCCTCGATCGCATAATTACGTCCCTCGCTTGCAGCTCGGGCCGCAGACTTCTGCGATCTCGGCCTTTCTTTGTATTACCACCCTAGTTGTGTAATGTACCATTTTTTTCAGTAACTTTTAATTTTATCAATGAATAATGCCATCAGCCACAGAAAATTTAGTAAAAAAGTTTTGAACTTTATGTAATCTCAAATAACAATAAATCAAAGATAAATTCCTCACAATTCCTTCCTTTAGTTGTTTATCTAATTAATAAGAAATATGAAATAAAATAACCTACTACTAACATCAAAATCATGTACGTGTTAAATTATTTAGCAAGAATAATTTCGATACTGCTAATAGAATTGTAAAAGTGCTGGGAGTGCATAATGTACGCTAAATCGTACATGATCAAATATATAAATATTGTTCACTTTCATAGAGAGAACTTTGTTAAATTTAGTAAGTGTAAAATCCTTATGATACGAGTTACAAAATTATAATAAAAAAACCGGCCAAGTGCGAGTCGGACTCGCGCACCGAGGGTTTCGTACAAACTCATAAGTAGTTACATGAATAATTCAAGAAAAACTATATGGCGATTAGTTTAGTAGGAGCAAATAAGTATGTGATAAGATTTTTGCAAATTTCTCAAAAACGGTGCAAGTTAGGAAAACCATTTTATTTTTCCTGTAATATATAGGACGACATTAATAATTGGTAATTATTACAGATTTTTCTGTTCAGTAACTTCGGAGATAATAGGGGGGGAATGGTATTTTTTTCAACGTTTTTTGTCTTAAATCAAAAACTACGTGTCTAAGAAAATAAATAAAAACGGTTTGGGAATCTACATGTTAAGCCCTTTCATTTGATATACCACTCGATATATTAGCTCAACTTTTGATTTTCGACATCCCATTTCAGTCCCTTTTAAAAAAAAAGTAAAAAAGTTACAAGAATTTTTTTACATCTCATAAGCTCGGGTTAGCGGTTCTTAACACTATTCCAAATTTCAAGTCGATAGCATCAGTAGATCCTGAGATATCTTGCTGTGACAAACGGACAGACAGACAGACAGACAGACAGAGTCGCACCATAAGGGTTCCTTTTTTACCATTTTGGTACGGAACCCTAAAAATAATTACTTACTTAGTTAAAAACCGCCAAACACACTGAACGAAAACCTTCAATATTTAACTTTTTCGAAATTGCCGCCACTTTGCTTATAAACACTTATAACTTTTTTTTAATACAGTTATGCCAACAAATCAGCATTAAATGTGAAAATGCGTTAGTTTTCCTTGCAAAATCAGCCTTAAGAACATAATACATATATCTAGTTTTCAAACACTAACTATGTTTTGGTTATGTACGATGCATCGTACACCATGCATTTAAGGGTTAACACTATTACAAATTTCAAGTCGATAGCATCAGTAGATCCTGAGATATCTTGCTGTGACAGACGGACCGACAGACAGACAGACAGAGTCGCACCATAAGGGTTCCTTTTTTACCATTTTGGTACGGAACCCTAAAAACATGAATAATTAAAACAGTGATATTAATTAATTAAGATGACTTTAACAACACGAGACCTAGCACAGGGTTTTAGCACCAGGGAGAGGAGTTTAAAAAACATGAGTTGTTTGACGTTCAATGAAACACCTTGTATGTGTGTCTATAATATTTGAAAAGTTCCCTCAATAACTCTAAGATTCCTTCATCAGATCGTGATTTGGTTGCAATGGGACAACCTCAAAGGTATAAACAAAAAAGAATTTTCAGTCATCTTCGAGTAGAGTCTGTGCGGAAAGAGAATAGGATTAATTTTGGGGGGCGCTGTAATGCTTTTGTACCGTATGTTCCGTATTTTCTGTTCTGTGGCCATACTATACTGGTTAGGTTAGTTCCGTTTTTCGCCACGCCTATTCTCTTTCCGCACAGAATCTATTCGCGTATCAAACGCATAAATTGAATACCGTTTTTCTTTGCGGAAGTCGGTTAACACTGGACGTCACGTCAAATGAAGCTATTCGATAAGTAATGCATGAGACCCTATAAAAAATACCCAAATCTATAGGTACCCTATGCCCAAAATATAATATTTGAAGAGTTCCCTCAATTTCTCCAAAATTCAATCATCAGATCCTGATTTGGTTGCAAAAGGACTACCTCGGAGGTAGAGTCTGGCTAATGAAAGATGAGACTAAAAAATAGCGGCAAATTTAAAAAAACAACGGGTTGCAACACTGTTTATAGGGTGACAAAAACGGTAATGATACTTGAGCCGATTTTTGAGTTGTAGTCACCTTTTTAATTCTTCCGATTTTAGTGAAAATTGGTAAGTACATAGCTTTTATTAGAGTGTTAGTGTTTATTTATGATATATATTTACTCCCCACATTAGCCACGGAAAGAAAAGCAAAAACAATTCAGTAAGTATTTTCGGAAACTGTTACTTTCTTATGTTGCATATTGAGTATCAAAATCACCACAGAATACTATCCTCAGAAATCTAATGACGTTTGACACATTTGACGTTTGTATAATGTCGCCATTTAAAAAGTTTGGAATAAATGTCAGTCTCATCTTTCATTAGCCAGACTCTATATTCTTTCGAATATATACATTTTTTTTTCAAATCGGTCTAGCCGTCTTCAAGAAATCGGGGAACAAACCTACATAAAAATTTTTCTTTGTTTTGAAGTAGGTTAACACTAGAAACTCTTTTCTAATAAGAAATGCTCGAGAAACTATGAAAAATATCAAAATCGTTATATGTGTGCCTATAATATTTGAAGAGTTCCCTCGATTTCTCCAAGATCCCGTCATTCAAATCCTGATTTGGTTCAATGGGACCACCTCTGAAATATACCCTTTCAAACAAAAAAAGAATTTCCAAAATCGGTTCAGCCGTCTTTGAGTAATCGGTGAACAAACACACAAAAAAAAACTCGTACAGACGAATAGAGAACCGTTCTTCTTTTGAAAGCCGGTTAAAAAGCGAGAACACTGTGCGTTTCTCTATATTAATAAAAAAACTATAAGGGTTCCGTTTTTGCCATTTTGGCTACGGAACGGAACCCTAAAAATGGTTTTATTTTGGCTCCCTCGGACTAATTTGAAAATAGGCCGCCATCTTGAAAAAAGATAAATGTCAATCTTTTGCTCCGTGAAACTTCTGTTCTATTCTATTGCTCTAGCACCCTACAAATCCGCCCCCACCTAGCCCGATCATATCGAGGTGGACCGGACAAGGTGACCTGGTTCGACCCCAGGCACCCCGGCACCCACCCAGTCCGACCTAACTCAGGGTGGTCCGGCTAGCGACCGACTTGGTTCGACCCCAGGGAACGCCACGGCCGACCACCCGGTCCGACAATCGCTACGCCCGGGTATGGGTTGCGAGTTTGTCAGTTGCTAAAAAAAAAAAAAAAAAAAAAAAAAAAAAAAAACCCTACAAATCCGGTCTCAACGAGCGTGTACAGCCGGGGTTATACCCGTAAGCGTTTAGGTACTGCTGCTACCGTGTGTATGGTTGTGATTACGGCTCATATTATTTTGCTTAAATAATTACAACCTAATTGTAAAAAAATAAGATTAAATTTGAGAGATTATTATAGAGTTCTGGATTATTTGACTTTTACGAGAGTGTGTCACAGATCGGATCAATAGAAAGCATGTCAGAGTCAGTTTCTGACAACGCAATAACGAAACGATCGAACGACTTGACAGATGATGTGGCTAAACATCTTGTAAATTTTATACGAAATAAAATAAAATAATTGAATGACATATTCGCGGAGTATGATGCCAAAATGATTTTATTAAAAGTTGTACTATTTATGTTATTCATTTCATTGAACCACTGTAGATATCCAGATAACGTATATTGTGTTAACAAGGAATGTAGCGGTAAGTCTTGTATGAAAGTCACTTTCTTGCATAAATCTGTTACTTTCTTATAATTTTGTATTATATTTCAGATCCAATATCTAAAGCTAAGACCCTCTTGGCTTACTCCAGTGTTGATGCGGATTTGATTTCATATCCGACAAATTCTGAAGCAATCGTTTACATGAAATCAGCTGGTACTCACCCAGAACTATGGTACGCTCAAATCAATGGAAAACAAGGGTTCGTGAACTCAAAGTTTTTAAGAGAATATAAAATATTTGTTAGTAACCCTCAAGAAATAGTTCCTATGCAAAAAAAGGCAGATGTTCAGCCTGATAAGGTTCAACAAGCACATGAAGTTTTTGAGGGCACTACCATTTATACCACTGAGTCCACGGTCAGCTCCGCTCCTCCTGAAGTCACTACAGAGTCTCTAACAACTGTGCCTCAACAAGATTCCACACAAATATTAAGTACTAAAGAAAATGTTCCTGACTTAAACAATGTAGGAATTGACAGCACTCCTAACCAAAGTAGCAGTGATAATGAATCTGACCAAAATATGAAGACTGAGACTTTACAAGAGAAACCACCTGATCTAGATTTTTCAAATACTGTAACAGGACAAGCACATGCCGAGAATAACTTGTTGACTAATAATGAGCAAAACCTAAGTAATCAACCTCCTTCAGAAAGCTTAATACAAGCTGGAGTAGACAATACTGTTACAAGTTTTCAGAATCCAGAGCTTCCCGTAGTAGCCCATGAATCTCTTCCACAGCCACAACAGCTGGTTTCAAGTGCAACAAGCAACACGGTAAATTCTGAACCTATTGTCGAAAAGGTTGATTACCTTCAGCAAAGCTTGAGCCAGCCTGACTCTATGGAAAATATAGAACCAAATATATCAACCTCATCTAGTCCTAATGTTGAAAACACTACTCCTCAATCTTTTCAAACACCTAGTAATAATGTACAATCATCTGAAACTACCACTGAACAAAGTGTCTCAACTGTTGCTAGTGTAAATATGGATTCAACTACACAGCAACCTCCAACATCTACTAATAGTTATTCTGCACCTGATTATAATGCAAACAATCAATATGCTCAAAATCCACAACCTCCACATGTGCCTGTACCGTCAGAGTATAACAATGGTGCTTTAGGCAGTAACAACCAAAATTATGATTATAATACCAACCAGCAGTATTACCAAGCTTATTCAGGGCAACAGCAATATGGAAATTATCCTGATGCATCAACGGGAGTTCCAAATGCTGGAGTGCAGTATAATCCGGCATACACTACAGGCACACCTGAAGCCACTACAGCTGGTCTGGCTCTGCAGGCAACAACCGCAGGGTATGCCTTTAGCTACTCTAGTCCTGATCCTACACAGCCTCCACAATATCCCACAGCAGAAACAACAGCAAGCAGTCAATATAATCAACATGCAACAGGCATTATAAATAATAATCCTAATGCCGATGGTAGCACTTATGCTCAAGCTAATGTAGAATCAACTACTCAAAATTACAAGTATGATAGCTCTGAAACAACTAATAAACCACCAAATCAAGAATTTGCTACAGAGTCCTATGCAAGCTCTGAAATAACTAACACACCGCACAGTCAAGAAACAACAGAATCTATTCAAAGAAGTTCTGAAACTACTACTATTGCCCCAGAAATAACTACACAATATTACAACTATGCAAGCTCTGAGACTACTACTGCTAGCTCTGAAACTACTACTGCTAGCTCTGAAATGACTACTGCTAGCCCAGAAACGACTACAGAATATTACAAATATGCTAGTACTGAAAGTACTATTCAAGAAACAGCACAGCCTGAACCACCAGTTGAAAGCCTTACAATCATACCTGAAGCTCCAATTATGATGGATCTAGATGACTATTTGAAATCTACAGAGGCACCTGTATCAGTCCCAGAAACAGAGTCTCCTAGTACAAGTTTTCTGACAAACATTTATACGAGTATAATGGCGTTATGGTCATCTAAAGTCGAAACACCAGAAATAGAAAGTGATTTCAAGTCTGATTCAGCTATGGAGCCGGAAGAGACATTCTCCTATTTCAATTACTTTCTGTCAACTTATAACTCTGTTATGGGAACTAAATCTGAATCAAGTGCACTTTTTGCATCGTCTGGTAAGTCACATATAACAATAATCTATTTTGAATATTTTCTATCAATAGTTACATCAATAAGTATTACCTAATAACTACTTCATTGGCTCAGTGATCTAAAGAGAACGCCGTTCTACCCTATTTTGCGTCAATTCGCGCCAGTTTGGTGTTATAAGGGTGGATAGTACATAAATAAGTACTTTGATTTATTGTTATCTTACATATAAATGTGCAAATCATAATCTGATAATAAATAAATATTAGGGGACAATCTTACACAAATCGAACTAGTCCCATAATAAGCTCAATAAGGCTTGTGTTATGGATACTAGACGACGATATATTTAATAGATACAAATACTTAAATACATAGAAAACATCCATGACTCAAGAACAAATATTCGTGCTCATCACACAAATAAAAGCCCTTACCGGGATTCGAACCCAGGACCTCCTGCTTCGTAGGCAGGGTCACTACCAACTAAGCTAAAGCGGTCGTCAATAATAATTACAATTGTACGATTTACTACTTTTATTTTCAGGTAACACATGTTTCACTGATGAATATTGTGACGGCGCATCCAATGACCAAAACAATCGCTTGCTCACTTTCCTGCTGACTACGGCTGGCTCGGTTCTGCTCTTCATATTAGGATATTACTATATTGACGGCAGAAGACGGGATGGGAAACTTATTGGCACTATTAACACATTGCAAAGGGACTTACTCTTTTCAACCAAGGTAACAGTAATCATCTAAACATATAAATAGTTCCATGACTAAGGTACTGACAGATGTACAGTGCACCACTACAAAACACACAATTGAGACAAGGGGTCATATAGGGGAGGGGGTCTAGCCAAATGTGACAGCTTATACTAACAAGGTCAAATATGTTAGGAAAAAGTGTGACATGGGGGAGGTCTAAAAGTCTGAAAAATCGTGTGACGTACTTTGTGGACGACCCCCAACCACTGCAGATAACGTAATGTTGGAATTTTGTTCTTTGTATGAAAATGTTGCAATTTCACGCTGGCGAAGTGGAGGAGTTACTAATAAATGTATTGCTTAGAAATTTTGCTATCAAGTATTATTTTTCAGGAATGTGAGATTCTAAAAGAGGAACTCACTTCTACAAAAACGAAACTGGCTGGCATTGAAGACAATTCCTTTGGCATGGATGACATGGTACAGTCGTTAAAAGAAGAAATTGAGGAATTGAAAGCTCAGAATGAAAGACTCCGAAAATCGTTGGACGACAATGAGAAATTATTACGAGTCTCGGAGAACACAGCCCACGAACTACAGAATACTCTGAGCGAAGTAGAGAATACTCTCAGTGAGCTCTTAGGCGAGAGAGCTAATTCTGAAGAGCATATAGGAGATTTAAATAGTAAGTTTAGCCAAACTGTAGCATTTAGTTGCACTTATTTTGACTTGGTCATCATAAATAAGGCCAATGATTCATTGTTTTGTAAGTTTATATGAGTGAGTTTTTTATTTATATCTTCAGGTAGAGTCCAAGCTTTTGAAGAAGAATTAATGTCAGTCAGTCGAGAGAGAGATAATTTCCAACTAAAGTTTGTCTCAGCCGAGGCAGCCTTGGAGGAGTCTAGGAAACAAAAGAAGCAATTAGAAGAAGTTAACAAATTACTGGGTGAAGCCAACAACACTTTACAACTGCAAAGTCATGAAATTGCTGCCTTGAAAGTAAGTATCTATATTCTAGCTTTATTCAGGATTATACATAAAAAACCGGCCAAGCGCGAGTCGAATTCCGTACCACACGAAGGGTTCCGTACCACCGTCAAGCAAAAAGACGCCATAAATCACGCTTGAATGAGAACTAACTCTTACTTATAATATAACTTTACATAAAAATACACATTCTGTGAAAAAATCAAGTCTCTACCTATTTCACACGGACAGACATGGACAGACGGACAGTGGAGGCTTAGTAGTAGAGTTCCGTCGGCATCCTTTGGGTACGGAACCCTAAAAAAGATTCCGACGAACTAAAATCCTCTTTTTTGTCGGGTATAAAAATGAAAGGAGTGAAACGTAAAGGCGGCTCTAGAAATCTGAAAAATCGTGCGACGTAATAATATATGGATATGAAATATGTTCTATAAAAGGAGAGTGTCATCGCCATTAGACCCAGAAAAAAATATCTTAGACTTTATGCATTGTAAAAACCGTACCTGTAGTGAAATACAAAGAAAGGGGTATGCGCTCTACCATTCAAAAATATATTAAGACGGCGGTATCTTTTCTCTGTTACTGACTTTACTTAACCTACATAAGTATACACTCTATAGTACATTGTTGTAGAGGCCGGAAAGTTAGCTGAGCAATAGATCGACGAGTGAGTTCGAGGGCCGAAACGCAGAGGAGGCCCTCGAAGAATACGAGTCCATCTATTGCACTTTCGGCCGAAACTTAACATTGTACTTTTTATGTAGCCATTAATAACAACATTCTAAAACCGAAATCTTGATTTCAGGATGTAATCAAGGAACTAAAGAGTGGATCCAAGTCCAATGTTGATGCGACATCTTTAATTGATCACACTGAAATAAAAGCCAAGCTGGCGAAAGCATTGGAAGAAAAGCATACTTTGGAGAGCAAATATGAGGTAAGGTATCTTCCTTTTCAAATATATATACAAGTTGAAATTTTAGTGGTTGTTTTCCGTTTAAGGGCATGTTCAGTATCGTGTTCTGAAAAAAAAATTCTAACGTAAAAAAATTGTCTTTTGTATGGAGGGTCGGCTAATTTGAACGACTTGCTCCATAGAAAATATATATATTTTTTTAATTTTTTCCACTTTTTCCTAATCAGAACACGATACTGAACATGCCCTTAAACGGAAAACAACTACTAAAATTTCACCTTGTATAATGCTAGTTAACGTAGTTATTGATTAGGCCGAATCTCACAAGTCTATTTCCAGTAATTGCAGTTGTGTGATTAACGTGAAATTTGGTAAATAAACGTAGATTTGCAATTAAAATAGACGACAATGTAATACTGTTTTTTTTTAAACAAGGATCCATTATTATTTCGCCATATCTCTCTGTCTGTATATCTGTTTGCATGCCTGTCAAATATCGTCGATAATGGGGATAATAGGGACAGGCAAAAGGTACCACTTTGTCAATATAATAAACTCTTGTAAATAAAGACGATTTCTTATTCTATCTTCATAGCAGTAAGTCATTGCTGAGATGATAATTAGTTGGGAGATCCGTTTGCTTGAGAATGGCGCAATACGAGTACGAGATCCGTTTGCTTGAGAATGGCGCAATACATTGTCTACAAAACATTACACATGTTCTGAATCATTCTGTCCAGTAACTTTTATTTTACACTAGTGGGCCTGCTCGCGATTTTGTTCGTGGAGGTAAAATAAGTCAAAAGTCTCTTTTTTGTTTTGGCTTCGGTGGCTAAAAAGTATCCTATGTGTTAACCGGTAGGTAATTTCGCGAGAGTTGAGGTGAATGATTACACACACAGCTACATGAAGTACTCATTGCAAAAAAAGTGAATGAATGAAATTAATGAGTGAGTAAATAAACACAAAGCTACCTATAGTTTAATCAAACTTTTTGGTCTATCTTGCAATTCACGGTTGAACCTGCTATCGGTACGAAAAAAGAACATTAATTTCAAAATCCCGCTGTCATTACATGACAGTGTTGTTGTGTGCGTGGCCTCAACTCTCGTGAAACTACCTATACTAAGGTTAACAGGTAGGTAGATAATGCCTTATGACATTAAGTTCGCCTTTTATTCGATAAGTTTTCTGTTTACAGTTTTCTGGTTAAAAAGGAGGGTTATGACTTATAATACTTATAATTATTATGCAATAAAGTCGAAATAAATGAATAAACGTGAATTTGAACCTTACGTATGATTTAGAATAAAGGATATTTATGCTTAATGGTATTGTTAGGTTTGTTTAATTTGTCAAGAACAAGCCATCTGTTTAAATATTAGATGGAATAACGACAAATCTTGCTACATTGTCGCTGTTGTTAAAATTATAATGGTTGTATTGATCATAGCCAGGCATCGGATATTCCTGCGCCTATTTACCTAAAGTTGGCGAATTGCCGGAAAAAAACTAAGCAAGCATGGAGTCGGCTTCTAAAAAATATTTTTTTAAATAATATAAGTTCCGGGATTCCGGGATTGCATAAAACGTTACGAGAATTAATGTAATATATCGCAAAAATGTTTAGGTTTTACTTTTTTTAGGTTAGTTTTTTAAGTACTCAAGTTGATGTATGCGCTTGCCACATGAAGTAGCTGTAACAGTATCAATGAATTCAGTAATTTATTCGGTTGACTAAATATAGTGTATTCATTCTAGATTTTAATGTATGGGCAAAACGGCAAAATTTATAACTTTAATTTATTGCTGCTATGTGATACCTATATACGAGTATATTAAAATACACGACTCTCCCGCCCCCCCCGCAATCTGCTGCACCCCTCCCCCCCTTGAAAAGTGTCCCATTTTACAGATTTTCTCAATTTTCAGGAAAACTATACAAGCTAGGACAAAATGGTCAAAGACGGAATTATTTGTCAATAAATTTCCTACAAGTATGTACTTACATTTATTTCGATACCATTTATAGTTTCCAAGCTATGGTGCATCAAAGATTACTAAAAATGTGCGCTTAGCGGAAATAAAACATTTAATACACAAAAAACAACAATATTTATTATTTTTTACAAGAAATGCGTTTAACTAAACAAAATAAACAATTGTTATTAATTTTTTATATAGTAAGTAGGTACTTAATATTTAACAAAAATCAGTATCGTCATCATTATCTTCTAAACACTTGTTGAAGCAACTAAGGCCCTGGCAATTTTTGCACATGGTGGAACAACGCAATCCAGCTTTGACACATCCACATCTTTTTCGGCAGCCTTTTTTGCAGCTGCACGATACTATTTTGAGTATCGACTGTGGAGCTGGTGATTCTGTGGTATATATGGGTGATACAAAGTTATTATTATTTTTCCAGCCCCAGTTTTCTGGGTTCAATGCGTTTCCTCGCCATAATTGTACTTGATGAAAAGTACGCATTGAATGCTGAAAAGCTGCTCCTGATGAAGATGGTAACTTTGATAATATCACCGTACTGTTCGTCAGACCAACATATTTGTTGAAATGGACGTATCGCAACTCGTTTAAACTTTTCTCGGTTTGCTTAGCCCCATACAAGGCGAGAATATATCTTTCTCCCGCTTCTTTTACCTGCTCGTGTGAGGCATCCGGGTTATTGAAAACGTTTATCGTATCTTGCAAGTCGATCTTTTTACCGAGCAGAATAGACTGAACTTTTCCTTTGCCTTAGAATGCTGAAGTAGTGTCGCAACCACTTATGGCATGCAGAAAGAGGATCGATTCCCTGCAATTTTCGACCACATTTCCTTCTATTAAGCTTCGGGTGCTAAAAAGTCTCTTGTTTACACTCCCTTGGCCCTCTTTCAGCAAGAATATATTCTTGTGTAGTGGAGTAAGACCCAGTAAAAGAACCAACAGATCTATGTCTTGCCCAACCACTACGACATTCTCGTTTCTTTCGGCTTCTTCTATTGCCGTATGAACAATGGGCATATCTGCGTCATCATTCGCTGTTAACGAGCTTATCCCCTCGTTGTTCAGTCGCTTGCTAAGCTGCAAAATAAATCTTTCCTTGTTCAACAGACCGGCACCGGTGGGCCAAGGGAGTGTAAACAAGAGACATTTTAGCACCCGAAGCTTAATAGAAGGAAATGTGGTCGAAAATTGCAGGAAATCGATCCTCTTTCTGCATGCCATAAGTGGTTGCGATACTACTTCAGCATTCTACGGCAAAGGAAAAGTTCAGTCTATTCTGCTCGGTAAAAAGATCGACTTGCAAGATACGATAAACGTTTTCAATAACCCGGATGCCTCACACGAGCAGGTAAAAGAAGCGGGAGAAAGATATATTCTCGCCTTGTATGGGGCTAAGCAAACCGAGAAAAGTTTAAACGAGTTGCGATACGTCCATTTCAACAAATATGTTGGTCTGACGAACAGTACGGTGATATTATCAAAGTTACCACCTTCATCAGGAGCAGCTTTTCAGCATTCAATGCGTACTTTTCATCAAGTACAATTATGGCGAGGAAACGCATTGAACCCAGAAAACTGGGGCTGGAAAAATAATAATAACTTTGTATCACCCATATATACCACAGAATCACCAGCTCCACAGTCCATACTCAAAATAGTATCGTGCAGCTGCAAAAAAGGCTGCCGAAAAAGATGTGGATGTGTCAAAGCTGGATTGCGTTGTTCCACCATGTGCAAAAATTGCCAGGGCCTTAGTTGCTTCAACAAGTGTTTAGAAGATAATGATGACGATACTGATTTTTGTTAAATATTAAGTACCTACTTACTATATAAAAAACAAATAACAATTGTTTATTTTGTTTAGTTAAACGCATTTCTTGTAAAAAATAATAAATATTGTTGTTTTTTGTGTATTAAATGTTTTATTTCCGCTAAGCGCACATTTTTAGTAATCTTTGATGCACCATAGCTTGGAAACTATAAATGGTATCGAAATGAATGTAAGTACATACTTGTAGGAAATTTATTGACAAATAATTCCGTCTTTGACTATTTTGTCCTAGCTTGTATAGTTTTCCTGAAAATTGAGAAAATCTGTAAAATGGGACACTTTTCAAGGGGGGGAGGGGTGCAGCAGATTGCGGGGGGGGCGGGAGAGTCGTGTATTTTAATATACTCGTATATAGGTATCACATAGCAGCAATAAATTAAAGTTATAAATTTTGCCGCTAAAAAATCTAGAATGAATACACTAATACATTTAACTCTAAGGACAAGTTTAAGATATTTGTAAATAATTTCCGAAATCCCGGTAAATTTACTAACAAAAGTAAAAAAATAAATTGGGTCCGCCTCCATACCATTCAAATACCTACGCCGACGCCGAAGTTTAGGTAAATAGGCGCAGGAATATCCGATGCCTAATCATAGCTGTGAGTAGTGATTAATTATTTTTGTCATCCGAGGCAATAAGTTTGCCAACCTCTACTCCGACTAACCCAGGGAAGATTTAATAGTGTATTTAAAACCTGTAAGTTGAACAAACATCTCATCAAACATCAATCAAATGGGTATGAAACGAAACCTAACATGCGGGGTGTGTCAGGATATATAAGAGACTGCCACGCATATCATCTGCTCAAGCAGGCCACTTATAAGTGCAAACGAAGTACTTGTTTATCTTACTAGGGCGACAAGTCTTGTTCTCCGAGGAGATACAGCAGTTCACTGCCCATAGATTCTGAAAATTTCTGGACTCAACTTTAAGTCAGAGGGCGGCCACGATCAGCAATGGTTGAAGCAGCCTATAAAGATCCATATCGTTAACCCTCCTGTTATTTACCCCAATAGGGAATATGCATCATATTTTTTATTTACTTTAATAAAACCTCATTCATATAAAAAACAGTAGGAAAAAAATATTTTTCAAATAACTATTAAAATAACCAAGATATAACACAACAAAGATTTATCTCTATCTCTTTCTCGCAAAACAGAATATAGTATGGAGATTGTATGGCGGCCGTGTACTATGACGTCATAGTCCATATCGGATCTCTCTCTCTAATCGCAGTCTTATTAGTGCTTTAAAATGTTGATATCTTCCGTATTTCTCGGTCGATTTCAATTTTATTTTGACTGTATGCCATCTTTTTTACGGTATTTTCAAATTTTGTTAAGAAATCTGTTAAAAAGAATTCATGCATATTCCCTATTGAACCTACGGTCCGCTACCATTTACCCGCGGCTTCGCCTGCGTTGTTGCCGTTATTATCCCAAGGGAACTCTTTACCGGGATAAACTATCCTATGTATCAAACCTGGGCTTAGTCTACTTGCAAGCCGAATTTCAGCTCAATCCATTCAGTTGTTACCGCGTTATTTAGTAGCAAACATCCAAACATCTTCACAAACTTTCACATTTATAATATTTGTGATGTGATGTTATAATCATAGGCGAGGGCTCTAAATATGCGATATGGGACTTTCTATAATACTGCCTTTGCGTGTACATTCAAGGGCACCATTATGTATACACTTATTATTATGGCAGTAAGGTTTATGTATACATATTTTGGAACTTTGTGTGGATATTTATCTTTGCCCTTGGCTGTACGTACGTAATTAATGTCTTCCCCTGGCCAAGAAGCACGATTTTGTCTTCGCGTAAACGGCAAAAAATTGCTATTTACGACCTGAGGTGACGTAATAGTACATTACATAACTAGGGTGGTAATACAAAGAAAGGCCGAGATCGCAGAAGTTTGCGGCCCGAGCTGCAAGCGAGGGACGTAAATATGCGATCGAGGGCTTTCTTTATTACCTCCCGTGTTGTGTACATCATGTTATGTCTACACTTGGCCAGAGAGCAGGTTTTTCCGTACGCGCAGCGTGCGGAAAAAGGCACTTTATGGCCAGGTGTGGCATAAATAAAATAGCTTACTCGCAGAAGGCACGAAGACAGAAATTGTGATTGCATGTGTATCACAAATACGCTCAATTAGGTATTTCGTTAAGGAAACGTTTCTTTAGGTACTAACCGATGAAGGAGAATAATAATAACTCGTACGCTTCTTCAGATTGAACATAAGGAGCGAACACGTCTATCTGAAGAACTACAGACCACGCAGGAGTCACTGACGACTACAAATCAACAGGCTACTGAAGCGCTCACAAGACTCGAGGTGCTCGGCAAGTACTTCCAAGAGAGAGAAGGTGAATTACTGAAGTAAGTTTTATACTGGATCTTCTTTACTATTTGAACATTTAGGGCCATTTTTATCTAACTGTACAATGATACTGATTTTAGCAAAAAAATAATCTGACACTGAGTCGAAGCCTCGCTTCGCTCGTCGTCGCACCGCACCTAACTCTTTAGTAAATCTCTCACAAAGGCAGAGCTCCATATTTGAATACTCAAATCACGAGATAGGACTCATGTTCTAGTGACAAAAATAGAACAGAAAATCATCACGTTGACTGTTTGCAATTTCGTGCACACCAATCCAGCTGCGTTGGAAAATGCAACATACTTTTAATTAGCATTTGCATAACACCACAAACCCCACCTCACGCTGACAATATAGCAGTAGTAGGTAACATATTATCGCGTTCATGATATAAAAATAGTTCTCCACATTTTTTTATTTGTTTCAGAGAGCTCAATGTGAAAGAATCGCTCTATCTGAGCAAACAGGGCGAGTCTGCGAGCACGGTAGAAAAAATCGAACTCATGCAGCAGGAAGTTCAGAGATACAAGTCAGTGCTTCTCTATTTTGCTAGGGTTTCTATAATCAGTACATTATATATTCTTGATTTCGTAGTAAGATAAGAACATCATGCTGAAGTGAAAGGGGGCTTTGAAATTTAAACTGCATTTTGTAAGACTTGTAATAAATCTAACCGAATGGGTTCTAGTATGACTTCAAAAATTTCGTGAGCTGGAAATGGATTGCCCTTTTTCGGCTTAGTTTTATTTGTTTGAATGTTTTGTTTGTCCGAATATTACTTTCGCATAATAGTCAGTTTATAAGTATCGTCAACTTTTCAAAACGATTGTAAAATAAACCTTACCTAAACTGACCTATTCTAAGTGACGAAATGTTTTTCAGCTACTCGTAGAAATAAAAGTTCGGACAAACTTTACATTCGATCAAATAATCTTAACCCAAATAGAGGGAACCCCTGAAAATGTTTTTTTTTATGTCACCATTGTCCATAGGGAAAAATGCGACGCGCTGACGCTAGAGTTAGCGGAGCAGGAGTCGGCTCGGCGCGCGGCGGTGGGCGCGCTCGAGGCGAAGGCCCACGCGGCGTGGCTCGAGGCGCGCGCGGCGCGGCGCGACGCCGACGCCGCGCGCGACGACGCGCAGGCGCTGCGCCGCAAGATGGCGTCGCTCACGAGAGCTGAAGGAGCGGCGTCCCCTCATGCCCGTAAGTCACTACTCAGAAATGTTTTGATCGTACAGCGATTGAGGACAATACAAGGCTGATATGACTTTTTTTTAAATAGTTTGAACTGACAGGTTCGATGATACCTGACGTGAGTTGTCACCATAATGATACTAATAAAAATATCAAGCCTGGGGATGATTTTGTATTTGCTTTTAGTGGCATTAGCAGAAGTGAAGTAAGTAACAGATAGTATCAGTCCTTCAAGTTGAGCGCTATTTTACTCGTCTCCATTGTATAAGATAATGATAAAGTGATAACACTTATTACATGTTTTAGCCTAATGGTTTTCTAGACTGCATTTACACCAGCCATATTTGCATCTATCATTGCAGAGATGTCATCACCGCTGGACACCTCTAACGCGGACAGTGGAGTGATCCCACCACCGCTGCCGCCACTGGCATTCCTGCCGCCGCCGCTGCTGCCGCCGCTGCCGCGGCCGCCACCGCTCGGACGCCTGCCTTCACCACACCAGCCTAGGTAAGACGACTACACACGTGAACAATGAAATTTTCATCACACTTGCTCGTAAAGTGTGTTATAACACGCGCGCTTATAGACCAGCTCGAGCCGATTTACCTCCCGTTGGTTACAAACATCTATAACTCCCACGGGAGGAAAAACTGTATGAAAATCTATAACTCCCTCGGGAGTTAAGAGCTTAGTTTTAAAATATAGAACCAACCCGTACGTCATTTCAGACTAAGGAGGTTTCAAATCAGCCAAGGCTTATTTCACATCTTCAAAACTTGGCTACAAAACCAATTTTAGTGTATATAAAACTTATATGGTATATTTTACTATTATTTCAGTAATTTTTGTAATTATTTTAATGCAATTAAATTACTTTAGTTTAAAATTTAATTTTGAAAATCGGTACAATCTGGCGGCATTGCCTGTCAAGTTTAAAAACTAAACGCAGTTCTTAGCATTATCTGTGGAAGACTATATTAAAAACTGTTGACAGATGAAGTTGTCTCTTAGCGGGTGCGTTTACTTTTATTTGATTTTTATGTTTTATTTTTTTCCTCGCAAATGTGATGAAAAACATTGTGTGTATCACGGGCAGTAAGGGTATTACAAACTCGAGTCATTAAAAGCCCTCCGCCTATGGCGTCGGGCTCCTAATAGATTCTCGTTAGTAATCCCCTTCTTACTACCCTCGTCGCACAATGTACTATTCCCCGCGATTACCGCACCTGTATCGCATTTGCCGCCGCTGCTCGGCCGTCTATCGTCACCTCACTACTAGCCTAAGTAAACCAACGCCGGGTATGCCGAATGTGAACAGCGTTCACAGTACGTAGCGTGCGTAGTCCCGCTGTCGATAAAGTAAACGCCATAATTAGGCGAACTACTTTGACAGTTCCACAAGCACAAATGTTGCTAGAGTTTGGCCAGTCATGTTTTGTCGATAAAATAAAAATAAAATGTGACTGTGATTTAATTTATAACCTAATAAATAAAGTAAGGTGACACAATAAATTCTTGAAAAGATTTAAGGATTAAACATATCATACATTTATTTTGTCTTTTTAGACCTATCCTGATGCGTGCAAATTATTGTCGATAACATCTTATCGATATTTACCTGTGACTATTTAATGTTCTGTGAGCAACATTTTTATCGGTCAAACTAGTTCGCCCAATTTTGTAGTTTACTTTAGTGTTCCTACAGAGGCCGCCAGCTTAGGTAAGCCGTCACCTCTGAATGTTTTAACAAACTCTAAATAAACTCTTATTACTTCGCATAGAGACGAGTCTCTTTGCGCATACCGTGTGATTTAAACGTACTTATTTTCATAGACAATTTGAAACAGCTCGCCGTTATTTTGCTAGATATGACCGGCGCTACTCTCCGGGGAGCCGGTACTCGCCAGAAAGCCGGTACTCGCCTGAGAGCCGGTACTCCCCCGAGAGCCGTTACTCGCCGGAGCGGAGGCCTTCCGACAGAAAGTACTCGCCGGAGCGGAGGCCTTCCGACAGAAAGTACTCGCCGGAGCGGGGGCCTTCCGATAGGAAGTACTCTCCCAACGATCGCCGCAAAGTCTACTCGCCCAGGTCGCGGCGACGGTCCAGGGAAAGGTAAAGAGAAACCACCCTAGAGAATGAGGATAATAACTAATTATTTTTACTAAAAAAAACCCGACCGCGGTGCACTTTAAAAGTGCATAAAATCCGCCATTTTGTTTATTTTAACGAAGTTCATACCCAGTGACACTCGTGCCATCAAGGCGAATCCAATGATGTATCATTTATCAAAATCGGTTGTGCCGTTGAGTAGTTACGAGCGGACACAGGAACGGACATACATACATACAGGTCAAACACATTACCCTCCTTTGGGCTTCGCCGCAGTCGGGTAAAAACTAACAATTACTCACTGCGGATGGCGCTATTGTTCGAAATACCGAATATTGGTTGCCATTTGTAAATAAACAGAACTGTAGCTATGGCGCCATCTGCTTGGCGGTTGTAACCTCATTGCCAAGGCAAGGATTTTCATATTTCAGCAATAGTCGTGATAGCCTTATTTTATTATATTATAAGTATCTAATGAAAATGTTGTAATGGAAGCGAAAATTTAAAAATGATGCCTGGGTGAAACTCGAACCCAGATCTCCAACGACTCTCCGGGCCAACACAGGCACACTACATTTGTGCTTCAACTTTTTATACACCTTAAGGAAGGCTTGTTAAACTATCGTAAAGTAGTCTCACTTTATATACGACACTCTAACCACACAAATCTTGAAAGCCCTTTAGCGAATAGGTGCACTTGCACGGTAAATGTTCGTAGAAGGCGCCCTATGAAATCTCCTTGCATTCTACGGATTCAGGAAGGCTAGAAAACAACAACTACAACATTATTTTCATCACACTTGCTCGAAAATGCTGTTGTTACACGTAGGGTCTGCGGGCCGTAAATGACCTGTTACGCCTTCAAAGTTCCTGTTCAAAGCAATCGCCAACTTACTTTTTTAACTTTTATCACTGAAGTATTTAAAGAGAACTGTTATTGCAAATACATGTAAACCCATATTTCGGTAACATTAATTAAATGTTTAAATAGTGTATTTCAGTATTTTGCTAATATAAAATCAACTAAAATGGCCGTTTTAGGTCTTTACCGCGATGGTTTCCGAACGTGACTTGACATTCGCATTATCTAGGGATATATGTCACTTCCTGTTTTAAATGTTTCTTCTTATACTGGGTGGATTAGTAAGGTTATTTATTTTATGCCACACCTGGCCATAAATTGGCTTTTTCCGCACGCTGCGCGTACGGAAAAAGCCGCTTTCTGGCCAAGTATAGACATAAAATTATGTACACAACATGGGAGGTAATAAAGAAAGCCCTCGATCGCATATTTACGTCCCTCGCTTGCAGCTCGGGCCGCAAACTTCTGCGATCTCGGCTTTTCTTTGTATTACCACCCTAGTTGTGTAATGTACTATAGATTATCTCACAAGTGTGATGATGATGAAAAACATTGTGTGTGCCACGGGCGGTAAAGGAATTACAATCTCGTGTAATTAAAGCCCTCGGTTTCACCTCGGGCTTCTAACAAACACTCGATTGTAATTCCTTCCTTACCGCCCTAGATACACAATGTACTATTATGAGGTTCCATTAATCTATCGTCAGTTACAATGTTCGTTTGACATGCAGGTATGAAGAAGTGCGCGGGTTGCGCGCGCGGAATGGCCCCGCCGATACGGAGACCGAATACAACTCGGACAGTCCGTCCCGGGAGCGAGCTCGGCGCCGGAGATACTCGCATTCAGGTGTGTAACTAGGGTGGCCAACTATTTTTGGGTGAGTTATAGTATTTTCCAAAAAAAATGTAAAAAATATAGTAAGTACCTTATGACAACTCTTTATTTTGGGGTAAACTATGCTCAATTATATACTTACTAGCATTCTGTGAACTCCTTTTACGTAAGACTACTTTTGACTTGAACAGCTTTCAGGTTATTTAGACTTATAATCTTCATCAGCATACGTGATGTGATTAGTGTGATCACTCACTTATCACCTCGACCACCACGATTAATTAAGAAAGAAATTACATTAAAGGATAAATAATGAAAGCAGACTTAACAATCATGCTGTTCTCTTTATTGTTTAAATTTATATATTTTTTGGCTTTTTGCACTTTTTAACAATTATTTATTAGACTCAAACGGTGTAAAAGATTCAGTACACTCCATATCTAAATTAATATAGACTAATAACTCACTTTTAATCAAGTTTATATCAGCCCAGTTCCTGTCTTCCCTCCATTTTAGTTTCAGGTTCAGTTGAGAACGTGTGTAATTTGAAGTACTTTGTAAAAACTCCCAAAATATAGTATTTTTGCGTACTATATATTTCTTCAACAGTATATAGTACAGAGAGACAAAATATAGTACAATACTATATAATATAGTACGTTTGGCAACCCTATGTGTAACACACAACCACGGTTTAGGGAACGTGCACGAACTATAGGTGGCAGCACTAAACGACAAAAGAGACACGGGCGGACAATGAAGGAAACTATCGCCCCTGTCAAATCAAGCTGTCAATGTCAATGGTAATATGTAAGTGTCAATGTCAAATATAGTAAGTCGTAGCTACACTGACGTTAATCGTCCTTCAACGCGATAAATTAACGTTATTAACGGCGTTTTCGTCAATGCGTCCCCAGCATGATGTATATGATTTAGATTGGCGGCACCAGTTGGCAGCACCTTCGTCGTGCACGTTCCCTATACGGTAGTTTCTCTTCCAACAAAAGGTAAACCGTTACCGTGTACGGACGCACCACAGGCAAGCATTTGCCCCTGCGCGCCCCTGCCACATTATGGAGTGCACTCACACAAACGTGCGATCGTGCGTCTGTGTAAGTACCTGTCGCGCGCTCCTAAACGGTTGAAGTCGTACTACTTGGTTGTCTTTATTTTGACACAACTGGCTAAAACTGCTTAGGCTGCCTGTCCACCGAAACGAAGCGGAGCAGAGAGCGCCAGTAGTAACCAACAGAATGTAACCCCAGAAAAAAAATCGGTTGTCTGTAAAGTCGGTTTACTGACGATAGTTGAACGTGAGAACGTCATAAGAAAATAAACAATTGACAATGGAACGCCTCAGAGCAAGGTAACGCCGCATTCGTCATGTTTTTTCGTGCGTGCAGCCGGCTCCATCGAATTATAAGACGTTGTCACGTCAAACGGTGTCGTCAAAGTATAAGGAAAGAAAAGTACCCAGCTTCTGGCCCTTTAGGAGCGCGTGATAACTATTCAAGGTCGAGACGCAGGGCTGCCGTCGATTTTTTTTGCATCGAAACACACTGTTGTACGATACATTTCGGCGACGGTCCAACCGTTCGCATTCGTAAAAGTTTGCTTGTAGTGCGTTTGTTCACGGCGCGCACACATGCAAACGGCGCGAAGTACATTTAGTCGGAAGAAATATTACTGCTGTGGTGTCGTGTACTGAGGTGCTGATCTGTTACTACGCCAACGACACCTAATGGTGTCACATAGCGCAGAGCGATATTGACTTACATGCGCCAACATAAAGTTCAATTCCGGTTTTGACAGTGTAATGACATGGAGTTAGATTTGCAACTTTTAAGTTACGAAGTCAGGTTAAGCTTTTGTCCGCTTCGCTTTAGTGGAGATGCATTATTGCAATTCTGTTGGCCCTCCCCGTTCCGCTCCGCTTCAGTGGACAAGCTGCCTTATACGGCAACAAAAATATTGGCTGTCACTTTTCCACTATATTAAACGGAAAAGGATAAGCAGTATTTTGCCGCAATGTGCAGTTGTGCTAAAGGTATAGGAGTATAATAAAACCGTACATAGCAGTTATTATCAAGTTGAAGGAACATATATGACACGAGATGTGTTGGTCCCCCTTTGTCCCAGTTTAAGTGTGAAATCGTTGCCTTTAATCAGAGTTAAACACCGTGCTTTTTAATTGCAGCTTCGCACCCGCTTACACAAAAAATTAAGGCACAGTAATAAAACACTTACTAAAAAGTAATATGGAATTTGTTACTCTTTTTTTTGTCTGTATTATAAGTACGGAAATGTGCAAAATCTCAATCTCCTATCTTACTAGCTTACAGGTCGCGTCACGTAAAAAGAACGCTGGAAGAAAGTGGAGGGGGTATGTTTGCGCATTGGTACACTCGCGCACGAAAGTACTATGTTTATTGTTTTATTTTTGAACTAGCCTTTCGCTCGCGGCGTGGTTCGATTAAAAAGTATATGTATTATTATCTATTATTTATTTATTAATAGGGTGAATCAACTTTTTAACCCACACAAAGCTGTCCGCAACTTTTAACCTTCGTTGAAATATAACGCCCTAAAAAAATGGTTTGTCTATATTTAAATTTATATTGTATGTTAAAACGTTGAAAGTCCCGTGTCATGAACCTAATTTTTTTTTGGTATGTCGCTTAATAGTAAAACGTCGTCCCCCATAACTGTTTACACAGTTTGACTGTGGGATCCTTGAGTATTATTAGTTGATATATTATTAAATGGAATTAAAAACATGTTTCTGTGTAGAATGGAATAAAACAAACAATATACATCATAAATCATTTTTCTATGTAAAACCATTTTGTAATAAACAAGACACTTTTGTGCGCGACAGTATTTTGAGAACGAACGTGACGTGAACACAGTGCGGAAAGCAAAGGTTGACTGACGAACCAATAGCGCCCCGGCAATGATGCGGTACGGCACCCGCCCTCCCCGCGCCGCACCTCATACCACCAAATAGCCTTATAAATGGCCTAATGCGCAGCTTAACCACCAGCGTTCATTTTACGTGACGCGACCTGTACTACTAAATCCATGGACCTAGGTCAGGGGTAGGCAAACTTTTTATACTAAGAGCCAGATGCCGTGAAAATATCGATCTTTCGGAAGCTCAAAGAGCCGCAACTTTCTCTTTCAGGTTTTTTTCAGGAATTTAAAGAGCTGACCGTTCAATGAGCCACATGCGGCTCGCGAGTCACGGTTTGCTGACCCCTGTCCTAGGTCCATGGATTTAGTCTGGGCCTTGTCTGTTAATCACTATTGAGAATTTAATCACTTTCTAAAATTGATAAGATTATAAGGTGTTGGTGAGATTGAAGAAAATACGATTATAATAATATTTGACATTATTCAACTCATTTTCAGGTCCTAGCTCTGGATCAGGGTGTTCGTCGGAATCGGATAAATGAACAGGTATCTAACAAATTGTAAAGGCGATCTTTATTTCCTGAGTATAAAATGCCAAACTGTACTATAATTAGTTAAGAATTGCTCACATAATTCGAGACTGTTATGTGAACAATATAGATGTTAATTTAAATTTTGGTTCTGACCAGATTATTTTTTAACTATTTAGTTAAAATTTAAGATCCTGTTTATGCCTCTGGTCAGTTAAAATTAGTTTGGTTTGGTGTTATGTGAGCTTCTTTATGCAAAGAATAAATAAATTAGGTGAATAAAGAGGCTTGAGGGCGAAATCGTAGGAATGATTTAATTAATTAGGTACAAATAATTTTATTCACTTTAGCGCATATTGACTCACAACTTTAGAAGATGTCACGGCAGGCGTTTGATATACATAAAGTTTTAAATTTTACAATGAATCCTACCTAACTTTATCTAAAGTACAATATGCTCTAAAGCAAATAAATTTATCAAACGTTAACTAATATAGGCAGTTAAATACACACGTTTCTCTGACTTAGGTGCAACATAATAAATTTATTAGAACTGCCACTGATTTTAATAAAATTTAAAAACTATTATTAATTCAACTGCAATCAAATCACGAATTGTAACTATCAAAGCAAATTTGTGTAATTTTTTTTAGTCAACTTACATCATCAATTGCAATTGGGTTTATGAAAAGGAAGCTTTACTGCTAAAATATTTTTATACAAATCTTCCTAAAATGTTACTATCTTTTCTGTTTATGAATGCTTTTTAGCAACTATTAACGCCATATTCGTACAATATCCCTTCTAGTCGCATTCAAATAAAATATTGCTTCTGTTAACTAAATCTCTATAATTTCTTTTAGTTTGCTGATTCAAGGTGCCTTTGCTCTGATACATAAAGTAGCATCCACACACGTAAATAATGACTATAAATAAAAACACCAAATTAGCACCGTCTTTTATTGATTATTTGTTTACATAAGAATGCATTTTAATTTTAATACAGTAAAAACTTTACACAATATATGAATGTATGCATTTAGCCACAATTGGGCTACTGTTATAGATCTTTCAGTCAAGAGCACATGTTTCATGAGCGACATAGTTCCCTTATGTCTGTTAAAGTATTTCATACTCAATGCAATATCAATTTCCTGATAAATCAGTTTAATCTGATGGTTAATTTATTGTTTTGTTAGTCATTAAAATGTATTATAATAAATAATTTTATCTATTAATACAAAGAGTATTATTCCACAACACAACCTCTAGTTATAGTTCAAAATAATGCTATGTTATTGAATTTATACTAAACATAACAATAATATATAGGTCTGCAATTTACAAGGCACGAATGAATATTGCTATGTTTGTATTGCTCAGAATAGAACAAATGAAGACACATTCATTCAGTTTACGTAAATTTCGTTCTTATCCGCTTTTAGCAGTCACTACTGAAGCATTTGCTATAGTTTACGGTACCACATTCCATGGCACGAAGCTGCCCTTCTCAGGCTGGTCAAGCTGAAAATAAAACAATATAAAATTAGCCATTTAAACCCTGACCGCTGGAACTGATTTCTTACAACGGCAACAATTTTATGATTGTCAATGTCACGCCGATGTTACTCAGTGATGCCATCTTAGCATATTTAGTATTAAATTAAATTGAATATTCCGCTGTTTAGCACATTAACTTTAAATATCCGCAAAACTTCTACGCCGCTATTTATGAGTTTTAGCACTAACTATTGCAGATTACTGGCCGTAAATAGAGTCAGTAACATTTACAATAAAAAAAATTAAAAGAACCCCTTGAC
This sequence comes from Eudemis profundana, assembly GCA_947034925.1. Classification (NCBI taxonomy): domain Eukaryota; kingdom Metazoa; phylum Arthropoda; class Insecta; order Lepidoptera; family Tortricidae; genus Eudemis; species Eudemis profundana. The sequence goes on along the minus strand of OX344796.1, from coordinate 25,736,030 downwards.
AAATCTCATATTTTTGATTAGCTTTAGTACTTCTTTTCTTTCGGGGTTCGTGGATTCAGTGTGTTTTTCAATATTGTGACGTCATTTGTTCGTATTTTCTATTAAATTGTATACGATTTGAGCGATTTGAAACTTCATATGAAGAAGATGATTTGATGTATTAGGAAACTAGCCTATCATTTAGCAGCATATTACATATTGCCATGATTTACGGTTGATAATAAAATGTTTAGAAATATCAAACCGTTAAAAAACAAGGCATTTAGAGGTAGAAATTTAACTTTAAAAAGTACCTTTTTAGTAATGTGGTCTTCACAAGCCATGCGTATCCTCGCTGAAGTAGCCGGCGCATCCATATAGAAGTCGACAGGCACACCGGCGTCGGCGCGCGCGGCGCGGATCGCATCCTTGATCGCAAAAAACACCGACGACGCCAGGAATAGAGGAGGCTCGCCGACAGCCTGGAAAATATGCGAAAAGATCCATCAAAAATACAGATACAGTCGTTAGAAGACTCCGTTAATGAAAACGAAACGGACTGTAGAACCTGGGCGTACCTAACTTATTTAAACTTAAATGAAAAAACGATAACTTATCGTACAAAAGGCGAAATTAATGCCATAGGGCTAATTGCAAGCAGGTAATCCGGAGCGCTGTTTATTTCATGCGTCGCTTAGAAGGTTATCTCTGTATCTATGAATGATTAAGAGCTCACCTTGGAGGAATATACAGCACGTGGATTTGGAGCTCCTTTCAGTAACGATACGTTGAACTCCAACGGAATATCACCAAAGCCTGGTATTTTGTACGCCCCTGGACCCCGGGAAAACATAGTCCCATTTGGCGAGTAGATCAACTCTTCGATCGTGAACAGACCTTGGCCCTGAACAAAACCACCTTCGATCTGTCCGATGTCTATAGCCGGGTTTAAACTCTCACCCAAATCCATTACAATGTCTGTCCTAATCACTTGATGATCACCGCTAAGGCAGTCTATTTCAACTTCCGAGCAGGCTGCGCCATACGTAAAGTAATTGAAAGGAACCCCTTCGTTCTTCTTGAAATCGTATCCGATGCCGGGAGTTGCATGGAACCCGGTGGACGATAAGCTAACGCGGTCCAAATAAGCCGCTATAACCCAGTTCTCCCATTTTCCTTCTGGGTTCTTCTCCTTATAAGGCTGAAGACGTTTGACTATGGTTTCGCAAGCTTCCAATACTGCCATGCCGTTAAGGTCAGAGCCGGCGCTGGCCGCGGTGGCCGATGTATTAGGCACTTTATCAGTAGCAGTATCGCTTATATGGATTTTAGATACATCAATACCTAGAGCCCTCGACGCCACTTGGATCATTTTGGTGTGAAGGCCTTGGCCCATCTCGGTGCCACCATGCGATAGAAGAACTGATCCATCGACGTAAACTATGATCAAAGCACCTGCTTGATTCAACAATTTTTCTGTGAATGCAATTCCGAATTTAGTTGGGATTATTGATATGCCGCGTTTTCTCCATCGGTGTTGTCTGTAAAAAAGAAAACGTAACACGAATTGGAATATTGCAACTGTAACTTTAATAAGCATGACAATACACCTTCCTCCCTAATCACTTAATACTCACTTGTTGAAGTTTTCAATGTTCTTTTTCCTTTCAGCTAAATTACTCTTCTCGACACACTCGTCCCAACACCTTTGCAATGTGCAGTGTTGTAAAACTTGACCGTAGTGTGTTATCTGATTTTCCTGGTATAGATTGAGTCTACTAATTTCTTCCATGCTTCTACCAAGTCTCATTGCTAGGTCTTGGATCATGTTTTCGGCTCCAAACATTCCTTGTGGTCCGCCGAAACCTCTAAATGCCGTGTTTGATGGCAGATTGGTTCTGCATATATGGCCCGTAACCTCAACATTTGGAATATAATACGCATTTTCGTAGTGAAACATGGCTCTTTCTACAACCTGAAAGTATGTTTGTATACAGATGGTAAATCAGAGATAATAAATCACATCAATATAAATTAAATAAATTATTTCGAATCCTACCGGTCCAGAGAGATCGATAGAGTATCCTCCATTGTTGTAAATGTTGACAATTGCTCCCATTACTTTCCCCTCCTTCGTTGCCGCTAATTTATACTTGATCAAAAACGGGTGTCGAGTGCCTGTCATCTGCATGTCCTCATCTCGATCGAGCATACAACGCACAGGCTTCTGAAGTTTGTGGGCAGCCAGGGCTACCGGCAACCCTACCAGCATACCACGTGACTCTTTACCACCGAAGCCACCACCCATCCGCTTCACACGACATGCAATCCTGTTCATTGGCACATGTAAAATGTGACTAACCAGTTTCTGAAAACAAACAAGGTAGGTATTAAGGAATTTGAATAAGATTGACGCACTCAACACTTGAACTTACGGCTATTTCTGAAGGATGTTGACTTGAGCAGAACATTTCCAATTCGTCGTCTTCTTTTTTAGGAATGGCAAATGCTGCATGCGTTTCCAAATAAAAGTGTTCTTGTCCTCCCATTCGACATTGACCCTCGACAATGATGTTGTTCGGATCCTCAAACACAGCTTTCACATCTCCTCTACCAATCGTTTTTGGGAACTGTGGATAAAATGATTTTTTCTCTATGGCATCTTCTATCGTCACTATTATCGGCTGAATTTCTTCGTATTCTATTTTGACTTTTCTGGCAGCAGCTTGAGCGGTCGTTTGATCTTGTGCCACAATAACACCAATAGTCTGACCTTGACTGACGACTTTCTCAGAAGCAAACAGTTCTTCATCGTGAAATATCGGTCCAATTGCATTTTGTTCTGGAGTTAGATCCTTAGCTGAGAAAAATGCTACTACTCCAGGTTGTTTCAATGCCTCTGTCGGATCTACTGATAATAACTTTGCATGTGCTTTTGTACTGAGCACAAATGCTAAGTATAGCTCACCTTCTGCAAGAGGCATGTCATCGCAATAAATGGCTTCACCCGCTGCTTGCTTATATGCTGACATGTGGGTTATTGGTCGACCAACAGCATCACTTGGAAGCTGCTTGTCACCAATTAACTCAAAGTATTGGGCACTCTTCGGCATACTACCATGAAATTGCTCAGCCCCACTGCTATGATAAGGGATTATGAGTTGTTTGTGTAAATAATCTTCGGTGATTTCCTTACTTATTGCTAAATATGATTTGAAAAACAAACTCATCGTTAGAGCCCGTCTGAATTGAATATTGCCACCAGGCGCTGAGGGCTGCAGTGGCAGCTCTTCGATCATGTGCGAGTATGCTTTTTCGAGCATGTCTTCATTCCAAGTTAGCCCATTCAGTGCCTGACTTGTCTTTGTAGCGATCTTAGTAACTGGAGCCATGCCACCGAATGCCATGTTCATATTCTTTATAACGTTCGAATTTTCTTCAAACTCGACATTGATTGATGCCGTCACGATTGATATATCATCCTCTCGTCTCTTAGCCTGTTTATACGCTTTAACGTACTGGAATCGCGTGGAATATGGAATCTCAATTGACAGCAATATCTCGTTGGGCTTTACTACATTTCGTCTATAACCAGTAAAAAATGTTTCGTCCATCAATACAGAACGATGACCTTCTTTTTTACTTAGCAAGTTGAGTTTTACTTTCAGTGACATCAATATTGGATTAAGATCAGATATAGGACTTCCGGTCATAATGTTGCCTCCGATTGCTGCCACATTTCGAATTTGTTTGCCCGCAAACCAATTCAGCATGTCCGCAATAGTTTTTAATGTCCTAGTTTTGTACTTGGGCAGCAGATCGATTGCTTTCCTGAAATTATTTTCTACCTCCATCAAAGTTACAGCAGCTCCAACTGTAAACCCATTTTCGGTTTCAACGATTTTATTCATTTCTGGGACACAGTTGGGCATAATTATAACAGGGTAAACAAAATGCTTAAACTTCACTTCTACTCCGACTTCTGTATTACCAACAACTATTTTCGCATCTGGGAACTGTTCTTTTAGTTTAAGTATTGAACCTAGTGTGGTTGGGCGATACCAATTTGCCCTTTCACCGCGGAAAATTAGGTACTGGTCGTCGTAAGCTGACGATAATTTGAGTTCAGGTGGAAAAATAGGTTCCTGGCTTTTGTCGTAAGGCAAGAAACTAGACCTTTCAAAAATAAATTCTGTTTCTCCCTTGTATTCTTTGTCCTTATTTTTACAACAATCTTTGCCCATGCCACACACACCATTAGTGCCATTAGATGTTCCGTTTATAGTACCATTTGGCGCACCGTTGGCAATCCTCTGTGTCTCCCAGTCTTCAATGAATGTTTTGTATCCCTCTATAATGGCTCTGTAACCCGTACATCTGCACAAGTTGCCTTGAAAGGCGACTTCCATGTCTGAGTATTTGATTTTGCTGCAGCTTCTAAGTAACGCGTACATGGACATGACGATACCTGGTGTACAGAACCCGCATTGGGACCCGTGGGCTTTGGCGATTCGTTCTTGTACGGGGTGCAGCTTTGTTTTAGTGTTACCTATGCCTTCAACCGTCGTCACTGCGAGTCCGTGCATTGCGCATAGCGGGGCCAAACAGGCGTTCACTGCCAAATGACTGATATTAGACTTAAGGATTATGTATTAAGTAGGCACTCGTATTCGTGTTTAAAATGTGTAAACCCATCTTAGGTATCTACGCAAATTGTATAATAAATTCTATATGCATCTTATAACCGTATAATACTTTTCTTTTTCAATCTTGTTTGTCCTATAGTAGGTAAGTAACAGCAATCTTCACATTATCAAATCAATGTTGTTGTGTACAGATATAGATAACGTGTTTGATGTCGTACATCTACCGTCTTCATATGGCGCATCAACAAATTGACTATGACTAACCACATTCATTGACAATAAAATTTGATTTGTAGTAGGGCTTCTCAATTTCAAAGCACACAAGACTATCTAAGTCACAAACGTGCCGAGAATCAGCTCTGGATCTAAACGGCCAAGCTCAACACAAAGCTTGAAAGAACACCCCTGCTTTACGGAATTCTATCAAATTCAAAACTTACATTTTCGGTAACTTACACTCGTACCGTAAAATTTAAAATCTATTAATGTAGTTAATTTGTGCCAAAGATGTTACTGTCAAAAATGCATAGTTAGAGCAGAAATCCAAAAAAGTTCAAAAACTGCGTAGTTTTTCGCGTGTTGCTCAGCGAGCATAACTTTTTAGAAGTTGCTAATTGGGATTCACACTACCCTAACTGCAGTCGGTCCATACAACATACTAAAAAATCAGAACTACATCACGAGTTGCGATTTTAGCATTTTAACGCGTGAATTTTCACGGGCCTACTAATACTAATGTTTAATTTAGAGCTATAATGGTGTTCATCAATTAAGTAAGACTATTTTCCTCAGCCCGGACCCTAAGGGGCATTTAACATACCTACATAACGTCAACCACAAAATCCCACTTCGTGCAAATTATTGGATAAACTTCAACGGTATTTTGGGCCACAAACACCTGCAATCTACGAGTCTTACTGACTTCTGGGTAAGTATGGTGGGATCGAACCAAGTCGCTAGGACCAGACCACCGGGAAGTTTCGCTGCTTGCTCAAAGTGAGCAACGGACCAGAGGGAGAGGTTGAAGCGGTTCAACCTGTAGAGTGTGTGTATCGAACTACTGAGAGTTTTAGTTGCCGGTTCGCTAACCCTAGCCCAGCTAAGAAGACTCCGGAAAGAAACTTAGCTGAAGAGCTTAGCTTTAGTGAAGTTCATCCTATTCGGATCCTGAGGCAAATCAGGTCGCGGCATATATGCCTATATGGTGCATAATAGGCGCATATCAGACGTCGAGTTGCGGAAATCCCTGAATGGCCTGCATAAACCATTAACCTATAATATAGGTTAGGTTAGTTATTCTGCAGAATATATAACCTTTATGATGAATACGAATACTTTATGAGTACGAATGTGTAAAAGGATACATGACTCTCTTCTCAAAGCGATTGTACTTGGACACCATGACAGTGCACGCGCCACAGCCGCCCTCCGCGCAGCCCAGCTTCGTGCCAGTAAGGCGTAGTCGCCTGCGCAGATACCAGAGTAGCGTCCATTCTGGGTCGGGATTCGGTTCCACCACCTGAAATAATAGACAGATCATGTTATGTGGTTATTGGTATGATGGCTAATTGCTTTCTCGGTATTTGGTGATAGAATTAATCATTTTATGAGCTCTGCTGCAGTGGTGGTAGAAATATGCTGTCGGTAGGCAAACTGTCTGTCAGTTAGTAAGTCATTGGTCTCAAGGTGGTACATTAGGTGCTGTGATAGTATCGATTCGATAATTTTGGACATATTAGGAACAATTGATATGGGCCTGTAATTGTCGACGGATGTTTTGTCCCCCTAATTGTTCACAAGAGAAACTAGTATTTCCACCAGTAGTGGCCAAACACATAGAATTATATTGACGATGACGGATATATCCTATATGTCCAGGGTGCTTCGACGTTTAAGCATAGATTTCAAAATGCGGTCAAAGTCAGCGGCTGTAACGGTGAGCAACTCGATGATGGGCACGTTAGCAGTCTGCAGGTGTTCCGTTAGGTATTGCGTTGATAGTTACAAAGAACACTAAGACATATATCATTATTAAGAACTAAAAAATGCCAACTTTGTCAACAAAGGTGAGAAAAGACGTTACTTTCTTCTTTTATAGTACATTACACAACTAGGGTGGTAAAACAAAGAAAGGCCGAGATCGCAAATGTTTGCGGCCCGAGCAGCAAGCGAGGGACGTAAATATTGGATCGAGGGCTTTCTTTATTACCTCCCGTGTTGTAGTTAGTTTTTATTTATCCGGATTATTAGATATCCGGTCACTATACGGTATCCGGCCACATTTTACTATCCGGCCGGATACCGGATAGTAATTTAGTACCTATAATATAAGGAGAAAATTAGAATAACATAAATATCAAACTACCCAACTAGCAAAAAAATATCTTATAACTGTTAAGTATGACATACTATAAGAATCGTAAACTATAACGTGCCGCCGTTCAATGCGCACTGAGTGTGAATTAAGTTCACTTTTTTATCAAAAATTGCCTACAACCTGCACCGTCCATCGCGCCCGCGCGCCGTTAAATTTAGGTATTTTAGGTAAAAAAGTTTTGGCCGAATGTATTCTTGTGAAACTTTGCACGCACATTGAGTTCTCGTGATAATGTAAATAAAACATTATGACAGTTTCAACTTTGTTAGAGTAGGTAATGGTGAAAGATGAAACTGCTGAAGTTATGCACATGTCTTCATCTTCACCGTAGTTGGCTAAATTATGCTTACTCAGCTTGGATACTCAGCATTTTCTGTACCAAACATGGTAGAATTCCGTTCAGTTGAAAAAAGGCCCTAAATAAATATTTAATGACCCCTAAAATACCTCATTTATTAGGGTTATATTGGTTGAAGCAAATGTCATAAGAGGCCTCTCTATAGATAATATTTCTTGCCCACCTTGTCCTAGATAACATTATATAATCTAGTAGTGACTAAATTTCTCGCACTTATCGCATTATCCAAGTAGGTATGCGCCGAGCACAGATTGAGCAGATTACCCTTCTTATCTCTTAAACTTTAGGGCCGAAAAAGAAAGTTTCTCAATTAAACATAGGTATATGTTTAATTGAGAAACTGCAAGATCTAAAGCGGATTAAAATCGGAATATTAATCGGCTGTGATTGCAATTTTAATGGTATCAATTCGGTTGAAAATAGACGTAAGTAGTACCTACGTTCGACAGCAACAAACGTGCTTTAGATACCATTTGATACAAACTCCCGTAAAAAAGATACCTACAGTGAAATCTAAATTAAAATTAATCGAAAGGTACGGAATATCCGACAGATATAAGTATTTTAAACTACTAATTAGACGGAGAGATCCGATATGGACTGTGACGTCAAAGTAAACGACGGCCGTATAAACTCCATGCTGTATTTATTCTGTTCTGCTAAAAAGAGAATGAGATAAATCTTTGGTGGCTTATATATTGGTTATTTTTATAGTTATTCGTAAAATATTTTTTCTTATTATGAATGAGTTTTTATTATAGAAAACAAAAAAAACAGTCATATTCCCTATTGGTACAGATTAAGTAATAGTACTTCATACATATGTCGCACTGTCTAACAAAACCCCACGTTCCAGTCACAAAAATGCGCCGAATCCTACCTTCTCGCTCTAACTCATAACGCGGGCTCTTTCTGGTCGCCACGCCCACCGCTGGGTTGTCGACAAAAATAATAGTACATTACACAACTAGGGTGGTAATACAAAGAAAGCCCGAGATCGCAGATGTTTGCGGCCCGAGCTGCAAGCGAGGGACGTAAATATGCGATCGAGGGCTTTCTTTATTACCTCCCGTCTTGTGTACATCATTTTATGTCTACACTTGGCCAGAAAGCGGCTTTTTCCGTGCGCGCAGCGTGCGGAAAAAGCCACTTTATGGCCAGGTGTGACATATAATAATTTTTTATAGCTTGAATTTCCTAGTGAATTAGAGCTAGGTAGTTAAAAAAAATATATATACGTGACGTTATATAACTGTTTTGATACACGTCGTCATACCTACTTACATACATACATACAGGTCAAAAACATAACCCTCCTTTGGGCTTCGCCGCAGTCGGGTAATAAAGAGGTGCTTCATAAGTTTCGCACACAGGCGCTACCGGGGGTCGTCGCAGCCCTGGGCTTGCCTAATGCATTAGGCAAGGAATAATAATAATTACCGCGAAACAAAATCGCGGAGTGACGTACCTACCCCTGCTATTGGCCGCAACTTCTCGCGCGACAGCGATAGAGTATGACCTGTACCGTTCCCATTGTATTGAATGAAAAGGGATAGGTAGGTAGTATTTATTTTTTATCACGAGATATAAATTGTACTTGAGGAGCTATAGACTTTTCTATGAATTCTTAGTTTAATCTATGATACTGTAGAAAACTTTTGAGCCTAACGTCAAACTTCTATATACATCTCTCTAGGCTGTGCGTGTTTTGTAATCATAATACCGTTACACAGCGAGCCTTCGCAAGCATCAAATAGGTACTAAATGCAATGGATACGTAATAAATGCAATAATTATCTAAAAATAAAGAATTTTGCAATTTATAATGGATAATTTTAATAGATAATAACGTATTACACAATACCGTCGTGAACAAAATCCTTGCTCTTGGTAACTTTAAACCGTAATGTGATACAATAAAATGCAATGTTGCACAAGTTATATATTTGATCCACATTGTATTACGACATTAGTTTAAACACTATCAAACTAAATGTTTCAAATGTAGGTACAAATGTTTGTTCTAGTTAGATATGGTACGTATAGGTAATAGATAAATATAAATAATCATATTTGTCGAGTAGGTAGGTAAGTACCAAGTTCAGGATAAACTAGTACAGCGACCCCAGTCTATTTATACTGAAACTGTAACGTACCTTACTAATATTATTGTTAATGAGTGTTTGTCCGTTAAGTAACTAGATTTATTTTATGAATCAACAATGCAGAGACAGTATTTCGGCAAATTTACAATACAAGCATCAAACTTGTAAGCTAAGCTAGCGAATAATGGAATTACACACAGTAGGTACGTCATTTTACAAATTTAAAAAACGGAACGTCTATGTCGTCTAGATAGACGAACACTTCACTCACAATAGGTTCTTACTTAATTTTTATTCAACACACTTGCTCATAAAGTTGCTCTTATTTCAACGTTCTTACGCGCGGAACGCAGCTGACTACACACAAGTGCTTTTTACTGTACATCACCGCACTAAGCATCCCGGTGGGAATCGGGTTATATGAACGTCACGCCACTGCTAGATCGTTAAATAACTACTTATACCTTATTATCCTTCTGGTTGATTTCCTATGAACTGCACGGTACAATACGGTCACGGTCGATTCATTAGAGGTGGCGCGGATATAATATTTAATAAGCACTAGTTGCATACAAAATCCCCGTCAGCTGTTATGAATCGACCCTTCGGGATCGCGGAGTCTCGGCGTTGACAGAGCGAGAGCGCACTGGCACACTATCAAGTTCCTTTTTAGGGTTCCGTACCAAAATGGTAAAAAAGGAACCCTTATGGTGCGACTCTGTCTGTCTGTCTGTCTGTCTGTCTGTCTGTCTGTCTGTCTGTCTGTCTGTCCGTCTGTCACAGCAAGATATCTCAGGATCCACTGATGCTATCGACTTGAAATTTGGAATAGTGTTAAGAACCGCTAACCCGAGCTTATAGGATGTAAAAAAATTCTTGTAACTTTTTCACTTTTTTTTTAAAGGGGTCCGTAATGAGACTTTGCAAATTGAAAGTAGGGCTATTATATTGAGTGAGGTATCATATGAAAGGGCTTAATTTGTAGATTAAAACAGTATTTTTGTATTTTTTTTTAAATAAGTAGTTTTTGATTTATGGCGAAAAACGTTAAAAAAAATACCGTTCCCCCCCTATTATCTTCGAAGTTACTGAACAGAAAAATCTGTAATAATTACCAATTATTAATGTCATCCTATATATTACAGGAAAAATATAACGGTTTTCCTAACTTGCACTGTTTTTGAGAAATTTTCAAAAATCTTAACACATACTTATATATAGTTTTTCTTGAACTATTCATGTATCTACTTATGAGTTTGTACGGAACCCTCGGTGCGCGAGTCCGACTCGCACTTGGCCGGTTTTTTCTACCCTTACTACTTTTTCTTTAAATGTCCCGGCGTGAGTCCCCACACTTATGGCAACACTAGTTAATCATCATCTTAGGCCCTGAACCCAGGCATCTTATATAATCAGACTACGCACATACGCGTGTCTCTTGCTCTACTCTATTGCCTGCCACTTATTTTATTAAAACATGATACCGTCTTAGGAGCATTCCATGAGAACATCTACTGTTTGTCGCTTACGTAAAACTACGGTAGCTGCCCTAATAAAACTTATTACGTCGACCGTAGGCTCAATTAGCGTAAGGGACATTGTTTTGCCTGTCCCTTACCCTAATTGAGCCTACGGTCGACGAATTTAGCTGCGAAGAAACACTACCAATCTTAAAACCACGTTATGATATTATATTACCATTCCAATATTCAGCTTCGTAATTGTACATGTCAAAAGTATTAAAAAGGTAGTGCCGCTTACGTAACGTTTCTGTGGAGTGCTCTCTTGATACAAAGTTTTAAAGACGCACTAGATCTAGCACAATCAAATACAAAACATTTAGAAAACAAGTGCCTATCTAACCTAACATTTTTTTTTATTAATACTACACGCAGAAGTTTCGTCTATACACGCTTAAGTCGTCATACCTACTTGTTTTGATTGTGGGCCGCAGAGAGCAACGGGTCAGTATTATCAGGGTCGCTCGCAAGAGAACATTCCTCTCTTAAATCAATCCACCAAATACATCAGCACACGGTCTGATGCAATAATTGAGCTACAATGTTGATGTGAGATGATAACCACAATGATAAAGAGACAGCATTGAATTGAGTATTTGCGATATTTATATATATCACTGGGGGTTCATAAACAGCTAGCGATATTGGTATCTACATAGATTAAGTATTAATACATACATACATAATAATTATGTTTATGGCGTCTATCTAAAAACAAGTTCTGTGTTGCGTGAGTTGTTGAATTACCTACTCAAATGGCTGGGGCTCATGGTATGTTATGGTTACCGTGGACATCACTTAGGATAATAAATATTACCCCGCAAGCAAAGTAACCCCAGTTCACGGTATAGTGTTAATCTAATACTTATTTTATTACCTACCTTTTCATTACAAGATTTTTATTAACTTGCAATGTAGGTATATGTATGTTTGTTCGGGTTAAATCTCGCAACTGAGATGAGATCAATCAATTAAGCAATCATAGAAGTAACTAGTAAGTAATTAAATTGAGTAAATAGATAGAGTGAAAAAACACTTTCTAACCTCCCTTATTAATTAAGGTGATCCGAGTCGGTCAGTTTCCATACAAATGCAAAGAGTTTTAGTTTAGAGAACTCTTTGCATTTGTAAAAGAAAAACCGGACAAGTGCGAGTTAGACTCGCGTGGAGAGGGTTCCGTACTTTCAAAACAATATAAAACAATTATATTTTTCTGCCCTCCGGCCGGCAAGCGTCACCTTGCCGTTTTCAAGATGCCGCTTTCTGGCTCCGTCGAACAGAAAAATAGTATACAAACCTTGGCCAGTAAATAAGAAAGCCTCAGATCACATGTTTGTCGTCCTCGGCTTCGCCTCGGCCGACAATTACATGTTATCTGAGGCATTTCTTACTCTACTGGCCTCGGTATGTAATGTACTATTATTGCACGGTTTTCCTGTAATCTTATAGGTGTAGGACTATTATCTACATTTTTTTCAAAATTCTAGGTACAATAGTTTAGCAGATATGGGGGGGGGGATGGTCAATTTTTGCCTATTTTCTTAAATAACTTCAAAACTATTGATATAAAAATTATTTAAAAAAATATCTTTGAGATTATCATAGCGAGCCACACGATATAGTTTGCTAACTTTTTTTTTATTTTCTAGTTGACCCCCAAAAGTGGCTCACATGATTAAAATTCAAATATTTCCGTGACACGTCCGTGTTTGGGTCATTAACCTAAATATATGTACCAAATTTGAACTCAATCGGTCCAGTACTTTCGGAGCAAATTGGCTGTGACAGACAGACAGACTGACATACACGAGTGATCCTATAAGGGGTTTTTTCTTTTGAGGTACGGAACCCTAAAAATTGAAAAATTATATGATTCGGGCAGTATTCGAACCTACGTCCCCTACGGCGCTCCGCTGCTTGCGTGCCTGTGTTGGCCCCGAGAGCCGTAGGAGATGCAGGTTCGAATCCTGCCTGAATCATATAATAGGGTTCTTGCCTGCAGTCAATATAAATTACTTCACGCTAGCGTTTAAATCTGCTCTCGATAATGTGCAAAAAATAACTAGACTTCAACTATTTAGCGTTTTAAACGATTTTTAAAAGACCAAAAACTATAAATAAGTAGGTGATTTAATGTTTGAGTATAATGACGTAATTTTACTTTTTCCCATAGAAATTTTATACTATCCAAGTGTTTTGACACTTCATAAAAAGTAACTGATTTGATATGTCAGGAAAGTACCCTATTTAAAAAAAAATGTATACTTATATGTCTCGGGCAGGATTCGAACATTTCGAACCTACGTCTCCTACGACTCTCCGCTGCTTGCGCGCCTGTGTTGGCCCCGAGAGCCGTAGGAGATGCAGGTTCGAATCCTGCCCGAGATATATAAATACATTGTTTTTTTAAATTTTCTTCTCCTCTTTTAAAATATTTAGAATTCGTTGGCAGTCGTTAATGCAATAATAAAAAATTATAAATGTAAAGAGGGTCATCGTTAGCTACTACGGTATCAAACGGTAATGTGTTTTGTTTCATAGCTTGATACCTACATTTTGTTTGCACGAAATGACATGAGAAGTCTCAAAAAACCTTAACTGACGTGCAATTGGGCCTTTGAGGTCGGCGCCATCTATTAGCTTCATTTGCCACTAAAGGTTTTTTGCTAAGATTTTTTTCACTTTTTGAGAGTATCAAGCTATAAAAAAAAAATTGATACGTGGAAGTAGGGATGTAACGATACCGCCGATATTATAAAACCGATATTTGAAGAGCGCGAAAAGAATTTGCTGTATGAAAATAAATCTGCAAAAAGGAATTTCAATTTCTGACTTAATTTATGTATTGGTCTATTACCTTGTGCAATGATAATTACTATGTTAATTAAATTTTTGGTTCTTATTAAAAAAAAAAATTGAATTTTGAGTTGACAATTTATTTATTTTTACTTTATACACTTTCAAGGTTGACTCTCTGGTAAATATAGCCAGTAGTCATTGCCATTACATATAATAAGGACATACAAATATCTGAAGTTCATACTTCATTATTTAGCTAAGATATCGGTATTGGTATCGCCGATATTAACTACTGTATATCGGTATCGGTATCGTATCGGCAAAACTGTGTATCGTTACATCCCTACGTTTTGTATGGAAAACCCACCGACTCGAACCACTTTAAGTGGTAGCAATATTTCACTTCACTACTTGATGGACATAGATATATCGAATAAGTAGCTCTCAAATGCCCCCTTATTGCCTCAATGTTTCATACGCATTTTGAGTTACTGCCAGTAGAATGTAAACAAATCGTAATTACTTGCCATAGCTACCTACTGTACTGCCATATAATCTATATATATAAAAGAAGATTCTTCTATATAGGTATATAAAAGATGTCCTGACTGACTGACTTACTGGCTCATCAACGCACAGCCGAAACTACTGAAGCTGGGAACTCGAAATTTTCAGAGTAGGTTGGTTTTATAACGTAAGTAAGGGATAAGAAGGGATTTTTCGAAATTCATCCCCAAAGGGGGTTAAATGGGGGTTGAAAGTTTATATGGGGACCACACTATTTTTAAAGTAGGAGATCTGAGATTTCAGACATAGACCTTTCAATATGAGTACAGGAAAGTAATTTCACGGTTTTTCGAAATTCATCCCCAAAAGGGGTTAAATGGGGGTTGAAACTTTGTATAGGGACCAAACGATTTTTGAAGTTGGAGATCTGAGATTTCGGACATAGACCCTTCAATATGATAACAGGAAAGTAATTTCACGGTTTTTCGAAATTCATCCCCGAAAGGGGTTAAATGGGGGTTGAAACTTTGTAAAGGGACCAAACGATTTTTAAAGTTGGAGATGTGAGAGTTCGCACTAGGGTTGCAAATAGAAAAAAAACCAAATGTTTTTTTTCAAATTTATGAAAAAAAACATGAAAAAAAACCTGCCACCATGGTTTTTTTTCTAAATTAGGTTTTTTTTCAGATGAACAAAAATATGCCACAATAACGGTTTTTCGTGATTTATTTAACTAAACAACAACGTACGTACATTTTAATTCGATAAACTTTCAGTATACAAACAATTTTTGGGGAATCCCTGAATTCCCCGATGCGGCGACGAGAGGCGTTGGTGTCGTCAACAGTAAATTGCGATAACTACCACTACAGATTTCATTTATGTTGTTATTAATCAAAGTTGTTAAATTAAATTGGTTTAATGGTTAACATAAAGTCTAAAACAAGTAAAACAACCGTATAAAAGTATTAACTGCCTTGCAAATTTTGAGTTTTCATACTTTTGAAAAAAAACGTACTCCAGAAAAAAAACGGTTTTATTTCACGGTTTTTTTTCATGTTTTTTTTCAAGTCAGAAAAAAACCGTTTTTTTACAACCCTAGTTCGCACATAGACCCTTTAATATGAGTAGAGAAAAGTAATTTCACCGTTTTTAGAAATTCATCCCTAAAAGGGGTTAAACGGGGGTTGAAACTTTGTATAGGCACCAAACAATTTTTAAAGTTGGAGATCTGAGACTTCGGACATAGACCCTTCAATATAAGTACAGGAAAGTAATTTCACGGTTTTTCGAAATTCATCCCCGAAAGGGGTTAAATGGGGATTGAAACTTTGTAAAGGGACCAAACGATTTTTAAAGTTTGAGATCTGAGAGTTCGCACATAGACCCTTCAATATTAGTACAGGAAAGTGATTTCACGGTTTTTCGAAACTCATCCCCGAAAGGGGTTAAATGGGGGTTGAAACTTTGTATAGGGACCAAACGATTTGTAAAGTTGGAGATTTGAGACTTTGTAAATAGACTCTTTAATATGAGTAGAGAAAAGTAATTTCACCGTTTTTAGAAATTCATCCCTAAAAGGGGTAAAATGGGGGTTGAAACTTTGTATAGGCACCAAACAATTTTTAAAGTTGGAGATCTGAGACTTCGGACATAGACCCTTCAATATAAGTACAGGAAAGTAATTTCACGGTTTTTCGAAATTTATCCCCGAAAGGGATTAAATGGGGGTTGAAAATTTGTAAAGGGACCAAACGATTTTTAAAGTTGGAGATCTGAGAGTTCGCACATAGACCCTTCAATATTAGTACAGGAAAGTGATTTCATGGTTTTTCGAAATTCATCCCCGAAAGGGATTAAATGGGGATTGAAATTTTGTATAGGGACCAAACGATTTTTGAAGTTGGAGATCTGAGACTTTGTAAATAGACCCTTCAATATGAGTAGAGAAAAGTGGTTTTACCGTTTTTTGAAAATCATCCCCAAAAGGGGTTAAATAGGGGTTGAAACTTTGTATAGGGACTAAACAATTTTTGAAGTTGGAGATATGAGGCTTCGTACATAGACTCTTCAATAAAGGTCGAAGAAGGTAATTTTACCGATTTTCGAAATTCATCCCCAAAGCGGTTTAAATGGGGTTGAAACTTTGTATAGGGACCAAACGATTTTTGAAGTTGGAGATTTGAGACTTCGTACATAGACCCTTCAATATGAGTAGAGAAAAGATATTTTACCAAATTCATCCCTAAAAGAGGTAAAACGGGGGTTGAAATATTGTATAGGGAGCAAATTATTTTTAAGTTACAGATCTGAGACTTCGTATATAGACTCTTCAATAAAGGTCTAAGAAAGTAGTTTTACCGTTTTTCGAAATTCATCCCCAAAAGGGGATAAATGAGGGTTGAAACTGTGTATAGGAACCAAATGATTTTTAAACTTGGAGGTCTGAGACTTCGCACATAGACCCTTCAATATGAGTACAGGAAAGTAATTTCACAGTTTTTCGAAATTCATCCCCGAAAGGGGTCAAATGGGGGTTGAAACTTTGTAAAGGGACCAAACGATTTTTAAAGTTGGATATCTGAGAGTTCGCACATATACCCTTCAATATTAGTACAGGAAAGTGATTTCACAGTTTTTTGAAATTCATCCCCAAAAGGGGTTAAATGGGGGTTGAAACTTTGTAGGGAGGAACCAAACGATTTTTTGAAGTAGGAGATCTGAGACTACGCACATAGACTCTTCAATATAAGTTAAGAAAAGTCATTTCACCGTTTTTTGAAATTCACCCCCAAAAGGGGTTAAATGAGGGTTGAAACTTTCTATAGGGACCAAGCGATTTATAAAGTAGGAGATCTGAGACTTCGCACATAGACTCTTCAATATAAGTTGAGAAAAGTCATTTCTCCGTTTTTTGAAATTCACCCCCAAAAGGGTTTAAATGGGGGTTGAAAGTTTATATAGGGACTAAACTATTTTTGAAGTAAGCGATTTAAGACTTCGTACCTACATAGACTTTTCAATAAGAGTGAAGGAAGCTAATTTCATCGTTTCTCTAAAATTCATTTCTAAAATGGGTATAACGGGGGTTGAAATTTTGTATACGGACCATACGATTTTTGAAGTAGGAAATCTAAAACTGTTTGAACTGAATAGAACTGAAATGATTTCAACATTTATTAAAGTTTATGTCCAAAACGAAATGCCTAATTATAATTTACACCGCAGACGAAGTCGCGGGCATTAGCTAGTATAATATATATGTATACAAAACATTGCTCATATTCATATAGTTCATATTTTTATATACTTAATGTAGGTAAACTTATGTTCAATGCAAATACCTACTTTGTTGTCCTAGGCCTGTGGTTTTCAACATTTTCCATGACACGACCCCCCTGGTATGAAAAAGTATTTCGCGATCCCCCGCCCCTTCGCTTTTTGATTATGTGTGACATACATGAAATCTATCTATTTAAACTTGATCGTTTTTTTTACTGAAGTAGTCCTCTCGACCTCTTGCAACCCCCTTAAAGAAGACTCGCGACCCCCCAGGGGGTCGCGACCCACACGTTGAAAAACACTGTCCTAGGTTATAGCCAGAGCCACAATAAAAGAAAAAATAATGCCTTGTGGTCAACAGGAAGAATAGTCGGAAAATCGAGGTAGGTTATTCTATATAGAAATTTCTTGTCTATAATTTTAATTAAAAAACTACTTATTTTTTCCTGTACGAGTAACAAGTGATCAGTATCATATGGAAAATAAGAACTTAAAATACTAAAACTCACCTTTTTTCCATTTACATAAAACACCAGCACCGTACTAACTTCATCCACTTCTTCATCTGCATTCAGTAACCCCATATTTCTGCGGGCATTTATGACTGTTCTGCTATAAAGAGTCTATTGATACGTCTCGTTTGTTCAGTCGGTGAATAACTACTGACTGACGAACAGTATAACACAGTTTGTCGACATGAGGAATGATAAATAATGATTACTAGCTGGTAGAAAATAACAGCAAATCAAACTAGCTCTTATGGAAGTTGGCGGTTACGGTATAATATGCTTATCTCGTCTGTAAATGTAAAGATTTATTGCAAACGTGTTGGTACTTCAAGGTTCATTTTGATTTGGCATCGTTAAGCCAAGATGCGCCCGCATCGCGCAATCAAACGATGTTCCTTCATTGTAAACTAGTGGGTAAAGTACGACGATTCACATATGACATACTGCATCGTAGCGTAACATGCGGATCAAAACAGAATTGGTGATTTATTTAGATTAGAGTTTGCATGTAGTCATCGAATGCACGCGAATTTTGGGGAGATGCCGCGGTGGTGTCTTGCTGAATCCTGATCATCCAATAATAACGATTTGGTCAACATTGTATAGCGGGTGCGACAGAAAGGTAGGCCAGGCCTAGGCCTATTAATATATTTTCCATCATATTTGTGATTCTAATTTCACAAAGTCAGTACCTACTGTTATACTATCATATTTTTCTATACCTACCTATAGGTACAGAAATATATAAAAACCGCATAGGTAGGTACTAATTTCAATGCTTTAGTTTGGATTCAGATAGCAGTCAGCAGACACGTGTAACTGACTGACGTGTCTTGTATGTAGGTATAGTGTGTATAGAAAAAATGTCACTTGGTACTTAACACAGGTGCCTGTTATGTAACAATTTAACTCTTTGACCACCTGCATCGAAAGCCGAAAAATTGTGTTAGGTTATGAAAACTGCTCGTCTTTACTGGCTTTAGATATGACAATTATAGTATCTTCAATTTTTGACCCAGAAGGTGATGCGAGCAAAGCGTCTCCCTTTCAGCTTGGGCAAAAACCGCTTTCGTATGTCTGTCTGTCCGGTTGTCCGGCTGTTCTCCTCTACAAGTCGCATTTCTCAACCGAAAATGTGAAATTTTGGGAGTTGGTTCTATAATAATTTTAATGTCAAGTTTTTGGAATTTTTTCAAAATGGCGGAGCCATCCATGGGTGTTGACAGACTCGCAGTCTACAGCTCACAGTCACTAGTAAGGTTTCCAATCCCGAATTTTTTTATGGCCAATACCGGGATCCCGGTATTAGCCACATAAAACATTTCGGGATTGGAAGTCCTAACCACTAGTATAGTAGTGCAACTCCCTCAGCCTGAAAATGATGACTACCTACCCGACTAATAAATCGTGCTCAGGCTAAATGCGTTGTGTGAACCGTTCTTAAGTGGTTATCAGAACAAACAAGTCGACTTATCTCCTTCATTTCACTTGTCAGTTATGTATGTAAGTAGTCTTGTGTAAAGGGCAAAATCCTTGGCTGTCTATCTTTAACAATTTAATAAGAATAATGAGCGTTTTCCAAAATAAATCCCGGGGTAGCTACTTTCTCAAAATATGGACTTTTGAGGTTTTTCTGGCTCAGAATCGTTAGTACTTTCGAACCTTATACATAAAAAAAGTGTCCCAAAATTTGTATGGATTTTTTTTATTCCACTACGTCACGTTCATACAAACATCATGCAAAATGGTGACGTAATGGGAAAATAAATTTGGGACACTTTTTTTACGTATAAGGTTCGAAAGTAACTAACGACTTTGAGCCAGAAAAACCTCAAAAGTCCATATTTTGAGAAAGTAGCTACCCCGGGATTTATTTTGGAAAACGCCCTAATAATATTATACCTAATGTTGATTTATTAAATACTTGATGTGCACATATTTAGGTTATGGAAAATACATGTATTAGCCACTTTCTAACACTTAAGTAAACAACAGGGTTTTTTTGTTCCCATATCAGTTGACTTTTTTACCTTATTCCGTTGTAAAAGAATGAAAAATTGTAAACATTATTTTTGTCACTGATCGTCCTAAACGTTGCACAAACGTTGATTACAAATACCATTCACATAAACTTATTGTAAAATCTATACCTACTTACTTACTTAGGTATAAAACAATTTGTGACAAACGATTAATCATTGTACCTAGATTGAGATGAAACCGCATCTTTACTGGAAAACGTGGACGAATTTGGAAGTCCTTCTTTGTTTGAAATGGTTATACCTACCTACCAGGTGGTCCTATTATCACGTCAGTATTGGTTGACGGGATCTTGGGGAAATCGAGGGAACTATTCAAATAACAATAGTGGTTGAATTGGATATTTTTAAAGTACTTACATATACATTTGACGACCCCTTTAGCTTAGTTGGTAGTGACCCTGCCTACGAAGCAGGAGGTCCTGGGTTCGAATCCCGGTAAGGGCATTTATTTGTGTGATGAGCACGAATATTTGTTCCTGAGTCATGGATGTTTTCTATGTATTTAAGTATTTGTATCTATTAAGTATATCGTCGTCTAGTATCCATAACACAAGCCTTATTGAGCTTACTATGGGGCTAGTTCGATTTGTGTAAGATTGTCCCCTAGTATTTATATTTATATTATATATTATATTATATACCTAAACTCTTGTATTTTTACAAGCTTTCATTTATGTAGTTTTACCTGACCCGGTGTTTGTGTGTCCGTAATCAAATCTTGCAAATTTAATTTGACCCACTTCCCTGTTTCCGATTGAGCTGAAGTTTTGCACGGAAGGATTGGATATGTAAATCAGATGACAATGCAGTATTATTATAACATGAAACTGCATCTGATTATGTAGCCGCATGGTATAGCCATAAGATTATCTAAATTACACAAGATAAATTCACCGTATTTGGGCTCATTTGATAAGGTTTGACATGCAGTTTGCGATTATACATACAAAAAAGTACAGTCGGCAATAAAAGCTTGTCTCAAAAATCCATTTTTAGACAGAAACTTAATTTAATAGATTAGATGACAGACTTGGAAGAAAGTCTCACTGTGGTGCTAATACAAGAGCTCGCCGAGCTAATATTATAAGAAGCAAGAGTTTCGATAAGGTAAAAAAATCCCTTCTTCTTCGTACATAAACATAATTGAGTTACATAACTATATTCTTCGTACAAAACCGGGTAATGTACCAAGAAATCTACCTTCTTTGTACATTACTAGATTTAATGACAGTTATGTACGAGGAATTATAAATTCTTCCTACATGGGTGATGTACACAGAAATTGCTGTTCCTACTACAAAACCAAGGAGGTTCTTCGACCAGTGTAGGTATCAAACTTATGAATGTCAATTCATCTTTTGGTTAGTTAAAAGAGCTGTGAATGCTCCTGAACAGTTGTGCCGTCCTCGAGAATTCTCGGAAACGTTCTCAGTTTTGTATGGGAAATGTTCTCGAGAACGTTCTCTCTCCATACAAAACAGAGAACGTTTCCGAGAATGGCACATCTCAACCGCAACAGTCGCTCGGCAGGTTTATATTTATTGCTTCAGCTTACTCGGAGAACTCCTTAACAATTTAAATTTGTTAATTATTTTCTAAGCAAAACCTTCATCAAGTTGCAGATGAACCAATAACCTTCTGTTTTTGAAGTCGGTTTAAAACTTAATCAAAAATTTCTCGGTCCTCTACTAAGCAGAAATAAATTAAAACTAGATCATAAATTGTTTGCTACATTAATATTATACATAATATTTCTGTCCCACTCATTCTTTGCTACACCTAAGTATAGAGTATATGAGTGACTTGTTATAGAGCATGTGAGTTGTGGTAGCCTATCTGCACCACCCGCTTGCTTACCACACGTCTGCGCGGTAGAGTGCGCGGTACAGCGCGCCGCCGCGACGAAAAACAAGACTGTCAGATTTGTCACTTGCAGAAAACCTACTACATATCGTCCGCGCTCCAATTTAATTCCTTTCTTGTATATAATTATTGTAATTGTTGTAAATACATAGTCTGTAAGTATTCTCCAGTCTTTCCACTTCACGGGAGGTGTACGCACGCCTCCCGCAACTAGTGACCCCGACGTGATCCGGTCCCGGATAGAGCTGTTTATAAAGATTTGCACTTTAGCTCATAGGTATTCCGAGATTCTGATTTTTATAATATGTCATAAATATTTTTCAGCTGTAGGTATACATCTGACTAACACCACGTATAATAGCAGTAATTTTTCTTCCTACAAAAGGTACATCGCGCGCTTGAATGTGTGCGCGCCGTGTACGAACGCACTATACCTACAAGCAAAGAAATAAGAATGCGTAAGAATTATCTAGTTTGGATCGCACTCACACAGACGTGCTATCGCGCGTCTGTGTGAATACGTGTCGTGCGCTCCTGAACGGCCGAAGTTGTACTATTTGTTCGTCTTTATACTTTGCTATGCTAACACGTATGTACTGCAGTTATTATACACCGTGCCCCCGAATAACCCGAAAATTTTTAACCACGTATTCCTGATGGTATTACAAATAAATAACATTATATCAACATAGGTCGAATTTTGTCATTTTACATTAATAGTCTTATGGAACAAAATAAATCAGTAAATTGAGCGCCTCCTTATAAACATGCCCTTAACTCCTTAGGTGCTTGAGGAAAAGATATCAAAAAGGAAAAAAAAGCTAAAATGGAAACAAAAGATACATTTTTCGGACTCGTAGTCACTTACCATCATCGGTGTATACACCGTGCCCCGAGTAACCTGAAAAACTGTAACTATAGATTCTAACAACTATTAGGAGTAAAAAAAGTTATATGATGTATAGTCGAAAAACGGTTACTTTCCGAGATATTCGTTATTTTTTAAATGAATACTCCCAAGTGTGTAACAAGCCCTAATAAATGTGACTAAGATACTTTTACATTTTTTGTTAAATATTTTAACGAAACAGCAATTAACCTTCGCTGTATTTGATGGTAAGTGACTACGAGTCCAAAAAATATACCTTTTGTTTCCATTTTAGATTTTTTTTTCCTTTTTGATATCTTTTCCTCAAGCACCTAAGGAGTTAAGGACATGTTTATAAGGAGGGGCTAAATTTACTGATTTATTTTGTTCCATAAGACTATTAATGTAAAATGACAAAATTCGACCTATGTTGATATAACTTTATTTATTTGTAATACCATCAGGAATACGTGGTTAAAATTTTCCGGTTATTCGGGGGCACGGTGTATAAATATCAGTGGCGTGACGTAAAAGATATCCTTGGGCAAGCCGGTGCAGATTTGGTATACATTTTCCTTAAATGCTGTAGAATAAGGTGTTCAAATGCTTGATATTAGGCAAGCCGGTAGGAATCGAATTCTTAGGACGCCACACTACTGATAAATATGCTCCTGACTGTACCTTACCTATACCTACCTCTACACTGCACACGGCGGATGTTATTATTCAATGAAACATAAGTAAGTGTGTAAAAATAAAATGTACGTATCTACTTTTATAATATATGAATTATTTATTTATTAAATTACTTCACTTCCAACAGGTACCAAGGTATAAGTATAAATACGTATTATGCAACAACGTTCCATGGCTTGCCGTTTCTTGTAATTGAAGGTTTTACCTGAAATTAATAAAGTCCTTATTATTAATAAGTACGTGATATTAGCAGTTCTGGACTGGATATAATAAGAGAAACTTAAGATGATTTGAGTCGGTCGTTTTTCCATACAAACATAAGGAGGGTCGTCGCCTGCTTCTACGGCATCAATTACCTACGTTTGGAATGTGTTTTATTTTATAGCCTGATAAATTTTATTTCTGCGAAATGACATGAGAACCAACAGCCAAAAATCAGCAACAATCAAAAAGCCAACAAAATACATATATAGTTTTAGCGCTAACCTTAAAGGCCCGATTGCATGTTAATTCTAGTTTTTTGATATTTTCATTACATTTAGCTAAGATAAAACGGGTTATTCCACTCTGATCCCCTAATCAGATACCCCGTTAATTAATATAAAGGCGACTCGAATCACCTTAAAATGTATTTTTTTTATTTGTCTGCATCCCAAACATTTCTAAATGTATTCATTAGCAAATTAGATATTTAAGTTGCATTGAGCGATCCACTAAGTATTAATCAAATTTTGGTAAACAATCAGTGAGTCAGCAAAATATTTTTGTAATTTTGTCCATCAAGATCGAAAAAAAAATATTCATTGTATGACACCAATGGCAACCATTTTTTTCGTAATTTGGCGGAATCGACTCAAATTGCTGACCAATTGTGAAATCCTATTTAGCAACTAATTATTTTAATGCTCGACTGTTTATTAGGCAGACAAAGGAAAATAGAAGCAGATCGATATAGATTAAATTGTTGACCCTTTGTAAATAATTCTTTGTTTGCAGAACAAGGCTGTAGCCCGAATTTTATTTATTGCCAGCAAAATCTTTGTATGCTGCCCGGATGATTTAAAAGCTTATTTTGTTGCGAATCTATTATAATATCGGATGAGCATTTAATTACTACCAATACCAACTGGTGCCTTACTCCGAAGGCAAGTCATATTGTCACGACTAAGGATTTAACCTTATCTGTCATTATTATAGGTTCCATCAAACGTAACTGTAGACAACCGTTTTAACAAAGAGCTAACGTAGGTAGTTGAAGGTCTGACCATAGGACTGGTAGTCCAATATGCCATGATTATAAGCGATAGTGGTGACAGATGCATTTCTGAAATCGGGAACACTATTTTTCCCCGTTGTCCAGTGTTCCGCCACCTATCTTAAGTTTCCCCATTTGACGATTCTAATTTACAAAAACTGCCAACAACGAATTATATCCGTGGTTTCAAGCATGTCTTGGTAAAGCTTAGAATTTAAGTTTGCCAGTGCCTTGGCGTATAGCTGTAATGCTGGTGAATTTTAATGTTAATAATAAATAATAACATGCAAACTGAATTCTATGAATAATCTAGAGTCATTATTGAATAGTACTTTTTGATATAAGTGCGGAAAGCAGGTATGTCATTTCTCACGAGTCCCGAGGTGTATGGGCCCGAGCCGTTAGGCGAGGGACAATACTCGGGACGAGTGGAAATGACACTTCCGCACGTGTACTTATTAGACGACGCTTTTTAATACATTTGCGAAAAAATTACAATGAAACGAAAACCTGGCACCGGTTGTCACCATTCAGCCAAAGCAAAATAAACTATTTTAGGAAAAAACATACAGATTTTAATTCGATTTAAACATGAAAAAGCAAGAAATATATTTATTATTACTTTGACTGTAGTTTATTTATTTGCAAATTAATATGTTTCTTAGTGTTCAAAATTAGCTGAAAAGAAAAAGCACTAGTGCGCAAAATACAACTTTGCGCACGATTTACAGTTACGAAAAGTACCACTTTTTGAGCAAGTGTATTAAAATAGTACATTACACAACTAGGGTGGTAAAACAAAGAAAGGCCAAGATCGCAGATGTTTTCGGCACGAGCTACGAGCGAGGGACGTAATTATGCGATCGAGGGCTTTCTTTATTACCTCCCGTGTTGTGTACATAATTTTATGTCTACACTTGGCCCGAAAGCGGCTTTTTCCGTACGCGTACTTGCGTTAAAAGCCACTTTATGGCCAGGTGTGGCATAGATACCTTTTCTGTTATTTCATCTTCACACGCCATCCTTATCCGAGCGCAAGTCGCCGGCGACTCCAACACAAACTCAGGAGACACGCCGGCGTCCACTCGGGCCGATCGTATAGCATCCTTGATGGCGAAGAATACTGAAGCGGCGAGGAATAGCGGAGGCTCACCCACGGCCTGGAAAAAATCAGTAATACTCATTTCAAAATTTCTGAAGATAGTACACAATTAGCCTGTTGAATCGATTTTTTCTGTCCTAAATCGATTCTACTATTTCTGAGGAACAAATATCTATATGACACCTAATACATTGGTATAAGTATAACAGCCACAAATTGTAATCAAAAGTAGCAGATCGGACTGAGCATTGAAAACGCTCTATACAAAACGGTAGGAATTTATGACGTCATCCGTTGCATCGCTGATACTAAGTCTGTATGAAAAAAATAGCATTTTGCCATTTTGAGCACGAAGAAGTGCGTTTAAGCACATAGTTGTCATACATTTATTTTTTCAGTGTTATTTAAGCATTCCGAAATTGACTTTAATTTTTCTTAAAGACGATAAAAAAAATATCTTTTTTTTTAAACTTTGTGTCATAACTTTATATTTTTTATACATTTTTTGTTTATTTCTTTTGTGTTATGATAATTTAGTATTTTGCAATCCATGTGACTATATTATGTTGTAACATTCAACATTATTCAACATCCCAATTGGGTAGGTACAGTTTTTCAAAGATGTGTAGTTTATATATTTTTTCGATAGTTCCCGACGTAATAGTCTAGAAAATACCGCTACACAGACAGTTCGACACAGACTTCACACAGATACGTTTGTTTTTTTTATGAATCTAGACACTAATTTTGTCAGCCTGACGTCCCGTTTTTTCAAGTGTCAAATCGAGAATTTAAAACAATATTTTTGATAAATTACAAGGAATAAAAATACAATGGCGATATATTCTAGATCGTTAGATCGAGAACTATCGAAAAACCATTTAAAGTGTGTACTATTTTTGAAAAACTTTACTAACCCAATTATAATCATAAAGTGGGCCAATCAAAATGTTAAGCACACTACCTATACTTGAACTCGTCCTTAGAATCCTGTCATTGTCACCGCACAGTTAACGTTCTTGATTCGAATTAACTTTCCTGTAATCTATTTACAGATTGTTATGACAAAGTAGCTGTACTAAAATGCGCAGTATTTTCATTCGTCAACACTTAACTACCTACATGACAAACTCGATCCCGTTATAGGCTTAGAGGGTGAATTATCACTGGAGATGGACACATGACTAGTTTGGTTTTGGATTACGTTACGAATGTGATGATCGAATTAATCTTATTTTTACCCACCTTTGAGGAATAAACAGCGCGCGGATTGGGAGCCCCTTTTAATAGTGAAACGTTGAACGTTTTTGGTATATCAGAAAAACCAGGTATTTTATAAGCACCCGGACCGCGGGACAGCAATTCACCTGTAGGTGAGAACACCATTTCCTCTAAAGTGTAATATCCATAACCCTGTGTGAACGCTCCCTCAATTTGGCCAATATCAATGGCGGGATTTAAACTTTCGCCTAAATCCATAACTATGTCGGTTCTCAGTACTTGGTGGTCTCCAGTCAAGCAATCCACTAGAACTTCTGAACAAGCAACTCCATAAGTGAAGTATTCGAACAGATTGCCGGTGTTCGTTTCAGGGTTGTATTCTATTTTTGGTACAACATAGAAACCTGTCGCTGATAAGTGCACCCTGTCGAAATATGCCGCCAACACCCAGTCCTCCCATGTTCCAGAAGGGTTCTTGGTTTTGTAAGGTTCCAACCTTTTCGTAAGAGTGTTACACGCATCGACAACTGCCATTCCATATATGTCCGAACTCATGCTCGCCGCTGTAGGTGAGCTGTTAGGAACGGTATTGGTGGCCATTTCACTTATGTGAATTTTACTAATGTCGACTCCTAAAACTCTCGATGCGACTTGAATCATTTTTGTAAATAAGCCCTGTCCCATTTCGATGCCTCCGATGGATATGAGAACTGACCCATCTGTGTATATTAAAACCAGTGCTCCTCCCTGCATGAGAAGGTCCCCTTGAAATGATATACCATATTTCGTGGGTATTAACGAAATTCCCTTTTTCTTCCACCTGTTGCCCCTGTAAACAAATAATTTTTAAGTTTAGTACCTTTAAACAGCAAATAGGTAAATAATATCGATATTAAAAGTAAGCTAATAATTATTTGATACGTACTTGTTAAACTCTTCAACATACTTCTTTCTTTGCCAATAGTCGGAACTCTCAATGCATTCATTCCAACATCTGGATAAAGTGCAATATGTGAGGGACTGGTTAAAATGGGTTAAATGCCCTTCTCGATAGAGATTAACATCCACAACTTCCTCGTAGCTTTTCCCGAGGCTAGCCGCTACGTCTCTTATCATACTCTCACCAGCGAACATCGCTTGAGGAGCTCCAAATCCTCTAAAAGCTGTATTTGAAGGCATATTGGTTTTGCAAAGGTATCCCTCAATGCCAATATTTGGTATATAATAACAATTGTCTACGTGCATTACTATTCTCTCCATCAACTGTAAAAATAAACGTATTTTTTATTATATGAATTATTTCGTTATGCAAATATTACCGGTATTTATTTGATGCAGAATAACTTACCGAACATGATATATCCATTGAATTCCCAGCATTTGCATAAACCTCATATTTAGCAGCTGTAATCCTTCCATCATCATCAAATGCTGCTTTATACTTGATTAAACATGGATGTCTATAGCCAGTAGCCTGCATGTCTTCATCTCTGTCCAGGACAGCCCTGACTGGCTTCTTCAGTTTATAAGCGGCCACCGCTACGGGGATCGCCAATATAGTTCCTCGGGTTTCTTTCCCGCCGAAACCACCGCCAAGCCTTTTTACCTTCGACACAACTTTATTGTTGGGTATTCCAAGAGCTTGAGATGCGAGGTGCTGCAAGAAAATTAAACTTTCATTATTAATTATTATACAATTAGGTAATGTTGACCAAAAAACATATGAAGTTCGGCGATATTGCGGAATTTTACTGGAACTAATTTCTTACACTGAAAACGATTTTATGATTACTTGTCAAGTGTCCGTCAAGATAGCGTACACCGTAAAGATATTCAGAATCTGATGCAGCCAATAAATAGTACCCAAATAGTACCGACGAAATACCTAGGTGAAAAAAATAGTACCATTAAACTTTTCGAAATATAAGGCCTGTTCACGGTGTACGCTACCGGCGTCAAGCTGGCGTACACCGTTTGTATCTCTGGAATGGCTTTGTTTTTGGAAACGCTTTATATCTCAAAAAATAGTACCCAAATAGTACCCTAGGGCCCTAAAATTTTATTTCTCTAGCTATCGTAGAAGCCGAGATATAGTGAGCTCTTTCTATAAGGAATTCCCGGGTACGCCAGCTTGACGGTGTGAAATTTTGTACACCGTTAGTTATGGAATATCTCGGCTTCTACGATAGCTAGAGAAATAAAATTTTAGGGCCCTAGGGTACTATTTGGGTACTATTTTTTGTTATATAAATCGTTTCCAAAAACAAAGCCGTTCCAGAGATACAAACGGTGTACGCCAGCTTGACGCCCGGTAGCGTACACCGTGAACAGGCCTTATATTTCGAAAAGTTTAAGGGTACTATTTTTTTCACCTAGGTATTTCGTCGGTACTATTTGGGTACTATTTATTGGCTGCATCAGATTCTGAATATCTTTACGGTGTAGTGTCATTGTGTTGGTTTGTTTAATTTAAAAGAATATTATCTGCATCAAATGCCAAGAACCAGTTACTTTTCCTAGATTGCAAGGATGTTCAAGAAGAAAAGTATTTCTTTAAATGATATTACGAAGTTATGTACATCAAAACTGACAGGTATTTAATAGTACATCGTGCACCGAGGATAGTAAGAAGGGGATTACTAAAGAGAGTCTATTAGAAGCCGGAAGCAGATTGTAACGATTTTCAAGATAAAATTTTACACTAAATTAATTTAATTGCATTAAAATTATTGCAAAATGTACTGAAATAATAGTAAAATATACCATATTAAGTTATAGATACACTAAAATTGGTTTTGTAGCCAAGTTTTAAAAGTAAACTCATAACTCCCTCAGGAGTTTTTCCTCCCGTGAGAGTTATAGATATTTGTAACCGACGGGAGGTAAATCGGCCCGAGCTGGTCTATAAGCCCCCGTGTTATAACTTATAAGCCTTATAACACCCTTTACGAGCAAGTGTGATGAAAACTAACTTATAGTAATGTTGCGACATTTTTTTCGGAATATAACAATTGTCCCCTTAAAAATCCTAAATATAGCACCCTCTTTCCAAACCTCATATTTTTGGTCAGTATTTACATAAATGTAATACATCACGCAAAATAGATGTCGAGTTGCGGAAGCAAGTCCGCGTATACCTACCCCAATTTCAGCGGGATTTTGGGTGGTAGAAATTATTTCCAATTCATCTTCTTTTCTAATAGCAAAAGCAGACATCGTCTCTAAATAAAAGTGTTCCTGTGCACCACTTCTGACGTAGCCTTCTACAATACGGTTCGATTTAGTATTATTAAGAACATCGGCCACGTCTCCTTTCTTGAGTACGCGTGGACTCGAATAGTAAGACTTGTGTGCTATAGCCTCCTCAATAGTGACAATTACTGGTTCAAGAGGGTTGTAAATAACAGAGACTAAATCTTTTCCTTTCCACGCTGCGCTCTCAGTTTCTGCAATAACGGCACCAACAACACACGAGCGACTAGTCACTATCTTTGATGAAAATATCTGTTCGTCTTTAAATATTGGGCCAAGTTTATTACGGTTATCTTCTATATCTGATGCTGATAAAAAAGCTACCACTCCAGGGACTAACAACGCTTTACTTGCGTCTACCTTCACAATTTCAGCGTGAGATTTGGCACTGAATACTAATGTTAAATAAAGTTCATCTTCAAAATGAGGAATATCATCGCAGTATAAAGCTTCACCGCAGGCTTGTTTGAAAGCAGACATGTGTGGTACTGGTTTGCCTACACTGTCCGATACCTGTCTATCATTATCATTGATTTCGAAATACTGAGAACTCTTCCACGATAATGTCGGCTCTTCAATAGCAGCACTTAAGTATGTTGGTGGCACACTGTTGCCGTTGTATTTCTGTATTTTGCTTAATACATCGATATAAAACCTAAAGAAGAGGCTTAGGCAAAGCGATTTCCGGTATTCAGCCATTCCTCCAGGTACGGAAATGTCTAATTCGAACTCTTGTAAGAGGTTTTCGCAAACAATATTTAGCATCTTTTTATTCCAAGTCAGATCTTGCATTACATTTGATGATTTAATTGCACATTTGGTTGTGGGTCCCATTCCTCCATAACATAGAGAGGTTTCTTCAACTATATTACTATTTTCTTTAAACTTGACATTAAAAGCCGCTGTTACTATAGAAATGTCGTCTTCTTTTCTTTTAGCTTGTTTATATGCTTTAAAGAACTGATTTTTCTCCGAGAATGGAATTTCGATGGATATTACTATTTCATCGTCTTCTACAATGGTCTTCCGATATCCTTTAAAAAATGACTCGTTCATAGCTACCTTTCTGTGTCCTCTTTCTAAACTGCGCACATTCAACACAGCATTTGCTGCCATCAATATTGGATTTAGATCAGATATGGGGCTTGCAGTCATGATGTTTCCTGCAATCGAAGCCACATTTCTTACTTGATTGCCCGCGAACCAATGGAGCATATCTCTAACAGCTTCAAAAACTTTACATTTATCTGGATTTTTCGAGATGACCTCCTGAAGGAAAGTTGCTGCTTCCGTCAATGTAGTAGAGGAGCCTATTTCAACACCGTTTTTCGTTACCGAACAGAAGCTCAATTCCTTTATCAAAGACGGAGTCAAGTAAATGGGATAAACTAATTTTTTAAATTTCATTTCTACTCCAAGCTCCGTGTTCCCGACTACGATTTTGCTTTGTGGGCAATTTTTCTTTACAGCAAGAGCTTCTTCTATATTCTGTGGGCGGAGCCAAACAGCTCTTTCACCTTTGAAACAAAGATATTCTTCTTGATATTTCATATTAATTTTAAGTTCCGGTGGGAATATTGGTTCTTGTGTCGGATCGTAAGGCTGAAATGTTGATTTGTCGTATAAAGTTGGTTTGTCTTCTGCCACTTTCTTATTTTTACAGCAGTCTTCGCCCATCATACAACCATTTCCGATATCACCAGTCACGTATTGTGTTTCCCAGGCTTCAACAAAAGTTTTAAACCCTTCAATTATTGGTCTGTATCCAGTGCATCTACACAAGTTCCCTTGGAATGCAATTTCAATGTCTTTTTCTTGTATTTTTGTTTTGTTTCTGAGGAGAGCGTACATGGACATGATTATGCCGGGAGTGCAGAAGCCGCACTGTGATCCGTGGGCCTTGGCTATCCTCTCTTGGACGGGGTGAAGTTTTTCTTGAGTGGAACCAATGCCTTCAACCGTAGTGACAGCTAATCCGTGCATGGCGCAAACCGGTACCAAGCATGCATTTACAGCTATATGTCTGTTTAATTGAGTTAAGGAGCTAATAGATAAGATTCTGAACGACTAAAACATATTTATTTTATATGTATGCCGGACAGAAAAAGGAAAGCCGAGTCGAAGATTGAGTCTCCATAGCGTTCCATAGGAGAGGCCTATGTCCAGTAGGCTTATGATGCTACGCTTTGTCACGCGATAATTAAGAGATAAAGCATCCGTCACGTTCTGACATATAGTGTGTAAGAGTGACGGATGCTTTTTCACTTATCTATCGCGTGACAAAGCGTAGCATCATAAGCCTACGGGAGTAGACTGGAATAGGCTGAAGATAATGATAAATTTATCTTGTACTCTTTTGGTGTGTTTATTTTTCCGTTTCGTTTCATTTTTCGTTTATTGACGTCACCATTTTGTATGAAAGTGACGAAGTGGAAAAAAACCATACAACATTTGGGACACATTTTTTTACGTATAAGGTTCGAAAGTATTAACGAGCGTTAGCACTTTCTCGTTAGTCTGGCGTTTTCTGAGCCAGAAAACCCTCAAAAGTCCGTATTTTGAGAAACTAGCTACCCCGGCATTTTGCAAAACGACCGTTTATAAAAAAGGATACCGTATTTTATCTTCCCTTGTCAAGTACCGGGAAACCATAACAGTGCAGGCGCCGCAGCCGCCCTCCCCGCAGCCATACTTCGCACCCGTCAGCCGGAGCTTCCTTCGCAGATACCACAGAAGCGTCCATTCCGGATCCGGCGCAAGTTCCGTTACCTGAATAATAATAACTTAGCTTAATTACTTACTGGATTTATTTGCTTACTTAACTTATTTAAGTAAACGCCGCCACAATATAACCAGTAGTTTAACTGCATAGAAAGGTACATCGATCGACACGAATCTGGCGTAAGTAGACGAAAACGACAGCATGCGGGGAATAACAGGGTTATTCTTCAGAAATATGTCTGCGGTCACCTTTTTCTTCTGGCCCTTTTTCATACTAAATGTATGGAGTCAGAGTCAGAGGAATAAGTCGCAGACATATTTCTGAAGAATAACCCAACAATGATGCGAAGAAGAGCTGTATAATTTATATTGCTGCACTGTACCTACCTAATTACTTTATTATAACAACTAACTTTTGTTTGCTATTCTTATCAGAACACACTAATTTACCTACGTAGTTTCTAAGTTGGTTCACCGAAGTAATAAAGTAATTAGTATCATTAATTTTTAATTAACAAAACTTACTAGTCATGGACCTCCTCTTTTTGAAGTAACCGACTTCATAAAACAAGTGTATTATATATAAAAACTGCACACAGGCAAGATTATTTCATACGCTCATTCCCAAAATACCGCATTCCTAAAATACCAGATTTTTAAAATACCGGATCCCCGATACACCAGATTCTCCGTATACAAGATTCCCAAAATAACACCCCCAACAAAGTGATTTAGATCCTTGAGTAACTTACGATTTTATAATCTAGTGTAACGGGAATGTGGTAAGACAGGAATCTCATAAATCGAAAATCTGGTTTTTTGAAAAATCTGGTATTTCGGGAATGCGGTATTTTGGACACGAGCGATTTCATAACTATAGACATCTATTGATTGTACTCATACTATTACGCAATTAGGTACAGTCAACGACAGATATAATATGTTTCCATTTTCTTACATTGCGTTGGATAGGTACATAATATTATTACTTTACCATCACCATGTATACCATCTTAATTATGTCACTAATATCTACTATTGTTAACTGTTGGTATGTACGCTCGATGACAAAAATACAAATATATCCTTCACCTTATTCCGTTGCAATAAGGCTAAAAAATGAATAGAAACATTTGGTGTCCAACTGTACTGCGTTCTCAAGTAACGCCTATCGAATGACTCCGGATCATTTTACAAATATACAGGGTGGTTTTTAATAAACTGTACATATTAAAAGGGATGAAATTTCAGCTAATTTTATTGGTAAAACAGATTTCAATTTTTGTTTGTGGCTATTCGTTTCTTTTTTACAGATTTTTAAACTTTCAGTGAAATTTAGGGCAGTACATCTGTTTGACACGGTATAACTTTTGATTTAATTGTTTAAAATTGTATGAAAAAATGCAGGGTGATGACAATAGACACGTCATTTAGTAGCAATAAAAATAAACAACCGAACTCAAGAAAAAATCCACCAAAAAAATGATAATTGTGAAAAACAGCTGCAAAAATTTAGTTTGTTTACGAAAAACGCCTTTTCTCTCGAAAATTTTCGTATTTTGTGATCATTTTTTCATGATTATTTTCGTTTAACACTTAATTTTGATCTTAAAAACATTTTCTTATTACAGTTTTGAACAATAAGATCATAAGTTATAGAAAACTTTAAAAATCTGTAAAAAAAAAGAATGGCCAGAAACAAAAGTTAAAGTCAGTTTCACCGATAAAATTGGTTGAAATTTCACCCCTTTTAATATGTACAGTTTATCGAAAACCACCCTGTATACCTAATTTTTTGGCGTAAGTATTTGTTAAATAAAATCGGAGCCGGCCTAGAAAAGAAGGCAAGTTTACGTTATATTATTTAAGTAATATTTTGGTTACATAATTTACATAAACAAGTTCCATTGCATCTAAACTTTGTTTCAAGTCACCAGGCTTCAAATGAATTAAAAAATGTATAGTATTCACGTACTTTTTCTTACGTTTTCATCGACTTCGCCCGTAGATAGAAGATATAAGTACCTACCTTCTCATGGCAACTTATTTATAACGATTGATGATGATGATGAAATCTTAAAACTGGCTTCTACCTCTGACACTCCGACCATATAATATTCTGTGTAGAAAATTAGGTACGTCAATTCCGTTGCTTCATTATTGCATGAAAGAAGGAGAATCTGCGAGTATCAATATGAACTCGCATACCTACTAACTTTCATATTTTTGATATGAGTACTAAGGTTTAAACTAAGTTAAAGCTGACTAATTTACCTAGATGAGTATTTATTTATTATTTATTTCACAATCATTTCCAAACTTATAACTAAATATGCATATGTATGTACTTACCTCAGACTTCTGTAAGTATCAGTGCACATATTAATTTTAATTAATATAACTATGCATTACAATAAACAATGCAAAACCAACTCACCTTCTTTCCATTGACGAAAAACACCAGCGCAGTTTGTGCCTCCTTTGGAATATTTTTTTGTATTTCGTCCATACTATGAACTATATCTGCTCAAAGATTGATCTCTGACTGGAACATGTCGAATAATTGAGCTAATTACAAATATTTATATTAAAATTACAATAATATCCGGCTGGCTTGAACGACCTTCCTCGATTGACTGGCTCGGCTCCGCTCGAATCGAGTAAGGAACTTGACTCGCCGTCACTGGGTTAATTTAAACAGTACCTATCTCGGCTCTTTCGATAAATACAATGTAAGCTTGATCAAGTACATCATTAATATCATTATACCGATGAAATAAGTAGATATACGTCGTTAGCAATGATAGGCTGGGATAAAACTAGATACTTCCGTGGTTACTTTTACTTTACATAATCTGGAGCGTTACAAAGGATTCTAGAGTAGAATTATATGACTAGTGAGGGATTCTGTGGTGCTAACGCCAAACAAAGTCTAGAGACCCTTTACATCTCTTCATGTCTACGCAGGTAATGTATTAATGTCACAATTATTGTACCTATTACTTTATATTTAAAAAAAAGAGAAACTGATCCGGCGCTTCTTCTCACCAGAAGGTCCGAATCCGAAGAAATTAGAATCAAACATGTACATAAAAGAGCCCTTGAGGGCCTACTTGCAGAAATAAATAATTTTGATTTTGATTAAAGTATTTTTCTACTGTGTGACAGGTTAGGTAAGTACTATGCTTTTCACACAAACTACCTACGAGACAAAACAATTAAACAGATAGATACCGTAAAAAGTAATACTTACCTAGATAATATATTGTGTGCAAACTGTCTACAAAATAGAGATTATGATCAGAAAAATCATGCCCTCGAACAGAAAAGTATCACTTTCATCCCTCCCAAAAGGGTGGACAAACCGTTTTTTTTCTGAATAGGAGGTGAAAAAACACTTATCGTAAGTACTGTAGGTACTTCATAAGTTTTAGCAAGAATGGTGCCAAGATTGCTTACCTACAAGATCCTTTTTACCCGACTATGGTGCCGAAAATACGAGGGTTACTGAGGCTCGCATATTAAGTTCCGGCTTCTAGTTAGTTTCATATTACCCGTTTGTGTTAGATGCTTGTTGAACTTTAATGCCGCACCTAACTATAATGTATCTGTTCAGCCTAATGGTTGACTGGTAGAAAAAGCCTCACGGCATTAAGTCCGCCATTTGTACTTTCTTTTATCATCACTATCACTACCTACATAGTATAAAACAAAGTCGCTTTCTCTGTCCCTATGTCCCTATGTATGCTTAAATCTTTAAAACTACGGAACGGATTTA
Organism: Eudemis profundana; assembly: GCA_947034925.1. Taxonomy (NCBI): domain Eukaryota; kingdom Metazoa; phylum Arthropoda; class Insecta; order Lepidoptera; family Tortricidae; genus Eudemis; species Eudemis profundana. The sequence goes on along the minus strand of OX344796.1, from coordinate 25,699,150 downwards.
GATGCGGTTCTTTTTTAATAGATAGAGTGATTAAAGAGGAAGGTTTATATGTATAAATACATGCATAATATAATAGAGAAACTCCGTGCGAAGCCGGGGCGGATCGCTAGTTGAGCAATAAAGTTTAAATAAATAAGATAAAAACAACGTGTTCCTGTGACCTGGCTCAGGACTGACTCAGTCCGCGGTTCCGTTGCACGGTAATTATTATATTATACATAAAAAAAACAAAGTCGGGTTAGTTTTATAACACGAGAACCGGTGGACCGATTTTTGGGTTTATCTCTGCCCCGAATAACAGAATAAGTATAAAACCATCTAAAAAAAATAAAAGTTCTGAGGTGGAACGCAGTGCACCGGGACAGCTAGTTTTAATTAATCTCGCCAAAGTGACACGTCCAAAGAACTGTATTTCTACCGGCTTGCCTAATATCAGGCATTTGAGCACCTTATTCGACAGGTCTTAGGAACATACAATGTACGTCAAATGAAATCTGCACCTGCTTGTCCAAGGATATTTTTTACGTCACGCCACTGGTGTTATGTAGGTAGGTACGCGTTATACGATAGAGAGAGACGGTCGGATGCGGGTGAGCTCCGTCCGGTCATTGGAAAGAAACGGCAGTTTGGTTAGGAAGAGAGGCTTCTCTACGGAGTACTAATTCTTATTCTGTGCTTGGGTGCGCACTCATTTGAAAACACAGACCGCAGAATGCAGAATGTACTTAATGTGACAAATGACCTAAGTACTTGCTAATATACATACTATAGGTACCTACTTGCATCGCTATTGCTTTTTTGTTTTCATTATTCTTATTTTATATAGCATTCTACCTACCTACTAGGTACCTACCTTGATGTGCCTAAATTGATATTTGATTTGCGTGGTTTATGTATTTTTAACGAGTGTCGACTGACGATCGAGTTTTTAGTAGGTACCTATTATTACATTTACCTACGTAAAACTTAAGTGTCTAATTTAATTATGCAACTTTAATTGTAACAATATTTTTAAATTAGGTAGGTGTAGGTACAATTAACTATTGATGATTTGTACGAAAATCTCTTTTTTACTTCGGCTCAGGCACGTAAAAAAATATAACCGGGGTCATGGGACCTAGAGGTATAGGTATACCAAATTTCATGAAAATTGGTCTGGTAGTTTTTTTGTCATGCGCCTATGACAAACAAACATACCAAAACTACCTATATTTACGTTTTATTGCTTATTTATTTGGAACACTCCACTTTTACTTTTTCTGAAATATACAAACACAGTTTTTCTACGATTTTATTATATTTATATGGAATATAGATTTATATCTATATTCCATATACATATAATAAAATCATAGAATAGATAATATACCTACTGCATATAAATTACCTACCTGTGCTGGCTAGTGAATAATTTGATTTTTAATTTGTGGAGCGAATAATTTGAGATTAGACAAGCTCTACCGGTTTTTGTCGCCATTGAATAGGGGGTATTTTGTACCATATGAATATACATTCAGAGAAGTCTAACATCTCTGTACTTAATAGCAAAATAAATTTAATGTTCTTGACTTAAAAAAAAGAGAAGGTTCTATGCGATATTTTCACAAATTGGCAAAATAAATTATATCCGAGAATGGAAATATGTACTGTTATCATAAAAATAGGCCTGTTTGAAGTTGTTTGTTAAAACAATATTATTATACATATACTGATATACTAAGCAATGGGCTAGACGACTAAAAAAACCTGTTTAGTCCGTCAGTTAGATTATTAAAAAATATTGTACACGTATTTTTTTTTTGTTTGACAAACAAAAAATGACGAGGATAGAGTGCTTAGAAGTTTCGAGTGACGTCACTCCTAGGTACAATTTTCACCTAGTAGTGACGTCACAAGCCCCCACTCCATAAGTTTGATGATCTATAACTTTGTCGATTTTTAATATTTTGATAAACCAAAAAATACGTGTCCCATATTTTTCCATAATCTAACTGACGGACTAAATAGAATTATATAGTTTTAACCCAGTCGTCATCCCCATTGTGACAGGAAACATCAATACTCACCATCAAGCGTGATCGGTAGAGCTAGCCAGTTAGGTCAGAGGTAGCCCATTTAATGAAAAAAAAAAACCGGTGCTTGCAAGTGCTTGTCGGACTCGTGCACCGAGGGTTCCGTACAAACTCATAAGCAGATAATTACATGAATAGTTCAAGAAAAACTGTATGGAGATTAGTTTAGTAGGAGCAAATAAGTATGTGTTACGATTTCTGCAAATTTCTCAAAAACGGTGGAAGTTAGGGAAACCGTTATATGTTTCCTGTAATATTTAGGATGCCATTAATAATTGATATTCGTTACAGATTTTTCTGTTCAGTAACTTCGAAGATAATAGGGGAATGGTATTTTTTTAACGTTTCTCGTCATAAATCAAAAACTACTTATTTAAGAAAAAACAAAAACATTGTTTTAATCTACAAATCAAGCCCTTCCATTTGATACCCCACTCGATGTAATAGCCCCACTTTCAATTTTCAATACTATTCCAAATCGATAGCAGCAGTTGTTTCGGAGATATCTGGCTGTGACAGACGGACTACAGACAGACGGACTACAGACAGACGGACTGACAGACAGACAGAGTCGCACAATAAGGGTTCCTTGTTTACCGTTTTGGTACGGAACCCTAAAAAGACATTGACGCTTCAATATTATATCACCCACGGACGTCTACTGCTAGTGCTGTGCTGCTGAATGCTGGACCATAGGCCTCCCCCATAGATCTCCCCAAAGAGCGGTCCTGTGCAGATCGCATTCTCCGACTTCCAACTACTCTTGCGAGGTCGTCTGTCCACCGAGTCTGGAGCTGTCCCATGCTACTTACCTATGCGTGGTCGCCACTCAAGGATTTTACTGCTCCAACGCTTATCCGTTCTCTGAGCAATATGGCGTGCTCACTGCCACTTCAACCGTGTAGGTATCAACATTAAATTTCTGATGAAACAAACTTATACAAAGTTTCTGATTTGAAAATAAACATTAGATTTATTGTGACTGTCAAGATGGCGTACACCGTAAAGATATCCAGAACCTGATGCTGCCAATAAATAGTAGCTACCCAAATACCGAAATATCTAGGTGAAAAAAATAGTACCCTTGAACTTTTCGAGATATAGCTTATGGCTTTTAGTATGAGTATAAGGCCTGTTCACGGTGTAGGCACGCTACCGGCCCGTCAAGCTGGCGTACACCGCTTGTATCTCTGAAACCGCTTTGTTTCCGAGAGCGCTTTACATCTCAAAAAATAGTACCTAAAGGCCCTAAAATTTCATTTCTTTAACTATCGTAGAAGCCGAGATATTCCAATTATACCTGATTTCGGAATCGAAGTATTTTTATGTGAAATTCCCGGGTACGCCAGCTTGACGGTGCGAAATTTTATACACCGTTAAGTCATAGAATATCTCGGCTCTTACGATAGCTAAAGAAATGAAATTTTAGGGCCTTGGGGTACTATTTTTTGCGATATAAAGCGTTTTCGAAAACAAAGCCGTTCCAGATAGATACAAGCGGTGTTGGTAAGCCAGCTTGATGGCCCGGTAGCGTACTCCGTAAACAGGCGTTAATATCTCGAAAAGTTTAAGGGTACTATTTTTTTCACCTAGGTATTTCGTCGGTACTATTTGGGTAAGTACTATTTATTGGCATCATTAGATTCTGGATATCTTTACGGTGTACGCCATCTTGACGGTCACGATTTATTGAATTCCTACTCGCCATACTTCATCAATATCCAATATACATACATATTGTCACTACTTCGAAAAAAACTCGTATATATCTAAAAACGACGCAGAGAAAAACGTCAATAGTTACATACGAACGTCATAACACTTACTGCGTTTTTACCTGGAGTAAGTGTCAGATACGTGGTTTTTTTCAATCATTCTCTCAGGATCCATTCATTAGATCCATGATGTATCTAATGATATTTTTTTTTCTAACTAGATCCATTACTCGAAAGTATGGATCTAACGATTTTTTTTTTCTCTTCTGATACATTTTGGTACGCTGTCGCAAGAAATGGATCTATGGATAATGTTTTCCTCAGTAGATCTTACAAGTTGTTATGGATCTAATGAGAAGTTGTACAAAATGTACTCGAGGATAATAGAGAAATTTTAAATCTGTTGTTGTCCATGAATTAAATGTAGTGAAATGAGTTAATAGAGATTATATTTATATTCAATCATCGCCGTCATAATCATAACCAATCTACCTACTTAGTAATTTTCTTTTTCATTTTACGTAAAACAACGTATTTGTAAAAAAATATTTATTAAATTAAAACAAGCTTATTAATTTACATTTAACACAACTTTTTTTGTTTACATAATCACGTACAGCCTTAGCCGAATGTATTGACCACCCTAATTTTTCCTTTGTCCCTAACTTGTAAATAAAGTACCTATTGTTCTAAGGTTACAAAATTCCACGAAGGCGTAAAATATAAAAATTGTTTGAATATTTGCAAATGATTACTTATCATAATAATTTTGAAGTACAGTCAAGGTCACCAATATGTATACACCACAAAAATGTAAAAATGTGTATAAGTACAAATCTTATTACTTTTCGACGTTTAGGTGCCGAACTCTTATAATTAAATTTTTGGAGGTGGAACTATTAAGAAAAAAGTCTCACCAGATCCATATGCGGTCAGAGCAAATGGATCTAATGGGAAAATATTCTCAACAGATCCAGTATTTCGAGAAGTAATGGATCTAGTGGGAAAATATTATCAACAGATCCACTATCTAGCGAAGTAATGGATCTAATGGCAAAATATTCTCAACAGATCCATTATCTAGCGCACTAATAGATCTAGTAGGAAAATATTTTCAACAGATCCATAATCTAGCGAACTAATAGATCTAGTAAGAAAAAAGTCTCACCAGATCCATAATTATGCGGTCAGAGCAAATGGATCTATCGAGATTATGTTCTTAGTAGATCCACTATCGAGAGCATCAATGGATCTAATGAGAAAAAAGTCTCACCAGGTCCATAATGGATCTTATAAAATGTATCTAGCGAGAAAAGTGATCTCATTAGATACATGAACAAATGAATAAATGGATCTATGGAGAAACTACACTCCCTAGATCTATTCCGAAGATAGGCAATGTATCTACTGAGAAAAACATTGTCCATAGATCCATTTCTTGCGACAGGGTACCAAAATGTATCAGAAGAGAAAAAAAAATCGTTAGATCCATACTTTTGAGTAATGGATCTAGTTAGAAAAAAAAATATCATTAGATACATCATGGATCTAATGAATGGATCCTAAGAGAATGATTGGTTTTTTTTTAAAGTAATGACGATATGTAAAGAGACGTTAACGGGCTACAGTTGATATATACAAGAGTCTGATAGTAGTGGTAGTGCTCGACTCTGCAGCAACTATTGTAGTGCATATTCTAGTAGTGTGGGAAAATCTTAGCAGAAAGTTCATACATACATACATTTTTGTACATTTGGGTATGTATAGAATATCTAAATTAAAAAAGATATTTTTTTAATAAATAAAACTGAATATCGCGCCCCCTCTCACCAGCATTTGAAATCATCATCTTCAAGAACCCATACAATGTATGTCCGGCTACCAGGGTACGAATTTGATCATATTGATTTCAACTTAGTGTATTGTGTTCAATTCAAAATCTTTTTTCAAACACATTATATTATGATTTTGGCGCCCCCTGTAATTGTCGCTCGGTGCAGGTACCCCAATTTTACATTATCGCCAGGTGAGAATGTGTTTGTGCCATATCCAGCCATTTCCATACAAATCGACTGGATATGGCACAAACGTATTCTCACCCGGCGTTATGTGCTACCCCTTCAAATAATGGTCTTTCTTTTATATTTTTAACAGACTTAGAAAAAAGGAGGAGGTTCTCAATGTCTACAGAAATTATTTAAACTATTACACTTGATAAGTACTTACGACTGGATTTAAATAAGGAGAGAAATTGTTACAATGACATTTATCCACATTATTTTATTGATTCACTTGAATTCATCATAAAGTATACTTAATATGCAAAACTAATCTATAAACTGTACATTAACTTTTTATTGCAATAATTACACTGATTTTAAAACACCTTTTTGCTCTAATTCTCTTTCTACTGCAGTTCCTTCATACATAATTTTGTCCTTTAGAGCATCCTGTAAGAGTTGAGCATCAAACCTCTGTTTGGACCATTGATATCTACAGTATGACCAGCATAGTAAAGTCGACATAGCAAATGTTCCAACCCCAACATGCTGAGAAAACATTGGTTTTGAGGTCTTAATAAATGATGCTAAACCCATACCCACTCCTGAAGCTATTCCATAGAGGAAACTCTCCCTGAAGCATGGAATTTTGGAGACATCCCGTCCCATTATCATGAGACCCTGGAAAAAAATTGTAAGTACATTTTTTAGTCACAATTTGTTGCTCTAATAGACAATTTAAACACAGTGGGCACTTGTGCCCAGTGTGTTTAAATTGTCTATTAGAGCCTATTATAGTATACTAGTACTATTATGCCTATTATAGTATACTAGTACTATTATGCTACTCAATGTCATACACATATTACAATTTACCTAAATTGGCCTATGTTGCAAGGCACTCTTGGTTACAGTTTACTTTGTATGAAAATCGATTGAATAGCTTTAAAAGAAGTTTTTGTGTAAGAAACACCTAATAAATTTTTTGTTGTTTTCATTGATATTTATTTGGATTTTAAAATCCTTAAAAAGTATGCCTATGAATTACTTAAATTACATATTATCATTATTTTTTTTCATTTCATTTGTTAAATACTAACACTCTATGGATATGTTGTTGTCCGAAATAAAGCATTTGAATTTGAATTATAACATGGATGGGTAGTGACCACCGTTTTAGTTAATTTCTTTTTTATTTGGTGAACTTATAATCTATTATGAAATGTAACTTCGAAATAATTATACGAAAGAACAAGGAAGTCCCTAGTTAATTGACGTTTTTGCCACAAAAACTTCTATGTCTCTTTTTTTACTCCCAATATTGCTTTTTAATCTATATTTAAAGTTTGTCAGGTTACTCTGGCATGGCATGGTCCCACTGTGCTCTAGAAAATGGAACTCATAATCTGCTGTTATAATATAAAACTTGACTGAGTTTCCTTAGTAAAAATCGCGTTTTAGGCTATGACGGCAGTAATTAGGCCTTTTTCAAAGTCGCTGAAATTAATACAAAGGAGACAAAGTCAAGTTTTACCGTGGACCCGAGATTAATGAATATTAACCTAAATACTTATAATCGTAGCAGAAAATTATTCAAGTTATTTTTAATTATTGTCGAGATATTTATACGTACCGGCTTTTCTTCGGGTTCATCTTCGAGCATACCTTTTACTACAGTGTCCATATTTATTGGCTGAATGAGTTCAGGTAACTAATTGATGAAACTGATAATGATTTCTTAAATTAACATTTCCCAATATTTATTTTTCTGATACTTGAGATTTGACTGACACCTGACTGACACTCATGACAGTTCGGAAGAGGGAGACGATAATGCAAATGCACAGCCAAAATAAAGTCCGGCCCGATAATGTACAGCTCGATAATCGGTGGCCGCACGGCCGTGGAATATCAGGCCGGTCGAGATTTATCGCCCTGTACAGATAAAGGTACTGACACATTTACTTATTAGTAGCAAGTAAGCATGCCACTAATGAGCATGGGTGTCAAGTCATTGCCACTAATAAGCATGCTTTATTCGAGCATGCTTAAAAATCAACCGCTGTTTGATTTGTAAGCATGCTACCTGAGGCGCGGGTGGAAGGGGGCATGATTCAACCTCGTATGTTTTTTTTCGACTGAACAGGCTTGCTTATTACCATGCTAGTGTCTTTGATTCTTTGGCGGGAATTTTAAATGAAAAGGCGAAGAATTTTGAATTTTATATAAATAGTTTAAATTACATGATGGTTATATAAAGGGGGTATTTGATTATGTTTTTGAGTTATTTTCGTATAGAACTGGTTCTGTAATACCACAGAAAACCAGTCCATCTTGGCCAAAAACCTGTGCTTATTAGAAAGTGTGTCCAATCGTTTACTTTGAGCTTGCTTATTTGGACGCATGTTCAAAAGTAACATGCTTATTTCTGGCAAATCTGGACAACTACAGAGCATGCTGATTTTAAGCATGCTTATTTTTAAGCAAATGTGTCAGTTACCTACAAGCTTGCTAATTTTGATCATGCTTATAATGAAGTATGTATGCTCAAAGCAAACGATTTGACACACTTACTAATAAGCACGGGCTTTCGGCCAAAATCGCCGTTTTGCAACCAAAAAGAAATTAAAACAGTGGTTCCCTACGATATGACAGTATCAGTCCTATTTATAAAGAACTTAAATAAATAATCATAATACTGTTTGGTAAAATTTCATTTAATCGGGTTAATGAAAATGTACATAATGAAAAAAATGGTTTAACACGTTCCCTGTCCCGTGCCGTGACACTGGATCACGGAAGATCTTATTACTAAGCTTTAATGTTTACAATTTAAATTGGGATTGTGAATGTGTTAATATTTTTATGCTACACCTGGCCATAAAGTGGCTTTTTTTCAGAAGCTGCGCGTAGGTACGGAAAAAGCCGCTTTCTGGACAAGTGTAGACATAAAATGATGTACACAACACGGGAGGTAATAAAGAAAGCCCTCAATCGCATATTTATCAGCTCGGGCCGCAAATTTTTGCGATCTCGGCCTTTCTTTGTATTACCACCCTAGTTGTGTAATGTACTATTAAAACGTTAAACGTTGTCGTATAGTCGATTCCCACACATAAGTCAATCCAGACATATTCGTGATTACTGGTTATCTACTGATTTAGAGCGCTTTCACATTGCACGACACGATATCGTTATCGCTCACCGATAACTACGATATCGGGGCAAGTAAAATGTATGAAATATGTTGGCATTGTTCGCACAAAGCTCGAAAAATTAAATTTTATCGGAGATATGTGAAAACATCACACGATAGGGAACGTGCACGAACTATAGGTGGCGGCACTAAACGACAAAAGAGACACGGGCGGACAATAAAGGAAACTATCACCCCTGTCAAATTAAGCTGTCAATGTCAAATATAGTAAGTCGTATCTACACTGACGTTAATCGTCATTCAACGCGATAAATTAACGTTATCAACGGCGTTTTCGTCAATGTGGCCCCAGCATGAGAGGGTATATGATTTAGATTGGCGGCACCAGTTGGCAGCACCTTCGTCGTGCACGTTCCCCATATCGGATATCGGCTGTCGTGTCCGATAATGATATCGTGTCGTCATGTCGTGCAATGTGAAAGCGCTCTTACTTATTGACAGTGATTTCAATTACGAATGATTGATATTTTTTCTAGAGGGTAGAACTCTTTACTGGCTTGGTGAGACGCGTTGCGCGCCAAGCGATATCCCCACAAAGCCATAGCCTGCTTGCATGCCACCTGAAATTTTATAAAAATGGGACATTTACAATCCTATCCTATTCTACTACATTATGTACTAATAAAATAAGTAATACTTACTGCAAACTGCAAATGTGAATGTTTGCAAAGATTATTGTTCTTGTTCATTTATAATTATTTTGTAAAAAAAATCCTTTACTACTGACTGACACCAATGCTTTCTTTTTCTGTATCATTATCATCATCAGCCTACGTCATACTGCAAGGCACAGGCCTTCTTTCTTAGATGAGTCGTGAGAATAAATGGGCTGTGTAGTCCCCACGCTGGCCCAGTGCAGATTGGGGACTTCACATTCACCTTTAAATTTCTTTGACGGTGTATGCAGGTTTCCTCGCGTTGTTTTTCTTTCAATAAAAAATAACACTTATTAATAATCCGTTTATCCGGTGAAACATTCAAACGCAAATTTAAAATCCTTTTATTGAATAACCCCGTGTAGGTATTCCGTATGGGGATAACATTAGTTTAATTATGAAATAATTGACATTTATTTTTCCTGCACTGTTATTGTTATTATTATTGCTCATTTTATTTTTATTTTTATATTTTAGTGATATATGACATTTTGTATTTTTTGACTATCTCTGTTTCGTTTGGATTTATTCTTTGTGCTCAGTTTATTTTGATATTTAATGTGTATTTTAACCTTGCTAATTGTTATTTTTTATTTTGTTTTTATTATTTTTTCCTTTTTCATTATATAATTTACCAAGTGTAAATTGTGAAATTCAATATTTAATTTGTTATTCCATTTAACTGACGATCTCGCTTTAAATTCTTATAACTTGACATGTAATGCAATATGCAATGCAACTTATAATGTAACATGTAACTTAGGTATATTGTAGGTAAAAACCTATAATTTCACTATAATGTTTCAGACGTGTTTTTTTAAGCCTGCCCTGACTAACTTGCAAACCTGGCCTGGCTGTAGCAAAAATCGGCCGTGGCGTCGAGCCAGGTCCCTGGCCGGACCACCTTGATTGGATCGGACTCGGTGCACGGGGGCCGGGGGCGCCTGGAATCGAACCAGGTCGCTTTCAAACGTGTACGACCTCAGCGGTAATACGTGTAATCAAGACTCGTTTCATTCAGCTTATTGAACCAATGGGACATAATTGGGGTGAATCAAATTTCTTACCTGGATTTTTTCAACAGAGTCGTAGTCCAGAATATTTTTCCATTTGAAAGGCACATCGCGAGTGATCCTAAAGGTTGAGTGGACGCCGAGCACCTCGACGTTGCTGTGCGAGCGGAGGAACTCATAGACCGGAGGCATCACGTTGAGTCCTAGGAACTTGTACAGTCGTTGTGTTGTGCTATTGAGCTCCAAAGCTAACTCCTCGAAGCGTACTACTCTGCAAAAAATTACGTAACTTTTAGAATAGAATAGCTCCCAGTGACCCTTTCCACTAAGCTACAGCTACAAGTTTACCCACCGTAAGTTAAGTGCCTATGCACGAGCACAAACGATAGTGTTAAATTAAGTTATATTCGCGATTCCGTTTTAATTATTTTACTATAAGTTACAATTTTTCAAGTCTAAACTAGCCACTTTTGGCCAAATCCAATACAACAATACCAATTGTTGCTTTGACTGATGTTTGCTTGTGCAAACATGTAAAATTGTAACTGGTAGCTTTATGAAACTCGTTACAGTTCAGGTATCAGTCCACAGTAGACTGGGTGAAAATAATAATTAGCTCACCATATCTCCCTTTGATACATGACTGCCTATCTGCTCTCTTTACTTATGTCCATTTAATTTTGCGAAAAACAATCTTGAAACGAGTAAATATGAGTCGTCCTATTTTCAAAAAGTAATAGTTGGGTGGTTTTACTCCCAATGGAATTTTCTGCGGCGCACCTTACTTTGTAAAGTTTTTGTAGGTAAATTATGTTGATTTGGGATTAAAACTTTAATACTAAACGGTTTCTAGTATGACACTCAAAATTAGCTCACTCATAAATATATATCTTTCAAAAAAGGTACTCTAAAGTGCCAAATTCTCAGTCTCATGACATGTCCCTCGAGCGAAACGAAAGTTTAAAGTTTGCATCATAACTTTATGTTGAGTTTGTACGTAATATCTACACCAAAATAGTAATGTATAATATGTATAGTTTGAATGTGTTTGTCTAATTTTGCCTTAAATGCGAAATTTATTATAAGAAAAGTGCATTATATTTTGTCCCTCGGTTTTTACCTTAATCTCCTGCCACACCAAAACATCTCAAAAAAACTGTATGAATTACAGCACCTAGCGCTTTGCTTCGAGTGGCAGTCGACGGCTACCCGTCGATTGTCATTTACCGTCAAGTGGCGCGGCCATTTTCCGCGAATTTTCCTCAAGTGGCAGGGGCCTCCATGGGTGGTCACCGCGAATTCGATTCATGTTACAAAAATTACCATTATTCAAAAAAACATTTTGAAGGCTATATTATTATCTTGTATCGCTGAATTAAGCATAAAATTACCTATCTAATTTTAAAATAATAAAAGCCGTACCTTAAATGTGAAATTTGCTACTTGTGATCAAATCTCGGAAAGTTACATTTTTTTCCTTATTCTTCTATATAAATAATTATAGGTATGAAATAAAACAGTTAAATGTAGAAAATACCATTTATTTACAAAGGGATAGTACCTAAATGTATTTTTACTATCCCTCTACATAGAATATTTTTATATTTTTAGACTACGAGGTTTTCAAAAACGAGTCTAAAATCGGTCACACGCGCGGTCGAAGAAAATTGGGTTTGCAAATTTGAATTTTTAGACAAATTAATAAATTTGGAAGCGTTGTCGCGTCTGTTATTGTATGCTATCCTTATCTATTCACGAATGCATCTTGCAAGAAAGAGCAAGACAGGTGTAGATTAAACAGCTCATTTCATAGGTAAATAGTAAACAATACCAATCGACGGGTGGCAGGCCCGTGCCACTCAACGAAAATAAGCAATATGACGGCTGCCAGTCGAAGGGATAGTAATGTATAATGGGGGCCCGTCTGGTTGCATAACAACTATTGTCATATTATTAATTGTCATAACAGTTTAAGCATAAAGTTGATGCTCATATTTTTTTTTTGGCATAAATTGTCCTATGGCATAATTGTTCCGTGTCATAATTATACGGAGTCATAATTGGTTTAACCATAATGTAAATTGTCATACATTTATTTAGTCATAATATTGATGATTATAAGTCGTTTTTGTAATAATTGTAAATTTCATACATTTATTAAGCCATAACATTGATGATTATAAGTGGTTTTAGTAATAATTGTAAATTTCATACATTTATCAAGCCATAATATTGATGATTATAACAATCGTATTGCACAAATTTTGATAATGGACTTGCGATGGTTCTTCAAAAAAGAAACGATTTATATTATTGAAGTATTTTTAATTTCTACTCATTACACAATATTAGTGACCTCACACAGAACCAAATCGCTGCCAGAAAAGTAGGTTAGGTTAGAGTAGAACTGTGACCTCACACAGAACCAAATCGCTGCCAGAAAAGTAGGTTAGGTTAGGTTAGAACTGTTATGTCACACATAACCGAATCGCTGCCAGAAAAGTAGGTTAGGTTAGAACTGTTATCTCACACATAACCGAATCGCTGCCAGTAAAGTAGGTTAAGTTAGAACTGTTATCTCACACAAAACCAATTCGCTGCCAGAAAAGTAGGTTAGGTTAGATTAGAACTGTGACCTCACACAGAACCAAATCGCTGCCAGAAAAGTAGGTTAGGTTAGGTTAGAACTGTGACCTCACACAAAACCAAATCGCTGCCAGAAAAGTAGGTTAGGTTAGGTTAGAACTGTGACCTCACACAGAACCAAATCACTGCCAGAAAAGTAGGTTAGGTTAGGTTAGAACTGTGACGCAACATAAAAGAGAACTTTTAAAATTAGGCTTATGCGTTTAGCAATTTATGCATTTACTTAGTATGGTTAAAGTGTTGTATGAGCAACCTATTTATGCGTTTAGCATTTTATGCATTTACTTAGTATGGTTAAAGTGTTTTATGAGCAATCCATGTATGCCCATTATAAAGTATGCTTGAATAAATGTATGCATATCAACTATATGCCCATTACACAGTATGTCCATAAACATTATGATTAAAATCGTTATGCGCATAAATGTATGACTATGTACAGTTATGCGTAATGATGAGTATGACGAATCCTCGTATGCGTATCAAAAATATGACCTTAAACTTTATGCAACCCGACCCCTACCCAATGTATAATATGTATAGTTTGAATGTGTTTGTCTAATTTTGCCTTTGCATGCGAAATTTATGATAAGAAAAGTGCATTATATTTTGTGCCTCGCTTTTTACCTCAATCTCCTGCCACACCAAAACACCTCAAAAACTGTATGAATTACAGCACCTAGCACGTTGCTGCTCGGTCTGAGTGAAAGATCGCTGTGAAGTTAGCTAACAACCACTCGCGTCCGTCTCGGCTCGTGGTTGGCTTAGGCGCTACGGCGAGTTAAGTGAGTGAGGATGTGTTGTGGCCAGTGAGTTTATCAGTAACCTGGTACGTATTTTTTTAAAACCTATTGTTTTACATATACTTTTTTTACATTCATAGGTCGTAAATTCGTTGTATGACATCACAGAAATGCATAATTGCAATATAACATGTGGTATTGCGTAGTTATTGGCTAAAAACATAAAATAATCTCAGTATCCTGGCCTCAGTCTCCTGGAAACACAATATCCAGGAGACTTATTATGAATCAGCAGACTGAGTTATCAGATCTTTTTTCTTTAATTTGTAAATTGTTGCCTTAAAATAGAAGTGTTACATGGAAGACAATATATTAAAGCCGATTTTTATTATTAAAAAAATAACAGTCATAAATTTGATTTTTTTTGACTGGCCCGTTTGAAATTGGTAAAAGAACGACCTCCTAGACATCAAGCCACTTTTCTGACCTCATTTGGCAAAAAAAAATTCTGCCACAAATCACTTAATATTCGTCCCTCCTGAGTAGAACCACCCAGTTATCTTACCAAAATAGTTGTTATTTATGTATTACCATTAGCATTAGATATCCTATAGGGAATCGAAGAAATGTGGGCAAAAATGAGTGTCAAAATCCTAATCTAAGAACACGAAGGTTTATCCGTTCGCTTACTTTATTCCCGTTGTTATGCCAAGGAAACTACTGACCGGGATTTATCCTATGTCTCAATCCATTCAATTCACACACACACACACTAATCAGCCTATATACGTTCCACTGCTGGGCACAGGCCTACTTTCATAGATGAGAGTGTAAAGGACTGCGGATTGGGGACTTCGCATACACCTTTGAACTTCTCTGTAGATGTAGGTTATGCACCTTTCCTCACGATGTTTTTCCTTCACTGAAAAGCTAATGTATTGATATGAAAATACCATTAGCTTTGGTATTTACATATCAAAACGTATTCCGTACATAAATTCCGAAAAATTCATTGATTCGAGCCAGGTTTCGAAGTTTCGAACCCACGACCACGACCTCTGCTTGAGAAGCCCATTGCCCACCAGCACCAACCAACCACTAACCACTCGACAACCATAGCAACCAAATAGGGATGACGACTGGGTTAAAAATATATAATTCTATTTAGTCCGTCAGTTAGATTATGGAAAAATATGGGACTCGTATTTTTGGTTTATCAAAATATTAAAAATCGACAAAGTTATAGATCATCAAACTTCTGGAGTGGGGCTTGTGACGTCACTCCTTGGTGAAAATTGTACCTAGGAGTGACGTCACTCGAAACTTCTAAGCTCTCTATCTTCGTCATTTTTTGTTTGTCAAACAAAAGAAAAAATACGTGTACAATATTTTTTAATACCCTAACTGACGGACTAAACAGTTTGTCGTCTAGCCCTATCACATCTATATACACATAATACAAAGTCGGGTTAGTTACACCATTTATAACTCGAGAAGGGGTGACCGATTTTTATGATTTTTGATTTTTTGGGTTTGTCTCTGCCCCGAATAACATAATAAATATTAAAACATCTTAAAAAAATAAAAATTCCAGGCGGAACAAAGTTCCGGGACAGCTAGTTTATAATATTAGTAGGATGGATTTGAATTTGGTTCCAAACCTACATTAGCCTATTCGGATATTGCTGCTGCAGTCTCCCTGCAGCCATGTAGTCACTTATCATGTCGGTACAAAGAAGTTCAGGCTGCGAGCAGTGCAAAACATACATTAGCCTATTCGGGTATTGCTGCTGCAGTTTCCTTGCCGCCATGTAGTCACTTATCATGTCGACACAAAGAAGTTCAGGCTGCGAGCAGTTCCAAACCTACATTAGCCTATTCGGGTATTGCTGCTGAAGTTTCCTTGCAGCCATGTAGTCACTTATCATGTCGGTACAAAGAAGTTCAGGCTGCGAGCAGTGCAAAACATACATTAGCCTATTCGGGTATTGCTGCTGCAGTTTCCTTGCCGCCATGTAGTCACTTATCATGTCGACACAAAGAAGTTCAGGCTGCGAGCAGTTCCAAACCTACATTAGCCTATTCGGGTATTGCTGCTGAAGTTTCCTTGCAGCCATGTAGTCACTTATCATGTCGGTACAAAGAAGTTCAGGCTGCGAGCAGTGCAAAACATACATTAGCCTATTCGGGTATTGCTGCTGCAGTTTCCTTGCCGCCATGTAGTCACTTATCATGTCAGCACAAAGAAGTTCAGGCTGCGAGCAGTCTGGCGCGGGCCGGCAGAAGCCTCGGTGCTGCCTGGACTGCATAACGCCTCGCGGATCGCGGATCAACAGAACCACTTTTACGTTAAGTCTGGAACAATAGTATTTGCTATAGTTTATTTATGTCACACCTGGCCATAAAGTGGCTTTTTCCGCACGCAACGCGTTCGGAAAAAGTCGCTTTCTGGCCAAGTGTAGACATAAAATAATGTACACAACACGGGAGGTAATAAAGAAAGCCCTCAATCGCATATTTACGTCCCTCGCCTGCGGCTCGGGTCGCAAACATCTGCGATCTCGGCCTTTCTTTATATTACCACCCTAGTTGTGTAATATACTATTCTTTTACTCTAAGGCACTTCCGGGACCTTCTGTTTTGGTTTTGCATGTTATAATAGGTTCTCCGATAGCAAATAATATATTACAACTTATCTTAAAAACACGAAGGGCCACAGGGCAGGGGTAGGTACATATATATATATATTTTTACTTATTAGGATTTTTTTAGGCGGGAGCTTTTTAATTTAAGATGTATTTTCTTGTACTAAATAGAGAATGCAATCTCGCGAGATTGGGGTTCAAGCGAGATCTCGCGAGATTGTGAATATGAATACCGCGAGATCTCGCCAATTTCGAGATCTCGCGAGATTGGCGGTTTTGTATGTTTGTTCTTGCAATAATCACAAATTGTGATCACAATACTTAAATACATTAGGAGAAAAAAAAGGATTAGAGATGTTATGAATAAACATTTATTTTAACGTATTATTTTTATAAACTTTTACGTAATGACGTAGCTAATAATAATCTATCATTTATCAATAAACTTTCAAGTAGTAAACTTTGGTGTATCATTATCAATTATCGTGTATCTAATAAGATAAAAAATAAAATAATCAATCAGTCTTCTCTTCTACCATAAAACAAAAGTCTTTTAATAATAAAATAACAACAACAAGTCAAAAACTAAAATGAAAAACCGGCCAAGTGCGAGTCGGACTCGCGCACCGAGGGTTCCGTACAAACTCATAAGTAGATACATGAATAGTCCAAGAAAAACTATATGGCGATTAGTTTAGTAGGAGCAAATAAGTATGTGTTAAGATTTTTGCAAATTTCTCAAAAACAGTGCAAGTTAGGAAAACCGTTCTATTTTTCCTGTAATATATAGGATGACATTAATAATTGGTAATTATTACAGATTTTTCTGTTCAGTAACTTCGAAGATAATAGGGGGGGAACGGTATTTTTTTTAACGTTTTTCGCCATAAATCAAAAACTACTTATTTAAAAAAAAATACAAAAATACTGTTTTAATCTACAAATTAAGCCCTTTCATTTGATACCTCACTCAATATAATAGCCCTACTTTCAATTTGCAAAGTCTCATTACGGACCCCTTTAAAAAAAAAGTAAAAAAGTTACAAGAATTTTTTTACATCCTATAAGCTCGGGTTAGCGGTTCTTAACACTATTCCAAACTTCAAGTCGATAGCATCAGTAGATCCTGAGATATCTTGCTGTGACAGACGGACAGACAGACAGACAGACAGACAGACAGACAGACAGACAGACAGACAGAGTCGCACCATAAGGGTTCCTTTTTTACCATTTTGGTACGGAACCCTAAAAATGAATCTCGGTAACTAAGTTGAGTATTAAATATTCTGTGGTTGAGTTGACCAAAATTGAAATATTATTAAAAATTAAAGAAAACTATACCTACTCAGAGATCTATTAGAAATTAAATATTAATTAACAGATATACTAATAAAATAAAAAGCTTGTTCAGTAATCAGCTTGCGTCACACGCAAATCTCACATAGTCGTTATAAACTGTATTCTCCGACATCGTTCGTTATTACACTCTTAAATCACATAGAAAACTCTTTTTTGCATTAATAACCACAAAAACACTCTAACGCGATCACGTTTTCACGTTGACTTGACAACAACTGTTATTAGTAAACGTTTTTATGCTCGAGCGCAATCTCGTTAAACTCGCGAGATCTCGCCAATTTTTCGATCGAGATCAGTCTCGCTAAAAAAGGCCGAGATCTCGCAAAAACGAGATCTCGCGAGAACGAGATTGCATTCCCTAGTACTAAATGCCGTTTCTAAAATATTATTTCATAAAAATCTCTGAATCGTCGGTTGCGGCGAACTCGCAGCACTGGTTTTGTATGGAAACTGGCCCGCAGCTCGCCCGCAAATCGCAAGTGTGATAAACTTCCTTTAATTTTACATTACTTAAGCCCGTGGCCCGCGCATAGCTTTTAAGTAGGTATTTATTGATGTTTTGTTAGAACAGATTGCAATTTAAAAAAAAAATTGAACATCAGAGCAGAATGTTAATGGTTGACTGGTAGATGCCTCATGGCATTAAGTCCGCCATTTGAACACTCGCTTGTATTGTGCAATAAAGTTTAAATAAATAAATGTTAAATAAAAGCTTTGTCACTTACTTATGATCTTCTAAAATGTCTCGAACAAGATGCAGCCGGAATCGTACAATCTTCATACTTTGGAAAGGGAACAACTTACAAATTTTTGAAGTGAAGTTAGCATCAAAACATAGTTCTTTCTTATATTTACATTGTTCCCACAGTCTCGTATTGTGGCTGAACTGGTACAAGTCACGTTTTCCAAATTCGAAATAATCTTCCATCTTATTGAAGTCACAATTGAACATGCCCTTGATAGTGTTTAATGCTTTGCCTGCGAGTGGTGGGCCTCTGATCTGTATAATTCTGTCTTTAAAAAAAGGCTCATAGTGGTAAAAATTCCCAGGCATTGCGTTCAGTATATCACCCAAAAACGTCGAGCCGGATCTCCACGTCGATATTATCAGGCTTCTTAGTGGCTTACCGCCCGACTCCAAGAGCAAGTCTTGTAAGTTCTTAGCCCCTGAATATGTGAAGTTATAATAAGATAGCTCAAATTTAATTTTCTCTCTAGTATTTTCCAATATTTTGTCGATGTTCGGTGACCCGTCATTGGGGATGATCGAACTGATCTGCGGTAAAATCTCCTCTCCGTCTTTGATTCTCTCAAAGACTGTTTTATTCCGTCGACTCTCAGTAAATGAACAATTTGTGTTATCTGTATATCGGCTTCCAGCAAGAATTAAAAATACACAGACACCGAATATGAAACATATCGAATAAAAGTTAACGTTCCGCAGCATTACGATGTAACTTTGTAACTGCCGATGCCGATATGTTTGCCGATGGCCTCTGCACCCACGTGCCGGCTAATCTTACTGAAACGTGTCAGATGATCCAACAAGACAATAAACGCAGTAGCGAAATGGTCTCACGATAATGGCATAATATTGAACTCCGAAAAAACAAAACTTCCAATTATTAAATCACCTTATTTATGTATGACAGAAATCGCCTTGCCTATGTATACTCACAGCTTCACATGTTTTCATAATAGTTTAATGCAAACCAACCTATAGAAAAGTCGATTGTGTAACGTATCTTGGTGTTAAAGTTGACACTGCATTTTCTTGGAACCAGCACATAGATTATATTAGTAATAAACTTAGAATTCTCTTGGGAAAATTTTATCACTTAAGTTTTAAAGTACGAAATAGTACCTATGTTAAAATGCCTATATTTTGCAATAGTTGATTCTATATTGAGTTATGCCCTTGATTGCTACGGACTCACATTTAGTTCATATATCCATAAACTAGAGGCAATACAAATTAGATTCCTTAAATTACCTACTGGTTCATAACAAAACAAGAAATAGTTGCAAAGGCGATTATTACATCTGTGGCGATTACCTACTCAAAATTATTTAAAATCTGTAAGATTCTCCCGGTTAGTTTAAAACATAAATACCTTTTAGTAGTTAACAACCATGGCAATCAAGAGCATAACCCAATAACAACAGAACATAAGTACGGAACAAGGTCGGCGTCCGCGGGCAAATTTGAAGTACCAAGAGTATACAACTACTTTGGTGATAGAACACTACATAAAAGACTCCCATATCTACTAAATAGTTTGCCCGAGAACATCCGACATGAAGCTAACAAGAACAAATTTAAAAAGTTGTTAAAAAAAACATTTATTGGAGACAATAGAGTGATGTTAATTAAGGAATTAAATTAAGACTACAGAAGTAAATACCTAAATATGTATAGGAAATATCCTGCCGTCAACCTGTTTATACAGTTTGGCAGGAAACTGCCTTAGAATTAAGAATTAATATGTATTTAATAAATAAATAATAATAATAAACTGTTCGAGTTGATATTTCGTATCACTACCTAAACCTAACACAACAACATACAATACAAACAACAACGACATACAATATTTAGGATACTAACATCTGTGTAAACTAACTACTTATATTAAGGGCCAAATCAAGGGCGTAGCGAGGTACGAGTCTGCGCCTTCCCCCCCCCCCCCCCCCCCCCCGCCCCTTAACAAAATCCTAGCTACGCCCTTGGCCAACATTATTTTTTGTCTAAAATGGAGATGAATAGCTGAGATGACTAACTAGCAATGTTACGTTAGTTCTCAACCGGGCCTCAATGTTTATTATGAACTTTCCCAATATTCTGGGTTTATTAAAACAAAAAAGTTTAACATTTTACTCAAATTACACACTGCGTTACCAATTTATTTTATTTTATTCCTAGCTATATTTATCTGGGCCAGATAGTATCCTTCGAAAACAGGCAGCTCAAGGAAATACTGAATAAGGACGACTGGTGTCGCTAAACCAAGAATTGACATAATTGTTAGCAGCGAATATCTGATTACTACTGATTATACGTACATGCGGACAAACGTCTACACTTCTTGATACATACCTGCACCAACGGTGCGTGTGTATCTGATTGTCGAACTGATGCTGATTTCTGACTGATGCTGATTTCTGACTGATTCTGATTTCTGACTGATGCTGATTTCTGACTGATGCTGATTTCCGACTGATGTTGATTATACGTATTTGCAACAACCAGCGCATACGTATCGGAGTATAATGTCTGATTCTGAATCACAACTAGGACCCATTAGGTGCATAGTTGCTCGACGCACTGCTGATTGTGTTACAAACACAATAAGCAGTGACTACATCTGAATACAGCTAGGCACCCTTTTGGTGTATAGCTGCTTGCATCTCCTGTTAATGCCTGGTGACTGATTCTGAATAAAGCTAGCACTCTGATAGTGTATAGCTGCTGGCACCCATTTAGTGCCTGAGTGGGGGGGCATAAATACCCCCCGAGTGACCTCCAACCTTCCCTTCTAGTCACCCCTTACCTCACGGGATTTAAACTGCTCTGATACTGATCTGATACATGTCTGACACTAACCTGATACTAGCCTGATACTAACCTGATACTTGTTTGATACTAGCCTGATACTTGTCTGATACTAACCTGATACTTGTCTGATACTAGCCTGATACTTGTCTGATACTAGCCTGATACTTGTCTGATACTAGCCTGATACTAACCTGATACTTGTCTGATACTAACGTGATATTAGTCTGATACTTGTCTGATACTTGTATGATACTAACCTGATACTAGCCCGATACTTGTCTGATACTAGCCTGATACTTGTCTGATACTAACCTGATACTTGTCTGATACTAGCCTGTTACTTGTCTGATACTAACCTGATACTAGCCTGATACTTGTCTGATACTAACCTGATACTTGTCTAATACTAGCCTGATACTTCTGTTTTAATACTATTTACTGCAAAGTTATCATACTGATCTGAAATAATTTACTGTACACTGGTATACAATTTCCATACTGATATAACAGTATTTACTGTGGAGGTGTAGTACTGTTATAAGACTGTTTACTGTGCACCATCGCGACACCGGACTGTAATATGTTTACATGAAAGTGTGAAGAATATTGAATCACTACATAGTATAAAACAAAGTCGCTTTCTCTGTCCCTATGTCCCTATGTCCCTATGGATGCTTAAATCTTTAAAACAACGCAACGGTTTTTTTTATAGATAGAGTGATTGAAGAGGAAAGTTTATATGTATAATGCATGCATACTAAGTATAATAGAGAAACACCGTGCGAAGCCGGGGCGGGTCGCTAGTTTTATATAAATAGTTTTAAATTTAATGATGGCTATATAGAGGGGGTACCTATTTGATTAGGTATGTTTTTGAGTTATTTTTGTATAGAACTGGTGATGTAATACCACTGAAAACAAGTCCATCTTGACCGAAAACCTGTGCTTATTAGCAAGTGTGTCCAATCGTTTGCTTTGAGCATGCTTATGAAACATGCTCAAAAGTAGCATGCTTATTTCTGGCAAATCTGGATGCTGGGGCCACACCAACGGGAAACGGCAATGCCCAACATCGCGATAATTGTTGCCTTAATTTTATCGCGATAAGTGGGGTGGCTACACTTGCACGGTGAACGTCAAATGGCGATAAAATTGGCGCTAAATGCCAGCATTTTTCCTTGACTTTCAAGCAAGATGGACGATGACGCTACTGCTCTGTTTTTGATGAGTGTAAGTTTTTATTATATGAATATATTGTACCACTACCGAAAGAAGAAAAAAAGAACACCAAGGAAAAGGATCAGAAGAAGCATCGTTTTGCTATGCACGATTCTTGAAGCTTTTGAGCCTCGGATCCCACAAACATGGCTCCGTTTGCAGGATCTCGAAAAAAGCAATGACTTTCTCGTTGCTCCACTCCATAGCCTCAGGCCCATAACCTAATGGTATAAAAAGCATTTATAGAAATAAATACTAGTTTTTAGTATTAAAACACGTTTCTCGCGTTAGGCACTTTTTTCATAGGAGTGACAGGTTATTCGTTCGTAGAACCGCCGCGAGGTAGCGCGCGCGTTTGCCTGCCGGCATTTCCCATTAGTATGGCCCCAGCAAGACAGCTACGAGCATGCTGATTTTAAGCATGCTTAAAAGCAAGCTTATTTTTAAGCGAATTTGTTAGTACCTTTAAAAATTTCCTGAAAACGTAGCTTAGGATAGGAGAGCTAAAAATGTATCTATAGGTAGGTATATTATATTTTTGAAAAGGCAATAGAATCTAGGGGCTAATGCTAGGAATTTGTTTTTACTTAGTTATTTACTATCAAGCTAGAGAACCCTGTAAATTAATACCAAAATATGAAAACTTCAGTTTTGCAAAATTCTGAATAATATTATTATTATTTACTAAGAAGTTATTTAACTAAGACCTTGTTGTTACAGTTTGGACATACTATCCGACTTGAGTGAACATGGAGTGAGTTAGTGAACGAACTCCATTCATTCATTTCATTCAATTCAATTCAATGAGAATGAGTTGAATGTTGAAATGAAAGATGGATGGCCGACTGCTGTTTATGAAATTCTCTTAGCATTCATCGTCGTATCAATACGAATTTCTCGCTTAGAGGCATTTGATTTTTTACGAGTGTTTATAATATTTGTATCTTTATTGTAAATTGAACACTTACAGTGGTATTCTTTACAGTGTTCGGGTAATTTTAAGTCATGAGTATTGCAGTGTTTACAACTGGAGTGTTAGTTTTCCACACGACCGTCACATTAATATGGCTTACTATAATGCCGGCAGCGAAGTGAATGCGAATAGCGCAGCCGATATTGCGGACGAGGAAGTAATATTCGATGATCTTTCAATAGTTCCCTTAAATAAAGACAGCTTTGGTAAGTGCAGATATTAGTTTGCAAATTTGTTACAAAGTAAATTTTGTACCAAGATTTAGTAGTTAATGCTGTAACCGTTAGTTAACTTAATTTCCAATTAATCTTCACATAGATGTATTTTTAAGTAATTTTCTTATCTTTGAGTAAAAACTATGTGCTAACAACAAAGACAACTTTGATACCACTACATAATCAAACAATAGATACTAACATTCTTGAATTAAATTTGCTCATTAGCCGGAATTCTAATTCCTATATGTACGTAACTACCTTAGAACCGTATCTTCAACCATTCATTTCACCAACTTTAAATTTAAGGTAAATTCAGGTACATGTTTTTTAGCAATATGTGAGTTGTGTGGTCGTATTGGCCGGCGTGCACAATTCTATCCGCGCAACAACAAGTTTTGTTCTCTGCGATGCCATGCAAGTAAGCTGAGAAGACGACATTGTAGTTGGAGATTTAAGCTCATGGAGGGTGCGGAACATATGGCTGGGCTCATCCCCTTGGAGCCTCTGCCACAACTGCAGCAGTGGCATGCTACACTTAATGATATTCAGGTACATGTTTTTCTTATTATACTATGTTATAAGGCCGACCATCCCTGATTTCATGCTTCTGTCCTGAATTTAAATATTAATTAAAATTGACCAAGAAAAAACCTAAAGTGTCCCGCTAGTCCTGCATCATTTTATTTGTAGCTGGCTTATTCTAGAATCAGACCAAAACTTCTGCACTGTCCATCTGTACACCTTTGGCAGATATCTATAGCAAAGTATAAAGACAGACAAGTAGTCAAACTTCGGCTGCATTCAAGGTCGAGGTGCAGACAGTGCAATCCGCACTGAAGCATTGTCACACATTCGTAAACTTAGTTTTCACACATACAATTGCGCGATGTACCTGTTTACTTGTACTACTATTATAGTTTGTTTAAGAAATGGATATCTTGAACACGTATCTTTACGCTATCATTATTATATGGATTACTATCCAAGCTGAAACACCATGGCTGGTATTCACCAAGTTGTATTCACCTACTATTAATTTCAGGCTGGCCCTATAAAGCAGCCCGCAGCTCAAGTTGCGAACAGCTATGAGTGGAAAGATGAGCTCTTTGGCTGTGATTTCCTTGCAGCACCAGTCAGCCTGTTCAAACACGCTCCACTTCATGAAATGTGGGACAACACTTTCGAAGGGATGAAAGTAGAAGTGAAGAATACAGATTGCGATAATTATTCAGAGAAATTGAATGATTTCTTCTGGGTTGCTACTGTATTAAAAGTAAGTTCAATTTAATATATACAATAAATACACAATACCTTATACAAATCGGGATGACGACTGGGTTAAAACTATATAATTCTATTTAGTCCGTCAGTTAGATTATGGAAAAATATGGGACACGTATTATTTGGTTTATCAAAATATTAAAAATCGACAAAGTTATAGATCATCAAACTTCTGGAGTGGGGGCTTATGATGTCACTCCTAGGTCAAAATTGTACCTAGGAGTGACGTCACTCGAAACTTCTAAGCACTCTATCCTCGTCATTTTTTGTTTGTCAAACAAAAGAGAAAATACTTGCACAATATTTTTTAATAATCTAACTGACGGACTAGTTTTTTTTAGTCCTCTAGCCCATTGTTACAATAACATTGACGGTGTATTCTAGGATAGTATTGTATTGGATGATGTATTATAGCATTTTTAATTAGGTTAATACTTATTTACTTCATTTATTTCAAGGTGAAAGGATACATGGGGCTGCTACGTTATGAAGGGTTTGGTAGTGATGATTCTAAGGACTTTTGGGTAAACCTGTGTTGCTCAGAAGTGCATCCTGTAGGATGGTGCGCGACACGCGGCAAACCGCTCATACCACCGAGAAGCATAGAGGATAAATATACAGACTGGAAAAAGTAAGTGTTTTTTTAAACATAAGAAGCTTGCTGCAAGGTATTCATTCAAGCATTTTATCCTTAACGATTACGAAGAAAAGCTTGCCAAAATCATGCAGGGTTTACCTTGAAAAATTTTATAAACTGCCACTGATAGCCAGTAGCCGTTCCGATAGGATGAACGGGCTTCAGGCCACCCCAAATATAATTTAATACCTTGAAAAAACTAGGCACCTTACTACCTTCAACAGGGTCGAGCTCCTCCCAAACAATAATCTTGAACATCATTTCTCTTGATATTTTTCCTAGGCAGTAACTAGGAAAAATATTAAGAGAAATTGCCAGAAGGGTAGTTTCACCAGCGCTTCAAATGCTTGCACTACCCTAGTCGCTTTTTCACGGTTTCCTGTAGGCTCGGATTACCATTTACGGTTATTTTTGCAAAACATAGTACCACTACAAAATAACAGAAAATGGTAATCCGAGCCTACAGACAATTAGTAAAAAATGCGGCCAGGAAATTAGAGGGGATTGTACTCTAGTAGAACTACCCAGATGTTTAATTATAGTGATTTAACTGAAATATTATTCATCAGGTTCTTGGTAAAGCAGTTAACTGGAGCCCGTACATTACCAGCTAACTTCTACACCAAACTGAATGATAGTCTTAAGTCACGATTCAATATTGGTTCCATAATGGAAGTTGTGGACAAAAATAGGATATCACAAGTTAAGGTAAGATTTGAACAGTTGTCATGTCATTACATTTATTGGTTGTGATTAGTTGTTCAGTGGATACTGAAAGAAATAATATTTATGTTTTCAGGTTGCTAGTGTATGTGAAATAATAGGTAAAAGGTTACATGTAAAATACTATGATAGTTCTCCTGAAGACAATGGTTTTTGGTGTCATGAGGACTCTCCACTTATTCATCCTGTAGGCTGGGCTTTTCGAGTCGGCCATCCGTTAGATGCACCTCAGAGTTACTGCCAAAGAGTTGCTACAGGGCGATTTTTACCAAATGACACGACGCCAGAAATGTTCTATAAGTACCCAGCCAATGAGCCTCCATTATTTGTGGAAGGAATGAAGCTTGAAGCCATTGATCCTTTAAATTTGTCTGCTGTGTGTGCTGCTACGGTTATGCAAATTTTGAATGAAGGGTAAGATATAATCTTAGTTTATTATTAAATTGCTAGAGGACTCGCCCGCAACTTGGATCGCGGAGGTAAAATTACTTAATGTCCTGGTTTTACTTCGGCTTAATCGGGCAAGTAAACTGTTAACGGGGGTTGTAATCTATCTGTACACCATACTTCATGGAAATCGGTCTGACAGTTTTTGCGTGATGCGCGCACAATCAAACATACCAAAATTCCTAAAACTATTTACGTTTCGTTGCTTATTTTATTAGAAAATAATGTTCACTTTGATATAAAATAAATAATCAAGGTCATTCTTCCTCTCAGGTATATGATGATCCGAATAGACTGCTACCCCGCTGATGCGTCGGGTGCTGATTGGTTTTGCTACCATCAGAGATCACCATGCATATTTCCTGTTGGATTTGCTTTAGCCAACAACATACCGTTGGTGCCACCTTCAGGGTATGTATAGTGTTTATTTGTTAGACAATAGTAAATAGTGCCACAAGGAACACAATATGAGGAATTTTATAGTACAAAGTAACGAGGCACTGAAGTGTTAACGCAAGATAAAAATAATTGCGCTACCATGTGACACATAGTCCTTTTCAAACTATGAAATTTACCTAGCGAAATGGAGAGTTTTGGTTCGAATTCATGTGTGATCTGAATTGAACACAGTAATCTGAATTTTTAAGACTGGAGAATCGTAGCCAGTGCTTTCTAAATATGAAAGACAGGAAGTATAATCGAAAAACAATAGATTCGTATGTTATTTATTTATTTAGACTTTATTGCACAATACAGGAAAGTACAAACGGCGAACTTAATGCCATAAGGCATTCTTTACTAGTTAACCGCTGGGCCAAACAGAAATATTAAATTGGTGCATGAACATATAGTCTAAAACCTTAAGTTTGTTAACACAAATCATATATATATATATATATTATACATACATTTGTAAGTATTACATAAATAAGCCGTAAATATAATATACGTTGCAATGGCGTGGCGTGAAAATTATTCTTGGGCAAGCCGGTACAGATTTGGCGTACATTTTTCTCAAGAGCTATAGAATAAGGTGCTCAAATGCCTGATATTAG
Source organism: Eudemis profundana (assembly GCA_947034925.1). Classification (NCBI taxonomy): domain Eukaryota; kingdom Metazoa; phylum Arthropoda; class Insecta; order Lepidoptera; family Tortricidae; genus Eudemis; species Eudemis profundana. Next base: position 25,670,976 of record OX344796.1, on the reverse strand, counting down.
GCAAGCCGGTAGGAATCGAGTTCTTTGGACGCCACGCTACTGGTATAAATAAGTAATAATAAATAAATAAATATTAGGTAACAATCTTACACAAATCGAACTAGTCCCATAGTAAGCTCAATAAGGTTTGTGTTATGGATACTAGACGACGATATATTTAATAAATACAAATACTTAAATACATAGCAGACATACAAGAGTCAGAAACAAATATCATCACACAAATAATATTTGCTCTTACCGGGATTGGAACCCAGGACCGTTAGCTTCGTAGGCAGAGTCACTAACCATTAGGCTAAACCGGTCGTCAATAATGACCGTCTGTGCAGATACACGGCAGAGGAGTTCAGCTGGGAGCAGTACCTGTGCGCGTGCGGCGGGCGCGCCGCGACGCGCGCGCTGTTCGCGGCGCGCGGGCACCTCGTGTCGCACGGGTTCGTGTGCGGCATGCGGCTCGAGTGCGCCGACCTCATGGACCCGCGGCTCGTGTGCGTCGCCACTGTCGCGCGCGTCGTCGCCGACCTGCTTAAGGTACGACTATTAGGGTTCCGTTCTCGAATGCCCGGGGGTGGCCAAGTACCGGGCACACCACCTCGGAACACCGAGGTCACTCCCAGAAGTCGTCGGCAACGTCAAGTGTCTGCTAGGCTTTCTGGTAGAGCTGGGTTGGCAAGAGTAGTGCCATCAACCCATCACGCAAAATAGGCGCATGTTTGTCGTCGAGTTGCGGAAAATAAGCTATTTATTTTACGGCACACCTGGCCATAAAGTGACAATTACCACACGTGCACGTGTGGAAATTCCCACTTCCTGGCCTGGGGGAGATGTAAAATTTTGTACTTGCCACGGAAGGTAATAAAGAAAGCCGATCAGATCGCATATTTATGGCCCTCGCCTTCGGCTCGGGCGTCAAATACCTGCGATCTGAGACATTCTTTGTTTTACCTCCCTAGGTAAGTAATGTACTATAAAGGTTCTTCGTGCCGATGATGATTATGTAACGCCAGGTGCACTTCGACGGCTGGGGCTCGGAGTACGACCAGTGGCTGTGGGCGCACAGCACGGACATGTACCCGGTGGGGTGGTGCCGCGCCGTGGCGCACCGGCTGGAGGGGCCCATGCAGCCGCCGCCGCGCGCCGTGCGCAAGCCGCCCGCCAAGAACCAACGCCGGCGACGCCGCCACCAAGGTACACCACAACACAAAAAAATACATCATCAGGGGTCCTACTTTTGATGCTGATGACGTAAAAATGACGTAAGCATAAATCAATCTAAAACCTAAAATGAATCACACGTTAGGTTTTACATTGATTTATCGTTACCGGAACGAAATTACCGGTATTACTTGGGTGTCAATGATAGAAGTCATTTTATAAATCAAGATGTGTCTGCCTGTGTTATCTTATTTATTGAATCGGGAAATTGGAAAATTAATCAGAAACGCATTTTGATATAGAAGCGACTGTATAAATGTAATACGTTCGGATAAGTATATATCAAATCGCATATCCGATTGATATTTCCCATTTTCCGTCAAAATAAAAAAAAACAGTCGTATACATTTTTACTTGCAAAATGTCTTATACCATTGACACCAATCAATGAAAGCAAAAAATGTAATTAATTCATAACTTAAACAATACCGGTAGTTTACGGTAACTGTAAATCAATGTAATAACTAAATCAGCCTGTACCTGTTGACGTCATTTGCCTGTAATCGGCATCGAAAGTACGACCCCTGACCATCATCATCATCATCAGCCTGCGGCAGTCCACTGCTGGACGTAGGCCTCTCCCAAAACGCGCCACTGCTCGATCATCGGCTATACTTATCCAGTTGCTGCTAGCCGCCCTGCGCAGATCGTCGTTCCATCTAGCCGGGGGGCCTCCCACCTTGCGTTTACCTGTACGCGGTCTCCACTGCAGAATTCTCTTGCTCCTGCGGCAGATGTGGCCAGCCCACTGCCACTTCAGTCAGCTTGCTTGCTCGAGTAACTATGTCGGTAACTTTGGTTCTCTGACGGGTTACTTCGTTAACAAAAATACACTTAACCTACCTACCCTCTAATTTCTTCCCTAGTAAGGGTAGGAGCATAGAAATATATCAAGATAGAAGTAAATAGTTTGTCGATTTGTATGGGAACCAAGCGTGGAACGATTTACATTTGCCGTTTGACGTCAATAGTGTAATTTTGTGAAACATATATTTGCCATTTCATTCGGTGGTATTTGAACAATTAATTATACCATTATTATGAGATTTTTCAAATCTGATAATAATGTTGACGGAGACTGAAGTTGACGGCGAACAAAGAAGGTTCCTGGCCCTTCTTTAGCACGTACGAGGGCTGCTACGTATGTATCCGGAATCCGGGATTTCAACCTTTTTCGATGCTGTATCTAAGCTCCACGGTAAAATTTGAACATTTCTTTAACACTTACGGCTGCTGATGATGAGTGTCTTTTTGTCTTTATGGGCCACTGCTGATACTCTTTATGGATCTGGTCGCATGTCACGACGCGGTGTGGCCAGGCCCTATAGATTTCATCAATATTCAAGTGGGTAGTACTAGGCAGCAACTTTGTTCGCGGCAGTAAAATAAGTTAAATTTCTCTTTAAACCCGGCTTAGGCGGGTAAGAAGTGTTCTTTTTGTTAATTGAAGTCATAATCTACATGTTCACTAAACTGCATGGAAATCGGTCGGGTAGTTTTGGCATTGATGCACACAGAAATGTATGTTTATAACAATTCCAAAAACTATTACCAATAAACGAGTTCGAGTTTATTTATTTTCGTTCTATTACTTATTTTTAACACTTTCCATTTACTTTTTGGAGAACATTTTAATGTGTCTCTACGAGTGTCTTTTCAAAGGGGCTTATTTTTCTACGGGTTTCATAGAGAAATAAGCCCTTTTGAAAATACACTCCTCATATCTTTGACAAATAATTTAATCAATTTAGGCTGTTTAAAAAGTATTGTCCTTATTCTTTATTACAGTTACAAAGGTCCAACCTCAGCCACCGAACACAACCGAAGAGAGTTCGCAAAACTCAGATATGGGCGAAACGAAAAGCCTGTCGCCGCCTACTAGTGTCTCGAATTCCGAGATTTCTGCGGACGTGGAGTCCAGACCCGACGACACAGACTCGAGACCTGACGACATGGATTCGAGACCCGACGACATGGATTCGAGGCCGGACGATATGGATTCGAGACCAGAGGACATGGATTCGAGACCCGACGATGCGGATTCCAGACCTGACGTTATAGCCAAGATGGACGTCGAAGACACGACGACCTCCGAGCCCTTGCCAGAACGGTTGAGCGATGAAACGAATCAAGAGTCTATGGTATGTTGTATGCTCTTTGGTTTTTCTATTGTTACTCGATGTCAGCAGCACGCTGTCTCTTAGGGGCTTGCGCTAGCCTCATTCTTACAATTAACTTCTTCCTTTTCCGTCATGTTAAGATACTTTGGGAACATGTATGTACTATATTACGGAAGTGACATTTTAGATAGCGTTCGTATTATCCTCTCCTAATATTCTTTTCTAGTATAATCATCTAATTTGTACAAACAGCAACACACTTAACTGCCCATTAAAGACAGAGCAGAGAGAAAATGATAACGATTGAAAGAGATATATATATTTGTATTATGCCAACTTCAAATCAAATAACATTTGCGTATGTGTAATGTGCCTTTGAGCTTTGTCATTGTAGTTGTTTGGGCAAAGTTTTTTTTTTCCATGCTGTAAATAAAGGTTTTATTTCAACAAGACAGGTGAATTTGTCAAAATTATGATTTAGCTTTCAGACGAACGTTGGGATGAAATAAACTAAGTATATTGCTAATGTTTTTATTGGTGCTTCATATTTTTGATATGATGCACCAATATAATGTAATTTATATTTATTATTCATTCATTATTTTCCACGAATTCAATAATATGGCATTAATGTCAATCACGTTGGATCAGCCATAAAAGAAAAATTATTGTTTCAAAACTCTTTTGAATAATAGCCAATTTATACTCATAAACACACGCACACATGCATAACACGACGCCTTCAAGTGTCATTCTCTTTCTTGCAGCATTTCCCATTTTTGAAGTGTATAGTTAACTGTGTTGCTGTTTGTACCACAATTTGTACAGTTTCTTGTTCATAGCAGAGCAGTATGTAAGCTTTAACACAGAGGTCTTCAACCCGCGGAGGTTTCATCGGCGGCCGACTAATAGCTTAGCCACTTTTTTTGCATCATTGTTTAATAGTAAAATTTTGTTTGTAAAATCAAAACTAAACAGTCAATCGTTTATAAAGTGAGTAACACTATATCTCATTAATTGATTACCTGATTTTTTTGTATAATAATAGAACGTGGGTTAATTTTTACCTAATGAATTTTTTTTTTATAAAAACCAGTGATGCGGCCCGCTATGCAAAAAAAAACATTCTTGGCCCGTGATTTTGGAAAAGGTTGAAGGCCCTTGCTTTAACATAATAATCGATGTAATTCCACAATCATGACAACTTGACAGGTATTCTCGTCCATTGAAAAGCCCTTTAGTCAACTCCCTTTAGTTGTCACTGGTTTAACACTAATATCAAAGTATAAGACAACCAAGTAGTTCGTCTTCGGCGTTTAGGAGCGCGCAACACGTATTTACACAGACGCACGATCGCGCGTTTCTGTGAGTGCACTCCGTACTGTGGCATGGGCGCGCATGGGTAAATGCTTGCCTGTGGTGCGTCCGTACGGCGCGCACACATGCGCGCTCCCGATGTACTTGTCGGAAGAAAAACTACCGCTTATACTGTGCTAATATCAATATCGCAGAGCATACCAACGGACGCGTCGCAAGACTCCAGCGTGCACACCGCGCCAGTGTCCCCTGACACGTCCAGCCCGTCGGACAAGCTGATCCCCCGCCTCGTCAACACGTCCGGTCCACTGGACGCGCTCAGCTCCGTCGATCCCGAGCTCTGGACCACCGCCGACGTCGCCCGCTTCCTCACCGTCAACGACTGCCAACCCTACTGCGACAACTTCACCAACATCACCGGGCCCATGCTCCTCCAACTGTCTAAAGACGAAATCATAGAACTACTCGAGATGAAGGTCGGCCCCTCCCTAAAAATATTCGATCTCATACAACAACTCAAATGCAAAATAAAACAACCACAGTGTAGATTGAACTTCAAGTAAGCTGCGTCTCGAGTCCACGTGGATTCGGAACGGTAAACAGTGGCCTTTTATGCACTTCCGAGATGCACTTACAAATAATACGTGTCTTTAAGCGAAGTGAAGTTAGTTATTGTCGTAGGCGTGATGTACAGCAGCGGACTGTCAGTGACTTGCCAACGGGGTATGAGGGTGAGTTTAGGGAGGTAAGGTTTTTAAATATAACTCTCCCAACTGTACAGTCTGTCGCTGAACATTCTAGACTCTTGTAATCGAATAAGCTGTCACAAGTTTTATTGCATTATTTACGGGTCGATTCTGGCAGATTTTAGCAAACTGAAGTAATCTAATTCACGCTAATTTTTTAAAGCTTGCTGTCGGATTTGTGTATACTTATCAATTGAAAGGAAATTAGACGTTGCGCAAAATCTGCTAGTAACGACTGTTTAGTGTTTGTTACTTTATTGTAACCTGTATTTATTTTAATCTAAAACTGGTTATTTTAGCTTATATTAAATTCAGTCAGCTAAATGGGGACCGCAATGATATATTAAGATGAATCACGTCGCTCTGTTCTCAAACAAACATACAGAGGGTTAAAAATCACGACAACCATTTTTATTTAAGAGCGCGTTTTATTTAAAAAAGTGTACAATTGAACGGTACGTTAATATTATTCAAATACCGCCTAACTTTCCGTTGCGTCACAAAAAATGTATTGATTTGACACTAGGGAATGCAAGCCGGGTAACCGACTTTATTTAGGGTCGGGTAAAACCTGGGTATTTTGACTCAGAACTCGGGTTAAAAAAAACCTAGTAATTAATAAAAACTACCTACTTAACCTTCTTTATGTTTGCATGGGAACCAAGCAATTCGAATTACTTTCATCAATATTAGGCCGTACATTGTCGAGAAATTTCTACAAACTGTGCGAATTCAAGAAATTGTAACGTGGAAATACCTTATTTTCAAAGTAAGGAGTTGATCCTCTGTATCCCCATGGAGTTTCGATGCTATCCTTTAGATATAAAAACCTTTAATTAGTGACGAAATCGGAATAATCAAATGAATTATGGATAGTTTTACTTAAATTTGTGATACATCAAATTTTGCTTAGAAGCAATAATAGTTACGGTGCTTAGTGGTATTCTTAGCTTTGCTTTAAGGGTAGATGCTTACCTCTTACGGAAAGCTGTTTTTGGTGGTATTTCTTTTATTGAACCGGTATCTCAGTTACGTGTACTATAGTCATATTTTTGTATGTAGATTTTGTCTGCCATATCAAGGTACTGCCCATCATCACATGGAATGGTGTATTATTTTTAATCGTGTGAGTGTGTGTTGACAATCACTTTAAAAGCTACATGCTGAGCAATATGCGAATTCTATTGCAGATTATACATTGTGAAATCATACATATATTTTACCTCGTATTGAGATTTGAGCCTATCTGTTAAATACGTGTTCAGAATGATAATATGCTTTTTAACATATCCGACATATTTACAATATACAAATTATAATACAATATTATCACAGAAAATCAGCTGTTATTGACCTAAAACAATTTTAATTTAAAGTAATAAAAAAAACCATGTCAAATCAAAATACAATTCGGTGTCATGTTGTACTATCGAGGAGGTAAAGCTATTTAAGTGGCAAATGAGCAGGCGAGCTACCAGATGACTAGTCATCGTGCGATAATCGATATGCAGCAATAGAAGAGCTGATTATATTTTGTTTAGAAAACGACTGAGACTCAAAACGGATTGAGTAACAAACGGATTAACGCACTGGACACGTTCAAAACATATGGACGCCGTAGTAACTACGAGTTACGTGAGTAGTTACTACGTGTTTGCTTTCCGGCGTCGATATCGAGAAATTATCATCTCTTAACAACGCAAGTGCTCCGCTTATAATTCAATGAGCTGACTACGAGTGCCCTGTTTATTCACTTGAAAAACCTTCAGTTTATTCCATGGTCTAAAATTTCGTGGACAAACGACTGTATTATAAGTATGCATAGAGATTTCCCTCGCCCGAATGTCGTATGGTTTGTGCTTGATATACAATAATAAAATCGACAATGCTATTGATTCATTTTTAAACGTTGATACAAGACCTTATAAGACATCGATAAGATCAGAAGGAAGTCACTAGCTTTGCCTCGTGGGTAGTTCTCTGCGATTTTTTACCGTTTTGCTTGCTTCATTACCATCGCCACTATTATTGGCCGTTTTATAAAAGCAATCAGGATCATTATGATAAAAATAGAGGCACGCGACTTCTACAAGATAACCGAAAACGACTCCATAGTTTATAGGGAGCTCATCCATGATGTGGCGATGGTAATGATGCGATTGGTGCGACTGTTTAGTCGCAGAGAACTACCCTCGTCCCTATGTGCCATGAAAATCTCTAGGTATAATTATAAGATAGGTAGTTATACACACATATTCACATAGTGAAACACAGTCACACTCTTGTCAAAGTTTTGTTTAAAAGAAAGCAGCATGTGAAATATTATCAGAAAAAAGTGGTATTTTATACATTTTAAACGCATTTTTAACCTGCATCATTTTTTGTGTGAGACTTGAAATGAGTTTGAATGATTATAATTATAAATAAAGCCATTTAATAAATATATAATCTTTTATTTCAAAATATGGACGGCGGATATACAGTAATACTTTTAAAGCTGTATACAGTACTGCCAAGTTGCTAATTTATTGAAATTGATTTACCTAGTAGTTAGTTACCAATGAATGTCCTTATTTGTTGAGAAATCCTGAAGCATTTGGTTTGTTATTAATCTGAAACAATCAAACATTATTGACCCTGAATTAACTAATAAAAATCAATATAATCAAAAACATTTTGACGACACATTTAGTCTAGTGTGAGTGACACCGCCTACGAAGCTAGAGATCCCGGGTTTAAATCCTGGCAAGAGCAAATATTTGTTTGATGAGCACGAGTATTTATTCCTGAGTCTTGAATGTTTTCATCTATTTAAGTATATATTTATCTATATACGTATGTACGTCGTCCTCTAGTACCCATAATACAAGCATGGCTGATTTTGAGACTAGATCGATTTGTGTAAGATTGTCTCCACAATATTAATTTATTCACATAATTATATTGGGGTTGATAAGTCGATGAGCCGATTCCCCAATGTAAGTCGATTGCCCCGATGAATTTCCTATCGGCAACACACCTGAACTTTCATATATAGGGAACGTGTAGGATCGTGCTGGCAGCTTTAAATTAACTAAAGACACTGCTGACTAACGGAAACTCATCACTCTTATCAGGTTATAAATGTCAATGTAGAGTATGGCCACACTAACGTTAATCGTCCATCATTGCGATATTAACGGCGATTCCCGTTAATGTGGCCCCAGCATGATACAAGATTCGGATTCGAGGCACCAGTTGGCAGCACCTTCGTTGTGCACGTTTCCTATAACTCCCATTGAAATTGGAGTTAAAGAAAATCCGTTTGACAGCAAATTCCAAACTTCAAGATCCTTCTGTACTATGCTGTTTTCCCACCAATCGAGAAAATGCATAGAAGGGCATTTCTCCAGAAATATGTCTGCGGTCACCTCATTCATCTGGCCCTTTTTCATACTAAATGTAAGGAGACAGATGAATGAGTCGCAGACATATTTCTGGAGAAATGCCCAGAAGTAATTTAAATTTTCGACCGGATATTTTCACTTACCTACTCAACCAACACACTACATCGGTGGTCTGTCGCCAAAAACCACTTAACTAGTTTTTTTAAAGAAAAGTGTAACATTGAAAACACAGATTACCAACCTCATTGTGTGGCTGGGAACTGAAGAAGAATAAAGCGCGCAACAGAGCAGGTTGGCAGACCTTTGGGCGTGGCATTTGTGATACTCCGACACCCATGTCACTTCACACATCCCATTCAACTCCTCTGTTTCATCTGTAATAAGTATATCCTTATTAATAAATAATTACATAAAGAGTTTGGCCTGAAATCGGGTTCGGCCGGTAACATATACAAGGTGCTCGTGAGGAATCCAAAAGATTTTAACCACGTATTCCCGAGGTCATTAGGAGTAAAAAATGTCATATAACATAATGTCAAAATCGGCAAAAAAACCACGAAATCTACAAAAACCAATCAAAACATCATCGTATCAAGAAAAAATTTTTTTTGCCGGTTTTGACATGTTATGTAACATTTTTTACTCCTAATGACCTCAGGAATACGTGGTTAAAATCTGTTGGATTCCTCACGAGACACTTGTATATTAGGGTTAAAGATTGAAAACGCCGAGAAAAACGGCCACTACGTGTTCTGGTTTTTAACCCCCGATGGAAAAAGAGGGGTTATACGTTTGAAGTGTGTATGTCTGTGGCATAGCTCCCAATGTGATTTTTAATGGGCTAGACGACTAAAAAAACTGTTTAGTCCGTCAGTTGGATTATTAAAAAGTATTGACACGTATTTTTTCTTTTGTTTGACAAACAAAAAATTACGAGGATAGAGTGCTTAGAAGTTTCGAGTGACGTCACTCCTTGGTACAATTTTCACCTAGGAGTGACGTCACAAGCCCCCACTCCAGAAGTTTGATGATCTATAACTGTCGATTTTGAATATTTTGATAAACCAAAAAATACGTGTCCCATATTTTTCCATAAAACTAACGGACACGGTACACAACTGACGGACTAAATAGAATTATATAGTTTTAACCCAGTCGTCATCCCTATTACCACAACGAGTTTTGGCAATGAAGACAATCTGCAACGCGACCTGCATGCGACCAACAAAGCCTTTTCAGAAAAATCTGTCGCCAAAGTGACAACGTAAGACGACTAGACAAGGAAAGATTATATTATCAAACTGTTTCGTAAAACTAGCTACGTGGGTGATAAACAGACCTCTGTGGTCTCCATCTTGAATTTTGGTCTCGCAAGCTAGGACTCTAGCCGTTGTAACGTAAAACGTCCTCAATATATCCACCTTGTGAGCACCAGGCATTCCTCGGCTCTTCTGATTGGAAGAGTGAAGATGGCGCGAGAAAACGCATCTTTTTTTGATTGTGTTAATAAGCAGAATCCTGAAAAAAAAAACAGTTATATCAACTGCCAATAAGGGAAGCAGGGCTTCAGGTTTTATGGACGTATCATCTCTGAAAGTTACACTAGCACAGTTACCCCAAAACGCATGGTTCGAAATTGATGCTCATAGGAAAATTCCTCGGATAGGTAACTTTCGCATCCTTGATGACTTGAGCGAAGCCTTCCCAGCATTGCAGCACTATCTCGTCAATCTGTGATAGTGCGGGAGTGGCCCCACACACGACCAGTATGTAAACGTCTGCTAGTAGCTTGCAGGTCACTGCTCTGAATGCAACCTGGAAAGAAAAAGATCTACGTGTACCTATTTTTATCGATTACGTGCGACCTTTTCATATTAACAACAGCCGCACAAACCATCTCAAAAAGGCGACAGTGGTTGGTTCGATCGTAGCATACAAGCTAAGTAGGTCATATTTTGTTTTTTATTTTGACTCCACCTACAGCATTGCCGGAGCAGCGACGTACCTCATGGTACTTGTCTGGTAAGGTTTTATTTTTAAGAAATTTTAGAAGTCGATACTTGCATTGGGACTTATCTGCGGTAAGTACACAGGGGTGTCCCTCAAGGGGGCGCCATCTTGAGTGGCTGCGAGCAACAGTAACAGTCTCGCTTCTCGCGGGTCCAAGTCACCGAAGTCCGAACTTGTGGCTACAAGATTTCCGTGGATACTGAGACAGGCCCAGCGACCAGTCACTTTCTCTGCATAGTTGTCCAATGCTTGCTGAAATTAATTTGTTTGTGCACATAAGTTAGTATATCCTCAATGAAAATGGTAGGTAGAGAGAGCAAGAGAGAGAGAGAGAGAGACTGCAAGAAAGAGCAAGAAAGACTATCTGTATGCAATTGAAGATATTGAAGGATTGAAATTTGAACTTATTAAAAGGTTGCACAATCTAATAGTCACCTAGATCCCAAAGCAAATTAACATGCCATTTAAAGTTTGTAACTGTACTGTAAAAAACACTGTGTTCAGCTACATTAAGTTTACACCCTTTCACAGGCGCCACCACCTTAACCTGTTATTTCACCTGCAATTGTTGAGCTTGCGGGCTCAAAATGCTCTGAATCAGATCCAATACTAGTGTAGGATGGGGACTGAGCACTGCCTCAGGGTCTAGAGACTCTAGTAAATAGTCCAGAATTGGGTAGCACTGACGCAAGTCTCTCTTTATTTGGTCAATGTTCTTTAGATTCTCTAGTTCTTTCTTGCCAATACTGAATATCATTAGATTGTGAACAGTGGAGAGAAGGAGCTCCAAGTCACACTCTAAGCCACCTGTTGCTACGCCTATTAATGTGACACTGCAATTAACCAAATTTAAATCTTATTTAAAGGCCAATAGAGGCTGTCATTCATATCACTGTACAATTTATGAAGTTGGATGTTGAAACTAGATAACCCTAGAGTAGTCGCGCCTTCCCGTGAAACGCGAGTGATCGCGTGGGAGCATTTTGCCGCCTATACTTAATACGTTTTTTTTTTAGCAAAATAGGAGTTATATGCATTTATAATTATGCTTAAAGGATAGAATAGAATATAAACTATCGGGATAAGAATCATTCATTAAAGTAATATACTTAGAATTTGGAAAACAATGCCTTGGGAAATCTTTTGCCGTGTTATCGGTCCACAGAACTCCATTTCCACCGACTTGCCTATTATTTATATTATTTAATGTGTGTGTCTATGAAATGTGTTCCTCCACTGTTAATTAAAAGGCAAGTTGGTGGAAATCGAGTTCTGTGGACACCTCCCCCCAAGTAGTGACTCGGTTTAAGATTACATCTCATTTTTTTTTGTTTTAGAAGAACTGCGTAGCGATACTTGCATCTTTTTACATGTAATGTTTTTGATGGGATCTCATTTCTTTTTGTAAGTGGTCTTCTTTTATTTATTCAATCCATTTACCATTTCAAATACAAAAGTAACTTTGTAATTGCATGTATTCGTATAGGATTACAAGCTTACTTGGGCAGTTGTGATTGAATTTCCAATATTTTTAGGTTTTGTATGACTTGATAGGCTAAAAACTAATTATGTTTAAAATTGGGAGCTTATAAGTCCGCTAGAAGTGCCTTAGAATTATGATGATCATCAGCACTATCAGCAGTGAGTGAGTGAGTCAGTGACAAAACTAAGTAACTTTGATGTGCAATAGTTTTTAAACTACAAGTTCAAATGGAATGTTATTGAGAATATATCTAACAAGGAAGGGTACCCAACTGTCCAACTCTGATTTGATTCATATTGATATATGTTATAGAGTAGTCTAAAATAGCAGACACGTATTTTTTTTAGCTGCCCAAGTTCAACTTTTAAGGAGATATTGTCCTTCAAAGTACTGAAAAGTGACTAAGCCCTCCAACTTCTACAGAAAAATTTGAGGGTGTTGTTTTTAGGAAAATATGAGTTTGAGGTGGAATGACAAAACACGTGTCTATTCTTTTTTCATGTTCTCCAACATATAATGAAACCAGTAATTAACTAGAAACTTGCTAAAAAAAATTTTCTGTACAAGTTGGAGGGTTCAGTCACTTTTCAGTACTTTGAAGGACAATATCTCCTAAAAAGTTGAACTTGGGCAGCTAAAAAAAATTTTTGTGTCTGCTATTTTAGACTACTCTATAACATATATCAAAATGAATCAAATCCCTGGAAATTCAGGGTTCTAGCTTTAGCCAGCACAAAATTACACGAGGTTAAAAATGGCCTGAATGGCTTCGAGAAAACTATGGTTCGGCCGTGCCTTTGTTTTGCTCGACTTGGCGGGGGCACTACCATGCCCCCAGATATAGAAATTAGTTTTTTTTATTCAATGTCATAATCACTTATTCAGTTCAGCTACTAGGATGATGACTCATTTCAAAATTTATCAAAGAAAATAGCCTGTAGAAAAGCAACTTCTGAACCACAAATTACCATTGTACACAATTACACATAATTATTATTATACATAATTATATGAATCTATACTATACTCTGTCCTGTTAGGTAGTTAAATAAAGGTAAACAAAAAAAAACCATGTGACTCGGCTCGTTCAGCACAGAGTATAGTATTGCTCATAGAAGTTGCTTGTTGTTAATAAACTTAAAATTAAATTACCTTTTACAATATTCTCTCCACAAGATAGTTCCATTGTCGACTTGAGTGTTGACCATTGATAAGTTGTGGCATTTGCTGAACATATTGATTCCATGCAGGGATGCAATAGTCGAAAATTGGACCTAATATAATAGAATACCTTTGATTATAAAATGAGTAAATGCAATATAAGATTAATTTTAATACTGGGCCAAATGATAAGACCACAAACACACTGGAAAAGAACCTGATACAATAGTCGGCCTTGCTAATAATGCTACTTCAATAGTCTGACATGTTCAATAATCTGGCCCCTCCATCCCTTACCTCCTTGAACCCTTCCTATTCCTGCTCCATGCTCGTACTCCAGTAACAGTGAGATTTTTCTATACGGTCCAGTAATTCGAACATTCTAGTAATCCGGCACCCCCTAGTTTTTAATAGTGCCGGATTAGTTAGGACTCCACCGTATATGCAAATGGCGCACACCATGGAGTTTCTGGTGGCTAGAAATTATAACCTATTGCTTCTCCCGTAGACTCAATATCTACCTAGCCTGTTAATTCTTCAAGTTTCGCTGTTGATAGCATCCCATACTCGTAGTTTTTAATAGAAGCAAACTTCGTTCAACTAGGCAACTTCCTACTCAAATAAGCAAAGCAAAATGTACTAAAACAAAAGTTGTTTATATTCAGGGCTTAAAAGTGTATACTTATTTCTGTAACTCACATTTTCATTGCTCCCTCGTCTCCTCGAGAATATGGGCACACCACTTTCAGTTGCTACAACTATTACTAACACGGACATTTTACATCCGATGTTGAAATACGTTAATTTTCAGTAAAGAAATAACTTCGAATCATATTTTTCTCTGAATGGTACAAACAGCAACACAGTTAACTATACACTTCAAAAATGGGAAATACTGCAAGAAAGAGAATCACACTTGAAGGCGTCGTGTTATGCATGTGTGCGTGTGTTTATGAGTATAAATTGGCTATTATTCAAAAGAGTTTTGAAACAATATTTTTTCTTTTATGGCTGATCCAACGTCATTATTGACATTAATGCCATATTATTGAATTCGTGGAAAAGAATGAATGAATAATAAATACATTACACATTATACATTATATTGGTGCATCATATCAAAAATATGAAGCACCAATAAAAGCATTAGCAATATAATTAGTTTATTTCATCCCAACGTTCGTCTGAAAGCTAAATCATAATTTTGACAAATTCACCTGTCTTGTTGAAATAAAACCTTTATTTACAGCATGGAAAAAAAAACTTTGCCCAAACAACTACAATGACAAAGCTCAAAGGCACATTACACATACGCAAACGTTATTTGATTTGAAGTTGACATAATACAAATATATATATCTCTTTCAATCGTTACCATTTTCTCTCTGCTCTGTCTTTAATGGGCAGTTAAGTGTGTTGCTGTTTGTACAGCAGTACAATATATAATTACATTATTTGTTTGTTTACAAAAAACAATCTTTACTTTAGTTACAGTAGTGTCAGTCAAACTCAAACTGTCAATGAACTGTCAGTCTGTCACTCACTTCAATTCCAATTGCAACTCTTGCTAACTCCGAATTCCAGTCAGTGCAGTGCTAAAACTACACTGGAAAAGAAAAAGTGCTAAAATTTTAAAAATTGTGTTAAATAAAACAAAAATTGGATTTATTTATTATTATTACAGTTTTACAATAAGCCTTTTTGTGACCCTCACGCAGTTTTTCAACAATATTTTACACGGGCACGCGTGGCCTGCATCGGGCGGCATCTAAATCCTATTCTCTTTCCGCACAGACTCTAATAAAACGTAATTGTTGTTTCCTTGTAAAAAAAAACGAATGCAGAGCTTGTAACGTTAGGTAGTATTATTTCATCCAAATTAACAAATAATAGGTACGTATAAACAAATGATTTCGAGGGCTGGTAATTTATTTCATACCTGAACGATTATGGGTGATACGGGCCTTTTCATATTTTTTGTCCGTGCCGTAGTGGACTTCCACCCCGTAAAAAAAAAAATATGTTCCTTAGAAATGCTTTTAATAAATTCTCCTTCTTCTACATTCTTTGAAAATCATACTGGTTTCAATATAAATTGCTTAATATGGTAAATATCATACTTTGAACCTAAGTACTACCGCTTTGACGTTCCATTACGCGACGAACTTTAGGTTTGTTTTAAGTAAAGTTCAGAGTGTTGTTTGCAAATCAGTCTTTATTAAATGAATTTTAACACAATAATACTTTTCTATAAATGAATAACATTTGCTGCACTAAGCGTCACAATAAAGTTATTTAATAAAATATGTCCATTACGTTACGTTTTGGTTCTCATCATAGCTTAACAATCATCTTAACTTAAGACATACTGAAAAAACTATCAAAAGTTATATTTATCACAATTGACACATATTATTCTATCAAATGAGATCCAAATAGTATCAATAATACTTAATAATTCATATAAATTCTTAAAAATCAATCTCAGCCACAGGAGGACACCGTGCCGTAATGGAACCATTCGTCACGTAATGGAACCACATGAAAGGTTTACATGCGTCGGAAATAGCTCAAAACCCTATACTAGATTTCAATAGAAAATTTATATAAATCTATTTCTAGCAAGCTTAACTACATGCACTACTAACAGTAGTGACATTGTGAAATCGTTTTTTTGTGTTTTTCTCCTATTATTTGCTTTTCCCTTTTTGTTTTTATGTAATGTTATGATGATGACGGTCCTTATTGGGAGATACGAGTATATAATTTGATTTGATGTTTCTTTAATAGTTTGATTGTTTTGTGATTGTGTTTCTGACATGGTATATTTTTTATTTGTAATTGTTATTGTTATTGAATAAATGAAATGAAATGAAATATTGTGATTACTTATATTATATTTTTATTTTGACGATCATAGTATAAAATCATGTAAATTGACATTGTGTAATTTATACTGTATTTTTATATTATGAAATAAATAAATCTAATCTAAATCTAATCTAATCATGTCCAGCAGTGGCGTGGCGTCCATAGAACTCGATTCCCATCGGCTTGTTTAATATTAGGCAGTTCAGCACTTAATTCTAGTGCTCTTAAAGAAAATTGAAGCCAAAGCTACTTCGGCTTGCCCAAGGATTTCTTTAACACGTTGAACGCGGCAATCCATTTCAACAACTTACGCTCAGTGCGGTACGCACCATATTTGACTGGTAAATTTTTTTCTGCTGGTGCGATACAAGTCAATTATGCCCAGTAACTTGCTTGCCATGTTTAGCTTAAAATATCTTTATTGGTTATATCAATTTTGAATTTTAAGTTTTTAATAGCAAGCCAATAAAGTGAATGACCTAAATTTATCGTCGCCGCTAAATATTGCCCTGGGTTTAGAAATTATTGACCATTTAATTTACAGGACTAAACTGACCTGTATCGCATCATGGGGACAGGTATGGGGATATAGTATCGATATATTAATAGTGAGGGGAAATCAATCATAACAACGATATAGATGTTATATTTTTATTTATAGTGTAGATATGCTTATATCTTTTTGTATTTGTATTTTAGAAATATTATTTTTATTACGTCCGGGAATTATGAAGTTCCGATCATCAATCCGTAATGCTTGTGATGGATTTGTGTTTGAAATCAAAGTAGAAGTACTCACACTAGATGTTTGTAAAAGCACATAGTCCTCTGAAACACGTACACTTGAAGGAGTCCCATTGTCGTTCGTATTTCTGAATACATTTTCAAGCATTCTACGTGACCACTTTCTTGGTCCACTCATTTTAATTTTTCACAATTACAATAACGTCAACCTGCGTCTAAGTGGATCACTGCACTGGCTTGTAATGACGCTTCCCGAGGTGCGATACAAGGCAGAAGTATACAAATCAATTTTGACTGGTATCGCACTGATTGAATATTTTTTCCAACTAGTGCGTACAAGTCGTATTTGTCTTGTATATGTTTGAGTGACCTATGATGTAGGGTTTAAAGTGAGAAGCAGAAATATATACTTGACTCTTTCGTACTACAAGGATTTCTATAAGGAATCACTGTCGCACCAGCGAGAAATCGCCTAAACTCTGCCGTCGCACCGAACGAAAGTCCGTTACAAGTCAGAAATGGCTTGTACCGCAGTCAACGTGTTAACGCCACGCCACTGATGTCCAGTGACTCCAAAAGTACCTTATGTCAAAAAAATAAATCATGGGTCGTTTTTATTCCCAATAATGGGAATAAACCCAAAAAACAAAAAAAAAACATTCTAAAATCCAAATAAAATATCCGTCAAACCCTACAAAGATTTCGGGTATAACGACGACGTAGGAACCGCTGTTAGTTCGCTGTTATATCCGGAAGTCGTTACACGCAAAGGTTAAGACAGCAAGAGATACAAACACATATGTGCACACTAAAAGGGCATTTTCGACATCTTGATGCGTCGGTTTGCGTGCGGTTTTTCTTCATTTTAACGATTTGGATTCAAAGCATTCCAATATTTTATCACAGTTTATCCACATCGTAGATATTGTTGAAAGGGAAACGCATGGGGTTTCTAGGAATTTATTGCAAATGATTCATTAAAAACAGTCGCTACACCCGAATGCGGCGTTACACCCGAAGTCGCTACAGCCACATGAATTTTGTACTAAAG
This sequence comes from Eudemis profundana, assembly GCA_947034925.1. Taxonomy (NCBI): domain Eukaryota; kingdom Metazoa; phylum Arthropoda; class Insecta; order Lepidoptera; family Tortricidae; genus Eudemis; species Eudemis profundana. The sequence goes on along the minus strand of OX344796.1, from coordinate 25,652,872 downwards.
TATGCTTTAAATTCAAGGGACTTAGATTTAACGTCGCTATAGCTAAAGGGTCGCTACAACCAAGGTCGTAACAAATGAAATCCACTGTAATTCTTTAGGCCATTTATTGCACCCTTAAAATTATTTGTAGCCAGTTACAAAATGATATTTATCTACTTATATAGCTTAGAAAACTTCTTCCTAAGTATTTCGGTAAAGTTTAACAAAAATAAATCAATGATTCTTCAAAAATCCAAATTAAATATCCGACAAACTCTACAAAAATTTAAGTAATTTTTTAAGGCCATTTATTGCACCTTTAAAATTATTTGTAGCCAGTTACAAAATTATTTGTAGCCAGGTCAAAATCTATAATGACTGAACTATTTATCCCTTTACTAGTTTTCACGTTTTTTCCATATTATAGTGGTGACAAAATATGTCACAACTATAGTATACTAAATTGCTAAACCCTCTTAAAATTATGTGATATGGAAACTCTATAGACTGATTTATGTTCCTTAGCTTGTTCAGATGATAGATAGTTTAGTTTAAATTAGATCAGACAGTTAATTAACAGAGTCAAAACTGATTTCATTTCCTTCCGTTAGTAAGTCATTACCATCTTGGCGAATTTCATTACCAGCGCGTATGTCATTACCTTCAGGCTTATATCTTGAAAAGTAATAAACTATGAAAGGTGCCTTTCTCAATAACATATCCATAAACGAGCGCTAAACCATAAAAAACCCTTTATTAGATCCAATTCAAGGAAATAAGAAAACTCGAGAGAATATCAACAATTTGAACGAAATCAGAGAACTACCCGTGTAAGTCTTTTTTTAAAATACCTTCGTTCATTTTTACTACCTACACTTACTATATTTTTAGCCCGACTAATTCAAATTATACGTTTTTAACGGCAATCAAGGACCCCAAAATAAATAGCCGGACGGAGTCTCGCTAGCAAAGAACTTGAAGCACGTCCAATAAGCTGGTTACCAATGTGTGCATACTGCTCGCAATAGGAAAAAAACTAGTTGATGTGTGCGTGCGGCTCGTACCTATGTAAAAGCAGCCGGCTTATTAAAAATGGCTTCAGTTCTCTTTTGGCGAGACTCCGTCCGGCCACTCATTTTTAGGTCCTTGACGGCAATCTATGAATTTAAAATCAGCGGCATGTAAACCATGACTTTTCTGTCCATACGGCACGTTTTTTGTTCCACTAGTACATTACGTCGCGTAGTGGACGTGACGTAAGTATGCCGGTAGTTAAATACATTGAAATAGTGCTTTGATTACTTGCAATTTACTACTTCTAACTTCTTTACATGTTACCGCACTTATGAATATGTCTAAATTAATAAACGGTTAATCTCAAAGTGGCTTCTTACCTTCAGTATATCCCGTTCGTAGTGGACAGAAATTTTTGGCACACCGTAACGCACGTCCAACTCATCACATTTTTGAAGCGAAACTTACATTTTACACCTAAGTAACGGTTATATTAGGCTCAAAAGGTCACCAGGTATATAGAAACACAACTGTTTTGGTAATTTTTTGTAGTATATTTGGTAAAAACGCCGTTCGTTAGTGGACATGTCCACCACGTTGGTTTTGGAGGACAGCAAACAAATTGTGATTTTATGATTTTTTTACTCTAGCTGTTAATAAATGTGCTTCAAAATTGGTAAACGATAATATGATCGATTCACACAATAGCCACGTTCAGGCCTAGAAGGAGTCAGATATACGTAAATTTCGCCTCAAAGTTACCAAAGTGTACGTGGGACACCCAAAAATCGGCACCTTTTCTTCGGTTTTTCTGACAAATAAAATACTTTTAGTAGGTTTTAAAGGGATTATTCATCATAATTATACAGTAAATGAGTTACTTTACCATTTTTACAAACAAACATTATACTTTAGAACAATATTTAATAGAAAAAAATTACTCTAAAGTCATGGGACAGCGATATTTGGCTCAAATATTTTTTTCTGAAATAGCCCCTTCACTTATCAAATGACATAATTAGAAAAGTGATCGTTATCGACTGTTGAAATATCGACAAATGAAGTTTCTGTTTCTTGATCTGAATCCATGAAATCTTGAAAAATCGTTCTACTAGAACTTTTGCGTTTGAAACTTTTCTCAAAAATTGAATTAACCGACGTAGATTAATTTCTACCGAGTCAAATGAAGAGAGCAGCTATTTGGTGGGATCGTAATTCAGAAATACAAAAAATAAAAACAATATTTGTATTTAGAGTTTATTATTCGAAAATACCCTAAACCTATTGAAACTATTAAAGTGAAAAACCAGAAGCTGATTGGGTACCGGTAATCCTACGGGTCGAGGTGGTGGTACCTACATTTTCTTTAATTATTGCAGTTTTTATCATCAATGGCAACATTATCGTGACGTAAGGTACATATTTCATACATTTTACTTGCCCCGATATCGTGTCGGTGAGCGATAACGATATCGTGTCGTGCAATATGAAAGCGCTCTTGAAGGTTCGGATAATCGAGGTAGAGTCTATGCGGAAAGAGAATGGGATTTAGATTTGAGGGCGCTGTAATGCTTTTCTACCGTATTTGCTATACTGGTTAGGTTAGTTCCGTTTTTCGCCACGACTATTCTCTTTCCGCGCAGACTCTATCTGGTTTTCTTGTACCATGGGAGGCAATAGGCAACCCTTGCGCAAAGGCTCGACTTTGTGATCTAATATGTTGTACTACCTAAGGTACAAACGCTTGGCACGGATTCGTATAAGCATAATGAGGGCTAAATGCAATAAGGCTATGATAACTTGTTGGTAACTAACGTCCTAAAATAAAATCAAATTTAATAAAATTAAAAAGACTTCAAAAAAAAAAGATATTTGGCACACACGTTTAGAAGCTGGTATAGAGTAACATATACACACATATATATACAGGGTGACTGGAAATTCGCCGTATTCCTTGATAGGGGTTTTTCTACAGCTCATTTGCAATGATTTAGGCCCAGTCAACTAGGGGTCAAAACTCCTTGGTTTTCGAGATATTCAAGTTTTTTGGTTTTCTTTTTAAATACCCGCCTCTTGACATAAAACTGGTGATTGTGTAGAAACTACGCAATTTTGAAATAAAATAAAAAATGTTGTTTTGAATAGCTAATAAACTACTGATTACATTACAATTGTAAAAAGTGCCAAAACATTAGAACAATTGACAAATAAAAGCATTCAAAGTCAGAAATTCCAGATTTTTTTCCCATTTTTTTTTACATTTAAATTTTTTTTTCATCTCGAAAACCAAGGAGTTTTGACCCCTAGTTGACTGGGCCTAAATCATTGCAAATGAGCTGTAGAAAAACCCCTATCAAGGAATACGACGAATTTCCAGTCACCCTGTATATATCTGAAAATTGTGCAATTCTGACAATATTTCATATATACGGCAATACATATAAAATTAAGTTGGTAGAAGAGGTAGATAATTATATATTTTAATAAAAAAAAAATTGTTCGACATACACTTATTTGAGAAACAAAAATTATTTATAAATTACTTTTTAAGTATTTTCCAGAATAATCTTAAGTACTTGCAATGAGGGATTATCTATTTCTAGCATTTTACAGTTGCTGTAAGTGTGTCGACGATAACTCCGTCCTAGTCCCATTTTCCTCATCAGAAGACTTTGCTTGATCTGTAAAAAAACGACATATTATATATATTTTATGCCACACCTGGCCATAAAGTGGCTTTTTCCGCACGCTGAAAGCCCTCGATCGCATATTAACGTCCCTCGCTTGCAGCTCGGGCCGCAAACATCTGCGACCTCGGCCTTTCTTTGTATTACCCTAGTTGTGTCATGTACTATTATGACCATTTCATTTTATATTTTCTAGTATAGATTATAATAATATCCACAACATCATTGCATTCTTATAGCAGCAATTATAAAATAAATCTACCTACTTATTTCTATTTTGTTAGGCACTTTGCCGCGCTTTTAGAAGGCTTGGTTATTTGACGTGTGATCATTTCATGATTTTATTATAGATTTATACGAGGGTCGCACTGAAAGTTTTTAGAAAATCAAAAGCCAAGCAAATTAGCAACTTGTTTATTTTATTATTGTGTTTCAAAATACTGTCCATTTTCATCAATACATCGCTGCATTCGAAGGAATCACTGTGAAAAAAACACTTTGCCCACTCGTCCTTAGGGGTCTTTTGTATGGTATTTTAGAGTCAGTCAAATTATGAGGTAGGTAGCTATCTACCAAGTAAAAAGCTTCCTAACCGCAAAATGCTTATGGAGGATTTTCTGCACTTGTGTCATACCGATGGTTAGGTTAGGGTGCATAAATAAGGTCCCACTCGCAAAACGTCCCTCTATCAAAATTACGTCCCAAGCGCAAAACGTCTCCTTTGTAAATGGCCCCTTGTGCAAAATAACCCATTCGCAAAACGTTCCTTTCTCAAAAGGTCCCATCCCTTACGCAGAATATCCCTTCATAAAAGCCCCTTTCGCAAAACATCCCGTCTGTGAAATGCTTGTATAGGTAAAGAGAAACTAGGTCTCTTCTCATGTATTAAAGCGAGAGAGACGGGCAATAATAGTCCTTACATTGGCCTAGGCCAATGTAAGGAGGGTAGTGACTAGCAGTGGCGTGGCGTCCAAAGAACTCGATTCCTACCGGCTTGCCTAATATCAGGCATTTGACCACCTTATTCTCCAGCTCTTAAGGAAAATGTACGCCAAATCTGCACCGGCTTGCCCAAGGATGCCGGCTTACGCCACGCCACTGGTGACTAGTCACTAGACCCTAGTGTGAATTGGGGACTAAACATACACGATTGATTCATCTTAACGGGCAAACTCGTAAACATTTTTATTAATAGACGGGTCTAATAAAAAAATGTCTACAATATTCCTGCTACTTAGGCATTGCCAGCAGAAGTACCTAAACGATCTCAAAAACGAACGAAGATTTTAAAAAGATTTGAACACGACTTTCTCATAGAAGCTAGCTTAAATATCCTTATTTGAACGAATTGGTTTATTTCTGTATTATGGAACTAATTTTGTCAGTTTTTCTATCGTCTTTGATGTAAGTTGTTATTTCTCATTTGCTCAAAGGTTAGCTGGAAGAGATCTCTACAGGGATAAGTTCGCCTTTGTACATAACCATTGATCTTTGTGCAGTTTCTGTATGATTTTATGTGCAATAAACTGTTTACATACATAGTTATATACATACATATGTGTTTATATTAAAAACTAGGCGATTAACAGCACATTTTGCGAATGGTACATTTTGCGAACGGGACATTTTGCGAAAGGAACGTGTTGCCAATTGCGAACAGGACATTTTGTGAAAGGGACGTGCTGCGAAAGGGACGTATTTTAAGTGAAGGGACCTTTTGAGAACGGGATATTTTGTGGGAGGGCCGTTTAGGATAAGGACATTTACGAAAGGGACGTTTTGCGAAAGGGACCAAGGGACAATCTGCGAACGGGACCTTGTGCGCCTAAACCCTCGCGAGGCTGCCCACCCCGCCTGCGGCTCCGCCATTTCAAAATATCCAAAAACTGAAGCGACAAAAGAAATCTATCTAATACCTATAATATAATTATCGAACCCGCTTACAAAATTTCATGACAATCTCTGAGAAATGCGACATGTAGAGGAAACGGCTGTTCTCTTAAAAAATAATTTCGTTTGTCTGTCCGGATGTCCGGCTGGATATTCGGGTAGACTATACGAAAATATTTTCCTAAGCTGAAACGGGAACGCTTTCGCAATTATAAATGCGAAAGTAACTGTCTGTCTATTATCTTCTCAGGCTGAAACCGCTGAACCAACTGAGATGAAATTTTGTATACAGGTTGTTTGAGATAAGGGAATGGACACTTTTTATCCCGGAAGAGTGTAAAATGGCGGTCAGTGTTTATATGGGAGTGCGATAAAATTTATAATACTACACCTACGGGCATTGAATAGCAAATATCCCCTAAGGCGATTAACGACTCTACGTGGACGAAGTCGCGGGCACAAGCTACTCAAGCTAGTAGGTAGTAAACTCACCATTTTTGCTTAGTAACTTTGGGCCGGTTAGTGCTATGCAGATGGCTCCCAAAGGTGCTGAAATGACGACGCTCAGAACGCTGACCGTTAGAAGAGCATTAGCATAGGTCAGCTCCTGCTTATCTGCAGAAGTATGCCCGTTGTTTATTAGATCCAACGCCGCTGGGCCAAGTGCTGCCTAAAATAGAAAGGTGTTAATTTGTGGAACAGAGGAAAATAGAGAGATATCTCTCCCCAGCCGGGTGTTGTGCCTGAGGACCGAAGTCCGAAGGAAAATGGTTGGAAGTGTTATATATAGGAAGTGTGTTATAACACTTCGATATACTGTCAATAGATGACTTCATGTATGGGCGTAGATGTAAGCGCCATCTATCCATTGTATTAATGTTGATGTCCGCTGCTTTCAAAGAATGTCACTACCTTACCTAGTGACATTATTTGGAAGCAGCGGACATCACCTGGCGGTGTCGACACACGTTAAACATTTATGCCTATATTGATAAAGGGCCTTTATTTAGGTACATTGGATTTGCCCCATCTTCACAATCACCATTTTGGTAATTTAGTAGTTTCAAGACTTTTCAGTTAATATTCTCGATAAACTGTTTCGATAAGCAAGCTGTGTTTTGGGTTTAGGTATATAAAAACCCCTGTCCAGCCTTGAAGGCCAAGGCGGAAATTCGGCGTTACATTTAACGTAAACTATAAGAGTGTTTATGCTAGAGTTGATGTTGATTTTATATCTCACCTGTACAGTAGCCTTAGCCATCCAAGTCAGGCCAATGAAAAATTTCTCTTTTAAGTTCAGCCCACATCCAAAACTAACGAGAAGTGTCGCAATCATTCGCAGAACCAGGCAGATCAGTAGGCAGATGGCACCCATTGAAACGAATTGTGGATCCAAATCACTTATCTGAAAGTATTTAAATATCTATTAGAAGTTAGTAGAATCTCTGACTTACCGAGATGATTGTAGCGCTGCATTACCTATGTACAATGTACAGGGTACCGGTAATAAAATATGATTATAGAGCGGGTCAATTCAATCAAAGATCTTGGTGTCATTTTCGATCCAAATCTCAACTTCCACGAGCATATAAAAGCGCTAGCTGTGGAATGCTATCGACGATTGGGATTTGTTATCCGTAATAGCCGCGATTTTTTTAACCCTCAAGCTATTAAGATTGTTTACTATGCTCTAGTCCGGAGCAAACTTGAGGCTGCCTCTATGATATGGAGCCCCTACGAGACCTCTTATATCTTACTGTTGGAGAAAATCCAGAAAGCGTTTCTTAGATTTTATTATAAAAAAGTATATGGATATTATCCATTCCTGTACCCTTCCAAATTTCTCCTTGGCACCCTGGGGCTTAACTCCCTAGAAGTAAGGCGTAATTTTGGAGTTTTGTCTTTTGCGAGCAGGATATTAAGAGGAGATTCGGACTGCCTCGATTTAGTGTGCCAACTCGTCCGCTTAAAGGTTCCCTTCCTTTCCAAACCTAAAATGAACCTCCGCCCGCGCCATTGCCACCTGCTTGCAGTGCCAACAACGCGTACAGTGTCGCGTAGGAATTCACCGCTTATCCGTGCTCTGCAACACCTTAACGCGCTTCTTGCGTCGGCACCAGAATGCGATATTTTTGCATGTAGATGGGCGACAGTTTGTAGAGAATGCCTGAGGTTCTGTGAGGCGATGGATACGCGTCAATCGACCATAATATGTTAATTTGTGTAGCTATAAGATTGGACTTTTTGTAATATTTGTTGCTATTTGTATTTCTTTGTTTTTTTTTTTTATTTTTCTAACTACACATATGATTTCCACAGTGTCTTAGTTTTAACTGTAATGCTGTGTTTAATATTGAATAAATGAAATGAAATGAAAATGAAATGACGAAACTAGGCCCGCATACATATCATACATATCATATTACATAATTGCTGTAGGAATATCTGTTGGATATTTTTGCATGCCCCGTTTCATCATATATTATTGCTCGTGATAGTAAGAACCTATCGTCTGCTCGAATGCGCAACGAACATAAGACCAATAATAACAGACTTCAAACGAGCCCATTCGACAAGAAATACACAAGAAACGCACCATAAGGGTTCCTTTTTTACCATTTTGGTCATCATTAATTTAAGAGTTACACTTTTTGTAGGTAAGTTACGACAAGTATGTATACTTGTCGTAGTTTTTGGGTTCCGTACCAAAATGGTAAAAAAGGAACCCTTATGGTGCGACACTGTCTGTCTGTCCGTCTGTCACAGCAAGATATCTCAGGATCTACTGATGCTATCGACTTGAAATTTGGAATAGTGTTAAAAACCGCTATCTCGAGCCTATTGAACAAACTAAAACACCGTTTTCGTTTTTTTCTTAAATAAGTAGTTTCTGATTATTGACAAAAAAGTTAAAAAAATACCATTCCCCCTATTCTATCCTATCTTCGAAGTTACTGAATAGAAAAATCTGTAATAATGACCAATTATTAATGTCATCCTAAATATTGCAGGAAAAATATAACGGTTTTCCTAACTTGCACCGTTTTTGAGAAATTTGCAAAAATCGTAACACATACTTATTTGCTCTTACTAAATTAATCGCCATACAGTTCTTCTTGAACTATTCATGTATCTACTTATGAGTTTGTACGGACGGAGTCCAACTCGCATTTGACCGGTTTTTTATTATTATTATGTTTATTTCCTTCTTTACTCATTCTAAATACCGATTTTTATGTTCCTAGTTAAAAAAGTTCCTTATCGACCTTTGAAAGGCTATTTGGTCTAAATGCCTACACTCATTTTTAGGGTTCCGTAGCCAAAATGGCTAAAAAGGAACCCTTATAGTTTCGTCATGTCCGTCCGTCCGTCCGTATGTCACAGGCATTTTACTCAAAAACTACAAGACCTATACTGATGAAATTTGGAATATAGATGTCTTGTAGATGCCGCAACTAAGTTTGGTAGTTAAATAATAAAAATAAAAAAATCTAGGGGGGGCACTCCATACATGTAACAGAAGCTAAAAAAATTTTTTTTCACAAAATATCAACGTGTGGTACATAGTTCGACAGCTCTTTTGAAAACATTTTAAGGTTCTTAAGTAATGTTTTTGATTAAGTGAATACCTTTGGAAATAATCGCTCCGAAAGTTGTGAAAATTGTGTCCCCCCCCTCTATCTTCTAAACCGTGTGTCCGAAAAATATAAAAAAAAATTACAAAGATAACGCTCAATTAATACTTTCAACGAAAATTATTTTCAACAAGATCGGATTAACCGTTTTTGAGTTATTGCCGATAAACTGCGCTTCTCAACAAAAGGACGTAATTGCTATACGAAGATACGCTCTTTTGTTGTTGTACGTTTTTTACATCGTATTTTTTACCTTATAGTTACGGCTATGGAACCCTACACTGAGCATGGTCCAACATGCTCTTGGCCAGTTATTTTATTGTGTACTAATCCTAGGTTTCACGCCAAATTTCATCTTCTATGACTTCAGGAAGTACCCTAACAGTTTTGATGATCATCAATCAGCGAGTGAGTGAGTGACGAAATCTGGCTATTATACTTTAATACATTATGTATCTAGGGCGGTAAGGAAGGAATTACAATCGCCTTGGGCTTTAATAACATGAGTGTGTAATTCCTTTACCGCCCGTGCCACACACAATGTTTTTTATCACACTTGTGAGGAAATCTAAATAAATAACCTCACTAATCCACCCAGTAGGATAAAAGTAGAAAGGGACATATATCCATAGATAATGCGATGATCAAGTCACGTTCGCAAACCATAGCGGTGAAGACCTAAAACGGCCATTTTAGTTGATTTTATATTTGCAAAATACTGAAATACACTATTTAAACATTTAATTAATGTTACCGAAATATATTTGCAATAACAGTTCTCTTTAAATAAATATGTCAGTGATAAAAGTTAAAAAAGTAAGTTGGCGTTTTCTTTGAACATAACAAATAAGAGTAAAACAGAACCAGCGTTACAAATTTAAAAAGAAAACCATTACGCCCTAGGGCGTAATAGGTCATTTACGGCCCGCAGAACCTACGTGTAATGACACTATTTTCGAGCAGGTGTGATGAAAAGATTATTAATATCGAAATATTAATAATATTGAATATAGCCATACATTTGAGACTAGCATGTTTAATAATAATAAAATAAGTAGTCTATTGACATAATTTCCTGAGAATTTGGACTTTCTTGCACTGTCCAGCAGGCTTATGATGCTACGCTTTGTCGCGCGGTAAATAAATGATAAAGCATCCGTCACTCTCACACACTATTTGTCAGAATGTGACGGCTGCTTTATCATTTATTTATCGCGCGACAAAGAGTAACATCATAAGCCTACAGACCGAATCTATAAGGGTACAAAAATAAGACGAAACTTCGAGAAAAGTTAGATAGATATATCCTTTCTATATCGCTTGTCTTGGCAGTGGCACTACAATGCCCCCCCCCCCCCCCTGATAGCGCTATCATTTTCAATACTTTTTCTTCTAAATAATCTTAAAACTTATCGAGTGACCCATATATTTATCAGGTAACAGCGGTTAAAAGGTTAAAAATAACATGCATATCTATGACGCAAGCGGCGTTAACATGGCCTTAACTGATGATTTAAATAACGAAAAAAATGTCAACTTCATTGTTGTCAACTCAGGGATAGGTAATATGTATCTCTATTCAAAGGCACTTGTCTATGACTATGAAGAAATCCCTACGTCGGTAGGTATGTCACACCAGGGAACAGTTTTCAAACGGTTAGCAATAAGTATGTTGATGCTTCTAAGTCAAATAAAACTAAAGCTATAAGTAAGTATAGATATTATAGACTAAAATCAAAATGGGATACTCTCATCCAAGCGCTTCACGGTAATTTGTTTTGTTTATAAATAAAAATATTACATAGATATACGGAAGTAACTTGTGATACCTATCTCTTAAAAGATTATAGTACCTTTTGTTAATCCCTCATGTTGTGCAAATATGTCGCAATATCTAAGTTATGACTCACACCTCGTCTTTCTTACTACATTACCAGTTAGCACATTTATCTGGTGACACTTTAAACAAATTCACCTTGTAGTTAACACATAATGCCTTCTATAGATAACAAGTTTTGCTAAGGAATCAGTACCTTCCACAAGATTAGAATAACCAATAAATTATACATTGTCTATCCATATGATAATTTTGATTATCATTATCATAATCGATCGTAATCTATGACTTTGGTGCAATACTCGTAGCCATCATTAAGTAGAACAGAATTGCTTTAGGATCTTTACTTTCGACTGCTTTATACCTACGTGGCTTTAGGAAATTAATTAATGACTATAGTACATTACACAACTAGGATGGTAATACAAAGAAAGGCCGAGATCGCAGAAGTTTCCGGCCCGAGCTGCAATGCAAGCGACTCGCTGTCCCGGAATGACAGAGGTGCGGGTTCAAATCCGGCATTAGCTGTAGTCGATCGTATTTGTTTTTTCAATGCATTTGCTCAATGTATCTATAATTAGAATAAAATTGTGGTGTTTTCACATTAAGCTACGTACATATACAGATATTTATAGTTTTTAACCTGTTATTTTTGAAGTCGATGCCTGCCACTGCCACGCAACGCAAAGCTGGCTATGCTGAGCTCCTTAGCTGGCACCGACTTCAAAAATAACAGGTTAAAAACTATTAATATCTGTATATGTATATATGAATCGTTGATTATCCATTTCTTTGGGGTGATTAACATATTATTTTTTGGTTTAAGTTTTTGGAAGTCGGTTTTTATTTTTGGTTTTAAAAAATGACTTTATTTTTTAATTTTTAGTGGCGCTGGAAAAATATTGTTTTGACCAAATAGACTTAAGTCTATTTAGTTAAAAGAAAAATTTTCCAAATCGGTCTAGCCGTTTTCAAGTAATCGGGGAACAAACCTACATAAAAATTGCTCTTTGTTTTGAAGTCGGTTAACACTAAAAACTTGTTGCTAATAAGAAATGGGCGAGAAAGTAAGAAAAATACCAAAATCGCTATATGTGTGCCTATGATATTTGAAGAGTTCCCTCGATTTCTCCAAGGTCCCATCATCAGATCCTGATTTGGTTGCAATGGGAACACCTCGGAAGTCTACCATTTCAAACAAAAAAATAATTTTCCAAATCGGTCCAGCCGTCTTCAAGTAATCGGTGAACAAACACACAAAAAAAAATTTAAAAAAAAACATACAGACGAATTCAGAACCGTCCTTCTTTTGGAAGTCGGTTAAAAATAAAAAAAAACATACAGACGAATTGAGAACCGTCCTTCTTTTGGAAGTCGGTTAAAAATAGCGCTAAACTGGAAGCCCTCATTCCTTTTACACGTAGAGGTAAAAAATCTATATCCAAATCAGTTTATAAATGACGGATTTCTGCGACTTCTGAGGTAACAAAATAGTATTATATGCAACAGTTGTATAAGTGGGTTCAAAAAATGCGAATTTTGTGAGTTGCGATACGAGCCGCGAATGCGGCGAGTATCGCAAATAGAGACGTAATGACCGTTTTTTGACTTAATTATACAACGCTGCATACAATATACTTTTTCTACGACTAGGTTTTAAATTATTAAAATACAAAATTAATCATAACCTGGAAACAAGGCAAATATGACGTTTGACTGACAGTAGGTGTCTATGGTAAACTTTTTTTTAAATTTAAAATATACTTAAATTAAAAATACTTTTTTTATGTTGGCATCAATGAATTTAGTTCGGAAAGTTTTGTTTTTCTTAAAAACCGTAGGAATTTAATTGTTTGTTAAGTTGGTAGTTGTGCATTTTTACCGTAAAGTTAAAATTGAGCGCTTAATCCTTGACCTAAGTTTAACCTAGATTTAGAAGTCTGTGGCTGCTAGCAATAACGTAAAGTGACTATAACGACACTAGTGCTGTTATGGGGAATAGAGTATAGACTTCTCTGAACTCATATTATGTATGTTCTTATATTAGTGTTCGTGACCAAGTAAAAGACAGATAACAGTACAGGAGTAGAAGTAGCAACTTTGACATTGTTTTTCTCCAAAACGCACAGTAATTGACATGGGGTTTCTTTTGGAATGTGTGTTATTACAACTTACTACATTGATATTCGATATTCGTTACAAATGTCTGGTCCCAAGCGATCTTAAAACACTGTGGGATGTCCACCAATATGATGGACAGATGATCTGGTTAAGCCTGCTGGCTCACGATGGATGCAGTTTGCTTCCAACCGAACTAATTGGAAATCTATGGGGGAGGCCTATGTCAAGCAGTGGACATCCTATGGCTGAAATGTTGACGCAATTGATTAAGTGTTGATCGGAGTCGTTGAACATTCGATACACCACAGATCGAAATTAGGTCATGCGAGATTACATTTTGTCAACTGTATTTATTTCAAATTTTCAACCACGTGTAGGGAATGCTACCGAAGGCATCGTGCCGAATTGTGAAAAAACCGAGTATCGGTTTTAACCGATTAGAAATTCGATTTCGACTTTTCTAGTGTAAGATCTTAAAGGAATTATACAGTAGGTAGAACCCGCTTAAGACGATTCTGAGGTGACCTAACAAAAAAGCGTCTTAAACGGGAAATCGTATTAAACGTGAAAAACATACTAGTATTATTGTGTAATTTGTTTATTTAGAACGGAAGACACCACAAAGATTACAAATAAATCAACATTAGGGTAAGGTCAGTCGGGCAAGGGCGCCAACGTCACTTTATCTTGCAGCGATATACCTATTTTTTTTTTAAATTTTGACATCACTAAACTAACGCCAACACGAATGACGATAAGAATTTAATAAATCATATGTGATTTGCAAATTAAAACAAATCAAACCAGAGGAGCGGTGATAATGAGCGAATGAAATTTAAGTGTAGGTAGATAGCTAAAAACTTATCTCCCACCCTAATCCAGGTATGTTTAGGTAACTCTGTTATTTTTCATCACACTTGCTCGAAAATGGTGTTGTTACACGTAGGTTTTGCGGGCCGTAAATGACCTATTACGCCCTATAGCGTATTTTTTGTTTAATTTGAATACGCTGGTTCTGTTTTACTCCTATTTGTCATGTTCAAAGGAAACGCCAATTTACGTAAACACATATTACGAGCATTTTTTTATGCACAACGAAACGAAATCATTGACATGATAGGTACTTGAAAAACTTTCTAAGAAGCATGAACATGGGCAACGTACCTACATTACATTATATGCATATCTGATTTTGGAACTCATTACCGACTCAAAATCGCATAGGTATTTTTAGGTTAAATGGCCAATTGAGGAATACCGAAATGGTTCGGTTTTGGAAAAGTGCGACCAATTTTTAGCTTGAAAGGTCTATACTCTACCTACAGCAGCGGTCGGCAACTTGCGGCCCTATTTCCTTAGCTAATATGTGGCCACTGGCTGCTCAAAGGTTGCCGACCGCTCCTCTACAATATATAGCGATACTTACTGTAATTTGGGCTCCGGTTAATGCAAAGAGTATTGGCTCGAAGAAAATCCATAATATGCTGAATATATTGCTCACTGGGTTCTTGTTTACAGGCCAACCCTGCTTCTCCCAGAAATATGCTGCGACGAACCCTGACGCGACGATGGCTACAGGACCTGCGGTTTACAGCTAGTAAGTACCTTAATTCTATCCTACTGATGTTTTAAGGCAAAAGACTCCACTTTGTGGTTAGCCAATAAAGTCTATTTTAATTGTTTCTTCATAGTATTTAAAACTCTAATGCTCATTATTACCATATTAAACTCATTTTAAGAACACTTGAACTCTTTAGGAAAAACTATGATGGTTATAAAATTACACCGAATATCTTGCAGCATCTTTTGTGCCAGAATACAAAGATTGATATTTACCTGATCCGCTCCAGCCAATCAGATTTGACATAAACAAAGAGAAAAGACTGCCTAGAAACAAAACCAGAAATCTAAACGGTATCACGTAAGGATCGTCTTTTTCCGGTATAATTGAAGTCATAGCCCCCAACAGGGATCCCAGGACTACTCCAACAATAATAGATAGTGGACCCTAAAACATTAGCATAAGGTTAATGAGGCTAATTCCGTCTGGTGGGGCAATTCCGTACAGAGATTTTTACGGCTAAACTATCATTTTAACAAGCTTCTAATTTCGTCAGTTAGTGTGAAAAATTTCGCTCCTGCGCCAGTCGAGTCATCAAGTGCATACTATTGTTTGTTTGCCCGCAAAAACCACTGTACGGAATTGCCCCACCTGACGGAATTAGCCACATTGACCTTAATTTGTAATTTCTACAGGTCACCATTAGTTTTATAAATTGTGAGCTAAAACATTACATTCGTCTTAACAAAAACCAACAGAGTAGGTAAGTAGGTGGCTAAGGCTGAAAAATTGGGCTTATGTAACATAAAAGTAACTAAAAATATATGTTACTGAGTAACTTAAAAGTTACATAAAAGTATTCTAAAGGGATATTCACAATGTCTACAATACAAACACTTTTTGTACTAAGTGTTGAGATCAAATAGGTATATAAGGTCCTAATTTATTAGTTGCAGATATTTTTACAGCTGATAGTACTCGGTCTCTGGAGTATATTAAAGCATGAAACATTATAGCTTTTACGATGTTTTTTTGGAGAAAAAGGAAAAACAAATTTGCTACGTAATAACACCCTGTTAATGTGATTACTAAATGAAAACTCATTGAAAAGATTCTAGTAGCTCTTTTACGTACCACTTAACTGTAACTGGCCACTTCACGTAGATAAATTAAAAGACATTTGCAGTTTTCCCGCCGAACCGTTACGACATTTACGACAACAAATTGTTGATATGACAGATAGTGTTATTGTGACATGTGATAATGCACATGATGATTTATTTAGACGAAATTATAATAAATTTTATTGTTAGGTAAATGAAATCAGAAAAGTTATATGAAAAGATTTCTGAATTTCTATTTAAAGTTAATTATTTTAATGTAAAGTATAATGTGTTAAAATATCTGCAACTAATAAATTAGGACCTTATATACTTTGGTACATTTTTGAACAAAGATGAATAAGTAATTAAAGGCTGATAGCCACACAAAAGCTGTCTTCACAAATAAAATTAAATCATAATTTTTCCCCGGATTACTTGTTATAATCATTGTAATTATGTAAAATAAAATAAAAAACACGTTACTCTTCTTTGTGTTGCGCAGTTGGGTATAAAAATTCAACAAACCAAATATTTTAAACTCAAAAACCCGACTGCAAGAACTTGTAACTGAAAAGAAAGCGTGAACAAAGCTTTACTTTACTTTTATGTTACGTAACTTAAAAATAAATTAAAATGGTAACATATGTAACTTAAAAGTAACATAAAAGTTAACCTCTATTCACTTTCATTTGCATTATATAGAACAATAACAAACATATTAACTCGAACACGACACCTAGCTATAAACTAATATGAAGATTATATTAATAATGTATTACGTAATACAAAACAGAACAAATTTACCATGAAATTCACTCGTAACTTTTAAATTCCATAAAAAATCCTCGGCACAAGTTGAATCGACGCACTGAACTACCCACAAAATGGCCGACCAGTGAGAGGTATACCAAGACTAAAGAATAAATAGTGTTGCCGTTATAATGAAATCAAATTCCTCAAATCAACTGCTAAAATAGCAAGACAGAACGGTTACTTAAATTAAGTAACTTAAAAGCTTCAATATGTTGACTTGTCTTATGTTACACGTAAATTATTATTTTAAATGGGCAATGCTAATGTTAAAGCTCGAAAAACGTTGCATTAATATATGACAGTTATAAAAAAAACTCCAACATATCAGTATAATATCACAAAACTAAAAAACGATAATTACAATCTTTCAGGAACATTTTTGGGACATTTTTATTTGTATGGAAATCGATGTAATTGCATAGAAGAAAAAAAAATTGGAATACAAACACAGAGATTTACATTTGTTAGTGGACTAGAACTAGTAGAAAAAGTTTTGTATTTTGCACGGAAAATTAAAAAAGTAAAATTTTGTAATTACTTTTCGTAAAAACAATGCCGGACGCTTACAAGTCACGAAATCATCCCTTTTTTACGGCCTTACCCAGGTAACAGTCAGTAAAGGAAGTGGTCTGCCACTTTTAATACTTCTAATTTCAGGAAATAAAGTCGAAAAGTGGTAGACCACTTTCTTTGCTTTCTGTACGATTATTATGCTATTAAGCATTATGCTAGACTAATGTTCGTATTATGTTCATCCTGTGTCTTTTATACGTACCTTTATTATATTCCACGTGGTAGAGCCCGTGGAGAACATGGCATTCAGTATAATAGAGAACACGGCTACGCTGACCGAATCGTCAATAGCGGCGGCTGCGAGCAATAAAGTCGGTATACCTTTAGCTACGCCGTAACCTTCGTCTTTTAGTCGGAATAGGCATGGGACTACCACTGCGGGTGACACTGAAGCTATCATAGAGCCTAGAAGGAAACCTGAAACAAATGTTTTTAAAATTGATTGTTGTCAAAAGTTGTCATACTTCAAGTACTGTATAATCACACTACAGGTCTTTACCGGACCCAAAAGTTTTCCTGTTCACATAGATTAGTAATAATGAACGTATCATGTTCAGTGATCGGATTAGGTAAGGTCAATGTGGCTAATTCCGTCTGGTGGGGCAATTCCGTACAGCGGTTTTTACGGCTAAACTATCATTCTAACAAGCTTCTAATTTCGTCAGTTAGTGTGAAAAATTTTGCTCCTGTGCCAATCGAGTCATCAAGTGCATACTATTGTTTGTTTGCCCGCAAAAACCACTGTACGGAATTAGCCGCATTGACCTTAGTGCCATTTAGCGGAACTTCAGTGAGGAAAAACTAAATATGGAACACTTTTTAACCCAGGGATTTCATATGAAAAGTTTAAAGTTTATTTTTGCGTCTTCTTTAAATTTTGCACAGTAGGGGAGACCGGGTATGGTTGTCTCACGGGTTGGTTGTCACAGCAGCCATTAAATAATACGAAACGAAGGAATAAGTGCAGCGATTGGTGAAGTAGGGATGGAGGTGAAGCTCTTGCGATCTTTTAACACCGAGCCATGCAATTATTCCTTCGTTTCGTATTATTTAATGGCTGCTGTGACAACCAACCCGTGAGACAACCATACCCGGTCTCCCCTAAATATTATGTCAATAATATTTACGGTGAACATTTTCGAGTCCCGGAATCCCAAGTCTTATCCATGTTATGTTCAATGTTAAAGCACTTCTGGAAATGGCACTATCTAATCCAAACACTGATCATGTTGTATTCATTACCTGTATTGACATTTTCCGCCCAGCGTGATAAATAATCCTACGTCGGTAGTACTGGTCAGAAGACGTAATACATTACATTACATTACACAACTAGGGTGGCAAAACAAAGAAAAGCCGAGGTCGCAGATGTTTGCGGCCCGAGCTGTAAGCGAGGGACGTAAATATGCGATTGAGGGCTTTCTTTATTACCTCCCGTGTTGTGTACATCATTTCATGTCTACACTTGGCCAGAAAGCGGCTTTTTCCGTATGTGTAGCGTGCGGCAAAAGCCACTTTTTGGCCAAGTGTGGCATAAAATTATGTATATACTCGTCATATAGTACATATATACCACGGTCGGTGATAAAATACAACGTCCTTTATATAACCGTATTTGGTGCGAAATATACTACCTGTTGCTTTGCGTATTCGGTTGTCAATGTGACGATTATCGACCGGACACTTCTGTGCTTTAACAAAATTCCTTACCCCAAATCCACGGTAATCCCAGGATATAGTACGTAGTGACGGCGATGCATATACACTCCGTTAGCCAGGGCAAGAGTCCTAGTTGAAGAACTGCCGCATAATGCTTCCTCAGCACTTTGGCGTCCAAACCGAGCCCTGCACGCGTCAGTATGATAACTAGAGCCACTTTTCTAAAACCAAATGGATACAGATTATTAACGAAGGTAAAGCGGGGTTTTGTAATAAGGGCTTTGGCTTTTTAGCCGTGACAAGTTATCATAAATGTGTGTTAAGACTGGAAAACTAAATTATTGAATTAATTTCTGCATAATTTAAGTAATTTTCAATGGAACTTTTAGTTAGGACTTTTTTAGGCCTCCAAGTAGATGTTATAAATTGGTCGACTATTAATCGTAAACTTTTAAAGCGTATACTTATAGGTGATAGTGTTTATTTTTATTTCGTTATATACCTACTATCACCGTGAATTTTTTCACATACCTACCTATTCAGTAACGATGGCTTAGCTTATAGACTCTATAATATAGACAGCGGTCGGCAACCTTTTAGCAGCCAAAATAGTAGCTAACGAAATCGACGCGGGCCGCACTTAGTTAATAATTTGTAATACGATTCTGAATATAACGACCTTTACATACAAAATAGCGAGGGAGGCTCGCGGGCCGCAGGTTGCCGGCTGGATAGAGGGTGGGGATACTTGACTCTTAACAAAAATTTGCCATTTAAAGTGCAATAATTTAAATTAAGGCTTTCTAGTAGTAATAGCGTTTCTCAGCTAAGCAGCTGCAAGACAGTGGTGATGGCGCATATAAGGGTTCCTTGTTGACTAAGGTTTGGTGAAGTAATGTCTCAAACTTAACTTACCGCAAATCCTGGTTAAGTTTTCTGTAATCATCGGTCATATGCACGAGTCCCAGGTTTCGGGCAAGTATCCCGGTCATCAACATTCCTATTAGTGCTGGCAAAGTGGTAATTTTGAGCCACAACCATCCGACCATGAACGCCGCGATGCATAGCAATGCCATACTGAGAATTTCACCGTTTAAACTTACCGGCTGACCTATTTCTGCATATAAAATACCCCAAGTCAGGAAAACTGAAACAAAAAAACTGCTATTTTTATATCTGATGGTTAGCATGAATAATAACCAAAACATTAAGTTTTAAAATAAGCGACTTCCAATTGTTCCAATGAACCTATTCGATAAGAATGGCGTTATCGAGAATGCGTCTGGAAAACGGGCTTCTAATAGAATATTTTTCTTGTTTTAAGATATGGGGCATTCAATGTTCTAGCGTTCACTATGAATTTAAAGACAAACCATTATTTTAAGGGCGTTATTTTACAACGAAGATTAAGTTGCCGACAGATTTGTGAGGGTCATAAAGTTGATCCACCCATAAGTCAATACATGTTATTTTTCATTTGAATCGAAAAGTACTTCGCGAAAACAGCCTGTTTTTTCAGTCTTTTTTGCTATCGGATCGCGCGATCGGTGGCGCTCAAGTGTTAAAAAATACTTACAGAACATATAAAACAAAATTTTCCGAACACTCCTTCTATACGTGGCGCAAAGTGGGAAAGGGCAGAGCCCGCTCCACCACGAGGGCTCCCACGATGGGGATTCGTCTTCTCGATGACATCGGAGGCAGAATTTTTCCCACCATCTGTCAGCAAATTACTAATGTTAGCTAGAAAATATTATTAATAATAATTAAAATTTTAATGTTTTGGGGCGCATAAGGACTCCAAAATGATGTCCCATATACAAAACGTCTCCTTTGCAAATAGAAATCTTGTGCAAAATACCCCATTCGCAAAACGTCCCTTTCTCAAACGGTCTCATCCCTTTCGTAATGAGCCATTCGCCAAATGTCCCATAAGTATAATGATTGTATAAGTACAGAGCAACTAGGCTTATCTATTAAAGAGAGAGAGATGGGCAATAATAGTCCTTACATTGACTTAGTGTAGACTGGCGACTTCACATTCACCTTTGATTTACCCTGGCGGGCAAACCTTGTAGGCATTTTTTTATAAGACGAGACCCATACTGCACTTAACGGTTTTCTTGCGATAGGCCGCCACAATAAAGTTACCACAGTTACCAGGAGAAGTAAACGTAGACATGATTAGTAAGTTCCTAATTTTAATAAATATTCTATAATTTATTACGCTTATGCGTTTTCTTGCAAACTGTACACAACTACACGCAAGAAGGGCTTTAGTCATGTTTTTTTACATATACATTATATTTTTGACCAAAACTACTAATTAACATAGATTATGTTCGTCGAGTCATTAGGTATAATACGATGCATGCACGGTACAAGTGACACACGATTCTGTGATTATTAAAGTATGCGAGATGTAAGATGGGTACCTATTTTGGTACATCGTCAGTGGCGTATTTAGAGATGATCCGAGGCTAATCTAAATCCATCTTTAAAATAAGCGATTATGATTGATAATGGCTACAAGAAGGAAATGATTGTACCTATGATCAAAAACCTTTACTAAATTCATGAAATATAAGCTCGACTTGTTAGTAGGTACTAATACTTATTCTGTGCTATTATTTTCTATATTTGATTTTGATAAGTTATTAATTTTGAGATACTCAAGTTACAATAGATTCCAAACGATGGTATTCGCTCAGCTCTACATTTAAAAAAAAAGTCGGCCAAGTGCGAGTCGGATTTGCACACGAAGGGTTCCGTACCACCGACGAGCATAAAACACGTTTCTTGTATGGGGAATGGGGACCCCCTTTTATGTTTAACTTAATTTTGATTTTATTATTTTTTGCAATAGCGGCAATAGTAGTAAACATTTTGTGAACATAACAAGCATCTACCTATTACCATTATTAAAATCAAGCAAAAAATGCCATAAAAATACACGTGTTTTGTATGGAGACCTCCTTTTCTTTTTCATTTTATTTTGTTTTTATTATTTGTTGATATAGCGGAAATAAAGATACATATTCTGTGAAAATTTCAAGTCTTTACCTATTACGGTTCAAGAGATAGAGCCCTGTAACAGACGGACAGAGAGCGGAATCTTACTAATAGGGTTCCGTTGGCATCCTTTGTGTACGGAACCCTAAAAAGAAGTCGTAGAACGTAAACAATGCGTAACGAGTCTTAATATACACTTTGTGTGCTAAGAAAAAATAAAATATTCATTGCAATGGCGGTAAAATATATATACTACATATTATAATGTTTGACTGTTTGTATTAATTTGCTTTTTTAGCTTAAAAGCTATTAAATATTTAATTTATAATTTCTATGAACAGTGCTAATTGTTCCGTTATCTGAATACGTATTGCAATCAACTTAACGAGTAACTACAAATTAAAAAAACTTACCTGTCATACGATTTTCGATGCGTCTGACTTTCTCCATCTGGCAAAAAAGTATTATTTTCCATTTAGAAATGTGAACTTGCTAATCAACTACCAAGAAAGCTTTTAAGTTAATTTAGACGTTATATATAAAATATTAAGAATGCCATGAAAAAATACCTGTGTCTAAGTTTGTCATGTCCAGGTGATTCTGATCACCACCTAGGTCTGTAAATATAAATAAGTTTTTATTAATATCAACACCGCGGATAGATAATCCTAATAACTAGAGACCGGATTTGAAGTATAGCGATCTCAATATTAATATGGATATGACTAGTGCAATTTGTTAAATACATGTCATGGTGGTTATATAAGGTCTTAATTTTTACTGTGCATTGTGCAGAAGAAATAGGTATTAAAGAAGAAGAACTTAAAAAAATCAACTATTTAAAAAATTTGCAAACGATGTTTTTATTTATTATCACCATAATTTTTGCCCAATATTTACAAAAGTTTCCAAAAAGGTTTTTACTTTTTTGTTCCGATAAGTTACAATATTTTTTTGTGTAGAAAAAATAATAAATTATACCAGTCATATCGATTTTAATATTGAGATCGCTACTTCAAATCCGGTCTCTATAACACAGAGAACAAGTTACAGAGCGATTAAACTGTGTGAGAATTATTTTAAGACTGCGGCCGGCCGGCAGACTGTTTACCCACACAGATAGAAGGCCAAGAAAAGTCAAAAGTCAACAAGATACATTTGCTGATACACAACTACATACACCATGTGATTGTGATGCCGTAGGGCCACATTATTGGATTTTGACGAATATTCGCATTGATTTTTCTTTCTTTTTGTATAGAGTGCGACCACGACAAGTCTGCAGTGGGGTATATATGGCAAGACCTGCATTTAGAAGGCACATTTTCATAGAAATTTGAAAGCTGGGTATTTACCTAGAAAATACCTGATATTTACCTACCCATGGGTACATGCGAGGGTATTTATTTCTGTTTCTAAATAAAGTGAATTAAGAGCTTAAAAATATTAATTATTTAAACATATTAACGCCATATTGCTTGTATTTCTAAACAGTTTGATTGTTATAAATTGTGGCAAAAAAGTTACACCTCTTTGCTGTTTGACATAAAATTTTACCGATGCATTTTTGAATCAGGCAATGAATAATATAAATTATAACTGTTGGCTTTGTAGATTTTTTGCCCAGAATTACACATATAATTACTCTGATTGTACACTTTTTTTTACAAACCTAAACCTTCATACTTAATTTGGAAAATATCTACCCGTCCATTTGAGTAGATACGGGTAAATACCGGGTAGATAGGTATTTACCGGGTATTTACCTGGGTGGGTAGATTGGGTAAATAACCACGACCCATCTCTACACCCAAATCTTAACACAGCGATGCAGCCAGTGCAGCCTGTAGTATGGAGATTTCACAGATGTAACAGCGCCATCTACCGGGGTATTGTTACACTAAAGTTAATAAGTTAAAAGTACCACTTGAAAATGCAGGCTGTATTTGTACCTACATATTGTAGAAAACTTATGATATGCATGTAGATAAAGTTATGTATGCGACTTTACATAATTAGGCATTAAATCACTCTCATTATGCACCAGTCACTTAAATAACTATTATATTACTACTACATGAAATAAAACCAAATATTAAACTAGTTAGTACCTTGCTAGCGTACTCGAAGCTATTATAAATATAACTACTTTCATCAGCTGGATGAAATCATCAATACTTTTGTCATAATTTAAATGCAAAACATTGAATATTTTCAAAGGCCTCTCGCCGACCGCGTTTCCACCAGAGTTGTGCGAGTTAGCGGAGCGGTGTCCAAGGCAAAAATCCACCAATTAACGTGCCTAGCCTCCTCGCCCAGCGCGGCCGGGCATTGGTGGATTTTTTCCTCGCACACCGCTCAGCTACCTCGCAAAGCTCTGGTGGACACGCAGCCTTAACGGCTCAAACATAAACAACTCCAAATCCATATCTTACTGATGATTGTAGAAAAATAAAACAAATTGCAAAAAAAAAGTATTAATTTAGTTAACCTAGATATAACTTAGAATGTAAACCTAGATATAACTTAGTATGTTAGTCCAGCAATTCAAAACTAGATAAATACAGCAAAGCACAACAAGTCTCGGATTGAGTCTGAGGATCAAATGCAAACAGGTACATAGCCTGTATTCTAATAAAAAAAAAAAACGGCTCAAACAAAAGACGTTTGCACACAATGATATTTTATAAGTAGATAGGTTACAAGCACTCCAAAAGTGAAGCACTGAAACCACGATAATTGTATTGGTGCCCTTTTTGTAGTGGGTAGTCACTCGCGGGTCGGTCAACGAAACGCACGACGATGTCAAGGGTGAATATTTACAAGATTCACAAAAAAAATGCCGTCGTGTGTGATCAGAAAGTGCACCAATCATAGCAAAAAGTGCAACAAAGCGCAAGGGATCACATATCACCTGTAAGTACGCTGAAATAATTTAATTTTATCATTTTTATTATTTTATTTTTCAAATACGACGCCATCTTACTACCATAGAGGTCATTTGAATGAAAGAGACAAACTTACGTCTTTGACAATGAGAGTGACAAGGATAGCCGAGCAGGCTCCGAGTAAATCCGAATCTAGCCGATGGGTTCACTCGGTTACGTTTAAAAATTAATCGCGCAAGTAACAAAAAGCTAGCTGTCTCTTTTTTTTGCATTATTGTAACTATGCCATCTCTTTTATGCAATCTGTTAATATGTGTGAGTATGTACACCGTACAGTGAGGTACCAATGTGTGCTGCTGCTTTCTTGGAAGCATATTTCTCAGCTGGCGAGTATGCGTATAACGTATCTTCTTATAAAATATCATTGTTTGCACAACGTTTGCATAACAAGTTGTAAACATGTGATTAACATCCTTATAACTATAGAAAGAAGTCCTGGACGCAGGTCGCTTATGATTTGTTATCAGGTTATGACTATCAGTTGAGGTTTATCAATTTTATCATTGTAAGATGTTTGATATTAAGGATTTGTTCGACAGACGAACAAGTAAGTCTTAGACATGACACATTATCGTTAACAACATTTACTTCATTCAAGCCGGTTTATGTACAATAGTGTACTGTGTCAACTGATGTTAGTTAAAACATAACCTAAAAGTAAACATTAATAATAATATTCGTACCTGCACCATTATTTGCCAGAAAGGGGCTAGTAATACTCATTGTTTTTATAAAACTAACACAAGTATAGGTTATTTTAACACGACTAGTGTTTGAGACCGAAAATTTTAATTTTGTTTGTCCAGTTCATGACGCACACTGGGACTAGGTATTCATGGTATTCAATCGAACAAACAACACAGTGGCAGAAATCAGTTCCGCTCTTCATAGTTGTATGGGATTAAATATAACCTAATCCTGGACACATTCCATTTCATTTGTTACATTATGACTTCTATTAACGGCACTTCCAATTCCTTTTCATGGAACAGTTGTGTAGTTTTGTTTACAATAATTGCGTTTTTTATGCTCTGGACAGCGCAGCGCCTGTTAATAACAACATAGCAAAATTGCGTTCTTGTGGGATTAAAAGTCTAATCTTTTCAGGACATTTTTAGGGTTCGGTTCAGGAGGTCAAAGTCGTATTTTGCCATGATATGTAACAAGTATTAGTTCTATAAAGTCTTACCTTACTTAGTAAAACGTCTAGGCCGTGAAATGCACAAATAGGCAGAACGACCTAATTGTATAAGGACTATCTTAAAAAGCAAAAGATCTTGATTGTCAAATGGCTTAGTTACCAAATGTCCAAATAGATGAAACGTCAAAGTTGCAAAACGACTAGATTGTACGAATAATGGATTATGTATTTAACATATCCTGAATGGATGAATTTAAAAAAGATGGACTCGTTTATAAACATTGACAAATGATGTATCGTTGGAAGCATAAAGTAAGGATAATGATGTTGGAGTACTGGTGAGGCAATAATGAAATAATGTACTGTCGTTATACTAGCCATCAAGTGGACATTATTAGTACATTGTGTATCTAGGGCGGTAAGTAAGGAATTACAAACGAGTGTTTGTTATAAGCCCGAGGTGAAACCGAGGGCTTTAATAACACGAGTTTGTAATTCCTTTACCGCCCGTGGCACACACAATGTTTTTCATCACACTTGTGAGGAAATCTTAATAAAATAACCTTACTTTTGACCCAGTATGACAAGAAAATATTAAAACAGACAGTGACATTTGTCACATATGTCTATAGACAATGCGAACGTCAAGTCACGTTCGGAAACCATAGCGGTAACGGCCATTTTAGTTGATTTTATATTTGCAAAATAAAGAAATACATTATTTAAACATTTACCTAATTAATGTTACCGAAATATGTGTTTATATGTATTTGCAATTACAGTTATCTTTAAATGAATATTTCAGTGATAAAAGTTAAAAAAGTAAGTTGGCGTTTCCTTTGAACATGACAAATAAGAGTAAAACAGAACCAGGGTTTCAAATTTAAAAAGAAAACCACTACGCCCTAGGGCGTAATAGGCCATTTACGGCCCGCAGAACCTACTTGTAATGACACCATTTTCGAGCAAGTGTGATGAAAAAATATTATAATACTTGGTCTATCGAGCACCGGTGCATTATAACTTTCGGACTTTTCGACAAGTGGACATTTTGATGATGGTTATCGGCCACGGGGACATTATGATTATGAATTAAAGTTCGTTCAAGAGTGGACTACTTACTTACGTACAGTATTCCAGTATTCCAAAAATATTGAACGCCAGATTCGCTCTTGAAATTCTCTTCGTATTCAACCTTACGGACTGTTGGTTCCACTGCTAGGTTCCACTAGTGGGTCCATCAGGATTTTCAAATACTCGTGGACCCACAGCATAATACCTATTTATTGGATATCGTTTGGAAGATTTAAAATTTTAAATGTTTGATGAAGAGGGATGAAGCGTGGTATAGGGACCGTGCACGACGAAGGTGCTGCCAACTGGTGACGCCAATCTAAAGGTTCTGCCCTATATTTGACATTGACAGTGCTGCCACCTATAGTTCGTGATGCGACCGTGCACGACGAACGTGCTGCCAACTGGTGACGCCAATCTAAACGCTCTGCCCTATATTTGACATTGACAGTGCTGCCACCTATAGTTCGTGCACGGTCCCTATTGACAAAAGAGCGAATCTAACGGTACGAGCTTGCCTATAAATACTAATCGACATAAGGTCTACATTTAATACTGGAACCTTTTCGACTCGATTATCGCACAAATTTATCCCTAAAAGGGGTTAAACGGGGGTTGAAACTTTGTATAGGCACCAAATGATTTTTGAAGTTGGAGATCTGAGACTTCGGACATAGACCCTTCAATATGAGTACAGGAAAGTAATTTCACGGTTTTTTGAAATTCATCCCCGAAAGGGGTTAAATGGGGGTTGAAACTTTGTAAAGGGACCAAACGATTTTTAAAGTTGGAGATCTGAGAGTTCGCACATAGACCCTAGTCGGTCGAATTCTCCATACAAACCTAAAGAGGGTCATGTTTTTTTCCCAGGGTATTGCTGGCATTTGAGATGTGTTTTATTATAAAGCTTGACATATTTTGTCTGCGCAAAATGACACAAGAAGTCTCGAAAATACTCGAAATCCTAAAAAAATATGTTTTTTACAATTAATTTGAACCTTCGTAAGCCGGCTATAACGATTACGATTAAGCCAGCCGCTTCGTTAAAGGTAGGTATAAAATAAAGAAAACGTGGCCTGCTCTAGATACGAGCAAGTTCAATGTCAAGCGGCAAAACGTGAAGACATGACAACGATTAGACAACCGTTACCCTTTCGGTTCCGTTATTTTATCAGACGTACTCTAGTATAATCATAATTTAGAAATCTTTGGTGATAGATAATGGGGTAGACCCACTGAACGAAGGCCGGTAGTCTCATAATGACACGGACTCGTATATGTTAAAGTGCGACAGAAAGGCAGGTAGTTTTTCAAATCCTTGATTTCGTATTAAATCTAGAATAGGGAAGTTTTTCCAAGATATTCAAGTTGAAAAAGGTTCCTGGAGCCTGGGCATGTTGCCTTCAACTTTACCTTTGCAGAAAATGAAGGTTTTCTTTTTCTACAACCTGGTTTCGGCTTGCCAACAGATGATTCTGACTCCATGCCGGTGTTTTTAGGGTTCCGTACCAAAATGGTAAAAAAGGAATCCTTATGGTGCGACTCTGTCTGTCTGTCCGTATGTCTGTCCTTCTGTCACATAAATATATCTCAGGAACTACTGCTTCTATCGATTTGAAATTTAGAATAGTTTTAAGAGTAATAAAAAAACTTATACCTTTTTTACTTTTTTTTAAAGGGGTCGAAATGGGAGGTGAGATTTAAAGTTGGGCTATTATATCAAGTGGAGTATCAAATGAAAGGACTTAATTTGTAGATTCTAAAACCATTTTTATATTTTTTCCTCATCATGTACCTTTTCATTTAGGTCGAAAAACGTTCAATAAAAATACCATTCCCCCCTATTATCTTCGAAGTTACTGAACAAAGAAATCTGTAATAATTACCAATTTTATTAATATTATTCTAAATACTACAGGAAAAATATAACGGTTTTACACACAGTAAGTGTCCAGCTACTTTTGATGCTGACTGTACCTATACGATATATACTCGTATATCCTTTCTATTTTGTGTCTGTACGTGGCGAGTTCCGTTTGAAGGGTTATTTTATACTTAATCGGCTAGTTCTGTTTTATCTCGTGCTATCACTACATAGTATAAAACAAAGTCGCTTTCTCTGTCCCTATGTCCCTATGTATGCTTAAATCTTTAAATCTAGGTACGCAACGGATTTTGATGCGGTTTTTTTTAATAGATAGCGTTATTGAAGAGGAAGGTTAATATGTATAATACATGCATAATATAATAGAGAAACGCCGTGCGAAGTCGGGGCGGGTCGCTAGCTTATAATAATTCTGATCGGCATTGAAAATTGAGCACGCGTTCAGCTATTTGGCGCATTCCACCAGAACGTCAACTTTGTCGGGGACGTGACAGCTATGGCAGCTTACTTAAAAGCATATAGAAACTCTTAGAATACTCTATCAATTCAAAAGCCAAGCTATCGTTAATACTCGTATATTAACATACCAAAAGCAGACTTCCTAACTGTGCTAGACGGGTCTATATTAAAACGCATACAGTAAAACTTCCGATTTTGACAACGCATACCGTTATTAAGCATAGTTGTATATTCGCATAATATTAAAATGTATATATTAAAACGCATAATTTAATTCGCATACCATTCATACGCATAACGCTGACTACGTATAACATTATTTTTCATAAATATTAAAAAGTATAATTTTAATACACCTAATCGGACGTTGGGATTTTCTTTTCTGTTTTGGTTGCAGTTCCAATCTAACCTAACCTACATTTCTCGTAGCAGCTTGTTTTCGTTGGGGTCACAGTTCAAACCTAACCTAACCTACTTTTCTAGCAGCAGTTCATTTCTGTAAAGGTCGCAGTTCTAACCTAACTTAACCTTCTTTTCTGGAAGCAATTCGTTTCTGTAAAAGTCGCAGTTCAAACCTAACCTAACCTACTTTTCTGGTAGCAGTTCGGTTCAGTCAGCATTTAGTACCTAGTAGCAAAAAACCCAAAAGGTTGGGATTCTGTGAACAACGGGTATAAACTTGAAATTAGTTTTCAAAAACTCTCATTTTATACCGAACGCATAATTTTATGCGTTCGGTATACCTAACAATATTATGCTAATTTCAGGTATGCCAAATCAGTCGGTATGCCAATTAATTTGTATGCGTTTTTACTATTATGCCATTTAAGCGGTATGCTCAATCATCGTATGCCTAAACTGTTATGCGTTTTTAGGGTTCCGTACCAAAATGGTAAAAAAGGAACCCTTATGGTGCGACTCTGTCTGTCTGTCTGTCTGTCTGTCTGTCTGTCTGTCTGTCTGTCTGTCTGTCTGTCTGTCCGTCTGTCACAGCCAGATATCTCAGGAACTACTGCTGCTATCGGTTTGAAATTTGGAATAGTGTTAAAAGTCGCTAACCCGAGCTTATTGGACATAAAAAAAATCTTGTACCTTTTTTACTTTTTTTTTAAAGGGCTCCGTAATGGGATGTTCAAAATTGAAAGTAGGGCTTATATATCGAGTGGGGTATCAAATGAAAGAGCTTAATTTGTAGATTAAAATGCCATTTTTTTTTTTTTTTTTAAATAAATAGTTTTTGATTTATGGCGAAAAAAGTTTAAGAAAATACCATTCCCCCCCTATTATCTCCGAAGTTACTGATCAGAAAAATGTGTCATAATTACCAATTATTAATGTCGTCCTAAATATTACAGGAAAAATATAACGGTTTTCCTCACTTGCACCGTTTTTGAGAAATTTGCAAAAATCATAACACATACTTATTTGCTCCTACTAAACTAATCGCCATATTCGCCATACAGTTTTTCTTGAACTATTCATGTATCTACTTATTAGGATTATTATTATTATTAGGAAGACCGTTATATTTTCTCTTCCTAACTTGAATACTTTTTAAAAATTTACAAAAATCTTAACATATTAGTTCTACCCTCCCTACGAGAGCCATCTAGCGGAGAGTAGCAAAACTAAGCGATGATTTATTTCAGATTATATAAAAAATGTCTATTAAATACAATGATCACTCATCAGGCATCGGGAAAAAAACATAAAGTAACAATAATTATTAAAAACTCTATAATAGGAGTATAAAAATGAAATACCACTAGCGCCATCTAGGGACACAAATCTAAAATAAGGTAGCTTGTGGCTAAAAATGATACATGAGAACTAACTTAGTTGACAAACAATTATTTCAATCAGCCAATAACAAAAAGTAACGTTTAAGGGTGGATTTCAGAGCGTTTCAACCGCCGTCATCACCAATCCCGATATTATGATGACATCTTTTTAAAAATTACATAATTTTTGATCAAAACGTGAAAATAGTAGGTACTATTTTCTGATTTTATCAAAAGAATGGGATACATTCTTAAAGTGAATCGTCGAAATTTCGGGATTGGTGATGACGGCATTTGAAACGCTGTGAAATCCACCCTTAAATTTAAATTACAAGTAAAATTTACGCGCTATTTAGTATCAATAGATGTCGCTGTAGCATACGCTGCATCGCGCTGTTAAGATTTTTCCTGGTTGAATAGAGCTAAAGCGGGTTTAAGGCAGGGTTGCTGTTAGTCGTAAGGTTGGTCTACTTATTAGTTTATACGGAACCCTCGGTGCGCGAGTCCGACTCGCACTTGACCGGTTTTATAATAGGAGTTTTAAATTATGCCTAATAAGGGACACCCGTGCTAGACTCCATCGAATAACTCAAAGCCACCCAGTCTGCGGGAAGGTGGAGCATGGTCACGGTCGGCCTTCTTGGGCATTTCTCTTCGGTGACTGTCGTCGCCGCACGCGCATCTCTACCGGTAGTGGTAGTGGTATTCAACGCTCCAACAGTCACTTACATGTGTCACTCAGGATTCAAATTTGGAACATGTTCGCGAATGTTTTCTAAACAAGAAATAAGTTTTAAGGTTTTTAGTGATCTCGTGATAAGCTTGTCAATAATATAATGAGTGTTCAATATATATGCGTGTTTAAGTGTGCGCTGGTGGCTTTATTAATTTTGATAATTGTAGATATACGTAAGTAATAATGATTATTTATAATGATGTTTATTTACATAAATAAAAATGAATCGCTAAATGTATTGTTACGCGCGAAATTTGAGAACGCTTGGACCAGTTTAGCTGGTCTTTTTAAATATGCCTTGGAGTTTGGTAAAGGTTCTTATGTCGAAAACAACTGGATAAATTGCCCGGAAAAAACGTAAAAACCCTAGCTTGCATAGGAAAAAGTAATTTTCTATGCAACCTGTTCCTGCTGTCAATTTAAACATTTCAGTAAACAATATTGACGACAAATACTATACGAGCCAGATAAGGGTTAGAAACAGGAGTTATAAAGTTAGAAATTACACTGCTTGTTTATACATTTTACTGACGATAATTAGTGTTTCATTCCTATAGTTCTGACTAAATGATAATTATATTTCATTATCCGAGTGAAAAGAGCGTCGGTTTTCCGCTCCGATGATATTTCTAATACCAACGGTTCTCTCGTGTCGTGCTTGATCGTTTTCTATTAACACGCATCATTATGCAGACGAGTAGCATATCTCACTACGATAGATTAACACTTTCCATATTATTTTGATATTCGTTGGTATGAAGAAAAATAGAAATCAAGTTATCGAAATCTTTATGGTTTAGGTACGAGTAATGATTTGCTTTAACTATCTCAGATTAGTTAGTGTGGATTATTTTAAGTTGAACTTCTATTTTTTTTTGTTATTATCATTAGGGGTTGTGGCGTTGATGGTGATTAAAAACTGTGGTAAAACTTATCTTAATTAGGGAAAATTGACCTATTTAAAATGACACGAACCTTTCGATCACTTGCTTGACCATTTAGCTTTGTCTTGAATTTGACTTTTACATTTGTTATACTTACGTTTTATACCTTACCTAAAATCTTTATCTTGCTTTTGAGTCAAGGTAGACTAATTTTATTGGGATGCTCTGATTATAAAACAACAAGATCAACCAGCTTCCGATGACTTTCGCGTAAAAGTAAAAGTGAACTGCGTAAGCAACGAATGCGGTTCATTGAGTACGCAGCAACCCGTTGTTTTTATCTTTCCCGTTATCACGTCGTTGTCGTTTTACCAAATTTAAAAATAACATTTTTCTTTTTCTGTACACATCTAAATTTTAAATATCTGTGGAAAGTAGGCGAGTTTTGTACAGTATTTAAATACGATTAAATAGACCCAAGGCAGGACAAGTAGAGAAAGTGGTAAGGTAGCGTTTGGGCTTGGCCCATTCACCTGCCTGATCCCGAATCACTGTAGGTATTTACACGCTTATTTAAATTCACCTGTTCCCACGTGTATGTAATTGGACTTTTATTTTGTTCCTGCATGCTACAATGAATGTATATTATATACTAGCATTTTCCCGCGGATTCGCCCGCGTTGTTCCCGTTGTTGTCCCAAAGGAACTCTTTACCGGGATATAAAGTATCCTATGTTTCAATCCAGGACTTGGTCTACTTACATGACAAATTTCAGCTTGATCCATCCAGTTGTTACCCCGTTATTAGGTAACAAACATCCAAACATCTTCACAAACTTTCACATTTATAATATTAAGTGGGATACACCCGTAAAATGATTATAAAAATATTCGTTAATTTCAATTGGGCCATATTTTTCCAAAGAAACAGAATATGGTATTTGTTCTAGTTGAGTATAGTCGGGAGCCCCGGTGAATGGTAGGGTTTAGGGGGCGCCCCTTTGACCTCATGCCTCCCTCCCTTACCCTTTTGAACAAAAAAAAAATTAAATCGGTTCAGCTATTTTCAAGTAATCGGGAAAATTACATTAAAAAACGATTCCGACGCAGTGAGAATACCTATTCCTCCTATTTTTGAAGTAGATTAAAAAAAATCGTTTATCGCTACTTTTGATGCGGACACTTAATGTCATGCATGTCCATGCTTGCTGTGGATTAGAGATTGTCTACCTAATCAATTTGCACGCCATAATTTGCGAAAAAAGGGAACTTGTTACGCAAAACTTAAGATATTTCCATAAGACTAAATATCACGTTTCAAATGCAGATCGACCACGCCTCAATATAAATTTGCCATAGGTACTTACCTACATCGATTCAATCGTAAAAGTAGATCTGAATATAAATTCGTTAAAAAACTCTGCATCATCTCTAGACTTCATAAATATAAAACTAACCTATACGTTTAATATCCGCTATCAACATAAGCATTACTTAGGTGTTCTATTGCATCGGGAAGTTCCTAAAATGAAACATATATCCAATAATGTAAATTAGCTCATTCTTATGCTAGTAAACTTGTAATACTTTCACCTTCGATACGCAGGTTTGTCCAAGGCGAACCTTAATTTTCGATAACTTGATTTCCTTTTTTAACCGATATTTTTAGTCAATCTTGTTATGAACTGGGCCTACCAGTTTATTTTACTGGCCTTTCATTGTCAGTCATGTATAGTGATGGGTCGCTGCCGGTAACTTACTAAAGGCGGGAATATTCCCAGTAATATTACCCACGATCGGTAAGATTGGGTGGTATTGAAAATATTTTTAGAAAGTACCTAGATGTTTTATTCGTGTTAAGTACTAACAGAGTTTACATTGCACCGATTTATAATGATAAAAGTTACGAATCTTTTTTAAGTTAGTAAATTACCAATCTTACCAGTAACATTCTCAATGTTACTGGGTATTTTCCCAATCCTACCGGTAATATTACCGGGTAAGATACGAAACTACAGTGTTACTTGAGATTTATTGATCAATTACTTAGTTCAAGGAGCAATATATGAATATCTGGAGGCACGGTAGTGCCCCGCCAAGTCGAGCAAAACAAAGGCACGGCCGTACCATCTTTTTTTCAAAGCCATTCAAGCCATTTTCAGCCTCCTGTAGTTTTGTGCTGGCTAAAGCTAGAAACCTTGAATTTACAGGAGCATAATAAGACTTAAAAATATTTTCAATAGCATTTAATTTGAACGTGTAGTTTAACAACTATTGCACGTCAAAGTTCTTTAGTTTTGTCACTGACTGACTGACTGACTGATGATCACCATCATTCTAAGATACTTCTAGCAGACACACAAGCTCCAAATTTTTAGCTGTTAGGCTATCATGTCATGCAAGACCTAAACATATTCCAATTTCATAATCATCAATATAAACTGCATAAGTAAGTTTGTAATCCTATACAAATACATGCGATTACAAAGTTACTTTTTGTAGTTCAAATATGGGAACATCGAAATATAATAATATTTCGATGTTGAAAAAGTAATTATTCGACAAATATTTTATTTAGTAAAACTGCCGTTTTAAAAATGATTATTTGAGCCTGATGATCAGTTGGCAGTCGTTTTGCCAAATCTTGGGATTACTAGGTGCAAAGGGGACTGCGGGGTGCTTTAGGACACAACCGGGAAAACGCTAAGAGGATGATGTTGATTTGAAGCCATGAAGGGCGAGGTCTATTCTCAACAGTGAGGCGTCTTTAAAATCACACTGAAATATACGTGAAAAGGTCTAACTATATCATCTTAACCTAATAACTGAAGGTGCAGTACGGTTCGTATTCGAGTTCTGTTTTCTTGCTGCGAGGCTCTGGTGTGGTATTGAGCAGTGCAGCAGCCAAAGTTGATTACTCTTTAGCACCACCCAGGGGACACGTGTAGGGAATCTAAGGTAGTCTTCCTACGGACGCGAGTAATCATTGTCCCCTAAAGGAAGCTCTAAAAATCCAAAAGATCCCAAGCCTCCCCATCAACTCGGAGTTTTTTGAGCCCACCAGACACCGCCTGAAGTCAAGGAACGCATCGTACACCATCGCCTCAAAACTGCTTGATGAGCGTTTCAACCTCAAACAGGAATGGTTGCAGATATGGAACTCGGCTATGGAAGGAAAACTGGGCTGCGAGATTATCCCGGGCTCCGCAATAAAAGGGTCTGACCTTCCTAGGCGTGACTGGTGCAATTTAAACAGACTTCGCACTGGTCACGGCCGCTGTGCTCTTTACAAACATAGCTGCGGTTGGGTGGAGTCTCCGGCCTGTGCCTGCGGAGCCGAAGAGCAGTCCATCCAGCACATCATCCACGACTGCCCCATAACGCGCTATACCGGTGGCCCTCCTGAAGACCTGATCTCTCTCAGTGACGAAGCCAATAAGTGGCTAATAGATCTTAATCTTAATTTATAATTTGTATTCGATTCTGTTCTTACGATGTGCCATACGATTAAATAAATAAATAACCTAATAACTACAAAACTATTAGCTTTAAAGAGATGAATCTAGTGTCACTATTTAGCGTATATATGTATAGTTAGGTCACGGTTATGTGACCTTGAGTTTTCATCGGGGGCGGATGGGGCGGCGAGGGAAGGGCATTGCGTAATAATAATATGAGCAAAATTCGCGCTCTCACTCCTTTCTATTGGGTATAAAGTCATGGCTCATACAAAAAATACTAGGAAAATTCAACATATTGCCTCAGCTCGTGCAAAAGCCAGCACGAAATATAAATTATGGGTCATCGGAACGAAAAGGTTATACGCCATACGTGGGTACTTTGATGTCCGGCTCCGGCGCTGAGCGAACGTAGTAGCGGTTTCGGGAGCGTTTCAAAGCTGTCAAGGTGCGCTTGACAGCTCGTGCAAACAGCGCCGACTCCCTGATATAGACGTTTCATGTAATAACCAAGCATTGTGTTTCGACACAGCCCCACCCGAGTTTTAAGTTCGTTGAAAAACGTTTGCCTGCCAATGTGTTAAGACTACGAAAATGCTTCGCTTTCAATCTTATAATATAATTCACAACACTCACCTAGTTTGGCTGTATCGTTCGTTACAGAATTTAAATGCTGGTGTAAGCTGTGTGGCGGTTAATATTTTAGTTTGTGTTTTTTTAATCAACTACAGGTCGATTCCCAAGAGCTGGCATGAATGGAATGAACGAAAGTAATGTCATTTGTCATTGTTGAGTGACATTCTTATGTGGCAATGGCAGGCTCCAAATATTTTGTAAACAAGTACATAACACTTCTTCATTATTCGAGAAAAAAAGAAAAAAAAAATATGCACATTATTAAGACTATGCAGGTAAAAGATATAGCAGAAAGGTAAATTTGACAGTTCGCTAGAAATATTTTACTATCATGGAGTTATTATGAAATTTATAGGATTACACCGCAATCTACGAAATCATGGCGAATAAATACGAAAATCATACGAAATTTAACAATTTCACTGTAATTTCCGCGCTTCACGGCGTCAGTGTGCAAACAAAGTTGCGATTGTTCATAAAATGCACAATGCAGACTGAGTTACGATACGAAGTTATGTGACGAGATTTTCTAAACATACGATTGTCGCTTATTGAATCAACCTGTATTTAATCATTTTGTCACGCATATGTAATCATTATCATTCGCTCATTCAATCCATTCGTGCCAGCTCTTGTGAATCGACCTGTACTTAAGGGCATCTGTACTTCCCTATGGAACTTATAAACCTCAATTTATTGAACTGATTTACTCCCAGGGCGGCCGTTTCAAGTTAGCTCAGTTTCATTAGTTTGGCAAAACCGTTTACAGAGTGATTTATAATGGTCATATTTATTGTTGTAGATAAAATCAAATCCGTGTCTCGTCCACTCTTGTAGCGTAGATTTTAATAAAAATTTACCCTTGATACATTAATACACCAATTTAAAGACTGCGACTACTGCGAGTACCACGCCATTGAGTTGAGACTACGTTTTGTCGACAGTGCCACCGGTTGATGGAGATCTTATGTCGATGCTCGACTTCCGCTACTGGCGCTGCGTTATGAAACGAGAGTGGAAGTGCCCTGACTCGGAAATCAATTTCTTCTTGTATACGCCGTAAGTACAAGTAATAGTTAGATTGAAAAAAAAAATGATTGTTGTCCAATTTAATTTAATAGGTACAGGACAAAAGTGTCGAAATCTGATTGTGAAGAAACTTTTGTTAGATTCTTTAAACTTCTGTTCTTAGAATTTCAGTTTGTAAGTTCTCGCAAAGCTACAAGCCTAAATTGCTCCGAAGAAACGAGCTAATGCGTTTTAGAGAAGCATTATCGTCCGTATTATTAGTGGCTTTTTTGAACTTCTTTCGAAATCTATGACAGCCTCCGTTACTTCTTGTACGGAAGAAGAAAAAAATCATGTATCCATTAATTCTGCCTTTAAAGATATACCTAGTCGTACCTAAACTTTTTTACTTGATTTCCTAGAAATTCAGTGTAAGTACTATGTAAAAAAAATAGCAAATGGGGGAACTTAGGACATGCGGGGTAACATTAGACAAGGAAAATAGTGCCCAATTTTAGAAAAGCTGTTGTCAACACTGACCTTTATAATCTTTGCATATTGGACTACCAGTCTAATATGCAAGGATTATACCATCATGGTACCATGGTAATTCCTTCAACTAAGTACCTACATTAGCTCTTTGTAGAACAGTCCCGAGCTCCTTCATTTGGCGGTAGTATTTATATGTATATCAGTGTTTCGTGAGCAGGGAGCGGCCGTTTAAGCAATGGATCGACGTCCGCCATATGGACCTCCTCGATGCGTACGGATGGAAGCAGAACAGGAAAAACGTGCTCATCATACATGGGTTCAATGGAACCCATTCTAAGAACCCCATGTCGTTTTTACGAGATGGTAAGTTCGTTTATAGTTCTAGATTTGATATACATAATATATAAATTATTTCACGATACCGTTTAAATATGCTATTAAACATTTGCAAACATTTTCTAATCGTCATCTATGTAGAGTTTTCAATTAATGCATAGTTGCTTTCGCCCCGGGTGACCTTACCTACCCTATTAAGCATATTCGAAAACCGTGAAGCTGTTATTGCATATTTTTTTCAATCATAAACACATGATTTATAAAATTGTGTTGAACGTTTTACAGCATACCTGTCTCGTAAGGACTACAACGTGTTTATGGTGGACTGGGCCCCCCTGACTAGATTCCCTTGCTACCTCTCATCGCTGTCTAATTTAAGGTGAGTTGACTTAACAGTCTTACCTACCTTATCAGGTTTGGCAATTGGTACTTAAGCTTAAGTGACTTTGATGTAGTGCGGACGTTTTTTACTCCTGCTTTTAGGAATGTAGTTTGTGGTTTGGTTGGTGATGAATCCATCAAAGACCAAACCAAGGAACGACATTCTTATACTACATCATCGACTTCATTGTCACTTACCAACTGGTGAGATTGAAGTAAAATGTTTCTCTGTATTGCATAAACAAAAAACTATTGAAAACTAATTGTGATGATGATGCTTGTGGAACGGCTTGTTTAACTATAATTTTACCAACGTATGTTTCAGACTAGCAGCCCAGTGTACGGCTCAGCTGTATTCGTACATCACACAAGCCGGTGCATTGGCAAAGATGATCACCTGCGTCGGCCACTCGCTGGGCGCCCATGTGTGCGGAATGATGTCCAACCACCTCACTAAGAAGCAGTACAAGATCATTGGTAAGTAATGCATGGCTGGTCTACGAATATATAACTTGCAACTACTGCCGCTCTTAAGAGATTTTATCATTTTCATTTGATATTAGAAATTATCACTACATAGTATAAAACAAAGTCGCTTTCTCTGTCCCTATGTATGCTTAAATCTTTAAAACTACGCAACGAATTTTGATGCGGGTTTTTTTTAATAGATAGAGTGATTGAAGAGGAAGATTTATATGTATAATACATGCATAATATAATAGAGAAACACCGTGCGAAGCCGGGGCGGGTCGCTAGTCCCACTAATATTATAAATGCGAAAGTTTGTGAAGATGTTTGGATGTTTGGATATTTGGATGTTTGGATATTTGGATGTTTGTTACCTTATAACGGGGTAACAACTGGATGGATCAAGCTGAAATTTGGCATGCAAGTAGTCTTGTGCATCAAGTCCTGGATTGAAACATAGGATACATTATATTCCGGTAAAGAGTTCCTTTGGGACAATAACGGGAACAACGCGGGCGAAGCCGCGGGAAAATGCTAGTATTGAATAAAGCAAACGATTTCATATAGTAGGTATACCACGTTTCCACATCGGTGCCCTAAGTTTTGAATTTCCTAAGTATCTATATTTAACATTTCCTTTGGTTTATTTCGACGATAACACTTTATTAAGTAGTGATAAAGTGTAATCGGTAAGTAAAATCGTGATTTTGTAACCAAGTCTTTTTTGTTTACTACTTACAACTTCCGCTGTAGTCGACTTTAGTTTTGTTGGTTGAAAAATAGTACATTACATACTGAGGCCAGTAAAGTAAGAAATGTCTCTGCTTCGATTACATGTGATCTGAGGCTTTCTTAAGTATTTACTGGCCAAGGTTTGTATACTATTTTTCTTTTTGAAGGAGCCAGAAAGCGGCATCTTCGTTTAGTGCAGCGGCCAGCAAGGTGACGGTTTCCGGCCGGAGGACAGAAAAATATATTTTGGTACAAAAATAGTATAATAATATTATTTGCTGATCGACATACTTGTATGACGACATATTTGTATATAATATGACATATTCTTTTAAATTAATAGGTATTATCAATAATAGATTTGCATTGCAGGCTTCTTTCTTTGTACGTTTGGCCGCATTACAATTGCGGGATTTTCGGTAATGCCATTGTGATAGTTTTGGTTTCTAAATATTGGTTGATGCCATCTTCTCCTCTGAAACAATAAATAAAGGATAAGGAAGCAGATTAGCAAAAAGCTTGAAATAATAAACTGCGGAAGACCATTAGTAGGTACTGTCACTTTGTAACAGAACGATGGTTGTATGTACTATATCGTATCGATTGATGAATGGCAGATAACATACACTGCAGAAACCTTTATATCATATTAAGTAAATAAAAAGATTTTCTCAATGCCGGAGAAGCCAAAGGAAATTGCTGATCTGATATTGTTTGATAATATTTTGTCACAAAGTTCACATTTATATTTATTTCCAATATAGCAAGAATTTAGTTCTCCCATCCATTCATCCATTCTTCCAGATCATCTTTGTTTCAGAAGGAATTAAAACAAAATACTCACAATTCCCGTCCAAGTCCAGAGTCTTTGAAGCCACCAAACGGGGTTTGACTCGTGACATGGTCGTAGATGTTGATCCTAAACAAAACAGCAAGGAGTCTTATGAGTCTGTTCAGCTTTTAAATTAATTCTGGTAACCCTAAAGTATATGGTCATGTCATGAACTTCATATTAAATTTAAATTTAAATAGGAATTCTGATTGACATTCCGACTGAAGTTATTTTTACCTGTCTGGGGTTTTAAAGGATAGCGGTATTACTCGTTTCGATATTTAAAGGGTAATTCAGAATACGATTTCCAATTTAAACATCATTTTCACTAGTGTCAATGGGAAGGGTTGCCAGATGAAATAATTTGAATTTACCGCATTTTGTCTCAGCCAAAAGCGGCTGGCCAGGCTTATATTTGAACGTTTAATGTTGAGGCGAAGGAATTCATGAGCAATTAGTATTTCACTGCTTTCTCTGAATTCGACCAAAATGGAATAAAGTATTTTTGAACATAACATATTTTTTTAAGTTTTCAAAAAC
Source organism: Eudemis profundana (assembly GCA_947034925.1). Taxonomy (NCBI): domain Eukaryota; kingdom Metazoa; phylum Arthropoda; class Insecta; order Lepidoptera; family Tortricidae; genus Eudemis; species Eudemis profundana. The sequence continues at coordinate 25,611,197 of OX344796.1, read as the reverse complement.
ATGTTTCAGATTATAGGAACTAAGTAATTGGAAATGCTTAAGTAGTTTTTAAAAGTTACTCTTCAATAATAGATCCTCGTATATACAATTAATTGGTTTAGTCTCGGGTTTATCTGTATCCATTTATTATTTATTCAAATCTAGCTTACGGAGCCGTTGTTGTGTTTTAAAATTTCTTTGTAGGTACCTAAATTTCCAAACATAGACTCCATAGTGTTACGTACCATACTGAACCGGCCCTGGCGTACTTTGCAAACGTCATCGCAGTGGTGACATCATTCGTAATCACACCGGCTCCTAGACCGTAGTTGGAGTCGTTGGCTCTGTCCACTACCTCGTCGAATGTTTCGAACTTAAAAATGCTTTGGACGGGCCCGAAGATCTGAAAGCGGTCGTTTTTTTTAATTCTGTGTCTTCAACAATTTCATAACAATAAAGTTGTGTGGAGTTAGGTGGACCTTTAAAAGATATGGCCCATTTGATATTATAACAGTTTTCTACAGTGAATGTAGGTAGGTACGATATGTCCGAAATCATAAGGAAATCTTAGATTTCTTAACAATGAAAATTGGTAAACCTGAATGTCAACATATATTTGCTAAATGTCACTAAATTTGTATAAAAATGCGGCTCACTTCTTCCCTTGCGATCTTCATGTCATCTTTCACATCGGCAAACACAGTGGGCTGGATGTAATATCCTTTGCCTCCTAATTTGCCACCACCAGCCACACATTTCGCCCCTCCTGTCTTGCCTGCTTCAATGTATCCAAGTACTTTTGTGTACATTCCCTGATCGATCTGTAAAATGAAACCGATTGTCCATGCTCTGATCTCTGCAATTAGGGTTTAGACATCTAAGCTGTGGCATGTCAATTTTGGGCGCTGTGAATTGGCGATTATGAAACACCTAACTAGTTTGGGGGAGAACTAGGCAATTTGGAAATCTGATTGGTTGGTGCTTAAGGGGATTGATAGGTACTCAATTCCGGAAAAAAAATATAGATTAGGTAGGTACCTGAGGTCCCTGTTGAACGTCATCGAAGGGGTTGCCAACAGATCTACGCTTGGCGATCTCTGCAGCCTTCTGGACGAACTGGTCGTAAACGCCAGACTGGACGTAGGTCCTAGTGCCGGCGCAGCAGCACTGGCCGCCGTTAGCAAAAGCAGCGGCGTGCGCTATTTGAGCGGCTTTCTCCACTGCGGTTAAAATAAATTTCTTGTATAATACACAGCAGCTTAATATCCATGGTGTATTAAACATTAAAGGCTATGGCTAATTGCAGGCTATGGCATAATAAAAACAACTATGTTGCATCAGTAAAGTTCTCAAAGGTTGATATTGATATAAGTGTATAGAACATGATTAATTATGATTAACCACGACGTGATTATATCGCGTCTCGTTAAATACTGTTAAACTATCAGCGTTATTAGCGATAACGAAGCAACTTGAAACAAAAATATGATTTGTTACAATTTACTTGATTTTCACACTGCAGTCCTTAAAAATAATAAACAACTAACTACTTAGAATTAATTACGTACCATCAGCATCGTTGAATACTACTAGAGGACTTTTTCCGCCCAATTCGAGAGTAACTCGCTTCAAGTTTGCCACAGTGGCAGCTCCTAAAATAATACGGCCGACCTGAAACAAAGCAAAAACACTAACTAAATATTAGGGTTGGTATAGGTCGGCGCGGGTGAAGAGGCGCGGGTGTAGACAACAAAGGATGCAAGTTGTTTTTGAGACAAGCTTTTATTGTTGACTGTACTGTTTTGTATAATCGCAAACTGTATGTCAAAACTAATCATAGGAGCTCAAACACGGTGGATTTATTTTATGTAATTTGTAACCTCAACTTACGTACATACTTACAAACATAACAGACGTTTAAGTTAAATAAAAGCTGGAAAAAAGAACAAGGCACATATATCATACTACGAGTCCTACTATAGGTAAGTAGGCTAAGTAGTTCGTAATCACTAATCTAATTAATACTTAACACGTAATACTTGACGCATACATGTTATACTTACGAAGTAGTGATCCATCAAAAACATAAATGTGAAAATTGAGCTAAGTTCAATATTACGAATATGCGTAGTTGTCGATTTACGAATATGGGGTCTAATTTAAATGGGTGCCAAGTACTGTACATAGATAATCCTTTAAAAGTTAAATAACTATGTTGAATAACATACTAAAAAACAATGTGTGCTTATTATAGGTAACTTTTTGTTTTAAACTGTTGAATTATCACAAATAATATAAGTTAGGTTTATTGGCTTGCACGTGTTTAAATAATATATGTTAAATATATTTTGTGTTTAAGGGGCAGAGAGTGGCTTCAAATTATATATGGTTCGTGTAATAACACACGGCTGCTGCGTTGCCATCAGTTCCTTTTTATTGAACTTGGCTTGATACGCTACCGAGTGTCTCGATTACTATTCTAGTAGGTCTGCCAAGGTCGTCTTTGCCTATTTACGTTTACTAAACAAAAGAGTATCAACATTAAGTTAAACATAAACATGCATGGTACAATACAACAATGTATAGCATTGATGTTGATTTTTAATTACCTTTATTTGAGTTTTTAAATTGAAATGTACCTAACTTCAAAATGCATATAGGATCCTAGATGGATATATTAAACTCTATTCCCCAACACAGTGGGCCAGCGTAGGTACCTACTACAGCCCATTCACTCTCATCTGTGCCCAGCAGTGGGACCTATATAGGTATAACGTATAACTAATAGATAAAATGAACTAAAACCATAACTTAGCTTTTGTATTCCTAGTTAGAGATGTGCCACGTAACGTTACCCATACAAAACTGAGAACGTTTCCGAGGATTCCCGAAAAAGGCACAAAAACTATTCCTAGTGTGATAACCTTCACTCACCTCTGTAGAACCCGTGAAGGCGACTTTATCGACGTCCGGGTGATGCGTCAGCGCGCCGCCAGCGGTCGGGCCGTAGCCGGGGACCACGTTCACTACTCCCGGGGGGAAACCAGCCTCCTTGATAAGGGCAGCCACGGCCAGAGCAGTCAGCGGGGTCTGCTCGGCTGGCTTTACGATAAGTGTGCAACCTTGAAACGTTAAAAAAGGTCATGAATATTACGTTTAATTCACGTCCAATGTATCTGTCGTAGCCAACTGGTTTAATTAGCCATTTGGTTAACTGCCCATTGCAGCCTTTTCACTAAACTATGACCCGCCAGCAGATCGACGAAGCCCTCGAAGGCTTCTATTTCTGCTCTGAGGGACACAAGCTGACTAACAAACCTAACCTAAAATAAGGAGTGTGTTTAATGAAAAGGCTAGGCAGCTAATTAAGCTAGTTACTGGCGACATATCCATGGCCTTTAGAAAGGGACTTTCCGGCACCGCTGAATTAAATTACGCAATTTAGTGGCCAGTTATTGACTGGCGAAATAGTTTAATCAAGGTACCTGCAGCTAGGGATTGCAGCCAGACTCGAAAACCGAAAAACGAGTACTTTTCGATTAAACTCGAAAACCGAGTTCGGTTTCGATTTTTACTCGAAACTGTCTGAAGTAGTTTTAATTTTTTTTGTGTAATGATAATGATTAAATTAGTTTGTAAACTCGGGATTAAGTAGGGTAGTAGGGTAGTTTTTAGGGTTCCGTACCAAAATGGTAAAAAAGGAACCCTTATGGTGCGACTCCATCTGTCTGTCACAGCAAGATATCTCAGGATCTACTAATGCTATCGACTTGAAATTTGGAATAGTGTTAAAAATCGCTAACCCGAGACTATTGGACAGTAAAAAAATCTTATACCTTTTTCCTTTTTTTTTTAAAGGGGACCGAAATGGTACTTTGAAAATTGAAAGTAGGGCTATTATATTGAACGGGGTATCAAATGAAAGGGCTTGATTTGTAGATTAAAATACCGTGTTTATTTTTTTTTCTTAAATAAGTAGTATTTGATTTATAATGCCAAACGTTAAAAAAATACCATTCCCCCCCTATTATCTTCGAAGTTACTGAACAGAAAAATCTGTAATAATTACCAATTGTTAATGTCGTCCTAAATATTACAGGAAAAATCATAACGGTTTTCCTAAGTTGCACCGTTTTTTAGAAATTCGCAAAAATCGTAACACATACTTATTTGCTCCTACTAAACTAATCGCCATACAGTTTTTCTTGAACTATCTATGTAGCTACTTGAGTTTGTATGGAACCCTCGGTACGCGAGTCCGACTCGCACTTGACCGGTTTTTAATCTATCCATCAGAAACCGTCAAATTGTGAACGACCTTGCACTTACCGACAAAGAGTTTACAATCTGTCGGATTTCCTAGAGGATATGGCACCATAGACCACATACACAGTGAGGCAGATAATACAGAAGACTGAGGAGTAAAATCAGCCCCTGTGCTTAGCATTTGTGGACTATGAGAAAGCTTTTGATTCTGTCTGGTTCTGGAATCCTTGCAACGTTGCCAAATAGACTGGCGATACATCCAAGTGCTGAGATGTCTCTACGCCGTCCAAGTACAGAACCAGCAGACTAAGCCCATTCTCCTGCAGCGGAGTGTGAGACAAGGGGATGTCATTTCCCCCAAATTGTTCACGAATGCACTGGAGGATGTGTTTATGACGCTAGCTTGGGAGGGTCGTGGCATTAATATAAACGACGAGTACATTTCACACTTGCGATTTGCAGACGATACCGTCATTTTGGCTTGAACTTTGCAGGATTTAGAATACATGCTGAACGGTCTAGCTGCTTTTTCTCAACACGCCGGTCTTAGGATGAACTTGGGCGAAACCAAGGTTATGTTCAACGTTATTGTTTTACCGAAACTGACTGCAGTGCAGGACGCCCTTCTCGAAGTTGTTCAGGAGTACGTTTACCTCGGGCAAGTTCTGCAGTTAGGTAAAAATAACTTTGTAAAAGAGGTTAATAGAAGAATACAGCTGGGTTGGGCTGCGTATGGGAAATTACGTCGAGTCTTCTCGTCGTCCATTCCACAATGTCTGAAGACAAGGGTTTTCGATCAGTGCATCCTACCTACCAGTCTTGACATACGGAGCCGAAACGTTGTCGCTCACGGGAAGGCTGAGTACCTACGTAAATTTAAGGTCACTCAGCAAGCTATGGAAAGGGCCATGTTGGGAGTATTTCAGAAGGATCGTATCCGTAATGATGTGATCCGACAGAGAACTAAAATCGTCGACATAGCCCAAAGGATTAGCAAGCTGAAGTGGCAGTGGGCTGGCCATATCTGCCGCAGAACCAACAAGCGCTGAAGCAAGCGTGTTCTCGAGTGGAGACTACGGATCGGCAAACGTAGTGTGGGGCGCCCTCAGACAAGATGGAGTGATGATCTTCGCAAGATGGCTGGCAGAGGTTGGATGCCAGTGGCCGCGGATCGTGCTCGATGGCATGACATGGGAGAGGCCTATGTCGAGCAGTCGACTAATACGGGTTGATGATGATGATGGTGGTGCGTATACACAACGTATTTCTGTCATTTTGCTTTTCTGTCGTTTCGCGTGTGTGTCATTTTGCGAAGTCAGAATATGTCTTTATCGAATTAAAGGCATTTTTTATGCAGTAGTCAGTTATTACGTCGATTACTTACGTGTTACGAAACTTAAAAACCTATTTTTAAGGTTTACTTAAGTAAAAATATAAAAATCCGTAATATTATAAGGACGCAAAAAAACTCGAAAAACCGCGGTTATTAACCGAGTTCTATTTCGATTAAAACTCGATCGAGTTACTCGGTTAACCGAGTTTCGAGTAACTCGTTTGCAATCCCTACCTGCAGCCAATGCCGGTGCAATTTTCCACGTCAACATTGGAATGGGATAGTTCCATGGTATAATCTGTGCGCATACGCCCACGGGTTCTTTGAGCGTGAACGATAACACTTCTCCATCTGAAACGTAAACATGGTAGATTAAATTAAATACAGTTGTGTAATAATTTGACCTATTTTCTCATTAATCGTTGATCACGCATTGTACTACAGTATACATCATGATCATTTACGTCAATTATCTCATGTGTGATAAGAAAGGCACTGGCTCGTGCTAATGTTAGACATGTGTGGATTACAAAGAGATCAGGATACAAGTTGGGTAAACAAATTTGCAAACAAAGATAAAATGAGATAATACGTCTAGAAATATAGATTCATAAGTAAGTTAATATTACAATTGATCCGAAATATGTAATACATTCGTTATGGTTAATTTAATAACCAACTCAAAAGTTGGTAGACAATTAATCATCCCATCTAGGAACACCAATCAAAGAAACCCGAATAGAGCGTGCAACTACGATAACTCTGCAGTGGAGTATATGGCAACACTTCCATTTAAAAGTCAAACTTCTATGAAAATGTGTCTTTTAAATGGAGGTGCTACCATATACCTCACTGCAGAGTTATCGTAGACGCACTCTAATAATTTTTTCATCACACTTGCTCGAAAATGGTGTCATTACACGTAGGTTTTGCGGGCCGTAAATGACCTAGGGCGTAATGGTTTTCCTTTTAAATTTGAAACGCTGGTTCTGTTTTACTCTTATTTGTCATGTTCAAAGGAAACGCCACCTTACTTTTTAAACTTTTATTACTGAAATATTTATTTAAAGAGAACTGTTATAGCAAATACATGTAAACACATATTTCTGTAACATTAATTAAATGTTTAAATAGTGTAATTTCAGTATTTTGCAAATATAAAATCAACCATTTTAAGTCTTTACCGTTATGGTTTCCGAACGTGACTTGTCATTCGCATAATTCGCATTGTCTATGGATAGGTATATGTGACCAACGTCACTGTCAGTTTTACAATTTTATTTAGGTTAAGTAAGGTTATTTTAATTATTGTCTTCGGTTCCGCCATTATCACTCATAGTAATAAAACAACTTAAACGGATTAAATCGCGTATATTACTACATTTTAAGTCCCGACGTTTCGTAACCCTTTTCAGCGTTCGTGTCTACCCGCGACCACGAACGCTGAAAAGGGTTACGAAACGTCGGGACGTAAAATGTAGTAATATACGCGATTTAATCCGTTTAAGTTGTTTTATTACTAAGGTTATTTTAATCAGATTTCCTCACAAGTGTGATGAAAAACATTGTGTGTGCCACGGGCGGTAAAGGAATTACAAACTCGTGTTATTGAAGCCCTCGGCTTCGCCTCGGCCTTGTAACAAACACTCGTTTGTAATTCCTTACTTACCGCCCTTGATACACAATGTACTATTATGCCACACCTGGCCATAAAGTGGCTTTTTCCGCACGCTCGCTTGCAGCTCGGGCCGCAAACTTCTGCGATCTCAGCCTTTCTTTGTATTACCACCCTAGTTGTGTAATGTACTATTTTGTTTAAAAGAAAGTTCGATTTTACCTGCTGGTATGGTATTGCCCAGGATTTTATCGGCCTTTCCGGCGTAATATCTAAGAACGCTCGCCGAGAAGTATACTTCTTCCTCTGATTGCTTGACGGGTTTTCCACAGTCTAGGGTCTCCAGTTCGGCCAAGTATCTGGCCTGGGACTCGAGGAGGTCGGCCAGCTTCAACAGCAGCAGACCGCGCTGCGAAGCGTCCATGATACGCCATGCCGAGTATCGGTGAAACGCTTTCTTAGCTGCAGCTACGGCCAGATCTACATCAGCCTATAGTAAAATAATAGACTGAAGCATATTTCAAAGATAAACTTGACGGTCGATATAAAACAGTCGTTGGCAACTTAATCATCAAAATAATCAATTTTATCAATGATAAATTCTCAATAACTTCAAAGAAAAATGTTTCTTTGAACTTTGCTTCCATTTTATCTGATGACGTTATTTATTTATTGTTAGTCAAAACATACTTTGTCATTCTATAAAATAAATACCTTATCAGCTTCTGCCACTTGGGTGATGACTGTTTCATCTTGAGGATTGATGGTTGGGAAGGTTTTTTTGCTCACGGCGTCCACCCATTCGTTATTGATGAATAACTGCACACAAATATGGATAATAGTAAAAAAACATGCCTATTTCGTATGTTTCTTTTGTATTTGTCTATGTTGATTCACATAATTACGAGTTTATGTTCTATACAGATGAACATAATTATATGGTGGTAGACATTTTGTGCAAGGTGTATGACGTATGTTTTTATCGTCAGTTAGGTATTATACCTACCACTTAGCTGTTGCCAAGCAATGATATCTGTTATCGTTGGCAGAATGCAATATATAATCACATAAATAATTTTAATATAATGAGTCTGGACTGACTATTTTATGACGTGGATATCAGATTCATTTAGATACATGATATGTTTTTTAACAAAAGTTAAAAAATATAATTCAGTAATGCGTGTGGGTAATAACTGTTACTCTCGTTAAAAATATACCTACGCAATTTTCTAAATGATCATAATATCCACAATACAACGTTTAATCAATTAAAATCTTTATGATATAAAATATATGAATATGAAACTACGTGTTGCATTGCAGCCAATATTGATGTTTTACGTGAACAGTTACCGGTAGATTAAATAAAATATAAAGCCGGTACGTTTAGATCTTTAAACATATATTATATTATTGTGGCTATGATATTATCTTACCTTTGTATATTTGACGTCTACTCTCACCATCTTTGTTTATTTTAGTAAGAGACCGATCGTTGTCGACACAGGCGTATCGTCCGGTGGCCAGGGCAACACTATATTCGATGTTAACTTTGACTTCGTCAGAAACGGTTCAAATATATTATTTAAAATTCAACCATCAGCTTTACATATTAAGGCTCAATTCGCTTCAACATCTTCTATATCAAACAATATCACGTGGTCTGCATACTTCGAGCGACAAATTTATATTTGCTAGCGTATATTGTGCTGATGCGCCTTTATGTCTTTGAATAAGGTTCAAGTTTGATGCAACATTATTATTGGACGATGTGATTGCAGACAGTGCTATACCCAGATATAGATATAGTGCAGTTTGTACGCATGCGTAAATAGTACATTACACAACTAGGGTGGTAATACAAAGAAAGGCCGAGATCACACAAGTTTGCGGCCCGAGCTGCAAGCGAGGGACGTAAATATGCGATGGAGGGCTTTCTTTATTACCTCCCGTGTTGTGTACATAATTTTATGTCTACACTTGGCCAGAAAGCGGCTTTTTCCGAACGCACAGCGTGCGGAAAAAAAACACTTTATGGCCAGGTGTGATATAAACGTTATTTCCTACCACTAGTGTGTTACGAACAGCTTTTTTAAAGAAAGCTTTTAGTTTAGCTAAACACATTTTATAATTCCGTGTTTTCAGTTAGTTGTCCAATATGAATATGATACCGACGCTATAGTTTATTTTTGAACCCCCGACGCAAAAAGAGGGGTTTTATAACTTTGACGCCAATGTCTGTCTGTCTATCGGTGCGTCTGTCTGTGGCATCGTAGCTCTCGAAAGGATAGACCGATTTCGATGCGGTTTTTTTACGTGAAAGCAGGTTTGCGGGTGTTTTAAGCTATGTTTGGTAAATATCGCTCCAGCAGTTTGAAGAGTATCAGCTCTTTTCCAAAATGATGTAAGGCATTTTCGGCATAAAATGGAATTTTAGTACAAAAATAACATTTGAAAAGCATGAAATAATAATAATAATAATTATTATTATATATTAAGACTAAAATTTGTATCTTTAATGAAAAAAACACGCAATGAAATCGTGACTCACGTTACATTTACGTGGAATGACCCACCAGGTTTACCTTCAGTTCCATCTGATCGGACGTAAATCCGTGCCGTGTATGAATGAAACGGCCTTAAGGTAGGGCTGCCATCCGTCCGGGTTTCCCCGGATTTGTTCTAGTTTAGAGAGCGTCCGGGGAACGTCCAGGCGGGGTTTCATTTGTAGTCCGGGTTTGCTACTCTCGGCCCGCAAGAGCAAACCCCCTCGCCCTCCCGGGAGGCGAAAAATCAACTGCGTTGCTGTTGTTGGTTTGAACTCCAAAATCCGGGGATTTACGATTTTTGTCCTAGGTGTCAAATTTTAGAGATGGCCTTACCTTAAGGCCATCACGCTTACGGCGCGCCGGCACGGAAGGACTGAAGCGATTCAATCACATCGGCCTGACCGGATTGACTGAACGGAACATGTATGGACAAGTTTGTTCAGTTTACAGCTGAGCTCAAACTGTGAGGAAGTCAGACGCTCATGAGGAGATATAGCTTCTCACATGTTTGTATTCTTTTTTTCTATCAAATTCGCCACTAAATGGAATAACTGTAAAAAACAATTCCTTATCCATGCGACGATAATTAAACCAGTCCTTTGGGTAAAACCTTAGTTTCAATAGAAGATTTGTGTGGGAATACTGCTCCCTTTGCCGTAGTCAGCGTTTAGCCCACAATGTTCTTTTTCTTTTTTTTTAGAGAATATTAGTGCTAAGGCAGCGTAACACAATAATTCACTTTCGTCAATTAAGTTAAGACCGCTACTCGCGGTGAACCAGAGTAAACTATTGGGATTATGCCGTGATTGCCGTGTTTGTCCACCAATCCGTTCAGTCCAAACTGATGTAGGTTTGTCTGATCAGTTTTGCCTTCCGCTTTATGGGATTTAAGAATTTAAAAAACTCCCGACTAAAAAAAAACTCTTAAAAGTAAAAAAAATATATGTAACTACCTATCTATTGGCCTTTTATGTTTTAACATAAGTTGTTGTTGGGGGACCTACTATAGGTAGGTAGGTACATACTCGTACATATTATATTTTCTTTTTAGTTTTTTTAGTCGGGGATTTTTAAATTTAAGTTTTATTTTAGTATTACAGTACTGGGATGACGACCTCCCTTCTTATTGGTTACAAGCCGACGTTCATATTAAAACATATAATTTTAAAATTTTAGTTTATGTTAAAATGTTACTGTTTTAACCCACATAGGATATAAAGGTTAACACATCGAGTTATACACCGTGAGCCCGAGTAACCCGAAAAACTTTAACTATAGATTCTGACAACTATTAGGAGTAAAAAAAGTTACATGATGTATAGTCGAAAAACGGTTACTTTCCGAGATATTCATTATTATTTAAATGAAAAATCCCAAGTGTGTAACAAGCCCTTATAAATGTGACTGAGATACTTTTACTATTTTTTTTAATCTTAACTAAACAGCAACAAGTCCAAAAAAAATTACCTTTTGTTTCCATTTTAGCTTTTTTTTTCTTTTTTGATATCTTTTCCTCAAGTGAGGACAAATTTATTAGGAGGGGCTGAATTTACTGATTTATTTTGTTCCATAAGACTATTAATGTAAAATGACAAAATTCGACCTAGGTATGTTGATATAACGTTATTTACTAGTAATACCATCAGGAATACGTGCTTAAAATGTTTCGGGTTATTCGGGCTCACGGTGTATATAAAAATCAATCTTATCGGGTAGCCCGCAATGTAATCAAACTCGCATACGAGTTATCGCCTCGTCTAAATGGGGTTAGTACTTTATAGGAAATAAGTTTCTTATATAGAAATCAAAGTACATAGAAAAAATAAATGGTACTCACCTATGGTTCAGACTGGGAATCGAACTCGGTACCTCTGGATTTCTGGCTCAGCGTCTCAAACCACTCGACCACCGGAGCACCCTCCGTGCTTTCGGTGGTCGAGTTTCTATTAAAAATAGTTTTTTAATGCTTGAGGCAAGCTTTTATTGCCGACTGCAATTTTTTGTATACCTAATCGTAAACTGCACGTCAAAACTACTCAATGAGCCTAAAAACAGTGGATTTATCTTATGTAGTTTAGATGATCCTATGGCTACCATCCGGCTTCATCATCAGATCAGCTCCATGTCATATTTTTGCTAAATTTCAGCTCAATCGGAAATCGAGAAGTGGGTCTAATTAAATTTACAGGCACAACAGACACCGGGACAGGTGAAACTAAAAATTAAAATAATAAAAAAGCTTGTAATGAAAAAATAGACTAGGTATAGTTCGCATTTTACCACTTGGATGCTCATTTATGACCAGGGCTATGAAACTTAGAACAACTCGGTTTTTGTTGCGTCAAACGTTGACTGACTAAGTACCCTAGATGGCGTTGGAATCAACTTTTGTGTTTTTCCGTTATAAGCAGAGCACGTTTTACATTATGTTTTCTTTGACACTGATGACATGTTTTAATAGTTTCATTAATAAATATCTATTATAATTAGTTAAAATTAACAACAGATTTATTAATTATACATTACTACAAATGTGATACCTATGTATGTACGTGGAATAAGAATAAAATAGTACAATATAGTTTCTCTCCTCAATCTAATTTTATTTTAAAGTTCATTTTAAAATTAAAATATAGTATAATTTTAAAATGAACTTTAAAATGAAATTTTGGATGAGGGCAAATTTTATTCTCTTATGGCCTGTCTTTGCCAATCGCCACTGGACGAACAATGTCGTGGAAGGTTGGAACTTCAAAATAAAAAAAGAACCAACCATGATACAAATTTTGCACGTACTGAGAGTTGACTTTCATCTTGCAAATTTGCAAGTCGATTAGTACAGGAGATTCGGAAAGAAGACATTACCGAAAAGAAGTTTGAAGCATACTGAAAGAGATGATTTCATTAGATTAGAGATGCCCAACTACAGTTAACTTGTGGCGACATTTCAACTTAGTTATTCATATGCAAAGTGTCTCTCTTTACGTGTTCATTTTAAAATAACAATAAAGTAAGAAAGTATATTGTACATTTTTATTCTTAACTAGCGACCCGCCCCGGCTTCGCTCAGTGTTTCTCTATTATATTATGCATGTATCTATATTAATAATTTAGCCGGGCCCTACGGTAGACCTGAACGAAAAGCGTCTCAAAAATTAAAGCGTAAAAAAATAACACTTTCGAATCGACAACTTATATTCGCAAAATTCGTATAACGCAGAAATAAGCGTATAAAGATGTAAAATAATGCGAATAATACCAAAAACAGTCGGCCATGTTTGCTTGCGTCAATTCGAGTTCGTTCGGAAATTGTCACAGTTTAGTGCAGGGGTACGTAGCATGCGACTATAATATAACTGCGGGCGCGGCTGTACATACTTGGCATGGGTAAGAAACCCGTTTTTTATTTTAATTAGAATAATCATACGTTTCCATAATTTTATTTCAAAGAAAACAATCTTTAAACGGGAAAATATTAATAAGTTACTGACATAACTGAAAAATAATATAATAATATTGTACAATATTATTGACACATAACCCAAAAAAAGTAACAAACGTTGGCAAAGGTGTCAGATAAATTTCTAAACGAAAAAAAAGGAATAGGCACATTTGTTTTTAATCCCTCTGATGGTGAAGTGGTAAGTTAGGGCGAAACTCTGTAGGGGCTTTTTAAGTTTTCTTAAATTTATTCTGACATCAAAAACAAATTAAATTATACCCGTTTTTGGTACAAAGATAGAAATTTGAAAATCAATGTTTATCATTTAGGTGAAAACAAAAAAATTACCAGGCGTTTGAAATATTCGACCATAATAAAGATAATGCAGGTCTGAATGTTTTTACGGTTCCGTATCAAAATTGTAAAAAAGGAACCGTTATGGTGTGACTCTGTTTGTCTGTCCGTCTCTCATAGGTCAGTCAGATATCTCAAACGATTGCTGCGATCGATTTGAAATTTGGAATAGTTTTAAAAGTCGCTAACCTGAGCTACCTACTGGACATAAAAAAAATCTCTTATACCTTTTTTTACTTTTTTTAGGGGGCCGAAATGGGAGGTCGAAAATTTCAAGTTGTGCTATTGTTTTAAGTGGGGTATCAAAAGGATGGAGTTTATTTGTAGATTCCAATACCATTTTAAGTTTTTTTCTTAAGCATTTACTTTTAGATTTAGGACGAAAAAAGTTCAAAAAAATACCATTCCCCTCCTTCCATTATTAATACATATCTTCGAAGTTACTGAACAGAAGAATCTGTAATAATTGTCAATAATTAATATCAACCTAAATATTATTTAAAAAAATAACGGTTTTCCTAACTTACATAGTTTTTTAGAAATTTGGAAAAATCGTAACACTTACTTATTTGCTCCTACTAAACTAAGCGCCATACAGTTTTTAGGGTTCCGTAGCCAAAATGGCAAAAACGGAACCCTTATAGTTTCGTCATGTCCGTCCGTCTGTCTGTCTGTCTGTCTGTCTGTCCGTATGTCACAGGCATTTTACTCAGAAACTACATGATGGATATTGATGAAATTTGGAATATAGGTGTGTTTTATGAGCCGCTACTTAGTTTGGTATATAAATAATTAAAATAAATATTTTTAGGGGGGGCACTCCATACATGTTAAAGACGGTAAAAAAAAATTTTTTCAGCAAATATCAACGTGTGGTACATAGTTCGACAGCTCTTTAAAAAACACTATAAGGTTTCTAAGTAATGTTTTTGATTAAGTGAATGTATTTGGAAATAATCGCTCCGAAAGTTGTGTAAATTGTGTCCCCCCCCCCTCTATTTTCTAAACCGTGCGCCCGAAAAATATGAAAAAAATCACGAAGGTAACGCTTAATTAATACTTTCAACGAAAATTATTTTAAACAAGATCGAATGTACCGTTTTTGAGTTATTGCCGATAAACTGCGCTTCTCAACAAAAGGACGTAATTGCTATGAAGATACGCTCTTTTGTTGTTGTACTTTTTTACATCGTATTTTTTACCTTATAGTTACGGCTATGGAACCCTACACTGAGCATGGTCCGACATGCTCTTGGCCAGTTATTTTATTCTTAAAATATTCACGCATCTATTTACGAGTTTTTCATGTTTGAGGTAGGAATAAGAACGTTCAAATATGGTTTCAAAAATTTATTTTCTACCTACGGGGAGCAACAATGCCGGTTAATTTTACCTCCATAAGATGATTCCGTAGTTTTTGAAGAACATGGTAAAATTAATAAGACAAAATTTAAGGTTTGTCAAATCACGCACGCAGCAATCAAACCCAATCAGGAACGTAGTAAGCGTAAAAAACTGACAGAGCGGGAGGGCCTATATAATCCGGCACACGAGGCATTCTAATCCGGCCCGCGTACAGAAGCCTCCCCTGCCTGCACAGTAAAGTACCTACAGATGTGAGACACACAGCACCCCCAGGACGAAAAAGATTATACGTAACTTCAAGTCGACCATGTCATGTGGCCCGCGCGACATTTTCAAAGGTGCTGTACGGCCCTCTGGGAAAAAAGTTTGGAAACCCCTGATGTGAATGCTTACCCCTTAGGTTGAAGTAAGGCTACGCCGGCCACGTCTGTAGTAAGTATCCACATAGGCGGGCTAAACTGGCTTCGAACTGGGTGTGACATGTTGAATGGACAGGACCGGACTGGGCTCCGACTCCCCACGAGTCCGGGGCCCAATAACAACAACTACAAGCCGGGGGCCCGGCCCGTGCGGGCCCCGCGGCGGCTAGGAAAACTGGAAAACACCACCTTAACTATATGGCCAGTCCGACGACGCTAGAACAGGCCGCGGCGAAGATAGTGGGACGACCTGAATGTATTTCTTAACGGCTGTCCAAAGTTAGCTCTGGACCGGGACGGCTGTCATATTTTGTAATTCACTGTCATATTTTGGACGAGGGCTTAAATTAAATATTTAGACCATGTTGGGGTGGGGTGAGCCTGAGGTACAGGCTGGGTGGCGAGGACGTAGCATGCCACGGTGAAAATAGCAGGACAACCTAGACGTATTTTTAACGGCTGGTCAGGGTGGTCCTTTGGACCAGAACCATTGCAAGCGGGATAGATTTGCCCTTCAGCTTCAGTGGGACATTAATAATTAGACTTAAAAAATAGGATTTGGCTCTAAAAGGGGTAAAATGATGAATAGGAATCTGTTATTTCAGATATTTGAAAGTAAAACTTGGTATGTAAATTACATACCTAATACATTAAATATTCGTGATGTTCCCTCAATTTCAACAAAACATAACTACATAGAGAACCCACTTTCTTAGATGTCGGTTAAAAATAAAAGGCTTCGAAAGATAAATAACAAAATGTACCTAATTGAAAAGATTCTTGGTAATGCTATTTCTAAGGAGGTGAAAGGGTTAAATGGGGTTTGTAATTTTTTACATTTTACCCGGGCGAAGCCGGGTTTTCAGCTAGTTATACATATAAACCTTCCTCTTCAATCACTCTATCTATTAAAAAAAACCGCATCAAAGTCCTTTGCGTAGTTTTAAAGATTTAAGCATACATAGGGACAGAGAAAGCGACTTTGTTTTATACTATGTAGTGATACATATTACAAACCGAATTAACTGTTGCTACTAAAGAGTATCAGTAGTTCGGTACTGTATATAGAATAGAATAGAATAGAATAAGAATAAGAAACATTTATTGTCACACCACACACATATATTTCAACCGAACTACTGCTACTGAAAAGTTGCACTGGTTCGGTCAACCGGACTAATGCTACTAGAGGTTTTTTTCTATATCGATAAAATCACCGGTTAAATTGTAAAATTTTGAACCGTCAATCTAGTTCCTTATTCTAAATGACAAATCAAATTTTGATTAATTTATTCCGACAGACTATTAGTTAAACTAACGTTTTAGTTGACTTATTAATATTTAGAATAAGATTGATTTTATTCTTCTTATACATTTAGTTCACTGATTGCACTTGTAATTTGAACTATTTCTCATACTTTTAATGTTCAGTTTTTTTTAACCATGAATAAATATGACACACAACCTATGGCATAGTAATTAGGTAGCTTCGAGATTATCTGATGATGAATGGAACCAGGAGGTAGGTAGTGGAACTCTTCAATGGCTATTGGTAAGACCTTCAATTCAAGTATGGATTCATTTCGCTTGTGGTAAAGGGTTCTATACATAGTATAGTATACATTACACTATACGGCGATGGTCAGCCAGCCAGGAGGTGGGTAGTGGAACCCTTCGTAGAGTCTTAGTAAACCCCTCGAGTTTGGGCTTATTTGATTTGTTGTAAAGAGTCCTATGCATTAAATCCTGTGGTGATGGTCTAGTGATGGATCCAGGACGTGGGCAGTGGTAATTTTAGTAAATCTGTCAAGTTTGGGCTCATTTTATTTGTTGTAAAGAGTTATACTCGTATGCATTACACTCTATGGTGGTGGTCTGACGATGGAGCCAGGTGCTGGGTAATGGTACTCTTTGAAGGGTTTTAGTAAACCCCGCGAGTTTGGGCTCATTTGATTTGTTATAAACAGGCCTTAACTTTTCGTGATTTTAACAAGCGTGACGTGTATAATTTAAAATGTCTTTATTATTTAGTACAACACTAAAAAATATTGATTGTACAACCAGAGATCGATTCAAAATATCAATCGTCATTTTTTAATGGCGATTAATTTAGTTGCGATTAAATTAGTTGTGAGAATGGTCGACTAACAATTAAATTAGTTTTAGTTTCAATCGACTAAATTTCACGGTTAAATCTATATTAAATAAAACTACGTAGTCGCTCGTTTTTGCATTTTTTATTTAACTTGCAATATAGATAACTTGCAATATGTAACTACGACGAGTAGGTATGTCTATGTACATTGTAGGTACTCGTATGCGTACGTTGTAACTATGTTGGTTTGGGTGGAATCTTGCAACTTATATTGAAGCAGATATCTTCAACCGATTGAGCTAAAATTATGTATATTATGTAAAAATTATGTAAGTTTAATTTAAAACGCTTGAATGAAAATGCAATATAATGGGCCTTAATATTACGATAAATAACGAAAAACTTCAATGCACAATGTTTACAAGTCGCAAACAATAGTAGGTAAATAGGTAGGTAGGTGCTCTATTCATAATTATTTTGATACTTTCAGTACTAGTTCTATACGATACTGAGTAAATCTTAGATATAGATATTATCAATATTTTGCTGTCTCTGTCATTAGTAAATCTCTTTTTAGTGTCACGCGGCGACAAAACAATGGGATAATCCTACTTACCTGGAAGTTGTTTGTTGCATTTTGGTGCAAGTCTGCCGCCATAACGCAAAAGGGCACAACTAACATTTTTTTTGACACTGAGTTGTATACATATTCGGAATCAGTGAAATTTACTGATTCCAAATATGTATAGAACTTAGTGTCGAAAAAAATGTTAGATGTGCCCTTTTGGGTTATGGCGGCAGAAGTGCCGACGAATCTTCTAAAAATTCTATTGAATGAAACATCTGCATGTTGTTTTCCGTTCAATTTGCTTCTAACATTATTTGCGGAAAAATTGTCTAACTAATAAGTCGATTAAAAAGTTTAGTTGACCGAAATCAATCGGCAGCTAATTTAGTTGCAACTAAACTAGTTGCACTCTATACAACTAAGATTGATCAGTCGTCGTTTTCAATCGTCCGTCGCAATTAATTCTGTTAATCTCAATCGTTAATCGTTAGTCGATTACATTTTGTCCATCTCTGTGTACAACTTAGTTTTTAGAGAAGAAATAAAGTAGTTTTTCTTACAATTATGAAGGAGGTAACATTTTTCCAAATCGGTCTAGCTGTTTTAAATTAATCGGGGAACAAACCTACATAAAAATTGCTCTTTGTTTTGAAGTCGGTTAAGACTGGAAACTTATTTCTAATAAGAAATGCACGAGAAACTAAGAAAAATACCAAGATCGCTATATGTGTGCCTCTAATATTTTAAGAGTTCCCTCGGTTTCTCCAAGATCTCATCATCAGATCCTGATTTGGTTGCAATAGGACCACCTCGGAAGTATACCCTTTCAAACAAAAAAAGAATTTTCCACATCGGTCCAGCCGTCTTCGAGTAATCGCGTAACAAATATAAAAAATAAAATAAAAATAAAAACATATAGACGAATAGAGAACCGTCCTTCATTTGAAAGTCGGTTAAAAATGCTTGGAACTCATTAAAACGAGCCCACTTCCATGTTCCATCATCAGTTCAGTTCAGCTTGCTGATGTGATGCCTGTGTGCAGGAGTGAGTGAATAGTGGAACACGAAATACAAGATATTGCTACTACATTACTTACTAAGCCTATAGACGGGATAACAATTTCAATTTCGATAAATAAATCAATCAGAGGAATTCATTTTAACTAAAAAAATCATGATTGAATTTATTTGATTGGTGATTAAATTAGTTTTACTCAAATTTTTGAGTGAGAATAAATCTTAAGTGATTTAATCATTTCAAATTTAATCTGATTGAAACTGAAATGATTTAATCATTTCAAATTTATTCTGATTGAAACTGAAATGATTTATTCTCACGATTTTTTATTCTGATTGACGATATTAGTCATGAGTGCCCAACACTGGCTGGATCAAATCCCGCCTTGGCTCAGTAGGTCACGTTGAGATTTTCGAATTATTGGTCTTTGCATCAATAATCATAGTAAAGATTTTAGTATTTCCATATTAAAAAATCTAAAGAATCAAAACACTTCCAGTAAATATATTGGTTCAAACACATAGAATAGGTTGTCGAAAGTTTGTTTTACTTTACGGTAAAAGTACCTACTAAAAGTAACATAAATATTTTGATCAAAGCTCGGCACAGGTAGGTATATCAAAATATGTCTTTACGTGGACAATAAGAGACCATTATAGTAGATATTTTCTTAGTTATAACGACGTAGGGACTCTGTTTATTAACATTCGTATATCGTCAACAGTGAGCAAGTTTATAACCAGTTTTAATACAAAGTAGGGGCCTCTTCTATTATGTTCCGTACACCTGGTTAGATGGATAAGTAAATCTCGTTCAAGAATCGGGTTTTTTCCTGACCATTTTGCCTGCGGGTTATAAAGGATATATTGGCCTAATTCCTTATTTACTGGACAAATAAAAAAAATAGAGTTAAAATGCATACTTAATTCCATAAATCAATCTCTGTGATCAGTATGAAGTATTTGAAACAAACATAAATGCATTAATAATCGGATACATTAAGTAAATGAAGTTGCAATCAATTATCGTTTCGCTTTTCTTGATCTCACAGCAGGGGTTTCTTCGGAAGGCTCAGTGTCACAGTCTTACTCTCAAGGTATTGCAAAATACCATCTTCTCCCCTGAAACAAAAATATTGAATTAAATTCCTAATATAATCCATACATATTGTTAATGGTAATACATTAAATCTATTACCATTAACAGTATTTATACTATTGCAATTGATATAACGAATGGTGAACCCGGCCATACCACGACCGGCACGAAATTAGACTCAAAATGGTTCATTAAGACGATTCGAAAGTTATCTTTAGAGAAACATACAGATATACATCGTAAACATATGCATACACCGCATAGGTACGTATACATTTTTCCATGTGAACCTATAGAAACGAACATCGAATTACACCTATTTTAGTTTCGTAGGTTTACTTTCGTGCCGGGTACTATAGCTGGTTATTCTTGGAAGACATCACTCCCCTGGCCACAAATACTTAAAATATTTTCCCCTTCTTTAAAATTTAATAGTTTTGTTTACTTTGTAGAACTTGGCGGGGCATTTCTCACAGTAACCAAAAATACCGTTCTATATTAAGGTTGAACGTTTTAGAGAATTTTCATACAAATTTCAGTCCCGTTTTTCTCCAGCCGTGATCATTTTCTGTACTTGAAACATTATTAGTTCGATAGTACTTTTCCTTCTGATTCCGCCAATAAGAAAAAAATACCGAAAAAATGAGAAATATTCTAAATAAATCCATTTGAAAACTAATAATTTTTTTATCAAACCGTTGTTTGTGTGAGTGTAGAGTATCGTGTCGGTGTAAACAAAAGGGCGGCATTTATCAACAACAGCTGATTCTGGGTGTCAAAAGAATGCCTAGATTGTTTAAAACCTACTCCTAAAACTTCTGGCCGCTAAGCTAATAAAAATTAAAAAATAAAGTGCTGTCAGCCGGTGTCGAAGTTTATCTCCATCAACAAATTTCATTTCCTAAACTGAGTTCAAGAAGGAGGTGGTATTGCATTGTAACTGTTTTTATCGTAAAGATAAAAATTGTACAAATACTTGAGTACGGATATAAATACGAGCTCTTATTCTTAGTAAAAAATATTGGATTTTTCGATGCAGTCCATTAGTTTTAAAAGCTAAAAGAGTTTGCTATCATTGACCATAAATGTATCGTTTGAAAAAAACCTTTTTCATTACTGCACTCCCATGCTCGATTAAAAAAATATGTTGCCTACAACAGTCACATTTACATTTGAAGTTGTCAACATTTTTCATACAATAGCAAAGATATTCCTTGTTATTAATTTTATTTTATTATTTGAATAGAAAACAGTTAGTTAAATATTTCCTTGAGCAACATTTTGCATACTACTTGGGTGGTAAGCCTGCCTGATGTGAAGTAGTCACCGGAGCGTACTGCCATTTTACTAAAAATAATGAAAACAAACGTACGCACACTCGAGACCAGATGGATTACCCAAGTAAATCCTAATTTGCGTCATCATCAGAAGTTCGTTGCCGTCACCCCTGCTATGAAAAGCTATAGCTCTGCATGGAGATGTTCGGCTGGAATCAGCCAGACTGGAGATCGCCTATCTAGCGCGTTCAAGAATTAAGAAGCGATATGAGGCAGCTGAAAGGCTTGGCTTTGTATTCTACCGAAGTCTATGAATAATATAACATTTTACCTTCCAATAAAATGATTATTATTTTTCCTGAAGTCGTTCGACGTCTTCATTGAGAGAGAGTAGCGATGTTCGCGCCGATTTGAACGCCGCCGGAAGTACCACGTGATGCCGTCGTCGCCTCGAAGCCGCATCCGGTTCCCGCCGTCAACTATCAAAAGCAAAAACCCGCCAACTCGCTCGCCGCCATGTTAAACCATTGTTGCGGAGGTAATGCGTTTGGTGGTCCACCAGGAAGCCATTACTCAGACGTCGAACGACTTCAGGAAAAATAATAATCATTTTATTGGAAGGTAAAATGTTATATTATTTGTTCCGTTTCGTCGTTCGACGTCTTCATTGAGATCTGTTTATTATCTCCTGGTGGCGAGTGAGAGGGCGCAACAATGTGAAGCTTAAGTCAGCGAGAAGGGAAAGGACTTGCCTTGCATACGGCAAGAGTACTTGCCTAACGTACCTGATGGTAACGCATTAGTTACCCGGTGGTTCACGAAGTATGCTAGTGTATGTAGGACCCACTTGACAGAAGATACTCGGCAGGCGCAGTCTGTGGTTCTCGATGTCCTGATAACATAGTTGTACTTTACCCAGGACCGTGAGAAGGGAACCCGTTTAGACGACTCTTGGCTCGAGGCGAGTAGGACTAGCAGTCCTCGTCAGGGATTTTTGAAATCTTACACGTAGACATTTTAGAGATACTGATAGGGGATTAGACTTTTTATATTTCCACAAAGGCATATCATACGTATATATAGGATATGAAGCATTCAGTGTTGATACTAGTACTAGTTGACGGTAATTCGTTTCCGAATTTAAAAGAAGCTTTGATTAGTTAGAATATATATATATATATATGACACTGTTGTATGACATTTTAACATGTTTTTGGATATCGTTATATTACGTTGTTGTATTCTTATGATGTATTACCAAGCTCAAGACGAAACTGTACATGTTGGACATACCGTAGGCACAGTTCAGACAGGAGGAGGGATGCATAGCACTTTATACTCTGGCGTGGCGTCAAAAGTATCATTGGCCAAGTCGAAGCAATTTTGGCTTAATTACGATTGCCAAATTAAATTTTAGAGAATCAGAATATTACCAGAACACAATCTTAACTGTTCTTATTCTGAATAGTACTAGGTACGGGTGCTCACGCTTTAAACAAAAACATAAAATAAAAGTAAAAAAAAAAATAAAAAATAAATAAATAGTCAACGCGATTAGGGTCGCGTTCTATTGACACTGACATTTTACCTTTTGTTAGGCTAACGACCCTGCGATTAGTTTTCTTGGGCCGCCATGATCTTCTACTTCGGCCAGGTCCGATGTCGGAGCCTAGCGGCTGTAGTAGCCAGATCTGGCACCTTGGAGATACGTACAAAGGTGTGTCTGCAGATTGTGTAGTTTCGGTGTTTGCCAGCGGCTCCGCAGTGAGAGAGCGGAACGTGATGTGGATGAACAGACTTACTTAGCAACCACTTGAAATTGTGTCTCCGAAAACCGTGTCGCGTCGGCAACTATCTCCACCTTGCCAAGCGGATAGTTTTCTGGATATTTGTGCATTTATTTACGAATTTGTTTGATTCTTAAGTAGGGGCCATTAACTGGATCGGCTTTAGAAGTTTAACCATATGGTACATCTGTTCGTATAGACAAGGAAAATACCTCGAGGGTTTCATATCTCACCCCTGTATGGCAGGGCCGCCGTAGCGATTAAAGAATAATGAAGAAAAATTAAGTATTTGCCGTTATAACTTAAAAAATTCTGCCGGCGCGGCTAGATTACTTTTAAAGTGTACGCAAAATAGGCGTATAAATATCAGTCAGATGTGCAAAAGTAGCCCACATAACTTCTATAGTGTTAAAGATGAACCGCTGCACGCTCTCCCGAGTTTTTACCCAGATTGTCTATTTAGTCGCGAGCAAGAATGCTGGCCTTGGCGAAGCCTGGCCACAGTGGCCGCGGCCGGGCGGAGAGCTGCTGCGCGTTCTGCTTTGAACCTGATGGCATTGCCTTTTCCGATAAGGATGTAGCGAACACAAGATGACATACCTGTACTCTTAAGAGTCGTAAGACAGTTACGGTGATTGGTTCCAATGGGATAAGAAGCATTTTTTACCTCAGATGGCAGACTTGCGCCAGTCTCATTGGTGGCAAAGGTCTGTTCCGACTGGTCAAAACGCGTACGTCGGGATATCGACAAGTCTTTTAAAATGGTGTTGCTCGACATTTCCCAGCTTCTCGGAGAAACCCGGGAGGCGCGACATATTTTTATAGATGTTGATGTAGTGGCGAGAAAGATGATGACGTCGGAGTGACGGCTGCGACGGAGTTTGGTCGAGACGCGCGCTTTACCTCTGAATTCTCTGATGGGGACTCTCAAAATACTGCAGTAGCGCGTGTAGCGCGCGGTGCTTCAGAGGTTACCTGCGACAGCGCCATGGCGGTAGGTGGTGCCGTTGCGGCAGCCGATATTGGCGCGTAGACAGCAGTCGGTGCCGTTGTGGCGGCCGATGTTAGTGTAGTGGCGAGCGGTGCCATTGCGGCGATCCGTGCCATTGCAGCAGCCGATATTAGCGCGTAGACAGCAGTCGGTGCCGTTGTGGCGGCCGATGTTAGTGTAGTGGCGAGCGGTGCCATTGCGGCGATCCGTGCCATTGCAGCAGCCGATATTAGCGCGTAGACAGCAGTCGGTGCCGTTGTGGCGACCGATGCTAGCGTAGTGGCGAGCGGTGCCGTTGCGGCGATCCGTGCCAGCGCGAAGGGTAGCCCTGTATCGAAGACCGGTGTGGCGAGTTATACCGGGGGTAGCGGCAAGTGGTGCCATTGCGGCGATCCGTGCCAGCGCGAAAAGGAGCCCCGCATAGAAGATCGGTTTAGCAATTGATACCGGGGGCAGTGGCAAGTGGTGCCATTGCGGCGATCCGTGCCAGCGCGCAGGGTAGCCCCGTAGAAGGCCAGTATGGCGAATTACGTTGGGGCAGCGGCAAGCGGAGCCATTGGGGCGATCCGTGCTAGCGCAAAGTGTAATCCCGGCACTGATGCCGGCGCAGTGGCCAATGGTGCCATTGCGGCAGCCTGTGCCAGCGTAGAGACCGCCGTATAGCGGTGGTTGATGCCATTGCGAAGACCGATGCCTGCGGCGCGCTAGATGCTGTAGCATGGTTGGCGCCTTCGCAGCGACCGATGCGGGGACGATGGACGCCCTCACAGCAGTGATCGGAGCCATCGAGGCGACCCGTACTGGTGCGGTGGGTGGAGCTATAGCGCATTATTTACCATTGCGATGACACCCAAGTGGTGGCGTTACGGCAACAACCGGAGAGGTGACCGACGCCATAGCGGCGACCGGAGCCTCGATAGAAGCTGACGTTACGGCGGATGCCGCGACGGCGGACGGCACAATAATGGCGACACCGATAACTTACATAGGTACCTGTACAGCAGGTGAGGCCATAAACTGTAGTAGCATTTCAGTGTCGAAACCCGCCAAAATCCGCAGATTCTGACGCGGAGTGACGCGGAGGGACGGCCGAGGCGGTGTCTGCACGAGGACGCAGCGTCACGCACGAAGTGACGCAACAGCACACATTGTGACCTCGTTCTCAATTTCAGTGAGAGTACATGGTGGCGCTCGATGTCTTGGCGCGTGGCGGGTGCGGGGTGCGGGCGGGGCGCGGGGCGGGGGCGGGGCGCGGGCGGCGCCGCGGAGCCCCCGCGACCGCCCGCGACCAGCTACCCGCGCTGCGAGGGCGCCCACACGAGGTCACGCGAACATTACTGGCCGACGGGTCGATCGATGCGTAGAGTGAAGGCGTACCTGTAGACGTAGCGGTAAGGGCGTGGGCGCGCGGGGGGACGAGCGGCGGATCGTTTCAGGTACTTCTCCACAGCAATCTTCGTCTCTACGGGATTATGGATGCCGGATACTTATGCCGCTTCGCTGGATCCTACGGCTCTGCGATACCCCGCAACGCCTCTCCTAGGGTTCATGCCTGGCGATCTGTACCTGTAGTCGGAGTCCGCTGGAACTATTTCTCAGGGTCCGGCCGGTGCGGGGTCACTTTCGGAATATTATTCCGGAAAAATCTATATCACCCCCGCTGTTACAATTATCTCGCAGCTGGGGATCGAACCCGAATTCATTCTGAAGATTCCTTACGTTAACCCTGTTAAGATACAGTCGAAGCACTAAATAAAAGGCGCCACGCACGCGGTGCTCAGGGAGCGGCGGGTCCGCGGCGCGGCGACCGCGTTCTGGACGCGCGTCTATCACGAGACGTCGATAATGTGCTTCTTGTCTAGGCTAGGGAAGCGCTCATGCGGCTATTCTGCGGGATGCGGTGAAGGCGGCCCAGGGGGCACGGGACCTGAATCGACACGATGCCCGCTTTTTGCGGAAGGGTTAACCACGTGTCATAAGTGACTTTCGATAATTCTTTAATCATTAATTCACGTTCAACACGACGTTCACGATTCAAATAGAATATAACGCGGCATAGTCAGCGATAATTATTCATTAATTCGATAAATTCTCGTCGCTCTAAGCACAGATAAAAATAACGACGTATACGTTAGCGACTACATCTTCGGCGACTATGTGTCGGCCGTTAAAATACTGTTTAGATAGCAAAGATGCAAGATATTACGCGGCAGAAGACCACGTACTTAATAACGGTCTTTACATCCAGATCCGAGGGTAGGATGGAACGCGCGTGATAAAAGAACACTTATTAAGAAGATCGTAATGCTTTCAGCTGAAAAAATAACGCAATATGACTATTGCAAGAGCTAAGCATTGAAAATTTTAAAAGTAAAAATGAGGGTAGGTTTCTACCACACGAGTATATTTATACGCTTGGAGCAAATTCGCTTTTGGGACTGTTCGAGCTCCAGATAAAGAACCTCCGCTTAATATAAGTTCTAATTTCAATGAAGTAAAATGATAAAACACTCCTGGTTGGTAGGTAGGTATGATGGCTGACTCACCGGCTGTCGGTACAAGTTTGTACCTGACCGTGTCCTCGGCGCTGCTGTACGCGACGCTCTGCTCCGGAACATGCGACGGCACGTTGTGGCACTTCGTTCGTATCTCCTACTTCACATCTCGGAGATACGCGGGCTAACTATTCACGGGGACGCGAGATAGTCAGGCCTATTAACCTTGCAGTAACCGAGCGATTTTTGAAATCGGCTTTTAGCCGAATATTAATAAATAACAAAAATGATAATATAGTTTTCGCCGGTTAGAGCAAAGGCTAAGGGCGGACGTCCGTCTCGGACGGCGGACGACGCAACAATGGTTTAACATGGCGGCGAGCGAGTTGGCGGGTTTTTGCTTTTGATAGTTGACGGCGGGAACCGGATGCGGCTTCGAGGCGACGACGGCATCACGTGGTACTTCCGGCGGCGTTCAAATCGGCGCGAACATCGCTACTCTCTCTCAATGAAGACGTCGAACGACGAAACGGAACAAATAATATTCTATCGAACCCGTGAATCAAACTTTTTTTACAGCGCAATAATAACAGATCCTAAATGTATGACAGAGTAGCAAGATATTCACAAAAGTTGCTTGTAAGTAGTGGAATTTTAGCATTTTGGAGTAAGTAAGTTTGACGCGACAATTCTCAATGAAAATAAATAAATAATATACGATATAAAATATGTTTTTTTCTTGGCTTGGCTAATAAGTAAGTATACTATAAAAGTATACTAACTTAGGTCAGTAAGTATACTAGTTACATGTAAGTTACATGCACAACTAACTATTCATATGTGAGAGGTCAATTTGCAAAGAAAGAAGTAACAAACATGTGCAGATAATCAAAAAATCAGAAATATAAAAATATATTGGATACCTAACAATATATGTAAACCACACCTGAACGTCTAAATCTTTATCAAATAGATTAAAATGGCGCCAAAATAATATGTAAACAAACATGACCTGTCATACTGTCATAATAATAATTATTGACAGTCACTGACACTAATGACTGTCAACGGGTACGCGTGTGTGCGAGAATGTGGAAAATTGCGATTATTTTTAAAAAACCTGTTTTATTGTCCACAAGAAGACTGTAGAGCTGAAATTGGTTGCGATTTAAGCTCATCATTTTTTACTGGTTCCGCCAAGACATAGAAATAGTAAATATTTGGTTGGGTTTAGCTAAAAATAATAAAAACACTACGCAAACGACGTACAACGCCATCTGAGCGGCTAAAATTGGTAACTTTCTCTAACGTTCCTCCTTAAGGGAATGACATTTTTGAAGAATAACTCAGCTAAATAAGGTATGGTATGTACACATTTTTTCCGACTTTCAAAAGAAGGACGTTATCAATTCATCGGTATGTTCTTTACTTTTGTATGTTGTTATGCGATTGCTCGAAGACCGCTCGACAGATATAAAAAAATATATTATTTTGTTTGAAAGGGTATACTTCCGAGGTGGTCCCATTGCCATCAGATCCTGACTTGGTTAAGTCAAGTAAGATCTGAAGATGGGATCTTGGAGAAATCGAGGGAAATTTTCATTTATTATAGGCATTTGGCATTAGTGATTTGGGTATTTTTCATAGTGACTTGTGCATTTCTTATCGAATAGCTTCATTTGAATCAGAAATCAGAATCAGAAAATTTTGTTGTCACACTCATACATTTAACATTTTGTATATACCTACAATGGTGTCAAATAAGATAGAGCGTGCCTCGTCTATCGATACATTTCATAATTATAACATAAATATTTCGCAATTGTCTACTTAAGTAATCATCGAGTTACAGTAATTAATGCAGTAGAGTGTTCGTTCATATAAGTATGATTTCAAGTGTATACGGAATGTGCTATCATAATTTATGTTTTTTATATTATATGGTAATTTGTTATATAATTTACATCCCCTGGCGTTAGGAGAGTTTTTGGCCAGCGTTAATCTATGGACGGTTGTTATTAAATCAAAAGATCTCTTGGTATGCCGGGGATTGCCATTAGTTTGTGTCTTAAATTCATTCATGTTCTTATGGACATAGGTACATACCTACTATTAAGAACCTCTATTATGTAGATGTTAAGATCTCCTTGAAGTCCGTTACTAACCGACTTCCACAAAAGAAGGACGGTTTTCAATTTATATTTTACGTTTGTTACGCGATTACCAGTGTTCTGATTAGGTAGTGCCATTTCGGGTGAATGACCTTAAACATTGAACAGAACATGGATAAGACTTGGGATTCCGGGACTCGAAAATTTTCACAGTAAATATTATTGACAAAATATTTACTGTGCAAAATTTAAAGAAGACGCAAAAAAAAAACTTATCATATGAAATCCTGGGGTTAAAAGGAACATCCATATTAAGCTTACGCACCGAAGTTCCGCGAAATGCCACTCCCTAATCCACTGGCGACTATTCTAAGACGGCTGGACCGATTTGGAAAATTCACACACGTGCATTTCTTATTACAAAATAGGTTCATTGAAAGTCGTTTTAGTACATTACACAACTAGGGTGGTAAAACAAAGAAAGGCGGAGATCGCTGATGTTTGCGATGGACGTAAATATGCGATCGAGGGCTTTCTTTATTACCTCCCGTGTTGTGTACATCATTTGCTGCCTACAATTGTGGCATATTTTTTTTATTTTGTGGTTATTTTAAGAAAATATAGGAATTACTGTGACTTACAACTCGCGTCCAATTCCGGATTCCTTGAATCCTCCGAACGGTGTTTGTGCGACGACGTGTTCATAAGTATTGACCCTGTAAACAGATAATAACAAACGAATAATTTACGACATTAAAATAATGTAGAGTTTGAAACCGAGTAGGCTAAGAACGACTAGTAAGTTAGGTTAGATTCTCGTATTTTGAAGGTAATTCATGATCATGTTTGTAAAAAATAATTCTTATTTAACGACATACCAATACTTTACTATTCTCTTTGTGTGTGTAATATGCTCGACAACGACATACAAACACATTCAAGTGTAAAATACCTAATGAAGTTATTTGTACTAATAATTTAAATACTAATAGATAGTCTCACGTCTCGTTCATAATCTGCTGAATTCTAACGTCTCAATTTCTCCCTAATTAGTTAACAAGTTCTTAATCTCAAACTACATCTCCGCTTTTATTTTTGCTGGAAACAGTTATTAATTTCTTCAAAATAACTCCACAAGATCCCCACTAGGCATTCAAGAGTCAACACGTCAGTTTTAATATTACTACATATGTCAATTTTAACATTTAGATAATAGAAGAAAACACTTGTTTTTGTCAAAGTAAGGGTTGAACCTTGTTTAATACTTACCACATAGAGCCGGCTCGGACATGGCGGACAAACGCAAGCGCAACGTTGACATCATTGGTGATCACACCGGCTCCTAGGCCGTAGTTGGAGTTGTTGGCACGGTCGACCACCTCCTCAAATGTCTCGAACTTATGAATGCTCTGGACGGGTCCAAAAATCTGTAAGTTGAACGAAAGGACATTTAAAATACGCAAGGTGAATCGGAAATATGACAACTTAAGAATATGGTTAGTTAGTAACGTGATGATTT
The DNA here is from genome assembly GCA_947034925.1 of Eudemis profundana. Lineage (NCBI taxonomy): Eukaryota > Metazoa > Arthropoda > Insecta > Lepidoptera > Tortricidae > Eudemis > Eudemis profundana. The sequence goes on along the minus strand of OX344796.1, from coordinate 25,580,913 downwards.
TGGAAGATGGCCAAGAAGAACGATAAATTATAACGACCATACCAGAATAATCACCACAGAAACTAACACGATTATAGAGTTATACTCCTGTCGTTGGATTAAAGCTAATGGAGCGTGCCACTTTTTATGTGCAGGGCTGGCCTGTCGAGAGCCACTTCTTTGACTTCCCACTACAAAATGACGACTGTCTTCTCTATTATTTATTTCGTGCAGTTTATCCTAAATATAACTTTCTCTTCTGCGGTTACATTAAGTGAGAGAAATTTGCTTGTCTTGTTATAAATCACCGGATGGACAAACATATAAGATTACCTCTTCCCTCGAAATCTTCATGTCATCAGTGACATCGGCAAACACGGTAGGTTGTACAAAGAATCCTTTGTTGCCGAAGCGGTCACCACCAGCAACACAACGCGCCGAGTTCTTGCCCGATTCAATGTAGCCCATCACTTTGTTAAACATTTCTGGGTCAATCTGTAGGTAATGTTGATATAATATGATATCTGTGTAAAAATAAAGCAGCACGGTCTCGGCTCCCAATACCATTGTATGACATTCGGTGCCGAGACCCGGGGTCTATGCGCTCAGTACATTGTCAAGGAGCATCGAAACTTAACAAACTTTTACCTTTAGTCTCAGATTTAGTACAATGATTTTAGTTTAGTATAAATCATATTTGCATAGTATATGTAAGATAGTATTGCAGATAAAATTTCAAGTATATTTTGATCTAATAATATACGATTCATTGATGCTGACTAACACAACCGTTGATTCTTATTTCTCAACATTTCTTACCTGAGGACCTTGCTGTACATCTTCGTAAGGGTTACCGACGCTTCGTTTTTTAGCAATTTCTGCGGATTTGGCAACAAATTTGTCGTAAATGCCTGACTGAACGTACGTCCTCGTTCCAGCTACGCAGCACTGCCCAGCGTTAGAAAAAGCCGCGTTATGGGCAATTGTGGCTGCTTTCTCGACTGTAAAATAAACGTGAATAAAAAATGCATACATGTTAAAATATATGTTGATATTTATGTCAAAGACGTAAATATGTACCTACATATTTTATGATTTACTCGTGAAGTCGATCATGACGGCTAGAATAGGCATCGAGCAGAATGATTAAGACAATTATGATTTTTGATTTATGACCACCTACGAGTAATTAGTTAGTTTGTGTTTGCGTGCAGAAATTATTTTTTTCCTTTTCGGTTTGTATTCATACATACTTACAAAAACAACAAGAAACAATAAAAAGGAAGGTGGGAAGAAGCTAAAAGGACATGATTGAATGTCAGATATCCGAGGACGACGTCGGGGACAGAGCGAAGTGGACGAGACAAGTTCGGAAAGTTGACTCCACCACCATGTGTTATAATAACTAGGAAGAGAGTGGCTACTTACCATCTGCATCGTTGAAAACGACCAGAGCACTTTTGCCTCCGAGCTCTAGAGTAATCCGCTTAAGATTCGTTGCCGCTGCTGCTTTCATGATAATCCGACCAACCTGTTGTAATACGTGTTGTTGTAGTACATAAATATAAATAGTAATCTCGTATAATACAGTTTATTACATTGGTTTTACGTCATGCTAATAAAAACGAGAACTTGTTAACGTAATAGGTAAAGGGAAACTAGTTCTATTAGACTAGCTAGAGTAAAATTGTGCGAGTAACAGTTCATTGCAGGCTGATAATGACAAGATACTCGTACAGTGTCATGGATCGACCTTTCCAGATCCGCAAAGTATTGCTACTTGCCCAATTTTACTCGCTTACTAGCCGGCGGTGGGACATGTGCCGTATACAAGACAATAAGGATAAGTATTTAATGAAAAATAAGTCAAGTAATATACAGCGTGGGAGGGACTATACCGACAAACTTTAACTATAGATTCTAACAACTATTAGGAGTAAAAAATGTTATGTGATGTATAGTCGAAAAACGCTTACTTACCGAGATATTCATTATTTTGTAAATGAAAAATCCCAAGTGTGTAACAAGCCCTAATAAATGTGACTAAGATACCTTTACTATTTTTTTAAAATCCTTTAACTAAACAGGAATTAACCTTCGCAGTATTTGATGGTAAGCGACTACGAGGCCAAAAAATTGACCTTTCGTTTCCATTTTAGCTTTTTTTTTTCTTTTTGATAACTTTTCAGCCAGTAAGGACATGTTTATAACGAGGGGCTTAATTTACTGATTTATTTTGTTCCATAAGACTATTAATGTAAAATGACAATATTCGACCCATGTTGATATAACATTTTTTACTCGTCACACCACCAGGAATTCATGGCTAAAGTATGTCGGTATAGTCCCTCCCACCCTGTATATAAAAGGATGAGACGTAAGAAAGCATGTCTTAATGATTGATCTGCTTTCGTACTTCCGTAGATCCAGTGAAGGCCACTTTGTCAACATCCGGGTGGTGAGTTAGGGCAGCGCCAGCGGTGGGCCCGTAACCTGTTACTACGTTCACCACTCCTGGGGGGAATCCCGCTTCTTTCACTAACGCCGCCATGGCCAAGGCGGTGAGAGGGGTCTGCTCGGCAGGCTTTACTACGGTGGTGCATCCTAAAGACGAATTAATAAATGCTTTCAACGTTCTCTAAATTACACATACAAATTATATTTGGAATTTGCCATTTTTCTCTACATAAACATTTTAATTTGAATATTTGAAGAATTTCCGTCAAATCAGAATAAAGATAAAGGTTTTAATTAAGTAAAAAAAGCTAATTATTTTTGTGGCGGGTTGGTCGAACATTACATAAAATATCTTTTAAAAAGAACAGAAAATACTATACCAGCGGCTAAGGCAGGAGCAATCTTCCAAACAAGCATGGGAATCGGGTAGTTCCATGGCAAAATCTGTCCACATACACCAACTGGCTCTTTTAAAGTGAACGTCAGGACTTCACCATCTGTAATAAAAATTACAAAATTGTAAAGGGACTTCACAAATTATATCAAAGGGCGTATGCTGTCCAAGATCTTACCTGCAGGAATAGTGTTACCAAGAATCTTGTCAGCCTTGCCAGCGTAGTATCTCACAATCCCTGCAGCCCACTCTATTTCACCATAAGCTTGCTTCACTGGCTTGCCGTTGTCCAAAGTTTCTAGTTCGCTCAAGTATGTCGCATCCCTGTCCATGAGGTCAGCCAGTTTGAGTAGGAGACGACCTCTCTGGGAAGCATCGAGTGTGCGCCATTCTGAATAGCGATGGAACGCTTTCTTGGCGGCTTGGACTGCAATATCTATATCAGCCTTAAAAAGGAAGTTTAAAATGCTTAGGATGCTGATTATTAAAGAGATACAATCTTAGAGCTCTTACCCACGGGCGATATTTACCAACTATTGTGGCAATTGTAGGCGTCGTATAGGATCTTTCCAAGGAAAACATCAGCAATGGATCCTAGAATTTATAGGGAACCGATATGCGATCGTGATTGATCTGTACAAAAAGTGATATCTGTCTAGAAAAAACTATTCTCACAGCTTTATAATGGTACAAAATATATACTCCAACAAATATCATCCATGTTTAAGAGCTCTTAAATTTAGTGTTACAAGTTGTACCTTATCTCCTTCTGCAACGTTGACGATGACAGACTCATCTTGAGGGTTGACTGTAGGGAATGTTTTCTTGCTTACGGAATCCACCCATTCATTGTTAATGAATAACTGTGAAAAATTGTTTTAAGTTTAGTTGACTGGATGTTATTGTTACTTCACTTAAATTTTCAAGTATACATTAAGATTCAAAATTGACTTATTTTCTTTGCTCTTGCTAATAGGTACCTACGTATTCTATAATTGTAATTCTTTTCATCAGAGCTCGGAATTCTCGTGGCAAATTTGAGCTGTCATAGGGACTTCTCGTTTATCGGCTATTCATATGCATATCGATAAGTGCAGAATTCAATTCTATTTCCGTTCCGGTAACTCATCCAGCCAGCAGTTCTGCTGCAAGGACGCGGAGGCGTTGAGCACACGAGAGACGAAGGGACGACGCGGTTCATCGCGATTGCTCAGGCGGGTACCCCGGCATGATACTAATAGTCGTTCAGAGATGTATAGGAACACTTAACAGGCCCTGGCCGGATCTATGGGTTCCGTCAGTTCCGTGGCGGGGGGCGCACCTGAGCACTCCCGTGTTTTCCTCGCCGTCGTCTTGCCGCTCCGGCATGATCAACCGTCCCTCCTATCCGAGACACCACTGAGCCAAGTAAGTAGATACAGGAGGGGAGTGTAGGGTTCGTGCAATCCGGAAGGAGATGGGGGGAGAGGGGGCGACTAGAATACTTGCATCGTAGTCATAGGAGATAAATAGATAACTGTGTGAATGTATATGGAAAGGGTTGACGAGTTCCGTCACTGCGTGGTCTCTTCTTTCTTGCACGTTGGCTTCTGGCTCCGATTCCGTGTCCGATTCAGGGTGCTTGTAAATACGAGGGGTGGCTGAAAAGTAATCTACCTCACTATGAAAGAAAAGACATAACTGGCTAGTTATTTTTTATTTTTCTATGTAATCTCCATCAACCATGGTGCATTTATAACATTTGTCAAATAATGACATTAGGCCATTAAAAAAAAAATCTTTCGGTTTGTCGTCAAAATACTCGTTCACCGCGGCTATCATCTCATTATCCGTTGAAAATCTTCGGCCCCTGAGATCTTTCTTCAGAAGTCTGAACAGGAAATAATCACAGGGGGCTAAATCTGGGCTGTAGGGGGGATGGTCGATGGTTTCGAAGCCATTTCTGGCCATGGCTAGCTGTGTGGTTCGGGCCGTATGCACAGGTGCATTGTCGTGCAATATCAGAACTCCTTTGTTGAGTTTGCCCCTTCTTTTTTCTTTTATGTTACCCCGAAGCTGGCAAAGTAAATTTGCATAATAATTAGCATTCATTGTAGTATTTTTTGGCAAATAATCAATTAGTAAAATGCCTTCAGCATCCCAAAAAATTGTCGCCATAAGTTTGCCAGCTGATGGGCGAATCTTGTACTTCCGAGGAGGCTTTTCGTCCTTGAATTTCCATTGTAGTGACTCTTGTTTACTTTCCGGATCCCATTGTCTAATCCAAGTCTCGTCACATGTCACGACCCTGGAAGTAATTTCTTCCTCTTTCCCGCGACTCATGTCTAAAAACTCCTGACAACATTTGACACGCCTGTCCTTGTCTAACGCAGTCAGCATTTTAGGGACCCAACGTGCACTAACCTTAGACATATTCAAATGGCCATGAATTATTTCATTTACCCGTTCTTTACTAATGCCCACATCTCTAGCTATCTCCCACTGTTTCACCCGACGGTCTTCTAAAATGATTTTTTTCACCTTGGCGACATTTTCACCAGTGACAGCAGAAATTGGCCGCCCACTACGAGGGTCATCTTCTAGACTGTCACGGCCCGATTTAAACTGCTTAGACCAGAATTTTATGGTGAAATCAGAAGGACACGAATCACCAAACACGGGCAACATGCGCTGTTTTATCTGTGAAGGCGTATTTCCTTCTTTAGTAAGGAATTTAATCACTGCACGCTGTTCAATTTTGGTCAAATTATTATTTTCTACCGACATGCTGAAAGCATTCAGGCGCCAAAAACAAATGAAGAGCATGGAACTAATGCATGTTCGAAATTTTGAAAAAAGAATAGTCAATGAAAACGAATTCATACCGGCCAGTGTTTTTTTTAAACTATTTATAGCCAAGGTAGATTATTTTTCAGCCACCCCTCGTAAGCTCTGTTTTTTTCTTAATAAGCTCACGATTGTGTGCAATAGAATTCCAGTACAGCTGGCTTCTGTTTGTTAAGTGTGTTACGTCATGATTCAGAGAGTCCTTCCACGTGAAAATAGTAGAAAAAAATAGAACTTACTTACTTTAACTTAGAATACAATATTCAAAATATAAATAAAAAGTATAGATAAACAACAGGCGGTCTTGTCTGTAATTAGCGATCTCTTCTCGATAACCTTTATGGTATCTACCTACTTATTTGGAAATTTTAAATAGACATCCAATAAACATTTCTAGTAAATCATATATTTCATGTTAAGTTTTATCGCCATAGTTTCAATTTCAAGTTTAAAATCTGTTTGAGTATTAATAAGAGTTTCACAACATTTTTATAATAAAAAAAATAGTTATAATTTTTTCAATATTATTTGGTTGTAAATTACTTCATTTACCATTTATTATCCATTTGTACGTAAATAGAACTTCCATAATTTTGATACGTAAATTGCCCTTGTTCTTCGTACATAACTGAGTTACATAACTTGCTATGTACAAAGAAAAAATATTCTTCGTACAAAAACAAAACCGGGTAAGGTACTAAGAAACTTACCTTCTTTGTACATTACTAGATTTAATGACAGTTATGTACAGATATCTATGGTTATGTACGAGGAAGTATAACTTCTTCCCACATAACCCGGTTTTGTACAAAGAAATTGCTGTCCCTTATACAAACCCAAGGAGTTCTGCCGAGCGACTGCTGCAGTTAGCAGGTCGTCACAGAACTGACGATTAGTGTCAAACTCCATACATTTCGTCTCGGACTGACAGGTTAGACGGTAAAATAATAAATAATTAATTAATCGGTCATAAATTTAGCATCCTGATGGGAATTTCCTGGCCGTTGAATTATGATTAGCATAATAGGCTACTTGATGTCAGTTTAAATCAGCTTCTTTTTTATGAAGTGTCAAAACGCTCAGAAAGTAAGCTGGTTAGTACGAAGTACTGACTTGTTACAGTTGTAATGTAACGCATGCTCAACATGGTGCCCTATATTTAGTTTTGGTCATTTGAAAATCGTAGGTGGCACGAAAATTAGTGTAATTTATCCGACCAGTTTGGTTAAGAGTTAATTAATTTAATTTGGTTGCTGTCAAATACCCTACCTACCTGCCTAATAATTTCTGTCAGCACAGCAAGTAAGCATTCTATGTATTATAACTATTATAAGTTCTTAGATTCGTTAAATAGGTACATGTTGTTGCATTACAGAGTTGTATGTAACAATTGCTTGCCACTGGACTATTCCGATTTTGCAGATTCCTTCCGCAAAATTGATCTTGAATCCTTATTACAATACTCAGGAACAGTTTTAGTTTCTGTTCCCTCTTATATCTATCTTCATAATGCACATGCACAAGCTGGGTCTGTAGCAAACGGAAACCGCTATTATTGATGCTCGTTTACTAGAATAACGATCGTCCAATCAAATGTTTAACTAGGAGATTGACTTGACCTTGAGACAGACAAACATCGTGGTTATTTTAAAGCTCTCAACAAAATATTGCGAATCATTGTGCTAGTATTATTATTACCCGTTTGAAGGTAAGTAGGTGTGTAGTTTATTTTATTAAGTTGGTTTTGTATTTGTCAGAATCTAATTGGATTTAGGATAAGAAAAATCTTTAAATTCATATGTATGTTCTCAATAATATTTTGTCCCATGTTTCTACAAGAAAAATATAGTGGAATATTTTTTTTCCCATTTTAGTAATAATACTAACAATACATGTAATCTTTTCGGGGTGTACAATATGGGCGAACTATGCAGCTATGAAATACCTACGTTTTTAACTCACAGGAATGTTAATTGTGTATTGTACTGATCTTCGTTCAACATGATTCAATAGCTGGGTGGGGTTTCAAGCGCACAGTGGCGATTGTTGGCGATGACTCGTTATTATTCTGGTTGTCACAATACCGGACACACGATGTCTGTAATTTCATCTGCCATACAATACATCATACTATTTGTGAATCGCGGTTTACACACTTAGTTTCTTGCTATAGTTACCATAAATAGTACCTACATATTCTGTATCTGAAGTATGTATTAGTATGAGTTTACAGTTACAAAGTATGAAAGTACCTAACGATTTATAACCAGCTGTACTTGAAATTGGTAGGAGAAAGGGTATATTTGTATTGTCTTAAATTATCGTGTTTCTTATTAGTTAATTAAGAAATGTTGTGTAAAACTACTTATTTGAATTCTCTACTACGCAAATGCAATCTGGAAGAGATCGCACTACAGCGATAAGACCACATTTTGTTTATCTATATCTGTCCATAATCTTCTTGTATCGTTGCTTGTCGTCGTTTGTTTCTGAGATTGTCGTTGTTCTGCATTTTGAGGAGCGTAATAAATCTTACTTTTATTGTATTTGTCATGAATCTTTCTTTAAAGCTCAATTTCAATTGGTAAGATAATATGTATGATATTTATGTAATGCGTCATTTCGCTGTCTCATTCAGTTTTATGGCTTCATAAGAAACTTTATCTCCAATATGTTTGAGATACAGGCCGAGCGAGGAGATGAATGAACGAGCAATTATTGAAATTACGTTCATAGGTCGTTTCGATATCTTTCAATGCCGATCAACAAATAGAACAAGAATGAATACGTTGGTAAAGAATGAATACGTTGCTATAGGTTCCTATTGTTCCTAGCAGAGTAACATTTTGGGCTCGGTTCAGAAATTTAGAATTTAAATTTAATTTTTGCATAAATGCTGTGTAGAACATAACCTTACAAAACCAGTCAAGGGCGAGTCGGTTTCGCACACGAAGAGTTCTATACCAACGTCGAGCAAAGAACGCCAAAAATACGTTTCATGTATGGGGGAGCTGTGACAGACGGACAGACAGCTGATATAATAAGTATACGAATGTTGCAACTTAAATAAATATAGGTAATAATAAAAGCTTGTAAAAAATTGGGTTTCTTGTTAAAACTAACATAAGTAGTTACTAACCTTAGTATATTTGATCTCGACGTTGGCCATGGTGGGTTGAGTGCGGCACACGTGTGGCGTATGCTCCGGTCTCCCGCAAAGTGCGGGGTGTCTCGATTATTCTATCGCGCGACGTTTTGTTATCGTTCGGCGATAGCCACAATATCGCTTGGTCATTTATACCTACATGGAATATCTAAGGTTTGGATTTATTCCTGTAGTCTGTTACTAAATCCTTATTAAAAACCACAATCGGTAATATGGTATAAGTTTTACCTTGGCTGAGAGCGACGCAAATGGTCCAGCTGTAATCTGAACATTAAAAGCCTTATGTTTATAATAATTCGATGCAACTTAAAATAAACCGGACAAGTACGAGTCGGACTCGCCCACCGAGGGTTCCGTACAAAGGGTCTGGCCGCCGGATCGCCATATCGACACACAGTCTGCTAAACTGTACAACAAAATTAACAGAGAGATTGATATCTATTCCACCACCTCACACGAGTGTAAAATTAGATTAGAAAACTTATAGTGAAATTGAAAATCTGATAAGAAATATTTGATAACGTTTTAATCACACACCTATTACATAAAATAAAACCCGCCCGCACACAAACACACACGCGCGCGCACGCACACATAGCGACTGACAGACTCCTCGGCTTATGATTTTAAAAAACTTGTTACAATAGTAAAAACAATAAAATAGGGTAGGCCCTTAGCATAACATTAATTAAATTAGTTTTAGCTTTACTTTTAAATAATTGTAACCTCCTCTGTACATTTAGATACCTAATTTAAGGAAGAGCGGTGTTTCTTAGCACAGGTATCTCGCATACTTAAAAAGAAACACCAACCTATGTAAATTAGCACCTTTATGAAAACGAATAAATAATTTTTCATTTTTTCATTTTCACGTTTCTTCGTATTACGGTGAATTGCAGAAAAAGTGTACGTGACACAGAGGAATAATCACAAAAATATTACACAAGTTACACAAAAAAATCATAAGGGCATTTTCATATTAGTAAAAAATTAAACGTTTCTTTCGAAGATAAATATAAAATAGGTAAAAAAACTTTTTAAGTTAAACGGTTTTATCTTATGTTGAAAAATGTACCACAAAACTAGAAAATAAATTTAGGACACAAAACTGGATTTTTTCGAGATTTTGACATCTGTTAGGTGAAAAATCGTTCAATAAGCGGAATAACTAATAATGCTGGACTACGTTGATGCGGTTTGCTCTTATCCGTATAAACATGAAAACTGCTGGACTGCGTTGATGCGGTTTGCTCTAACTGCTCGATACTTTGAGATCGTTTTAGAACATAGGTACTTTGTTTAATGTGTCTATTACCTATGTCTACTAATAACCATTGTGTGTTTTAATAAGCTCCCTTTTCAAGTATTAGTATTACACATCTAGTGCGATCGAGGGCTTTCTTTATTATCTCCCTTGTTGTGTACATAAGTTTGTCTACCCTTCGCCAGAAAGCGGCTTTTTCCGTACGCGTAGCGTGCGGTAAAAGCCACTTTATAGCCAAGTGTGGCATAAAAATAAATTATATCGCGCACACACTTAAATACAAATATAAAGACACTTCAAACAGTTATTTCACCTATACCTACTCGGTACAGAATACAGTACCAGATACCACTTACCAGAGACTTTGACATTGTGGCCACTGTACTGTATCTTGTTAACAGTATCATGAATTCATGACATGACATCACCAAGTAACAGTAAACATCATTATTAATTATTTTCAGAGTGCTGATATCTTGTGTTTGTTATTTTATAACCCATCTCGGCTTTACATAATATATCTACCTATTTGAAACAAAAGCAACAAATTGAACAGTCACCCAATATGTACTTCAGCTTTTCACTTGTTTAAATATTGTTTTGTATAAATATGTATTGTTCCCGCAATACATTGCCTTACAAAGAAAATTGTAATTATCGATTCATTTGTGTTTAAACACAGTTTTGTTTCCCCTAAAAAATATAGTTGAGACAATTTCATTTTTTGTCGTCGGCGTTCGTACATAATAATGAAAAACATAGTGATAATGTACTTGGTCCGTTCTGCTATCAATGTTTTGCCTAGAGAAAAGATAAATACTTGAAATTTGTATGACCCTGAATGAAGTGAATATTGATTGGATATTATCACAGTAAATCACTTATGAGTTCGTAAGAGTTTTATAAATGATTTATTGCAAACTAGCATTTACCCGCGGCTTCACCTGCGTCATTCCCGTTACTATCCCAAGGGAGCTTCCTATCGGGATATAAATAATTAATGTAGGTACTCGTATCTATGTTTCAATCTAGGACTTGGTCTACCTACTTATAGGTGAAATTTCATCTCAATCCATTCACGTGTTACCGCGTTATTTAGTAACAAATATCCAAACATCTTCACAAACTTTCACATCCTATCCTATCCTACACTAATATCATAAATGTGAAAGTTTGTGAAGATATTTGGATGTTTAGATATTTGGAGGTTTGGATGTTTCTTACTAAATAACGCAGTAACAGCAAATGGATAGAGTTGAAATCTGACATGCAAGTAGATCAAGTCCTGGATTGAAACATAGGATACCATGGATTAATAAAATAGAAGGATACCGCGCGGTCTAAGACGCGAGTGAAGCCGAGTTATGGCCGCCGAAGTGAGCATGTGTGCGTTGACGGCCCAATGGCAGCCGACCTGCCCATTATGCTGGTTGATGTGTGCGTGCGTGCGTACAAAGCGCCGGCACATTGCCGGCACATTATGAGTGTTTCACTTATCTGTTGGCGACGCTACGTCCATTTATTTTAAGGTCCTTGTAGGATACATTATTTATTTATATCGCAATAGGAAGCTCCCTTGAGATAGTAACGGGAATAACGCAGGCGAAGCTGCGGGTAAACGCTAGTTTATAAAGTAGGATTATCAGAACGTTTGAATTTTCCAGGGCTGGATCCAGCACGGCCGCTGGTCTCCGGGTACGGCTCTAGGCTGTACCGGCTGACCCAGGGCGACGCTCACGTGGTGCAGGTGATCCACACGAACGCCGGCTTCCTGGGCGAGACCGGCTTGATCGGCCACGCCGACTTCTGCATTAATGGAGGCACTACACAGCCCGGTTGCCAGGGGCACTTCATGCGTAAGTGCACGTGAAAAAGTATAAATAATAATAATAAGGCACCGTCATGTCTCAATCCATAGCCCAGTATTTAGTCCATATTTCCTCCATCTCCACCATGGCCCAGTAGAGTTAGATTCCATCAATCAACAATGGCCCTTGCATCTGGCGGGGGCTGTCTCTGCGTGCGTCCCGTGACACGGGTAGGGACAGCATCCGCTGGGTGTACACGTTGCCTTTCATTAAATTGTTGAAAGGGCCTCTACGCGTTGGCTTCGGCTCCGCGCACGCCTCCCATAGGGCCGGGACACCATTGTCTCGTGTACGGGAAAGACATACAGATAATAATAATAATAATTTATTTTCAAGATAACAAAGATCTCATTCTCCATACAAAAAGCTGTTCCCCGAATTTACAACGCCATCTATGTATAAGCTTGGTAAAAGAATTATAATATTATTTACAATTATTCAACTTTGCAAACGTGGCACAGTATTTAAATGTTAGAATTTATTTATTATTAGCTGTTTACGAACTAATTGTTACTATACTATGTTTCTTTGTTCAATTATAACATCGTTAAATGTTTAGTGTTTTAGCGCCATCTAGTTTTTTCCCGGAAATCCCCTAGCGTGAAACAGGCCATCGCTTAGTTTTGCTACTCGCCACTAGATGGATTTTTGGATGGATTTTTTAGCTTTTGTAAATTTCTAAGAAAATATTAAAGTTAGGAAGACTGTTCTATTTTTCCTGTAATATTCAGTTTGATATTGATAATTAGTAATTGACAACATTTCATTTTAAGAACACTTTAAAAAGTATATACGATTCGAAAGCATTTTGTCTCCTGAACACTACACTATTTTTATATTTTTTTTATATCGCTTAATATAAAAAATACAAATGAATAAAAAATATGTTCTCATTTTACCAGTTCTACGGCACAATAGATGAAATGCCAGTGCCTTTTGCCACAGAAAAAATAAGCTGTCATAATTTTGAATTTGACATTGTCAATGCATACTGTGAGATCACTTACTTTTTTTCGATCGCGATAAGACTAAAGTAATGGTTTATTCTACCGTAGAACTGTAGTTACGCCCTTTTATAATAAATAAATATTAATATATTAATTATAAATTAATTACAAATCCTGGTGAAACAAATAAACTATCAGCGTATTCGTCTTTTCAAACCAAATACAGTGAACCAATAAAATTAAAGGCTCAAAAAAATGAAAGGTTGTCAATTATGACACATTTTTCTGATCAGTAACTTCGCAGATAATAGGTGGGGAATGGTACGTTTGCACTTATAAATCAAAAACTACTTATTTAAGAAAAAAATAAAAATGGTGTTTTAATCTACGAATTAAGCCCTTTCATTTGATATCCCACTCAATATAATAGCCCTACTTTCAATTTTCAAAGTCCCATTACGGAGCCTTTAAAAAAAAAAAGTAAAAAAGATACAAGATATTTTTTATGTCCAATAAGCTCGGGTTAGCTACTTTTAACACTATTCCAAATTTCAAATCGATAGCAGCAGTAGTTCCTGAGATATCTGGCTGTGACAGACGGACAGACAGACAGACAGACGGACAGACAGAGTCGCACCATAAGGGTTCCTTTTTTACCATTTTGGTACGCAACCCTAAAAACGTATAAGGTTTTAACACTTCTCTTATACGGCCCCATTTAGATGAGGCGAGAATTCGTATGCGAGTTTCATTACATTGCGGGCCAGCTAGGTACGATGAATTCAGTGAAAAATAACTGGCCAAGAGCATGTCGGACCATGCTCAGTATAGGGTTCCATAGCCGTAACTATAAGGTAAAAAATACGATGTAAAAAAAGTACAACAACAAAAGAGCGTATCTTCATAGCAATTACGTCCTTTTGTTGAGAAGCGCAGTTTATCGGCAATAACTCAAAAACGGTTAATCCGATCTTGTTGAAAATAATTTTCGTTGAAAGAATTAATTGAGCGTTATCTTTGTAATTTTTTTTATATTTTTCGGACACACGGTTTAGAAGATAGAGGGGGGGACACAATTTTCACAACTTTCGGAGCGATTATTTCCAAAGGTATTCACTTAATCAAAAACATTACTTAAGAACCTTAAAATGTTTTCAAAAGAGCTGTCGAACTATGTACCACACGTTGACATTTTGTGAAAAAAATTTTTTTTAGCTTCTGTTACATGTATGGAGTCTCCCCCCTAGATTTTTTTATTTTTATTATTTAACTACCAAACTTAGTTGCGGCATCTACAAGACATCTATATTCCAAATTTCATCAGTATAGGTCTTGTAGTTTTTGAGTAAAATGCCTGTGACATACGGACGGACGGACGGACGGACGGACGGACGGACATGACGAAACTATAAGGGTTCCTTTTTAGCCATTTTGGCTACGGAACCCTAAAAAATGAACTGTTATACGAGTTCTCGCTCCGCCTAAATAGGGCTAAAAGTGGTTGGTAGCTCTATAAGATGGGATAGTACAAGGAATATTTTCTTATAAATCTTCTTATTTCCTTCATATTTTATTTGTAGAGGATAGTTTTCAACTCCCAAACAGCAATTATTACAGAATTCTACTAACTGGGACTCTAAACTTTTCTTATAGTGAGAGAAAGCCTTAAGGCGAGGCTAGACCAGAATCGGGCACGGAAGCCTAGTTTCCAAATCATTTTTAACCGACTTCCAAAAGAAGGCCGGTTCTCTATTCGTCTGAATGTTTTTTTTTTGTATGTTTGTTACGCGATTACTCGAAGACGGCTGGACCGATTTGAAAAATTCTTTTTTTGTTTGAAAGGGTATACTTCCGAAATGGTCCCATTGCAACCAAATCAGGATCTGATGATGGGATCCTGGAGAAACCGAGGGAACTCTTCAAATATTAGAGGCACACATATAGCAATTTCGGTATTTTTCGTAGTTTCTTATCCATTTCTTACTAGCAATAAGTTTTTAGTGTTAACCGACTTCAAAAAAGGAACAAATGTTTATGTAGGTTTCTTCCCCGATTACTTAAAAACAGCTGGACCGATTTGGAAAATTATTTTTTTGTTTGAAAGGGTATACTTCCGAGGTGATTCCATTGCAACCAAATCAGGATCTGATGATGGGATCTTGGAGAAATCGAGGGAACTCTTCAAATATTAGAGGCACACATATAGCGATTTTGGTATTTTTCTTAGTTTCTCGTGCACTTCTTATTAAATATAAGTTTCCAGTCTTAACCGACTTCAAAACAAAGATCAATTTTTATGTAGGTTTGTTCCCCGATTACTTGAGGCTAGACCGATTTGGAAAAATTTTCTTTTAACTAAATAGACTTTAGTCTATTTGGTTAAAATAGTATTTTTACAGCGCCACTAAAAATTTAAAAATAAAGTAAATTTTTAAAACAAAAAATAAAAACCGACTTCCAAAAACTTAAACTAAAAAGCAGAAAATAATATGTTAATTACCCGAAAGAAATGGATAATCAACGATTCATATATACATATACAGATATTTATAGTTTTTAACCTGCTTTTTTGAAGTCGGTGCCAGCTAAGGATAAAAGGAGCTCAGCATAGCCAGCTTTGCGTGGCAGGCACCGACTTCAAAAAAACAGGTTAAAAACTATAAATATCTGTATATGTATATATGAATCGTTGATTATCCATTTCTTTCGGGTAATTAACATATTATTTTCTGCTTTTTAGTTTAAGTTTTTGGAAGACGGTTTTTATTTTTTGTTTTAAAAATTTACTTTATTAGAGCACTTATTTGACTCGTAGGTCACTGTAAAACATATATAATAATATTTAGAACTGTATCTAGGGCTTCCTCTCACTTAGAACACGATAGCGAACACTTCGCTCGATAGAAAAGTAGCGCGAAAACACTATAAAATAAAGTATTTTTTTCATTTTGTTCATTACCAGTTACCTTTTCTGACAAAATTAATACCTGACAATCATGATTTCACAGTCATGCAGGGCATCCTCTCATGTTTGGGTTGATAACGTATACTTTTATGTTAGAAATCGAAGATAATCTGCAATAATCTGCATTCCGCCCGACCCTACAGTCTGTTTCGTATAGGAATAGACAGAAGAAAAAAAAGGTTATTTATAGTGCCGGTTTTAGGTTGAAATCCAAAAGATGACATTTCCAGTAGATGCTCATAAATAAAATATTGATTATATCCATACTTTTTGGTTGGCTGAAAATAAAAAAGTGTCCTTATAAAATACCCAAAGAGCCAGAGATACGCAACACTCAATATATGAGACAGCACAGAGCTGTCATTATTGTATTGTACTATCAAATAGTTATATCGAATTTGTATGTTGTTTTAATTGTATATTGTTTCTGTTATAGTTTGTTATTCCTAAGTAATTGGTGAATAGTTATTTGTAACGTTCAATATGATATGAGTGATTCTGTGGGGCAGTGGAAGTGGCGTTTGCTCTAGCGTGCATTGTCACGACCATCGCGAAGAAGAAGTGAAAGTTTATTCTATGGTTTGACAAACTGTCTTACAATTTTACATCAAATAAATATCGTTACAACTTCACAGAAAATGTTTGGTATCTCTGCTTCTGTGTCCCTCTAGAGTCTATTTTTATCCGGTACGAACTATAGTTGTATGTGAAATGCGAGCCAGGTCCTACCGGGCCTTAAAATCCTGGACATATCCCGGGCGGTGCTAATAATCTAGGGTTGATAGAAATCATTGATCATAATATTTCTGAGATAGCAGTAATTTTTCAAATAGTGTACTTAGTTTTGATATCATCTATTCACAGGGATAGCCCGGTGCAGCCATTTCATGAGTTCCTGCTACTTTGCGGCGAGCGTGCGACAGAATAGAAGCATCCGGATGGTAGGAGTGCCGTGCGACTCAAACTGCCCCAAGGGCCGCGGCCCCTGGGGTATACGATTGGACAGACGGACAGTGCGTCTTGGCGAGGCCACTCCTGACACGTGAGTATCCAAGCATTAGAATTAATAGGTTCCTAGTAAGGGTCAAAATGCAATTGCACGATGCGACGGCGTATCGTGGCACGATGCCATATCGTATCGTAGCATTCTACGACTTCCATCGTAAGAACTCACGACACAACATCGTATCGTGACACGATGCGATATCGTCTACTCGTAGAAACATGTCGATCCAAAAATAACTTAATAGCAGTGTAATAAGATTCAACATTAGAACATAGTATTCAATAAGAAGTCATCGTACCGTGAAAAGTCCTCAAATTGTACAAACAGCAACACAGTTAACTATACACTTCAAAAATGGGAAATACTGCAAGAAAGAGAATCACACTTGAAGGCGTCGTGTTATGCATGTGTGCGTGTGTTTATGAGTATAAATTAGTTTATTTAATCCCAACGTTCGTCTGAAAGCTAAATCATAATTTTGACAAATTCACCTGTCTTAACCTTTTTTTACAGTATGGAAAAAAAAACTTTGCCCAAACAACTACAATGACAAAGCTCAAAGGCACATTACACATACGCAAACGTTATTTGATTTGAAGTTGACATAATACAAATATATATATCTCTTTCAATCGTTATAATTTTCTCTCTGCTCTGTCTTTAATGGGCAGTTAAGTGTGTTGCTGTTTGTACCATGACGCGATGTCGTGTTGTGAATTCTTGCGGTGTACATACGTCGTTGATTTCTAAGATACGATGTCGCATAGTGAAGCGACATATCAGTCTGAGCTTCAAACTTTGTTTTCAATAATGATCTAATTGATCGAAATATACTTCGATCGCGCGATCGGCTAGATCGATTAGTTAGATCATCCATTAGATAAATCGTGCGTTATCCATGTGGTTTTAAAGAAAACAATCTTAAAAGGAGAAATATGTGAAATACTACTTTAAAACATAATAAGTGAAATAATACAATATTACGCTCTGATATCCCAGGAAAATAAAGAAACGTGTGCGCAAATAACCGAAAAAAAATCCAATCCAAACTAAAATCATAACCCTCCTTTTTGTTTTGTCGTAGTCGGGTAAGAAAAAACCGTAGCCAAAATGGCAAAAATGGAACCCTTATAGTTTCGTCATGTCCGTTCGTCCGTCAGTCCGTCCGTCCGTCCGTATGTCATAGGCATTTTACTCAAAAACTATATATATAAGGTTAGGTATATATAAGGTTCCTAAGAAATATTTTTGATTAAGTGAACACTTTCGGAATAATAGCTCCGAAAATTGCAAAAAATTGTGCTCTATCTTTTAAACCGTATGTCCAAAAATCAGGAACGTAACACTCAATAATAATACTTTAAATGAAAATTCAACATGATCGAATACCTATACCGTTTTTGAGTTCTTGCCGATAAAGCGCGCTTCTCAACTAAAGGACGTAATTGCTATGAAGATACGCTCTTTCGTTGGTGCACTTTTCAAATCGTATTATTTACTCAAGTATGGCGAAGCGAAAAGGAGGATTATGATTTCAGCGTCGTATGTATACATGCATGTATGTATGTTCGTCTGTTCCCTCTTAAGTCAAAAGCTACTGAACCGCGTCAAACATGTGGGATATCGTTAGATTCATCGTAATTGGTCGCACGTTATAGGCTAGTTAGTAGGAACCAAAATTAAGATAGGGACCACGATCCCCATAAAAAGTGAAGGATTGAATAAAATTCATCATCAAGTCGCATCGAATTATATTATGACAATTTAATGAGTTTTAAAAGTTCATTTCAAAAATATATCACACATGTATATTTCCATTTCCAATAACAAACAACAAGAAACACGTTTAACAGCCCGCGCTCTTTGCCGATAATCATACTCACGAGTTTTCAATACGTTATCACATTTTCAACACGACTTAATATCGCTTAAGTGTTTTCTTATTTCCTATGTAGATAATGATTGCTATGGTGTCGTGCCGTTTCACCAAAAGTCATTTGGCAAAATTACACTTGACAACAACGTTTTGCAAAAAAATGTTTCGCCAATTGATCATTTTACTACTAGTCATTTTACAAATGACTCACTTTTCCAAATAATCAACAGTTAAATTTACATTTTATAAATAATTATTTGACAAAATGAACATTTAGCAACTGTGTTATCAGACAAAACTACTCTTGGTCTAAAAATATTTGGTACAATGTATTATTTGACAAGTGTTTCGTTTATTAATAAATCTAATAAAAGATATGGTATGGGTCAAATTAATACACAGTATTCGGAAAAAGAGTAGGTTGTTAGGTTAGGTTAGGGTTTGAACTGCGTCCTCCAACAAAATCGAACTGCTGGCAGAAAGACTAGGTTGTTAGGTTAGGTTAGGGTTTGAACTGCGTCCCCCAACAAAAACGAACTGATGTATTTAGACTAATCATGGAAAAAACCTAGGTCGTCGGTTAGGTTAGGTTTGTATTATGACCACCAATAGCGAAGCGAGCGGAGCGTCATAATGCATGATTGCTTGCCTTCTATATAATCTTGTAACTTATGGCCATAAGAGGGTAGCAGAATAAATTACCCAACAGACTAAATCAAATGTTTGAAAAAAGAAGTATTTTTTATGAAATAACATTTAGTTAAATGACATTTGGATAAATGTTTAATT
This sequence comes from Eudemis profundana, assembly GCA_947034925.1. NCBI lineage: Eukaryota > Metazoa > Arthropoda > Insecta > Lepidoptera > Tortricidae > Eudemis > Eudemis profundana. Next base: position 25,561,376 of record OX344796.1, on the reverse strand, counting down.
TGCGAAACATATTATTTGGTGAAATGAAAAAAGGTCAATTGACATTTTATTGTTTAACACATTTACCAAGTGTAGTGTTTGCTAATTAATCATTTGCTAAGTGAGTTTTTGTAACATGATACTTTTGTCAAATGTCTCGTTTGCCAAATGATTATTTGGTGAAAGGTTATTTGTCAAATGACCATTTGTCAATAAGTTTTTGGTCAAGCATTATTTTATCTACACACTTATCATAAACCTTCTATAATGCGTTCAAAAACCGCACATTATAACCAGCATAAAGAACAAATTTCTTATCTGTGAAATAGCGATTATTTCTTAATAACACTGAATTCGATATTATTATGACGTCCAAATTACAAATAATAATTGAAAAACAAAGCAATTTGGTTTGACCTCAATTTTAATAATAGTCAGTAAAGGTGGTTTTCCACCGGCAGGGCGAGACGAGACGAGACGAGGATTGAATTGAAATTTGTATCAAGTTGCGCGATGCGCGAGCGGCGATGCGAGAGGAGAGGATTGAAAACTTCATACAAATTTCAATTCAATCCTCGTCTCGTCTCGTCTCGTCTCGCACTGCCGGTGGACAACCACCTTGAAAGACTTTTTAACCGAAATGAAATGTCTATTGAAACAAATAATAACTACTATCAACAATGCAACGGGGTAAATACCCGCTCGTCAGTAGTAGTTATTATCTTATTATGTGAATGACCATGTTAGCCTGAAATTGTAAATTGCAAACAATTTTGATAAATCGACTTGATATCGAACGATATGACAGTTTGTGTCTGAATTAAAAAAATACGGTTGCGTGACATGCGGGATTTTTTTTTCATTTACCGCCATTTGACATTTTGAATTTGCGGTTCTTGAATACATCATAGAGAGCTCATAAATGTGTGTAGACAAAGCAGTGTGTCTTTACGTAAATAAGCCTTACAACATTTGTGTGATCTTATTGAGAAACTCGCCTTCGGCTTGTTTTATAAAACCACACTCGTGTTTTAAGGCATAAGTTGCATAAAACACTATTTAACCTAAGTTTTTTTGGAATACGTAATAAATATTTTTCATTTCCAGGTGTCGAGGCATGTACTGCGTAAGTCTAGACCACGAAGAAGCCTGTCCGTTCGATTAAAATAAAGATTTAATATGTTATTTATATTAATTGTAAATAAGGTATAAGTACGTAGTAACTTATTTAGTTATATCTCGAGTAGATAATAAATGTGTTCCATTAACTAATTTGTTTCCTTATACGACGTGTACCTAAATAGTTTAAGTTTAATGTTTATGTACACTCAAGGAATTGGAATGGTTAGCAGTTTAATCATCTTCTTGATTGGTTCATTCGTGGTACGTCATTAATCGCGTCGCGTTGGAAAATAGTAACACGACCAATTTCAGAATTATAACTTGCTAAACATTCAAATTCCTTTGTTTACTCACTATGACAGGACCAGTTTTTAAATTGAAACCAGCAATTTTACTCTATTCAGGGGGACTACGTTCCACATAGTCACTATCAGGGAGGTGTCCACCGTAGAGAATCCTCCCTCCATCATCATCATCATCATCATCATTTTCAGCCAAAAGACGTCCACTGCTGGACATAGGCCTTCCCCAAGGATCTCCACGATTGTCGGCTTTGTGCTGCTATTATCCAGCGGCTTCCCGCGGTTTTCACCAGATCGTCGGTCCACCTTGTGGGAGGCCTCCCTCCACAGGTAAATAATAGGCAAGTCGGTGGGAATCGATATCTGTGGAGCGCCCCCCGTACTGACTTGGTTTAACATTACCTCAAAACTTTTTTGTTGTAGAAGAACTGCATTGCGAGACTGGCATCTTTTTGCATGTAATATTTTTGATGGGATCTTATTTCTTTTATTACATTGATTGAGATTGACGATGCTTGTTGCGGATAAACATTTGGTTTGCATGCGTTATTAAGTAAGTTTGACGAAGCATGTAGCGGATGATTTTCATGTCTTTCTGTTTTTTTTTCTCCTGGAATAAATAATTTATTTGTGTATCTGATCCATAGAAATAAATAAAATACTAATATAGTTTTATTACAATCCAATCCATTATTTTTCTAATTTCATTTACAAAAGTAACTTTTGAAATGGAATAATTCTTAAACTACAAGTTTAAATTGAAAGTTATTGAGAATATATCTACTTATGTCATATTAAGCCCTATGTATACCTGAAAAATCAGGATTCTAGCTTTGACCAGCACAAAATTACAGGAGGTTGAAAATGGCTTGAATGGCTTCGAGAAAAGGATGGTACGGCAGTGTCTTTATTTTGCTCGACTTGGCGGGGCACTACCATGCCCCCAGATGATATGGCTACTAAAATAGTATGCTATTACCATCCCTAGTATGATGTTACTCCCTAAATCTCCGGAGAATGCTGGTAGCTAGTGATGATTACAATGATTAAATATAGAAGATGCCGGCAACTCTGTTCTTGGACGGGAAATAATCGAAGTATCTCTTTTTGGCTTCGGCGTAGTCGGGTAGGTAGGTACTCGTAAATGGGTAAGGCCACGAATTCTTACTAATGTAACATATAATTAACATAAAATAACCGGACAAGTGCGAGTTCGACTCGCCCACAGAGGGTTCCGTACAATTACTTTAAATAAAGATAATATTTTTTATGATTTAATTACAAATGTACAGTTTTCAGATTTTACCCTATACTTGTAGTATAAGATGGTATTACTTGCCAAACATAGTTCTAGGTCAACGGAAAGAACGTACGTACGTACGTTTTTTGCGGCATAAACGGCCATATTTTTTTTACGTTAATTTAGAAGTTTTATTTTTTACTACTTCTGGGGACTGTATATATGGTTTTAATTTCAACTCGATACCTCCACGCGTTCCCGTTTTTTCGAGTTTGCAAATTTGGATTCACACTACCCTAACTGGTCCCTAGGGTAACAGGTTATTTTGGTACAAATGTCTGAATGCGCAATGGTCCAGAATGTGTCTTTGTCAAAATGTACGTAAATGTAAACATGTTATAATGAGCATAGGACAAAACAATCAGATGTCACAAAAACTTAAGAGCCAAAATGTATGAGAGAAAAAATGAAAAAAAGACAAATGGCCAAGATCTCAAAATGTTCAGTGGGTTCAAAAGTACATTTATCAAATTGTACAAAAGTCAAAACGTACATTAATGTTAACATGTTTGTAAGAACAAATAACAAAACAATAGCGGGTAATGTTGGTATAAGAGCAACATTGTACAAGTGCCAGAATGTTACAACGGTCAAAACGTATATAAAGTCGCCGTCATATAAAGCATTCGTCACGTTCTAACAATATGTGTGTGAGAGTGACGGATGCTTTATCATTTATTTATCACGCAACAAAGCGTAGCTTCATAAGCCTACTGATGGCACAAACATTTAGTACATTTAGTATATTACATTTTAAAAGTTTATGCATTTTAACAATTGTACCAACATTACCTGTTATTGTCCCTAGCACATATCAAAATCAGAACTACATCATGCTTTGCGATTTCAATGTCGATTTCCACAGGTCTACTAGTTGTAAAATATAATTCATTATTATTGACTAAAAAAAAATAGTAGTTCTACAAATAGGCTCAAAAAATGCGAATGGCGTGAGTTGCGATACGAGCCGCCGCGGCGCGTAGAGCGCCAGGGTCCATGTTGAACTTTATAAGTATTTATAACATCTTGTAACACCATGTTAAAAAAATCACATTGCAGGCCTAGGCCGGCAATTTTTTATAAAATTCCATTAAATGCCAAGCGTCAAGATGCACCCGAAACGAGGTACTTTTCGGCCATATTCAGGGTACATTTTGAACTGTAATTGGTAAATACTCGATATTTCCAAAGATGTGTATTTCTATTGCCGCTATAACAACAAATATTACAAAATAAAATTAATAATGCAAATTTTTTTTTTTTTGCATTTTTTGGTCATAGGGTCATGATGGAGCCGGAAGGTGGCCATATTAACATTTAAATTACATAAGAATAATCTACCGTGTTTGGGTTCATTTGGTTGGTACAAAGGTAGTGTGGCCGAAAAAAAAGCTGGTCTCCAAAATAGTTTTTTTTACTTAAACGTTCTATATTTTATGACTTGGGTATGTGTACATACGAATTTGAGATAATTACCGAAATTAAAAATAACAGTAGAGGATTATAAAATTATCTGCTTTTATTTCTTGGGCATCAGCTCAATATTTAATTTAGTGCACAAGAAATTACATTCGTCGTTATAGAGTTGCGTTCGGATAGAAATGTTTCCATAGAAAAAGTTGCCGCTGAAATAGTTGGTGAAATACTGGCCGATATCTACTTCTCGCATATAATGCCCCTGAAAAAAATGGGTCATTAATTTTAGGATGCAAATACCTGTGCAAAAAGGAAAATAATAGATCTCAAAAAGACGACAAAATCTGCTATGGAAAGGCAAAAAGAACATAAGTGACTAAGGATAAACTCTCCTATATCATGTTTGGAAGGTAATTTCGGGAAAGAGTGGTCCACGTAGAGTTGTACCACATTAATGGTCCTACGCAGAGATCAGCCTCACGTATTTGCTTGGAGTGACTGATTCCGGCCGTCGCCAGACAGACACTTTAGAACAAAGAATGTACGTTTATTCTTTTACACTCATTATTATAACAAAACGGGACTCAATTGTGTACAAACATCATTCACTTCCATTCATTCATGAGTTAGCATTGATGTTACGGTATAACCGAAACGTCGATGGGCCTAAAGGAAAGAAAATTAAAAAAATAGGACATAAGCACTATTAGGATGTATCGATTCGGAAAAAGTCGAGTATGCACCTTTATAATCTGGCAGTTTTTGTTGGCATTGTATAAAGTCTCGAGTACAGGTCTAAGAAATATGTGTTCGCAAGGTTTGTTCATCTGTAACCTAGGAAGTTCTTTGCCATTTGTGTATATTATAACTTTTCCCTGAAAAAAAAAACGCTTTTTAAATTAAAACAAAAATGATCATGTTTTTAAATTAAAATGTAGTACTGAAACACGTACAATAATATTTTCTGCGTTTGTGGACTTTGCGGTACCATTTAAAATACTTTTGATTAAAATATGGTATGTATGTATGTAATGTAAACACTTTATTGCACACAAAATTATACAAAAACAATACAGAAATCAATGGTAATGTACAAAGGCGAACGTATCCTTGTAAGGGATCTCTTCCAGCGAACCCTTGAGCAAATGAGAAAGAACAACCAACATCGAAGAAGATAGGCAAACTAACAAAATTAAAATTGTCTTCGGTTTCCGCGATTATCACTCATAGTAATAAAACTATTTTAACGGATTAAATCGCGTATATTACTACATTTTAAGTCCCGACGTTTCGTAACCCTTTTCAGCGTTCGTGGTCGCGGGTAGACTAAGAAAATCATAAATTTCCTCTGTCAAAATTACTGTTGAGCAAACCTACCCACTTTAAAAAATACAAATTTAATATTAGTGTTGCCAGATGGGCCTAATGTGTAAAGATATTCACACACATGCCAGAAGGGCTTAAAAACCTAACTTTAGAAAAACTAGTAGCGCTTCCAAAAGGCATACTTGATAAGAATGAAGGCCAAGGAAACTTATCAGCCACGCCTTATGCAAAAAAGAAAATAATTTAAGCAAAAAACTCTAGGTATGCTATTTCTGGTAAAACAAATCAGAAAAAAGTTTACTGTTGCCAGACGTTCACACATATGCCAGAAGGGCTTACTATCCTAACCTTAGAAACTAGCGGCGCTTCCAAAAGGCATACTGGATAAGAAAGAAGACGCCAAGAAAACTTATCAGCCTCGCCTTATGCAAAAAAGAACATATTTTAAACAAAAAGACTCTAGGTATGCTATTTTTAGAAGAAAAAAACATCGTTCAGTGTTAAGGTTTTACAGTGCTGTGTCTCGTCGGTCCCTTGATGAGATGTAATATATTACATACAGGATCCCAGGCAGGTGGTAGAGACAAACCATCTTCTCTATTGAAATGTACTATAATATACGCGACTTAATCCGTTTAAGTTGTTTTATTACTAACAAAATTAATTAATTCTTACACAAAGAGAACAAAGCAGGTTTTGAATGCACATAAAAACTATTGTCTTCGGTTTCCGCGATTATCACTCATTGTAATAAAAAAACTTAAACGGTAAATCGCGTAGGTATATTACTTCATTTTTTAAGCTCCGACGTTTCGTAACCATTTTCAGCATTGGTGGTTCTTTTGATTATGTTATGTACCTACCTACCTTTTGTAAGTAATGTTCTTTTCTGGTGTGCAAGAAAGTATATTCGCATTGTATTGTATTGTAATGGGTTGTCGTATATCAGAAATGTTTGCGAGGTTAAGATAATAATTACCTTAGATGCAGAACAGGTTTTAATAACTGTCACGTTTAATAAGATGCTTGATTGTCCAAGCAAATGTGACTCAAATACAGCGCAGTCTTTACTTTTAGGCGAATGGCAAGCCGAAAGTGAAGTAATTCGCAAATTAAAAGGGCCCTAAAAAAGAGGTATCTATTATTATCAAACACGGAAAAAGAACATTAATTAATAATGTAATTATATACATATTAAAATATTAATTTATATTTTACTAGGTTATTTATGTCCGCGACTTCGTCTGCGGTGTAAATTATTATTAGGCAATTATCTAGTTAATAAAAACGTACGTTGTACGGTCGTAAATAGTTTATGATATTTGTTGACAAACTTAGTTGAATTAAATCCTCATATATTGGTCCCGAAAACTGAACACTTATCATGAAAATCAATTCAAAGTATTACTTCCAAAGAATCAAATTCACTTCATAAACCATCTGTTAGTTACACAAACCGGGCTAAATCAGCTCAGATTGACCCGATATTATAACTGGTACCAAGGAAATCCATCCTATATTAGTTGCCGACCTCCCCATACATTGGATGTCAATACAAAGCGGACTACGGTGGAAAACCATCTTCAGAAGGATCATGTAGCCTTGAGTTGTGAAATCTCTTAGGATCGGGCGGCAACATAAATTACCAGCCACTACATTCTACACATATAACCACTCTACTGTGAAAATTTCAAGTTCCTAGCATTATATTAGTAGTTTCGGCTGTGCGATGATAAGCTATAGTCAGTCAGTCAGGAATTTTTCTTTTAAATATGTGTAGATTTTAACACGTTCGCGGACAGTAAGTCACACCTGTTTGACACAAACATTTTGTATGGAATTTTTGGAGCTGTTACAGCAGGTTCGTCACAATTGTGCCATTGTGTACTGTTTATATGTGACACTGAATGCTATGTAAGTCGAATGCTATACCAGCGACGTCAAATATGATACTTTGTTATACCACGTTATGTGACAGCAAATGCTATTGCATATAACTGCTGTAGCAGTTCTGTCACATGGTTTAGTTACCTTGTGATATATTATGACAACGAATGCTATAAGTTGCCTGCTATAGCAGCTCCGTCTAATTTGTTGTACTATAGTATGTAACAATGTGACACGGATGCTGTATTTTATCACCTTTTTTTTCATGTTTTAATCAAAAAATATGTTATTTTTAAAAATATGTCATCATAATATCGGGATTGGTGATGACGGCGGTTGAGACGCTCTAAAATCTACCCAGTCTCTTCCCATGGAGTATCTTTTATGGATGCAGTTGGACCTATCAAGCTTGATAGGTGAAGCTGCTCGTTCGCTTTGTACTGATTGCGGCGACAATGCTGACAGGTTTGGAGATGAAGGAAAAAAGTCGCTTGGTGGCAAATCAACTAGGACAGCTAAATGAAAGTCAGGATCGGCTTGTGGCGCAGTAGCTGGCTCAATTGGTGGCAAAAGGGAAGGTTTTCTTTGCGGCGAAAAAATTAGCGCATTTTGTGCTGAATTAACTTGCTCGCTTCAAGGTGAAGAGGGTGATGATAAGGCTGATTCGTTTCGCAGCACATGAACGGGCTCTCGTCGCGACGAGGGATGTCTAAAGGCGAAGTAAATCTAAACCAAATTGAAAACACTTTTATTACACAGTGCTAAGCAACCTATACACCCATTACGTTGCAAGTAGTAGAACAGAGAACGAACAATATTATAATTCAAAGATTATTACCTAAAATTATTATTACTGTATTAGTTTATCAAAAAATAGGTATCATCATTCATGCCTGCGTTTTAAATCCTTGCCACCATTAACACTAGTTATAGGGCAATAAACAGTTAGTAAATAAGCCTAGTCATTGCAACACACAATATTATGCTAGAAAACCATAGAATAATTGTTACTTATGATGATGGAAATAATGCTTCGAAAAGGCTCCGTAGCTCGAAATTCACCAACATCACCATAGACTACTCAGCGGCGCACTCGCCGGTTGACCAAACAAACTTTCATACAACCGCGACTGCTATAGCATCTGTGTGCATGAGAGGGGGGTACTATAGCCGGCAATACATGTTTAGCTTTTTTGTGTGCAAAAGCATGTAATATGACAGTAAGCGCGTCTGGACTAGAGAAAAAGTGACAGTAAAGATAGATCTACTAGTATTTACTATAGCAAAGCGCATTCTTTAGCATTTGCGCTCAGGAAAGCATCTCAAATCAAGACTGCTATAGAATGCGTGTCACAAAAGTTACTCAAAATTCGAATGCTATAGAATGTCCGTCCGCGAACGTGTTAATAGGTTTTTTTGCTCTAGATAAAACTGTAGTTGTGTCAGGTTAGTGAATATAAAACAATATGTACATACTTACATACAATTTATCTGGTAAACACAACAAAATTTTAACTAATATAACAAGATAGAATAAAATTCTTTTGACCATCGTAACTGTTGCAGTTTATGAATACCCAATTGAAATAAAAAATTGTAAGTTCATTATTATGTAGTTGAAATGTGTTTACCTTATCTGATGACTGATGAGCCTGATGATTGCACTTTTGGTTAAATTTGGATAAAATACAAAATGACGGCAACTCTGTTTAAGTGCCATGATAAAATATTTGTCCATTTGTAGCAATCAAATGACGTTTCAAGTAATACGGTAGATGGGAGGTTTTGGTTTGTTTCGTCTACCTACGTAGTTCCCTATTCGTGTAATGCATCAATTCTCCGTTAATTCGATTCTCTGTTCGTTATTTGGTATAGATTTTTGGTTTAGGGTGCTATCAAATCAGTTTATTTATATGTATAATTATGTGCCTCATACTTATGAGAGTGAAGGGTCCTATTTGTGTTTTTAAGGCCGAGCCACACCGGCTGCGTGTGCACGCACTGTACGCTGCAGCTCCTTGACTTTGAGCGTGACTAGCCGCCATTTTGAAAAACATTCATACAATACAACGCGTACGCCACGCGCACGCAGACGTGTACGCAGACGGTGTGGCTCGGCCTTTATAATTACTAAGTATCGCTTAGGTCTCGCGTTTTCGCTCGCGTTATGAGGTTTTTGCTACAGGATTTTATTAATGCTATTCATTAAAGAACTAGTAAAGACTGTATCTTTTATTATAAATACAACTTAACCTAGTCTTACTTTTTTTCCTATTATAGTTTTAGGTTAAAATTGCACATGTGTTTAATTAGTGCCTGATACTTTCCCGACACTGCGTATTTCCTCTTTGATCAGCGGCACTTCCAGATGGTTATGTATTTCGCTATTTGTTATGTACCATGGCACATTTGCCATTGTTCCGAGGATTTTATTTTGTAGCCGTTGTACACATGACGTTGGAGGTGCTGGCGCTACCCCAGAGTTCCATACCGTACATCCAATTCAACATGGTTTCTGATTGGACTTTGGAAGGAAACTCAAGAAGCTGATAACTCTGTTTTATTGCGACGACATTACCACATCTCAGAACAACTGACGATATCAAATCTTCTCTACAAACCATAAACTATGTACACATAGGTAAAATACTTTTTCATCACACTTGCTCGAAAATGGTGTCATTAAACGTAGGTTTTGCGGGCCGTAAATGACCTATTACGCCCTAGGGCGTAATGGTTTTCTTTTTAAATTTGAAACGCTGGTTCTGTTTTACTCTTATTTGTAATTTTCAAAAGAAACGCCAACTTACTTTTTTAACTTTTATTACTGAAATATTTATTTAAAGAGAACTGTTATTGCAAATACATGTAAACACATATTTCTGTAACATTAATTAAATGTTTAAATATAGTATTTCAGTATTTTGCAAATATAAAATAAACCATTTTTAGTCTTTACCGCTATGGTTTCCGAACGTGACTTGACGTTCGCATTGTCTATGGAATATGTCACTAATGTCACTGTCAGTTTTACAATTTTATTTAGGTTAAGTAAGGTTATTTTAATCAGATTTCCTCACAAGTGTGATGAAAAACATTGTGTGTGCCACGGGCGGTAAAGGAATTACAAACTCGTGTTATTAAAGCCCTCGGCTTCGCCTCGGCCTTGTAACAAACACTCGTTTGTAATTCCTTACTTACCGCCCTTGATACACAATGTACTATTCTCAAACATGCAATTAAATGTTGACATTAGGTGCCTAATACGTTGTTTCCGGTGCAGCTTGACGCTTGGCATGTAATGGAATTTCATACTTACATTGCCGGCCTAGTCCGGCAAACAATTTTTTTTAATTTCCATTCCACATTTATTTGGACTACAGCATCACGGCATTCAGCCATTAAAAAATAATAAACGATGTTTGCTATATTTTGCAGTTTTATTTATTTAAAATTGACATGAACATAACAAATATAAGGTACATTATAAACAATTTTAAATTGCAATTTTAACTACACGAATACACATTTAAAATATTTCATCTAAATATTCGCGGTAAAAATGTGAACTGAAACAGCTTTTGGAAAGGAAAACCAATCCAATCTTTATGTATGCACAGGTTTCCCTTTGACAACGATTTGGCCAAAGTTTGGATAAAAAATATTAAAAGAGAGAACGGATGAAGTGTTTCGGAACAGTCACGAATATGTTCTGCACACTTTGAAGAATCGTGTTTTCGTGGGGAATGTACCCGAAGACTTCTACATGACTATTCTTAAAGGCTCTGTCAGATTGAACGTCAGAAACAAGGACCTTAAAATAAATAGCCGGACGGAGCGTCGCCAACATAGAACTGAAGCATTTTTAGTCGGCCGGCTGCTTGTACTTACGAGCCCGCACGCATACATCAACTGGTTTTTTCCTACTACTCGCAGCGCGCACACATTGACCTGACCAATCAGCGTTAAGCTTAGAGCATTTAGATAGGAGGCGCCTTCTGCGCATCTTTCCGAACAAAAAAGTCTGCCGCGTTCAGAGGGGGGCAGGGTAACACACATATAAAAAAACTACCCACAAATGCAAAACTCTCTCTCATTGCTACGCACTCATACTAAAAAAATACAACAACACAAATTTAACTTGTCACACTAATGCAAAAAAATGCATATTGGGCTGCCAAGTGGCTGGAGAAAATCGATATCGATATTTTTTCGAGACGTTGCAGATGGCACCTTGGTGTACGTATAAAATTATTACGTCAATTATGGGATAATTTACTGAATTATAAAAATTATACTAGTATAAATTTAATATGCTTCTAGGTACTGCATTTAAAACCGTTTTCTATTTTACTTAGAATGTCTCAAATTCCTATTTAAGACGTGAACATTATACTTTAAGCAACGAAGTCAAAGTATGATTCCAATAAAAAGTGTTATAATAAAAATTAATTAGAATTTAAAAACCAATATAACTAGGTATTCTTTATGGATACTTACACAATAGGCTACTTGATGACAGTTCAAATCAGCTTCTTTTTATGAAGTGTCAAAACGCTCCGAAAGTATGCAGTTTAGTATGAAATACTATCTTGTGACGTGCTTGTGACGTCATGCTCAACATGGTGCCTTATTTTTAGTTTTCGTCATTGTAAAATCGTTGATGGCACGAAAATAAGTTTCAATGATTTTATCCGGGCTGTTTTGGAAGCGTAATTTGCTGGTTAGAGTTAATGAATTTATTTTGATTGTTGTCAAATACCCTATTAGGTTTGGTTATTTTTTTACAATGTGGTCTATTTCGAAAACTATTTCATTTATTATTATTTTATTTTTTTGCTGGAGCAGTATACTTTAACGTAATAAGATCAAACCAGTGATAAATGTAAAAGTGAAAAAAATGGGAATGGCGTTATTAATTAGTTTTCTTTTTTTTATTGGCCAAATCTTGAAACTGGGATTCTGTGAAATGTCGGGAACAAATGCTGCTGGTACGTGTCGGTCTCTGCAAGTCGATTGCAAGCTTTAGTCCATATATTTTGAATGTCTATATTCTTGGGGAATCTGGAAATATTATATATATACCGGCGAGCCACACACCATACGCACCATAATCATACCCGAGTCTAAATAGTATTAAGCTGATTTTAGTTGACAAGCTTAATACCATCTGTTAACTTTTCAATGTCATTTTTGACATATGTAATTTATAATGTATTTTATATTTTGCAAAAAAAATGTATCTTTACTTTGTACAATCACAAAAATGTTTTTTTGGCAGTAAGAACAATAAACATCACTACTATGATAAACTTTACGAGTAAACCCCGATCTCAATAAGCTCAGTGGTAACAATTTAATTTACTGTATAATATTCACGTTTTATCGAAACAATATTCGACAAAATAATACAAATGGCGTAGCACTACTGTGGCAGATTTGGTTGTATTTTTAAAAACGTAATTTCGCTGTCATGACGTATTGGCGAATACTGAGAAGATTCTGCCTTATTTATTAGAATTGAACTTTTAGTTACAATGTAGAATCAGTCAAGTTCTAACAAGTAACCAACGAATGCCAGTCCAGTGAGGAGGAATCTTTTAAATATTGGTGGCCATAGAAATTACGCCAGCGAAAATACACCCATTTATGACTTCACGAACACTTTAAAACACTTGGTATAATAATTAACTTATCGACCTTACAGCCGTAGACACAAGGTTCATTTTCGAATGAGGTAAGAGATGGCTTCCGTACAAATGTTGCGAAGTGTCATATTTGCTTGTGTTTGCATAAGGATTATTTCAAAATAATTAAATTCACTTCATAAACCACCGGTTACTTACATAATCTACTAATTGAAGAGTACACAGTTTCAAATCATTGTCATTACTCTTTTTGTATACTACGTATGGAGTTTCAAACCTCTTAATTTAAAAATTGTACGGTTCTTAACCAAACTCAACCGAGTAATACCTAGAATTTGTACAATCTACTTAACCCGTTTTGGACATAAATGTAATAAATCTTGAAATAATTTCAGTTCTATTCAATTCATCAGTTTTAGATCTCCTACTTCAAAAATTATAGTTCATAAACAAAATTTCGACCCCGTTATACCCCTTTTAGGAATTAATTTCGAAAAACGGTGAAAATACCTTTCTCTACTCATATTGAAGGGTCTACGGTACGAAGTCTCAGATCTCCAACTTCAAAGATCGTTTGGTCCATTTACAAAGCTTCAACCCCTATTTAAACCCTTTTGGGGATGAATTTCTAAAAACGGTGAAATAATTTTTCTTAACTCTTACTGAGGAGTCTATGTACGAATTCTAAAATCTCCTACTTCAAAAATCGTATGGTCCCGATACAAAATGTCAACCCCCGTTATACCTCTTTTAGGAATGAATTACGAAAAACGGTGAAAGTACCTTTCTCTACTCATAGTGAAGGGCCTATGTACGAAGTTTCAGATCTCCAACTTCAAAGATCGTTTGGTCCATGTACAAAGTTTCAACCCCCATTGAAACCCTTTCGGGGATGAATTTCAAAAAACGGTGAAATTTGTTTTCTGATCTTTTATTGAAGAGTCTATGTTCGAAGTCTCATATCTCCAACTTCAAAAATCGTTTCGTCCCTATACAGAGTTACAACCCCCATTTAACCCCCTTTGGGGATGAATTTCAAAAAACCGTGTAATCACTTCCTTGTACTCATATTGAAGGATCTATTAACAAAGTCTCCGATCTCCAACTTCATAAATCGTTTGGTGCCTATACAAAGTTTCAACCCCCATTTAACCCCTTTCGGGGATGTATTTCCAAAAACCGTGAAATTACTTTCCTGTGTTTATATTGAAATACCTATGTGCGAAGTCTCAGAGCTTCAACTTCAAAAATCGTTTGGACCCTATTTCAACCCCCATTTAACCCCTTTCGGGGATGAATTTCAAAAAACCGTGAAATTACTTTCCTGTGTTTATATTGAAGGACCTATGTGCGAAGTCTCAGAGCTTCAACTTCAAAAATCGTTTGGACCCTATTTCAATCCCCATTTAACCCCTTTCGGGGATGAATTTCAAAAAACCGTGAAATTACTTCCTTGTACTCATACTGAAGGATCTATTTACAAAGTCTTCGAACTCCAACTTCAAAAATCGTTTGGTACCTATACAAAGTTTCAACCCCCATTTAACCCCTTTTGGGGATGAATTTCCAAAAACCGTGAAATTACTTTCCTGTGCTCATATTGAAGGATCTATGCGCGAAGAGATCTCCAACTTCAAAAATCGTTTGGTCCCTATACAAAGTTTCAACCCCCATTTAACCCCTTTTGGGGATGAATTTCAAAAAACCGCGAAATTACTTTTTTGTACTCATATTAAAGGGTCTATGTGCAAAGTCTCAGATCTCTTACTTTAAAAATCGTGTGGACCCCATATAAACTTTCAACCCCCTTTTTAACCCTTTTGGGGGTGAATTTCACAAAACGGTAAAATTACTTTTCTCAAATTATATTGAAGAGTCAATGTTTGAAGTTTCAGATTTCCTACTTCAAAAATCGTTTGGTCCCCATACAAAGTTTCAACCCCCATTTAACCCTTTTTGGGGATGTATTTCGAAAAATCCCTTCGTATCCCTTACTAACGTTATACAACCACCTTGCTGTAAAAATTTCAAGTTTTTAGCTTCAGTAGTTTCGGCTGTGCGTTGATGAGCCAGTAAGTCAGTCAGGACTTCTTCTTTTATATTATATAGATAGATGATCTTCCATCTTTTTGTAGATTTGACGTGGTGGAACGTTTTTTGCACCCAAAAACAGCACATAAAGGCATTTTGACGGAGCTCGTCATGCGCTGAGACTGAGAACGATTTCCAGACTGTGTATAATCGATTAATTGAAGTAGTTTTTATAATCATGCATGCACATTGTGCTTGCACCTTTGGCAGAGGGGAAATAATATAAAAGGCTTCTCCAGTCTAAATACTATAACGCGTTAAGTTAGCCGGCGGACTATCCTCCTGCCGCCCAGAATTTCTTGGCCAAAGATTGGATAGCAGCCCAAAGTCCTTTTTATAGGTTCACATGGTTCCGGCCCAAGACTTCCGGCAGATGATAACTTGACTTAGCGGTGTCGTATGAATGTATAGTTTTTAGATAAAAAGATGTGAGACTAAAACACCGAAATTCAATGTTTTTTTTAAGGTCTTCGGGCCGCAACCATAAAAAAATGAAAATTTTAAAATGTGTATTTCTGAGTTTATTCTAATTACTTATTTGTGTCTATATGTTGTTTTTTTTGCTTCTGTACCTAGTAAATTTATGTTATATTGCAATAAAAGTAATGTATTGCATATATATTGATAAAATATTTTTTTATGCCTACAACTGCAACATGTTACCATTAATTCTGACTACAAGCTGATTATTCTACAACCATGACTATTCAATTGTAAGACTACTGTATATATTTATTACAATTAGGCACCAAACTTGACCATATCGAAATTTTCTATTAAAACGGGGTAACCGCCCGCAGACCTTTTAAAATCCTATAGGGTAATAACAATTTAACACTTATTTATCAATATTGCAAAAACAATTATTGGGTTTTAAACTAGTTTCAAACACAAAAAATAGAAAAAAAGCAAATTAAATTAAATTAGAAGACAATTTATTTTTTTTGTTTGCAAACGAGAATAACGTAGCGGTTAAAGCCCGTAGACTATTAAAATCCTTAAATATGTTGCCGCCCACATGCCTTCTAATAGGTCATCCGATCATTTCTTGTTGTATTTACAATAAT
Organism: Eudemis profundana; assembly: GCA_947034925.1. NCBI lineage: Eukaryota > Metazoa > Arthropoda > Insecta > Lepidoptera > Tortricidae > Eudemis > Eudemis profundana. The sequence continues at coordinate 25,545,238 of OX344796.1, read as the reverse complement.
ATTGATTTAATCTATAAAGTAAATATGGTTAAACAAAGATGAACATCGTAGGCAAAACTCACAGCAAAATACATACGAAATCTGTCGAGATAGCAAAGATAATCACAGATTTACTTACCGCTTCCTCGACTCATCCCCATTGTTGTGGCGGTTACGTCAAAACTGACAGATGATGTTACACAGATTGACATCTAGTATCAACTTCAAACATGACATATTCGTTCAGAAATCATCTGAATTCAATACGTGGTAAATTTAAAGTTCTATGACAAGTTGAAGTTCAAGACCTTTTAAAAGGTCATTGGGCGGCTATATGTTAAAATCGTCACTATGCTTAGGCCGAAACCACTATTCAGGCGAAGACCTTTAAATAGGTCTTTGGGCGGCAGGAGGCTATTGATGCTTCAGTTCTTTGTTAGCGATGCTCCGTTCGGCTATTTATGTTGTAGTGTGGAGATTTCACAGATGTAACAGCGCCATCTACCTGGGTATTGTTACACTAAAGTTTATATAGAAAACGAGTTCGAGGTTTACCAGAATTAAAATGTCAGTAAACGATGACCAATGCGTTATTCTTCAGAAATATGCCTGCGACTTATTCCTCTGTCTCCATACATTTAGTATGAAAAAGGGCCAGAGGAATAAGGTGACCGCATACATATGTCTGAAGAAAAACCCCAATCTGCTTTTATTTCTTGGGTGTCAGTTCAACGCGTAAATTAGAGCACGAGAAATTACATTCGTCGTTATAGAGTTGCGCTCGGAAAGAAACGTTTCCATAGAAAAAGTCGCCGCCGAAATAGTTGGTGATATACTGGCCGAAATCGACTTCTTGTATATATTGCCCCTGAAAAAAAATTTACATTGAGTATTTTTAGGATGCAAGCGTAATACGCAAATAGAAAATAATAGATCAGAAGAGGATAAGTAAACCAGCCATAGAAAGGGGAAAATAACAGTGACTAAGAACAGACTCTCTTATATCATATTTAGGTAGGAAGAAACATGATGATCTAATGATGCACTTTATCTAAAACACAGAAAGTACACAACTAATATTATAAATGCGAATGTTGTGAAGACTTTTGGATGTTTGTTACTAAATAACGCAGTAACCACTGAATGATTTGAGCTGAAATTTGGCATGCAAGTAGACCAAGTCCAAACAATACTTTTGATCCCGGTGAAGAGACCCCTTGGGATAGTAACGGATATATCGCAAGCGAAGCCGGCCAGTAAATGCTAGTTGGGTATGATCAGCTTTCATTTATATATCCTTGCAAAATTGCAGCTCAACCGGACACCGGGAAGTGGATCAAATTGAACTTGCAAGATTTAATTATAGACACACAGACTCGCAGACTAGGGAATGCAATACCGAAAGCCGGGTTTTATCCGACTTACCCGACTCTATATAAAGTCATTTACCCGGGTTTTCGGGTACTCGCGTTGCATTACCTACAATGAACTTGCCGGCATTGCCGGCCGTGTTAAGTAAGATAAGCAAGCATGTGATGTTGTTTCGCGTTTGTTTTAAGGCGGCCGACGTTTGATTTTATTTGTTATCCTTAAAATGAAACGATACATGCATAATTTTTATTAATTTTAAGGCTTTTTAACCCGGGTTTTGCGTCAAAATACAGACTCTAAATAAAGTCGGGTACCCGGGTTGCATTCCCTATCGCAGACACACAGACACACTGACACAGGGATAGGCGAAAATAAATAAAAACATGTAAAAAATTGGGTACCTTTAAAATCTGGCAGTTTTTGGTAGCATTGTATAAATTTTCCAATATAGGCCTAAGAAATACGTGTTCGCAAGGTTTGTTCATCTGTAATCTAGGAAGCTCTTTGCCATTTGCGTGTATTATAATTTTTCCCTGAAAAAAAATCTTATTTAAAGTTAATATTTAGTGCTGAAGCACGAATTATATATTATTTTCTAATTAGTTCCTTGATGCACGACCTGATATTAGCTTTGGTTTGATATGATATGAACAATACTGCAACCAATTTGCTTAAGTATATAAAACTCTTTCACAAGTAGGTGTTGTACACCGTGGCAAAAAGCCTACCTACAATGTGATTGGTCTGCGTAGAAAAATACCTATACAGCAGCAAGCCAACGGCGAAAGAGGTCCACTACCCAGAACAGCTACTGAGTATTAAGACTAAGTACATCGTTAAGTCTTTGTCGCAAAATGACTACATTTTAAAATTTAGTCAACAAAAACGATACGTTGTTGTGTGATTTTATTTCATCATTATCATCATATGAGCCGTAGGATGCCCACTGCTGACATAGGCCTCCTTCATCATTGTTCGCCGTTGACGATAATGCCTAGTCTAGAGGTGTGCACTACGCCGACATTTTTTCCACGCCGCCATCGTAGATCAAAAACCGGTCAAGTGCGAGTAGATACGCGAATAGTTCAAGAAAAACTGTATGGCGGTTAGATTAGTAATAAGAGCAAATAAGTATGTGTTACGATTTTTGCAAATTTCAAAAAAACGGTGCAATTTAGGGAAACTGTTTTATTTTTCCCGTAATATTTAGGATGATATTAATAATTCGTAATTATTACAGATTTCTCTGTTCAATAAATTCGAAGATAATAAGGGGAATGGTATTTTATAACCTTTTTGGTCATAATTTAAAAACCCTTACTCATTACAGATAACCGTGGCTAGATAACTAGTGAACTGTGAAGATTTTTTTTCCTTGGAGATAACTAGTTATCTCCGAGGATTTTATATTCTTCGCAGATAACTTTTTTTTTTAACAGTTTTCTGTGAGGAAAATCCAATCCTTGTAGATAACTGGTTACCTCCAAGGATTTTATATTCTTTGCAGATAACTATTATTTTTTTAAGTTTAGCTAGCTAGCTATCTCCGATGAATACAATTTAATCTCAGAAAACTTAAAAAAATAATATTTATCTGCGAAGAATATAAAATCCTTGGAGGTAACCAGTTATCTACAAGGATTGGATTTTCCTCGCAGAAAACTGTTAAAAAAAAAAGTTATCTGCGAAGAATATAAAATCCTCGGAGATAACTAGTTATCTCCAAGGAAAAAAAATCTTCACAGTTCACTAGTTATCTAGCCACGGTTATCTGTTAGGAGTAAGGGTTTAAAATTTAAAAAGTACATGATTAACAAAAAAATAAAAATGGCTTTGGAATCAACAAATTAAGCCCTTTCGTTTGATACCCCACTTGAACACAATAACACAACACTAAGTTTTCGACCTCCCATTACGGCCCCTTTTAAAAAAAAGTAAAAAAGGTACAAGATTTTTTTTATGTCAAATAGGGTCCGGTTACCAACTTTAAAAACTATTGCAAATTTCAAATCGATAGAAACAGAAGTTCCTGAGATATCTGGCTGTCACAGACGGACAGACAGACAGAGTCGCACCATAAGGGTTCCTTTTTTACCATGGTACGGAAACCTAAAAACCATCGGACGCCGCAGCCGATGTTTTTCGATCGGTGCACACCTCTAGGCCTCCTCCTTTCCACTCCAAGAGCTTGAAGGCGTCTTTCAATTTTATACAAAGTGAGCGTATAACTTATGAGTGCTGTACTGTTAATTGTTGCACACAACCTTCTACGCTACTAGTTGAAATGAAACCTATATAATACAAGTACCACGACCACTCTGACAAGAGTGTACGACTAACAAGAAGAATACTAAGTACTTACTCCTGGCGCGACAGTGCCCATCAAACTTGCGGCGTTCCCGCGTTGAACTGCGATGGACAGCCTCTACGCCAGGAAGAAACCGGAGGGGTGAACCGGGGGTCATGATCCCCCTCTCGCAAGCGGCGACCCAGCTCCCCAAGAAAGGCTCTTGCCTCCGCACACCAGCAGCCGGACGTCTCCACCGCAAGGGGAACAAACAAAATAACCTGACAGGCCCGAGTACTTGGCCCTCTTGAGCAACGCCGACTGCTCAGCGGCCGCCCCTGGCGACTGCACCGTGCGCCCAAGGTGAGTGGCAGCAAAAGTAGTAAGTGCAAGTGGCGTCCCACAAGAGGCATCGGCCCTTCTCCCAAGGTACCAGCGTCAAACCGTCCGGCCTCAAATTGCATTCAAATTGTTTATAATTACCTTAGACGGAGAACATGTTTTCAAAACTGTCACGTTAAATAAAACGGTTGTGAGTCCAAGCAAACGGGAATCAAATATAGTGCAGTCCTTATTTTTGGGCGAATGGCAGGACGAAAATGAAGTAATCCGCAAATCAAAAGGGCCCTTCAAAAGAGATACCATCAATTATTATTAATAGGTAACAACAATAAAAAAACCGGACATGTGCGAGCTGGACTCGTCCACCGAGGGTTCCATGCAAATTTGTAGGTACATATATTAAATTACGCTATAAATTTCGATTCCCTTGGTAATAGTACATTACTACAGAGGCCGGGACGTGAGGGGTTGCCGGCCGAGTACATATAGATGGCCAAGCGAACGCGAGGCCAGATAGTTACGAGACTGGCAACCTTATTTAACACCGAGGTATGTATAGTGTTTTTCTCAAATATGCAATGAAATAAATTAAAAACACTCCATAAAATCAAACTTTATTTTCAAGAAACACTAAAAGTAAAGTAGAGAAAAAATATAATTACAAAAATATTTTCAATTTCCTTCCCAATAACTGTTTCGGTATACATTTTTACCGCGAATATTTAGATGAAATATTTTAAATGTGTATTCTTGTAATTAAATTTGCAATTTAAAATTGTTGGAAATTGTTTCTAATGTGTTATTTTGTTATGTTGATGTCGATTTTTTTTATATAAATAAAATTGCAAAATATAGCAAACATCGCCTTTTGTTTTTTTAATGGCTGAACGCAGTGATGCGCCGTGTCACAAATAAATGTGGAATGGAAATTAAAATTGCTTAGGCCGCAATGTTGTATGAAATTCCATTAAATGCCAAGCGTCAAACCGCACCGGAAACGAGGTACTTTGCGGCCTATTACAAGCCACGTAATGTCAACATTTCATTGCATGTTTGAGAAATTAGTACATTACACAACGAGGGTGGTAATACAAATAAAGGCCGAGATCGCAGATGTTTGCGGCCCGAGCTGCAAGCGAGGGACGTAAATATGCGATCGAGGGCTTTCTTTATTACCTCCCGTGTTGTGTACATCATTTTATGTCTACACTTGGACAGATAGCGGTTTTTTCCGTACGCGCAGCGTGCGGTATAATCCACTTTATGGCCAGGTGTGGCATAATAGTACATTACATAACTAGGGTGGTAATACAAAGAAAGGCCGAGATCGCAGAAGAAGCTTTATGGCCAGGTGTGGCATAAAGTTTATTTTTTCATGATTTAATAAAAAATGTAAGTATAGTGTTCAGATTCTTCCCAATACTTGTACTTGTAGTATAAGACGGTATTACCTACTTGCCAAATTTCATAGTTTTAGCTCAACAGAAAGTACCATTTGAATTTTGGGGTCCTTAAGAGTATCGAAATGTACGTTTTTTGCGTCATAAACTACCGTAACTTTTTATCACGTTAACTTAGAAGATTGATTTTTTCACAGCTTCAAGGGACTGTAGACTTGAGTATTTGGTTTTATTTTCAACTTGATACCTCCACGCGTTCCAGAGATATAGGATATAATTAAAGGAGTTACCTAAATTAAATTTTACCAAACAAATAACGAACTTCGGCAATTTGTCATGTCGTAGTATCTCATTTGAACGGGTTTGCTCCATAGCCACGAGTCTGGCCCAATTGACCAATCACGAGCTAGTGGCAGGCTTCAAAAACGCATACGCGGGTAAGGGACAGGAAATGTAACAGTGGTTTTCACTTCCAGGCGTTGAATTCTCTTTGATTTTTTTGCTTGTTATTCCAATGCTGGCTGGATCTGCAGGCATTTAGTCAAAACTATGTTTACGAAAGTGCCCCGGGTGAAACGCTCGAATAATCATAATTATAGTAGCTTTTTTCCAAACAAACTATACTTAGGTCAAGTTAGTTATTATAAAAAATATGTATATAAACTTACATACAATGCAACTGGTAAGGATAGCAAAATTTGAAGTAATATAATAAGATGAAATAAAATTCGTTTCATCATATTTAGTCACTCTGTTGCAGTTAACAATGTCCAATTGAAATAGAAAATTGTAAGTTCCATTATAAATTTAAAAGCGTTTCGTTTACCTTATCTGATGACTAATGACTGGTAAAATTTTCATAAAGTACAAAATGACGGCAATTTCTGTTTAAGTGCCATGATAAAACATTCGTCCATTTTTGTAACAAACAAAATAGGTATGACGTTTAAAGTAATATCGCCGCTATACTTACTCAACCACGTATCTACTCCAACAGTTTCATAGGAAAATAGCACTTTTCTACTCGTAACACAGGTGAGTTTTCTACCAAACTATTCGAGTAGATACGTGGTTGAGTAAGTATAGCTACGATATGGTTGATTTGATGGGGTTCTTTTTAGGGTTTCGTACCAAAATGGTAAAAAAGGAACCCTTATGGTGCGACTCAGTCTGTCTGTCCGTCTGTCACAGCAAGATATCTCAGGATCTACTGATGCTATCGACTTGATATTTGGAATAGTGTTAAAAACCGCTAACTCGGGCCTAATGGACAGAAAAAAAATATTATACCTTTTTTACTTTTTTTTAAAGGGGACCGAAATGGGATATCGAAAATAAAAGGTAGAGCTATTATATCGAGTGGGGTATCAAATGAAAGGGCTTGATTTGTAGATTAAAAAACCGTTTTTGTTATTTTTTTCTTAAATAAGTAGTTTTTGATTTATGACGAATAACGTTAAAAAATACCATTCCCCTATTATCTTCGAAGTTACTGAACAGAAAAATCTGTAATAATTACCAATTATTAATGTCATCCTAAATATTACAGGAAAAATATAACGGTTTTCCTAACTTGCACCGTTTTTGAGAAATTTGCAAAAATCGTAACACATACTAAATTAATCGCCATACAGTTTTTCTTGAACTATTCATGTATCTATTTACTTATGAGTATGTACGGAACCCTCGGTGCGCGAGTCCGACTCGCACTTGATCAGTTTTTTGTTAATGGTATGGAAATGCAGTCGCTTACCCCCCAGGCATTATCAGGCCCTTAAAAGGACTCTTTGGGGAGGTTATGTAGCACTCATTCCTCAGAAGGAGGAGGCATACCCACTAAAACCACACTGGTGATGGAGCCTCTACAGCGGAGCTGCACCCGCGGCCCGTTGGTGCACGTCGGAAGTGGCTGGAACTCCTCAGGTTAATAGGAGATTAGGTTTGTTTCGTTTCTGAAGTTCCCTGTTCGTGTAATGCATAGATTCTCCGTGAGTTCATTTCCCCGTTCGTCTGTTCCCCACTCAACCAATGCTCTGCTGATCTGCTCCCCCTTTACCATGATTGTATGGTTTAGGGTGACATCACACCATCAAACTATTTATATACGTGCCCTGCTGGGTACAGGCCTACTTTCATAGATGAGTGCGAGTGATCCTACGTTAAGTATAGATAAAAATACTGGGTAGATTTAGCTACTGGACCTGCTTCAGTTGATATAGATATGGTATATTGCTTCAGTCGTATGTTACTATTTCTTTCATGGAACTATTGAGCCAATTAATTCAAGTTTTCCTTTTAATTAAGAACAAGAGTAAAATATTCTCGCGCCTTTCCAAAATTTCCAATTTAAAATACATAAGTAGCTAAGGTAACGAAAAGATGAACGGTTCACCGGAACTACAGAATAATTGAAGTATATTAATCAGAACTGAAATAGTGGATGAAGGAGTGACATCTACTGATATACTTAATTTGAATCATTCATTCAGGAACTATTCATCAAATGTTACTCACCCAGGGTGGTAATTTGAAGAATAAAATAAATGTGCGAGGCTTTCTTTACTACAGCCCGAGGTGTATACAGCAATGTACACCAATGTGCAGAGATAAGTAGCCCCCCTCTCATACATTCGCAGTATGGTAGGGGGTATACTTATCTCTGGAGCTGACTGTACATCTTCCCATGGGAAAACCCCGACATCCTGGGGTGTTCTCTCCGCGCAGCCACTCCACCAAGTACCACTTACTATTTTAACATTTATTTGTAAATTTATTTAAAAGTAAACCCTACACTCTAAAAAATCTGAGCCAACTAAGAGAGATTTTCTCTTAGTTGGCGTTAAATTAAATAAAACATTACAAGATAATAAACATGTCAACGAAAGCTGATTAATTAAAACAGCAAGTTCATTAGTGATTAAAACAATAATCTAGAATCTTGATAATTTGAACAAATATATTCCTTGTTTCTATCATTATTTTCTTCTTTGTATGATTCGATCATGTTTAATTAGTTACCTTATACATCTATGTTTGTCGTTAATTGAACTATGATAAACAATCAATATCATCTTAGTTGGTGCATCTAACGTCTTGTTAGGCTTGTATGGAATCACGATGCTTGATTATAAAACTATCTCGATCTCGTTAGGAGCAACCCATTTTTTTACAGTTTTTTTTTTTAATTTTCATATACACGAGTGAGGCTTAACGACTTAAGAATAACTTGAAATGTTGCTAATTTATACAAATACTAGCTTATGCCCGCAACTTCGTCTGCGGTGTAAATTATAATTAGGCAATTAATCTTAATAGGCAATAAATAGTTTCTGATATTTGTTCAGTAATTTTGGGCCAAAAACTGCACAGTGCACATTTACCGCGAAAATTAATTCTTTAGTCCATTTAAGGATTATTTCCAAAAAATTAAATGCACTTAATTAACCACTTGTTACTAACACAAAAAAAGCAATCTACTAATTACTATATGTTACGCATGGAGTTAGAAACCTTTTACTTTAAAAATTGTACAGTCTCTAAACAAACTTTCAACCCCTACCTATTCAACCGGTTTTCGAGATAAATTTTAATGAACGATGAAATCATTTGAGTTCTATTCAGTTTAATCAGTTTTAGATAACATACTTTAAAAATCATTTGGTCCCTTTATAAAGTTTTAGCCCCCATTTGACCCTTTTTGGGGATGAAATTCAAAAAACGGTTTAACTTTTTTTCTGTGCCCTTATTGAAGGATCTATGTACTAAGTATCAGATTTCCTACTTCAAAAATCCTTTGGACCCTATACAGAGTTTTGAACCCCCATTTAAACCCCTTTGGGGATAAATTTCAAAACTGCATTCACGTTTCTTTTCTCTTTTGGATGAGTTCAAGATCTACTACAAAAATCGTTTAGTCCTTTTACAAAGTTTCAACCCCTGTTTGATCCCTTTTTAGGCATGATAAAACTGTAAAACCACATTTCTTTGTTCTTATTAGGGAGTCTATGTACGGTGTCTCAGATCGCAAACTTCAAATATCTTTTGGTCCGTATACAAAGTTTCAACCCCTATTTAACCCCTTTGGGGATGAATTTCAAAAAACAGCAATCACTTTTCTTTACTCTTATGGATGAGTCTATGTAAGAAGTTTAAGATCTACTACAAATACCGTTTGGTCACCATACAAAGTTTCGACCTCCGTTTGACCCCTTCTTAGGGATGAATTTCGAAAAACGGTAAAACCACTTTACTTTATTTTTACTGAGGAGTCTATGTACGATGTCTCAGAGCTCCAACTTCAAAAATCGATTGGTCCCAATACAAAATTTCAACCCCCATTTAACCCCTTTCGGGGATGAATTTCGAAAAACCGTGAATCGACTTTCCTGTACTCATATTGAGGACATAGACCATGTGCGAAGTCTCAGATCTCCAACTTTAAAAATCGATTGGTCCCTATACAAAGTTTCAACCCCCATTTAAACACCTTCGGAGATGAATTCCAAAAAAACAGCAATCACTTTTCTTTACTCCTATGGATGAGTCTATGTACGACTACGAAGTTCAAGATCTACTACAAAAATCGTTTGGTCCCTATACAAAATTTCAACCACCGTTTGACCCCATTTTAGGGATGAATTTCGAAAAACGGTAAAATCATTTATTTTACTCTTATTGAAGAGTCTATGTACGACTCAGAGCTCCAACTTCAAAAATAGTTCGGTCGCTGTACAAGGATTCAACCCCCATTTAAACCCCTTTGGGGATGAATCCAAAAACAGCAATCACTATTCTTTACTCTTGTGGATGAGTCAATGTAAGATGTTTAAGATCTACTACAAATACCGTTTGGTCCCAATACAAAGTTTCAACCCCCGTTTGACCCCTTTTTAGGGATGAATTTCGTAAAACGGTAAAACTATTTTTCTTTTATTCTTATTGAGGAGTCCATGTACGATGTCTCAGAGCTCCTACTTCAAAATCCGTTTGGTCCCCGTACAAAGATTCAACCCCTATTAAACCTCTTTTGGGGATGAATTTCGAAAAACCGTGAAATTACTCCCCTGTACTTATGTTGAGGAAACTATGTACGATGTCTCAGAGCTCCAACTTCAAAAATCGTTACAACCCCCATTTAACCCCTTTCGGGGATGAATTTCGAAAAACCGTGAAATGACTTTCCTGTACTCATATTGAAGGGTCTATGTGCGAACTCTCAGATCTCCAACTTTAAAAATCGTTTGGTCCCTTTACAAATTTTCAACCCCCATTTAACCCCTTTCGGGGATGAATTTCAAAAAACCGTGAAATTACTTTCCTGTACTCATATTGAAGGGTCTATGTCCGAAGTCTCAGATCTCCAACTTCAAAAATCATTTGGTGCCTATACAAAGTTTCAACCCCCGTTTAACCCCTTTTAGGGATGAATTTTTACAAACGGTAAAATTACTTTTTTCATATTATATTGAAAAGTCTATGTACGAAGTTTCAGATCTCCTACTTTAGGAATCGTGTGGTCCCCATATAAACTTTCAACCCCCACTTAACCCCCTTCGGGGATGAATTTCGAAAAACCGTGAAATGACTTTCCTGTACTCATATTGAAGGGTCTATGTGCGAACTCTCAGATCTCCAACTTTAAAAATCGTTTGGTCCCTTTACAAAGTTTCAACCCCCATTTAACCCCTTTCGGGGATGAATTTCAAAAAACCGTGAAATTACTTTCCTGTACTCATATTGAAGGGTCTATGTCCGAAGTCTCAGATCTCCAACTTCAAAAATCATTTGGTGCCTATACAAAGTTTCAACCCCCGTTTAACCCCTTTTAGGGATGAATTTTGAAAAACGGTGAAATTACTTTTTTCATATTATATTGAAAAGTCTATGTACGAAGTTTCAGATCTCCTACTTTAAGAATCGTGTGGTCCCCATATAAACTTTCAACCCCCACTTAACCCCCTTCGGGGATGAATTTCGAAAAACCGCGAAATTACTTTCCTATACTCATATTGAAGGGTCTATGTGCAAAGTCTCAGATCTCCAACTTTAAAAATCATTAGGTACCTATACAAAGTTTCAACCCCCGTTTAACCCCTTTTAGGGATGAATTTCGAAAAACGGTGAAATTACTTTTTTCAACTTATATTGAAGAGTCTATGTTCGAAGTCTCAGATCTCCTACTTTAAAAATTGTGTGGTCTCAATTTAAACCTTCAACCCCCGTTTTACCCCTTTTAGGGATGAATTTCGAAAAAGGGTGAAATTACTTTTCTTCACTCATATTGAAGGATCTATGTGCGAACTCTCAGATCCCCAACTTCAAAAATCATTAGGTACCTATACAAAGTTTCAACCCCCGTTTAACCCCTTTTAGGGATGAATTTCGAAAAACGGTGAAATTACTTTTTTCAACTTATATTGAAGAGTCTATGTTCGAAGTCTCAGATCTCCTACTTTAAAAATTGTGTGGTCTCAATTTAAACCTTCAACCCCCGTTTTACCCCTTTTAGGGATGAATTTCGAAAAAGGGTGAAATTACTTTTCTTCACTCATATTGAAGGATCTATGTGCGAACTCTCAGATCCCCAACTTCAAAAATCATTAGGTACCTATACAAAGTTTCAACCCCCGTTTAACCCCTTTTAGGGATGAATTTCGAAAAACGGTGAAATTACTTTCTTCAACTTATATTGAAGAGTCTATGTTCGAAGTCTCAGATCTCCAACTTTAAAAATCGTGTGGTCCCCATATAAACTTTCAACCCCCATTTAACCCCCTTAGGGGATGAATTTCGAAAAATCCCTTCTTATCCCTTACTTACGTTATACAACCACCCTACTGTGAAAATTTCAAGTTCCTAGCTTCAGTAGTTTCGGCTGTGCGTTGATGAGCCAGTAAGTCAGTCAGTCAGTCAGTCAGTCAGTCAGTCAGTCAGTCAGGACATCTTCTTTTATATATATAGATGTCACAGTATAATAGCAGTAATTGTTCTTCCTACAAAAGGTGCATCGCGGGCCTGAATGTGTGCGCGCCGTGTACGAACGCACTACAAGCATAGATTTGAGAATGCGTAAGAATGCTCCAGTATAGCTCGCACTCACACAGACCCGTACGAATACGTGTCGCGCGCTCCTAAATGACCGAAGTTGGACTACTTGTTTGTCTTTATAATTTGGCCATGTTATATTAGAGCAGTAGCGTCCCATCTGTCTATCAGCCATGGACGTCCACTGCTGGACATAGACCTTCCCCATAGATCGCCACAAAGTGCGGTTCTATAAGCCTCCTAGGGTCATATGGTCGTGATTTTCTGTATACATATTATACATTCCCAATAGCATCAAATAGTCTGTAGCGTCTAAAGCACCAAATATATCGTAACATGTTTTTAGGGTTCCGTAGCCAAAATGGCTAAAAAGGAACCCTTATAGTATCGTCATGTCCGTCCGTCCGTCCGTCCGTCCGTCCGTCCGTCCGTCCGTATGTCACAGGCATTTTACTCAAAAACTACAAGACCTATACTGATGAAATTTGGAATATAGATGTCTTGTAGATGCCGCAACTAAGTTTGGTAGTTAAATAATAAAAATAAAAAAATCTAGGGGGGGCACTCCATACATGTAACAGAAGCTAAAAAAAATTTTTTTCACAAAATGTCAACGTGTGGTACATAGTTCGACAGTTCTTTTGAAAACATTTTAAGGTTCTTAAGTAATGTTTGTGATTAAGTGAATACCTTTGGAAATAATCGCTCCGAAAGTTGTGAAAATTGTGTCCCCCCCCCTCTATCTTCTAAACCGTGTGTCCGAAAAATATAAAAAAAATTACAAAGATAACGCTCAATTAATACTTTCAACGAAAATTATTTTCAACAAGATCGGATTAACCGTTTTTGAGTTATTGCCGATAAACTGCAATTCTCAACAAAAGGACGTAATTGCTATGAAGATACGCTCTTTTGTTGTTGTACTTTTTTTACATCGTATTTTTTACCTCATAGTTACGGCTATGGCACCCTACACTGAGCATGGTCCGACATGCTCTTGGCCAGTTATTATTACTATAGGCAAGGACCATTAAAACAAGAGGACTGTCATTCTCCATACAAAAAGCTGTTCCCCGAATTTAGAACGCCATCTATGTATAAGCTTGGTAAAAGCATTAATTATTTACAATTATTAAATTTTGCAAACGTGACACAGTATTTAAATGTCAGAATTTATTTATTATTAGCTGTTTACGAACTAATTGTTACGATACTATGTTTCTTTGTTCAATTATAACATCTTTAAATGTTTAGTATTTTAGCGCCATCTAGTTTTTGCCCGGAAATCCCCTAGCGGTCGGGTTACAATCCAAAGTATGGAGAATAACAGTCGTCTTGTTTTAATGGTCCTTCCTTGCTATAGGCATAGGCACAAAAATGAGTGACAATAATTATATGTATGGGGCTCTGGCTGGATGTTACAGACTACTATTTGACGTTGACTGCGCAACATCGGCTTAACGTAGAAAATAAATAACCACATTTTTACTAAAAAAAACCCGGCCGCGGTGCACTTTGAAACTGCATAAAATCCGCCATTTTGTTTATTTTAACAAACTTCATACCCAGTGACACTCGCACCATCAAGACGAATCTAATGATGTATCATTTATCAAAATCGGATGTGCCGTTGAGTAGTTACGAGCGGACACAGGAACGGACATACATACATACATACATACATACATACAGGTCAAACACATAACCCTCCTTTGGGCTTCGCCGCAGTCGGGTAATGAGGGAAGTTTGAGGAGATATCTTGTTCCAACCGAAAATTATTTATTTCTCTTAGCACGTTTGGCAGAATACGGATAATACGAGTACATTCTATTATCGATTGAGAAAAGTAAAACACATTTAAGCACTATAAAATTCTGTATTTCGTATATATTTTTAGTTTTGTAGGTATTATTATCAACTAAGTTTTATCTTGTACGTACGGTATAGATTTGCTCAATATATATTTTTCCTTATGGTTGGTGTCAAAAGTGCAGCGTTAATACTTGCTTCCCTCACTCAGGATTACATTGTAGAATCATTCGCTCTGGATCAATATACACCCTCGCCGCAAAAACACACAATACGCGCCCTAAGACTTTGAAATAAGAGTGGTAGACATTTAAAATTCCCTGTTACCAGCTATCATCTTAAAAGTGAATAATCAACTTCTAATCCTTAGGGCTTACAGTTAGCAGCAGATTTGTGCAGGAAAAATTGCATTCGCTTCCGTACAAAACAGCTCTAAAGTTTATATTCCCGTAGAAAAATTTACCGCCGAAGTATTCAGACACCATTTCCCCGATGTCAATTTTTATATTGTAGTCACCCTGAAAAGAAAAGAAATTATAATACGCTGCCTAACTACATAAATGTTTGATTTATGTAGGTAAGCCGCGTCTGCAAAGCCAGAGAAACGTTACTACCTTGGTCCCCGTACTTAATAAAGAGCAGTGGGAGAGGACAAATTATTACTAGTAAAAAAACAGGCTTTTGTAACAGGAAACTTTCTATCCTCGTACAAATTTGATGTCGTGGGCCGGTAATGAGCAAGGAAAAAGAATTCCTAACTATTACAAAACCTTAGGTTAGGTAGGTAATAGGATTTATTCACTCTACTTATAAAACCTAATAACTAGGCGAAATACTTTGTTATGTACTTAGTCGATTCGTTTTCTTACGTTTAAACTTTGTATATTTGCTTATTATACCTGTTCTTACCTTCAAAATCATGCAGTTTTTTGTAGTAGTAAAGATACTGTCCATTACTGGTCTGAGAAATAAGTGGTCGCAGGGTTTATCCATTTGTAGTCGTATTAGAGTTCTGCCGTTTGACATAGCTAGTATTTTTGCCTGAAATATAGAAACAAAATGAATGTACAATTGGGTCTCGGTCAGCGCTATCTGTTAGCATAATTTGAAAATTAAACTTTCTTTTGCTAAAATTATAAATTTTTAGACTTTTACAGTTCCATGTAATTGCGCGCAAATAAAATGTATCAAGCTACAAAATAGGTAAAATATATTTAAAGCATCCGTAGAAGCAATCAATGACCCTCTTTTGGTTTGTATGGAAAACCGACCGACTCGTCTCACCTTAATAATGTTTGAATAATTAATACTTAAGCTCGGAGACAACTTAATTCAGTTTATTTAGAAATAAAAATAAATACCTACGTATCTACCCATGGATGGGTAGGTAAATATCGAAAATTTGCCGGGGTCATCTCTAGTTGGTACCCTTTGGGCACGGAACCCTTAAAATGGTTGCCCACGATGGGCCTTGTAAGAAAAGCTCAAATCATAATCATAGGGACGACGGCTGTGATCGAAGTTTCTTTGCTCGACGATCGACTCAGAAACTAGGAGACCTGATTGTGGACAAAGTAAACCTAACTAACTACACGTAACTTACTTTGAAGTACCGATTCTTTATTTTATTACTTGGTTGCACAAAAAGTATGTCAAACGGACGTCAACAATAGAATACGAGTACGCAACCTTCATTAGATTTAAGGCTTCTTACCTTGGACGGAGTGACGTTTTCCAAAACTTTGAAATTTGTCTTTATGATTGTACTGTTTAAAGGCGTCGCTGACGTATCCAAAACCGTACAATTTTTGTTCCTTGGTCCAGCACAAACGTCGAACTTGGTTATTACCACTTTAAATTGTCCCTAAAATATATATAAATTTTAATACGGTATATTATATTTTGTACTCGAGTAAACAGAATCAAAGGAATTTTCTACTGTGTTTCTAAAAGTGCGTAACTTCCACATGAAAAGATTTCGGTAATTTCTGTAGGGAACTTCGCAAGCATTCAATAATTTCTTGTAAAAGTTTCTAGATACTTCCAAGAAATTTCCCAGCTTTTTGAAAACTTTCCGTAATTTGCCCATCTGTAGTTTTTGATGTCATCCGATTTATAAGGACAGGACAGTCTAAAAATTAGCTAAGAATATTATCCAGGGCGTAAAACCGAGCAATTGGGCGTAGTGACCAATTACTTTTGAAGCTGAAAATTGTTTTATTTTTCCATTAAATATACAACGTCGTGTACTCGAATAACCGGAGGAACTTTATCCTAGCAGGTCTTACAAGTAAATAATTTTATATCATTTAGGTCAAACTTCCACCTATAATGATATAAAATTAGAATCTAGAATCAGTAAATTCAGCACCTCCTTGTAAACAAGTCCTTACAGGAGAAAGAGATCTCAAAAATTAAAATAAAACGGAAATGCAACAAGGGGTCACATTGACACATGTGTATTCATACCTACCACAAAGGAGTATTCAATTTCACTGTGCAACAGGGAATTAAAAATTGACCCCTCACGTGCACTTATGTTTTTTATTATTATTTTTTTTTATAAATCTATTATACTATATGGGAGCGTTAAATTTTGTAACTAGTACGTGCAAGCCAATACATAGTATATTATCCTCCTAATGTTTTTTTTGTAACTCCTTAGGTTTACACGGGGTCGTGCTTCATATAATGCCACTCACTTATCAAATGTAGCACAGAATGCGTCAAATGTGATCCATGTTCAGAGAACGTGCTAACAGCGATTTTCTCGATTACCAATTGCATAACTTACGTAATTTTGAGAATGACTGCGTAGAAACATGACGGATAAAATCGAATAAACAAAGATTGGTTGACCCATGATCGTCTGCCAAAAAATAGATAGTAATTGAAAATATATTCCTCATATTTTTACAGTACTTAGTTAATGGCGGCAATATATAAACTGAGCATTTATTTTAAAGTTTATCTGATAAGACCATGGTCCGATGCCCAAGGTAACATGTTGATTGGTGTTAGAGCATCACAGACAGAGTACTTATATAAAGTATCATATGTTTCAGTTCAGGACTTCGTCTACTTTTATGCCAAATTACATCTCAAACCATTCAATTGTTACCGCGTTATTTAGTAACACACATCAAAACATCGATATATCCAAACATCCTAGCATCTTCACAAACTTTCATTTATAATATTATTAAGATAGGACATGATAGCATAGAATTGTAAGTGATCGGCATCCACGGCACCAATTGGAGACGATAATCTCAATCCATAAAATTTAAAACATGTTACCTCTTCACTTCAACAGGAACTTCTATTTCTCCGTCGTTCCCTCATTACTGAGGATTATGACAAACTGTAATGTCCCTCCACATAACGTGGGCAAGCACCATATGAGCTGGCTTTTGCACGTTACCACAAGCATTCTTTATGGTGTTAGACCACCTTATCCGGATTTGCCTCCTAGCGCGTCGCGCGTCGGGCCTCAACTTGGCCCGAATTCTAGAGCACAAAACAATTAGGATATTCTCACGGCATATTTAAATATTTGCCAGTTGCTTGTGGTCGCTTGGTGATTTTTAGCTGCATTTTAGCTGCCTATTTTAACAGTATAGCTAGGTAAAAATAGAAGTTGATATTTTTGTTGACACGCCCAACTTTATCTTCAATTTTCTTTTTCGAAGTTAACCAACCATTTACAGTTCCATTTTGTCCAAATAACAAATATTTCTACATCGTGACTTTCAAACACAGCTGTCATTTAACAGGGTCTCTCAACTCTAGAACAAATATTGGCAACTTGTACTTTTGTACGTGTGCGTCGTGCGATATTTGACTATTGCTAAATGTGAAAATAAAACTTGTACAATATTTTACTTTAGCAACACTAGTCTGTATTAGTGTTACCATATTGGATCTTTTTACCTAATTTAAGTAATTATAACTTCTTTAGGGTTTTGAAGTTTTAGTTACATTAACATTTTAGAGAACGATCATATTAGGATGTAGACATTGTGAGAGCTAAACGTCAAACTTCTAAAGGAAAAAATAACCTTCGCCTTTTAAGATTCATGTAATCATTCAAATCTTTTGTTGTTTAGGACATCCTTAATGTGATTTTTCCAATCTAGACCTGGCAACACTGCCAATTGAAGATGGCGTCACGTCAAATCAAAGTCTAATAATATCTTGTCTAAAATATTTTGGTGTGATAAACGTTTAAAAATGTAATTGTGTGACAAAATCGGCTATGTTTAATACTTAAGAAAATGGTGTCGTCGAAAATATCTACCCTACACTTTGACTTGGCTGTGGTACAGGACCACGTGACATATTTGAATAGACAGAAAATTCATGACTCAAGAACAAATTCTTGTGTTCTTTACAAAAATATTTGCCCTCAGGCATCTATTCCACCGTGAAAAACGAGGATAACGACTGTGCAAGTGTGACGAGCGATTATACTTGGTTTATGTGTTGTGTTCAAGGTTGTGTTGTGATCGCCATGTTAGCATCCATTTTTCCGAGGAGGCGAGTGGAAACGCATTACAAAGACAACTAAATATTTTACAATATGAATAAATATGTTCAAGATACTTTATCGTTGTTTTTTATAAACTGAATTTCCCAGCACACACTAGAGTTCAAAATACTAAACTTCATCATATTATCAATCATCAACTTCACCTTTCATCAAAAGTATACAAAGTGAAATGAGACGAGTATGGAAATTTATGGAGGATGAGAAACTATGTTTATTTTTATTTAATACCGAATATCGGTCGATATTTGGTATTAAATAAAAATAAACATAGTTTCTTATATAAAATAAATTTCAATGTGGCATTTAAAAACCCCGCCATATTTTGACAAGCTGTGGCATTTAAAAACCCCGCCATCAATTAGTTCATGTGTGGTACCACAATGTCGCTAGTAGTATAAACGCAAAAACCGGAAGTACTATTTTTTTATATGGAGTTTGCGTTCTTCTTTTGAGTATTATGTTCCTTGCATTTAATTCCTCAAACGTGCTACATCCCCAACAGGCTGCCAAACTAAAGAGAAGTACGGACATGGTACGGATAACGGACAATATACGAACAGGCACCTGTTACCTGTTATGTCAAAATGTATTCACACCACACCCAAACATTCCTGGAGATATTTTTATTTGATAGGCTTATAATAAAATTCTTCTTTTATATACGAGATTATGCTTTTGGTTCAAAAAGTTCCCTTTGCTTGTTCAAGATTTATTTTTATTGCCTGATCTATAAAGTGTACCTATGCATAGTCGGACTACTCTAAGTTTGCAGAGGTCGAAAAAAAATATATATTATGGAAACATGGGGAAACTACAACAAGAGGAATTTTTAATCTTGGTACTTGGCAATAAATTCTTCCCTTTATTACAAAATGTGCATACCTAGTGAAATAAATATCTGGGTCAGTCTTGCTCACATCGATCTAGTTCCAACCAAACTACACTTAATTTTGTTCCAGGTTCTTGTATAATTTCTATGTATTTAAGTATTATATTTGAATATGTACATGTATACAACCATTGCTTAGTTTGGTTGGGAGTAGATCGATTTGTGCAAGACAGTCCAGAATATTTATTTCAGTACCTAGGTATGTAGACACATTATATACTTATAAGACTAATAATTATTCCTTTCCTTCCTTGTGATGTTGCCATATGTTTTTTTTAAATAAAACCTTTTTTTGGTCTCTGTAAACTTAGCTTAGTCGCACCTAGGTATTGAGATATGGTAACATAGGTAAGTATTGTCATAGCGTACCGTCATTTTCAAAATGTCAGATAAACGTTATGTTATCATTAAAATGTTCACTGCATTATTAGCTATAGTGGCTGGTGGTCTTTGGATGGGAGTAGATCGATCACGAAGACCCAGACACAGGGACGAACAGACACTGGTAGGGGGTACAGTATGGAGTCAAACGATCATCACCATGGGGCTTATCATATCAGAATTGGTAGATGACGACTTGGCGATATTGATTCATTGCTACTTTTTGGTAACCGGTATGCTGCTGTTTTTATTGACTGGAGTTTTATTGGTAAGTGTAACCCTATTTACAAAGGCACCGACCAATGTGGGTACAGGTCGCGTCACGTAAAAAGAACGCTGGAAGAAAGTAGAGGGGGTGTGTTTGCGCATTGTTACACTCGCGCACGAAAGTACTATGTTTATTGTTTTACTTTTGAACTAGCCTTTTGCTCGCGGCGCAGTTCAATTAACCCGCCCTCCCCGCGTCGCACCTCATACCACCAAATAAATCGATAAATGGCCTAATGTGCAGCTTGACCACCAGCGTTCTTTTTACGTGACGCGACCTGTAACTCAGTTTGTGTACTACTCTGCTCGCGATGTCCCGGCTTACTGGTGTGATTAAATTTATTATAATTTCGTTGATATCCTCTTTGTCACTACTGGCCTGCTCTAGCCTCGTTTTCTATCGACGTCTGTATGTCGTTTTCTATTTGCTAACATCATTATTCATTGTTTAAAGGTATACTACGAATTGAATCTTTGGAGGCGTAATCGAGCAACGCAACGACGACATGGCAGTATGTTAAGGTTATCAGAAGAATTAATTTTCACTCGATCTTTTAATTTAGTAAACTTCTGTGTCGGCGTTATGTGTATCTTTGGTGCTTTGACTTGTTTCATTAATTTAGTGTTAATTATTTAAAACCGTAAGCTTTCACATGTATTAATAAATAAAAACTTTAAGTAGTTACCTGGTCTTCTTCGAAATACTCAAGTAAAGTTTGAAAATAGGTACTTATCACTATCAGTATCGCTGCTGTCATGTTGCGTTGCTAATTGCTAATTTAAACGCACGGCAAATTACCCTTCATTTCTCTTACACGGAAAGAACATGACTGTGTAGCAGTAGCGTAGCGTCCAAAGAACTCGATTCCTATCGGCTTGCCTAATATCAGGCATTTGAGCACTTCATTCTACAGCTCTTAAGGGAAATGTACGCCAAATCTGCACCGGCTTGACCGAGGATATATTTTACGCCACGCCACTGATGTGTAGTCACCTTTTTTTGAAATGAGATTTTAATCTTAAAATGAAGAGCTCGCAGATCGCAGATTACTATTGGATTAATTATGGATACCTCAAAATAATATATATATTTTTTCCCTTTTAAAGAAATGGTTACCATAGTAATTGTTCGTGATGACTAACTTTCAAACCGCTACAACTCTAAAAGTTGCTTAGGTAACTAGACATATTCTTTATGTTTCAAGGGTACACCCTTCAAATAGCACCTACCGACGACTTTCCATGTAATATAGTGGGATAATGATATGCCATGCTCTGTCGCGCGATCAGATTGTGTTAGCCTGGCTTTTAAAGTCGCAGGACATTATAGTACATTACAGACTACTACAGAGGCCGGGAAGTGAAGGGTTGCCGGCCGAGTACATATAGATGGCCGAGCGAAAGCGACGCCAGATAGTTACGAGACTGGCGACCCCATTTCACGCCGAGGTATGTATAGTGCTTTTCTCAAAATATATGCAATGAAATAAATTAAAAACACACCAAAAAATCAAACTTTATTTTCTAGAGCCAATAAAAGTAAAGTAGACCAAATGTAGAATTACAGAATGAAAAATTTTCAATTTCCTCTCCAAAAACTGTTTCAGAATACATTTTTACCGCGAATATTTTAAATATGTATTCTTGTCGATAAGATTGTTATTTAAAATTATTCGAAATTGTTTATAATGTGTTCATTGTTATGTGCCTGTCGATTATATATATGTAAATAAAACTGCAAAATATTTTTTATTGGCTGAACGCCGTGATGCTATGTCACAAACAAATGTGGAATGGAAATTAAAAAAAAAACACATTGCAGGCCTGGGCCGGCAATGTTGTATGAAATTCCATTAAATGCCAAGTGTCAAGCCGCACCGGAAATGAGGTACTTTGCGGCCTATTATAAAGCACGTAGGTAATGTCAATATTTCATTGCATGGTTGAGAAAAACAACGTTGTAACATTTGAATTTGAATTTGTTACTGATTGTGATAGTATGTGTAAGTTCACCTTACTCATCAAAGATATTGACAATAAACTAACTCAGTCGAGTTTATTATACAAACAGTGTTTATTCAACATAGTAATATATTCTGTAAGCATGCGCAAGTTAGCTAAGAACTCACTGGAAGATATATTTTTCTTCGCTCATACCCAAAATACCGCATTCCTAAAATACCAGATTTTTAAAAAACCGGATTCTCGATACACCAGATTCTCCGTATACAAGATTCCCAAAATAACACACCTAACAAAGTGATTTAGATTCTTGAGTAACTTACGATTTTATAATCTAGTGTAACGGGAATGTGGTAAGACAGGAACCTCATAAATCGAAAATCTGGTTTTTTGAAAAATCTGGTATTTCGGGAATGCGGTATTTTGGACACGAACGTTTTTGTTTGCTTATACGCGAGTACAGTCAAGCGCAAGTATAAATGCCTACGCAGGCAAGCAAAGATTTCATAATCACTTAAGCAAAACTTAAATTATTTTCGCCATAAGTCCTGTACTTTAGCAAAGGGGCCTTTTTTACCATTAGGGTCCGTTGACCCTTGGCCGTTGAGCCTGGAGATTCGATATATGAAAGTAAGTTGCATCTTACACTTATTTGGGTGGATTTTCGTCCGCGACATTTGTATGCCAAACTAAATGGCATACAAATTTGTATGGCGAAAATCCACCTATTTATGCTCGACTTGGTGGGGGCCCCCAGATAGCGTTTATGTAAAGTAAGCCAAGAAAGTCGTCTACCACATATGAACTTTAATACTAGGTACAGTCGCCATCAGATATATCTGAGCTGTCAGTGAACTCATACATATCTGAACACGGCTCTATTTTCTAGCATTAGAGCCGTGTTCAGATATTTATGAGTACACTGACAGCTCAGATATATCTGATGGCGACTGTACCTACAAGGTACCTACTAATTAATGTGCAAAAGTGGTAGACCTCTTTATTTACTTACTCTACATCTATACATAGCTCTATAATATCACATCTTTAAGCGTGCTACTGGTTTTAACTCAAGCATGCGTATATAAATCTGAATACGGTGAGGACTACGAGAGAAAAAGCCCGTTATTGTACCAGTACACGATCAATTTTCTGTCGGTTTAGTTGGTGCAATGGCGTTCGGATTGTAAGTATCAGAATTTTAATTCGGGATCAATTGTTGATTACTCTGGCCAACAGTAATTTTTGTACACATACATGCTTTTCACACCAAGTAGGACTTAAATTCAAATAAAACACGACCAAAATAACGAAATCAGTTTCATCAAAGCGAGTCACACATTATTATTAAATAAAAAATGTTAAATTTATAGTCTATTATTATTGTATAAATCGATCATTATTTTATAAAGCTGTGTATTCGTGGTAAGTGGGTTCAAACAAAAAAAAAACTGTTGTCTTTGAACAGAAAAGTACCACTTTGATGTCTCTTATTAGAGAGGAAATAGTACATTACACAACTAGGGTGGTAAAACAAAGAAAGGCCGAGTCGCAGATGTTTGCGGCCTGAGCTGCAAGCGATATGTAAATATGCGATTGAGGGCTTTCTTTATTACCTCCCGTGTTGTGTACATAATTTTATCTCTACACTTGGCCAGAAAAGCGGCTTTTTCCGTACGCGTAGCGTGCGGTAAAAGCCACTTTATGGTCAGATGCGGCATAAATACTTTTTCTGAAGGTATGTGAAAAATAATTTGGTAATGATAATAATGGGCCTGTAAACAGTTTTCCAAATCGTCTCTAGTTTTTAGAATCAATCGCCGTTTGCGTACTGCTATACAAAACGATAGGATACAAATCATCAAATTCGTTGCTGTATTTTGTATGATAAAAATATTATGTGCCAAAATTCAGCATTAGTCAACGTCCCAATTACGACTTATGACTTTATGCCCATAGGATTATGATTGTCTTTGCACAACAGAAGTTCTTTTGTGGAATTTACTTTCTTACTGTTGCAATGTTTCTGGCATGTAACGTGTCCGCAGCTCATTGCAGCCCTAATCATGTGGTTTCATACAGGCTGGGTGACAAAGACATTCAGACTGAGCAATCGAAGGCGGCAAGGAGCGGTACGCGAGTGGGGCGAGCCCGAGTTACCTACATATATCGCCGTGTTCTCAAACTCTCTCTAAAACTCTGTAGCTCTAAGTAAATCGTGTAACTCTGGACATACCTTTTAGGACTTGAATAGCAGCGCACTTACTGTCATAGGTGGCTGTGTCACCTAGTAGTGTGGGCGATAGCCAAATGTATGTACCTAGTTTCTAAACTGTGTCTCGACCCTGATTGATTTTTGTGACCTGCCTCGTTTCCAGCCTCCTCTTAACAGGCCTGCTGGCCTTTGGCGCATACTGGACCACCAAGTACCTGATGGCCGCGTCGGAGAAGTCTACCACCACTACTACAACTGTCTCGTCTATAGACAACACTATCTTACACTTGATGATGAACAAAACTTAAATGCCACTAAATCACAGCCATTCATTTTAAGACCAGACTACAGTTGATTTGCTATTGGTTATAAATAGTTAAAAATTAATTTGTAGTAAAATTATAAGTTATGCCGCCAGTCAACATCCTCACGGGTTAAATTGGTCTCGACTTAGAGTACGGTAGTTCTGTTTTAAAAGAATGCAGGAAAGCATGTTTGTCACCCTTTATTTTGTGTGGAAAACAGTAGTGATTTGATACTGTGAATCATTTTATATGACTGCGCATTGTAATATTTATACCTTTTGTAATACACGAGTAATTATGTTTATGTCTTAAGTTGCACCTAAATGAATACGCCTTGTAGGTATATTTCATTTTAATATTTTTATTAGATTAAGATGTAAATAAAATTTTTTGAACAATCATAAAACTTCGGACCCTGATCTTTACCTCTACCGTTTTTGAGTAAGTATTGTAAGAGATTGTGTTTATGCACAATTTGAACTTTCCCCTATTTGTCCAAAATCCCTTATGGTGATGATCGAATCGGCAAAAATACTTCTCAGTAGATATGTGCAGTGAGTGAGTGAGTGATTCAACAGTCAGTGCACATCAGTTGGTCTAGTACACTGGCTCACTGGCTCAGTTCGGATTAAAATAACTCAGTATATCTTTTAGTCAGTCTTACACTCGCTCCCAGACGGTTCTATTGAGCCGTGAGCCGTGAGCCGCGACGCAGGACGAGATCAACACAAATATAATGTGCGATAGGAAATGCGTAGAAATAAAATAATGAAAACAGAATCGACTCTCTTTTATTTCAATGAATATTTTAAAAATCACTCTCTTTAAATTGAAGTCTGATTATCTTGCACGATAGTATAAAAATCAGCCCGATTGCTTTGGCGCCAATCCTTATAAGCCCTCCTCTCCTTCTCCCACCGCGCCTCACTCCGCACCACCATAAAGTCAAATCAGCTCCTTGCCACTTCCGTTACACAAACATTCTCTGCTTGTCTTGTAACCGTATACTGCTCTTTTTTTCGTTAGGAAATATTCAGATTCGGAGCTACTGAGCTATAAGAGCTACTTGAGCTATGAGAGCGAGTGAGCCGTTGACACACCACGGAGCTACGGAGCTATGAGAGCTAGTGAACGTTGACACACCACGGAGCTACGGAGCTAAAACAGTTAGTGAGCTAAAAGAGTGACACATTGAAAGAAAACAAAAGGTCGGTAAAGTGTAAACTAAGGGCCTATGCACACGCCGTATTTTAAACACGCCGTCGACGCGCGTTTCGTAGCGCTGTCGCTTTTACCCTTTTCCGGACGGGAAATTTGTTGTATGAAAACATCCGAATCCGACTGTTGTGATAGCTCATAGCACCCGTTCAAGCACAAAATAAAATCTTCTATTCAAGCGCGGCGCTAGTGTCTGCACGATAGATCGATATCGTCTCGATCACGAAAAAAGGACTCAGAATGTTCCACAGTTTATTGCACGAGTGTATAGGGAACGTGCACGAACTAAAGGTGGCAGCACTAAACGACAAAAGAGACACGGGCGGACAATAAAGGAAACTATCGCCCCTGTCAAATCAAGCTGTCAATGTCAATGATAATATATAAGTGTCAATGTCAAATATAGTAAGTCGTAGCTACACTGACGTTAATCGTCCTTCAACGCGATAAATTAACGTTATTAACGGCGTTTTCGTCAATGTGGCCCTAGCATAGCCTAACAGTTAGGTAAACAGTAAGGTAAACCCTAAAAATAAATAAAGAAAACGCTACAAACTACAAATTAAATACTCCATTTATATATAGTCGGCAAAGGCCGCAACCCTCTTAAACTTCTATTTGTTTCCCATAATTACAACGTTACGAGGTTTGCAACTTTAGCCGACGATATGCTCTAAATGAATTACAAATAAATTTAAACATTGTATCTACGATTTTGAGCAATTCACAAGATTCTATAACAAAACTAAATTGCTAAATCCAGGTACATATACAATCACCGGCAATAATGTTGACACAGTCTATTTTTGAAATAATAAGAGCGTGTCATATCGATACCTTTGGGTTCAGTTGGCGTAAAAGCCATAATGCAAAAATGGCGTATCGATATATTTATGGGTGCTCCGCTTCATCATCTATTTTTGCCAGTGACCACAACAATGTATTTATTATATTTGAGGGGTTCCTTCAACAGAGTAGGAGTTGGAGTTCTGAGGTAATAAACATCAAATAAAAACCGGCCATGTGCGAGTTGGATTCGCATACGAAGGGTTTCGTACCACCATCGAGCAAAAATAGGGGAGACCGGGTATGGTAGTCACACGGGTTGGTTGTCACAGCGGCCGTAACAGAAAACTGAACGAACGAATGAGTTCATTGATCGGTCTCGAAAGATCGCGAGCGCTATATCCCCCTCCCTACTTCACCTCAGTCCGCTGCGAAATGCCGTGACGGAGCTACGCGCATTTATTTTTTTCCGCCAGTTAAAGTATTTTTTTGTGCATCTGTGCCGAATCTCGTAAGTATACTAAAATTTGGTATTTTAATATGATTATTGGTGTATTGCTGATGTTAAATATGTGTTTCATATTAATGTTATTTTGTTTTTGGACTAAACATTGATTGGAATTGATTTTTGATGGTTATTTACTAAAAGGTGTTTTGGGCAAGTTGTCTCAGGTCGACGGGGTATGGTAGTCACATGTGACAACCAACCCCATATATGCTACCTTTAATTTGCTGACTGCTTAGGGTTTTGCTATACAAATGCTTTTTTTTCAGAGCTTGCATAATGCCAAGGTGTCACAGAAGAAAGTCAACTCGTGGGCTTGTTTTACCAGAAATAATGCTGCGTGCTGCAAGAGAAGTTTAGTTTAGTTTTGTTTTTGTTTGTGCTTATTAAATACGAATAAAACTCTATATTTAGACTGACCAAATATAATTTCGCTTCCTTAGGTAGTTTTAATTACATAATATTACGTCCAAAGAGATTAGTGACTGATTAAGATTATATTTTTATTACCAGAAATTTGAGGACATTTATCGCTAAAAGCGAATTTTGTTTTTGTGTATTTTTATTCAATACAAATAAGACTTTCGTAATTTTCCAGGTTATAATTAGTTATGCAAAACATTTTTATCTTCAATAAAAACATAATTTGATATAAATAGGTTTTTGTTATTTTTTTTCCCTTATTTTACTATGTGACTACGTACCCCAACACCTGTGACAACCATCCCTGACAGGGGGTTAAATGTCACACTTTTCTTTTTTCATAAAAACAATAATATTTCCTCCGCGCATAGCGTTAGCGAAAGAAAGCTTATTTATTTATAAACTAGAATAAATACCCTATCCATCGATATATCATTTGCTAATTCTTATCTAACAAAAATGGTACTAAAAATGAAAAATAAAAAAAATGAGACAACCATACCCGGTCTCCCCTACGCCAAAACACGTTAATTGTACGGGGACCTCTTTTTATTTTTAACATTAATGTTAAAAATTATTGCCATTATTGCCACTGTTACAACTTGTAACAGTGGCAATAATGGCAATATAAATACACATTCTGTGAACATGTCAAGCATCAACCTATTATCATTATTAAAATCGAGCAAAAAAGACAGTATTCTTTTATGGACCTCCTTTAATTCCTGATTTAATTTTCTTTTTATTATTTGATCTTTTAGCGACGGTAAAAAAAATGTACATTCTGAGAAAACTTCAAGTCTCTATCTATTACGGTTCAAAAAATACAGTTCTAACACTGACCGACACAAACACGCTTCTTGTCGGCTGATCCCCTTTTCGTTTTGTTTGTTTTTATTATTTTTAGTAATAGCGGCAATAGAAACACACATTCTGTGAAAATTTCAAGTCTCTTACCTATTACTATTCAAAAGCTCGACCCCTGTGACAGACGGACAAACAAACAGTGGAGGCTTAGTAATATGGTTTTGTTGGCACCCTTTGAGTACGGAACCCTAAATAAGAAAACTAGTACCGACTGGAGAGTTTCCTTCTTTTGTCAAGTCTGTTAAAAACGTACCTATGACATGTGCGGAACTCATGCGGAACTGAAGAGAACAACAAATCGTCGCTGGAAAGCAATAATGCTGTAACCCGCAGAAAGTAAACTTTTCACTAGAGCCAAAAAACGTTTGCACTTCTAAAAAACATCATAACTTTCCGTACGCGCAGCGTGCGGAAAAAGCCACTTTATGGCCAGATTTGGCATAATAGTACATTACACAACTAGGGTGGTAATACAAAGAAAGGCCGAGATCGCAGAAGTTTGCGGCCAGAGCTGCAAGCGAGGGACGTAAATATGCGATCGAGGGCTTTCTTCATTACCTCCCGTATTGTGTACATCATTTTATGTCTACACTTGGCCAGAAAGCGGCTTTATGGCCAGGTGTGGCATAAAAGCATTTTCGATGGTGGTGCGGTGCGGGTTACCGCAATGTTATTGCTTTCCAGCGACGAAATGTATTGTTTAATATAACTAGGTATAGAAGCATTACTAAACATCATTGTTACTTCTTTTAAAACAAATGTGTGTGACGTAAGTAGCTCACGCCCCGTACAGATGTAATGAGTGCTTATTAAATATGAATGTTCAGTCAAATTTAAGCAGTCAACTGCGAGTGTGTTGCTCAGAGATAAACAACTGCATATTCTATTATTCCAAAAACAATTCATAAAATTGTAAAAATGGACATCGGAGTGTAAGTAAATAATATATTTAGATTTCTTGCCATACTCAACAAATTAAAACATAATAATAATAATCGATTTCTAATGAACCTATTCGATAAGAAATGCACGAGCAAACAGAAATATATCGAGACAGAAGGATCGATTCATAGATTTGTATGGAAATTAAGCGTGTAACGTTTTTCGCTAGGTCTTTGATGCCAAAAGTGCAATTTAATCATGGTAAACATAATTTTTCCATTTCATTTGGTGGCATTTGAAGAAATAACTATACCATAATTATCACATTTTTAAATCTGATTTTTGGGTGTGGTGGGTTGGAAATCAAACGGTAGATGCGATCACTTGTATTTTATAATTCTCTTTTTTTAGTCACAGTTTTTACACAATCAAGACACTTCCTCACAAGTCACGGTCAGTTACCAATCTGCCGGCAAAGCCTAGTCATCACCATTATATACCTGCCAACCGTTCCCGCCAATCCACCAACGACAGCTGGCCGGGCAAGTCGCGTAACGGAAGGCGCGACTTGTCAAAATGGTCAATTGACTTTGCTTTTATTAATACAAGGAATATATATTAACTATTTAACCATATAAAGCTAACTATAACTTAATTATTGTATTAGTGAACCTTACATGATAATAATATTGAAGGAAACTGAAGTTGACGGCGAGCAAGGTAGGTCGTTGCCACTTCTTTTTAGCACGGCTAGGTACATACACTTATTCCTGCTACCTCGATATATTTCTGTGCACGAGCCGAGCCATTATAAAAAACACCCAAGTCGCTATATGTGTGCCTATAATATTTGAAGAGCTCCCTCGATTTCCCCAAAACCTCATCATCTTACCCTGATTTGGTTACAAAGGAACCACATCAGAGGTATACACTTTCAAACAAAAAAGAATTTTACTTTATATGAAAGAAACATGTTGTTTCAAGGGTATACAATCTTTGATTTCTTGTATCTATATATGTAAAAAAGAATTTGCCTAATGGGTCCAGACGTCTTTGGGTAATCGCGTAACAAACATACAAAAATCTGTATGGTGGGCCAAACATAACTTTGCCGTTGGAAAACTTTTGTTCTCATACATCAATATAAATCGCGGTTAGATTAGTAACAGCAAATAAATTGGTGTTAGGATTTTTGTGAATTTCTTAAAAACGATGCTATAATGGGGTGTATATGTTTTAATTTTTTAGTCAACTGGGGTCATAATCTACCTGTACCAAATTTCATGGAAATCGGTCTGGTAGTTTTTACGTGATGCGCGCACAAACATAGTCTTACTACGATTTTCTTATATATAGATAGATAGATCGTTTTTTTTATATATTTCTGAATTACATAATTTTGGGTAGATATTATTGATTGACTTTACTGGTTTTTTTTATTATTTTGTGTCCATAGTAAAGTTTATTTTAATTGCAGTGTTTTGGTAATAGCCTCAGTGATGTACGGTGCTGTTATCTATTTATGCGGTATGCCACAGTCCGATGATGTGAAGACTTTGTCCAGTGACTCGTCAATGTCCGGACCGGTTGGATATTCAGGATTCTTGGGAAGGTTCGCAAATGAAAACCAAAGCACTACACATGAAGACGCTATCGTTTTTAATCAAAGTTCAGAATTTGTGAGCCAGCAAATGCCACTAGCTTGTACGAGGTCGCAACCCTTTTCGATTATATATGAAGTCTTAATTTCAATTGGTATAATAGTCTTGGATCATACTATACATTAAAAGGTATGTCGCACGTGACAAGCATACGATCGGCTAGGCCCACATATTGGAAGCTATGCGATATTCTTCACGAGTGTTAAACATTATAGGCTCATAGTTCAGAAGAGGTCTGTGAGTACTTAACCTAGTGCAATGAATTTCCATGAACTATGGCATTATGGTATTATACGCCATTGTGTGAGAGTGAGGTCTAACAATTTTAAACTTGCCAGATATCACTGAACTCGAAGAGTCTGAACAATTATATTTTCTATGAGATTTACCTTGCAAACTAATCTGACGAAGTGTTTTAGATTAGGAGATGACCATATAAGATATGTCAAGATCTCCTAATCAAAGATCGCGGAAAAGGCTACCTTTAGGGTAATTTGATAGTATATACTCATTGTACTGATGTACAATACACGAAAATAAATGAGTTCCATCGGCGGTTGGCATTGGAGGTTTTCGCTTTGAGCTTATTAAAACAACTCCGATACTGGGCCCTGCATTTCCATGCACCGAAATAATATTCAGTTCGGGAATGGTTCGGGACTTAAAAAAATACAACATCTTAAAAAAAACTTATAAAGTTCTGGTCCCATTACCACCACTAAACTAGTTATGTTCAACGTTATTTGACTTTTTTCACGGGCTGAAAAGGAAAACGCATCAATGGATCTCTTTCTTCTTTGTGCATTGCACTTCAATATAATTAGTACAATTATTTCGATTGAAATGACCCAAAAGTTATCCTTTTCTTTCAGCGTTTTTTTAGGAACGATAAAGCGTACCGACTAATAAGATCATAGGATCGGACTGCCCCAGTTTAGCTTTGAATTTATGCTTGACTTGTATCCAGGGCACCACCCTCTCTATCGCATGAAAAGTTAGCCTTTTCCGCGATCGTTGCAAGATGTACCACGACCTCCCGCTCTATTTCACTTTCTCTGGCGCGGCCCTTGTGGCAAAAGTCTAGTAGGCCTCATTCTGCTGTCATATTATTGTGCCAAAGATTTAACAACTGCTGTGAACTTAGGTACTACTCTGAACTGTACTATACTCTTCTCTGCGTGCATCACACTGTACTTGCTATATTCTGTAGTGATAGTGCATAGAATAAAACTATTTAATTTAATAATACTTTTATTAAAATAATAAACCATTCCTGTAAACATTCGACATCGCCTGTAATAAATGAATACTCATACAACTGTTTTCACCATTGTAGGTATACAATATACATATCTCCGTAATATAAAACAAGTACGGAAAAGTAAAGCCCTTCATTAAGTACCGAATGAACACTGATTTGTGATGTAACTTTGCACACGATTTATTTATTTATTAAATAATAGGAGTTGCCCACGACTTCGTCCGCGATGGTGAAAAATTCTTAACCATCAGTTTTGCTTCAAGTATCTTATAACAGTTATAACCGTCTGAAAAGGTCCAACTGCTGATGATGGCTACTGTCACACCCACATCATTCTGAAAAAACATACAAAAAAACCAAAAGAACATTCAGAGACTTCTAAATAACCAATCCCAAATTAAGAAATATTGTTCCTATTAACTTTTTGAATACAATACATTATTTATTGTATGATTAGGTGGGGTAAGATAGACACAGATTTTGTAAGTAAAAAAAAACAATAATGCAGTTACTTGCGCCAGTAAGTGTACCTCACTTGCATTGACTCTCTTACTCCCACATACGAAGAACTTGTCTCTTTCTGACACGTTTGTTAGTGAGAAATAAAAAAATATTCATTGTTTTTCTTTCTCACGAAAAGATTTGGAAAGTTTGGATCCTTTGTCGATCGGAAACACTATTACTCTTATTATTTCGAAATTATGACGATGAAATTATGATTTTTTTTACTTCCTTTATATACAGAAAAATAAAATTAATCTACTTAGACACAATTTTTGTAGTGAAGTGGAAGTTTATGTCGAAAACTATTAACATATTATAGGTATTGGACAGCGAATCAAGATATTGTATATAAATCCGTACAAATTACAAATGTTTGCATTTTTTTACAGCATAGGTAGGTACCTACATTAAAACAAATACTTTGATGGTAGATCTACCTACTACTAACTATACGATTTATTTGTAATCAATTGATTAGGTATGATATTATTCAATTTATAAACGATTGATTATTTCGTTTTGATTTTACAAACACATTTTACTATTAAACATGATGAAAAAAACCTGGCTAAGCTGTTGGCGGGCCGCCGATGGAACCTCCGCGGGCCGCGGGTTGAAGACTAACGGCCAGTACCTCTAGCACAAATGTAACACGCGTCTCTTACTCGCGCGACAAATACTACCTACCTCTTTCCATTCAATATAGTGTGACAGTGACAGGTGACGCTCTGTCGTGCGACAAGCGAAGTCGCTGCTAGTTGTGCTAGCTCTACTGGGGTAACATAAAGTTAGGCTTTTTGCCTGAATAGAAGGTCTGAAAAATCTAGTTAGGTAGTCATTAGCCATGCGCTAAAATGTAATCAGAACAAAAATAACGTAAAAGTCAAGATTTAAAAACTCAGTCATACCTATTTTGTTACTTAGTGCTAATAGTACCTACATTACACAACTAGGATGGTAAAACAAAGAAAGGCCGAGATCGCAGATGTTTGCCGCCCGAGCTGCAAGCGAGGGACGTAAATATGCGATCGAGGGTTTTCTTTATTACCACCCATGTTGTGTTCATAATTTTATGTCTACACTGTGCGGTAAAAGCCACTTTATGGCCAGGTGTGGCATAAAATACCTATACTCGTACTTTGCCAGTATAATATAGTATATGCGTTGTGATGCTAAGAAGTTAAATAAATAAATGTGGTAATTTACAATTACTATTTTCCTGAAACTTACTGCAATGGACACATAACCGCGTCGGGCTAATAGTGTGCCAAAGTTAAGTTGTTTAAATGAGAACATATCATTTGTGGAACGATAGCGCCCACATGACAAATCTCATACAAGTTTTTGGTCAGTCTTTAAGGTGGTGCACATTCACAATCAAATGTTAAGTTATTTTAAGAAACAAATATTTGTAAGTAAATCTTTTATTTTCGGCATATTCATGAAAAACGCTTTATTGAACTCCAAATTTTGTATTTAATCAAAATAAAAGTTACCATATAAACTATACTTTTAGTTATTTTTGCATTTAAAATAAAAATTATGGTCTATATTTGATGAATTTGCCGAAGACAGAATATCGATTGAGAAATACTTATTGAATTAGTTTTGTAGAAAACCCAGCAACCCGTGAACGTGCACTAACTTTTATATGGACTGAACCCACCCTAAATCAAGTTCGAAGAAATGGCCCGTCTGGGTTATCTAGCTTCAGATTGAGTACAGCTCACATTAAAGAGCTACAACTTTGACTTTGGCCTCACCTGATGAAAGTGTACACAAGGTCAATGACATTTATACCTATATGTTCAGTCAACCTAATGATTCTTTCACTGCACTTTCTACGCCCCCTACGATAACAAAAATATTACCATTACCAAAAGGTCCAATTTATATGTGCGTGTTTTTCTATTTATATACTAAAGTCTCAGGTACTTTTCACTACAGCACAGCCTATGATTTTTGCTTCTTGCTTTTCGAATGGATTCCGTCTAATCCTTTACCGAAAGGAGTTTTTGAATTCGTCGTCAGGTAGTAGGATCCCTGGGCACTGTAAATAATAAAAAATATATGTAGGTACATATTTGATCAGTTAAGTCACGAGAGGTTTTCCACAATATTCCAAATTAGAAACATTTTGCACAGATTATGAGTGGAGTGTGAATAAAAGATGACTTTATATGCATGAACATTAAGTATTTATACTTTCATGTTCACGTGATGAACATTAAAATTCTTAACTGTGAAAGAGGCGATTCTTCGATTGATGATTCCAAAAAGCAAGTTTAAGGCTTACATTGATTAGGTAGTTAAGTTACATAGAACCTCAGCGACCGAGAGATAAAACCAAGCTAGATCGATTGTTTACCCCCGAAAACTCCCACATAGCAAATTTGATCGAAATCGGTAGAGCCGTTTCCAAGATCTCCGAAATATAATACACAAAACTTGCTCATGCAAAAGTATTAGATTTTACCACAGATGCTTTTACACAAGTACCTAAACAGTTGAAAACTCGGTTCTCCCTAAGATATTTAGTCGCAAACACACAATTTAAAATTACATATACAAGACCCGCTGTTATAACTCCCCGACCCAATGCAAAGAGGGTTGTTATTAGTATGATTGCATCCATTTTCTGTATTTCTGTGACATTACATGCAGCCCCACAATAGACCGATTAGAGAGCAGTTTCCTTAACAAAATGCCTTTATTTTGCGAATAGGTTTTTCGCCAATTCCTTCGGCATAACATAATATTAACCAAATGGCTTTGTAATAGACAATTGGCATTGTTTGTCTTTTATTAACTACAAAAAAGGACTACGTGATTTAAGGATTTTACCTGCTTTTCGCTGTATAGTTTTCTTATAATTTCATTTTGTATCAATGGGTTAGGGCCATAGATTTGGTCATAGTTTTTTTCGGCTGCCGCTGGGTTGCGGTGAAGTTAACAAAAGGCAAACAATGATATTGTCTATTAGGTACAAATCCACTGTGAAACGTTGAAGAAAACCGGTCAGTAAAGTATGACAGCTACTCGTATCGTTAGTCATGTTGTTTCGCGCAAAATAAAACACATTTCGAACAATTCATGCCGTGGAAGCGAATGAGGAGGAGGAAAACGGACCGACTCCAATCGCCTCAAGTTATGGATTTCATCTGGTTAGTTATTTTCTTCAACTGACCTCCTCATTCTTCGTCATCCGACATATTTGAGAATATTTCGTAAATATAAAGTTTTACCTAGGATCACAATTAGCGCCCATGTAGACCATGCCCACTTCAGGCGTGGGGTTCTCCCGGAATTTGTGGTAGGACTCCGCGGGTGACGCCGGGAACGCCTCGGGGTTCCGTACGGACTCCGCGTAGAACCGCCACGACCGCCAGTGGCTGCACAGGTCTGAAATGGCCATTCAAATTTCATTAAAAAAAAACCGGTCAAGTGCGAGTCGGACTCGCTCACCGAGGGTTCCGTACAAACTCGTAAGTAGATACGTGAATAGTTCAACAAAAACTGTATGGCCGTTAGCTTAGTAGGAGCAAATAAGTATGTGTACGATTTTTGAAAATTTCTAAAAAACGATGCAATTTAGGAAAACCGTTTTATTTTTCCTGTAATATTTAGGATGATATCAATAATTGGTAATAATTACAGATTTTTCTGTTCAGTAACTTCGAAGATAATAGGGGGGGAATGGTATTTTTTTGAACGTTTTTGGTCATAAATCAAAAAGTACAAAATTAAGAAAAAAAACAAAAATTGTTTTGGAATCTACAAATTAAGCCCTTTCATTTGATATCCCATTCGATATAATAGCTCTACTTTTGTTTTTCCACATCCCATTTCGGACCCCTTTAAAAAAAAAGTAAAAAAGGTATAAGATTTTTTTTCTATCCAATGGGCTCGAGTCAGCGACTTTTAACACTATTCCAAGTTTCAAGTCGATAGCATCAATAGATCCTGAGATATCTTGCTGTGACAGACGGACAGACAGACAGACAGACAGACAGACAGACAGACAGACAGACAGACAGACAGACAGACAGACAGAGTCGCACCATAAGGGTTCCTTTTTTACCATTTTGGTACGGAACCCTAAAAATGGACATGAAGGGTACACGGAAAAAACATGTCTAGTCACCTTTTTAGGGTTCCGTAGCCAAAATGGCTAAAAAGGAACCCTTATAGTTTCGTCATGTCCGGCCGTCCGTCCGTCCGTCCGTCCGTCCGTCCGTCCGTATGTCACAGGCATTTTACTCAAAAACTACAAGACCTATACTGATGAAATTTGGAATATAGATGTCTTGTAGATGCCGCAACTAAGTTTCGTAGTTAAATAATAAAAATAAAAAAATCTAGGGGGGGCACTCCATACATGTAACAGAAGCTAAAAAAAAATTTTTTCACAAAATGTCAACGTGTAGTACATAGTTCGACAGCTCTTTTGAAAACATTTTAAGGTTCTTAAGTAATCTTTTTGATTAAGTGAATAAATTTGGAAATAATCGCTCCGAAAGTTGTGAAAATTGTGTCCCCCCCCCTCTATCTTCTAAACCGTGTGTCCGAAAAATATAAAAAAAATTACAAAGATAACGCTCAATTAATACTTTCAACGAAAATTATTTTCAACAAGATCGGATTAACCGTTTTTG
This sequence comes from Eudemis profundana, assembly GCA_947034925.1. Lineage (NCBI taxonomy): Eukaryota > Metazoa > Arthropoda > Insecta > Lepidoptera > Tortricidae > Eudemis > Eudemis profundana. The sequence continues at coordinate 25,507,673 of OX344796.1, read as the reverse complement.
AGTTATTGCCGATAAACTGCGCTTCTCAACAAAAGGACGTAATTGCTATGAAGATACGCTCTTTTGTTGTTGTACTTTTTTTACATTATAGTTACGGCTATGGAACCCTACACTGAGCATGGTCCGACATGCTCTTGGCCAGTTATTTAAAAATTAGATTTTAATCTATTACGTTAAATTACGTTAAATAATACAAAATAAACATAGTGACACAATTATATGGTAAAAAGAAGAGAAATCTAGTGCTCCGGGATGGGTATTCCACAGACGTCTTCGCTTCCAAATCTTTCTATCATTCTTTTCGTTGTTGCTCTAATTCTAATAGAGACCGCTTTGATGATTGATATTTGTATTTTGATTTTGATCCAGTTTATTATTTGTGAATGTGGCTTGGAGCATTTTTCACATAGCTTAAGATATGTTTTTTTAAAGAAATGATTACCATAGTAATTGTTGGTGATGACCAACTTTCAAACCGCTATAACTCAAAAAGTTGCTTGTGTGACTAGACATATTTTTTCGTGCACCCTTCACGTGGGGGCAAGTGCGCCGACGGGGTGAGACTACCATAAAAAATATCTGAAAAGTACGGATATTATACTACAAACGACAACAACCACTCGGTTTTACTTAGTTACGTGGTTATGAGATGTCGATTGTAGTAATAATCTGTATTACGCGCTTACTCCGTTGGCGCACTTGCCCCGATTGACCTTGGCTAAATTAAACAAAATAATATATTAATCTTGTTCCTTTGTGTGACAAGAGTTAACCATATAAATTGTATGGTTAACAAGATTAATGTTTTGTTAAATTAAGCCCTAAAACTAAATCTGTACCGCGACTGAGGTTCATTGTCAGTAGGTAGTTCTCTGAAGTATCTATAGTACACATTTTATAAACAGATAAGTTTATATTCGTTAGGTGATTCGAGTCGGTCGGTTTTCCATACAAACCAAATGAGGGTCATTGTTTGCTTCTACGGTATCAATTATGTTTGATATGTGTTTTTATTTTATAGCTTGATGCATTTTATTTACGCGAAATGACATGAGTACTCTCAAAAAGCCAAAGAGTATAGTTTTAGCAAACAACGTTTAGTTTTAAAACTTTCAAATAAAGCTGGTAATAGCGCTAACCTTAAAGGCCCAATTACACGTCAATTCTGGTTTTTTGAGACTTCTCATGTCATTTTACGCAAACAAAATGTATCAAGCTATATAATACAGCTTGTTTTAAACATAGTTGATGCCGTGGAAGCAAATGATGACCCTCTTTTTGTTTGTATGGAAAACGGACTGACTCGAATCACCTTAAGGTTGAGGCTAACTTCACAGACGCAAACTTACGTGGTGAGAATCAAAATGACTAACTGAGGAGTTTCATGCGGCCATTATTTTCTTTCAAATAAAAAAAGATCAAAATCGGTTCACCCGTATGGGAACTTTGATGCCACATCACAGACATACACAGCAAAGCATTTCAGTATTTTGCAAATATAAAATCAACTAAAATGGCCGTTTTAGGTCTTTACCGCTATGGTCACTTTCTATTTTAATTCTTCTCATACTGGGTGGATTAGTATAAAGTATAAAGTACATTTATTACAGAATTAGGTAACAGAACATACCAGAGGTCTCCGCACTAGGCTACGCCTGTATCGCGGGGAACCAGTTACAATTAAATAACAGAACTAGTTACAATTACAAGACTAACATTTGGGAAGAAACTACAAACTAAGGCTAATAATAAGCACAATATTAAGATTAAAGTATTTTAGCTAAGATGTCTTCTGTCTCGGCATAATTCTGTGAGTGCAACAATAAGGTTATTTATTTAGATTGCCTCACAAGTGTGATGCTGATGAAGAACATTGTGTGTGCCACGGGCGGTAAAGGAATTACAAAATAGTGTTATTAAAGCTCTCGGCTTCGGCTCGGGCTTCTAACAAACACTCGTTTGTAATTCCTTCCTTACCGCCCTAGATACACAATGTACTAATACTCACTGTCATCAGAGAGTGGTATAGGTGCGAACCGAGGGCATCCCGGCTGTATGCTCTTGCCCCCATTGGGCCAGAAGTCGGCGGTTCCAGTCCGCACGGGCGCCCCATAGCCACCGGCGTCCGTGTGTATCACGTCTACGAACTCGGCGTCTCTGGAGTTGACGTGCTCCATCATCACGCCGTCGGGGTAGAATGCGGGGAAGGCCGGATCCAGGGCAGTTAGTCTGTATCAAAATACACTTTATAAGCTTTTTATGGAAATAAATAAATATCGGGGGGACAATCTTACACTAATCGAGCTAGTCCCAAACTAAGCAGTACTTGTACAAATGGGTACTAGACGACGATATACATACTTTATATACATAAATACATACTTAAATAGATAGAAAACATCCATGACTCATGAACAAATACTCGCACACAAATATTTGCCCTTACCAGAATTTGAACCCGGGACCTCTAGCTTCGTAGGCGGTGTCACTCACACTAAGCTAAAGATGTCGTAAATATGGGTTAGCAATCCGTTTCTAAATTATAAAGAGCGCTTTAGATGTGGATGGAATTTACTTACCGCATCGGCAGGAAAAGGGATATTTCTGCCGTCCTAGTCTAAAAGGCGACTTCGCTATAGAAGTTCATAGTAAAAAGTCGCCTTTTAGACTAGGACGGCAGATTTGGCTTAAAATCAAATAAGTAGGTTTTTAAAGTTGATAGCCCGTCGCTATTATGTTATTTTAGACACAACATACGCTAACCTTCTAAAATAGTGGACGGTGGTCCAGTGGTTTATGGAGTGGACATGACATCGTAAAGTTCCAGCTCAGGTTATATACCAAACGGTTGCTGAATGGTAAACCGCCAAATGTAATACAATCTGCTCTCTTAACGTAAAGTGTAATAAAACTATGTTCCTGGCTTGAACATAGTTATTATTTGGTTATTATCAAACTGCGATTAGAATACAATTCCTAAGTACTGTTAGCACAAAAGTACATACAATGAATAAATATAATTAAAGGTCGATCAATGATATCTTCAAAGTTTAAGTGCAGACACTCATAGTTTACTACTTGTTCTTAGTAAATGTTGTGTCATTTGTTTTAAAAAAAATATTAAAGTTAAATGTGAACGTACACATAGATAAATTAGTGTGCTAAATAGTGTTAAATATACACTATTTTTTGTACCCGGTGATGATACAGACGTCTCTGAAGACGATAGTGTCATGAGGGAATAATTTTTGATGGTGTTCCTAAATAAAATTATTACATTATTTTTATTTTATTTAAGTAGGTAATATAATTTATGTTTTTGTCCCAAGCTTTAGAACATTTTCGTACTGAAATAAGTATTTTCATTTATCTGCATTACCAGTGACAATGTCATTTCATGTAATCATTCAGAAATTACATATGTATATGCTCAATCGTATTCTAATCGCGGTTTGATAATATTTGTTACACTTTACGTTAGGAGGGCAGTAATAGTCAAAAGTATGGTCTTAAAGAAGTAGAAAGAAATTCTAAGGCGATGATAAGAATAAGGATATTCTGATTCTGAGTGGTTAGTTGAAAAGAGTTACAATATTTCCTTACTTAGGTACATTTTCTTTTTTGCTCAGGTCTTAACACCAGTACAACTCGCGGCAAAAAATTCTATCGGTGATCGTGAGTGCGCGTAGCACAATATAAGGCACCGTAAAGTGCGCAGATACACTCCACATTTTGTTCATTTCATCGCAAGACTTACGTGTCGCGAGCTGTACGTAATATATGGTCTAACCTTTTGACAGTCTTGTGATACTTGTTCTTGAGCTCCCTCGTCGTGTATCCGGCGACATGGCTGCCAAGGGAGTGCCCTATAACGTGCAGTTTGTCTAGCAGGAGCCCTGACTCCAGCAGGTTGTGGATCTGCTCCGCTGCCGCTGCTCCTACCTGAAACATTTATTGACTTCCATCATACACTTGTACTTCTTCTTGTTCGTCGGGTACTCCTGAAAGAGTAGTGGTGGTCACATCAAGCTATTCTAAGCCAGGGAAATTATCTCTTAAGGCTTTTATCTAGCCAGTCCAGCGTATACGAGAATATTCTCTATATCTCTTTTAATTTACCTTTCCCAGGACTATGAATCTACAAACACATCCTGCATATTATACCAAGAGAAAATAAGCGCCAATCGGCCATTCTCACGAAGTATGACTGCGTCTAATTACCGCGTCTCCATACATTTAGTATGAAAACAGCGTCGCGGTAATTAGTTGACCGCAGACATACTTCGTGAGAATGGCCACAATAAGCCAAGCAGCCCAAATTATTAGTTTTGAAAATTGGTACAGTGGCTGTCATGACAAAAGGCCTTTCTTGATTTTTAGAACCATAATTGAGAACGTACGAGTACGAGTGCTCCATGGTTTGCCTATACCTACCGCAACCTATACCTATACTCCTGGAGTCTGCCTGACGACGGTTCGATGCGATGCGATGCGGTCTTTCTCTCATCGTTTTTGGTTTTACGACTGATTTCTTAATTATGTCCTTGAATTCAAATCGAGCGCGGTGCGCATGCGGCCTTACGATTTCTATTCGTTGTAGGTGAAAACACAAATAAATCAAGATTCAAAACTGAAGTTCGTTTTTAGTCATCATCATCAATGAGTATGAATACCTACGTAAGAAATTAATTAATGTGTTAGGAACGTAATGTTCGTCACTCAGTTGAGTGACTTATGGTACCTACGTCAGCGTATGGCACCTACGCGAGCAAACCACATCCACGCTGTGACTGTGAATGCAAAACTGGTTTACATCTAAGCGTTTCAAGTTTCGTTACTTTGTGTTTAGCTTGTGAATATATTTACGTGGTTTAACTACCTTAGTGATTTTCAAGATTTGCAACAGCTTCGTTCAGATTTAATTCTGCTTGTTTATTGCGAAAAATAAATCATGTTCATTTTTTATCTCGTTTCAATCATGGTTTATGCCATGGTTAGGTAGTAGTTACCTACTTACAGGTATGATGTAATTTAAAAACGTTATAAAGATGAGGCTTTATTGATGTTTGAAATATAAGGTTGGTAGATCTTACCTTTCTAGTGTTCCTGGCCGCATTGACCAAGTACGAGCCGTGTGACATATTCGACCAGTCCAGGAGTACAACATTGGTGCCGGGCTTAGCCTCTAAGTACGCACTAACCATGACCTTAGGACAAAAAACAATAGATTGCATAAGGTTGGAGTCAGTAGACAAAAATTAAACTTTTCAAGTTGCGAGACTTGAATCGTACTTTCCACACATAGATCGTATTCCATAATTTATAGATTATTAGGATTCAAGACAATCTTAGAAACAGTTTGTGTTTCATGATTCTACATAAATAGTGCAGTAATGCAAGGATTGATTTATACAGTGTCCTGTGCGAGCTTCTTAAACTGCGAAATTTAGTTAGTTTTGGTCTCTTCATTTCTTCATTAGCCTACCTAACCTACAGAATTCCCCTAATACTTTGTAATTAATGGGTTCAGCCCTAGCATTAAAACATTGGATAGTCAACATCCAAGATTCAGTCGTCAATTAACCGACCATTTAATCACTTGTATTGTTATTTACCTGCACACTTTCTTGCTGCGCCGTTTCGATAAATCCATGTATGTATAGCACGGTGGGATTATTTTTGTCGAAACCTTTTATCTCAAACAAGCGAGTAGCTTGACTTAAGGGAAAGTCGACGTATTCTTCTTCAGTACTCCTGAAAATGTTTAATTAAATATTTAATGATTATTCAACCATTTAATGCGAGTTACGCTATGATATTAATCAAAATGTATTATATGAGCTATTAAATCTTAGCATATTAAGAGCTGACATAATAATATGTACCTATTTTGTAGGTACCTAATAAACGGGAAAAATCCAAGTTAAAATTTCTTGTTTTAAACATTCTGGCCAATTCTCGGCTTAATCTTTTTACCAAATACTTATACAGTACAATGTAATACTACATTATATTCCTTATTGCACATCAAATAAAAAAAGATTACGAAGAACTTAAATCTAAAATTTACCTTAAATGGTAAACGACAGGAAGGTTTGTACTATTTCAGGCGACTATTTTTTTTTCTATTATATTGACTTTTATCTAAATCGGGCGTTACGTACAGGCAATTTAAAACCTCGTGTAACCAAACCAACCTTATCAGTAATGTATTTGCACAGTAGGTATACACGACGATAACTACCACATCTATTGAAGGGCAAGGTTAAACGATAGTGGATGAACAAATTACGTTAATTGATTGATTACGCATATCTGCCATTAATTAGATTAAACAACCTTCGATAAAATGAATGTAATATAGCATATTGGACATAACAGTTATGTTAGATCTACAGGTAATTGAAATACATGTATGAAAACATAGTACGTAGTAATTGATAGTTTTAGTTTCTTTGTCGAATGTATGTTTTCTATTCGTTTAATTTTTTTTATTTAAATTTGTAAAAACAAATTAATTATGTAAATTTAAAAATGTAAAAATTATTTTCCAAGCGTTTTGAAGATTAAATAAAAAGTCACATAAAATAACGGGTGACATTTGAGGTTAAACGCATCTAAACTACCATCTTTAGTGATTACGCTAACAGTTTTATGTTTTGTTGTTTTTGAACGCCTACTTACCCATTGTAAAATCTTAAGAATATGTCCTCTATACGGTTGGTTCTGTCCGGTAAAATACCTGAAACGAATAAGATTTTTTTTAACCAACTTTATAAAAAGGAAGACGCTAGACAGTTGTATTTTTTTAATGGTTGTCACCTCACAACTTTGTCATATTATATAAATCAATTTGAAAAAAAACCTAATTGTTTGTACCGAAAGGGTTCAATTATAATGATGAGATCCGCAAAGAGCTGGGGGATCCTCAAATAATATAAACGCATGTATAGCAATTTCAGTATTTTTATAGTATATCGTGAATTTGCTAGTGCCGTAGATTCATTATATTATTATGAAAAGTTATATCTATATCCAATACTATCCGCGCCACAATAGGTACCTAGCTTCTAGAAGTCAAACATTTCGACAGCCTCTTGAATGCAATGGAGTACTCGTTGTAATGGATCCTTTATCCGGTAATATTTTTCACTGACTATTATACCTACTTCCTGGCAAAATACACACGTAAAAATTACAAGTAAAAGTTAAAACACATGAGGCGTAATATCACTAAGGAGCGAGCCATTCAGAAGACCTTTGGACTTTTAAAATACAATGAAAATAAATCAGCTAATTTCCATTTCCTAGACATTATACCGAATAATGTGAATAGAAGGCGGCGACTTATTCTTGGGATACGCAAGACACGGTACGTAGCGGTAACAGCGTAAGCAGAATAAGTAATAATAGAATTTTATCAAATAAGATCAGTCGGATCATAGAAAATAAATCTCATACAACGTCTCCGTTTTAGTTAGTTGCATGTTTGTAAGTTGTCGTTTGTAGTATAATATCTGTATTTTACGAGATTTTCTATGATTGGCGCGCTTGCCCCGTAGGCGCACTTGCCCCGACTGACTTACATACAAATACCAAGTCTAGACTCACGCCACGACAGTGCGGCGGCCAAGTATGCGAAAAACCGGACGACACCAGCAGTTGGAATATTAACACGAACCGTTTTGAGATGCTTTCGACCAATCCATAACTTAAATTCTGAGGGCACGGCAGTGCCCCCGCCAAGTCGAGCAAAACAAAGGCACGGCCGTACCATCCTTTTCTCGAAGCCATTCAGGCCATTTTCAGCATCCCGTAATTTTGTACTGGCTAAAGCTAGAACCCTGAATTTTTTTATTTAATGGTGGAGGAACACATTTTATAGATCTAATAACAGGCAAGTCGGTGGAAATCGAGTTCTGTTGAGACCCCCCCGGTACTGACTTGGTTTAACTTTACATCTCAAACCTTTTTTATTGTAGGAGAACTGCGTTGCGAGACTTGCATCTTTTTACATGTAATGTTTTTGATGGGTATGTTTTACTTACATACTTGCAATTTTGTATATCTATTTAAATTATCGCCTAGATATTAAATTCCAAATTTCAGTAAAAAAAACCTCCGACCGTTCACGAGATAATGACGTCCGAAAATCATATTTTTTCCCTCACTCACTCTATTCTAGTTGCTTCCGTATGCTGAACATTGGTTTGAAATCATTGTACTTGTGTATAAAAGCAAAGAGAAATATTATAAAACTTATCTCATTTTGCAAACAACGACTTAACTTTGTAGTTAATATATTATGAATATCATTATATTAGTTGGTGTTTGAGTAAAATTTGACACTTAGGTATAGGTATAAGTTAACACGGGCTAGTTTTTTGAAATTCGATGTCTGAAATGCGCCCATTTTTACCCGAAAACGCGCAGCAAGTGATTATGATTTTAGCACCGTATGTATATATGTATGTATGTTCGTCAGTTCTCTCATAACTCGAAAACTAGAAAACCGATTTAAACACGTAGGATATCGTTAGATTTGTCTTAATTTTCCGTAGGTTAAAGACTAGTTAGTTGAAGTACAGAGACTAAAATTCAATAGGGTGTCCACAGTATACATCATAAATTCAAGGACTTAAAAATAAAACTCATCTGATTCAAGCTGATAGTATCGAGCTATATATCAAATTAAAGAACTTTTAAAGGCCAATTCAAAAATATATCACACTTGTAGCTTCAAAGTATGTTGTACAACAATATTTTGATTTGAACATAAACGCACTCTCGGCTAATCCGTTTGCAGAGAGGCGAGCATACTGGCAGCAATCGTCAGTCTTTTTCCAAGCAGCCTGATGTAGTGCTTGGAAACTGGGCCTAACTAAAAATAAAAGACATTAATAAAAAAAAGTTAAAAACTACAACCCGACTACGAAAAAAAGACAAAAAAAATACTTAAACAAGATCTTTGTTTTTTTTAATTGATAGATTCAGTAGGCTTATGATGCTACGCTTTGTCACGCGTTAAATAAATGATAAAGCATTCGTCACGTTTTGACAATATGTGTGTGAGAGTGACGGATGTTTTATCATTTATTTGTCACGCGACAAATCGGAGCATCATAAGTCTACAGGCATTACTTTGCGGAAATCCATGTTAATTAGATCTAACGATATCGCGGATTAGCAAAGCAATAGTTTTGTTTTAATTTCCTTAAATGTTTGTCTTTTATTTCGTAGCCGGGTAGCATGATGATGAATTTGATGAATTTTGGTGCCATGCGAACTTTACCTACGTTTACATTTTTTGTTTTATATGGGATGCATTGTCTTACTCCTTTCTACCTTATCTTATCCTAATCTATATACATAAAACAAAGTCGGGTCAGTTACACTATTTATAACTCGAGAACGTGTGGACCGATTTTTATGATTTTTGATGTTTTGGGGTTACATGTCTCTGCCTTCTGAATAACAGAATAACTATTAAAATATCTAAAAATTAAAAATCTCAGGTGGCACGAAGTTCGCCGGGACAGCTAGTAATATTCTAAATAAACATATTTATGCACATATTATGTTACGAAAAATCAGCCAAGTTCGAGTCGGATTCACACACGAAGGGTTTCGTACCACCGTCGTACAAAAAGACGCCAAAAAACACGATCATTGCATGGGGACTCCTTTTTATTTTTAACTTTGTTTTGTTTTTATTACATACTTATTTGCTATTAGAGCGGCACTAGAAATACATATTCTGTGAACATATCAAGCATTTGGGTCAATCAACTTTTTTACCCACACGACGTTGTCCGCAACTTTTAATTTTAGTTGTAAAATAACGCGTTTAAGTAATGGTTTATGTATGTTTAAATTTATGGTGCATGTTAAAACGTTGAATGCCCCGTCTCATAAACTTAGTAAATAGAAAAATATCCTATTAGAAGTTCAATTTCTTGGCAACTCCAGAGACATTTTCGGTAACGCCAGAGACGTCAAAAGTGTGGGTCTAAAAGTTGATTCACCCATTTATCTAATACCATTATTAAAATCAAGCCAAAAGACGCCAAAAAACACGTTTATTCTATAGGGACCCCGTTTATTTTTAACTTTACTTTAATTTTATTACGTATTTAATGTTGTAGAGACAATAAAAATACATATTCTGTGAATATATCAAGTATCTACCTATTACCATAATTAAAATCGAGCAAAAAATGCAAAACAAGCAAAACACGTTTCTTGTATGGAGATCCCCTTTAATTCTTGATTTGTTATTCATTGATCTTTTGGCACCAATAATAGTACATTGTGTATCAAGGGCGGTAAGTAAAGAATTACAAACGAGTGTTTGTTACAAGGCCGAGGCGAAGCCGAGGGCTTTAATAACACGAGTTTGTAATTCCTTTACCGCCCGTGGCACACACAATGTTTTTCATCACACTTGTGAGGAAATCTGATTAAAATAACCTTACTTAACCTAAATAAAATGGTAAAACTGACAGTGACATTAGTGACATATTCCATAGACAATGCGAACGTCAAGTCACGTTCGGAAACCATAGCGATAAAGACTAAAAATGGTTTATTTTATATTTGCAAAATACTGAAATACTATATTTTAACATTTAATTAATGTTACAGAAATATGTTTTTATATGTATTTGCAATAACAGTTCTCTTTAAATAAATATTTCAGTAATAAAAGTTAAAAAAGTAAGTTGGCGTTTCCTTTGAAAATGACAAATAAGAGTAAAACAGAACTAGCGTTTCAAATTTAAAAAGAAAACCATTACGCCCTAGGGCGTAATAGGTCATTTACGGCCCGCAAAACCTACGTGTAATGACACCATTTTTGAGCAAGTGTGATGAAAAATTTATTACGGTTCAAAAGATACAGTCCTGTGACTGACCGACACAAACACGTTTCTTGTATGGGGGGGACCCCCTTTTCTATTTTTATTATTTGTTGTTTTAGTGGCATCAGAAATAACACATTCTGTGAAAATTTAAAGTCTCTTCCTATTACGGTTCAAAAACTAGAGCCCTGTGACGCACAGACAGACGGACAGCGGAGGCTTAATAATACGGTTCCGTTGGCACCCTTTGGGTACGGAACCCTAAAAATGCACGACTCGCTTGCGATTGAGAACAATATTGTCTTTAGTTGCTCCGTTTTGGAAATTCCTTCGTTCGTACTAAAATCTTTGTCACACTCAGGTTTGCATAACGCGATCTGCCTTAAATATATAGGTTAATATAATTTAACTTATATGATAAAATACTAAAAATTATATAAGTACCATCGTCAGTTTTAATAAACTCAAATATACCCACATCAGCAACCACTTTCTTAAACTGTAAATAAAAACAAACGAAACAATAACTCGAAAATGTCTGAAGGAAATTCATGGTAACTAAAAAGACTTGGCAAGCATTGTGATTTTTTCCATTACGCCAATCATGTTTTATAAAAAGTCGTACAGTTGGAAACAAATTACATGAACTGAAATTATTAATTTTTGCTAGTATGGTTAATGGATAAACAACAAAGTATCCTATGTTTCACCTGGTGCCTTGGTACCTGAGTAACATATTCCCTTTTGAAACAATATGGATAAAAAACATTTCTTAATTTCAGAACCATCCGTTTATCAGTAAATAATTGGCTTTTACACCAGGAAAAAACACTTTGCCTACGAACATCCAGTGTCTTGTGTTACTAAATTTATTTTAGATTTTGAACGAATTGGTATGTATAGGTATACCTATTTTGTCTTGTGTCTTGTTTTTACTCGTAATACACTCGGGTGCAAAGAAATCGAGCCACCTTCACATTTTTTCTAAAATCAATTTTATGGAAAAACTGTAAAAGGAAATCTGAAAAATGGGGTATCGTTTGAAAGATAATTTTGTTTTCTATCGAATGAGCTTATTTTCACGTGAAAAACGGGTGATTTTTCATACATACAGGGTAGAAAACAAAACTCATGTGAAAATGCTATTGCAGCACCGCTATGAAAATTCGAGTATAGGGAAAAAATTCATGGAAAATTAAACATTTTTTTTTCTTTCAGTATTTTGTATTCCCTCCTCTAGCTCTACGACATGCTTTCATGCGATTATGCATGGATCGAACCAAGTTGCGGATGTATTCTTGAGGGATGTCGGCCCAAACCTCTTCAACGGCGGTTTTCAGCTCACGAACAGTTTCAGGAACTGGATTCCTTTCTCGAACTCTCCATTTCAATTCGTCCCAGAGGTGATCTATTGGATTAAGGTCAGGACTTCTTGCTGGCCAATCCATGACAGGAATACTGACGCTCCTAAGGTAATTCTTGGTGATTGTGGCGGTGTGCGGCCTGGCATTATCGTGCATAAATAAAAAATTATCACCGATAAAGCCCGCAAATGGAACCACATGTTCAGCTAAGATCTCCTCTATGTAGCGATGAGCAGTGAAGCCTCCTGCGTTAGGCCTATCAGGCCCTACGACGAATACAATATCGGTCTTCGCCTCCAATGAAATACCGGCCCAGACCATGACAGATCCACCGCCATATGCGACCGTTTCTTCGATGCAACACTGCGAAAATCACTCTCCTGGTCTTCGGTAGACCCTTTCTCTTCCATCGTTGCCAAAAAGACAGATCCTGCACTCATCAGAAAACATCACGGTCCTCCAATGCTCAAGGGTCCAATTGATATGGTCCTGAGCGAAAACACGGCGAGCTGTGCGATGAGCTGCAGTCAACTTGGGCCCATTGGCAGCTCGATGTGGTCTCAGATCTCGTTCCTTGAGACGTCTTCTCACAGTCCATCGACTTATGGACACATTCCGGACCTCCTGCAGTTTCTGCTGTAGCTTAACAGCGTTGAGTCGGCGCGCCCGTAGAGAAGTCATGACGATGAAGCGGTCGTCTGTTTGTGAGGTAGACCGTACCCTGCCTGTGCCGGGTCTTCTCGTAAAGGCACCACTCTCTCGGTACCTCTGGAACACTCGTTGGACTGCTGATCGGCTTAAATTCAGTTGTTGGGCCACTTGACGCTGACTCAGCCCGGTTTGGAGCAGAGCTACGGCTTGGGCGGCTTCAGCAGGGGTAGTATCCATTTTTTATTAACTTTCTGGCAAATTTAATAGAGAACAATGTCACAGGTAGAGTTGTAATTCACAATTGATGGGCAATTACTGAAAATTTATCATTTTATACCTTCCCAAACGGCATAATCCACACGTGCATTAATTAGCCAGGTGCGATACACCATTTACAACTCTCTTGTAAAATCTCACTTAAACTATCTCATAGAGATATGGGGCACTGCAAATAAAACCACGCTTAAAAGTCTACAGGTTGCCCAAAATAAAATTATAAAGACTCTTTTTCGGTACGATTTCCTTACGCCTAGCAAGAGAATTTACGCGGAAACCAAAATTATGAATCTCAATCAGCTATATTTCAACAATACATGTACACTTATTAAAAAAATAATTGATAAAAAAATCCACTGTCAAATCAACTTCAAAACTAAGCGTGAAATCGGACTATGTAGGTTACGGAATGCCAATGATCTTTATCTGAAGCCGGTACGAACTAAATTTGGTAAAAAGAACATAGGATTTGAAGGAGTGCAGTTCTACAACAAATTACCTAAATGTATCAAAGAATGCAAAAACATTAATATTTATAAACGTAAGCTACAGGAATACGTAATTGACAATATCTAAATCCGGCCCTGGGAGCACTGCGTCGCAAACAATAGAAGTCGTTGAGAAGGATATCATTGTTTAACTATTGTAGACCTTATTTATAGTTAACTAGGAAATAAATTTGTCCATCTATTGACAACTTTGTTGCTTAGGCGATTCTCTCTTTACCCACCAGAGTTTTTATTGTTAATTTATTACATAATTATAAAGATACGTAATTGCGTATTAGTTGTTACGGTACAGGCTAGATGGCTGTCATTATTATGTTTACAATTACTTAAGTTTTAAATTCATAATTGCGCCTCACGGTGCACACCAATGTAAACTTTGTTTTTTATAGTATGTAAGTTCTCAATTAAGTGAAATGTAAAATTTCTTTTTGAGAAATAAAATTTCTTTAACCATAATTAGCTCATTAGTAATGGGACAACATTATCACCCATAATTTCGTAATGACACCATTCTTGATTATAAAATTAGCTTTATTTAAAAGCTGAATAAATTACCTTTCTAACGACATCCTAATTTGTTTGTTTTCATGTGCAGATCTTGAATAAATCGAACAAACATGAAAGTTGCACAGGTGGCTCGATTTCTTTGCACCCGAGTGTAGTTATCTAATCATGCTGCGACACATATTTCCATATCGTTCGAGCATTCGGTTCTTTTTTTCAGCTTAAACGAATGTCGATTTTAAATCGTTTAGTTAGTCATGTTTCCATCCATTTTCTCCTTTGACCTTTGTATGTGTAGGCCATAGAGACGTTACACAAAAGCTTAGAAAGGTTGATTTTCGTTTAACGTACAAATACGAGGCCGACTGTATATATTATTGTCATCATCATTATATTATTATTTGAATGATTTCTGTCATTGAAGCGCATTTGGTATGAAATGAGCCTCGAGTTTTCCGTTTCTGCGGGTAGGTATCTGAATCTGAACGATTATGATGTAACCACAGACAAAATATATTGCGTTTTTTTATACCTATACCAACCTCAATACACAAAAAACGTAGCTATCTAAGCATTGTAAAAGGTCTAAAATAATGTAACTAAAATAAGCAACTACAAAGAATAATATAGCTGAACTTCACAACGATTAAAAATTATTAACTACTGGCTTGAAAGATGCCTAATGTTAATTAATTATTATAATATCCTTCAAGCCCTTTTATAGCCAAAAAACAAACGCAAACGCATACATTTTACCTACATAAAAAGTCAGGGATATTTGCTTGATCTCACCATGAGCGCAGGCTCATGCAGTTAAATCCAATATTATTTAGGTACCTTTTGATTCACAAAATCGCATCTGGGGTTACTCTTACACACACACTAACTGGGACTGATTATATGTTACTTCGTTACTTCAAAATCTGGAGCACCGAAGCAAAATGCGCTGACTGACACTTAACCTGGTTTTTGGGGCAATGCATAAAGACCTCTATCTAGCTCTAGCACCTGTTAATTTGTTTGTTTCTAGTCTAGATGCATTCAAACAATGTGCTAACTTCACTCAAACTGGAGATACTCTGCTTTTTTACTGTATCACAAGTTAGTAGCAATAGCAACCTATTCAAAAGTAGGTATAGATATAATGAATAAGATAATTAAAAATGAAACGACAATTCTATTTGCAAAACAAACACTATGCATCCGTTGTGCCACTCCAAGACGACTGAGCGGTATACGCAAATAAGCACACAGCAGCATAGAAAATCAGAGATACTAAAACTTATTATACGAGATACGCCTATATTACACACCGAGGGCGGTAAGATAAAGAACGTCTCAGGTGGCGTGTGTTTGTGGATCGAACCGTAGGTTTTTCCTTTCCTTATTGCCGTGTGATGCTGTGTTTTTGATTTAGACGTGTTATCTGTAAATGCTCTATTTTTCCACTATACATATATGTGTACTCTGACACATAAATGTCAACGTTTGGCACCTCGGAGCAGTTGCGTTTACCGAGAGAAGGAGGTTAAACTTGCAAAGCATAGAAAAGTATCTGATCGCCACAAGGGTAGTTTTGGGATTAATTTATAGTTCTTTATATAAGTAATCTCGAAGTATGGTTGCCAGAACTGTAGGTATGTTAATTTAAATACCTGCCAGAAGGACTCGAAGCTGCAAAATTGGGGCCCAAATTTACATAATAAGCAGAAGGCTGATTCCTACATATATTGTTACACAGTCTCTAACCAAATATACCCTTTACAAAAACCGGTCAATTGCGAGTGGGACTCGCGCACCGAGGGTTCCGTACAAACTCGTAAGTTGATACGTGAATAGTTCAAGAAAAACTGTATGGCGGTTAGCTTAGTAGGAACAAATAAGTATGTGTACGATTTTTGTAAATTTCTTAAAAACGATGCAATTTAGGAAAACCGTTTTATTGTTCCTGTAATATATAGGACGACATTAATAATCGGTAATTATTACAGATTTTTCTGTTCAGTAACTTCGAAGATAATAGGGGGGGAATGGTGGTTTAGCATTTTTGGTCATAAATCAAAAAGTACAAAATTAAGAAAAAAAATAAAAATAGTTTTGGAATCTAAAAACTAAGCCCTTTCATTTGATATCCCACTCAATATAATAGCTCTACTTTTGTTTTTCCACATCCCATTTCGGACCCCTTTAAAAAAAGTAAAAAAGGTATAAGATTGTTTTCTATCTAATAGGCTCGAGTAAGCGATTTTTAACACTATTCCAAATTTCAAGTCGATAGCATCAGTAGATCCGGAGATATCTTGCTGTGACAGACGGACAGACAGACAGACAGAGTAGCAACATAAGGGTTCCTTTTTTACCATTTTGCTACGGAACCCTAAAAATGACAGATCATTTGGACGTTGCCTTCATGTCACCAGGCGAGGTCAAAACTGTAGGTTTCCGTTGCTAAGTATACACGATGGCATCTAATAGGTAATCAGGTATCAGTTTTTCTAACTCAGTAATTGATAGCGGTCACGTTGATGTCGTAATTAGTTACATCTAAACAATTTTTTTTCCTGTGATAGTTTTTATTTCGAAATCATTTTTATCCTAAATTCCTTGTCACCCTACTAATCTGTATCTGTGAGATTACAACCTCTTTAAAAAATTAATGACAATGATAATTTATGAGTAATAACTTGTCACCGTCATGTATGTAAACAAAGCCATAGAAGTCGCAAATATTGAATGAGAAAAGTAAATTAGTAGTTAAAAAAACATGCCTCGACCATATTTGTGCTCAAAATATCGAGCGTTACAATATTGTAGGTACGTTAATCAATACAAACCAAACAGCTGAAGATGAACTCAAGAATTATTCCACGAAATTCATCCAAACGTACCAATTCTCACGCACAGTTTGATAAACCGCATGAGTTTGAAGCACCCGGCCGGCCTCGACGTCGTCCTGACGATCTGGATGACGCATTTTAAGATACTTTGCTCGGGATCTTCGTAGGAGCAAGAGGCAAGCAGCGAGAAGGTTTCATGTGAGTCAGTCCTTGGTGTGGCGGCTACTTAAATCGTCGGAATTGCATTCTTTTCATTTTCGGCTATTTTATCAATTTTAATTCGTTATCTATCACGCCCTAACTACTCATACTCGTAGAAATTATTTACTTAAGATCTGTCAAATTTTCCGCGAAAGCGATGGCACTTGACGTATCGTGATCATGTGATTTTACTTCAATAATTAATGTAGGTGACCATGTATCCAGTGGTTATTAGTTTAAATTATGTTTTAACCTTTAATTAATTAAACAGTGAGGTATTTGTGTGAGACCTCGCCTATTAAGTTTGATTTTAGCTAGATATTAATGTTTGTCTACTCCTGATTACCGATTAGAATCCACCGTGTATATGACATGGTTGATGCCGACGTGTTATCTTTATCTGTAATTGAATTGCTCTAGCTCTCCATTATTAACGTCTACTTCCGATCATAAATCTCAACGTCTGGCACCTCGGAGGGGTTGCGTTTGCCCAGGAGAGGACCCTTGAAAAAAATAAAGTTCCTCTCCTAGGCAAACGCGACCACTCCGAGGTGCCTTAACTATAACCTAGTTTTTGGTAGCAGTTCGTTTTGTTGGAGGACGCAGATCAAACCAACCTAACCTAACCTACTTTTTGATAGCTATTCGTTTTTGTAGGGGCCTAACCTAACCTACTTTTTGATAGCTTATAAAATTTAGACCAAAAATACCACAAAAATACCTTATGAGATAAAATATGTATGTAAAAAAAAATATTATGTGTATTGTATGTTATTATATGTAATTGAATATTTACGATCAAACATTTAACATTTTCGACCAAAAATTAAAAAATTTAAATATGAGATGAGAGTCTCGTTGACAATGGATTGCATTACTATCCAACATATTACAGTATCGGTATCTACCCTACTAAACAAAAGAAGGCCACAAATCAGCTCAAGAATATGTGTTGCTCTAACAAACTCACAAGAGTGATAATTTTTATGGGCCAATCACGCAGCTAAAGTTATAATTCTTCTGGCCTTATATTAATTAGGTACTATGTAATTGCAAAATTGAGGTCAGTGCCGCGGGCCCTTCGGGGTCCGCTGTCGTGTCAAGTCTGATAAACTTTTCTACGAATCGGGGGAATATTGACAGGCGTATATTGATATATTGCTATTTATAAAAGTGTCTACTGCTTTGTTTCCAACTTTTCACGAATAGAATCGTTCAATTTCTATGAACCAAAAATTTTGTCCATCGTGAGGTGTCTTGTGTTCTTTACATATTTATTCAAATGGTTAAAAGTATCAAATGGTATTATCATAACTCAGCTTTAAGATTGGTAGTATTTCTTAGCAGCTAATATTTTTTTATTAAGGTAAGTACCTACTATAGCGTTACGTAAGCGATAAAAAGTAGATGTTTTCATGTAATTCTCCTTTACAGCTTGATACTTTTTGTCTTCGCGAAACGATATGAAAACCGAACGAGTCGAATAACCTTTATGTAAAAGATTTTAGATAGTCATTGAGTAGGTTTATCTCTAATGGTAAGTTAAACGTTGATTAATATCCATTCAATAAAGATATATGCAAAACACTGAGGGCGGGGATGTCGGGGTGTCGTCGATTGATTATGCACATAATTACGCTGAGCCCAGTTTCCTGGTAGCATTTTCGCATGAAATGTTGGTACTAAGACCACGTGGATAAACAGAACGGTTAACGTCTGCCTACTTGGTTGCTATGCCAAACAAAACAAATACTAAATACTGAAATTAGGACCTTTTAATAAAACTTCTAAAAGCTAAGGCACTTTTCAAGGTAAGATAGATGGCAGCTTTTCTATGCAAATATATGTAAATACGTCCTCTTCAGCTCATAAAGTATACACAACAACAACTAAACATATTTTATAATTCATATTGTTAACGAAGGCCATACACAACATACACATACCTATGTATATGTATGTTATGTGGCTACTTGCTTGATAGAGTATTTTATTCATGAAACGAGCAAGCTTGTTCCGATTTATCGATGGAACCTTTAACCCCATAGAAATGTAATCAATTAGCTCCATTGTCTGCATGCCACATCAATGGAGACACTCGCTTCTGATTAGTGCGGGATACTTCCAATTACTCTTACAATTACTGGGGCCTCTCCGTAGGTTGCTATTATGAGGCCGTCGACTGCTATTATATTTACGATTAGGTGTATTTGTGAACTTCCAGTCACGATGGCACGAATCGTCCTCTAACAAATTGTTAGATGAGAATTTCTAACGTTTGCCATATTCATTTCCATGAAAATTCACGGGATTGACTCTTAATTGTTATACAGTCACAATAATTGAAAACCGTGCTAGTATTTTCTTGGCCGTACGGATATGAAAATAAATAAGCGTGAAATTTCGAGTGAAAAAAAAGTCTATATTAGTAGTGGACACTACGAACCGGAAGATGCAGCATGGGTTGGCTCCCACAAGATAGTATGACAACGTGGTTTACGTCGCCGTAAGTTGATGAAAGCAAAAAGCGTGCGAACGTTCGTTGTAGAAGTCTTTGGGGAAGGACCCATGTAGAGATAAGCAGTAGAGAAGGGACCATAAATTATCATGATTTGGTTTTTTGTTTTGAAGACTGACTAACTCGCAGCCCTTATTGGGCATAGCGATCGTATGACCGGGTGGTCGGCCGTGGCGTTCCCTGGGGTCGAACCAGGTCGCTAGCCGGCCTACCCTGAGTGGATCGGACTGGGTCATGATTTGGTATGATAGCATATCTATAGCGATACATAGGTGGATTTGATGTCAAAACGGGGTGTCGTATCGGTAACTCGAGTATTTGATCTGTGCTATTAAGATCATATTGTGGTGACAATGTTAACATTACTTGCTAATTACCTATTATGTAATACTACCGCATTCAAAGCTAAGGCTTTTCCGAGTAAAATTTTGTTAATGTGAAATAATTTACTTCGCAATGAAAGACGTTGCTAGAGATAAAATATTTACAAGCAAATTACAGGCGTAGCTAGATAATATAAATGAGACGAATACAATCATATCTGTCAATACGTAGCCCCGTGACTGTCATTCATGTCAATTAATATTCTAGCTAGGTGATCACGCATGCATGACATGTAACGTGAAGCATGCTAGGCATGCTTAACTGACACGACTATATATCTGTGTGTAGATCTGTTGTGGCGCTGGATTTGCACTAATAGTCTACAATTATGTTGCAAATAGGCCAAAGATGTCGAAGCAATAAACTGATCGAGATGCGATCGTTACTATATCTACCTGATTAAGTACCAGTTGAAGAAAGTCTCTAAATAGAACACTAAGTGTTTCTCTAGTACATTATTATAAAGGCCAGAAAGAAAGCAATAGAGTGTAGGGTATTAATAGGAGCGCTAAACAGCGTTTTTGGACAGCGAACCAGCGAACTAACAATAGATTCAAACACGACAGTAATAATATTGTTGCATTGTTTACAATACCAATGCACCAATAAGAAAGAGCACGCCGCGTGCCTCGGCGTTATTAAATCGGCTGCGCGCGCCTGCACCGGGTGCACCGCGTTCGCTACTCGGCGCCGCCGCGCATATAATAATATAACACATACACATTCGAACTCAAGAAGTGTTTTTACATTATTTGGTATGTAAGATTGGTCTTTGGACACATCGTCAATGGCATATTAGAGATACATCAGCCACATGTGGCTAATCTAACTCGATTGTTAAAATAAAATAAGTGATTAAGATTGATTGTGGGTGGCTACAAAAGGGAATTGTTTGTAGTATGATCACATGATCAGAAATCTATACTAAATTAATGAAATACAAGCTCAACTTGTTTGTTACTAACTCACAATACTTACTATTTTCAATGAATTTTATTTTCATCGCTATTGAGATAAGAAGTTATTAATTTCGAGATAGGATTTTTATTTTTATCGATATACTCAAATCACAAGTATCACAACAGATTCTAAACAATGGCATTCTCTCAGCTCTACTTTAAAAGTGCGAGTCGGGCTCGCCCACCAAGGATTCCGTAGGTACAAATACTTTAAATAAAGACTATATTTTTTATCGTTTCATTACAAACGTATAGTTTTCAGATTTTTTTCCAATACCATCTTATACTACAAGTTATAAGATGGTATTACTTGGCAAATTTCATAGTTCTAGGTCAACGGAACGTACCCTATAAATTTTGGTTTCCTTGAGAGAGTCGAAATGTACCTACGTTTTTTGCAGCATAAAAGGCCATATATTTTTTTTACGGTAACTTAGAAGTTTTATTTTTTCACAGCTTGAAAGGACCATAGACCTGAGTAAATAAATAAATAAATAATAAATATAAATAAATATTAGGGGACAATCTTACACAAATCGAACTAGCCGCATAGTAAGCTCAATAAGGCTTGTGTTATGGATACTAGACGACGATATATTTAATAGATACAAATACTTAAATACATAGAAAACATCCATGACTCAGGAACAAATATTCGTGCTCATCACACAAATAAATGCCCTTACCGGGATTCGAACCCAGGACCTCTTGCTTCGTAGGCAGGGTCACTACCAACTAAGCTAAAGCGGTCGTCTAGAGTAAGTGAATATAGAGTAAGTGAATATATTATATATTGAGGTTATAATTTCAACTGTATACCTCCACGCGTTCCCGAGATAAAGGGTCTTGACAGATGGACTGACAGGCGGACAGACGGACAACAATGTGATCTTATAAGGGTTCCGTTTTTCCCATTTGAGATACGGAATCCTAAAAAAAAGTCGTAGTACATAAACAATGCGTAACGAGTTTTTTATTATATTACACTGTGTGCTAACAAAAAATATAATATTCAATACAATAGTTGTAAAAAGAGTACATTGTGCAAGCATTTCACAGCAGAACCGGCCTCTTTGGATTGGTTGTCACTGGTCCGATATTTGCTACATCCAGTAAGGATTGCACGTTAGTCAGGCTTAAAAAAAAAGGATTCGTGGATGAGTTCCACCACACCGCCATGCGCGCGACTGCCGACTGGAATTGGCGGCGTCCGATTTGAGCTTATTTTATTTTTTATTGTTCTCGGTAATAAAAATAAAAATCAGTGTAAATATATATGTATTGTGTATATAACTTTGTAAAAAATTTCTTGTTCGATATTTGTAGCTATTTGTGCGGATATTCAAGCCAATCAATAAGGAAGGCAATCGCGTCCCGGCCGGAGATGGTATTTGTGTGGTGAACAAATTGACAAATACACGGCTCCGCAGCAAGCTGCTTGGAGTTCCCAGTTTAAAGGTATGCCATCCATTTTGTTGGTGAGCTGTTGGTAATGCTGCGCACGGGTTAATCCAACCAGCCTATGAGTTACGTCTACAAAATATCGAAGGGCAAAATACTGAACATATACATAGTGTTTGTATTTCCTTTTTTAGCTTAAGAATTATAAAATATTTAATTTATAATTTCTATGAACCCTGCTAATTTACATTTACGGTGTTATAAGTGTCAAAAGACCAATCTTTCTTTAATAATACTTTAGTTCAGTTACTTACATTTTTATTTTATTTATGCCACACCTGGGCATAAAGTGACTTTTTCCGCACGCTGCGCGTGGGCATTTCTCCAGAAATATGTCTGCGGTCACCTCATTCATCTGGCCCTTTTTCATACTAAATGTATGGAGACAGATGAATGAGTCGCAGACATATTTCTGGAGAAATGCCCGCGTACGGAAAAAGCCGCTTTCTGGCCAAGTGTAGACATAAAATGATGTACACAACACGGGAGGTAACAAAGAAAGATCTCGATCTCGGCCTTTCTTTGTATTACCACCCTAGTTGTGTAATGTACTATTCTCACATTAGACGTGAAAAGCACTCTGTTAAGTTTCGGCCTAAAGTGCAAAAGATGGACGCGTATTCTCGAACTTACTCATCCATCTATTGTGTACTTTCCGACCACAACAGTGTACTATTGTCGTAACTTGAACAAAACTGTTTGACTTTACTTTTATTACTATTACTTTTATTAACTTCTTTGGCTTACTATTCTGCCCTTGTACCCTACAGAATCGTTACCCGCTATATCTATAGCTCACGATTTTCTTTTGACGATTACTGACGTCGACAAACAAATCTTCGCTTCGTTTTTGCTGTCGAGTAAAACAAATCAGCGGTGAACTCATCACAGGCTTCATTGGATGCATTTGCCTCTAGGCCAAGGCTTTAGGCTGCGTGTTATCTGCATATAAACGACGCGTTTACTACAGTAGCTGTGCTTAGAGCCACTCTAACAAATATGATGTTCGTCGGAATGAAATGTAAAACGAACGCAATCTGCAACCTCTTAAGCCTATGAAATTACTCCCGTGACGATTTTTCAGAAATAATGATGTGTAGGTACTATCTAGTTATAGTATAACGATTCATATTTCATATATCATAAATTAAATAAACTTATCCTCAAATTCGCTTTTTTGGCACAATTTAAAGCGTTCGTGAATTGGACAATAACAATTTTCTAATGAGCAATCATCACAGAAAATCCTATCCTATCCTACTAATATTAAATGTAAAAGGTCATTGGGCATTTTGTTCGGACATATGACCCATGGCGTACACAAACGAAATAGGGCTAGGTATGTAGGTAAATGTATCTGTTACTCAGTGGTATGAGTCGCATTCTTGTAAACCATGGGAAAATTGAGAAAAAAAATAAAAATCATTTCTTATCATTATAGCATTTTTGCAATGAATGAAGTCAGAACAGTTCTGACTTCATTCATTGCAAAAATAAATTATCACTACGTCGTACACATACTGTTGAATAACTTTTTTCTGCCGGTTGATACATAAAAATTAAATTCTCTATTTTAAAACTAATTTGGTCTCTGTACGCGAAATTTCGGAAAGCGGGTCAAAAACGCCCAATAACCTTTATGAAGATGTTTGGATATTTGTTACTAAATAACGCAATAACAACTGAATGGATGGGGCTGAAATTTGGCATGCAAGTAGACCAAGTCTTGGATTGAAAAATAGAATACTTTAGAGCCTTATCATTATCACACTTAAAATTTGCGATCGAGCTGCGGGCGAGTTACAAGCGAAGTTCCATACAAATGTCGCTCTAAAATGGTTTTGTATGGAAACTCTCCCGCAGCTCGCCCGTACATCGCAGGTGCGATATGATAAGGCCCATTCTCGATAAGGAGTTATTTTGGAATAGCGCAGGGAAGTCGCAACCGCGGGTAAAAGCTAGTAAAAAATATAGAGACATCCGAAATGTTGTGCCGGTTATGGACACACATTAATCATTCAGAGTAGGTAGGTATTATTCATTACTGCGTTTTTTAGACTGACGGAACAAAAGGACGGGTGTCATTAAGTTTGAACTCTATTATGTGTCTGTCTGTCGATGGTGTCATTGCCTTCAAAATTTGAATGCGTTAAATTTCAAAAAAATTTACCCGACAAAAAAAACAATATAATTATCAATCCTGCTCACAAAATTTAATAAAATAGAATCGGCTGAGAAATGCGACCTGTAGAGGAGAACAACCGGACATCCGGACTTCCGGACAGACATACAAAAGCATTTTTGTTGAAACTGATACGGAAACGCTTCGCTCTCGCTCGGTCAATTACAGAGCTTATTAATAAATAGGAAATATAGTATTGTGGTTTATCGTATAGGTCTTCATTTTTTATTCATAGATGCCGTGTCCGGAGTTCGGGGTAAAATGTCATAGTTCTGACAGCTATGGGAACTGACTCATATTACAAAGGACGTAAAGTGGAAGATAATAAATAAGTAATCATTCGGATATTTACCTAGTTGATATCGATTAGCTTAATGTTATTTTTGGCTTTGTTTGGTCAAAATTCCTCATTAGGATACACGGCAGTGCCTGAGCCAAGTTCACGAAATACAGCAGCAATGTGTCGCTTGTATATTTTTTTATTTACAATCCATATGTAAAAATAATATAAATAGATAAATGACGAATCTAACTGTATTTGTTACATGGATCAACGAAACTCTAAACTTATACCAAATTGTTATTGATTGTTTAATGATTGACTATTTAATTTACTTACGTGGTCGGGCTTGAAATATCTTAATAAATAAGCTGTTGAATATTTTATGCACGAATCGATTAATAACAATTACGAGAAGGGATGCCCATCATCACTTGAGCATATTTATCTAATAGATATCGATTTGCTGGCTGGTAATAAGAGACTGTTTGGTTAACAAACTAGTTCAACAGTACCTAGCTTGATCTATTCACGAGAGGGTAGTAAGGGCACAGTTACACGAATGGCTTTACCGGGATACCGGGCTGGGCAACGTCAATTTTTACTTGTCATGATGTTTGCCATGCCATGTGTAGGTAACAAAAATGTTATTAGATACAACTAGTGTGTGACCTGTAAATTTCGCGAGTGTACTATTTAATCCGCCAATTTCCAAAAATTGTACCGAAAAAAAAACTGTATAGGTACTTAATTATCGAACCTGCTCACAAAATTTCACGAGAATTGGTTGAGAAATGCGACCTGTAGAAAAGAATAGCCGGACGGCCGGACAGAGAGTCAGACGTACAAAAGCATTTTTGCTAAAAATAGACGCTTTGTGCTCACTCGTTTAAATAAAAATGCAAAAGTTTTTATATAAATAAAAGTTTTATCGCTATAGGCGGGTGTGTACCGCTACCGCTATACCTATTATTTGAGGAGTTCCCTCGATTTCTCCAAGATCCCACCAGCAAATATAGGACCACTTGGGAGGTACCCTTTTATAGATAGGGTCCTTCTTTGAAAAAATGAGTTAATAATAACGGATATAAACTTAAACTGTACAATTAATCGGGCGAAAACAATGATGAAGCTGGACTCAGAGTGTAATACGTTAATAAGGTACTATCACACGTAATTAGGTACAATGACGTTGTGACTACTACTATACGTTCCGAAACCTGGGGCCTATTTCAAAGTAGTGGGGCATATGTCTAAATAATCTGACTAAACATTTATGTTATTTGGTGGGGTCGGAACCCTAACTAGCGTTTGCCCACTTTTTCATTTAAAGTGATTCGAGTCGGTCGGTTTTCCATACAAACATAAAGAGGGTAATTGTTTGCTTTCGTGGCATCAATTATGTTTAAAGTGTGTTTTATTTTATAACTTGATACATTTTATATAAGTACGTGAAATGACACAAGAACTCTGAAAAAGTCAAAAAGATATATGATTTTAGCAAAAACCGTTTAGTTTCATTTGAAGCTAATAGATGGCGGTAACCTTAACGGTCCAATGGTACGGCAATTCTGGTTTGTTGAGACTTCTCATGTCATTTCGCGAAATGGAAATGTATCAAGCTGTAAACTAAAACACATTTTAAACCTAATTGATGCCGTGGAAGCAAAAGATGACCCTCTTTACGTTTGTATGAAAAACCGACCAACTCGATTCACCTTAAAGCTCAAAAATACTAATATTACCTGTAATTTAATTTGTCAAGGTTTATCTTATCATTCACACATTTTAAAGTTTAAAAGAATCAATTTTTCAAAGTGACTGCAAAAATGATAAAAATGTTAGTTCACGTACAGTTAACGTAAATTTGATTGTTTCATTTAGTTAGACATAACGAATCACCGCACTAACGGCTATTTGATACAAAAACCTGACCAAAAGTCGAAAAATAAAATATTGACTAGTCGTATACAGAAAGCGACGTTCTAATAGTTGAATAGATGGCCCGTCTCACTGCAGCTATATTTTGTTCTACAAACTAGTATTTGGATGTTACCTGGCAATCGTAATTCAACATTGAAACTACTTAACGCGTTAATGTTGACGCGCTTACACGCAGGCATTAGTACTTTCTTTATAGATTGTGAACAATTTTTTTACATATTTTTTGTTTGTGGCGCAATTTTGCTGTACTGTAGCATTTTATTTATGTAATAGTTAGATAGTTACTGAAATTTGGTATCGGAGGGGTTTTTGGCAATACTACAAGGCCGAATCTGCAGATTAATAAATAAATATGTGTATTTTTTTATACATTTGTGTTTTTTTAATTAAAAAAAATCTTTTTTTTATTTCAAAATATTATGATAAACTTCAAGATAAAATTTAGAAATGCTTAACAGACACCGGGTTTTTATGTCAAATATCCCTATGTGCACCGTTCGCGTGAACTAGAGCATGATACGTAGGTGGAAAGGAAATAATAGCTTATCAACTGCTATTAAATATGCGCTCATGCCCAAAATACCGCATTCCCAAAATACCAGATTCTTGATTTATCAGATTCCTGTCTAACATCATTCAGTAGATCATAAAATCGTAAGTTACTCAAGTTATCAAAATGATTGAATGAAGGACAACGCTAATGAAAAGCATGATTGGAGTAGATATTATTTATGCGGGAGTAATAAGCATTTAAGTTTAGATATGGCAAAACTACGACGCAATCTGCTTTTGGTGGTGAAATTAACGTATTGATTGTGTTATATAAGGTGCTCACAAATTAGCTACCGATATTTTAAGAGAAGATATTTTACATTATAATAATTAACATTAACTAGAAATTAAGAAAACTTTTCATATAATTTTTTGGTTTTCATTTACCGAACAAAATAAATAAATTAAAATTCTACCCAATCTGTCAAGTGGACGTCGTTTTCTGTTAAGTGGCCAGTTCATTCATATTGAAAATACTAATTTTTCAATATGAATGAACCATAAGATAATCAAAGAGGTCTTGGTCACTGATTATTGTTTACCTCATTAACAGGGTGCTTTACGTAGCAAACTTACCTACTTCCCTAATTTTCTCCAAAAACATAGATAATTTGTTTATTGTTTTATAGATAAATAAACTCAGCAAGCTTAGTACTATCAGCCCTAAAAATATCGGTGCCTAATTTGTTAGCACCTTATATATAAGTGCAACATACGGTGAACAACAACAATAAAATGGCTACAAAAAAGTCAATGCCAACCGAGAACAATACAGGGCCGTTAAAATTTTTAAAGACTGATTAAGAATGATAATGTAGTCAATAAGGTAAGTAATTATTTCAACTAGGCGATGTTAATTGAATTGCATGCAATTACTCATATTTAATAATTAGGTACCTATTTATGATGCTAATGATAAGATAGATATAAAATCTAATCATGATGTAAATGATAAGTCTTTTGCAAATGATAACAATTAACTTTTACCCAGAATGGCGTACCGCCGTGTTTACAAAAGACGGCGGTAGATGAACACATCGGAAGACTGCGTCGCGGGCATTCTTATCAGTTTTGCGAGATAACACACCTGTCAAACTCTTATACAACCACGTGCTCCGGAAAAGGCCGAGCGGACACGAAGCAGAACGAGCGTAGACGTAAATAGTCTTGCGGCGAGCGTACTTCGCACCGTTAATTTGTTCCCGTTACTTTTACAAAGTTGTTAAAAAAACGTGAAACCGCGAGGGAGAGGTAACAACCCGAGGCGCGTTCGCGTCGGAACCCATTACATAATTTAATAGGGAAGTTTATTGAGGAAGTCGTGATTGGTTGTTCCGTACCTGTTCCCCACCAGTAGCGTTTCCAGCCGTCTGTCACCGCGCGAAGCATGGCGTCCGTGGCCGCCTGCGAGTCGGTACCGACTGACTCACGATCGCTACACGCCGATTCGAAAGTCGGCGTCGTACATTGACCAAATGAAATTCAAAAAAAGCACCCCAACTGTTGCACCTTGAACAAAACACGCCTTTGAAATTAAAGTTAACAATGTCGAATGACAAACGCATTTCTCGTTACCTCAACTCGAAACTAGAATTTATTGTTTAGTTATTGTTTCTTTCTTAAGTTGCGACATTGTTTAATAGCGCGTAATCGTAATGAAAATTACCGCCTAATTAAGCTGAGTATTTAATAGGTTTTGGCTTTAGTAGGGTCTTTTATGTAGTTCGGTAAAGGGCTCTTCGGAGCACCGTGATTCAATTAATTCCTAATTAGGGCGAGAGTGCTCTTAATGCAGAGTAGACGCGGATTTGACATCGTAGCCTGTCAGGGTAAATGGGAATCTGACAGGCCGCCCGCCTGTCGGTAGGTACATACATTTCTAGGTCACTGGGTATTAAGAGGGAACATTTAATTTCTGTAACTATACTACATATTTTTACTAAGATATCTTTGGAAGAGTAATTTTATTTTCTGCACTCACGAGACAAAATACCTACATCACATTACTTTAGATTCGTCTTGATGGTGCGAGTGTCTCTGGGTATGAAGTTCGTTAAAATATACAAATGGCGGATTTTATGCAGTTTCAAAGTGCACCGCGGTCGGGTTTTTTTTTAATAAAAATGTGGTTATTAATTTCATAGATAATAGGCAGGTACTTATATCTGTAATTTTGCTTCTTCTCCATATATTTAGTACGCATAGCTAATTGAATTAATTATTAATCGTTTGAGTCAGGCGTTACTTTGCGGAAGTCCATATTAAATAAAAACAAAAATATTGCTTTTCTAATCCGCGATACGATAAAGTGATAGATCATTATCTATCACTTTATCGTATCGCGGATTAGAGTGCTAGCCCCTTATATGGTGTTTCGCCTCTCTACGTGGCCTCCTCAGGAGCTGCTGGAGATGTTGACCGTCCAGCAGCTCCTGAGGATCTCTCGTAGAGAAGCGAAACACGTGTCGAGTTTTGTATTTTTGGTGGTTGGTGCATGTTTTTTCGTTTTGCATGTAAGTGCATGGAGATGCTGAATGAGTGCTTTCTGGTATTTGATCTTAATTGATCTATACTCATTTTGCAATATAAGTTAGGTATCTTAACCTATGCTTTGACCCGTAATTACACAAACTTACTCAATAAAATTTTAATACCTATGAACCTTTGAACCTATGTACGTATTTATATATTTCGTTAACAGTAGGTGCTATTAAAAATACTTCAGTAATTTAAGTCTGTTTTTTATTTCCGAAGACAAATATGACAGCTACAAATGTCAAACGTAAAAATAATATGGCCAGCTTTTAAGAAACAGTGCTGTCCTTTGTATCGGTTCGTGGTGTAATTATTAATAACCGATATAATAAAAATTACTATTTACGTTAAAACATATATTTTTCGGTACTTATATCGGAAATTAATTACATATAATATCTACATTGTATTCAACCTTTAACCTAGGTACTATTGAATAATTAGTCACTACGTATGTGATTCCGTTGCTTGTAATTATAACGCAGATAAATTGAAAGCGGGTTTGGTGTATTTTCAGCTTTGTAAGATAAGTAATGAGTTTCGAATCAAATAAAATGCACCTTTAAATATAAGAAATATGGTGTATTTACAAATATTCTAAATATCTCCAAAAGGGTGGCATTTTTACCTAAAGTATTGTATCATTTTGGAACTTCGCGGATTATCCACTCATTGTGTTACAGACACTTTAATATCAATAAAAATAAGTACCTACGTAAATTTTTGTCGGTAAGTACCGGTTGTATCACATCACTATTTACGAGTTGTAAAAAACAGGCAACACATGAAATGTCATTTTTGTCTTCGGAAATAAAAAACAGACTTTACTTACCAACAGTTATCCACTACGAAATTGAATTCATACAAATGGGTTAAATTAAGCAGTGTTTAAATTTGTCAATTTAGACATGACTTTTATCGTGTCAATATGCCATATTATAAAACTATTAGTTAAAAACTTTTTGGTTAGGAACAAATATTGCGTACATATAATTAAAGATGTATAGGTATCGTTACTCTGAGGGGATTACAAATAAAAACAAGATAATACATATATCATTTTATTTAGGTAAGTAAGTACCCATAGAGTAGTACCTATAGTAAGATTCGTACCTATTGCCAAAAAACTACTGAACCGATTCAAACATGTAGAGTAGTATCGTTCGATTTGTCATGATTGGACGCAGGTTATAGGCTAGTTACTCGTAGTTAGTTGGGCCATGATTCTCATAAAAAGAGAACGACTGAAGGAGACGCCAATGAACGAGCGCCATACTACGATGAAATAAACAAGTTTATTAGTCACTCCGACCTCGCTCGGGCTCAGCTAAGTTTCTTGCCGGAGTCTTCTTAGCTGGGCTAGGTTTTTAGCGAACCGGCACCTAAAACTCCCATTAGTTCGATACACAAGTTCACATAAGGACAGGATGACCCGAGTCATCCTTCCCGCTGGTCCGCTGCTCACTCTGAGCAATCAGCGCAAAGTCAAGGTGGCCCTGGCCAAACGATCTGGTTCGACCCCAGGCGTTCAGCCCCCACCTAGCCCGATCATATCGAGGTGGACCGGGACTAGGTGACCTGGTTCGACCCCAGGCACTCCCGGCTCCCACCCAGTCCGACCAACTCAGGGTGGTCTGGCTAGCGACCTGGTTCGACCCCAGGGAACGCCACGGCCAACCACCCGGTCCGACAATCGCTACGCCCAGGATGGGTTGCGAGTTTGTCAGTTTCAAAAAAAAAAAAAGTTTATTAGATGGATGTTGATAAAATAGCCATTTAAAGATAGTTTTCAGTAAGGGTGCTTCCGCTATCACTCCTCGGGTCACCACGACTTGAGACTGATCTTGTGAAGGAAGTTTCAAGCTGGAAGGTCGAAGGTCCGTCTGCAGGTGCCCTTTATGCCGCACTAATTCAAAGTGAAGCTGAAGGCCCGAAGCGTTCCAGGTCACCTTACGCAATCTTAGTAATAAAACAACTTAAACGGATTAAATTGCGTATATTACATTTTAAGTCATGACGTTTTGTAACCCTTTTCAGTGTTCGTGGTCGCGGGTAGACTGAGATTTTTTTTTTGTTTAAAATGTGTTCTTTTTGCATAAGGCGAGGCTGATAAGTTTTCTTGGCGTCTTCTTTCTTATCCAGTATGCATTTTTGAAGCGCCGCTAGTTTTTCTAAGGTTAGGTTTTTAAACCCTTCTGGCATGTGTGTACATCTTTACACATTAGGCCCATCTGGCAACACTAATTTTGAATTTGTATTTTTTAACGTGGGTACAACAGTAATTTTGACAGAGGAAATTTATGATTTTCTCAGTCTACCCGCGACCACGAACGCTGAAAAGGGTTACGTAAAGTCGGGACTTAAAATGTAGTAATAGACGCGATTTAATCCGTTTAAGTTGTTTTATTACTATGAGTGACAATCGCGGAAACCGAAGAGAATATTACATATATTAATCTCATTTTTGCGAGCCCGTAGGGCGAGCTTTAGGTTGCGAGGCCGAATGCGGAGCTCCTCTGCAAGTGCACGATATCCGTAGTAAGTCCAACGGAGGCCGAAGGCCAAGTACCGCATTAGGCAAAAGGCACAATGTTTATCTCACGCAAACCGTATATGAGTCTCATTTTCGGAGGCTTGAAGCTGCAAAGCCGAAGGCAAGCTAGAATCTTGTTTAAGTCTTTTTCGTAGTTAGGTTTGAATGTTTAACTATATTTTCATTTGTAGCGCATTTGCTTTTAGTAACTATTACGGAACCCTACACTGAGCATGGTCCGACATGCTCTTGGCCAGTTTTTTTTCCGTGTTTTTATCGATATGACTGACAACAAGAAAGTGATTACACTGGTTTACTTACTGATTGTTCTGGGCAGTAATAAATAAGTAATGTCACATTGAACGGGCCAAACTAGGATTCCCTGTATCTTGGGTCCGTGAACAACACACCCCAAGACAATTATATAGACGTCAGATAAACGTGTCACTTCAGTAAACCTAATCAGTATGTCGTACCCTTGGTCAAATAACGACGCGTGTAACTTTAGGTCAAAAGTTTTTTTAGTTTTTCCTCAGAAAAAGATGTTACTAATTTCTTGGACTCACTGGATGATACTCTGAAATCTCTCAATAGCTTTAAAACTGTTGCGGTAATAGGCGACATTAATATCAACATAGCGCCAAATAGCCGAGATGCTAATGCTGATTCTTATTTAAATACTGCTGCTATAAACGGTCTATTACCTGCTCATCAATCTCCCACTAGAATTAACAGCTGCCTGGATCATTTACTGTTAAAAACAAGTACGAAATCTGTTACATTAGTTATTGATTC
This sequence comes from Eudemis profundana, assembly GCA_947034925.1. Taxonomy (NCBI): domain Eukaryota; kingdom Metazoa; phylum Arthropoda; class Insecta; order Lepidoptera; family Tortricidae; genus Eudemis; species Eudemis profundana. Next base: position 25,474,329 of record OX344796.1, on the reverse strand, counting down.
GTCAGTAACCGACCATGCTCCCTTAATCTTTTGCTGTAACCATAAAGTAAACATGAAAAAACACAGTAGTTTTAAACTTTTAATTGATGAAGCAGCTTGTGTTAATAAATTAACTAAAACAGACTTTACATTCATAACATCCCTCTCAGATCCTGAATCAGCAGCTAATGCTTTTGTTAGTACTATAATGGCCATAATTAACACGCACTCATGGAAAGTTAAAACACCAAGTAAGATGATGATATTAAAACCGTGGATGACTCCAGGCCTGCTGCGATGTGTTAGAAATCGTGATCGTCTATACCGGCAGTCCAAGGAAAATCCTAGCAATAATGTAATCAATGTAACATATAAGCGATACAGAAACTTTACTGCAAACTTGTTAAAACGTATTAAACATGCTTATGAACGCACAGAATTTCAGAAAGCAAAAAAAGACCCTAAAGCCACCTGGAAACTTATTAAAAAATTTACACACATTAACCGTGACAGTGGTTCGAACTCAAATCTTTTATCTTCAAGCACAAACCCAGAAAGCTCTATTAATGAGATTAATCAATACTTTAGTGGCATCGGAGAAAAACTTGCCTCTAATTTTCCCACATCTTCCACTTATGAAGGCTTTCCAAATATCCTATCTCAACTGAACTCTATGGCTATTATGGAGACAGATCATCAAGAAGTCGAAAACCTAATTCTTGGTCTTAAGAACTGCGCCGTAGGCTGGGATGGCATATCAGCGTCATTGTTAAAGGCTGCTCGTGGTGTTCTCGTACCGGTCATAACGCACATTTTTAATCGGTGTTTCCAAACAGGTATCTTCCCTACCCCATTCAAAAAGGCCCTGGTACACCCAATCTACAAGAGTGGAGACAGAGAGAGTGTCAACAATTACAGACCAATATCGGTCCTAACAACCCTTTCCAAAATCCTTGAAAAAATTATGAATAATCGATTAACAAAATATCTTAGTGCATTTAACATCCTATCTGCTCATCAATATGGCTTCCGCTGCGGAAGATCGACAGAGGATGCGGTATTGGAATTAACATCTGCCATCTTAAATAACGTTAATAACAAACAAAAATCTATTGGTATCTTTTTAGACCTGTCTAAGGCGTTCGACACTGTCTCTGTTCCCAACCTCGTCAGTAAGCTAGAGAGGATTGGAATACGCGGTATTGTACTTAACATCTTTAAGAGTTATTTACATGAACGGACACAGTGCGTTAGAATAGGATCATATACGAGTTCAGATTTGCCTCTCTCTTTTGGTGTGCCCCAAGGTAGTGTCCTTGGACCTACCCTGTTTTTGATCTACGTAAATGATTTGTGTAATCTCCCCATAGACCACTGCAAAATTTTAGCCTACGCTGATGATACTGCTTTACTCGTCCAGGCTAGCACTTGGACAGAAGCGCGTACTCGGGCTGAAGCTGCTATGAGGACTGTAATGGAGTGGCTTTGCAGGAACAAACTAACAATAAACCTTTCCAAAACAGCTTATATCACCTTTGCTGCAAAAATTTCTTCCGTTCCCGACCAGTCCTTTACAATTCTTGCTCACACTTGCAAAACTGATCTGGCTGGTTGCAACTCCTGTACCATCCTAACGCGCTCTCAGAATATCAAGTACCTCGGAGTACTCCTAGACTGTTTGATGAGTTGGAAGGAACAAGTAGAGGCAACCGTGACCAGGGTCAGGAAACTAATCTACGTCTTCAAAACCCTAAGAGCCGTGGCTGACCAGCAAACCCTCCGCTTAGTTTATTTCTCCCTTGCGCAGTCTTTGTTGTCCTACTGTGTAAGTGCCTGGGGCGGGTGTGGCAAAACTAGCCTGCTCCGATTAGAGAGAGCTCAAAGATCGATCTTAAAGGTGATGCTGTCTAAACCACGCCGATTTCCAACCAATGAACTATACGGAGTTGCCAAGGTCTTAACTGTAAGGCAATTATTTCTCCAACAGGTAATTTTACGAAAACACGTTAACACTCCCTTCGTTCCTATTAACAGTGGTGACAGACGGCGGGCAGGTAGGATCTGTGGAATAATGCATTGTCGAATGGCTCTTACGAGACGTCGTTTTGAATACATTGCTTCTAAAATGTATAATAAAGTGAACCAAAAATTAAATATCTATCCATTGTCGTATCGAGAATGCAAAATAAAATTGAACAATTTTCTTCAAAACCTCACATATGGTGAGACTGAAGACCTTATGAAATAACAGTAACCTCTGATTCACACACACACACACACACACACACACACACACGCACACACACACACACACACACATACACACACAAACAAAAACTCGCATTTTGATTTTGGTTACAATCTTGCTGCACTCAATTCTGTTTTTTGTCTTCCTAAAATATTAAATAAAACATAAATCTTTGAATTGTATAAACTTTATATATATATTATAGATTAAGTACTTTGTATTTGTTCAAACTTAAGATTAGAACTTGGTCTATGGAACTTGAAGGAGGGCGTAAACGGCTGCGACACAGTTTTTTAACTACTGCGGTTGTTTACGTGCATTTGTTTTATGTATTACTTTTTTATGTTCAATAAAAAATCTTTAAATCTTTAAATCTTTATTGCTCAAAAGTCATACAAATCATACGAATGACATGATACACACAGATCTTGAAAAGTTGTCATTTTGCAGATGCGTCGTTATTTGACTAAGGGTACGAAGTATCATTGAAATAAAGAGCTCATGCATGTAGGAATGAAAAAGTGTACCATGATCCATTTATTTTAACAGTAGGTCTGTCGCATCCATTTTTCACTAAACTATGACCCAAGCACGGGACACAAGCTGACTAACAAACCTAACCTGAAATAAGGAGTGCGTTTAATGAAAAGGCTAGGCAGCTAACGAAATGGCTAACTAAACCAGTTGGCGGCGACAGGTCCACCACGACCAATACCAACCACCAATGAAAAATAAATAATTATTTTATGCCACACCTGGCCATAAAGTGACTTTTTCCGCACGCTGCTCGTACGCTTTCTGGCCAAGTGTAGACATAAAATGATGTACACAACACGGGAGGTAATAAAGAAAGCCCTCGATCGCATATTTACGTCCCTCGCTTGCAGCTCGGGCCGCAAACTTCTGCGATCTCGGCCTTTCTTTGTATTACCACCCTAGTTATGTAATGTACTATTGATAACCGGTCCGGTCAAACGTATCAAGGAATAGAATTTTCAGAGATTCCGCTTAACTGTACCAGAAAAAAAAAATCTTCGCTAGTTCAGCCAACCACGTAAAGAAGGAATAAATTATAATTAGCGCCATCTATGCTCGAACCAATTACTCCAGTAACTCTTAGCGGGAGTCATAGTAATGGTGACAGAAACCGGCTTCAACTAGTGCAAAGACCGTTAAATAGAGGGCGTTGTAATACAAGTTGAATAAAATGACTTGGAAATGTTGGTCCTTCAAAGTCATAGTTTACTTTTTTTTCATCACACTTGCTCGAAAATGGTGTCATTACACGTAGGTTTTGCGGGCCGTAAATGACCTATTACGCCCTAGGGCGTAATGGTTTTCTTTTTAAATTTGAAACGCTGGTTCTGTTTTACTCTTATTTGTCATGTTCAAAGAAAACGCCAACTTACTTTTTTAACTTTTATTACTGAAATATTTATTTAAAGAGAACTGTTATTGCAAATACATGTAAACACATATTTCTGTATCGTTAATTAAATGTTTAAATAGTGTATTTCAGTATTTTGCAAATATAAAATCAACCATTTTAAGTCTTTACCGCTATGGTTTCCGAACGTGACTTGTCGTCTTGATATATGTCACTAATGTCACTGTCAGTTTTACAATTTTATTTAGGTTAAGTAAGGTTATTTTAATCAGATTTCCTCACAAGTGTGATGAAAAACATTGTGTGTGCCACGGGCGGTAAAGGAATTACAAACTCGTGTTATTAAAGCCCTCGGCTTCGCCTTCCTTACTTACAGCCCTTGATACACAATGTACTATTACAATTTAGGTAAATTAAAATGCACCTATGAATGTCAAGATTTACCACCGGTTCCAATGTGAAACCTCTGCCCCGAGAAGAACCGGCGTAAGAAACTCGACGAGGTATATTTTTTTCAAAATAGTCATACAATATCATACTCTTACATATCATAATTTAACGACTATTTCACAGTTTTTTTGCCCGTTAGGTACACTTTAAGTTAAAAATTAATGACTTTGAGAAAGAGGTAGGATTCTAGGATTCCACTTTTTATGCATAATTGCAGAGCGTTGCAAACGGTAATTTCATTGATTGGACACGGACTTTTCAATTTAAATCAGTTCAGACTTACTCAGTTCGCTCCTTTCAGTGCTGATAAGAAGATATTTAGGTAGGTGGTATTTAAATTCAATTTCTTTGAATACTACTTAATTCAAAACTTTTCGTGGGAAATACGTAATTTATGCTCGTATAAAAATTATGCAAAAATGCACCCAATCTATTTAAACAAACCATAAAACTCTTACAAAAGCTTTCCGACGCATAATGACCAATAATTTTTATTTTAAACACGCGTATTGACCAATACGCATTTTGACCAATACGCATAATGACTAATACGCGAAATGACCAATATCCACGAGATAGTGCCGACGCTGCCTCTCCACCAATGACCTAGATTGAGATCATAATATTCAGAAATATCTGTGATCCTCTAGCACAACAGTGACACGCGACTTTTTGTCAGTTGTAGTATGACAGGTGACGCTCTGTCGCGCGAGAAACGAAGTCGCGGTTATGCTAGACAGCGGGGATCATTATTTATTTTTCTCAAACATGCAATGAAATATCTGGGAGCACGGCAGTGCCCCCGCCAAGTCGGGCAAAACAAAGGCACGGCCGTACCATCCTTTTCTCGAAGCCATTCAGGCCATTTTCAGCCTCCCGTAATTTTGCACTAGCTAAAGCTAGAACCCTGAAATTTCAGGGATATACTAGGACACAATGCATCTTTTTACATGTAATGTTTTTGATGAGATTGACATTACGTGCCATATAATAAGGCCGCAAAGTACCTCGTTTCCAATGCGGCTAGACGAGAGGCCTTTAATTTCATAATATAATATTGCTGGCTATTTCCATTTCACATCCGATGTGTCAAAAATAGATTCTATTTGTTACGCAGTATCATGGCCTTTAGCCATTAAAAACACAATAACCGATGTTTGCTTTAATTTTCAGTTTATTTTATATAAAATTAATGAACATTACGAATACAACACATAATAAAAAATCTCCAATAATTTTAAATAGCAAATTTAACTACACGGATACTACAATGCAAGCACCGCCAGACTCGTAACTAGCTGGCCTCGCTTTCGCTCGGCCATCTATATGTACTAGGCCGGCCGGCAACCCCTTACTTCCTGGCCTTTGCAGTAATGTACTATTATCGCCCGTGCATAATGTACTATGTGCTAAGTAGTGTCCCAGTGGTGGGCAAAGGCCCCATCTATTAGCCTGGCCACAAAATGTTCACAGCGCGGGGCCGTCAACGTGAAACAGCGCGGCTTGGTTCGTCTATTCCCTTCGGTTTGCCTATTCTGCCGTCCGATATCTAAAACTGGACTAACCCCTATACAACTCCATAGAGGTTAGTCTAGTTTTAGACATAGGACGGCAGTATTTTAGAGCATTCTGTAGGTAACTACAGCTAATCGATCAAGCGAAGCCAAAATTGCCCCGATTCGGTACAAACAATCATTATGTTTGTCGTAACTCTACTGCCACTTATCGGACCGACGTAAACTCATCGGTAAATGGTAAATTGTGTTTATTATTTAAGTTTACATTCCGACGTTACATTTTGGGAGCCAATGTTCAGCTTTCAGTAAAGGACGTCTCCGTGTTGAAATGACGATTGTGATGGCATCTCGAGGTTTTGTGATTACTTACAACGGTCGTGGTGGCTAACGTGTAAACGTCGCGAATTAAAATTAAATGATAAATGCAGTTTAAGTAGCTAATCATAATAACACAAAAACTAGTCTAGTATTAAAACAGGTACGTAATATAAAGATCACCAAATTCACCAACTGTTTGCCGGCTGTACTAACAAATAAACCACGATCAATCATACCCTGAAACTCTTATCTAATTTAGCTGTGTAGTTTCAAAACCACCCTTATAGTGTACACGTTAAGTCTAAAATTAAATGATATTTAGCAGTGAAATAAAGAGTTTCTGTAAGTTACCCTCGAAGCTGTCACTAAATCAACGGATTCCGTTTATCACGCGCCTCCAGGTAAGCTACCCCACATTTGTTATAGTTTGGAAGATTTACTAGCTATTTAGTATAGGAGCTAAATATTTTGAGCAAATTCGAGTTAGTCCAGTATTTTCAACACAATTTATTGAAGATAATTCGACTCGGTTAGTTCTCCATACATACACAAAGAGGGTCATCTCTTGTTTCCACAACATCAGTAATAGTTGAAATGTATTTCATTTTATAGCTTAAATACATTTTGTCTGCGCCAAACAACATGAGAAGTCCACCAGTCTAAAAACCAGAGTTAACCGTGCAATCCGACTTTTAAGGTTTAGCGCTTGCAACCATTTTGTTTTTGACAAATTCCTTTTTTTGGCTTTTTGGAAGTTGTGACTTCTTTTGTGTTTTGACTCATGTCGTTTCACGCAGACGAAATGTAGCTATCAAGCAAGCAAACACATTTCAAATTCAAACATAGGTTATCGATGGCGTGGGAGCAAAATGATGACCCTCATTTTGTTTGTACGGAAAACCAACTGACTCATTTGAGTCAAGAGTTTTAGTCAGAAAATCAACCAGGTTTGTTGGTTGATTTACTTGATCTTTTTATCAGTTATCGTTGTAACGTCACGTAACATAACTTATACCGATACCACATCTACGAGAAAGGTAAAGCCAGTCGCGACGCAAGTGACGACAACACTCGTGAATGGAACTTCGGCAGTAAATTTACATTTATTTCTCACTCATGTAAATGTCAAGTTAGGACTTTTCATAGCTAACGATTTTTGTCAAGAATTAATCGTGCCTCAATAGTTCATGATTTATTTCTAAATTTATTAACAACGCACTGACAATAATGAAAGAATTTCTAAGTTCTTTTCAGGGAAATTTCGTTACATTTAATGATATATTGCCTAATCTTCACACACTATTTATAATAACGTTTCCTTTCTAAGCAATGTGTGTTGTGAATTGCGATAAATCCAAACAGCGAGATAAATAAAGCTTATTTATTAAGAATCAAAGTTCGTCAAAAAATGCTAACACAATATACAATTACTAGTGTATTTAATCCCTCTTTTAAACAGAAAAACCTTGCAACTTCTTTTGTAATTTATTTGATGACTAGTATTTTTTTTTTCGTTTTTGGTACGTAATTGTAGGTAAGGTAATTGTACATTAAATTAATTTTAGGTTTTGGTTTAGGTATTGTAGGTATTAGTGTGTGATCGACTATACATATAATTCTATTGGACTTACTACGAATAAGCTTCAACATGTTTAATTTTGTTGTACATGTGGTATGCGATAGGTATTTCCCTAGAGTGTATTGGTAGGTAGTTGTCTAAGTTTCCTTTGGGCGAAGTTAGTCCAGAGCACAAAGGAGTCCTGCAGGAGGAAAATATGCAACAATAATGTTGGAATCGTGATAATGATGTGGTTAATGTTCCATTCGTCTTACTGTTATTGTATTAAATTAGAAACTACTACACGATCTGTATCCTGTATTTTCTATGGAAATTTATCACCATTATCAGCTTATATATGTCGCCGGCAACAAGCTTAATTAGCTATTTAGTTAGTTTGTCTAGCCTTTTCATTAAACGGCGCTATTTAGTTAAATGCCTGGATGAACATCGGGCCGTCTAGCCCGGCAAACGGCTATGCAAACTACTTTCTTTCGACAAAATTAAATAACCTTATATTAAGCTCCATTAATAAGCCTACCCGAATCCGTCAAATATTAGTTGTATATATAATTCTATTTTGTCCTAAAAGCTGATCTCACAGGGCGAACGGGGGGCGTAGTCCCCTATAAGTGGGGCTCGGGGAGCCAAGCCCCCCGCATGGAAAAGTGAACAATATAACCTCCTTTTTTAGGTTAGGTTTATTAGTCAGCCCATCCGTCAGAGCAGAAATTAGAAAGAAATCCATTAGATGAGGTTTAATCGAAACATACCTACTAGTACATTGTGTATCAAGGGCGGTAAGTAAGGAATTACAAACGAGTGTTTGTTACAAGGCCGAGGCAAAGCCGAGTGCTTTAATAACATGAGTTTATAATTCCTCTACCGCCCGTGGCACACACAATGTTTTTCATCACACTTGTGAGGAAATCTAATTAAAATAACCTTACTGCTTAATAAAATTGTAAAACAGAAAGTGACATTAGTGACATAATATCCGTAGACAATGCGAATGTCAAGTCACGTTCGGAAATCATAGCGGTAAAGTCCTAAAACGGTTGATTTTTTATTTGCAAAATACTGAAATACACTATTTAAACATTTAATTAATGTTACAGAAATATGTGCTTACATGTATTTGCAATAACAGTTCTCTTTAATTAAATATTTCAGTGATAAAAGTTAAAAAAGTAAGTTGGCGTTTCACCAACAAAACAGAACCAACGTATTCAAATAAAATAAAAAACCATTACGCCTTAGGGCGTAATAGGTCATTTACGGCCCGCAAAACTGAATTATTTATAGGTAATATTGAGATTTACGCAGGCAAGTTTCCTGCCATTAAACGACATTGCGCCTGTTTTGTATGACAATAATACAACCAAATAATTTGATAATCGGAGGTTCTTATATTCAGAAACTCGACGTGTAGACGTGTAGAAAGTCGAGGTAGGCGCTTATTTATGATATAAATATATGAATACAGATTAATTTTATCAGTGCAAAATTTGCTAGCATTCAGTACTCTGGGGAGTAGATCAATTGTTGTGTTTGTAGTCATGTTGCAAAGCAAACAGGGTTCGATGGATGTCTGATATTGTGCAAAGTTAGCGGCCCCGATAAAAGCCGGTGACCTATCTTGATATAATGTTATCTGCGTACACGGTGCATTTGTTACCCAGGCGCTAGCTTTTGTTTTGTAAATGGAACAGGGGAATTAACTACCAGAGACAGCGAAACCTAGTGAATTATGGGACATTGTTAAGGAGGATAAACGAAATTTGTGTCGGGATAGTGATAATGCAATTATTTAAGTCCAATCAACACTACACAAGGATGTTATAGTACATTGTGCACCGAGGGTAGTAAGAAGGGGATTACTAACGAGAGTCTATTAGGAGGCCAGACGCCGTAGGCGGAGGGCTTTTAAAAAAACAAATACTCCAAAAATCAAATTATTTATGTCAACTGCGTTTAGTTTTCAAACTTGACAGGCAATCCCGCCCGCCCGCGATTGTAACGATTTTCAAAATAAAAATTGAAACTTAATTAATTTAATCGCATTAAAATAATTGCAAAACTTACTGAAATAGTACTAACATATACTATATAAGTTTTATATACACTAAAATTGGTTTTGTAGCCAAGTTTTGAAGATGTGAAATAAGCCTTGGCTGATTTGAATCCTCCTTAGTCTGAAATGACGTACGGGTAGGTTCTATATTTTATGCCACACCTGGCCATAAAGTGGCTTTTGCCGCACGCTACGCGTAAGGAAAAAGTCGCTTTCTGGCCATGTGTAGACATAAAATGATGTACTCAACACGGAAGGTAATAAAGAAAGCCCTTGATCGCATATTTACGTCCCTCGCTTGCAGCTCGGGCCGCAACATCTGCGATCTCGGCCTTTCTTTGTTTTACCACCCTAGTTGTGTAATGTACTATTAAAAATAAACTCATAACTCCCACGGGAGTTATAGATTTCAATACAGTTTTTCCTCCGGTTTTCACTCCAGTTTAAAATTTTATTTTGAAAATCGGTACAATCTGGCGGTATTGACTGTCAAATTTGAAAACTAAATGCGGTTCTTAGCATTATCTGTGGAAGACTATATTGAAAAAGTTGACAGTTAATAATTTGGTTTTTCTTTCCTCGCAAATGTGTTTTTTTTCCTTATAATAAGACCGCAAAGTACCTCGTTTCCAATGCGGCAAGACGAGAGGCCTTTAATGGAATTTCATAATATTGCTGGCTGTGTCTATGGTAGCCGAGTGGTTCAGACGTGCGCCTTTCAAGCAGAGGTCGTGGGTTCGTATCCTGGCTCGTACCAATGAGTTTTTCGGAACTTACGTACGAAATATTACTATACATATATTAACTATTTAGCTTTTCGGCGAAGGAAAAAATCGTGTGGAAACCTGCATATATCCTCAAAGAAATTCAAAGGTCTATGTGAAGTCCCCAATCCGCAGTGGGTTAGCGTGGAGACTTCAGCCCATTCTCTCTCATTTGTGCTGCTACTAAGTAAGGAAAACCCGAAATTACCTAATGCTGAAAAAATAAAGGTACCTACAGCGGAATGTAATGAAACCAAGCTTCAAATACTCGTATTGGATATAACAAGGAAACACAATTTAATAAGGAAATCACGCATATATCTTGTCTCCTCAAATTTTAAGTAGTGTATAAATTATACGTGACCATATAATTTATACACTACTTAAAATTAAAATTTATCTTATCTCCTACCTCCATTTTTTTTCTGTATACAGTTTGGACCCAACGGCAGTACGTCCGGTCCAGTAAAAAAAAACTCTGTACCGTTATTTACATCAACCTATTTCCCGTGCCCGTATTATTTTCTCAGTACTACCTAGAAACTTTTTTACAGATTACTAAGTTCTATGTATGATCGATCTCACAGCCTAATAAGGAACCCGGCCAAGAGCGTGTGGGACTATGCTCACTTGCTCAGTGCAGAATTCGAAATATACATCCTGTAGTATTTGAGTCACATGCCTGTGACATACGGACGGACGGACATGACGAAACTATAAGGGTACCGTTTCCGTGTTTGTTATTTTGGCAACGGAATTCTTAAAATGAGCTTCGAGACAGATATTACAATAGCTGCAATTTATGAAATATGTCAAAATGTATAAAACACAATTTCTACTAGGTAGGTAAGGTACTGTGCTTATTATTTAACAAAAATAATATGGGTATTATAACAAACTATTAATGTTATAATAATCATAAGTATTGTTTTAATGAACTTGCAATATCATACATTTTACTCTAACTTAATTTAAACCTTTCGCCGCTGCGTAAAACATAAAAGTTACAAATCAGACGCCATGACATAACAGTGTCAAAACCGAAATTGAACTTTATGCTGGTGCATGAAGGGTTATATCGCTCTGCGATCTGTGACCAAAATATGCGTTGGCGTCCAACCTGCGGAGCCAATATACAGGGCGTGGAAGTCCAATACGAGCGGACAATTAAACCAGCCATAGCGTTCAATAGTGTTATCATTAATTAATATGATTTTTTAAATTACACTTAATAGTGACCTCGTAATTAATTTTTGAATATTTACCGAGCAGCAATGTACCACATACATGCTTGTTATAAATAAATAAAATAAATAAATATTAGGGGACAATCTTACACAAATCGAACTAGCCCCATAGTAAGCTCAATAAGGCTTGTGTTATGGATACTAGACGACGATATATTTAATAAATACAAATACTTAAATACATAGAAAACATCCATGACTCAGGAACAAATATTCGTGCTCATCACACAAATAAATGCCCTTACCGGGATTCGAACCCAGGACCTCTTGCTTCGTAGGCAGGGTCACTACCAACTAAGCTAAAGCGGTCGTCGCTTGTTATGTTATGACATTGTAAGATACGGGCTTTTTAAAGTAACTGTCAACTAGCGTGTTTCTCAACTTGAATGTGTTGCGTTACATTGCGGGCCGAATTATTTTGTATGGTAAACATTTTCATTGTAGTTTTAAGTAAAAATTATCTAAATATACTTCTTAGGTCTTATGCTGACCACCGTTTCAGATTTCCACGCTGTATACGTCGTTGGTGTGGAAAAGGTTATAGTCTAAGATCCGAGTATAGGACGACCTTCACCGAACTGGTTAATGGATGAAATGTATTTTATATGAAATTAAATATGTTATTAAATATATTGCAAGTGGGTTGCCTAAAAAACTTCAGTCCAGAATATGATTAATTAAAAATTTAAGTTAAATTTGCACCTGGTTAGTATGTGATGCTAAGGAAACGAGGTGCAAACTTAGCTCAACCGGTTACTATGAGAAAGTTAGTATGAAGTCGGCACGAGTCGGGTCGGGAGGGTTCACAGAATGAGCAGATTTTTGGTTTAGGGGCATTTTAGCACATAGCAAGCCGCGCCGCTCCGTGTGTTCTTCACCTACGTGCGACAGAGAGGTCCCAGCGAACCATCCCATGCGATAGAAGAGTGTTATGTGCTAAAATGCCCCTAAACCAGAAATCTGCTCATTCTGTAAACGGGAACCCATGCCAACTACGTCCTAACTTTCTCATACCAACAGGTTGAGCTAAGTTTGCACCTCGTTTCCTTAGCATCACATACCCACCAGGTGCAAATTTAACTTAATTTTTTAATTAATCATATTCTGGACTGAATTTTTTTAGGCAACCCACTTGCAATATATTTAATAACATATTTAATTTAATATAAAATAGTTTTCATCCATTAACCAGTTCGGTGAAGGTCGTTCTATACTGGGATCCTCTACTATTAAACTAAATTAAATATTTACTTAAATACAATTATTATTTTTACTCAAAAAAATAGTTTCATGTCGTTTTCAGTTTCTTGGTATTGTTCTGATGGCTTCTAATAGTATCCTTATTGGATTTCGTTTCCGTAAATTTTCTGTCTTCGCCAATTTCTAGATGTCGGCTTGAAAAAGACAGCAAAGACACCAACGCGTGCGTTTGCGTTCCCCGGCTCCATACTAAATCCATTACCAACCACTGTATCATGAAGTAGAAGAAGTGATCTATGCTAACGTACAATACTAAACTAACATAATTGTAACCAGAGAACAAACGCAGCAATGGGTAGATGTGTTGGTTCTTTACGATACTGCAGCCGCATCTGGAAAAAATATATAACAGGATTAATATTGATTAGTTTGGGTTGTGAAGATCCGTTTTGACGACTGTTCTTACTTAACTTGATAACAAATAAACCGGGTGATAGTGACACAACATTTCCGGTCATTTGTACCAGTTTGGCCACCCTACAGGGGTCTAATTACGTAAAGACTAAAAGGAAATTATGGGCATAGCGCTGGCAACGGCGCTCTAACCAAACGCGTGGGCCCAAATCGAACGTGTCCGAAAAATTACGAAAACCAAACGACCACCATAAAAAATCTTGTCTTTTCCGATAGTCGATGAAAAATGATGTTGGCGGTAGCGTAATGCCAACTTCTCCGATGCAGCCCGCCATATCGACGAAAAGTCAAAACGGATAGCCAAAAAAATTTACTGGCCCCGTCGAAAAAGTATGCCATAGTAATTTTCGTGAACATAGCGGGTAACATAACATAGGTTTTTTGTTTGTGTGTTTACAAAAAACATACAGTCGAATTGAGAACCGAACTTTTGGAAGTCGGGTAAAAATAGCTCGAATTCGCCAAATAGTGTTTGTAAACATCCCTTCATCTTATGGGAACAATAAGTCCACTTAATGACCCAAAATCACTACTTATGTTTATGAGTTATGTTAATGAACTAATAGGTGTCAAAACTTTGTTAAATTATTATTTTGCAAAACTAGTTTAGATGCTTCTATCTGTTTACTTGGAAGATGTTTACCAATACTAATAAATTCTTTGCAGCTTATCAAACACACCTGCGTATCTATTTGTGTATTACACGTATTTATAAGGTCAAGTGGGGTTATTCAAAGGGACATAAATAATATGAGCAAGGAAGTCGAAACAGTTTGTTGTCACTCTCTGCGTCGTTTCTCCTTTTCCCAACAGGCGCGGTAGGACCTGGCTCGCATTTCACATACAAACTAGGGTCGGGCGGAATGCAGATTATTGCAGATTATCTTCGATTTCTAACATAAAAGTATACGTTATCAACCCAAACATGAGAGGATGCCCTGCATGACTGTGAAATCAACTGGTGATGAACAAAATGAAAAAAAATGAAAAAAATACTTTATTTTATAGTGTTTTCGCGCTACTTTTCTATCGAGCGAAGTGTTCGCTATCGTGTTCTAGGTGAGAGGAAGCCCTAGATACAGTTCTGAATATTATTATATATGTTTTACAGTGACCTAAGAGTCAAATAAGTGCTCTAAAAATGATTTGGAAACTAGGCTTCCGTGCCCGATTCTGGTCTCACCTCGCCTTAATTCAAGATTTCCCTAATAATTTTATTTAATTTAATTTATTCGGTGCTTGGTTGGTTTTTGAATATTGTATCTAGGACAAGTTCACGAGTCCGGTACCAAGGGCAGTGCATATTATTGCAATGCACCGCCAGCAATTTCTTGGTTCGACATCTGAATTGAGCGATTCATATTCCATTTCTATTGTATTATTTATTTAAAACAAATATTTTCAAAATTCTTCAGGATCTCTAATTTTGTAACTAAGACACCAAGGAAATCTTAGCTTGTGGCGAGGTAAGTACGATTTTTTTCCCAGAGATGACACCTAATTAGATTACCTTACAAATATAAACTCTAAAAATAAAAATTCTATCTACCAGTGACGGTGCGACGTCAAATAAATGCGCGGGAAAACCGGAGCCAAGCCAACTTGGTTTGCTTTTTCTTTTAGGGCAACAGGTAACTTATTCAAATCGCTTAAAATATTCAAATCACTGCTATTATACCAAATTTCATCAAAAACGTAAGTTCCAAAAAGCCTGTTTTCAAATATATGTATGTATATCTATATACATAGCTACATTATAATTATTCTTTAATTAAAGTAAATAAGTTTCACTTACGTAAAAGCATAGGCGGTTAGGAAGAGGGTTAGGATGATAACTCCTAGTTTAAGGTTTTTGGGTCTTCTTCTCGGCACTGACAGTAGGTCCACTATGGTCACTACTAGAGAGACTGTGTGGAGGGCATGTTGTATCCACATAGGAACCAGCGCGTCTACTGCAGCCGGCGCCACTAGGTTGCGGTTCTTCGTCCAGAGCTTCCAGAAAAATACGTCGGAAAACTGAAAAAAAAATAACTGGTCAAGAGCATGTCGGACCATGCTCAGTGTAGGGTTCCATAGCCGTATCTATAAGGAAATGTGCTACAGATAAAAATAAAGCTAAAAATAAATAACTGGCAAAAGGTCTTAAATGCCGTGTAATTCGATGGCACTTAATACCTTTTGATCGAGAAGTTTTACGGCAATAACTTCAAAACGGTTTATTCGTTACTATTCAAAATAATTTTCGTTGAATGTATTTATTAAGCGTTACCTTCCTGATTTTTTTCATATTTTTTGGATTTACTGTTTAAAAGTTAAAGGGGGGGGGGGGGGGGGACACAACTTATGCAACTTTAGGGGCGATTATTTCCGAAACTATTCACTTAATTAAAAAAAAGTACATAAAAACCTTCTAATGTTTTTAAAAGAACTATCGAATTATGTACATCACGTTGACGTTTGCTGAAAAAAAAATTTTTTAGCTTCTGTTACATGTATGGAGTGCCCCCCCTAGATTTTTTTATTTTTATTATTTAACTAGCAAACTTAGTAGCGGCATCTACAAGACATATATATTCCAAATTTCATCAGTATACGTCTTGTAGTTTTTGAGTAAAATGCCTGTGACATACGGACGGACGGACGGACGGACATGACGAAACTATAAGGGTTCCTTTTTAGCCATTTTGGCTACGGAACCCTAAAAATAGAAACCAAAGGGGGCATACACATATCTACGTCACCTCTATGCGAGTGAAGTTATATATGAATGATCCTAAAAAAACAACGACAGGCCCGATAGTGACCTCAAAGTGGAACAATGACTGCATGTAAAACATGAAGATGTGTAGGTTTTGTCTCTAGGGTAGCCTTATGTTAGCTTATCAGTTAATGACGGTGAAAATCTATTTGACTTTATTGTCTAAATACTTGGACTTGGATATAACGTTTCATAGCAGTTTCAATATGTTGTAAATTGGTTTCATCAATCGTTTAAATAAGCTAGAGAGAGTTTGTATTTCATGAACTCGAACTACGCGAATGGTGTTCAACTATGTTTCTTGTACGGTTCAACTACATGCACTAACTAAATAAATGAGTTTAAGTGGCGCGCTACGCTACTTCCTCTGAGCTTTACGCTTTAAATTTGTAACAGCGTCTCCACTTAGGCAACTAAATTGGTCATTTAGGTCATCAATGCCAATAGATGCTAGATGATATACACTAGTATAATATAAACGTAAATTAAAAATCTCATATTAAAATGTTTATGCACATAAGTGCCACTTTGATCCCTCCTACAATAAAAGGCTTTTTTCGGAATAAGAGATGTGTAGTTGTTTTAAAATTATAAAGTTTTATTGACACCAATGAAGGAAAAATTGTGCTTTTGTCGTGAAAAGTACAAAAATCAAACAAGGATTACGAAGGATCTACATATTTTACGATCGCGAGCGCAATGTCAAATCAACCTAGGATCTACATATTTTACGATCACGAACGCAATGTCAAATCAACCTGGTTTACTAGCTACATGGATATCAAAGCGCCCATAATGTTCACAGTAACAACGTTTATTTGGAAGGGGAAAATATAAAATTATATATGTAATTCTTCTCAACTATGAGAGTAGGTCTGTGCCCAAGAGTGCGACGGACTCAGGCTGATGATATGGATATATATTTTTTAGGAATATGTGGGTACCACTTTGTCGGTTGCTTACAAATACTTATTGCAATAGCCTTTTACTAGGTTCTTATTGAGGGCCGGCAAAGTGGTGCCTTCATTTTAGAAAATAACAGAGATGGTGACTCACGCAAGTAACGGGAAAGAGGATGCTGGTGAAACATACGAATCTAATTTGATTGAGAATCTTAACGTGTTTCACGTCGTCGGTGCGCCGGAACTCGCGCCAGTCGCAGTAGATGCAGATCGGCGTGTATAATACTGATATAAGCTGAGGACAAAGATCATACATAGTTGTTATAAAAAATAACAGATAATCTTGTAATTTAAGCAGTAAATCACTATTTGAACGGTTTGATTTGGTACTATACCTAACACGTCGATAGAGTTTACCAAACTTGACGATAAACGCATTTACGTGTATTTATATAGCTTTTGAACCATCCCACTAATATTATAAATGCGAAAGTTTGTGAAGATGTTTGGATATTTGGATGTTTGTTACCTTATAACGGGGTAACAACTGGATGGATCAAGCTGAAATTTGGCATGCAAGTAGACCAAGTCCTGGATTGAAACATAGGATACATTATATCCCGGTTAAGAGTTCCTTTGGGAGAATAACGGGAACAACGCGAGCGAAGCCGCGGGAAAATGCTAGTAATAGATATAGACTTGAAAATTTCCCAGAATGTGTATTTCTATTGCCGCTATAACACTATAACAATAAAAACAAAACAAGGGTCCCCATACAATAAACATGTTTTTTGGAGTATTTTTCTCGACGTTGGTACGGAATCCTCAGTGTGCGAATCCGATTCGCACTTGGCCGATTTTATTAACAGTTTTATTTGTTAAAACTAGTGGACTCGCTCGCGACTTCGTTCGCGAAGGTGAAATAAGTTAAATGTCACTTTTTGCTTCGGTTTAGGCGAATAGTATCCCTTGTGTTAACCGGGGTCATAATATCTACCTGTACGTATTCCAAATTTCAAGAAAATCATCCTTATAATTTTACGTGATGCGCGAACAAACAGACAAACCGACAAACATTTCAACAACTACCTATTTATTTACGTTTTATTACTTCTTTTTAACTCTCACCAGTTACTTTTTTAGAAAAATATTTAATGTAGAAACATTATTCTTTCTACGGTTTTATTACATAGTTACATACATACTAGCATTTTCCCGCGGCTTGGCCCGCGTTGTTCC
Organism: Eudemis profundana; assembly: GCA_947034925.1. Classification (NCBI taxonomy): domain Eukaryota; kingdom Metazoa; phylum Arthropoda; class Insecta; order Lepidoptera; family Tortricidae; genus Eudemis; species Eudemis profundana. Next base: position 25,456,214 of record OX344796.1, on the reverse strand, counting down.
CGTTACTATCCCAACGGAACTATTTACCGGGATATAAAGTATCCTATGTTTCAATCCAGGACTTGATCTACTTATATGCCAAATTACAGCTTAATACATCCTGTTGTTACCCCGTTATTTAGTAACAAACATCGAAATATCCAAATACATTTCACATTTATAATATTAGTGTGATATAGATAATTCAGTATTTTTAAGAGGAAACAGGAGGGCAGTTTTTCCATACAAACGTAGTCCCCTGTTTCCTTCCTGGATAATGCCAGTAGAGCAATAATTTTTTGTCCAAAAATCTATGGTTACTATTGATATGTTCCTATGTTTTCCTTTTTAAGATAAATTGATTCTCAAAAGAGATATTAACCTTCAAAAACCTAAAAAAAATGTCAGATTTTCCGCTGTGTTCACACATCCAGAAAACAAATTTGACTAGATTATTAAAAAAAAGAAAGCATAGGAACACGGCCAAAGCCTTTCTTTAATGTTTAATGAAAAAATTAGTTAAATAGGTTAAGTTTTGGGGAAGAAATCAGTGGACTACGAAACGTTGTTTTCATCAAATTTTAAAAGGTATTTTCGGTCCAAGCTGCAGTTGTCTCTATCGCGCTCTGCGGGTGAGAGGCGGGCAGTGCGGGATAGCGCCACATTTTACAAATACTTAATTTTCAATTCTCTCGACCTTACTATTTCCTTTTAAAGGTAATGGTCATACGAGTTTAATTATACTTGTACTTTTTATTCGTATTAACACATTTTATCTAATTAAATACTACATATAACGTTATAAAATACCAAAAACAAAATTGATAGTGCACATAATAATTATGAATTAAACTTTGATAAATCACATTTTATTTCCTATTTTGCTTTAATAGTTTATTTCGTCCCGTCCAACATTAACATTCAACCTAAATTTTACATGAGATTTTAAGTAATGAGTCATTACTTAAAATCTATGACGGGCGAGTTTTGAAAGTGCTTCATATCCACTATACATAATATAATACTTTATTACATGTACACGAAGTATGGGGCATTTTTGAATTAAATTTTCATTACGAGGAGTCGGTTTAATTTTAAACTGCAAGTAAATAAGTATTCATATTTTTTATTTATATAAGTATAATTTAAAAACGTGAGACCAATGAATTTAGTTACTCTAACTTACATTATTTAATTTGTGTGAACGAAGAAGGAATAAAATTTTTGGCCATCCCATATCTCGTACTTCGTACTAGAATTAACTCGTGGCTTCGCCTGTATCATTCCGGTTATTATCCCAACCCAAGCGCACTACCGGGATATAATGAACCCTATATTTTAATCCAGAACTTGACCTAATTGCACATCAAATCTAAACTCCAAACATCTTCACAAACTTATTATATTAATGGGTCATTCTCATTTTTGTGCACATGGTCACTACCGTCATACCGTGGATGTCACTACCGCGGGCGTTATTACTCTTTCTCATTGATAAAAAAATATTATCACGGTAATGACTGTGTACACAAAAATGTGAATGACCCTAAAGGATCACTAAATTAAACAAATAGTTACATAATAACGGAATTATCGTATCTTGATTTAACTACAGATCCGATTAAATCTTAAGTGCACGCAATATAGCATGTGCGTGTTACGAAATCACAGGAAAATGATAAATGGAGTATGTTTTCCCTAAGACAACTTTACCTTTACATCATCAGTAACCAAGTACCTATATTTTTGCTGCTGTGTCCCAATTCGAGGATTAAAAGAGCCATTGTACTCGTATGTATAACTACAGGCACGTTAGGCATTCCATTTTAGTCCTTAGGGTGACAAGGCATTAGTAATCTATTGGCAGATGCAGGTTTTTTTTGAAGTCTGACAAACTTGCAACCCTTATTGGGCGTGGCAGAAGTCGAACCAGGTGGGAGCCGTGGCGTTCCCTGGGGTCGAACCAGGTGGCTGGCCGGGCCACCTTGGGGGGACCGGGGGGCGCCTGGGGTCGGACTAGATCGTCAGTCCCGGTCCCCTTTAGAAAGAGGGTAGGACTAGGAGATGCAGTGATATTTGGCATTCGGTGGAGTAATAACTAAAGGTAACTCACATTGAACCACGTGGTGATCAGTAGCCACCTGTTGTAATGGTACATCCTCACTAAGGGATCCTTGGCTCCAGCAAAATCTATTTTAAGCAGTATATATGCCATAAAAATCATAAAACAAAAGACTAAACAACTAAACCACAATCTTAACTTCAATAAGTATCTTCTACTCGTCTTATGAGTGTTATTTAAGTATCCACGAATTATTTCTGACATCTTATAATATTATTCTTTTACTCGATGGAAAACCTTCCGCGCAGTTAAAAACCACCTTAAAGACTGAGAAAAATATCTCATACAGTATGGCTTTAAATATACTTTGGCATTTATGTGCAAATATACCTAAATCGGCACCAGCGTTTCAAACTCGTTTGACGATTTTCCTGGTACGGTAAGGTAGGGTGTCTCCTGGCTCTCCAAATTGCAGTGCAAACCCAGGTACCCATTTGTTTGTGCTTTGAAATTCACGGGCGCTCTGGTTGCGTGCTCAAAAAACCGGAAATATCTGAAATCTGCCAGTTTTTAATTACATGTTGTTGGATTATAACACTGGCGGCAGCAGCCCTTGCTTTCTGAATGGTAGTCAGTACAAAACTGAGACTTGTCTGCCTAAGTAATTTAATATATTTTTTACCATTTATTCCACTGTGAGTTTATTTACAAACCGAACATGTACCTAACATCAAAATATATTTATATTTGCAGTTTTAATAACCACCATACCATAGTTTAAAGAGCATAAACATGCCCAAAGGCGTGCAAATACCCGACAAGGCCTTGCGCTCTCCTCCAAGGATTTTCAATAAGATTAGAAAAGGAATTAGGTCTGCCCGCGACCACGAATGTTGAAAAAGATTACGAAACGTTGAGATGTAAAATTAAGTAATATACGCGATTTAATCTGTTTAAATTATTTTATAACAATGAGTGATGATGATAATCGCGAAAACCGAAGACTATGTTAGGAAATAGGGAGGTAGGTAAGTTACAATAATAACGCATATAAAAATATTTTTACTTATTGTGTTCCTGACTGAAAATTAAAACACTCAAAAGATGCACCATTTGCAATCAGGTTCTAGTGGGTATTTCATTAACCTCGTTAGCAAACTTTTGACATGACTACTTCAAAATGAACATTTCTTCAATTTGAATAGAACAAATGGACGAGTTTTACTTGATGACAATGGCACCTGGAAAGTACTTTCACAAAAAAATATATAAAAAAAAATTAAACCGACTTCAAAAAGGAAGAAATAACAGTTTTATGCCAACAATTTTTTTGATGTCGGTGGCAGTCTTGTGCGACCGTTATAGTTATAGTTGGCATAAAACTGTTATTTCTTCCTTTTTTGAAGTCGGGTAAATATTTTTTGCAATCCGACTTATAGTTTTTGAGATAGGAGCGGAGAAACATACAAACACTTACGAAATTAGGCTCACACGTTTAGAAGCTGGTATAGATAGAATAACATATCTAAAAACTGCAATTCTGATAATATTACATACATAAGGGTAGAATTGATAGCCTCGTAATTTTTTTAACTCTGTTAAAAATATGTATATATCTAGACACACCGCACTGCGTGAGCCAAGTTTGTAACGCAAAAAGGCGATATATCGGCCGTGGGTTACACGATTTTTTATTCAAATCAGCCGTCTTCGAGTAATACGGGGAACATAATTGTCTACATAAAAAATAGATTCCGACAAACACCCTAATTTTTTAAAGCACGTTAAAAATTAAATAGTGGCATCTCAACAGGGTGTAACCACATAAACAAAACTCACAGCTACTTTCATAAAACAGATTTTAAAACATCGGACAGAATTTTGACCGTTTTAATATTGTAAGGGAGAAATTCAATATTTCTGAATACGGGTACAAACAAATGCAAATACAGCCTGTTCAAAAGTCGATTCGATTAACTGGGCAATATATATATAGTATCGGAATTAGGAAAGACCACATAGGATTCGGCTTTGAGATTAGCCGAAAGTAGTACATGTATGTACTATGTACCTATATCCCACGGATACTTTATAATTTTAACTTTGGCGAAACGAGCATTATGACATTTTTCACCGTCATCATTCGCATTGCGGGAATATTTTTTTTTCAATAATAATATTTCTTAAAAACAGCAGATTATTTCTGAACAGAAACGCTAAAGACAGTTGTCCGGTGCACAATAAGCCGTCGGAATAACTTGAGATAACTTCTTAAGGCGTTGGCGCCAAACTTTTCCGAACAAAAATCAGAATGATGTGATATCATAACATCTTTATAGTAGGTACCACTGTCTATTATTCCAGCCATTTCAGTTTCTGTTTAAGAGGAAAGATTGAACTGAGAAGGATAAAACCCTCCCGTGGTCCGTATTTTGCCCACCACTGTTCTACATACACCGTGTTTTTATTGATTTCCGTTAACTTCGAGGACACATTCTTCAGATCTAATTAAGTTAATATTTCTGTGCAAACCGGACAGACCGACAGCGGAGGCTTAGTAGTAGGGTTCCGTTGGCATGGCACCCTTTGGGTTCGAAACTCTAAAAAGCTCTAGATGGCCCTTACCTGCTGTTCGGCTCACAAATACCTGCGATCAGGGACCAGAGCTCGGAAACCGGTATTTGCTCCATACAAATATACCGGTATTTTTTCCGTTCTTTTGTTAATTATTTCATTTTTTAACCGGTCAATCTAATAATACGAAATCAAATAATAATTCAAAATATTGAGCTACGAGTATTCCGGGGCTTTTGCAAAATACCGGTTCGGAGCCCTCTCTGGGACATCCTTTATTTTACCGTCCTCGGTGTGAAATATTTATTGTTAAAGTGTGTTTTTGCCATTTAAAACTAGTTCTGTCTTTGTTTACATTTTCTTGGAACCAGTTTTTATTTTAATGGTTTCAATTACACCTTGATGGAAATTATCATTGCGTTACTTTCTGAGCCTTAAGGTTCCTATGCACGACGGCGTCGTATATGCACTGTATTAGGTATATCCAGGGCTGGCCAAAATACATGATTTGTTTAGGTCTCAGGCTGTTCTGCCCATAAGATTCGGTGGTTTGGGTATCCGTTCTTCGTCCAGTGTGGCCCTGCCGGCTTTCTTATCCTCTGCCTACAGCTCGCTTGAGATCTCGAGGGACAGCTCGCTGTCCCTCGTCGGTATCATTTTAAGAGGAGACAGGAGGGCAGTTTTTCCATACAAACGTAGTCCCCTGTTTCCTCCCTGGTTAATGCCAGTAGAGCAAATAATTTTTTGTCCAAAAATCTATGGCTACAATTGATATGTTCCTATGTTTTCCTCCTCCCTCAGATACCCGCCGTAGAGAGATAGCGAGCTTAGTGGACGCCGAGAAGGCTTGGTCGGACTCGTGCCCAGGAGCAGATTTCCCAACCTCTAAGCACGTGCAGAGACTTTGGGATGACCCCCGCTTAAAAACTTCTTTCGCGTCTCTGTTAGAAAATAATCCGGATAACTCGGAACGCGCCCGACTTCTGGCTGTTTCTGCTCAAGAATCAGGCCACTGGCTAAAAGCTCTGCCGTCTCGCAACATAGGCACTGTCTTGGACCCGGGTAGTTTGCGGATTGCTATTTGTTTGCGTCTCGGGTTTAAGATATGTGTTCCTCACACCTCCGTCTGCGGTAAGTCTGTGGACCGGCTGGGGAGGCATGGTCTTTCATGCCAAAAAAGTGCCGGCCGCATGTACCGCCACGGCACCTTAAAGGACTTGGTGCGTGGGGCGCTCGCCAACGCCTCAATACCCTCAACCTTGGAACCTACGGGTATAGCCAGAGACGATGGCAAGCGTCCGGATGGAGTAACGTTGGCGCCGTGGAAACTCGGTAAGGCCTTGGTGTGGGACGCAACCTGCGTGGACACATTCGCCCAGTCCCACATACAGGCAACTCGTGCTCAGGCCGGCGCTGCGGCTGATCAGGCCCAGATTCTCAAGCGCCGCAAGTACTCTGGTTTATCAGACAACTTTGAATTTGCGGCACTTGCGGTGGAAACTTTGGGGCCCTGGTCAGCCGACATGAAATCCTTTATGTCGTCCCGGCTGGCCCGCGCCTCGGGAGACCCCAGTGCTGGCGCCTACCTGTCCCAGCGGATCGCTATTGCGGACGTGGAAACGCTGCCCGCGTCATGGGGTCGATGCCGCCAGCGGACCTGTTAGAAGGGGTTTTCTTTTTATAGTTTTATTTAGTTTACTTTATTTTTAACCCTAATTGCTTGTTTTGTTAATACTTCTTTATTTTACTTATTTCTCCATTAATTCTGTAATTACAATAGTACATTGTGTATCTAGGGCGGTCCGCGCGCGCGGCGCGGGCGGATGAAAAACATTGTGTGTGCCACGGGCGGTAAAGGAAATAGAAACTCGTGTTATTAAAGCCCTCGGCTTCGCCTCGGCCTTGTAACAAACACTCGTTTGTAATTCCTTACTTACCGCCCTTGATACACAATGTGTTCCACAGGTATTTGAAATACGAAATACAAAATACTTTGATTAGCTTTATTTAAAATACAAGTTACATTGAGGACACTAAAGGCCGTAAGTAAAATTTTCTATCCACTGCGGCTGCGCGGGAAGAAAACCGCAGTTCCTGATCAAGCAAAGGCGAAAAAATTTACACACCACGGGCGGTATTAAAGAAAACCCAGATCACATAATTTAGATCTCTCGCCTGCGGCTCGTGTGACTAACTTCTGGGATCTTAGAAATCCTTTATTATACCGTCCTGAGTGCGTAATATACTATTACACCTAATACACCTTAGGCCGTAAGTGGCTAAGGGAAAACTTAAAATTGTGTATCGATCTGTAATTCGGCCATTCTCACGAAGTATGTCTGCGGTCACCTAATTACCGCGACGCTGTTTTCATACTAAATGTATGGAGACGCGGTAATTAGACGCAGTCATACTTCGCGAGAATGGCCGAATTACAGCTAGCACGATCATGTACAATCGAACCAACTGAATCATGACCCACTTTACGGACAATTCGTTTGAAACTTTCAAACTTGTAAAATCAATGTTCTAAAAGTGCGTCAAATGTCAAGTTGTCAGTCAATGTAAAAGAATAGAAACTAAATAGTAGTAGCTTAATAATTTTAAATAATGGCCAATGTAGAAGAACAGAGAGCTCGGATTATAGTCTTAACTTAAAGACTATAATCCGAGCTCTTAAGTGAGGAAGGCTATGGCATACGAGAAATATCACGCGAATTGAATAGTCGATACTTGGTGTCTAATAAACTTATAACAATTTCCTCACCATGGAAACCTATCTTTAAGCGAATTTCGAGGGGAACCTATTGGATCGCATAAATTTATAATGCATCATTTGGCATAATTCATCATTCGGCATAATGCATTTTTTTCTTAAACTGTAGAATTTTCAGGACTCTTTAAGGCGAGGTGAGACCAGAATCGGGCACGGAAGCCTAGTTTCCAAATCATTTTTAGAGCACTTATTTGACTCTTAGGTCACTGTAAAACATATATAATAATATTCAGAACTGTATCTAGGGCTTCCTCTCACTTAGAACACGATAGCGAACACTTCGCTCGATAGAAAAGTAGCGCGAAAACACTATAAAATAAAGTATTTTTTTCATTTTTTTTCATTTTGTTCATCACCAGTTACCTTTTCTGACAAAATTAATACCTGACAATCATGATTTCACAGTCATGCAGGGCATCCTCTCATGTTTGGGTTGATAACGTATACTTTTATGTTAGAAATCGAAGATAATCTGCAATAATCTGCATTCCGCCCGACCCTAGTTTGTATGTGAAATGCGAGCCAGGTCCTACCGCGCCTTAAGGCCTCATCCTGTTCAATAGGTAAGGTTAGGTTAGGTTTGCGTTATAATAATCCTGAAAAGTTTACGGGATCAGAAAAAAAAAAGCATTATGCCAAATGATGAATTATGCGAAATGATGCATTATGCCTTTTAAATTTATGCGATCCAATAGTAAACCAATTTCGAGCTACTTGCATTTAGCGGGTTTAGCAAAATGAGCTTATGGTGGGTCGTGATTCAGTTGTTTCGATTGTAGCTGTAGCTTAATTGAGTAGAGTATCATATCATATACCTCTGGCATTGGAATGACAAGCAAAGAAATGAAAGAGATGCACTTACAGAAAATTCTACGCGTGGAAGTAAGAAACATTTTTGAAGCCTGCCACCGGCTCGTGATTGGTTAATTGGGCCAGACCCGTGGCTATGGGGCAAACCCGGCCAAATGAGATAGGATATAACTGTAAAACTTAATTTAGTCAGATTATAAAATTGGCTAGGTTAAAGTGTTTCAAAGGTAATTTATATATTTTTTCGATAGTTCCCGACGTAATGATCTAGAAATCTATTGCATTTTTATTCCCTGTAATTTTTCCAAAATATTCTTTTATTTATAACGAGATATTAATTATTATGATTATCATAGTTCTGCTAAAGGTAATAGTTTACGTTTGAGGATGGAAAGAAAAAAAATGCCAAAAGGCATTTGCTATTCGTTTCAAATTAGGAATATAAATATCTGCCATACATGCGACTACATGCCATGTATGCGACTTGTTTTGGTTAGGTTGTGAGCTTTTTCTTTCTAAAAAATATTTGTTTAAATGCTATACAAAGTAACAATTATACAACTAGTTTATTATGAAAATTGCTAGTTATGATTTATGAAAGTATGCGCTTCGTTGTTATACAAAATGAATATTATGTTTTTTAAATATTATACAAGGTGACTATTATAGTATTTGGTAATTATAAAAAATTACATTATGAGAATTGTCTATTATGTTTAATGAAATTATGCAATTTGTTTTTATTCATTTTATTTTTATACTATTTAACTACTTATACACGTTGAAATTATGCAATCCGTGTTATGCAAAATGGAAATTCGCAAATTATTTGTATGCAGATCATTACACACCCGTGGAGGGAAGTGGTTAATCTTAATATCTCAGAAAATACAGGAGTTTGAAATTTCACGTCGTCAAGTGCACGACATCGATGTCAAGTGAACGAAATTTATTTACCAAGTTATAGACAATCGGTACAGGTTTGCGACAAATAAGATCCAACTTAACTGAAATTGTTAGCAGGTTAACGACTACGGTTGCAGGTAAGTGACATTTTAAATAGATAATATTTTGATGTGGTATCTGTCATACATCAGCATTAATGGCGAGTATATCACGCACCTTCGGTTTGCCGATGATATCCTGGTCATGGCAGGGACGCTGCAGGATCTTGGTACGATGGTAACAATGCTCGAACATCTCAAAAGAGTATCCCAATAGGTGGGCCTTGAGATTAACATGGACATGACGAAGATCATGTCGAATGTCCATGTAGCGCCCACCACCGTATTCGTTGGTAACTCGGTCTTCGAAGTTGTCGACGTATACGTCTGTCTAGGACAAACAGTCCAGCTAGGCAAGTCCAACTTCGAGAAAGATGTTAATCGACGGATCCAACTCGGTTGGGCAGCGTTTGGAAAACTGCAAAGTGTCTTCTCATCCAAGATACCTCAGTGCTTCAAGACGAAATTGTTCAACCAGTGCGTATTGACCTACGAAACCGAGACGTGGTCTCTAACTATGGGCCTCTTAAGGAAGCTCAGAGTAACTCAACGAGCTATGTAAAGCTCACGATCTCTCTGCGACTATAGTACCTACCTCTTCAAGTGTGACCTTACGGTGACGAGGGTCTAATGATGGAGTTAGGATGTAGAGAGTGGAAATATTTAACCGTTACTAGCCACTCCCTCGAATTCAAGCTTATTTGACTGGCTAATACCAGCAGCAGGTCAGATTATGAAAAGTGGAAATCCTCAACCATCACAAATAATGCCTTCGAGTTTGAGCTGTTTGTTTGGTACTGACGAGCTTCCATGATTGTGTAAGCAGGTGGACAGTAGAAATTTTAGTATTAAAAGGATTCTACAGCAAATGTCTTCTATTTATTGGTACGCAACTCTTTGTCCACGAGTCCGACTCGTACTTGGCTGGTTATTAGTTTAAGTGTTTTAGAAGACTTAAAAAAACATTAGTGACACATACATTTTTGGTTTACAATATAAGTTTTTAAATAATTGTCGTTTGCCTGCGGTATATGTCGTTCACCTGTTTTATTAAAGATAAGTGAACGACAAACACGTGATGGACAAAATGACAATTATATCATAAAAAATAAAGCATTTGGTCGATGAACTGCATATTTATACACATAACAATGGACAATATCTTTACGTGTTATAAATTAAAATTAATGCAATAGTAAACATCAACCAAAATATGGAAGACAGAAAAAAGACTACTTACCCATTACAAACTCCCGCTCACGTAAGTGCATTGATCGTAATTTTTCACTGCAGCACACTGACGACGTGCAACTCGGAACAGTTAGGTGGCAACTGAAGGTCTCGATTTATTCGGGGTAAGGCGGGCGAGACAAAATAAATATAAACAGGTGAACGACAAAAAATGCCGTGGACAAACTTTAATTTCAAATAATTCGTAACATAATTATAGCATTATTATTCGACATTAAATCTTGATCATATACGTAAGTGACATAGAATACTCAAACTAAGCTAAATCGCTAATGTATGTGTTTTTATTACAACGAAACATGAGTAACTCGGTTTGGGACACTGCAAGTGACCGACAAAACCTAGTTTTAAATCGTTTTTTTTGGCTATTAATATACTTTGGTTGTATTTCAAAGCATTTGGCCTCTATGTATAAAGTGTCTTTCGATATGTATTAATAATTTAATTATTAAAATGATGCATTGTAAAAAAAGTTCTAAGACCTATAAACCTGTAGACAGGTGGCGGTGTAAAAATTTGGAGAACGACCCTTTAGTACTCTTTTGTGATTAAACAGCCTGTTGTCTACCATTACTTTTTAATATTGTGTTTATTTACGATCTCTGAAGGGGATTAATTTTGGTGTGTAAGAAAGAGTATTATTATTTTATTGTGCACGTTTTCAAAGTATAAGCACAAGGCTTTCACCGAGCATTCGGGATAACATGAATCTATTACCGAAATTCTCAGCGTAGTACCGGAACTTCTTTGCCCTTTACGATAAGAATGTAAAGTTAATTAAACTTTGCGCAGTAATGTTATCCCTCTGTTAATGAATCACTTGAACTTACATGTATTTTCTATCACAATTACGTAAATCATCACATTTCACACTAATATTATATATGTGAAAGTTTGTGAAGATGTTTGGATGTGTAGATATTTGGGGCTTTGGGTGTTTGCACTAAATAACGCGGTAACAACTGTAGTAGTAGATCAAGTCCTCGATTGAAACATAGGATATTTTCCCGAAGCCCCTCGCATGAAAAAAAAACCAACAACAAAAAGCTTTTTTACTTAAATAGGTTCGTTAGTAACCTTGTGTCCCTTAGAGCGGAAATAGAAGCCCCGCTAAGCGGGGCTTCGTCGACTTTATGGCAGGTCCTATTTTGCCATTGAATAAGTAAGTAATGAATAGGTTGGTAAATAAAACTATAAGTTTAATACATATTTTTTAATCAATTTACCAAAAACAAGAAAGGCTGATGCGCACAGCGAATATGTCGTGCGGAATAATACAATTACAATGCTATAATTTCGGTCTTTTGATACAGCGGGATAATCATATTTCGGACTTAATACTTTTCGGCACAAAAAGTAGTTGACAAATGATACATCGGGCTTTTAATAAGTGTCGATTCGAATCATAAGCGAAATAAAATCGCAACGAACTGAGAATTGGGAAAATAATAATATGGGAAGTGTAATTTCGGGCAAACAAAATTTAGACCAACTAAAAAAAAGGGAAACGGTCTCGGGATTTTAATATTCGGAGTTACATTTTTCGAGTTTAGAGTTTATGATAGGTAATCGTGGCATCTTAATGTTTACATCAAAGCACATTGATGTATCTATAACCGATACTGTATCTTAATGTTTACATTAAAGTATCAATAACCGATACTTTAATTTTCTGATTGCACCATACAAACTGTACTTAATAATTATTTTTAGAAATAAAGTTCTAGTTTCAAATAAGTCCACCACCACTAAGCACCAGTAAGTACCACTAACTTGAAAATGCAGGCCGTATCTGTAAATATTGTAGAACACTTATGATATGCAAAACCATGTAGATAAAGTTATACAGGCTGTGGCCTGTAATATGAGCAAAAAAGTTAAACGTAGTTTCTACTCCTCAAACTAGACAACTTTTATTCAGCGACTTCTAAAAATAACTTGTGGTTTGATTTTTAGCACACTTTAAAAAGTTTATCCGAACACGCAATGTATTTCGAAATTTATTACGTCTGTAGGGTGACAAGATTGACAAGCAATGTCAATTAGACGGATTTTGATGTACATTGAAAATACTAATTACTTTTTATGAAAAAGAGACAATCTAAAGACTACATATTTTTAAAAAGTGGTTAAACAAAAGTTTTATTATTTGAGGAGTAAAATCTACGGTTTAATTTTTTGCTTGTATTACAGGCCACACCCGGTATCGTCATTACGTCATTACTTTAAGATAACACGTATCTGACACCGACTCCAGGTAAAAACGCAGTAAGTGTATATGACGTTCGTATGTAACTTTCGTCGTTTTTCTCTACGACGTTTTTAGATACGAGTTTTTTTCAAAGTAGTGATGATATGTGACTCTGCATACTTGGGCACGAGTCACATAAGTAACTATTACTTTTTAAGTTTTTTTTATTCGGATTTTTCTTAAATTTTAAGTTTAGTAAGTTTACAAAAACAACATTCGTATAGGTCAACGCGGGCAAATTTTCTGTTTTCGCCGAGCTCGCCTATTTTACGTTTTATTTCGTGTTTTTAAATGTCAATTTTGTACTAAATGCCGTTTGCACAATATTATTACGTAAAAATCTTCGACCCTTTAATTTTAAATTAGAATATCTCATAAACCGTTAAACCGATTTTGATGAAATCTAGCTAAAAAAACTTTCAATTAAAGTACCTTTCAGACAAAAAAAACTAAATCTAAATCGGTTCCCCCGTTTGAGAGCTACGATGCCACAGACAGACACACAGATACGCACGTCAAACTTATAACACCCCTCGTTTTTCGTCGGGAGTTAAAAAATAATATTTTTGGGAATCATCCTTTGCTTGCTATTGCGTACCTTCGGCGATGCCATAAAGATCTTCGACCGAAGCTCAGTGACGTTTGACATTTCGATTATAACATTTTATTAAGCGGTAAACATGTTATTTCTCGTTTATTTTTTAATTAAAACCAAAGATTTATGATAAGTGATTATTTAAATACTATTACATACTCTCCTGTTAATAACAATACAATAAGATAAGTAGATGGCCTAATTATGACTATAAATTATTGCCTGTAAAGAAGTACCTATTAAATGTAGATAGTGTTATAATAACATATACATAAATAACCATGTGACTGTAGTACTTCCAAAGTGTAATTGATTTATTTATTTAATCTTCATTGCACAATATAAAAAGTACAAATGGTGGCCTTAAGGCATTCTCTTCCAGTCAACCAAAGGGCTAAACAGAAACATAGTAGTAGTAGAGACCCTGCATACGAAGCATCATCCTGGGTTCGAATCCCCGTAAGGGCATTTATTTGAGTGATGAGCACGAATATTTGTTCCTGAGTCATGGATGTTTTCTATGTATTTAAGTATTTGTATCTATTAAATATATCGTCGTCTAGTATCCATAACACAAGCCTTATTGAGCTTACTATGGTGGGGTTAGTTCGATTTGTGTAAGATGTCCCCTAATATTTATTTTTATTTTATTTTTATTAACTTGGTGCAAGGTCTTTAACGTCAATGGGAAAACTTAAGATGAATTTATCTATGTCTATATACGGTACATCATTTACAAACGTAGCTTAATCACTTTCGTATTAAGTATTTCTGCAATCCAAAGACATATGTTTCCAAATAATTTTCCCAATCAATGGTACTAAAGTCAAAATCGAACAATGTCTGGTCAAGTGGACCCATGTCTCTCAGGAGCCGTGTAGTGTTGAGGTCGATGAATGTGAAGTCAGTGAAAACGAAGTATCGGCAAACGGCTAACGCCCGTCTCAGACTTTCGTTGATCTTAGCCATCCTGGAATTAATTATATCTATAGGTATAAAAAAAATAACAGTCAGGTATGGCCTAGCATCAACCGTCCCGGCTGTGACAGACGAACAGACAGACAGACAGAGTCGCACCATAAGGGTTCCTTTTTTACCATTTTGGTACGGAACCCTGAAAACCTACATTGTGGTTATTTTGAGAAAATCATGGAATTTCATCATTTCTGTCACGAGAAAAAAAAATCGGCATAGGTATTTTATTTTGTGAAAATTTTGGAAATAACATTAAGATAAAGTGATTGATTTATGTTGATTGTATGAATTGTACATTAATAACTATGTTCTGCCCCGCGACTTCGTCCACATAGACTTTAACTTTTTCATACAAACGACATTTTGCGTTTCACCCATGATTTTCTTTCTATTGGCTTTCTGCTATGTTTATTAGCAAGTAGCTTTTGTTCTTGTCCTTCATTGATTAGTTAGTTATTCTTCTAGAACAATGAAATGCATTAGGTACCTAGGTTTTCGGCATGTCATCAAGGCTAAAGCGTCCAGGATGTAAGCCGGAACAGTTTGCAAGAAAAACCATAATAATTTAAATACTAGTCGGTTCTTTGCTACCACCAAAAATGTGGTAAATGTCGCTGTCCCTGAAAAAAGAAATAAAGTACTTATGAAGCCATAATTTACCTGGAAAATGAAATTCTCTACGGGAATTCGAGGTCATGCGTGCTAGGTAATAAAATAAGGCAGTAATGTAGAGTATGTTATAATTACGTTTTGTGGTGGGAAAGCAAAATAAATAATACCTACAGGAGCATAAGTATTCGGTTTTATGTATCTTGTGTAGTACTGAAGTAATAATTAATCTATTGAATTTGACAAGTATTTTATTCAGTCGCTGAAAACACAAAAAAAATAGACATGAATAATTAGGCTTTCCTACAAAATTGACAATATTTCAAATTTTCTACTCCTTCATTTTATGAGCTGGATAGAAAATAGGTGGAATTTTAAGCTACCCGTATTTT
Source organism: Eudemis profundana (assembly GCA_947034925.1). NCBI lineage: Eukaryota > Metazoa > Arthropoda > Insecta > Lepidoptera > Tortricidae > Eudemis > Eudemis profundana. The sequence goes on along the minus strand of OX344796.1, from coordinate 25,440,936 downwards.
TTCTTTTTCGTTTTAACTCAATTTTTCAATTAAAAATAGCAGTTTGAAAAGTAGCTCATTCTAAAAGGGCGTATGTAGAAAATGACGTCACTTTCCCAACTAGAATCCAGAGCGACAATTACGATTTAAAAAAACTAGAATCCAGAGCGACAATTACGATTAAAAAAATAACTGTCAGGCGTTACAGCGTTGTCAACATAGGAAGTTCGGGAATACAACGATGCTTTTGCTCCTCTTATTTGGGCTGGATTATATTCATCACTTGCCGATGTGTACTCCATCATCATCATAATTTCAACACGCGGCAGATTCATGCTATCAGCCTGAGAAAAACCTTCTGATGTCTTCATTATATGAAAAAAATCGGTGTCCGGTAAAAGAATGCCAAGTTAATAATGTTTGAATGCGTTATCGGAGTCCAGTGGGAAAGTGCCAAGTCTTTTAAGGTCTTCGAAAACGTGCAAATGAACCAACGGTAAGAAAATTAAACTTCTAAAGCCGCTAAGCAGTTGTAACAATTTTCAAAACAAATAAACGTCAGACGGCAAGTATGTCAGAAAATGACAACCGGATACCATACACTTTTTAATCGTTTCAGCACTAAGGTCTCTCTGGATAATGCAGGGAAAATGACGTCACACTTCCGGTTCACACTAATTTTTCCAAAATGAATGGGAAAAAAAATCCAAAAATATTTTTTTTGAGCATAAAATACAGTTTTACCCAAATGGTTTTCGAATTAAGATCTTTTGAAAATATGAAATGTTGTCAATTGTGTAAGTGTACGGTTGACAACATTCTCGAATTGAAAACAAAATAATGTGCCACAATAATGGGTGACTTTTTCATTTCGTCCGTGGAATATGATTTAAACATCTAATCCGTTACATTGAAAGTTACAAATTAGTATTAATTAGGCCCTAGGATGTCGAATTATATTTTTTCTTACTACTTACTACTGCCACTCGAACTGAACATGTTGTAAAACAATCTCTTGTTACTTTTTTTTAAGTCAAGCTTTCATCTAGGTAGCATTTTTGTTTTCCATATGGTAATTATATCCTCTTGATGTACAACTAGTGAATTGTAAAGTACTTCCAACAATTCTATAAATATATAATGTACAGACATAGAAGTTTTTGTGGCAAAAACGTCATTAACTAGGGACTTCTTTCCGATATTAAATTTATCAATAACTGTCTCAAATACTTATTTCGAAGTGATATTTTCATAGTTGATATTAAGTTCACCGGATAAAAAATAAATTACCTAACTAAAATGCTAATCACTATCCATCGAAGTAATTTAAGTACTTCATTTAAACACATAAAACGGACTGACGGACGGGGTAGGTACGCGTATGTTGCATATTCATATTACACCTTATCTCATAGTCATAACATAACTGTCATAAGAAAGTACAATTTGTCGATAAATTAATATCGCTGGGAAGTCCCTAGGACAATTTTATTCGTGACACAAAACCTTCTATATCTGATAATGTATATTTTACCTACTACAATTTACTTTAATACGAATGTTAAGCAGAAAGCGCGAATCTGTGGGTTTTTTCCGGAAAAAGACTCGTTATAAATAACCAATAAATTGTAGAACCATCGCCACAATTTAATAATATCTTCAATGCTTTGTAGTATACAAGCTTGTATTTATTATTGCCTGTAAAATTATATTTTAATAGGTCACAGGTCTTCTTTGAAACATTATCCACAAAAACTATTTACATGAGTATTTCTTGACAACGCGTTCGCCTGAATGCATGTAGGTCCCCACTGTAACGGGGTTCCTGAGTCCGGAACAGCAGTTGAAGACGTTTACTTTCCCGGTTCTGCAGATAAACGGACAAATATTTATGAAATATACACCGTTTACGCTTGGGGTTTTACAATTGCAGGGATTTTTATAACAACAACATAACTAAACTGTTACATACAACGTGTCCCAAAACTCAACGATAAGCCGGCACCAGAGGATGGAGCTACTTATGATTAGTCGAGAAAAAATAAGGAAAAAAATATATCTCAATTATTTTAGAAATTACAGAAAAAAAATGAAATTCATCGAAAATCGACATCCCTAATGGTATTTTTAACGACCATGTCTACAAATATTCAAATATTACTGTTTTTTTTTGTTTTTGGAAACTTAAGTAGCCCTGCTATCTAACACAGTTCTTAAAAATACCATAATACATGTAGTTTTTACACAAAAAATAATCAAAATCGATTTTGTCCCTACAATTTTGAAAGATTTTTTCTTACAGTCCACTTTCAATCATCATGGTGTAAAAAAATTGTATTGACACCACTATGGCAATTATTTTCAAAAGTTGACGCAACTAACCAAGATTCCAAAATGATATAATACTTTAGGAAACCTAGTCACAAAAAAAAACAACGAATTTTTAAACAAGAATCGACATTATTTAATGTTGGCGGTAATCACTTTTACTGTACCCAAAAAAGGATTTTTGTTGTTGAAAAATGTTGAATAAATGCAAAGAAATGGTACAATTTTTTTTTAATTTTTTTAAATTCATTTACTACATTATTAATACTACAGTAAATGTTCAAATTGCCTGCCACCGGCATTAATACAGACATGACATCGCCTTAGAAATGATCGTTTTATCCGTCGTGCATATCTTCTACCATTGATATGATCCGCAGCTTGTGTGATTTTTTGGCGAAGCTCGTCCAATGTTGCTATGGGTTTTGAGTAGACGGGCATAGTGAGCTGGGCAACCATCATTTTGAAACCACATGTTTTGTAAAGAAGACGTGCCTTTACGTGATTTACATTAATCACGTAAAGGCACGTCTTCTTTACAAAACATGTGGTTTCAAAATGATGGTTGCCCAGCTCACTATGCCCGTGCAGTGCGAGAATACTTAAACCAAGAGTATCCAGGGCGTTGGATCGGGCGACTTGGTCCTATCTTGTGGCCACCCCGTTCGCCCAACCTGAACCCCCTGGACTTCTTCTACTGGGGCTGTCTTAAAGACAAAGTCTACTCAAAACCCATAGCAACATTGGACGAGCTTCGCCAAAAAATCACACAAGCTGCGGATCATATCAATGGTAGAAGATATGCACGACGGATAAAACGATCATTTCTAAGGCGATGTCATGTCTGTATTAATGCCGGTGGCAGGCAATTTGAACATTTACTGTAGTATTAATAATGTAGTAAATGAATTTAAAAAAATTAAAAAAAAATTGTACCATTTCTTTGCATTTATTCAACATTTTTCAACAACAAAAATCCTTTTTTGGGTACAGTAAAAGTGATTACCGCCAACATTAAATAATGTCGATTCTTGTTTAAAAATTCGTTGTTTTTTTTTGTGACTAGGTTTCCTAAAGTATTATATCATTTTGGAATCTTGGTTAGTTGCGTCAACTTTTGAAAATAATTGCCATAGTGGTGTCAATACAATTTTTTTACACCATGATGATTGAAAGTGGACTGTAAGAAAAAATCTTTCAAAATTGTAGGGACAAAATCGATTTTGATTATTTTTTGTGTAAAAACTACATGTATTATGGTATTTTTAAGAACTGTGTTAGATAGCAGGGCTACTTAAGTTTCCAAAAACAAAAAAAAACAGTAATATTTGAATATTTGTAGACATGGTCGTTAAAAATACCATTAGGGATGTCGATTTTCGATGAATTTCATTTTTTTTCTGTAATTTCTAAAATAATTGAGATATATTTTTTTCCTTATTTTTTCTCGACTAATCATAAGTAGCTCCATCCTCTGGTGCCGGCTTATCGTTGAGTTTTGGGACACGTTGTATATAGATACAAGAAATCAAAGTATATAGAAAAATCAAATGGCACTCACCTGTGTACAGACCGGGAATTGAACCGGGTACCTCTGGATTTCCGGCCCAGCGACTCAACCACTCGTCCACCGTAGCACCCACTAAGCGCCCTCAACTTTGCCATCTACTTTGATTTCCGTATCATTCTGTTTTAATAGGATTTAACCTAAACGCCATCTATGAGAACTTGTATTACACAGGTATCTCACCCCAATGCGAACCTTTACAGGTACGACGATCGAGCGAGAGATGGCGTTAATATCAATACTTTATATGAAAGAAACATTTTGTCTCTTCATTGGTTTTTTAAACTGGTTGACACCTATTGTCATTAAAAATGTTTCTCTGTAAGTATCAACCAGTCGGGTCAGTTATGTTGTTTTTGTAAATATCCGTTCAATTTAATACAGCAACTTGCCGATATCACAATTTTATTTTACCCTTCCGGAGGGGCTTAGCCAGAGACCAGTTTTGTTAGAAAGAGAAACTTCTGTACGTAGTACTATTACTTATTCTCGGCCATTCTCACGAAGATGTCTGCGGTCACCTAATTACCGCGACGCTGTTTTCATACTAAATGTATGGAGACGCGGCAATTAGACCCAGTCATACTTCGTGAGAATGGCCGCCGTTCTATGCCCCAGTCGGAAGTTCCAGTGAGTATACATAGCAACGTTTACAATAGGCAATTTAAATTCATTTTACATAAAGTGTTACGTATATTTCATGTCTACCGGTTTGTATCAGCATCCCATACGCTTGCAATCATCAAATTTGCCACGTAGTCCACGGGCACCAAGTCGAGGAGGCTGTTGGTGTCCCCAAAGATGGCGTGTAGGTAGCCTTCGGCCACTGCCAGCGTTATCCTATTCGGGGCAGACCAGCTCGACGTCCAGCCGGGTTCAGGGTATTTTAAAGATGACAGAACTGTGCCAAGAATTTATACATTACGGTGAGGAGGACGTCAAAATATATTCTTTTTACACCACTGGCAATAAGTAGCGCAAAACAGCGAGTTCTTGGACAGCGAATTAAACAACCCAACGATCTAATCAAACAGGCCAACAATAATATTGTTGAATTGTAACCGTAAAAATAATAATATTTTCCCGGAAAAGGGATAACTGTTATTTTTTAAATAAACATTATCTACGTACTGATGGACGGTCTAACAATAACAGTCGGAATTCCATGAAAACCGTCTTTAACAATCTTCTCTGCGAGAGATTTTGAGAAGGTGTAGGTGTTTGGCCTGTTTTCTGAAAAAAGAAAATGTATTATTTATATTATAAGTGTTGGTGGCACCTACGTAGGCATCCATTACGTGATACAATAAATATTTAGACATACTGACCCATAAGATAATGACATTGGTTATTATGTATTTTCCCTTTATCAAGGCCTTGGGAATATTTATATACAGCTTCAATAGAGGTACCAGGCTCATACACCTTCTCATCAATTAAACGCCTCTGACAGTGACTGTAGGCTGTAGATACATATAAAAACACCTGAAATGTATACCATTATCATCATCATCAATTCTTAGAGGTATTACCACTGATTTCGGGGTACGCTTTTGACTCTGATCCAGGGTCCAAGTGTTAATTTCTTAGGGTAATACGTCGTTTCCACTAAGTGGTAACAGAATACCTTTTAATTTTTATTTAATTTTTTCAGATAACTATGTAGTTGATACTAGGGATTTTCATTTATACTATTGATGTAACCTTTTAGCAAGAGAAAATTGCCACAAATTAAGGCAAATAATTCATGTAGTTTGAAAATTGAGGCAGGCTGCCATGATCATGATAAAGGTATTAAAATCCCTGAGTCTGAGGAGTGAGCTAACGTCAGGATTGTTATTCAAATTACACTATTTCCTGACTTCTCTTATTTGTCATATTCAAAGGAAACGCCAACTTACTGTTTTTTACTTTTATTACTGAAATATTTATTTAAAGAGAACTGTTATTGCAATTACATGTAAACACATATTTCGGTAACATTAATTAAATGTTTAAATAGTGTATTTTCCGTATTTTGCAAATATAAAATTAACCGTTTTAGGTCTTTACCGCTATGGTTTCCGAACGTGACTTGACATTCGCGTTGTCTATGGATATATGTCACTAATGTCACTTTCTGTTTTAAAATTTTATTTAGATTAAGTAAGGTTATTTTTAATTAGATTTCCTCACAAGTGTGATGAAAAACATTGTGTGTGCCACGGGCGGTAAAGGAATTACAAACGAGTGTTTGTTACAAGGCCGAGGCGAAGCCGAGGGCTTTAATAACACTCGTTTGTAATTCCTTACTTACCGCCCTTGATACACAATGTACTATTGTTTCCCACGGTACTGGATAATCGAGAATTCGGTATTTACTAAACAGTCACTGTCCGTGTCCGTGCATAAACATACGAGTAATATGTATGTAAGTAATGGTTACATAGAATTACAAATAACAATTTTCAAACTGCCAGTGTAACATAATTATATACAAATGAGGTATTAATAAAAAAAAGGATACTTTGTGTTGCGATTTGTGCATCATTACAAACATAATATTGGAGAAGTACAGATTAAACTAATCACCTCTTGAAAGATTTCCCGTATTGGGATAATTACGTTTCAATAGGTGCCTATGCAACGCAATGGTACTAGCAAACATTTATTTTGCCGTATTACGATCAATGGTACCACGGCAAAAAGATACTTCGGTTGTTCCATTATTAGTACTATGGCAAAAAATACGCCATAGTGCCATCGATGGTACGACGATTAAGGAAGAAGCTAATTGACTTGTATTTACCTAAAGCGTAGCTTCTGAATAAATAAGTACCTACGCCTGGATTAAACTAAACGAGTTGGTTTCTGATGACGGCATATTCGTTTTTAGGGTTCCGTACCAAAATGGTAAAAAAGGAACCCTTATGGTGCGACTCTGTCTGTCTGTCTGTCTGTCTGTCTGTCTGTCTGTCTGTCTGTCTGTCTGTCCGTCTGTCACAGCAAGATATCTCAGGATCTACTGATGCTATCGACTTGAAATTTGGAATAGTATTAAGAACCGCTAACCCGAGCTTATAGGATGTAAAAAAATTCTTGTAACTTTTTTACTTTTTTTTTAAAGGGGTCCGTAATGAGACTTTGCAAATTGAAAGTAGGGCTATTATATCGAGTGAGGTATCAAATGAAAGGGCTTAATTTGTAGATTAAAACAGTATTTTTGTATTTTTTTTTAAATAAGTAGTTTTTGATTTATGGCGAAAAACGTTAAAAAAAATACCGTTCCCCCCCTATTATCTTCGAAGTTACTGAACAGAAAAATCTGTAATAATTACCAATTATTATTGTCATCCTATATATTACAGGAAAAATATAACGGTTTTCCTAACTTGCACTGTTTTTGAGAAATTTGCAAAAATCTTAACACATACTTATTTGCTCCTACAAAACTAATCGCCATATAGTTTTTCTTGAACTATTCATGTATCTACTTATGAGTTTGTACGGAACCCTCGGTGCGCGAGTCCGACTCGCACTTGGCCGGTTTTTTTATTGATGGCTTAACCACTGTACTACGAAATGTTGCCTACTGTAAGTACCTAAGCGCTTAATGCGTTGTTATGGCATTTTAAGGCTTCGTAGAACTATTTTAGCCCGTTCTTAGAAGCAAAGTTAAGTAAATTATTTTTTCTACTCCTGTACTGTTATCTGTCTTTTACTTGGTCACGAACACTAATATAAGAACATACATAATATGAGTTCAGAGAAGTCTATACTCTATTCCCCATAACAGCACTAGTGTCGTTTTAGTCACTTTATGTTATTGCCAGCAGCCACAGACTTCTAAATCTAGGTTAAACTTAGGTCAAGGATTAAGCGCTCAATTTCAACTTTACGGTAAAAATGCACAACTACCAACTTAACAAACAATTAAATTCCTACGGTTTTTAAGAAAAACAAAACTTTCCGAACTAAGTTCATTGATGCCAACATAAAAAAAGTATTTTTAATTTAAGTATATTTTAAATTAAAAAAAAAGTTTACCATAGACACCATACTGTCAGTCAAACGTCATATTTGCCTTGTTTCCAGGTTATGATTAATTTTGTATTTTATAATTTAAAACCTCGTCGTAGAAAAAGTATTGTATGCAACGTTGTATAATTAAGTCAAAAAATGCTCATTGCGTCTCTATTTGCGATACTCGCCGCATTCGCGGCTCGTATCGCAACTCACGCAATTCGCATTTTTTGAACCCACTTATACAACTGTTGCATAAAATACTATTAGTTTGCTACTGCCAATTAAAAGGTTCCGCGTACTTAGATAACACATTATTAAGCAACTTTGAGTAGGCTCTGCTTGTTTATTTTGTACTAAAGGATGCCCGCAACTTCGTCCGCGGAACTCACCGTAGTCCGATAAAAACTATCTTATGTTTTAACCGGGGTCATAATCCACCTGTAACCTAATTTCATGGGGATCGACCCAGTAGTTTTTAGTAGTCTATCGCACAAACATAGTCTTGCTGCGATATATATGCAATAGTTGGATCCCCTTGTTTTAGCATAATTTTATTTGTACGAATACTCGTTACGCATAATTGTTGTTTTACATATACCATTGACTTTTTAGAATAATTATAAAAGAAACCTAATCAAACCTAACCTATTCAAAATATTTTCCATAAAACTGGAGAAAAATTATGCGAAATAAAATTCGGACTAACAATACTTTCGGACAAATAAAACGTATACCTAAGGAACATTGTATGGCTAATAATAGTAGGAACCCGCAATAGATTAGTTAGGTGTGGAACCTATTATACTGTTTCAATCAACTTTATCAAAAGATTTAGGTCTATAAAAACTATACGCGTATCTAAATAATTACACTATTATATGCATAAAATTATTGCGGTTGGTGACCGGAGTCCCGTCAAATCAAGTCGACGCGACTGGCTCCAATCGACTCGCTTCACTGACTTGTGCAAATAGTGACACGATTTATCTAGACTTTGATTTCTTTTATTTTTCATAATACTTTTTATCGGAAAGATTCTTAATTTTGTCATGGTTTTTGATTTTGGATATGACGTTAGTCTTTACATGGGCAAGGCCGCGGATTTTAACCAGTGTGACATAGACATAACATAAAAACGTGACGTTATCATAAAACGTTACATAAGTTGTCGTAAAGCTTTGATCCTACTGGCAAATACGTTACATTTTTTGAAAATACTATTACACTACACTACATTTTTTGAATATACGTGAAATAACGACATTTTGAATATAATAATACATCTCACCTGCCTATAACACACCCCCTACCCTATCGTATAAAAAAACCCGCTTGAAAATAACCACTACTAACCGATCAAATCACACATGCACTTTAGACGTTATTTTGCAAAATTATGACTGAGTCAACTTTGACTGCCATTTGTGACGAAACTGACAGGATTTCTTTTTCTCTTTGGTATTATTCTACAAGAATATGAGTTTCTAGTGTATAAAACCACATTTATAACAAAATTGGCTTTAAAACTAGCTCTACATAACGCGTCACGTAAGTATTCGTAGAATAAACGTGGAATTCAGGGCAATGAAAAGAAGGGATGATAGAAAAATTTAATTATTTGATAATCATGATTCCGCAATCGGTAGGACCATGGTTAAGAGTTAGGTAAATATCATATTATTGACAGGGGTTTAAGTACTCGTGGTCGAAAAAAATTGTCGACTTACGTTACGTTTTGGACGGTTTTTTAATTTTAATAATTTATTTAAAGGCTTTAAATTAATTACTGCATTTGCGATCTTGGAAAATTTTATTGCATTATATGTATGATAAAATTGTTTTTAAACCTCTAGGTGTTACCAATTTTTTGTAATCAGCATGGGAAATCTGAAACGTCCAAATTGGTCAAAATCCACGGCCTTGCCCACATATCGTTTATTTTTGACTGCCTTCAAAGAAAGAGGATGTCCTCAGTTCTAATGGTTATTTTTGTCCATAGTTTTCCTATCCTAGGATATCAGAGGGTAATTTTGTACCAAACTCACTTTATTTAGTACCTTATTGCGTTTTAAATATAGCACGGCTCATATTTTCCGATTTAAATATGGTTTTCTTTAACATCGCATGACTAAGAATGATAACGCACGATTTTTCTTATATAAAATTAAACAGGGTATCGGTGGCGTGGCGTCCATAGAACCCGATTCCCACCGGCTTGCCTATTTTAAAGCATATGACCAGAGTATCTACAATTCCTGAAGAAAAAGTAATCCAAATCTGCTCCGGCTTCGCTAAGAATCTATTTGACGCCACGCCACTGCAGGGTATAGCAGTTTTAAGTCAAAATTAATGTTCCCCAGCTTGTCTTACTATGTGTTTTGCGTCAAAATAGTTCCTGTATTAATTTAATGCATTTTTTTAGTAAGTATACTCGTATAACTTCGATCTCATTAGCAGGTAAGAAAGAGAATTGTCAAAAAGATTAACTAGGTACTTTTTTATATTGATTACAGTAAGTTACTTGATATTACTTACTTCGGACTTACTTACCCTAAGTTGTTGCATGCCCTTACAAAATGCTACCAACTCGCCTGTAGCCTTCGTGTTTATTTCTAGGGCATCTTTGAGCTTAGAGTCCATGTGGATGTTAGCTGCGATGTGAAAAACCACTTGGACCTATCAAATAATCATTAGTATTAGGTACGGTTAGGGAATGCAATCTCGATCTCGCGAGATCTCGAAATCGCGATATCTCGAGCTCGAGATTCAATCTCGACAGTAGGAAATCTCGATTCTTGCAATCTCGATCGAGATCTCGGTTATTATTTTCGAGATCTCGTTACTTGGGCATTAGTACATTTTTTTTGAAGACTAACTCGCGGCCGTTGCCATATTCGGACCCGGTGGTCGGCCGTGGCGTTCCCTGGGGTCAAACCAGGTCGCTAGCCGGACTACCTTAAACTACATGGTGCTACTTTGTGCGGCCGATTTCCACAGACGACATGAACGCAGTAGCGCGCTCTGTACGAAAGAATCGGTACGTCTGTACGAAAGGTAATTTGTGATTACAAAACCATTTATATCTTTTTTTTAATAATGTACTTTTTTAGGACGAAAAACGTTCAAAAGAATACAACTCACCCTAATATCTTCGAAGTTACTGAACAGAATAATCAGTAATAACTACCAATTATTAATATCATCCTAAACACTACACGAAAAATATAACGGTTTTCCTAACTTGCATCGTTTTTAAGAAATTTGCAAAAATCGTAACACAAACTTTTTGCTGCTACTAAATTAACCGCGAGCTATGTCGATGTATAGGGACAACAGTTTTTCAATGGCAAGTTAAGTTTGCCTCACCGTAAGAATAACTCAAGAAAAACTTTCTTGAACCATTCACGTAAGTATACAATATCTACTTACGAATTTGTACGGAACCCTCGGTGCGCGAGTCCAACTCGCACTTGACCGGTTTTTTGGGCTGGAGCGGCAACGTTCGATCCACCGAGAGTTGGGTAACTTCAAAACAGTCCCACGACACGACTGAATTGACCCGGTGTATTAAGCTACCCGGGCCTTAGGTAACTTAGTATATTAAATACATACCTACCTCTGCGCACAGTGTGGCAATATCCTCCTTGCTAAGTCCTAACTGCTTTTCGCAAATGTTACCCGACACAGGTACGATGTTTTTTAATGAACTCTTATTTTTTTTCCTTATTTCGTCAAAAACCTGTATGTAACAGTATAAATTGATTAATATTTGTCCTCACCGCGCAACACATAATACTACAATTTATAATTAAAATTGCGTTGGACGATTCAAACAGAATGAGGGCCTGGACCACAGCGCAAACAACAATACGTATAACACTCACACCAGTCAACTTTTGGATCAAGTTGAAAACTTTAGAGATCAACTTGATAGATTTACAAATGCAATAAATATTCATTTGCCTTGATTTTCAATTTGACTATATTGGTAGAAATGTACTAATTTTATTTGTTTTATAGATACATGCAAATGTGAAAAATAAATTGTACCAAAATTACTTTTACGTGTAGATAAAGACATAAATACATTACAACAATACGACTGGCATAAGGGTGTCTAATAAAATAAAATATAATATTGGGAGAGATAAGCGGCTAGTGGTCATTGTTGCAACATGTTATATAATTTATGCCACACCTGGCCATGAAGTAACTTTCCGCACGCTGCGCGTACGGAAAAAGCCGCTTTCTGGCCAAGTGTAGACATAAAATGATGTACACAACACGGGAGGTAATAAAGAAAGCCCTCGATCGCATATTTACGTCCCTCGCTTGCAGCTCGGGCCGCAAACTTCTGCGATCTTGGGCTTTCTTTTTATTACCACCCTAGTTGTGTAATGTACTATTATGTAAGCAATGAATAATCATACCGGAGATTTAATGAAATCGGCAAGCCGTTCTTGAACACTTTTCCTATTTTTGTTCTTTATTAGCATGTACACACGTTTTACTGGGCAAGTTGTAAGCAGTTTTCCTATTAAAATCTGAAAATAGTAAGTAATCAATATTTATCACGATGAATTTACTAGATGGAAATTGGAATATTACTAATTTATTTATATGCTGACATCATAAATTGGTAGCATTTTAGTGCAGGCATAATCAATGGGTTAGTATAATAAACGGTGGAACCCGGGCAGGTAATGTAGGTAAAGGATAAAAAGCAGAGTTACTTTGTAGTCTAATAATAAATCAACTAGAACAAAAATAGTAACTATTTAAAAATACAACTAAACAGGAATGATCAAATGTTCTATTTTTGTGAATAAAACATAATTGGCTGTCGTTGGGTTTGCAACTGCAACACTAATGCACGAGTTAATATAAAAAAAAAATCCCAATCTCATCAATAATTCAGCATAGATCCGATCAACAGAACTGGATTATAAAAAAGTGGGATCAATCCAAATCAAACATTAAAAAAAGGACAAAACGAATTGAGAACCTTTCTTTGCAGTCAGTCAATTTGAACGGATACAATTTACCCGATTCTGAAGTGAGAGAAAAAAAATATTACCAGTATTACGCATAATACCTTATAAATATATAGTTAAATTATGTACCTGTATTATTATAGTACATTATGATACGAGTGGGCAATGTTGGTCATTAAAGTCGAAGCTTTGTTGCACAGCCCGAGCCGCCAGGCGACGGCTGTAAGTAATAGCCGAGAGCGAGACTGTAATGACCAATGCCCACGAGTGTCATACGACGTTTTTCAACACACTTGCGAATAAAAAATAATACTTATCATTTAGAATTTCTATTTATGTACATATTTATTCAGTGGTTTATCTATCGTCGTCTATCGTCACCTCGTCGCGTGGTGTCGGTGTAGTGCGGGCGCGCCCATGAACACGCTGCGCGGGTATAATATCTGCGCGCCGAGTCCCACCCATGGCGTGCTCTCATTGGCCAATGAGGGTGTTTAGAAATCATAAACCCACCAGCTGGCAGCAGGGTGGCGAAAGGTATTTTTGACCAATCACACCACCTGATTTTGACATCTACTGCCAAATAGACCTTTCGCCACCCTGCTGCCAGCTGGTGGATTTCTGATTTCTAAATACCCTCATTGGTGGTAATTAATTACAGCACTTGAGCGGTAGTGTAAAGTAAAAAGCACTTGTGTGTAATAAGCTACGTTTCGCGCATAGGAACCATGAAATGAGAGCGACTTTATGAGCAAGTGTGTTGAAAAAGTATTTTCATCACACTTGCTCGAAAATGGTGCATTACACGTAGGTTTTGCGGGCCGTAAATGAGCTATTACGCCCTAGGGCGTAATGGTTTTCTTTTTAAATTTGAAACGCTGGTTCTGTTTTACTCTTATTTGTCATGTTCAAAGGAAACGCCAACTTACTTTTTTAACTTTTATCACTGAAATATTTATTTAAAGAGAACTGGTATTGCAAATACATGTAAACACATATTTCTGTAACATTAATTAAATGTTTCAATAGTGTATTTCAGTATTTTGCAATTATAAAATCAACCGTTTTAGGTCTGTACCGCTATGGTTTCCGAACGTTGCGCATTGTCTATGGATATGTCACTAATGTCACTGTCAGTTTTACAATTTTATTTAGGTTAAGTAAGGTTAATTTTAATTAGATTTCCTCACAAGTGTGATGAAAAACATTGTGTGTGCCACGGGCGGTAAAGGAATTACAAACTCGTGTTATTAAAGCCCTCGGCTTCGCCTCGGCCTTGTAACAAACACTCGTTTGTAATTCCTTACCTACCGCCCTTGATACACAATGTACTATTGTATATGTAAGGTAGTAAGTTATAAAGTCTATTCAGTACGTTACATACAATGTTGCAAAATATTAAAGCGATATATGTACCATCCCTAGGAATCCCGTGCCTCCTGTAATGAAGACTGATTTTCCGGAATAAAAGTTTGTTATCGGCGTAGCCGCCACTGTTGTGTCTGTTGAGAGTAATGGCTGGCCGCCATTCACTGAATCACATTTCGCGTCAAGATGCATAACTAGAAATAAAATAGATACATTAATAAATACAATTATTCTTAAAAAAATTATGCGACACCTGGCCATAAAGTGGCTTTTACTGCACGCTACGCGTACAGAAAAAGCTGCGTTCGAATCAAGTGTAGACATAATCTCGATCGCATATTTACGTCCCTCGCTTGCGGCTCGGGCCGCAAACATTGCGATGTCGGCCTTTCTTTGTTTTACCACCCTAGTTGTGTAATGTGCTATACCTACATTACATTGCTTACATCCCGGTCCATCTGGCCAACTTTAGAATTCTTTCGTATCGATGGCGGAAATTTAGTATAGTGCTTATTAGTACATTGTGTATCAAGGGCGGTAGGTAAGGAATTACAAACGAGTGTTTGTTACAAGGCCGAGGCGAAGCCGAGGGCTTTAATAACACGAGTTTGTAATTCCTTTACCGCCCGTGGCACACACAATGTTTTTCATCACACTTGTGAGGAAATCTAATTAAAATTAACCTTACTTAACCTAAATAAAATTGTAAAACTGACAGTGACATTAGTGACATATCCATAGACAATGCGCAACGTTCGGAAACCATAGCGGTACAGACCTAAAACGGTTGATTTTATAATTGCAAAATACTGAAATACACTATTGAAACATTTAATTAATGTTACAGAAATATGTGTTTACATGTATTTGCAATAACGGTTCTCTTTAAATAAATATTTCAGTGATAAAAGTTAAAAAAGTAAGTTGGCGTTTCCTTTGAACATGACAAATAAGAGTAAAACAGAACCAGCGTTTCAAATTTAAAAAGAAAACCATTACGCCCTAGGGCGTAATAGCTCATTTACGGCCCGCAAAACCTACGTGTAATGCACCATTTTCGAGCAAGTGTGATGAAAAATTATATAAGCAAACGATTTCTGCAATAAAAAAAGCCATGCAACAAAAATGGCTTTCATAAAAGACTGTGCACTGCTCGGAAAGGCAGTAAAACGGAGAGTTCTTGGACAGCGAATAAGATCAGCCAACAACAGACATGGCAGAAATAATATTGTTAGTCAGTTTACAACAGCAATTTGGCCAATGAGAGCACGCTGTATGCACAGAATAAGTAATAGTATTGCGTACAGAAATTTATCTTTCTAACAAAATTGACGTTCGGGTCCGAACGGAATGCACCGCCCGACCGTCTCTCTCTATCGCATAATACGTGCTCTTCCAGGACGCTGGCTAAGCCCCGTCTGAGGGGCAAAATTTGGTACTATCTCGGCGACATTATAATAGACCAATCAGATCGCGAGCTGTGCCGCAGCACGTCACGCGACTTTGACAATACTCCATACAGCCACTGTCCCTCTAGTAATTGGCAAAATTGAAAAAAAAACCGGACAAGTGCGAGTCGGACCCGCCCACCGAGAGTTCCGTACAAATAGTACCCATAAAATTTGATTCCCTTATTAAAGTCTTTTTTTTTATGATTTAATTAAAAATGTATAATTTTCAGATTTTTCGCTATACTTGTAGTAAAAGACGGTATTACTTGCCAAATTTCATAGTTCTAGGTCAACGGAAAGTACCTTTTGAATTTTTGTTTCCTTGAGAGTGTCAAAATTTACGTTTTTTGCGGCATAAGTGGACGTATCTTTTTTTCACGTTAACTTAGAAGTTTGATTATTTCACAGCTTCAAGGGACCGTAAACCTAAGTATAGGGTTTTATTTTCAACTCGATGCCTCTACGCGTTCGCGAGATAAAGGATCTTGACCGACGGATAGACGGACAACTGTGATTTTATAAGGTTCCGTTTTTCCTTTTGAGGTACGGAAGCCTAAAAACAAGTGTCGCTTTCGTCAGTATCTGTATTTAATTATTGTGCTCAAATATCCATAAATGTCGATATCTTTAGGAAAATGGCGGAATAATTTATTAGTTTTTTCTTAATAATACAATATAAAAAAACTTGAAGATTTTTGAATATGATAGTTAATTGCAAGATTATCAAATTTGAACGAAAATCAATTAGACCTAGGTACCTATTTAAAGGCCACCATTCAAAATAATAATTATAATATAATGTTAGACTTTTAGTAACAAATCCTATTGGCAAACATTTTGTAATGTAACATATTTTAAGTATTTGTATGGATAACATAATACACAGGTGGTTGCTATTCCATATACATCAAATAAGTCCTTTGAATTCGATTCCTTAAAAATAGTAAGTATATAGTTGTAGAGGTCGGAAAGTAAGCACTAAGCAATAGATGGACTCGTATTGTTCGAGGGCCTCCCCTTCAGATCGGCCTTCAAACTCACTCGTCCAGCAATGTACTATTTTTAAGGAATCGAATTCAAACGAACTTATTTGATAACAAATTCACTAATTAATATAGGCAAAATACCCTAATCGCTATAAGTGCACCAATAATATTCAAAAAGATTTCATTATCAGGTCCTGATACTCCTGATATAGTCCAACTGTCTTCCATAAAAAAAATGGGGAACAGACAATAAAAAATAACTGGCCAAGATCATGCCGGACCATGCTCAGTGTAGGGTTCCATAGCCGTAACTATAAGGTAAAAAATACGATGTTAAAAAAAGTACAACAACAAAAGAGCCTATCTTCATAGCAATTACGTCCTTTTGTTGAGAAGCGCAGTTTATTGGCAATAACTCAAAAACGCTTAATTTGATCTTGTTGAAAATAATTTTCTTTGAAAGTATTAATTAAGCGTTACCTTCGTGATTTTTTTAATATTTTTCCGACGCACAGTTTAGAAAATAGAGGGGGGGGGGGGGGACACAATTTACACAACTTTCGGAGCGATTATTTCCAAATACATTCACTTAATCAAAAACATTACTTAAAAACCTTATAGTGTTTTTTAAAGAGCTGTCGAACTATGTACCACACGTTGATATTTGCTGAAAAAAATTTTTTTTACTGTCTTTAACATGTATGGAGTGCCCCCCCTAAAAATATTTATTTTAATTATTTATATACCAAACTAAGTAGCGGCTCATAAAACACACCTATGTTCCAAATTTCATCAATATCCATCATGTAGTTTCTGAGTAAAATGCCTGTGACATACGGACAGACAGACAGACAGACGGACGGACATGACGAAACTATAAGGGTTCCGTTTTTGCCATTTTGGCTACGGAACCCTAAAAAGTCACCATATAAAATACGAGTATCTACTTACTCTTTGAATAATTATGAAAAAAAAAATGCATGTTTTAAAGATGATCACGAAAAATTACTCGAGTAATTTTCCGTGATAATACGCCCATTCTTTCACATTATATTATTAGTTTATATGAACCGTATCGATGCATACCTGTTTTATTCATTCAGTCACGAGCGTCCTAATTGTAAATAACCACAAGTTGAACCAGTTTCTCAAATGATACCCTCAAACAGGTTTTGGATACAATTTTCCTTGTTTCGCGCGATCAACAAACTAACTTGTCGTGAGAACACGGGCGTGTGGTTTATGCAAAAAATTATAATAACATGTTCATCATTGTCTATTTTTGTTGTTTATATGTGCCGTCTGACGTCATTATTAAGAGATCATAACATAACGGTCACAGTTTAAGAATTTTTACAGCTAGTCAACAACTTTGATATTGATAGCGCACTTGACAGCGCGTGTGATGTTAGGTTGTCAAATAATAAAATATTAAGATACTTAAAGTCGTTCATTCTCCTTATAGCTCCTCTACACGATGGGCCATCGCTGGCTCAGCGAGATGGACATGCGATGGTTGATACGCAACTACACGATGGGCCATCGCTGGCCAACTCCCTTTGATGTGCGGCCGAAAAACCGACACCGTCGCCATTCCACGACCATCGCACGCGCCATAAGCCGTCACCACTATGCCCTCCACACGCTGGCCCATCATAGTGGACCATCACGATGGGCCATCGTGTAGAGGCACCATTATCTCCCCATCCCACTATCTGACTTCCCACTAATTTTATAAATGTGACAGATTGTGAAGATATTTGGACGGTTGGAGGTTTGAATGTTTGTATGTTGTTGTTAATACGGTAACAATTTATTACTAAGGTGCATTGGGGTAATTAGAACGTGGGATAGTTTTTAAAAAGCTGTGCAAATAGTTGAAGTGCTGTTGGCTTGTCTACTACAGTGTTAGCATGTTACAGTAAATATATGTTGCGTGGATTACGAGAAATTCTTAAATTTCGGTATTACCCCTTGTCCGAATTTACCCCAATGCACCTTAAATTATTTACAGTGTTCGGATCTTGACTTCAAATGCTATACAGAAACATGGATGTTCCTCAGGATTCAAGGAGCAACATCCATGTGTTAGATTTAATAAATATCAGTACACAAGTCGTCCATATTGTATAGCTTCCGGTTTATACAGAAAAATAATGTTCGGCATTTTCTGTCTTGAGAATGTTTCGATACCTTTAGACTCAAAGGGCGTAAGCTCCATTAGAACCTACGGCGTTTACGTCCTTTGAGTCTAAAGGTATCGGTTTGTTGTTTTTAAACGTTTATGAATATTGAAATCATTATAGTAAATTATTATATTAATTATTGTGTGTATATCGAAAGTGGTTATTCAAATAAGAAATGATACTGACAAGTACTGTAATTTGACGGGTAGGAGAAAAGGTCTGGGTGCGCGCCATCTTGGCGGGCATTTCGGGGAAGTAGAATAACCTCTTGTGAACAATTCTAATTTTGAAAAATATAGTGAGATTACTGTTGATGCTGGCTTTCATTTTAATGGACTCTCTGCCGTCTTATACATGTTTCTGTGTAACGTTTACCCCACATTGCACCCAAGATCCGACCACTGGTTATTTAGTAACAATGAATTGCGATGCAATATGGTACGCAAGTAAACTAATCACTTGGTTTATTGGGTAATACAATATTACTATTTTCAATTAAGTGCCAAATATTATTAGATTGAACTACGAACAGAAAATACCTATGCAATAAATATCACCAAGTGATTTATCTGTACTGTAACCACTTGCCCTCGTGCAGTTAACGGCTTTTATAAAACCGTTTTACTGCGCTGTAAATTAAAATATCCTGTTCTACTTGTATCCGCCATACAATAATAACAAATGGATTGTGCCTGGGATAATATGTAGAAAAAACATTGTATTTATTTAGCGATACGGAAATGACTCCGGAAGCATAAAAGCGGTATTTAACGCATGTTTTACAAATCTCCATTTATACATTTTATGTTTAATCTCCCATATACTCGAAAAATAGCGAATGTTTAGACAGTTGTTAAAAGATTATAGGGAACGTGCAAGACGAAGGTGCTGCCAACTGGTGCCGCCAATCTAAATCGGAAACACCGTTAATTTATTGTTATGAAGGACGATAAACGGAAAAATATCACGAATGATACAATCGCCTTCATAATTACAATCAGAAGATATCACCAAGCGGCGGGACGAGCCCTAAGGGATGAGAAGGGGGTTGAAAGTTTATATAGGGACAGCACTATTTTTGAAGTAGGAGATTTGAAACTTCATATATTAAAGCTCTTCAATAAAAGTCGAGAAAAGTAATTTTACCGTTTTTCGTAATTCATCCTCAAAAGGGGTTAAATGAGGGTTGAAACTTTGTATAAGGACCAAATGATTTTTGTAGCTGGAGATCTAAGACTGCAAATAGACTCTACTTCAATAAGAGTCGAGGAAAGTAGTTTCACCATTTTTCGAAATCCATTCCCAAAATGGGTTAAATGGGGGTTGAAACTTTGTAATAGGCACCATGTTCAAAAGAAACGCCAACTTACTTTTAAACCTTTAGGTATCACTGAAATATTTGTTTAAAGAGAACTGTTATTGCAAATATGTACATGTAAAGACATATTTCGGTAACATTAATTAAATGTTGAAATAGTGTATTTCAGTATTTTGCAAATATGAAATCAACCGTTTTAGGTCTTTACCGCTATGGTTTCCCAACGCATTGTTTATGGATATGTCACTAATATCACTTTCTGTTTTAAAATTTTCTTCTGATACTGAGTGGATTAGTAACGTTATTTTTATTTAGATTTCCTCACAAGTGTGATGAAAAACATTGTGTGTACCACGGGCGGTATAGGAATTACAAACTTGTAACAAACACTTGTTTGTAATTCCTTAGTTACCGCCCTTATAGTACATTACATAACTAGGGTGGTAATACAAAGAAAGGGCGAGATCGCAGAAGTTTGCGGCCCGAGCTGCAAGCGAGGGACGTAAATATGCGATCGAGGGCTTTCTTTATTACCTCCCGTGTTGTGTACATCATTTTATGTCTACACTTGGCCAGAAAGCGGCTCTTTCCGTACGCGCCGCAGCGTGCGGAAAAAGTCACTTTATGGCCAGGTGTGGCATAAATAATATTAAACGGTTCATAGTGTAAGCATATTTACGTTGGTACAATAAATATCAGCATACATTGTAAGTAAATTACAGTTTTATGTTATTTTTACGCTCCTGACCCTAAACTTGTCGGAATCCATCAACATGGCGTCGTAACGGCTCTTCGAAATAGTAGTTGTGAACTATTCCAATCAGGAACACATCGGTTTGCCGCGACACAAACTTCTTTAGTCGCGATCAAATTCACAAGTTTTCAAGATACCCAAATTAAATCGTGGGGACACGAAATAGCGCAAAGTTGAATGAGCTAAGCTCGCAACGCACCGGCATTTAGAGGGCCTTTTCCATCGCCTGACAGCCGTTTTACAGATTTTTTATCGTGTCTCACATCTTAAAACACAGATATTCACTGTTTACTGCTGTTTCGCACGTAGCAAAGTATCTCTCCAGAGGCACAGCCTTCGCTAACTACGCCACTAGTTGCATTTATCAAATCGATGAATACCTTAATCCAACATTTTAAAGTAACCGACTTCAAATGAACCTATTCAATAAAAAATGCATGTACTTTATTTATAGAATATCTATGTCCCATAATGTTTGAAGAGTTCCATCGATTTTTCCAAGATCTCATCATCAGATCCATATCTGGCGCCAATGGGACCAACGGATATATACCTCCCAGCCTATTCAAGCAAAAAACATTTTTCCAGATTGGTCTAGCAGTCTTCAAGTAACCGGCGGGGAACAGGCAGACAAATAAAAATAACTGGCCAAGAGCATGTCGGACCATGCTCAGTGTAGGGTTCCATAGCCGTAACTATAAGGTAAAAAATACGATGTAAAAAAAGTACAACAACAAAAGAGCGTATCTTCATAGCAATTCTTTTGTTGAGAAGCGCAGTTTATCGGCAATAACTCAAAAACGGTTAATCCGATCTTGTTGAAAATAATTTTCGTTGAAAGTATTAATTAAGCGTTACCTTTGTGATTTTTTTCATATTTTTCGGACGCACGGTTTAGAAAATACAGGGGGGGGCACAATTTACACAACTTTCGGAGCGATTATTTCCAAATACATTCACTTAATCTAAAACATTACTTAGGAACCTTATAGTGTTTTTTAAAGAGCTGTCGAACTATGTACCACACGTTGATATTTGCTAAAAAAAAAAAATTTTACTGTCTTTAACATGTATGGAGTGCCCCCCCTAAAAATATTTATTTTAATTATATATATACTAAACTAAGTAGCGGCTCATAAAAGACACCTATATTCCAAATTTCATCAATATCCATCATGTAGTTTTTGAGTAAAATGCCTGTGACATACGGACAGACAGACAGACAGACGGACGGACATGACGAAACTATAAGGGTTCCGTTTTTGCCATTTTGGCTACGGAACCCTAAAAACGAAAATTTCGACGAAATGAGAACTTCTTTGTCGACTGATAAACCCGATTAGAAATAAAAATAATAGGGAAGAATAAAATTGCGTAATCAAGCTAAACAGCCATTTGATATTTTTAATTTGCGGTTTTTGAACATATAATAGAGAGCATATAATGTGTGTAGATAAAGCAGTAGGTATATGGATAGATAGGTATCTGTACATAATTAGGCAAACACTCGGCTGCTGTTATTATGAAACACGCCGATTGGCTTGTTTCATAAACCCACACACGTATATTAATACCGTTCATTATGTAACAGCCACATAAACTATTATTACCTGTCTATGGTTGTATTACGTTAAAGACGTGCACTAATGGGTTGCATTCACGCATCTTAAGCTCCCCCACTTTCGCGGTTCGGTGACCAGCTAAAGGGCTTTATGAATAAGAAGCCTGAGATAAGAAGCCTCGTTAAGTGAGTAAACTTATCCTGCTGGATTAGCCATACGGTGTTAGGTTATGTTGTAATGTAAGGTACGCGGGGCAATGACACACAGCCACGATTGAATATATCTGTTTATTTTGAACCTAATGTCTGGGGAATAAAATTCACATTAGGCACTTTAAACTTGAACGTTCAGGTAGAAAAGACTTTGTGAGACGCGTAGGTACCTACAGTTTATATGGACGATTGCAAATATCAGCACGTAACACAGACTTGTATTGTATCGCCTTATTCACAGAGTAGAGAAAGAAGATATCTTTAGTAAGGTTATATCTGTACATAACTTTGCACCTGCGTATAGATAACACGACGGTCCTTTATACTTCTGCATTCTATGTAACTGAAATAAATTGTAATTTCACGTCTGTAATTATTACGGTACAATGTTCTAAATTATCACATGAAAAATGTAGCAGTTTGTGTCGGAGATAGGACCGCACATTATAAGTGGATAATGGACATTGTAAATAATACCAAATTAATCTGAGTAGTTATTACCTAGTCTTTCGGTATATTTATAATTGCCTCCTCGCTCATTGGCACATCCGACCTTCTTTCTTTTGAATTTCAAAGTTTGAATTTTGAGTTTTTCTTTTCATACATAGAGTATTATGACGACATTATAGTATATTGCACAACTAGGGTGGTAATATAAAGAAAGGTCGAGATCACAGATGTTTGCGGCCCGAGCCGCAGACGAGGGACGTAAATATGCAATCGAGGGCTTTCTTTATTACCTCCCGTGTTGTGTACATCATTTTATGTCTACACTTGGCCAGAAAGTGACTTTTTCCGAACGCGCAGCGTGCGGAAAAAGCCACTTGATGGCCAGGTGTATCATAAAACAAATTATACTCCGGGCATTCATCATCATTGCGCTATGCCAATCTTTATTGGATGGTCATTTTAATATTCTTATTATGCTAATTATATAAACATTGACTTATGACGAGAATAATTAATTACAAATTGAAGTTCATTTGGCATCAAATTGAGACCTTTTGTCCGTGGGGTCCATCGACACATGCCCCTTTTAAAGGCAGTTCAAAGCGGCTGGTCGACACCACGGGGGAGACGAGACAGCTTGTTGTATTGTAATTCATAACATTATATTACAAATAAAGAACGAATAAAAATATAGTAAATATTATCACCAATTAACCTTCGTTTAAAATATCTACTAAGTACCTACATTTTGAACAACTACCCTTATACAGGTTGCAATAAAGAAGTTTCCACTTCAAAAGTAGGTCAAAATTATTATTTTGACAAACAAAAAACATACCCGAAAACGGGTAAATTGAGATTTTAAGCTGAGTATAGTGAGTACCCGACGATGATTGAATAAAGAGTAAATGCGCCTGTAAAAAATTGTGAGCAAAACCACTTTGATGGACATTATGGGAAAATAACGCCGAAGTAGATGCAGGGTGCG
This sequence comes from Eudemis profundana, assembly GCA_947034925.1. NCBI lineage: Eukaryota > Metazoa > Arthropoda > Insecta > Lepidoptera > Tortricidae > Eudemis > Eudemis profundana. The sequence goes on along the minus strand of OX344796.1, from coordinate 25,416,788 downwards.
CCTAGCTGGGGTGCTAGACAGGAAACCTCCCAGAGTGTCTGGATTCTTCTCATTCCTCTTGATCCGGTTGATCCGCAGAAAAGGGAGCACCCTGGGAGCAACGGCAAGTAATTTCTTAGGGGCCCCTAATTGATCACTTGCCGATGCTGCGAATGAGCCTGTCAGGGGGGGTTGGGGGGTCCCGCACCGGGTTTCCTCTGTTAGAGGACTCTCAAGGTGCGGCACGCGAGGGCGGAGCGTCGGGCACGGGTAGCATCCCTCCGACGTCTCCTTTTGGGGGGCACTGCGGGCAGGCACCAGACGGGTGACCTGTGCCGCTGCGTGGTGGCGGTGGACTAGTCCTCTGCGTCTCGAGAACTCAGCCTTGCAGGCTGCCGCTACCTCATGTGCTGGGGGCGGGAGGCGGAGGACTGGCCCACCGCGGTCCGTAAGGACAGGCGGGAGCGTCTGCGGGGTAGGGGCGTTTGTCCTCCCGTGGACGGCTGCGGGGCAGGGGCGTTTGTCCTCCCGTGGCGTTGAGGGAGGGACTGACACCGGATATGCATGCGGACCCTGTGTGTCTGGTGTTGGTTCCTGGCTTCCCTGGGGGACGGCCCGGTTGGCCGGAGGGAAGCAGGTGGGGAAGGCACACTGGCCATGCTACAGTGTGCCTTTTACGGAGAGGGTCCGCCCTAGGGCGGAGGTGCTGGTGATGCCGTGGTGGCTTGATAGCGATCCCACGGCATCACCGTGAAGGCACAGGTTGGTAGCATCCCTGGGTTTTAGTGGGTAGGCAAATCCCTTCAGGAGCGGAGAGCCCCACATAACCAATACGTAACATCTGGCTGTCACCCCCGATGGCCTTAGCTTACGTAGTGGTATGCAGTTTTATGCATTTCCCGGGGTCAAAAAAAAAAGGGTGCGCCTAGCTAGCATACGACCATCATACCTATAGCCTATAGGTAAGTTATAGAGTAGGTATGGTATTGGTTACGATCATCGATTAGTCGCAAAATGGTCTCTGCAACAAGCTTAAGTCCTACAAAATCCCAAAAAAGTTCCTAAGATCTTTCGCCAGCTTACAACATCAACACACAATATGTAGACAATGTTTTGAGGATGTGTTGAGGGAAATTACTGGAAGCCTAGGCCATTGGGAGACCTCTTTGAACATGTGTTGGTAGCCAAATACTGGCAGACCGCTCATATGTAGATTACGATAATCTTTGGTATAGGAATATCTCGTCATCCAAAAAGTAAGTTATAAGTTTTGTCTGGTTAGTAAAATTACCCACTTACCTTTGTCCCGAATTGCTAAACATGGCGATAATGTGCAATGGGCTCGCGCTACCCCCGCCTTGTCCCACGGCCCCCTCGCGATAGCTGTATGGTGGAAGATAACCAGCTTAGATATCTTCTTCCCGAGATAGCTGATGATGACCTGAGACATGGTGACGTCATAAGCTTGATATGTTGCTATTTTGTGCAAAAAATAATCCGAACTAAACGCGTTTCTCCAATTATTTGCGTATAAAAAATGGAATGTTGAGCTAGTAACATTGGACAGCTAGTATTGTTTTCACCGAAATAAACAAAAAACAAGTTTAAACAAATAATTTCGCGGGCCGGTAATTTATTTCATAATTGATTATGGATAATATAATTTTAAGTTCTTAATGAATGGCAGCATTATCGAGACATTCGTGATTCGAGACGTGAGGAAGATCATACCCAGGTAGGAACTGGTTGTGGTGGTGGTGGTGGTGGTGGTGGTGGTTTTACCATGGTTGCATCTAAATGACTTCGTATGCCGATGCTAGCGGTAGCTTTTTCGTTGACTAAAAGAAACTCCGCTTTTGTGTTTATTTTATGTATTTTTCTCAAACATGCAATGAAATGTTGACATTACGTGCCTAATAATAGGCCACAAAGTACCTAGTTTCCGGTGCGGCTTGACACTTGGCATACAATGGAATTTCATACAACATTGCCGGCCTAGGTGTTTTTTTTTTTTATTTCCATTCCACATTAATTTGTGACAGGGCATCACGGCGTTCAGCCATTAAAAAAACAATAAACGATTTTTGCTTTATTTTGCAGTTTTATTTAGATAACATCGTCATGAAGATAACAAATAACACATTATAAACAATTTCCAATAATTTTAAATTGCAAACTTAACTACGAGAATACACATTTAAAATATCTCATCTAAATATTCGCGGTAAAAATGTATACTGAAACAGTTTTTGGAAAGGAAATTGAAAATTCTTCATTCTGTAATTCTTTTTTTGTCTACGTTATTTTTAGTGTCTCTAGAAAATAAAGTTTGATTTTTTGGAGTGTTTTTAATTTACTTCATTGCATATTTAAGAAAAGCACTATACATACCTCGGCGTAAAATGGGGTTGCCAGCCTCGTAACTATCTGGCCTCGCGTTCGCTCGGCCATCTATATGTACTCGACCGGCAACCCCTCACTTCCCGGCCTCTGTAGTAATGTACTATTGTGTACCTAGTAGAGGGTATGCTCATCTTTTTAACTAAACTTATAAAAGCATAGAGGTACATACAATTATGTGCATATGATGTGTCGATATGTGAAGATACATATTCCCTAGGTACATATTCCCTCACATGCAAGATAACATTAAGTTACGTTAATTATCTGAACAATATTTCTAAAAACATTCTTATTTATACGAACAAATAAAGAAGTACCTATCAAGTTTGTTTCGTGCACTATTAGAAGTAGTTTTTCAAATTTTACTTTCAAGCAGCTGCTTGATTTGATTTTTTTTTAATAATCTTCTTCGTATCCTTAACTGTGATTTGAAAAGCTTTTCGAATCACAATTAAGGATACGATGATCATACAAAAATCAAATCGATAACTTAATTTACGGTATTACTTGTGTTGTGGTTAAAATCTTGGCGTTTTAAATAAAACGCCAAATTTGGTTTCCGATTTGTCTCTTACTCTAGCCCTTAGCCCTAGATACACAATGTACTATTATAGTATTTTATGCAACAGTTGTATAAGAAGGTTCAAAAAATGCGAATTGCGTGAGTTGCGATACGAGCCGCGAATGCGGCGAGTATCGCATGGTTTTACCATGGTTGCATCTAAATGACTTCGTATGCCGATGCTAGAGCGGTAGCTTTTTCGTTGACTAAAAGAAACTCCGCTTTTGTGTTTATTTTATGTATTTTTCTCAAACATGCAATGAAATGTTGACATTACGTGCCTAATAATAGGCCACAAAGTACCTAGTTTCCGGTGCGGCTTGACACTTGGCATACAATGGAATTTCATACAACATTGCCGGCCTAGGTGTTTTTTTTTTTATTTCCATTCCACATTAATTTGTGACAGGGCATCACGGCGTTCAGCCATTAAAAAAACAATAAACGATTTTTGCTTTATTTTGCAGTTTTATTTAGATAACATCGTCATGAAGATAACAAATAACACATTATAAACAATTTCCAATAATTTTAAATTGCAAACTTAACTACGAGAATACACATTTAAAATATCTCATCTAAATATTCGCGGTAAAAATGTATACTGAAACAGTTTTTGGAAAGGAAATTGAAAATTCTTCATTCTGTAATTCTTTTTTTGTCTACGTTATTTTTAGTGTCTCTAGAAAATAAAGTTTGATTTTTTGGAGTGTTTTTAATTTACTTCATTGCATATTTAAGAAAAGCACTATACATACCTCGGCGTAAAATGGGGTTGCCAGCCTCGTAACTATCTGGCCTCGCGTTCGCTCGGCCATCTATATGTACTCGACCGGCAACCCCTCACTTCCCGGCCTCTGTAGTAATGTACTATTGTGTACCTAGTAGAGGGTATGCTCATCTTTTTAACTAAACTTATAAAAGCATAGAGGTACATACAATTATGTGCATATGATGTGTCGATATGTGAAGATACATATTCCCTAGGTACATATTCCCTCACATGCAAGATAACATTAAGTTACGTTAATTATCTGAACAATATTTCTAAAAACATTCTTATTTATACGAACAAATAAAGAAGTACCTATCAAGTTTGTTTCGTGCACTATTAGAAGTAGTTTTTCAAATTTTACTTTCAAGCAGCTGCTTGATTTGATTTTTTTTTAATAATCTTCTTCGTATCCTTAACTGTGATTTGAAAAGCTTTTCGAATCACAATTAAGGATACGATGATCATACAAAAATCAAATCGATAACTTAATTTACGGTATTACTTGTGTTGTGGTTAAAATCTTGGCGTTTTAAATAAAACGCCAAATTTGGTTTCCGATTTGTCTCTTACTCTAGCCCTTAGCCCTAGATACACAATGTACTATTATAGTATTTTATGCAACAGTTGTATAAGAAGGTTCAAAAAATGCGAATTGCGTGAGTTGCGATACGAGCCGCGAATGCGGCGAGTATCGCAAATAGAGACGCAATGAGCGCTTTTTGACTTAATTATACAACGTTGCATACAATACTTTTTCTACGACTAGGTTAAAATATAAAATACATGGACGTCACGCGTGTCTCGTCCGGTCTCTCCGAGTGTGTACAGCCGGCATGACAGTTGTGTCTATGGTAAACTTTTTTTTGATATTTCTGGTGACACGATGTGACGATAATTAAAATACTTTTTTTTATGTTGGCATCAATTAATTTAATTCGGAAAGTTTTGTTTTTCTTATGAATCGTAAGAATTTAATTGTTTGTTAAGTTGGTAGTTGTGAATTTTTATCGTGAACTTAGAATTGAGCGCTTAATCCTTGACCTAAGTTTAACCTAGATTTAGAAGTCTGTGGATGCTAGCAATAACGTAAAGTGACTATAACGACACTACCCAAGTAGCACACAAGCTGTATAAAAGCTTATACAGCTATTATACCTCCAGTTTAGGCGCTATAAGAGCTGTATAAGCTTTTATACAGCTTATGTGCTACTTGGGTAAGTAGTGCTGTTATGGGGAATAGAGTATAGACTTCTCTGAACTCATATTATGTATGTTCTTATATTAGTGTTCGTGACCAAGTAAAAGACAGATAACAGTACAGGAGTAGAAAAAGGCTTTTATTTTAGGTGTATATTGTGTTCGATGTTATAAGAAGTAATAACATTTTCACAGATAAGAAATTTGTTGTAACAAAATACTTTATATTTATTCTGCTCGTAATTTGCGGTTTATAAACGAATTATGGAGAGTTTATGATATGTGTGTAGATAAAAATATTCTTGTGGATATTAATTAGGGATGTAACGATACATAGGTAGTTTTGCCGATACGATACCGATACCGATATATTGTAGTAAATAATCGGCGATACCGATACCGATATCTAAGCTAAATAATGAAGTATGAACTTCAGATATTTGTATGTCCTTATTATACCTAAAACTTGGCTATATTTAACAGAGAGTCAACCTTAAAAGTGTAAAGTAAAAATAAATAAATTGTCAACTCAAAATTAATTTTTTTTTATTAAGAGCCGAAGATTTAGTTAACATAGTAATCATTGCACAAGGTAACAGACCAATACAGAAATTAAGTCAGTAATTGAAATTACTTTTTGCAGATCTTTTTAAAAAAATGTATTAGGTACAGTCTTTATGAATTAAAATGATGCCAACAAAAACACGTGATTCGGGTCGTTCAACCAATCAAAGCAAAGTTTTATATCTGTGGTGCAATATCATTGGCTGATCGACTAGTTTTCTGTTTACCTTTTTTTAGATACCTAAAAAAACAGACTATATGGTACCTATCCTCATATCGTATCATGCTTCCGCTATAGACTCCGCCTTATATAACCAGGTTTTTAGGTTATTACAAGACTGACGCATTCAGTAAGAAAGTTGGCAACACAATTCGTATAGCTAGGCCAAGTAGGATAGATTATGGTAGCTACTGCTGACCTAAAAATACTTGGCAAAAGCTTTAGGAGGCTCGTTAAATGGTTGCTTTGGTTAATAAACGCAACCGAAACTAACGACAAACTTCGTCTATCAGGTATTTGTCAAATTTGCTTGATCGCAAGTTCAATATTTGAGTATTCGCCATTAATAGTTTCGATACAAATATTTGCTGAACTACCTACCGTTATAGACTACGCAGATTGATAAACTAACTTGTATATACCTAATCATATTCGCCTTATCATAAATTGACGTCAATTAATTTGTTTATTATACACCTATATCGTAAATCCTCTATTATGCGTTCGGAAACGTGTTATAATAATGTATGAAAAATCATCATAACATCGATATCGATACAATAATTAAAATCTAGTTGGTGCCGATACTATAATAAAAATATAGACGGCAATGTCGGTGGTGGTTATTCTTACGGTTCCCGACCACATCATTAAGGATTTATAAGATGCGTGTAGATAAAGTAATGCAAGCAATTGTACATAATTAAGCTTAAAAAACACTATTGTTTTGACTGTCATTACGTATCAGTTGCATAAACTACTATAATTTTCTAAAGCCTTGGGTATTAAGTAAAAAACTTACTTTAGATCAGAAATTTTTATACCTTAAAATTACTTGCCTAATGTAGCACTGATTTAGGATTCCTTATTGCCACAGTTAAAATGCTCATTTCTACGAACCAAATGTTCCTTTTTACCTGACGCGGCAAAACCCAAAAGGAGGGTTATGTGTTTGACCTGTATGATGTATGTAGGTATGTATGTCCGATCCTATGTCCGCTCGTAACTACTTAAGGGCTCAACCGATTTTGATAAATAATACGTGGTTAGATTTGTCTTGATGATGCATGTCCTACATAAAATACTTGGAAAATGGTCAATATTATTGGGACTAAAAAAATTTGCAAGACCCTCGAATGGAATAAAAAGGTCTTCAAAAGGCGAGTACGAAAATATATAATTTTGCACTGCAGTCGGATTTTTTTTATCAACAACCTGTTTACCTTTATCTGTACACAATCGCCGTTGTAGTGTAGCCATGCAAGAGTCAGGAGTAAAACACGAGCCGTGGTTTTAAATAAATAAAATTAATCGATAAAACCAAGGACCATTAAAACAAAAGGACTGTCATTGTCCATACTTTGGATCGTGCCCCGACCGCATGGGGATATCCAGGCAAAGACTAGATGGCACTAAAAAACTAAACATTTAACGATGTTATAATTGAACAAAGAAACATAGTATAGTAACAATTAGTTCGTAAACAGCTAATAATAAATAAATTCTAACATTTAACTATGTGTCGCGCTTGTAAAGTTGAATAATTGTAAATAATATAATTCTTATACCAAGCTTATACATATCAGAATCAGAATCTTTTTTCTAATTTTTAAAGTAGGAGATCTGAGATTTCTAACATAGACTCTTCAATATAAGTCGAAAAAAGTAATTTCACCGTTTTCCGTAATTCATCCCTAAAGGGGTTAAACGGGGGTTGAAACTTTGTATAGGCACCAAACGATTATTAAAGTTAGAGATCTGAAACTTCGCACATAAACCGCATATTGAAGAATATGAATACAGGAAAACAATTTCACGGTTTTTCAAAATTCATTCCCAAAAGGGGTTAAATGGGCGTTGTATAAGGTACAAACTAAATTTGAAGCTGAAGATTTGAGACTTCGTACACAAACTCTTCAGTATGAGTAGAGAAAAGTAATTTCACTGTTTTTCGAAATCCATCCCTAAAAGGGGTTAAACGGGGGTTGAGACTTTGTATAGGAACTAAATGATTTTTGAAGTTGGAGATCTGAGACTTCGTACGTAGACTCTTCAATAAGAGTAGAACAAAAATATTTCACTGCTTTTTGAAATTCATCCCGAGAAGAGTTTAAATGGGAGTTGAAACTTTGTATAAGGTACAAACTATTTTTGAAGCTGGAGATTTGAGACTTCGTACTCAAAATCTCCAATATGAGTAGAGAAAAGTGATTTCACTGTTCTTCGAAATTCATCCCTAAAAGGGGTTAAACGGGGGTTGAGACTTTGTATAGGGACCAAATGATTTTTGAAGTTGAAGATCTGAGACTTCTTACATAGATCCTTCAATAAGAGAAAAAGTAAAGGTCGTTAAAGTCGTACAATGAATACTATTGAAATTATTTATGTTTTTTAACCAAAAAGTCTCTCCCCTGGCCAAATACAGCTAGATTAAGTAAGATCAGGCCTGATATATCCGTATACGGCTTGATATGACTAATTTTCATATCAGGTTATATTAGATCATATCATGGCATATCAATAACACCAAAAAATATATATGATTATATCAGACCAGATATGACCATATCAGGATACATCAGCCCTTATAAGATCATTTTTTTACGGAATTGAATGGTGAAATTATAATTTTTTTAAGTATTTTGGATTGATAAATAATTATTTATTGTTAATTTTTATTTGGAAGTACCAAAAGTATATTTTTATATACATTTAGTGGAATGAGTCTCTCAACTGGACTCTTATAAAATGCGATAAAATTAATAAATAGACTGGCTAGCTTACAGGTATGCACAAGTGAGTTGTTTTAATAAAAATATTATAGAATTTAATTGAAATGTTATAATTTATGTCACGCCGTTTTTCAGAGCAAATGACACCTCTTAACTTAGAATGACCCATATGAGAAACGTGTTTTTTATTGTTTTTTGCTTAAGCGTGATACAGAACCCTTCATGTGCGAATCCGAATCGCTCTTGGTCGGTTTTTGTTACTGCCTGATCCGTGGTGTGTACTCAGGTTTACGTCTTCCGGCCTGGCCTGTAAATGAAATGGGATTTCCTCCCTGTACAGCTTTTCAAAAATTAGTGATGTTTTTAATATACTTACGTAACTTTTTATATAATGTGTTGATTATACCTCTACTTATTAATCTAGATAAATAAAGTACGAGTATGATTCGAATGTCACTCACACGTTAGCAAGTACGCGCATGCGTGTCCATTCGCGGCCAGTTGCGAGTCGCTCGCTCCAGTAGTACCTCACTAGGACCCGTCGGCACTGTCGCTACGGGCATCTCGGTTCAAGTTACGAAAAAGTTTTTTCAAAAATAGAGTAACCGATAGTCAGTTAGAGGGATCTTTCATTTGTGTGACGTGGAGTGCCGTGAATCAAGCAACATGCGGTGGCTTCTGTGGGCGATTTGTTGCTGCGGTATACTTTGCTCAGGTAAGTTTATTTAGTAACTTATTTATTTGTTACCTGTGCTGATTTTTAAGACCTGTATTATATTTGCTGCGATATATAGTGACATGTCGTATTATGGGTTCAACTAATTAAAACTTGCGAAATTGTTTTTACGACTTAAGTTACTTAAATTCCACCAGTCTTCGCGCGGTGTTTCAAAATTTTAACAGAAGTTATCGTTTGTAAAACAAACCCAATATGAAAATGTAATCAATATCTTATTACATTTCTTGCTGGGAATTCTGGTCACGTTTTGAGAAGCGACAAAAAAGTTTGCGGCACCGGATACTGCCGAGATCACGTGACACAATCACCATGTTTTTGAAAAAGAAAATAAAAAGAAACGCCTTCTTTTATTTGCAGACAAATGGAAGACTTAAGATGAAATCTATTGTTTCCGTTTCAATCATAGTCTCAATATAAAAAAAAATTATGAACATTCAAATATAATATTTATAGAAGCATGGATTGCTTTCGGAAGATTTATAAGAACGCTATAATATTTTAATTCTATCCACTAGAAATTTCTGGTAAATATACTTAACTAAACTTTATGTTAATCATTATTTGGTTTTCATAATCAAAATACAGGTATTCCTTTTTTTATTCTCGCGACTTCATCCATGTTGTAAACGTATTTAGTCTTGTTTTTCCTTTAGGTATAAAGTAGCCTTTGTTACTCTGCGGCATATTTTCTATCTCCAATATGTAAAATCCAGTCGGTCCATTTCTTAGATACCGCATTACAGAAGTTTTAGAACTTAACAACAGGTATGTACTCACACACAGCCCAAAAGCATACTACTAAAGTACCTGCGTACTTTTTCTCCTCTCAGTAACATTCTCTAGTAAGTAGTAGTAGTAGTATTTATGTTCATAATTTGTAGTAATAATACCGACATTTAATTGATCAAATACAACCTACTGCAGCATCTTAAACAACCTCAGCAGCATAGCGCAAAACAAGTTAGAAATAGCTAAGTACAAAGTTTGTAAAAATATAAAATTGCAGCAGTAGCGGTAAGCAAGACTGACCAAGTTTATTACTGAATGAACTCTCTGACGGAGTTAACACTTTCTTACAAATTGCAACTTGGAAGTGTACAGCGACTTATGATTTCTTTTCAGTTCTAGACAGGTCTTCGCACAAACAAACTGCGTCTTTAAAAATTGAATACATATAAGTTTATACAGCCTCGTAGTTTCGTTTTCAAAATTAAAAAACCGGCCAAGTGCGAGTTGGACTCGCGCACCGAGGGTTCCGTACAAAGTTATACGTAGATACATGAATAGTTCAAGAAAAACTGTATGGCGATTAGTTTAGTAGGAACAAATAAGTATGTGTTACGATCTTTGCAAATTTCTCAAAAACGGTGCAAGTTAGGAAAACCGTTATTTCTTTCCTGTAATATTTAGGATGACATTAATAATTGGTAATTATTACAGATTTTTCTGTTTAGTAACTTCGAAGATAATAGGGGGGGAATGGTATTTTTTAACGTTTTTCGTCACAAATCAAACTCTACTTATTTAAGAAAAAAAAAACAATAACGGTTTATTAATCTACAAATCAAGCCGTTTGAATTGATACTCCACTCGATATAATTATATAAAAGCCCTACTTTCAATTTTCAAAGTCCCATTACGGACCCCTTTAAAAAAAAGTAAAAACGTTACAAGATTTTTTTTACATCCAATAGGCTCGGGTTAGCTACTTTTAATACTATTTCAAATCGATAGAAGCAGTAGTTTCTGAGATGTCTGGCTATGACCGACGGACAGACAGACGGATAGACAGACAGCCGCACTATAAGAGTTCCTTGTGTACCATTTTGGTACGGAACCCTAAAATAGAGGATCTATGAGCGTTCTCACAATTTTGGGGATTAAAGAACTAAGGTGGAGATATCGCGTGTGAGGCATATGCCCATATGAGACTGAATGTACTTATAACTAAGATCTGTACAATTACGGCTACCATAAGTTCTATGACTATGAATGAAGTTTTCCTATGAAGTGTCTCGGTTTGGTTTATTACTTTGCATTTATTCATGATTGAAACAAATCTGACTAAAAGATCTTGAGAAAGATGTCTTATTTTCGTACAATCGTAAATATTTCGGATTATAATGCAGAAATAACTTGAATTTGTTGTACGAAATCCCAAGTGCTCTTCTACAGCTTCTACTAGTATATACCTAACCTATCATATACCGAATTAGGAGAGCGAGAATAACCTTACATTCATTATTATCTTCGCAGAGTACAATACTACGCTATATTAATAATTTTTATCTTATTCATTTGTGTTTCAGCGCAATCTGATTATTGATTCATATTAATTGTGAAGCGATTGAGCAGAATAGTATGATATTTATGGCATATATGACCCATTTGACCATTTTAAGTCTATCACTATATGACTGTCCATTACAAAAACACATCAAGATTTTATGCATTGTTTTACTGCTATTATACGACTATATATTTTAATCTTTATCTGTCATAAAATGTGGTAAAAGTGACACACAGGCGCGCATGTCTGTTTAATTGGGGGGTCAGCCGGTGTGTCAATTATAGTTCATTCAACCAATAAAGATACAAACCCACGGAACTATAATAGTGCCAATGACGTTAACTGACTGTATGAAGATTTAAAAATTATCTTATTAAAAGCCAAAGTCGACAGTCAGACAGAGTCGAAATTATCGACAGTAATAAATGTAATTTAAGGTGATTTGAGTTGGTTGGTATTCCATACAAACATACTTATAAGGGGGGTTTGAATTGTGTTTTATTTTATACCTTGATACATTTTATCTGCGCGTACTGAAACGAAAACTCGCAAGAAGCTAAAAAAATGTAGAATTTTAGCAAAAATGTTCCAGTTATGAGAACAGATGGCGCTCAAGTTAAACTGCAAATTGCACGTTAATTCGGGGTTTTTAGGCTTCTTATGTCATTCCACGCAAACAAACCGCTATAAAGTGAAACCATGATTGCCGCCGTGGAAGCACATGATGACCCTCTTTGTGTTTGTATGGAGAACGGACCTACTCAAGTTTATTTAGTTTTGACATCTGACCGACATTTTGTCATTGCTCATTTTACATAGCTAAGGCGATCTTATTTACACGCTGACTTTTGGGTACCTAAATAATATATGACATAATTTTACGAAAAGATATATTTATACATCGATTCTCTAGTCTAGAGCACAATTGCATTAATCACTTAAAATGTTAAATTGCGGCGAATGATAACTTTTTTCGCGCATGTCACGCAACCGTAGTTTTTATTTTTAAATTTGGAGACAAACTAGAGTCGGCCTCAATTATCATAATTATCTTTCGAAAACGAGTAACGTGCGAGATTTGTCAAAATTCTTTGCAATCGATATTAGGTGAAATCAAATTGCTTTGTTTTTTAGAGATGTTCGGATCGGAATTTGGATGTAATGGTTACATCAAATTCGATGTTCTTATGAAGCAATAATAACATTTCCACAGATAAGAAATTGTTTCTTTATGTCTTCTAATAATCTTTATCTTTATGCTGGTTGTAATTTGCGGTTTTAAAACGCATTATAGAGGATTTATGATATGTGTGTAGGTATTATAAAATTATTAATATATGCAAATTTTGAAAGAACCACGTTCTTATATAAAGCCGCAAATATTTATTTTAAAGCTTTTAAGGTTATCGATTGAACACGGCCAATAATGCTCCGCCCTAATATCGAAAGGTTGATTGATGATCCCATCAAGCCGTTGATATACGAAATAAAGTTTTACGGGAGAGAAAAGCTATAAGACAATATAATCATTTTACAGGGAAATTATAATTTTATCGCGTTATTTGCCATTAGCGATGATATTAGAGGTGGGTGTGGCGATGGCCGCTCCCTGGGCATTCGCCATTTCAAACAGGTCAACGACACTGACCTAAGTAATTGAAAGTTACAGTATTGCAGTTAATTACTCGTGTGTGCAGATATCTGTACAACGTTTTCAGAAACTATGGGTGTACTTTATGTTAATAGTACGTGCTTGTTACACTATTCAATATGGTTTTTATATCTCAGTTGAAAGTTGTTAATTTTTGTTTATTGAGTTAAAAGTTATCCACAATCTATCTCTACGTATAATAAAATTGTAACTAGACTATGTTTGTGCGTGCATCACGCAAAACCTACCAGACCGATTTCTGTAAAATTTGGTATACAGGTAGATTAACACATAGGATACCTTACATATAGTTGCTATACTTACTCAACCACGTATCTACTCGAATAGTTTGATAGAAAACGCACCTGTGTTACGAGTAGAAAAGTGCGATTTTCCTATCAAACTATTGGAGTAGATACGTGGTTGAGTAAGTATAGCGGCGATATATAGATACAAGAATTCAAAGTACTTAGATAAATGAAATGGCGCTCACCACCACCACCAGACCCCACCAGACCACCACCAGAGGTACCGGGTTCGATTCCCGGTCTGTTCACAGGTGAGCGCCATTTAATTTATCTAAGTACTATGAATTCTTGTAGCTATATGTATATGTAACATAGAAATGTGGTGTAATTTACCCGCATTAAAAACCAATGAAGAAACAACATGTTTCTTTCATATAAAGTACATTGGATACTTTTTACCCGACTATAGCGAAAAAATATAATAGTGATATTTATCTTATTTCACCCCCGTGAACGAAGTAACGAGTAGATTCTATATTAGATAATAAAAAATCTGTAACAAGGGAGATACATAAAAGTGTATCGCCAATATATTACATTTTTCACTAGATAGTAGAAAGCCGTGATTTTGGGATAAGATCGAATAGTGTAATATTGAAATGTAAGTAATATCCGAATACGTCATTATTATTGTGCCTTACAACTTGGTTACTGGTCAGTCAGGTCAGTTGCTGGTTTTCAGAATAGCCGGTACCTAAGTAAGTAGTTATGTGTGAAATTATGTAGTAGAAAAAGAGCAAGGGGCAAAAATCCGGAAAAAGTTAAGCAAATATGGAATCAGCTTCTTAAAAAACTGATTTTAATAATGTAAGTTCCCGGATTCCGCGATTATAAAAAAACGTCATAGTAATGTAGTATCTCACGAATATGTTTGGCTTATAGCTATTTTTAATAGACTTCAAAAAACGAGTCCATAAAAAATAACTGCAAATAGTTGATTTAAATACGTAAATAGGTAGTATGTGTTTATGTTATCATAATAAGTTAATTTAGAAATCCAGAGTAATTTAATAATTAAATTAAATTTTGTCCGTCTCCACACAACTCAACATCGACGCTGACGGCAAAGTTTAGAAATAAGCATCCTAATTTCCGCTGTCTGCATATTATGCCATGTAAATATAACCAAGAATACATTTAATATTATTCTTCGGGTACTACGTAATTTTATTTCCAATTCAATTAAGCTATTATCAATTAGACATGGAAACACAAAAATACATAACTGATTTGTTTGTCAGTAGGTTATTTCAGAGTTAGTACAATTTTCAACTTAGTTCTGACAGTTTCTAATTAAATTCAGATAAGAAAAAGATTCAAAGTCAATAATCAAAGTGGAAAAATAATTGACTGATTTAAGCATATTTAGAAACATATTAGTTACAAGTTTAATATTATAAACGATTTAAGGCGAATAGACCGCTTTATACAATATTGTAGATGCGCGTTCAAAGCCTACAAAATTACGGTTGTAACTAATTAATATTTATAAGATAAAAATAGTAAAAATTCACGGATAGGCGGTTGCAAAAACTATTTAAAAATACTCTCACATTAATTCGTCGTACGGGATGCAATGCGCGTACGGCGGTCCGCAAATTGAATTCATTTCAACTCGTCGGGTAATTGGTGACGTGGATCGGTCGCCATGCGACGTTCGACTACTCTTGTTTTTGTTTCATAACAGTCCCCACATGTAGCTTTTCCGGTCAAATAAAAATAACTCTTTTGACGACATCGACATGTTTAGCTTAGTGGGAATGTCACCGCCCACGAAGATAGAGGTCCCGGGTTCGAATCCTGTAGGCTTTGTCGCGCGATTAATAAATGATAAAGCATCCGTCACTCTTACACACTATTTATCAAAACGTGACGACGTGACGTGTCGTCAATAGTTATTTTTGTGATTTTTACCTACTGGTGAGGGAAAATATTTGTGTGATAAGCGCGAGTATTTGTCCCCGTGTTATGGATGTTGGCTATGTTTGGTCGGACATTAACATATTTATATATTAGTACTGCTCGAAAAATGTACTGCAATGATCCTGATGCGGACAACTTAATTTTTTACCCGTGTAAGTATCAAATATTGTTGCTCAATACACAGGGTAAACTCCGCTTGTGTAGCTTTATATCGTCCCCAGTTTCTCAGCAGCTATAACTGCATTTTGTGTAGGCGGAGAGGTAATAAAATTCAACGAAGACTTTCGTAAAACGGGTAACAATATCGGCCTTTAATGAAGGAGTTCTACGGCGTCCCTTTGTCAATACGGCGCTGTAAATGACCCACAATGTTACCCTAATTTGCCTCCATTTTCATAAAGTACGTTCATTGCACCCAGCTTTTACAATTTTACACCGCGTTTGCTAAAATAAATTAATAAGGGCTTGTATATTTACAATTTATTTATTTGCGTTGTCGGCAGATCAACAATTATTTGTGATTTCAGCGTTGTTCACTGACAATCAAGGTAGACAAAGCAATACTTGAACAGTGAATACAATATTGTAACCGCAATACACAATAACGGCTGAAATGCATTTGGGTAAAGAATTAATTCATTGGTTCATGTATTCTAATTATTTGGCTTCCTACCTATATGTTAGGTTTAAAATAAATGTATATAAAAGTAGCAATAAATAAACATTGTTACAAAACAATCTATAATTGATATCATTAGTTTGAAGTCTATAATCTGTGTATTTTTAACTTTGTATTTACTACTACGATTATAGTTGCGTATATTAATAATAATATTCTATAGGTAATTGTTAACGACGCACTCACGGATCTCGTGAGGTCCCGAAGTTAACAGATTATACAGCTACGATAGCTCTTCAGGTTCATACACAGGAGGTTGTAAGGCTCCTGGAGTTTTAATTACTAAGGGATCGATTGGCTCAAAACAAAGGTTCAGATTTAACACTTATATTGTTTTAAATCACTGGCTCTAGTGTGCATTTCCTAGGGTTCTACCACGCGGGAAGAATAGCACTAACAAACCCGGCTCTGGCTTAACCATCTTTTAAACACAACACTTAAATCTATTACACGGGATATAACACAGAAATAGTCACAAAAAAATCAATCAGCGAATCAGTATCAAATAGTTAATAATGTTCATACTTCCCTATAAGCTATTTACACGCTAAACACTATTAAAAGAATACTTGTTCTTAGTTGGGCGGCTCGGGCCGCAACACGTAATAAAGAAATACTGTTTCACTGACTTTAAGTCCTACCTAGACTTCACTTAGGTCATAGGCTAGGGGATCTAGATACTTGTTCACTATGTTCGGATCGGATCACTACTGGTTCGGTTCTGTTTCTCACTATGAGTTTACAACTTGGGTTCACGACGCCAACTGGTCTCCGAATGAGCTCCCGGCGTATTTAAGCAAGCGATTGTTGCGCAATACTTACAACATATTGCGTGATGGAAAATTCCGTTCAGAATGATACCATCCTACGCTGAATTCTCGTGGTCAGACCGAGAAATTATAGGGCATCGATACACAAAGTTGTTCGAAAACTTTCGCTCTTTGCCGTTTTACGTTATGGTAACGACTAACGTACTATATACTCGACTACACAGTCCTCATGGTAATTATGGGCGTGCTATATGCATCGCCTCACAATCCTCATGGTAAGCTGGCTCTGACCGGTAGAAGCCTCGAGTGGGTGTGTCGAGATCTCCTACCAAATCGTTCACTGGCCGCTCCTAGCACTAGTTGCCAGTGAAGTCTGGGTACACTCGATTTACACATTCGTTACGAGTCTTTATCTAAGCTCTAGATAGGGGGATCGGGTTCTAAGGTTTACACAAGTGCTAATGAGTCGTTACACTACACATATGGCCTCTTGTACGGGCAAAAACTCGTAAAATACTTAAATATTTCACTTACGTACTAACTATAAAACATGGTTCTAGGACTTAGTCCCAGGGCTTATAGCTACTTACAAAACATGTTCAGGGTCTTAGTTAGATGATGTTCAGTTGGGTCGGGGTTCGGTGGGGCTATCGTCAACATCCTCCCCCCGCTGCTGCGTCGCGGCAGCCTCAGGGTGTAGGGAGACGATAGCCAGCTTGGAGACGGGGCGCCGGAACATGCCGCCGACGGTGCGGACGTCAGCACTTCGGACGCTGCCGTCAGGGCCGGGGAAGACGGCCTCGACGATTCCCCGGGGCCACACGTTGCGTGGCAGGTTCGGGTCTACGACGATCACGTAGTCGCCGACCGTGAGTGGACGCTCGCCCAGCGCAGAGGAGCGGCGCGGCGCGAGCGTCGCAGGTATTCTCGGACCCAGCGGGTCCAGAAGCGGTCAGCGAGCGCCTGGCTGGCGCGCCAGGCCCTGCGGTCGGCCTCCTCGCAAAGGCCAGTGAGTGGGACCTTCGCGGGGCCTCCCAGCAGGAAGTGGTTCGGTGTTAGTGCCTCCTCGTCATGGTGGCTGATGGAGACGTGGGTGAGGGGCCGAGCATTGACTGTATACTCGGCCTCGGCAAGGAGAGTCGCAAGCACCTCTTCCTTGGGCGCTCGCGTCTTCAGTGTGGTCTTCAGGGCTTCTTTTATTGAGCGGACCATGCGCTCCCAGGCGCCTCCTTGGTTCGGTGCGCCGGGCGGGATATAGCGCCATCCCATCCGGCGCTGCAGGCCGTAGGCTTGCAGTTCGGGCAGCCACTCGGCATAGGCTGCTTTCAGCTCGGCGTCAGCACTCTTGAAGCATGTTGCATTGTCGGAGTACATCAGGGCCGGCCATCCGCGTCGCGCGGCCATGCGGCGCAACGCCATGATCGCGGAACTCGTGTTTAGTGTGTGCACGAGTTCCAGATGCACGGCACGGGTAGTGAGACAGGTGAAGAGGGCCACCCATCTCTTTTCCCGTCTTCGTCCTATTGTGACGGTAATCGGGCCGAAGTAATCTTGTGCGCAGTTCTCAAAAGAACGTACGTGTGGTTCGATGCGGGCCAGCGGCAAATTTCCCATCGCTGGCACGCGGGGTCTGGCTCGGCGCAGTGCGCAGTAGCGGCAGTTGAGGCCGACTAGGCGCACTGTTGGTCGCAGGTGGAGTATCCAATACTCGGATCGCAGGGCGTTCACGACGCTCTCGTTGCCCTGGTGGTGTGCGCGCTTGTGCGCACGCAGGATCAGCAGCCGCACGAACGGGCAGCGCCCGTCCAGGATGGCTGGCCTCTTGTTGATGGGGGCTGGCGTGGCGTCGATGCGGCCGCGCATCTGGATGACGCCATCCTCGCTCAGCACCGGGTCCAGTTCGTAGAGACGGCTTCCACGGGGCACGGGCTCCCCCCGTGACAGGCAGCGCAGCTCTTCTGGGAAGGTTCTTCTCTGTGACCACTGGAAATAGAGATGTTCGGCGGACAGTATATGTTTCAACAAGAGGGGTACACGGGATCTAGTCTTCATTACTTCGACGAACTGAAGCACACGCGCAGTTGCTCCAATCAGTCGATCATAATTCGAGAAGCGATGAATGTCCGGCAACGGCGAGACGAACTCCGTCGACGCGTGACACGTCGCCTTCAATTCGGGCGGCGGCCCCGTCGGCGGCTCGGGTTCGGCTGGCCATTCGTTCGGATGTTCATATAAAAATTGGGGACCATTAAACCACACACTATTAATGTCCACGGTTCGTTTGGGATCGGATCGGGTAGGGATATCTGCGGGATTAAGTTTAGTGGGTACCCATCGCCATTGGTTCGGTGACGTCAGCTCCGCTATCTCTCCTAAGCGGTGAGCAACGTATACGGGGTACCTTCGTGCGTCATCTCGCACCCATTGCAGCACGGTTTGGCTGTCTGACCATAACACTACTTCGTCGGGTGTTATTCTGTGGCCATCGACGATGGCTTTCTGCAGTCGCGCGCCTATCAAGGCCGCCTGCAACTCCAGTCTGGGCACGCTGAGGGGTTTGAGTGGACATACCTTTGCTTTAGCCGCAGCTAACGTTATCTCAGGCTTTGCTCGTTCGGGGCTTTCCACTCGCCAATAGGCTGCCGCCGCATAAGCCTGCGTGCTCGCGTCCACGAACACATGCAGCTCGATGCGGGAGGCTCCCCCCGTCTGAAAATATCTTCGTGGTATTCTCAGCGTCGCTACCGACTGCAACTCTTGCAGCCATTCAGCGAATAAGTCTGCCTCTTCGGTTGGCAGCTCTTCGTCCCAGCCGAGTTTCAGCAACCACAGTCGCTGTATCTGGATCTTTGCTGTGATAGCGTAATGTGATATGAGACCTAAAGGATCGTATATACTCATCACTGTACTTAGCGCCTCGCGCTTGGTTGGGCTCCTCTCGCCGACTCGTACCTCGGCTGGGACCCGCAGCATCTTCGTGTTGAATCCTAAATCGTCGGTAGTAGCATTCCAGTACATACCGAGAATTTTCTGATCCTTGGCGCCTAGCTGCGCCGGTTCTTCCGCACGTTGCTCCGGCGGGATACGCTCGAGCAGCCGTCGCGAGTTCGACGACCAGCCTCGCAGCGTGAATCCGCCCAGTGCGTGTGATGCTGCCACTTGCTCGGCTACATGGACTGCGTCATCCTCGTTTCTAAAACTAGACACAAAATCATCCATATAATGGTTCGATTGAATCTCATACACGGCGTCGGGATATTTGTCAGCGTTGTCCTCGGCGTTCCTGTTCCGCACACTATGTGCTAAAAAAGGAGAACTTGCTGCGCCAAATATCATAGACGTCATTTTGTAGATGTCTGGGGGGTCGGTTCGGTTTGCGCCCCGCCATAAAAACATCTGTGAAGGTTGATCCGCCGGCCTAATCTTCACTTGAAGAAACATTTCGCATATATCGGCCGTCACGGCGACTGCACCTTCCCTAAACCTAAATAAAATTGCATACAACTCTTGCAACAAATCGGGTCCTTCTAGGACATGGTCGTTCAAGCTCCGCTGCGACGAAATCGCTGCGGCATCGAACACGAGACGAATTTTATTCTTATTTGGGTTCTTCACTGCGAAGTGCGGCAAATACCATGCTACGTTACTATTTTCACTACTTGAAATTTTCTTCGCATATTCTTTCTGCACTAAATTATCTATTTGCGCAGTGTACTCGGCGGCGAAGTCGGGGTCGCGGTCCATCTTACGTTCGATGCCGCGCAGCCGATTGAACGCCATGCCGAAACTTGGCGGCAGTTGCGGGTTATTTTCCCGCCACAATTGACCGACCTCATACTTTGGTCCGTTTACCCTACGGACCGTCGCATTGAAGACGTCGATCGCTCGTTGCTCTGCCGGGTTCACCTTGTTCACGTGCTTAATACCTAAAGCGTCGACATCGAAGTGCTGTTTCAATAACTGGTGCAATTCGAGGTCTGGTTCGTGGCAATGATATGCCCTTACATGATCATCGGTTCGTACTAGGCGGGGCGCAATACCGAATATCGCCCATCCTAGTTGGCAACGGATAGCGGCAGGCTCGTTATTGCGGCCAGTCCGTGCCTCCAGTGGCATCATCAGGTGCCACTGGTCGACCCCCAACAATACCCGCGGCGTCGCGACGTCGTAGCAGGCTTCTTGCAGGTCGGCGAGGTGCTTGTAGCGCAGCATCTCGTTCATGTTCATTCGTTGTTCACGCAGTCCCAATTGATGAACGGTTCTAAAAATGACGGAATGTATCGACTCTTCGTCGCGTCCCTTTAACGCGACTTGTACCTTCCGGCTTCGCTGCGTGGTCTCCATATCTCCCACGCCTTGAATGCATAGGTCCGTGGCAGGTCCGACGGCACCTACGTCGTTCGCTAGATCGGCATCAATAAGGCTTATCGTTGATCCTGAATCCAGAAGGGCGTATGTCTCAGCCTCACCCCTGGGCCCCTTGATGACGATGGGTACCACTCGCAGCAACACCGACGTACGGGAGGTACCTACACTAGCAATGTTCGATGTAAACTCGCGGGCTCCGGCCGGCGAACGCGGCGGCTCCGTCCGGCGAGTTTCAGGTTCGTGCTCGTACCCGCGCGCACCGCTTGCGGGCACACGCCGGGGAGGAGCGGGTTCCTCATCCGCCCAGCGCGTCCCACTCGCGGGCGCACGCAGATGAGAGACTGGTTCGTGGTCCGCCCAGCGTGCCCTATCCGAGGGCCCCCACTGCGGCGACACAGGCTCGAGTCGCCCACCACGCGCCCCGTCAACGGGCGTACGGTGGTAGACGACGGGTTCCCGCCGTGGCCCGCGGGGCCCGCTCACGGGCTCACGCCGAGACATGACAGGAGGGGATCGTGGTTCAAACCGTGGTTCATTACGTGGTTCATAGTGTGGGTCAGGTCGTGGTTCGTATCTTGGTTCATGCGGGGGATCGTGGAGAAGACGATGATGGGCGTGGGGGCAGCCGTTAACGCCGCAGCTCTTCGCTCGGCACTCGTCTCTCCTATGCTTGCTATCAAAACATTTGAAACATATTCTATTGCCCTTGGCCCATGACCAACGGTTCATCGCGCAAACCTTCTTGCACTCTGGAGTGCGGTGCGACCCGCCGCAGCACAAACACACGCTGACTCGTTCCGTCGCATATGTCTGCACGCGGGTCGGTTGTGGCCGAGCGCCGGTGCGGGCCGGCGGCGCGGGCGGCGGCCGCGGCCCCGCACGGGATCGTCGGACATCCTCTGAAATCACGTTACGCCTCGGCGGCGCACGTGCATGCGAGAACTCAAGCTCTTGATCGCTCTCGTCCATGAGAAATTCGGCCATCAGCATCAACTCGCTATCGCGCCGCGAACCGTTAGCTCTAGCGTACGCGCACCATCGCGATCGTAGATGCGGGCTTAACCTTTCCGTAATTTCTCGGATCAGAAGTGGATTCGCTCCATAACTCTTGTTATCTAAGTCCACTAACGTTGAAGCTATATTAATAACTTTGATCGCAAAAGAATTTAAATCCGTCGCACTTGGCCCTACCGACGGAAGCCTCTTCAAATCTTCTAATGCGCGATCAATTAACAAATCGGTACGACCGAAATTCTTTTTCAAAATTCGTACGATTAAATCAGGGTTCGCGGATGAGGCTAGCATGTGTTGCACACATTGCCTAGCCTCCCCTTTCAAGCACTGTCGCAAGCGTGCAACATTTTCGTACGCCGAAAATTTATAACGCGACGACGATTGCTGGTACGCGGTGAGAAATGTCTGCCATTCACTAATTTCACCGGCGTACGCAGGAAGCTCGTAGACTTGACGTGGAGGAGGGCGCATCATGGACTCTAAAGTCTCGGCAAGACGCTCGATACCCTGGCTCCTGGTTCGGCTCGTAGAGCGGTCGCGGATCGGCGTCGACTGTACCGGACGGCGCAACGCCGGCGGCGGCGGCGACGTGGATCGCAGACGACGGCTATTGTTCGGGTGGTTGACGTCGTTCAACCACTGGTCCACCCGGTGGACGGAAGCGGCCATCGAGCCCCCGGCACGGTAGTCACCGTCGCGGGATCCCTCGGCATCGATGCGCTCCATAGTAACGGCTAAGCGTTTATGCACTAACTCTTTTTCTAAATCTATCTCGCGCCTACGTAACGCGGCCAGTTCCTGGTCGGCCAGTAGCTGCGCCTCGCGTTTACGTAGTTCTGTATTACTACTACATTGGGATCGGATAGTTGGCGGTGCCCGCGACGTCGATGGCACTTGATCTGCGAAAACGACTCGCTCCGGCACACGCGCACGCATTTCAAAGTTCGGGTTCACACGCGGGATAGGTTGATCACTTGAGAATAAATAAGGGTTCGACAGCTCACGGTTTCCTGGCTCTGCAAGCTGTTGATTGTTGGTTCGTTCTTGCACGGCCTGCGCATGCGCGGCCTGCGCACGCACGGCCTGCGCATGCGTCGCTGCTGCGCGCGCAGCGTGCTCCGCCTCGGCGCGCTCCTCGGCGTGGCGCTTAGCGCGACGCTCTTCGTTGCGGCGAAGTAGCTCTTCCAGCTCTTCCCGCTGCTCGGTGGTGTCGGTTGGAGGTGACTCCGGTGAGTCCCTCGGTTCTGACTGCATTTGCAGCCGGGGATTGCGAAGGGGCGCCCCGCTCTGCTCGCCTGACTGCGCTTGCAGTTGGCGGCGGCGGGCGTCCGCCTCCTGGGGGTCTGACTGGCTCCTAGTCAGCACCATGGTTCACACGCGATATTGTTACGCGAACAATCTACACGCGAGACAGAAACAGCTGATCGGTCAGGTTCTATCTATACAGGTTCGTTCGTGCCTAGCGTTCGACTTGTAACAACTGGATCGGATGCTTGTTGTTCAAGTTTGCTGGTCACGAGTGGCTCTACGTTACTTTTTACTGGTTTGCAAACTATGTTTTAAATTTGGTTGATTTTGGTTGAGTTTTGAGCCAAATGAATTTTTAATTGAAATTACGTCGCGGCGTAAAATAATTTAAAAATTAAATAATTCCAAAAATTATAAAAGTCACAGGATCGGTGCTCCACAAGTTCAGGGTTCGGGTTCTGGTCGAAATTTGTGATTCGCACAATATTTGACCGCTTTGGAGCACTTGGAAATTCCAAAAATAAATTGCGTCGTTGCGCAAAAATATTCGGGAAAAATCTACAATTTACACTAGCAGTACTCCTAGAGTACGCGGTTCAGGATCAGGTCCAATTTCGTGATTATCACGAGAATTGACTAAGTTAGAGCACTCACAAAAAATTTGGAAAAACAGAAACAATTCGATAAAATCGTAAATAATGATTTTCATCACACTTGCTCGAAAATGGTGCATTACACGTAGGTTTTGCGGGCCGTAAATGAGCTATTACGCCCTAGGGCGTAATGGTTTTCTTTTTAAATTTGAAACGCTGGTTCTGTTTTACTCTTATTTGTCATGTTCAAAGGAAACGCCAACTTACTATTTTAACTTTTATCACTGAAATATTTATTTAAAGAGAACCGTTATTGCAAATACATGTAAACACATATTTCTGTAACATTAATTAAATGTTTCAATAGTGTATTTCAGTATTTTGCAATTATAAAATCAACCGTTTTAGGTCTGTACCGCTATGGTTTCCGAACGTTGCGCATTGTCTATGGATATGTCACTAATGTCACTGTCAGTTTTACAATTTTATTTAGGTTAAGTAAGGTTAATTTTAATTAGATTTCCTCACAAGTGTGATGAAAAACATTGTGTGTGCCACGGGCGGTAAAGGAATTAAAAACTCGTATTATTAAAGCCCTCGGCTTCGCCTCGGCCTTGTAACAAACACTCGTTTGTAATTCCTTACCTACCGCCCTTGATACACAATGTACTATTTAAAAATCCCGGAACTTCACGTCTATACGTGAAATGGATCAGGGGTTCGTATTCCGGGCTTTCCCAGGTTCAAGGATCTGAAGACCAACTCAGGGTCTGATGATGTTCACTCACTGATTCTATATCCTCGGCTCGAAGGACCAAAAACTGTTAACGACGCACTCACGGATCTCGTGAGGTCCCGAAGTTAACAGATTATACAGCTACGATAGCTCTTCAGGTTCATACACAGGAGGTTGTAAGGCTCCTGGAGTTTTAATTACTAAGGGATCGATTGGCTCAAAACAAAGGTTCAGATTTAACACTTATATTGTTTTAAATCACTGGCTCTAGTGTGCATTTCCTAGGGTTCTACCACGCGGGAAGAATAGCACTAACAAACCCGGCTCTGGCTTAACCATCTTTTAAACACAACACTTAAATCTATTACACGGGATATAACACAGAAATAGTCACAAAAAAATCAATCAGCGAATCAGTATCAAATAGTTAATAATGTTCATACTTCCCTATAAGCTATTTACACGCTAAACACTATTAAAAGAATACTTGTTCTTAGTTGGGCGGCTCGGGCCGCAACACGTAATAAAGAAATACTGTTTCACTGACTTTAAGTCCTACCTAGACTTCACTTAGGTCATAGGCTAGGGGATCTAGATACTTGTTCACTATGTTCGGATCGGATCACTACTGGTTCGGTTCTGTTTCTCACTATGAGTTTACAACTTGGGTTCACGACGCCAACTGGTCTCCGAATGAGCTCCCGGCGTATTTAAGCAAGCGATTGTTGCGCAATACTTACAACATATTGCGTGATGGAAAATTCCGTTCAGAATGATACCATCCTACGCTGAATTCTCGTGGTCAGACCGAGAAATTATAGGGCATCGATACACAAAGTTGTTCGAAAACTTTCGCTCTTTGCCGTTTTACGTTATGGTAACGACTAACGTACTATATACTCGACTACACAGTCCTCATGGTAATTATGGGCGTGCTATATGCATCGCCTCACAATCCTCATGGTAAGCTGGCTCTGACCGGTAGAAGCCTCGAGTGGGTGTGTCGAGATCTCCTACCAAATCGTTCACTGGCCGCTCCTAGCACTAGTTGCCAGTGAAGTCTGGGTACACTCGATTTACACATTCGTTACGAGTCTTTATCTAAGCTCTAGATAGGGGGATCGGGTTCTAAGGTTTACACAAGTGCTAATGAGTCGTTACACTACACATATGGCCTCTTGTACGGGCAAAAACTCGTAAAATACTTAAATATTTCACTTACGTACTAACTATAAAACATGGTTCTAGGACTTAGTCCCAGGGCTTATAGCTACTTACAAAACATGTTCAGGGTCTTAGTTAGATGATGTTCAGTTGGGTCGGGGTTCGGTGGGGCTATCGTCAACAGTAATTATTAATTAACATGTGACCAAGAATAGAATTAATAAAAATTTCAGTTTTTGAAATTGTGAACTATGATTATTTATTAAGGTGATTCGAATCGATCGGTTTTCCATACAAACATAAAGACGATCATTATTTGCTCCCACGGCATGAATTATGATTAATAGTACATTACTGCAGAGGCCGGGAAGTAAGGGTTTGCCGGCCGAGTATATTCCTATGTATAGATGGCCGAGCGAAAGCAACGCCAGATAGTTACAAGGCTGGCAACCCCTTTTCACGACGAGGTATGTATAGTGCTTTTCTCAAATATGCAATTAATTAAATTAAAAACACTCCAAAAAATCGAACTTTATTTTCTAAAAACACTAAAAGTAAAGTAGACAAAAAAAGAATTACAGAATGAAGGTATTGTAAAATTTCAATTTTCTTTCCAGAAACTGAGACAATACACATTTTTACCGCGAATATTTAGACGAAATATTATATATAAATGTGTATTCGTGTAATTAAATTTGCAATTTAAAATTATTATTGGAAAATGTATTATTTGTTATGTTCATGTCAAGTTTATATAAATAAAAATATAGCAAACCATGATGCCGCGTCACAAAAACATGGAATGGTAATAAAAAAGAACACCTTGCAGGCCTAGGCCGGCAATGTTGTATGAAATTCCATTAAAGGCCTCTCGAATAGCCGCACCGGAAACGAGGTACTTTGCGGTCTATTTATTATATTATAAGGCACGTAATGTCAATAGAGTGCGACTACGCTAAGTCTGCAGAGGTCGAAAGAAGGTTTTATTAAAAAATATATATATATGGCAACATGGGGAAACCACAACAAAATAATTATTTAATCATGATACTTGGCAATTATTCTTCCGTTTATTATGTGTCTACATCCCTACTAAAATAAATATACGCGTCAGTCTTGCACAAATCGATCTACTTCCAAACAAAATAAGTGATTTGTTCCAGGGTCTTGTATAATATCTATGTGTTTGAGTATTACGAGCATTGCTTAGTTTGGCTGGGACTAGATTGATTTCTGCAAGACTTTCGCGCAAATAAAATTAATCGAGCTATTTCAAACATAATTGATGCCGCGGAAGCAAACAGCCTTCTTTATGTTAGTATGAAAAATCAGCCAACTCGAATCAGCTTAAGCAGTTTCTGCCTCTTATTTCTTAATTTATTTATGGTCGTCCGGATCGAAGCAAAGATATTTTCGTCACAATTGACATGGCCCTAAGTTTGCAGGAAACACAATAAATATCAACCGTCGAATTCCGTCTATAAACTGTCAGTTTGATATTGCTATCTTTGCCTGAAACATTTCCGGAGATGCAAGATGATACCTCCCTTTTTAGAGAAAAATCATTTCCGCAGTGTGGTATTATTTACACTGTTCTGTCAGATATTTTTATATTTTCAATCATTTTGCTCTTAGAACGTGAATAAAAAAATAACATTACTTACAATGTACATTGGGTATTATTGTATTGTACTGAATTTAAACTGCTAAGAAATGGTAGAAAATCCCATCATAATTTTCAATTATGAATTAAATCTAGATCTAGTGAAACAATATATTCCAAGTTAGTTTTAAATAGGTACTAATATTCATAAAATAATATCAAAGTTCATGAATATTTTTGGATGTTTGTTAGTAAATAACACGGTAACAGATGAATGGATTGAGATGAAATTTGACATACATTGGATTAAAACATAGAAAACTTTATATACCGGTAAAGATGTTCCCTCAGTAAAATAACCGGAATAACGCAAGCAAAGCTGCGGTTAAATTCTTGGTTATAATAATGTTCACTTTAACCCACTATACTTCTACATAAAAGGTCGTATTACTACATATACATATTATGTGTTGTTTTCCAAACATACAAAAACTTTAAAGCATAAATAACGCCCGCGTTGACTTTACGACTATTCTGTTTGGAAGTTGGACGCATCATTTAAATTTTTTGGCAGCGGTTCCCTAATCTAAATATATAAAAGAAGAAGTCCTGACTGACTGACTGACTTACTGATCAACGCACAGCCGAAACTACTGAAGTTAGGAACTTGAAATTTTCACAGTAGGGTGGTTATATAACGTAAGTAAGGGATAAGAAGGGATTTTTTGAAATTCATCCCCAAAGGGGGTTAAATGGGGGTTGAAAGTTTATATGGGGACCATACGATTTTTAAAGTAGGAGATCTGAGACTTCGAACATAGACTCTTTAATACAATTTAAAAAAAGTAATTTCACCGTTTTTGGAAATTCATCCCCAAAGAGGGTTAAATGGGGGTTGAAAGTTTATATGAAGACCACACGATTTTTAAAGTAGGAGATCTGAGACTTCGCATATAGACCCATCAAGATGAGTACAGGAAAGTAATTTCACGGTTTTTTGAAATTCATCCCCAAAAGGGGTTAAATGGGGGTTGAAACTTTGTATAGGCACCAAACGGTTTTTGACGTTAGAGATCTGAGAGTTTGCACATAGATCCTTCAATATGACATGAGAAAAGTAATTCCACCCTTTTTTGAGATTCATCCCTAAAAGGGGTTAAACGGGGGTTGAAATGTTGTATAGGGACCAAATTATTTTGAAGTTACAGATCTGAGAATTCGTATATAGACTCCTCAATAAAGGTCGAAGAAAGTAATTTTACCGTTTTTCAAAATTCATCCCCAATGGGGAACATCCTAAATGGGGGTTGAAACGATTTTTGAAGTTGCAGCTCTGAGACATCGTACATAGTCTCCTCAATATGAGTACAGAAAAATAATTTCACGGTTTTTCGAAATTCATCCCTATAAGGGCTTAAACGGGGGTTGAAAGTTTAAATGGGGACCAAACGATTTTTAAAGACGGAGATCTGAGACTTTGCACATAGACCCATCAATATGAGTACAGGAATGTAGTTTCACGGTTTTTCTAAATTCATCCCCAAAAGGGGTTAAATGGGGGTTTGAAACTTTGTATAGGCACCAAACGATTTTTAAAGTTAGAGATCTGAGAGTTCGCACATAGATCCTTCAATATGAGATAAGAAAAGTAATTTAACCCTTTTTCGAAATTCATCCCTAAAAGGGGTAAAACGGGGGTTGAAATATTGTTTAGGGACCAAATTATTTTTAAGTTACAGATCTGAGACTTCGTATATAGACTCCTCGATAAAGGTCTAAAAAAGTAGTTTTACCTTTTTTCAAAATTCATCCCCAACAGGGGTTAAATGGGGGTTAAAACGATTTTTGAAGTTGGAGCTCTGAGACATTGTACATAGGCTCCACAATATGAGTGTAGGAAAGTAATTTCACGGTTTTTCGAAATTCATCCCCAAAAGGGGTTAAACGGGGGTTGAAATTTTGTATAGGCACCAACGATTTTTGAAGTTGGAGATCTCAGAGTTCGCATATAGATCCTTCAATATAAGTAGAGAAAAGTAATTTCACCCTTTTTCGAAATTCATCCCTAAAAGGGGTAAAACGGGGGTTGAAAGTTTAAATGGGGACCACACGATTTTTAAACTAGGAGATTAGTTGCAAAAAGTAATTTCACCGTTTTTCAAAATTCATCCCCAACGGGGGTTAAATGGGGCTTGAAACGATTTTTGAAGTTGGAGCTCTGAGATATCGTACATAGTCTCCACAATATGAGTACAGGAAAGTCATTTCACGGTTTTTTGAAATTCATCCCCAAAAGGGGTTAGATGGGGGTTGAAAATTTGAACTTTGAAGTTAGAGCTCTGAGAAATCGTACATAAACTCCTCAATAAGAATAAAGAAAAGTAGTTTTACCATTTTTCGAAATTCATTCCTAAAAAGGGGTCAAACGGGGGTTGAAACTTTGTATGGGGACCAAACGATTTTTGTAGTAAATCTTGAACTTCGTTCATAGACTCATCCATAAGAGTAAAGAAAAGTGATTGCTGTTTTTTGGAATTCATCCCCAAAGGGGTTAAAATGGGGGTTGAAACTTTGTGTAGGGTACAAACGATTTTTGAAGTTGGAGCTCTAAGACATCGTATATAAACTCCTCAATAAGAGTAGAAAAAGTGATTTTTCGTTTTTCTAAATTCATCCCTAAGAAGGGGTCAAACGGGGGTCAAAACTTTGTATGGAGACCAAACGGTATTTATAGTAGATCTTAAACTTCTTACATAAACTCATCCATGAGAGTAAAGAAAAGTGATTGCTGTTTTTTTGAAATTCATCCCCAAAGGGGTTTAAATGAGGGTCGAAACTTTGTATACGGACCAAAAGATTTTTGAAGTTGGCGATCTGGGACATCGTACATAGACTCCTTAATAAGAAAAAAGAAATGTGGTTTTACCGTTTTTTCATCCCTAAAAAGGGATCAAAAGGGGGTTGAAACTTTGTAAAGGGACCAAACGATTTTTGTAGTAGATCTTGAACTCATCTAAAAAAGAAAAGAAAAGTGATTGCAGTTTTTTGAAATTTATCCCCAATGGGGTTTAAATGGGGGTTGAAACTCTGTATAGGGTCCAAAGGATTTTTGAAGTAGGAAATCTGACACTTCGTACATAGATCCTTCAATAAGGGTACAGAAAAAATGTTAAACCATTTTTTGAAATTCATCTCCAAGGGTTATAAATGGGGACCAAAACTTTATAAAGGGACCAAATGATTTTTAAAGTAGGGTATCTAAAACTGATTAAACTGAATAGAACTCAAATGATTTCACGGTTCATTAAAATTTATCTCGAAGACGGGTTGAGTAAGTAGGGGTTGAAAGTTTTTTTAGGGACCCGTACAATTTTTAAAGTAAAAGGTTTTTAACTCCATGCATAGCATATAGCAATTAGTAGATTGTTTTTTTGTGTAAGTAACAAGCGGTTTATTAAGTGCATTTAATTTTTTGGTAATAATCCTTAAATGGACTTAAGAATTGATTTTCACGGTAAATGTGCATTGTGCAGTTTTGGGCCCAATATTTGAGGGTTTTGTTTAATTACAACAAAGTTTATGAACAAATATCAGAAACTATTAATTGCCTATTAAGATTAATTGCCTAATTATAATTTACACCGCAGACGAAGTCGCGGGCATCAGCTAGTATAGGTATAAGGCTGCATAGTGACGCAATACCCGATATCTCTTTATTCTTTTTAACTAAAAGCAATATGGTGTTGTTAGAAAGAGATGGTCTTCGTAATAGTGGAAGGTTCGAGGGTGTAAATTAATCGCATTCCAGTGTGCATTTGACACTTTTGCACAATAACTGTCGGAACACTGCTAGCAGAAAAGCAATACGCTAATATAAATTGTCGACCGCTTTAGCTTAGTTGGTAGTGATCCTGCCTACGAAGCAAGAGGTCCTGGGTTCGAATCCCGGTAAGGGCATTTATTTGTGTGATGAGCACGAATATTTGTTCCTGAGTCATGGATGTTTTCTATGTATTTAAGTATTTGTATCTATTAAATATATCGTCGTCTAGTATCCATAACACAAGCCTTATTGAGCTTACTATGGGGCTAGTTCGATTTGTGTAAGATTGTCCCCTAAAATTTATTTATTATTTATTTATTTATTTATAAATGCAAATGGGCTCTTTTTCAACTCATGTGAAATCTATTTCCACCAGTTTTAGAATCGACTTTCCGATTGCTGCTTTTTGAATAAGACGGTATAGGTATAGTACTCTTAATTGTACATGAATTTTAGTGCTTTCTGGTGTATTTATATATATTATATGTAGATATACTAGTTTTTGCTCGCGACTTCGAATTAGACAGAATTAGAGAATTAAAATTTTATATTCCTTCCTTGAGAATTTATTGATTCTCTCACCACAAACATGCCCCTTTTATAATTCCTTCGAGGGATGTAGCTTTTATACCGGCGCGCCAAACCATTGCCATACAAAATTTCATCATTTAGATGAATTTCACTTCGGTTCAGTGATTTAAGCCTGAAAATGCAACAGATGGACAGACAAAATTAATTTCAAATTTATAATATTAGTTGAGATTGACCTTGAATGCAATATTTGAATTTCCTTAGTAAAACATAATAGTCTACCGTCAGACTTATAGTAACACTCCAAGCATTATTTCGGAAATTTGCATTCTATTGTCAACAAGTAAGGTGCAAAGATTAAAAGAGCCCTTTATATTCTACCCATCTCGTAATTCCGCATACATGAGCCCAAGACCCTAAGAGAAATAGTGGTAATTATAGTGATTGGAACGCTCAACTACTCACATTTCCCCGAGTGTAATGAGACCTTATTGTAAATTTATCTCCTCCTGTGAATGTGAGCTAAGAGAGATGGCTTCAACGAAGACAATAAATATGTTCATGTTTTTATATATTACTAGCATTTACCCGCAGCTTCGCGTGCGTTATTCCCGTTCCAAGGGAGTATTCATATTCTACCGGGATATAAAGTATCATTATGTTTCAATCCAGGACTTGGTCTACTTGCATGCCAAATTTCATCCCAATCCATCCAGTTGTTAGCCCGTTGTTTATTAACAAATATCCAAATATCTAAACATCCAAACATCTTCACAAACTTTTGCATTTATAATAGGTATTAGTAGGATAGTGAGATGTATCAAAACTTTAGTGCACAAATGAAAACTTAACGAGCAAAAGGCTTAATGCTATAAGAACTTCTTCTCTAGTAACTTTAGGACAAGGTAGATAACTTAAAAGATAGAAGATTAATATAATTAAAAAAATCTTTTTGGTGTGTACATAAACACAGCTAATAAAAAAAGTAAAAATAACGCCAATATCAGTCTAACTTCTTTTAAATGACTTAGTTTCTGCGTAATAGTCATTTGACTCTGCAAGGGCTTCTTATTTTATAGGTACTATTGTTTTATAAATAATCCAGTTTCGCTTCGGGCATCGAAAAAATTTCAACAAAATTATAAAAACTTTGGTGTGTAGAAAACACACAGACAAATAAAAAAGTAAAAATAACGCCAATATCAGTCGAATTTCTTTTAAATGACTTAGTTTCTGCATAATAGTCATTTGGCTCTGCTCGCTTCGGGCATCGAAAAATTTTCAACAGAAGGTCTATTGAATTGGGTCTGTATTTATTACACATTAAAAATATCATATTTTGCATCTCAAGGCTGTCAACCTGTTCGACCAACCAGGCTCGCGGCACAGTTTTGTTTTGCAGGCTCTTCTATCTAAAGTTTGTCTTTGAGATGCGGCCCGCTTTTTGCTTCATTATTGTCAACTTTCACAATACAAACGGAGGGTGAACTACCCCTGTTTTGCTGGTGTTAAACAAAAGTATTCTAATAACGATATCTATATAGAGTGCTTTAATACACTTATATTTTCTCAACTTAAAAAGAAATTCCTTGGCAACGGGATCTACTTAACAATAAACGCTACTAGCATTTAGTAAAGAGAGATCGTCGACTTAATAACGCTACGATCAGCCGTTTGCCCTTTTGACCCATCGTAATAAAGTTAGGCATTCGAGAGGGTTCTTTATTAAGAGCACAACTACGTCCCGAGCTGTTCAGAGGTGTTGGACAATGATAAACGACGACAATATGAGAGGGAGAGAAATATTATTTATGCCACACCTGGCCATAAAGTGGCTTTTTCCGCACGCTGCGCGCACGGAAAAAGCCGCTTTCTGGCCAAGTGTAAACATAAAATGATGTACACAACACGGGAGGTAATAAAGAAAGCCCTCGATCGCATATTTACGTCCCTCGCTTGCAGCTCGGGCCGTAAACATCTGCGATCTCGACCTTTCTTTGTATTCCCACCCTAGTTGTGTTATGTACTATTATGTAATACGCTGCATTTAAACGCAACTTAGTGGTGGTTAGGAAAATTATTATTTGGTTGTCTTTGATTAGGCATAACAAATTTACAATACTTATTCAGAAATCGAAAACACTACATATTTAAACGAAAATAATGCAGGCAGCATAATATAAAACGGTTTTGGCTACTAAGATAACTGGGTTTGGCAAAATGGTTTAGTTTAGTAGGAACAAAAGGTACATAGTACATATCTCATATACTCAAGATAGCGCCACACTGCGATGTGTTTGTTACCAAATACGCATGCCTAATCTTAGAATGTAAGAAATTTCTTGAACAGACCTAAAATGTGTATATTGTTTGTTGTTTCGATTTTTCTACATAATGTGCATAATATTGTTATTGACAATGTCTCTTGTGTAGTAGAAATTTGTCATCTTTATTATTATTATTTTTTGTAGGTATATCTTTATTGTCTTAATTTTATTTTATTTTATTTTTTTCTATTGATAGCATTATTATTAGCTACTGTAAGTTAAGATCTGTAACGCTTTGGCGATTAGCTGTAAGTTACGGATATGTAATTTAATAAATAAATAAAGAATAAATAAATCTGTAACTCATGAAACAAGTTCCACAATATTAGATAGGGTAGTCGTAGTGCGCTATCCTTGTGGTGAAATTTTATTAAGTTGCGTTGTAAAATTTCAGAGTGGCTAAAGGATTAAAAAAATATACCCGTAAAACTGGGTCAATGTTGTTTAAATAACTATATATCTAAATATACATTGAAATTTTATGCACTGTTATTACTATTGCTCTTTTTTAACCGACTTCCAAAAGAAGGACGGTTCTCAATTCGTCTGTATGTTTTTTTTTATTTTTTTTTTGTGTGTTTGTTCACCGATTACTTGAATACGGCTGGACCGATTTGGAAAATTCCTTTTTTGTTTGAAAGGGTAGACTTTCGAGGTGGTCCCATTGCAACCAAGTCAGGATCTGATGATGGAATCTTGGAGAAATCGAGGGAACTCTTCAAATATTATAGGCACACATATAGCGATTTCGGTATTTTTCGTAATTTCTCGTCCATCTCTTATTAGCAACAAGTTTTTAGTGTTAACCGACTTCAAAACAAAGAGTAAATTTGTATCTAGGTTTCTTCCCCGATTACTTGAAGACGGCTGAACCTATTTGGAAAATTCTTTTTTTGTTTAAAAGGGTATACCTCCGAGGTGGACCCATTGCAACCAAATCAGGATCTGATGATGGGATCTTGGAGAAATCGAGGGAACTCTTCAAATATCATAGGCACACATATGCGATTTCGGTATTTTTCTTACTTTCTCGTGCATTTCTTATTAGAAATAAGTTCCCAGTCTTAACCGACTTCAAAACAAAGAACAATTTTTGGCTTGTTCCTCGGTTACTTGAAAACGTGTAGACCGATTTGGATTTTTTTCTTTTAACTAAATAGACTTAAGTCTATTTGGTTAAAATAATATTTTTCCAGCGCCACTAAAAATTTAAAAATAAAGTCAATTTTTAAAACAAAAAATAAAAACCGACTTTCAAAAAACTAAACTAAAAACCAAAAAATAATATGTTAATTACCCCAAAGAAATGGATAATCAACGATTCATATATACATATACAGATATTTATACTTTTTAACCTGTTATTTTTGAAGTCGGTGCCAGCTAAGGAGCTCAACACAGCCAGGTTTACGTGGCAGGCACCAACTTCAAAAATAACAGGTTAAAAAGTATAAATATCTGTATATGTATATATGAATCGTTGATTATCCATTTCTTTGGGGTAATTAACATATTATTTTTTGGTTTTTAGTTTAGGTTTTTGGAAGTCGGTTTTTATTTTTTTTTACTTTAACATTATAAATGACATTCTGTACCTATTGACTATCCCAGCTATTTACTAATGTGACTTTTATTCTCTGTGCTCTATAAATTTTGACATTTATGTAATGTGTATTTTGACCTTGCTAATTGATTTTTTACTTTTGTATTGTATATTTGTGTAAATTGTGAATCTCAATATTTAATTACGTGGTCCATTTAAATGCAGCTCTCGTGTTACATTTTTATAACTTGACATGCAATGCAATGTTATGTTCATGTCGATTTTATTTTCTTTTTGATTTGATTTGTATCTTAAGTCCCCAGCCCGTACTGAGCCAGCGTAGGGACTACAGCCTATTTATCTTTATCTTTGCGATCATTGTGCTTTATTTATCGACATTTAATATTTATTATTTTAAAAGAACTAACCATATGTATGCTGACGCGTTTAATAATATTTATGTTTATCGTAAAGGCTTATTGAGCTGGAAATAACCAAATCAGATCTGATAATTAATCAAAACCGTATCAGTGGGTTGAATGCCTTTGACGCTTGATATTGCAAATGTAAACACAATGATGTTGCGGTCAGTTAATTAACCTAATTATTCATTGCACATATTTTAACACACAAGGAAACAAGGGGGCAATCTGTTGTAATCATTCTCTAAAGTAATTAATTACGGCGTCAGGTGAGAATTATTCAGGACGCCATTTTCGGCCGAGTCGGTACCGGTCGGACCCTAATTAGATTGCCTCTTTTGTTTTAGGAAACGCGGTAAATTGTGAAAATACGGGCGCTTTAGATACTAACCGTGTGTTGTATTGTTTAGAAGTTACTTGGGTGCTTGTTAGCAGTTACTTCACACACAGGTTAGCTAACACTTACACACGGCACCAGTGGCGTGGCGTTGAAGAAATGCTTGAGCAAGCCGGAGCAGCTTTAGCTTCAATTTTCTTTAAGAGCACTAGAATTAAGTGCTGAACTGCCTAATATTAGGCAAGCCGATCGGAATCGAGTTCTATGGTCGCCACGCCACTGCACGGTACCTAGGCGGGCATTTCTCCAGAAATATGTCTGCGACTCATTAATCTGTCTCCATACATTTAGTATGAAAAAGGGCCAGATGAATGAGGTGACCGCAGACATATTTCTGGAGAAATGCCCAGATGAGGTTCAGGCACTAGTCCCACCAAGAGCGAGAAAGCGATTAGCTATCGGCGATTTTCTCGCCCAAGAAACGAACAAAAGATAAGGATCCTGTGTTAGTAAAAGAGACACATACATTAATAGTTCATCGCTGGCTGTTCACACTGCCGGCGAGTAAATTTTCTAAGAGAATTCACTCGCCCGCGAAGAAAAAACTCGCCAATCGCTACTCGCTGCTCGTTGGTCGCCGCTGGTGGGACTAGTGCCTTAAGTGTATTTCCCTTCCTAGTAGATACATATTATCCCTTAAACCCCACTCCAGAAGTTTGACGATCTATAACTTTGTCGATTTTTAATATTTTGATAAACCAAAAAGTACGTGTCCCATATTTTTCCATGATCTAACTGACGGATTAAATAGAATTATACCTAAACATGGATTAAATACAATTATACAATTAATCCAGTCGTCATCCCTATTCTCCATCAACGTGTGAAAGTAATCTATGCTATTATCTCAAGGGCAATCTCGATTTTTGCAATTTGATTAGTGTCTAAGTCAAGAAACAGGTATTACCTAAACACCGAATTACTATTTTTGAAAGCTGATAAACTGCAAAATTCGACGGTCCCTACGTATAAAGCGTTATGTTGAAATGCATGGTTTTCAGGGGAGCTAAATGAAGGTTCACATTGGTCTAAAAGTTATTAATGTGATAAAAATATTATTTTTGTTTTATACTATTGTTATAGAATAGTTTATCATAAAGTGAAGCTTTTTTTGTTACTTTCGTTTTTAGGGTTCCGTACCAAAATGGTAAAAAAGGAACCCTTATGGTGCGACTCTGTCTGTCTGTCTGTCTGTCTGTCTGTCCGTCTGTCACAGCCAGATATCTCAGGAACTACTGATGCTATCGATTTGAAATTTGGAATACTGTTAAAAGTAGCTAACCCGAGCTTATTGGACATAAAAAATATCTTGTACCTTTTTTACTTTTTTTTTAAAAGGCTCCGTAATGGGACTTTGAAAATTGAAAGTAGGTCTATTATATTGAGCGGGGTATCAAATGAAAGGGCTTAATTTGTAGATTAAAACACCATTTTTATTTTTTTTCTTAATTAAGTAGTTTTTGATTTATACATTTTTATGTACCATTCCCCCCCTATTATCTCCGAAGTTACTGATCAGAAAAATGTGTCATAATTACAAATTATCAATATCAACCTGAACATTACAGGAAAAATAGAACGGTCTTCCTAACTTTAATACTTTTTTAGAAATTTACGTAAACTTAATCCATCCATTAATCCATCTAGCGGAGAGTAGCAAAACTAAGCGATGGCCTGTTTCACGCTAGGGGATTTAACGATGTTATAATTGAACAACAATTAGTTCGTAAACAGCTAATAATAAATAAATTCTAACATTTAAATACTATGTCTCGTTTGCAAAGTTGAAAAATTGTAAATAATTATTTTACCAAGCTTTTATTTTTTTTTGATGAAGCCTAGGATATAGCATGCTTGTCTAGAAGATGTCTATTCACTCTCAACTTGAAGAGATCCAAGTTATATTTTTCTGGGAAAAGATGGGCGGGAAGAGAGTTCCACTCTTTTGCGGTCCTTATAAGGAAGGCGAACTCGTGGAATATCGACGACATAAGGGTGGAACCCTAATCCACGCCGAGTGACGTAATGATGGAATGGAGACGGTGGAATCAAATCAAGCTTATACATAGATGGCGTTGTAAATTCGGGGAACAGCTTTTTGTATGGAGAATGACAGTCCTCTTGATTTAATGGTCCTTGCTATTAAATAGAATCATTATCATTACACGTCAGGTTCTAAATATTACAGGAAAAATATAACTGTTTTAACTTGCAATGTTTTTTAGAAATTTGCAAAAATCATAACATATACTTATTTGCTTCTTCTAAACAAATCGACATACAGTTTTTCTTGAACTATTCGCGTATCTACTTATGAGTTTGTACGGAACCCTCGGTGCGCGAGTCCAACTCGGACTTGACCGGTTTTATTTTATAAAAAACGGCTAGATGACCTTTTTTACCTTGATTTTCAATGAGTGTAAGTGCGGTTAAGTTTGACATGCCCGTTTATAAAACAACATTTATTAAAATCAACAAATTGATATAAACATTTACTGGAAAGTAAATCAATAGTACCGCTAAATTGAAGAAAATTTGTCTGGTTGTATAAAGCATATTTACATTGAAGTTATCCTCTCATACGTTTGAATATCTCCTGTATTATCTTAATATAGAATATATATATATATATATATTATCTTAATATAGAATATATATATATATATCATCATCATCATCTGAAGCATTACAGCCGCGGGTGGGCCTTAGCCTGGTCAAGCAAGTCCTTCCAGTCCGTTCTATTCATGGCTTTCCTTCTCCAACTTTTCACCCCTATATATATATATATATATATATAAATATAAATATACCGTTAGATGCGCAATAACCAATTAAAACCATATACACAATAAAAAAATATAATTTTGGACTTGATTATTACTTACGTACGTAGGGACCGCCGAAATATAGACTGTACATTGTACGATCTGCCTTGGGTCGTAAGCATAAGCTGCGAAAGGCAATAGGACACGTCCGCGCGTATGGTTTTGCAAAGAGTTTCACGCAGCTGTGCGGTGCGTGACTCCAGCTGTTGCGCTCATCGATAACAATAAAAAATGTTCAATGTTCATACATAATCGTGAAAGTTCCTCGTTTTAACGTTACGTTACAATATATTATGTTCACTATACGTTTAGTTATCAACTAGAAGAGTTCGGTTAATTTGCTTTAAATGGGTAAGTGTTTGGTTTATGAATTACTTAATGGCTAATTTGTAAATAATCCATCCGCATCCGCATATTTCAGCTTTGTATTCGCTTGTGACATACAGGCAGGTTCCATTATTCAGGTGGGACTATAAAGAGTGTGAAGAGTTCGTATTTGGACATTCATCTTCATAATCTTCATCGTCGTAATTATTAATTGTTTTTAGTTTGTATGGCGTTATGTAGATTAATTTTATAAATAAAATACCTACTTAGCGAAACTGCACCGTGCCCGACTGACAAGATAAATAATAGTGAACTTAGGTAAAGCTATTAGGCAAACTTCGCCTGCCTGGAATATTTGTTTACCTTGAGACGTCAGACGGCGTATGTACAATGTATGTCTAATTTTGCCGGCATCACTTCATTCCCACTGAACGCAGCAGTGCAAATATACGAGACAAAAAGCGACCCCTTTTAGTGATTACTAAAAGGTATTTCATATAATATCAATGTGTATTAATAAGTGTAATAAGTTAATTTTACTATCAATCTGTGTAATAAGTTAATTTATAGGTACTTATAAGATTAAAGTCTGAATAATTAGTAGTTTATGTGACTGTTATATAATGAAAGGCATAAAAATTCGGGTGTTTTATGTACAATTACAATAATCTATTTTTTCTACTCCTGTACATTTATCTGTCTTTTACTTGGTCACGAACACCAATATAAGAACATACATAGGTAATATGAGTTCAGAGTAGTCTATACTCTATTCCCCATAACAGCACTAGTGTCGTTATAGTCGCAAAACGATACTGCTAGCAGCCACAGACTTCTTAATCTAGGTTAAACTTAGGTCAAGGATTAAGCGCTCAATTCTAACTTTACGATAAAAATGCACAACTACCAACTTAACAAACAATTAAATTCCTACGGTTTTTAAGAAAAACAAAACTTTCCGAACTAAATTCATTGATGCCAACATAAAAAAAAGTGTTTTTAATATGGTCACTGCGTGTCACTAGCGAGTATATGTCAAATTAAAAAAAAGTTCACCATAGACACATACTGTCAGTCGTATGTCATATTTGCCTTGTTTGTGAGCTATGTTTAATTTTATATTTTGAAAGCTAGTCGTAGAAAAAGTATTGTATGCAAGGTTGTATAATTAAGCCAAAAAACGCACATGGCGTCTCTATTTGCGATACTCGCCGCCGCGGCGGCTCTTATCGCAACTCCCGCCATTCGCATTTTTTGAGCCTACTTATACAACTGTTGCAGAAAATTCTATTATCTACACACATATAATAAGCTCTTTATGATGTGTTCAAAAACCGCAAATTAAAAATGTCAAATGGCGGTAAATGAAAACTTTTCTCACCGACAGCCGTAGTTTGTTTTTATTCATAGACAAACTAGAGTCGGCCTTAACTATTATATCGTTTGATATCAAGTCAAGTAACGTGCGAGAATTATATTATCAAAATTGTTTGCAATTAACATCTCATTTCGACTGATATTAGAATTGCGGTAAAATCAAATTACTTTGTTTTTCAGAGAAGTTCGAAATTTGAATATCATAATAATATCGAATTATTATTATGAAGCAATAACCATTTCACAGATAAAGTTGTTCTAACAAAACAGTTCATCTTTATGCTGGTCATAATTTGCGGTTTTTGAATGCATTATAGAGGGTTTCTGATATGCGTGTATGAAAAGAAATTAATTACTAGTGGCTCTGTGAGCTATTGACCTCGCCGATCTGTCAACCCTAATTGAATAAAACAGTCTATATAATTATTGAACCTACTCACAAAATTTTGCAAGAATCGGTTGAAAAATGGTACCTGAAGAGGGAATAAATCAATTTTATCCAAGCCGAAATGGATACTGCGCTTCGCGCTCGATGGGTCGATAAAAAAAAAAAAAAAAATCACGCATCTGTGTATCTTGCAACTTTCAATAAATCGTAACCAGTACAAACAATACATTAAGATGCATTGGGGTAATTTTGAATGTGGGGTAATTTTGAAAATTAATAATCTCTACTAAACCATGCAAGTTTTTTGCGGTGTACAATTAGTAGAAGCAAAATTTACGTGTCGAGTATAGTGTTAGCCTGTTACAGTAAATATTTGTTGCAATGAATTCCGAGAAATTCTTAGTTTTTGGAATAACCCCATGTTCAAATTTACCCCAAAGCACCTTAGTTTGAAACAGAGTAAACCAACTAGCTGGCGATGGTGGTGCACTTCAGGTCAAAAACAACCGATTGTAACTAACGCGGAACTATTTTTGAACAAATCCCTTTCAGGAGGTCAGGAAAGGACAGACGCCGCTGAAAGCATTTGATTGCTTCGTACGACCACATGTCTGCCATCCTATGTCTAAAACTGGACTAACCTCTATGGAGTTGTATAGGGGTTAGTCCAGATTTAGATATCGGACGGCAGATTGTAGTTTCGTTTAAATTTTAATTTCAAAGGATTACTACATTTGAGGCATTTGAGCAACATATTTAGTCACGATTCAAAGAGACCTCTTAATCAGTCAAACTTAAGCTTTATACTCGTATGTGAAAACTGCGATAGCCAGTGTAATTTCATACCTGAGAAGCATAATAGTGTAAGTGTAATAAATATAAGATTTTATAATAAACTTTCTAAATTATGTAAGTATAATATTAACTGACTTAAAGAGGCAAACAATCAATAATTTGTCTCCATGATTGATAACTAAATACTGACACTGTTCTTGTGTAAATGCGTACATCGCCGCACTTTCAATTGTTAACACTAAAAAAATTATAATTATAGAACATTTTAAGCCTATTTGGCAACGTGCTGTGACTCGAATGCAAATATCCCCAAATGAATATTTTTGTACGCTACGGCCACGGGTATTTTACAAATGTATTGTCCGCACCAAAGCTTCACACCAAAGGCAGCGCAGCGCATCATCTGGAGGTACGGGGGAATTGTTACTCTGAACTTTATAATATTGAACAATTTGTAACCATAACATATAATCAAAGAGGTTAATAAATCACTGATTATTGTTTACCTCATTAACAGGGTGCTTTAGGTAGCAAACTTACTTATCTCATTTTCTCCAAAAAATCTTACATAATTTATTTATTGTTGTATACATAAATAAACTCAGAAAGCTTAGTACTATCAACCCTAAAAATATTGGTATCTAATTTATTAGCACCGTATATGTATATACCAAAATGATTTGAATTTGTTAGATTCAAATAACTGCTCTTACTTGAGCTCAACATATAAGCATTAAAATAGAAGTCTTGTCTAACGCTCTCTCTACTACCATCACGTCTTAGTTAATCGTTCAATGAAATTTAAAATATTATTAGACTAAGGTCCAAGATAAGTCTCTGGAGATTCTACAGGCATTCATGAAGTGTGTTTAGATGCCGATGCTTTAGTCATTTTGGAATTAAACTTCTTGGTAGCTAACCCAAAATCTCTATTTACAATGACAACGCTTTTCAGTAGTGGGGACCACTATCGGAGTGATAGCTCAATATGTGGACGATAGGTTACCTACGTATGTACATAGTACTCGTACGCAGCCCGATTGGTCCTTTGACAAACATTTTCTATTCAAAACACAAGTCATCACCAATGATGTATAGATAG
This sequence comes from Eudemis profundana, assembly GCA_947034925.1. NCBI lineage: Eukaryota > Metazoa > Arthropoda > Insecta > Lepidoptera > Tortricidae > Eudemis > Eudemis profundana. The sequence goes on along the minus strand of OX344796.1, from coordinate 25,373,413 downwards.
TCTGCCATTGGATCTGGTTTTACTTTTTTCATTACCTTTTAAATTGTTGAATGTAAGTAGCATTCTAACAGTTTGAATGTTGGTCAAATTTTGAGTGCTGAGAGTTTTAACTTTACGCAGCAGAATCCAAAACTTTATTTTTTCTCAAATTTGAATCGGACAAAACCTTGCATACGTATGACAACTCAACTCCAGCAACATGTGTTTCTTTGATATTACTTTCTGTTTGTTCCATTTAATATTTATTATTGTTGCGAGGCGAACCAAGTGAATTTGAAAATGCCGTAAACATTTTCTTGTATTCTTTGACGAAATATTATCTTACCAAAGTGATTTCTTTTATCGGTTCTTTCTGTTTTATCGAAGTTATGTCGTTGTCCGACAAAAAGTTCGGCCTTATTTTTAAAATTTGTTTTGTGTAAGATGTTTTCATTTATTTCATTATTTATTTGAATTTGAAGTTTATTTATTTACATATAATATCAAAGTTCCGTAATTATCTCGCAGTGCTCAACTATCACGTTTAATATATGAATGTGTTTATCTCGTATAATAATAGTGTTAGTATAAGTTTTAGGATAATTTTCGTTCTTTTGCCTAATCATGTTCATGCTGTGCATACTTGTTTTGGATAATGTTTATTCTAAAAACCTTCTATGTTATTATTTAATTTCATGTCTTGAATGTTATATGTTTAGTGTGCCAAACAAATAAATAAAATAAAATAAATCAGGCAAATCCACGTGTTTTCGTATTTGAGTATTGTATTTACACGTAAATTGCAATCATGGAAGGCCACAAGTATTGTTCGTGTTACTTGTAGCTTGTGTGTTTGAGACTCTTTATTCAATTTTCTTCGAAGTTTCTCAAGGGTTCATTTGCGATGTTTCAAATTTAATTTCACTCATTTTAAGATCGTATGTGTGTATCGTGGAAGTTCAACTTTTATCTAGATGTTATTTTGTTTTCACATTTCTAAGTATTATTTGTACCTACGTAAAGCAGTACAGTCGACGGCACAAATATGTTTACACTTTACGACTTTATTCCAATAAAATAAGATCGAAATTAACATATTTGCGCTCGTCCTTATACAAATGCCGTCATCACGTTAAAATAAAACCGGTCAAGTGCGAGTTGGACTCGCGCACCGAGGGTTCCGTACAAACTCGTAAGTAGATACGTGAATAGTTCAAGAAAAACTGTATGGCGGTTAGCTTAGTAGGAATAAATAAGTATGTGTACGATTTTTGGAAATTTCTAAAAAACGATGCAATTTAGGAAAACCGTTTAATTTTTCCTGTAATATTTAGGATAATATTAATAATTGGTAATTATTACAGATTTTTCTGTTCAGTATCTTCGGAGACAATAGGGGGGAATGTTATTTTTTTAACGTTTTTGGTCATAAATCAAAAAGTACAAAATAAAAAAATAAAAAAAAAATGGTTTTGGAATCTACAAATTAAGCCCTTTCATTTGATATCCCACTCGATATAATAGATCTACTTTTGTTTTTCCACATCCCATTTCGGACCCCTTTAAAAAAAAAGTAAAAAAGGTATAAGATTTTTTTTCTATCCAGTAGGATCGAGTTAGTGATTTTTAATACTATTCCAAATTTCAAGTCGATAGGATCAGTAGATCCCGAGATATCTTGCTGTGACAGACGGACAGACAGACAGAGAGACATACAGACAGACGCACCATAAGGGGTCCTTTTTTACCATTTTGGTACGGAACCCTAAAAACGTTAGTTATCAGATATCACTGATCTGTTAAGTATTTCTAATGTTTGTTTGCGTGTAGCTATCAATTTATATGTGTCATCTCTGGCTTTGTTTTGCCTTAATAACGACGGTACTTTCTATTCTACAGTAGAAATAGGAGCATTTTTTTCTTTTTCAGCTACAAGGAAATATTAACAAGTTTCCTTCATATCATTTAAAAGAAACAAAACTCTAAGCTAAACTATTTAAAAGTACAGTTATTATCACATTAGAAAACTTAATCGATTAAACTTTGGAAGTCGGTAACTTTCACAAAAAGATAGCGTGTTAACTGAATGAATTTGAAATTTGTATAACGCTTGGTTGTGCAGCCAAGTTTGTCTGTGGCGGCAAAGAAAGCGTAGGTACCTACAAACAAAAGTTTATATTGCGCCTACCGCCTTGAGAGAGGTTCGAACTTATGTAATAACACTAGTGCAACGACTAACTCTCACCTTATTTATACTTGGCTGCGTTGTCTTGTTTATCTTCAATCGTTTGCCTCTTAGACGAGATTTCGGCAGGATCTTGATTTGTTCCTCTCATTTGCCCGGCGATCGTAATATAAAACTGTATATTTATCAGCTTTATGTAATTTTCTCTTGCCTCCATATTAGTGCGGGTCCTTAGCTTAAAGTGGATATGGTATCCATCCGGCAGCAAAAATAAAAATGGCATGCATGTTACTTTCATGTATGAGTGATTCTAGAGTACTTAATGTAAGGACAAACATAATGAACATAAAACTCCGAATTTAGATCTGTCGTAAAAGTAAAATTAATAACTCGGGCATACTATAAAATAAACGACTATGTCGTGGACAGGGACATTTGGATTAGTTAACGTGCTGCATGAGTAATCATTAATTTTTAACCTAAAGTGCACCTACTGCTAAAAAAACTGTGAAATAGTAGTACGACTGTTTTGAAAACATATACTTCGTCGAGTTTCTTACACCAGTTTTTCTCGGGGTAGAGGTTTCACATTGGAACTCGTGGTAAATCTTGACATTCATAGGTGAGACATTTTCAAAAAAATTGTACATAGTTAAGGGCCTAATAAAAACAAAATCACGATCGCTTCCTCTGTGTTACGAAAGTTAGGCATACAAACTATATGGGTAACTTTCGTAACACAGAGGAATAAATTAAGTTTTGTTTTAATTAAATCCCTTAATTGTGTACATTTTTTTTGAAAATGACTCAGGTGTTATTTTAATATGGCTAAATTCAAGTATAATGAAGTTTGACTTTGAATGTTAGGTAATGTTCACACTTTAAATCGAATGATCTACTTCTTCTTTTGAGTAATGAAAATTTCTTAAAATATAGGTACCAGGGTAAATATAAATAAGATGAGAACATAAAAAAATATGATGGTGACGTTAATCAATACATAATTCAACATACTGGACTATGATGTAAGTGTATGTGTGGGTTGCAAACAAATTGAAACTTCACCACCCATAACTCGATCTCTGGATAAATCTTGAAGAGACTTGTATTTTATACAAAGTAAGCTCACATATACATAAAGCACTCCACGACTAAGACATTTACGTTAAGCAATAGGGTATCTGACAATAATTAAAATAAATTAACTGATCCTAACCATCAAATTATTTTTCGACTGCTCAGAAAAAACCAGCTACACTCATTTTCGTGCTATCAACTATTTTAAAATGACAAAAACTAAAAATAAGACACCATATCGAGCAATGACGTCACAATCAAGTATTTCATACCCACTTGACCGTCCAGCCCGCGAGACCATATTCCGGTCAACCGTCCGGGTTTTTTTAGCGACGCGCGCCGCGCGCTGCGCATCCACAACTTTCTACAAAAACGTCTGTATCTTCTAAACTACACAAGCTATAATAAAGAAAAAAATACTGAGGTATAAATGAATGTACATTTATTCAAATACTTTAACAGTAATACTAAAAATAACCATGATTTATTGACTATAATCAAGGTCAAAATTACGAAACCGGTAAAAATTGCTAAAAGATTTTTATTTGACGACTAATTTCAGGAAATATTGAGCGATGACCCCCTTTTTTTATTACATGTTAGAAAAATATACTATTTCACCTTTTTAATGATACCACAACCAATACATATGGTTCGCAATAAGATATCAAAATAAATTAAACAAAGTTCCTACTCCTTCCAGCATTTTAGCTCTTGCGAGCGTAATTTTGTAGCAAGATGGCCGCTTGCATAAGGCTGCCTACAACTGATGTACACTTAACCGTCCGTGGAGACTATGGTATCCAGTGTCAAAAGTAAATAAATTTTGAAAAAAATAAATAATTAAATAAATTATGTATGTACGTTTATAATATAGATAAGATTATATGTATTATATCAATGTATGTTTATCATGTATGTATTATTCTTTTTTTTTTGTTTCCTTCTGTTTTTTTTGCACCGCCTAATAACACAATTAGATTTTTCAAGTTCTCCACAACACAAAGGTTGTCTGGAAGAGATCGCTCTATAGCGATAAGACCGCCTGTTTTTTTACCTCTAATTGAAATTTCTTACAGTATCTCTCGTGTTTGTTTTGTTTTGTAAGGTGTGCAATAATAGTTATTTACGATACAAGGGTTGTAAAACAAAGAAAGGCCGATACCGCAGATGTTTGGGGCCCGAGCCGCAGGCGAGGGTCATAAATATGCGAGAGAGGGCTTTCTGTTTTACGACTCGTGTTTTGTACACAATTTTACATCACCACTTGGCCATAAAGTGGGTTTTTCCGGACGCACAGTGTGCGGATAAACACGCTTTTTGGCAAAGTGTGGTGCAAAGAGTATTTGTATTTATTTTTACTGTAAAAAGCATATATTATATATATATATACCTACATTAAATGACACAATTATACATTTTTGTTTGTTTTACTTATTAAAGATCTCATATCACGGGGTTTTCAGGTAAACAAAAATACACTTTTTATGGACTGGACATTATATTTTCGTATAATAAAAAAATCTACACATACATAGGTCTTAGACATTAGAAAGTTGCATCGATCACGGCATAATGTGATAATTCATAAAACAGTGATCGATGCAAAGGTTGACATCGCATTCCATGCACTTCCAAACGGTTCTGGCGATCACCTTGCGTTGGGCACACATCCAACACCGACTTTGTTTGAAGCCAGTACGTGTTGGGAAGTGCAGGTGCTTCAGTTGAGGCCTTTGGTGGGATTTTCGACTTACAGTAAATGTTGTTGTCAGTCCAGACCTTCTAGTTATAAGTCTCTTTTCGTCAGTCAAGTCAATTTGCCGATGTATTTTCAGTAAGTCCTCTGCCAACATTGTTCTAAATTGTCGATGGTTTATTTTTGGATTTAATGTGGCAAACATGACAAAACAGTTAAATATGGCCGCATTAAACATGCGACGGAAAAGCTTTTTGTACCAAACTTTGTTTTTGTTTCTTTCTATAAGATGAGCAGACAGGTATTGATCTTTCCTATCTACTCCTCCCATTGACTTATTGTAGTCCAGAACAATGCTGGGTTTGTACGTCACTCCGTTATACTTGGTTTTTCTTCCGACTTGTAAGGAATGGTATGTGGATATTAAACTAACTATATTTGCATCCCGCCATACTATCACAGATACATCGGAACAATAACTAGCCACCACTTCACCACGTCGGAGGTCTGATTTATTTAAAGTTTTAAGGGAATCGGGAACAAATTCACGGTTGAGTCTAAGTGTGCCGTAACAGTCAGTCTTTTGTCGTTTCAAAAATCGCGCCAGTAAAGGACTATTGTAAAAATTGTCCATAATTAATGTATGACCTTTGTGAAGTAGCGGTTCTACCAAGTCGTAAACAATTTTTGCAGTCGCGTTGGTGGGTCGATCGGTTGAGCCAGTCGTGTCAATTTCAGGCAGAGTTGTATCGGTTTCAGGTCGAGTCGTGTCGATTTCAGGCCGAGGCGTGTCGATTTCAGGCCGAGTCGTGTTGATTTCAGGCCCAGTCATGTCATGGGAGTGTTGTACGTGTCCACTCATATCGTCTTCTACGGGGGGAGTATTTGTAGGCTTAGTTTTTCCAGCATATACAAAAAACTTCCACAGATAACCACTAGACGACTCGCACAATTCGTAAGTCTTTACACCTACTTGAGCAGCCTTTGACAGAATTTTTTGGGCAAAACCTAACCGCCCGTGCCATTTCAGTAGAGATTCGTCAATCGCTATCTCCTGACCTGAATAGTACAGGCTAGAAAACTTTTCGTTAAAGTAGTCGGTTATTGGTTGAATTTTACTTAACTTGGTCGGTTCTGTTAAATTTTCGTTGTCTACGAAATGTAGCAACGATTTTATTAAAAAATATCGGTTGTAGGACATTATTCTGGAAAAGTATGGCATTGAGCCAAAGCCATTAAATGAAAAGTATGACTCCTCATCTGGAAGGGGGTATAGCCCTTGCAAGATAATGAGTGCAAGAAAGCTGATCATTTCGTCTTTATCGATCGGAGTCCAACGATGCAGCCGCGAGTTTGGTAACAGCTTGTTTTCAGTTTTTAGTAAAGTTATTTTTTGGCTCGCATACCTATTGGTCTCCAAGCAAAGTAGGTCCAGAAAGTCACTGTCACACATTTTGTAAAAAATATCTACGGCGCGGGTTTGGTCTGTTATTGGGAAAGTTGGTCCTGAAGAAGCTGTAAATGTTTCTCTCTGTCCTTTAAATAAACGTCTATCCTTGTCCCACTCAAAATTGTAGTCGGCCTGAGGTACTATTTCGCGTAGTGCCAAGTCATTTTGACGGTCTTCAGCTACCAGAACTTGGGCCTGAAAATCTGTTAAATCAGCTTCTGTAGCAGGTTCTGAAAGGTCCCGCGCTGATACATTCGTAAGAAGATTGACTGCTTCGTCGTCTTGATCCACATCCATATCACAGTCACTCAACTCGTCAACAAGCCGCATCCACTCGTCAATTGTTTCGTCGAAGTGTTTGTCATTGACCCCTAGAAGCGAATTAATAATTAAATCTTGAATAAAAATCTAAAAAGGTAACATTTATAAATATTTTATTATGAGTAAAACTTACCAATCGCAAGTTGTTTATTTTTAGAACTTTTTAAAGAAATGTGTGATTCTGATTCATCTTTGGAACCTGAAATGAAAACATAATGTAATGTGTCATATGCATCTTTTGAGAACTTCAAAATTATTCTTTGTTATATATAGTAGTGTACCTGATTAAATATACAATTGACAATTAATTTAATAAATTTGGCCATCATCTGAATTTTCAGAATCTACTTGACCTCGTTTTCTTGGTGTTAGTGTCATTAATATACGGTTTCTACTAGTAGACCAACGGTCTACATCACTATTTAAAGAACTAGGAGAATTTGGTGCAGTGTCTAAATCCGGCGTACCAATTCGTAAGATATCGGCTCCATCCTGTAGAACGTCCACTGAAATAAAACAACTAAGATAAGACAGTGATAAACAAGTGTAATAAACAACTGTTTGTATTAGCTAAATAAAACATTTACAGATTTCGAAGTTTTCCTGCGCTTCAGCGGGTTTCTCTGGCGATGCCAGAACATCAACAGATGCTTGAACATCCACTGTAACAAATGAGACTGGTTTAAACAATGTTTTATCATCATCTACGCAAAATCGATGTCAGAAGCATTTACTTACACATAGCTATATCTAACTGTATGTCTTCGTCGTGTTGGTCTCGAAGTGGCGATGCCATTTCAAAATTCACTGTAACAAATGAGACTGGTTTAGAAAACGTATTGGCATCATGTACAATACAATCGATTTTGCAGAAATTCACTTACCCATTTCTATATCTATCTGTATGTCTTCTTCGATGTGTTGTGAAGGAAGTTGGACAGCTACTGAAATAGAACACGTTAAAAAATGTTTAAGCGTAATCAACAATCAATTCATTTGGACTGCTATTTACTATTTTTTTTATACTTAACTGACCTTCCTTTCTTGGCGGCACTAGTTGTATATTCTCTGTGAACAAGATAAAGTAAAGTGCTTATTTTATAGATGATTTTAAGAAAACGATACGTAAAACTATACGTACCTAGTATGCGTATACGCGATGGTGCTTTCACAGGAGCTATTGCTGGCACAGGCACTGGTATTTGCGCAGGCATTGGTGTTTGTACAGGCAATGCTGCTTGCATAGGCGCTGGTGCTTGCAAAGGCGCTAGTGCTTGTGCAGGCAATGCTGCTTGCATAGGCGCTGGTGCTTGCAAAGGCGCTAGTGCTTGCGCAGGCAATGCTGCTTGCATAGGCGCTGGTGCTTGCAAAGGCGCTAGTGCTTGCGCAGGCAATGCTGCTTGCATAGGCGCTGGTGCTTGCAAAGGCGCTAGTGCTTGCGCAGGCCCCGGTGTTTGCACGGGCTCTGGCGCAAATATGCACTGCTCCCGCTCAGGGGATGGGCATCTACGATTAAAAAAAGTTATGTCATATTAAACAAACTATCAGAAGATATATTGTAAATATAATGACTTACGCTGCGCGTATTTTTCGAGGTGGTGCGTCCGGCAGTAGCATCCGCTGCAATTGACCGAGCCGTTTAGCCGCAAAAAGTTCCTTTTTGGTGGCTACTGATAGATTTGCCAGGTGTCTGTTGTCACGCTTTCGTTGCGCACGGATAATGGAGAGTTCACTGCAAAACACCAAACATTGAAATGTCTCATAGTGAATATTACCTACAAAGTAACTGCGATAACAATACTCACTCTTCGTGGAAGGAACTACCAGCATGGCCTCCACGCCTATCGTTACATCCAGGGGTCGCCATATGTGACAGTCCACAACAAAAGGTACCTTATGGCGGCTGGCGCTTACGTCGCATAGCGCCGCAATAATATTGGAGTGACGTTAATAATAGCGTAAGCGGCAACCGCCATAAGGTACCTTTTGTTGTGGACTGTCACATATCATGACTATCATAAGTAACGCAAACTAATCTCACCCATTTACTTCTGCAGGCACAATTTTGGTTTTACCCCTCCGACCTCGACTTCCTCGTCCTCCGCGGCTTCCACGGCCTCCGCGGCTTCCGCGGCCTACATGACCACCACCAGTCAAATTTACGTCACCTTCGTCTGAACTAAAAAAATATACATATTCTAGGAATACTTATTGATAGTAGTCGGTTATTAGTTTGCCAAAAGCGATACCAACAAATAGCAAACATAAATGACACAGTGCTATGCAGTGAATCTGATCTAAAACAGAAGTAAATATTTAAGAATGCATATTCATAAGAGTTATATGACGAAATGCACACAATCTATTATTCACCTTTCTAGTAGTGGGTCTGGGGATACAGCTTTGGTTTTACCCCTCCGACCTCGACTTCCTCGTCCTCCGCGGCTTCCACGGCCTCCACGGCTTCCGCGGCCTACATGACCACCACCAGTCAAATTTGCGTCGTCTTCGTCTGAACTAAAAAATGTACATATTCTAGGAATACTCATTGAAATTAGTAGGTTATTAGTTTGCCAAAAGCGATACCCACAAATAGCAAACAAAAATGACGAAATGCACACAATCTATTATTCACCTTTCTAGTAGTGGGTCTGGGGATACAGCTTTGGTTTTACCCCTCCGACCTCGACTTCCTCGTCCTCCGCGGCTTCCACGGCCTCCACGGCTTCCGCGGCCTACATGACCACCACCAGTCAAATTTACGTCATCTTCGTCTGAACTAAAAAAAATATACATATTCTAGGAATACTTATTGATAGTAGTCGGTTATTAGTTTGCCAAAAGCGATACCAACAAATAGCAAACATAAATGACACAGTGCTATGCAGTGAATCTGTTCTAAAACAGAAGTAAATATTTAAGAATGCATATTCATAAGAGTTATATGACGAAATGCACACAATCTATTATTCACCTTTCTAGTAGTGGGTCTGGGGATACAGCTTTGGTTTTACCCCTCCGACCTCGACTTCCTCGTCCTCCGCGGCTTCCACGGCCTCCACGGCTTCCGCGGCCTACATGACCACCACCAGTCAAATTTGCGTCGTCTTCGTCTGAACTAAAAAATGTACATATTCTAGGAATACTCATTAAAATTAGTAGGTTATTAGTTTGCCAAAAGCGATACCCACAAATAGCAAACAAAAATGACACGGTGCAATGCAGTGCAGTTAGTATATTATACTCATAAGAATAAATCGAATCATTAGGCAAATTGAAGTTTTAGGAGAGATTAAAAGCACAAAGAAGCTCCACACCGTAGCCAAATATTGTGGACAGATACTGCGCCTCGGATAAAATTTTTATTAAATTATTTCCTCGCAATCGAAGCGAAAAGTAAGAGTAAGCTCTAGTTGTAAGGTCGGCTATTAAGTTAAACGGTTTTATTTGATACTAGCTTGTGCCCGTGACTACGTCCGCGCGAACTTAGGTTATCGCGCGGTCGCGCACTCTACCGGGATAAAAAGTTTCCTATGTCCTTTTTCGGGACTCAAACTATCTCCACACCAAATTTTATCTAAATTGCTTTAGCGATTTAAGCGTGAGGAGGTAACAGACAGACAGTCTTACACACTTTCGCATTTATAATATTAGTATGGATTCGGTGCTGTATCAAAATTATGCGAATTTCTAATCGAGAGACTTGCAAGTTTCACGGGTTTGGCAGGCAGTACTCCTGTAAGATCTTGTTTCAAGAGTTGGAACCCAGGTTACAATGACAACAGTCTTTGCTTGATACCCACTATGCTACTTTTAAATCAAAAGTTTCTCAAGTTTAATGGTTCTGGTGGGCAGTACCTCTGCATCATCAGGATTCAAGGATCGAAGGTTTAAACTATCGAAATCAAAATTTCATGATGATCAAAGAAGTAGAAGTGGTTGAAAAAACTGTTGTAATATTTGAAACACATGTAAGTAAATTGTAGAATTTGTAAATATTACTGTCATCTTTTTAATTTTCTGTATTATTTGATTTATTTTGTTATTTGTATATATATTTGTTTTACCTTATTTTGTATAGCGTGCAAATGTTTTGGACACAGGTCTGTAAATTTGTATGTTTTTTATTGAATAAATAAATAAAATGTATCTGAACAAACAAATATACAAAGTCAAGCTAAATAAAACCATTTTTAAAACAAGTACCTATATCAGTAACTGAAAGAATACATGCAAACAAAAACACATTTCCAAACACCGAATAATCATGGCACACGAGAAATCGTTTGTACAAACCCTTATTTCTGATATATTTTGAAACGTCCGTGGATAGTCAACCGTCCACGGCATAAACCTGAGAAGCACCGTAAATGTTTTGATGAATCCTAAAGTAGTTTGATATATTTCTTATGTTTAAGTATATTAATCTGTTCTTTATAAACCAATCGTCAATATTTATTGTATATTTCAGTAAACAGGGCGTCAAATTACTAATAATTAGGCTTTAAACAGTGAACGCACCTGCTCGAAAAAAACCTTGATATTTTAAATTGACATCACAGTCATTACACTGTCACATACTGAAGATGTTACACACTATCGTAGAAAGTACACATTCCTGGTCATTTTGATGTATAATACCCCCAAAAATATGTAAATTAACGTGAAATACTTACGACATAACTACGAGTTATCCAAAAACACTCACAATGACGCGCAGTTTCACAAGACACTACCAAAATATATTTTTTCATTCACTAAGAAACACCCGAACACTGCCATCTATGTTTCTTAGAGCAAACTATTTTATTAGGCTACGCTGTTGCATCAATAGAATTGGTAAATAATTCCGCAATATTTCACTAGATGGCATTATAATCAACTGTTCCTTCTTCCACACCTTTGGATACTATGGTATCGTAGGACGGTTAAGAGCATTTTTTTTTGGATAATATGCTATCGTCGGACGGTCAAGTGGATACTAAACCCTGCATATACAATCTGAGCGTTTTGACTCTTCATAAACAACGGCCAAGTGCGAGTCGGGTTCGCACACTGAGGGTTCTGTACCACCGACGAGCAAAAAGGCACCAAAAAAAACCACGTTTCTTGTATGGGGAACCCCTTTCGGTACATTAACTTCATTTAATGTTTATTATTTTATTGTTATAGCGGTAGGTAATACAAATACACATTTTGTGAACATATCGAGCATCTAATAAAAAGCATCTAGTAAAATCAAGCAAAAAACGCCAAATAAAAACGTTTCTAGTATTGGACTCCATTTAATTTCTTGATTTTATTTTATTTTCATTATTTGACCTTATAGTGGTAATAGAAATAATATACCCTGTGAAAATGTCAAGTCTCTATCTATTACGGTGCAAGAGATAGAGCCCTGTGACAGACGGATAGACAGACAGCAGACAGCGGAGGCTTAGTAATTGGCTCCCTTTGGGTACGGAGCTCTAAAAAAAAAAAATTTGATCTGTCAACAAATAGCCTCTGGCAAAAGCTACATAATATAAAGACTGCAAATAAATTTTTTTTTGATAATGTTTGATAGTGTACTACTATGGGTGTCTACCTGAAATAAAAATTTATTATTATTATTAAAAGCTGAAAATTGACACGATAACCTAAGGTTCTCTCGCTAATAAAAATACTTATCTATTGAGAGTATTAAAACTTAATGTTTCATAAGTATTGATATTCACATAAAAACTTTTCTTTCTTTTGTTATCGGGTTTTTATTACTTTCCTCTTAGACGTAAGTATTTTAATACAAAATTGTATTTTTTTAAATATGTAACTGATTTCAAACAAATCTTTTCAATTACTTAAAGCACGAGCAAAGAAAGGCCGAGATCGCAGAAGTTTGCGGCCCGAGCTGCAAGCGAGGGACGTAAATATGCGATCGAGGGCTTTCTTTATTACCTCCCGTGTTGTGTACATCATTTTATGTCTACCTTAAGGGGATTACTAACGAGAGTCTATTAGGAGCCCGACGCCGAAGAGGAGGGCTTTTAATGACTCGAGTTTTTAATCCCCTTTTTCATTACATAAAAACATACATCAAACACACATCAAATAAAACATAAAAATCAAATAAACTAAACGCACCCGCTAAGAGACAACTTCAACTGTCAACTTTTTCAATATAGTCTTCCACAGATAATGCTAAGAACTGCGTTTAGTTTTTAAACTTGACAAGCAATGCCGCCAGATTGTGCCGATTTTCAAAATAAAATTTGTAACTAAATTAATTTAATTGCATTCAAATAATTGCAAAAATTACTGAAATAATAGTAAAATATACCATATAAGTTTTATATACACTAAAATTGGTTTTGTAGCCAAGTTTTGAAGCAGTGAAATAAGCCTTGGCTGATTTGAAACCTCCTTAGTCTGAAATGACGTACGGGTAGGTTCTATATTTTAAAACTAAGCTCATAACTCCCTCGGGATTTATACTTAGTTATAGTTTTTCCTCCCGTGGGAGTTATAGATTTTTATAACCCACGGGAGGTAAATCGGCTCGAGCTGGTCTGTAAGCCCGCGTGTTATAACACCCTTTACGAGCAAGTGTGATGAAAATTAGTTACTTAATTTTCTTTTTTCTACTCCTGTACTTTTATCTGTGTTTTACTTGGTCACGAACACTAATATAAGAACATACATAATATGAGTTCAGAGAAGTCTATACTCTATTCCCCATAACAAAGGGTTTCTTAAACTGTGGTCCATGGACCCCTTAGGGGTCCGTGATACGAGAGCCGGGGGTTCGTGGCTATGCCTACAACACAAACTTTCATGTGCCCTTGATTTTGTTTTTCTCTGATGGTATTCGGAAAGGGTCCGTAAGGTTATCGAAATAACGTAGGGGGTCCGGGACCAAAAAAAGTTTAAGAACCTCTGCATAACAGCACTAGTATCGTTATAGTCACTTTACGTTATTGCTAGCAGCCACAGACTTCTAAATCTAGGTTAAACTTAGGTCAAGGATTAAGCGCTCAATTCTAACTTTACGATAAAAATGCACAACTACCAACTTTAACAAACAATTAAATTCCTACGGCTTTTAAGAAAAACAAAACTTTCCGAACTAAATTCATTGATGCCAACATAAAAAAAAGTTTTTTTTTTTTTTATATATTCACTGCGTGTCAATTTAAAAATAAAAAAAAGTTTACCATAGACACATACGTCATATTTGCCTTGTTTGCATAAAATACTATTTTCTACTCCTGTACTGTTATCTGTCTTTTACTTGGTCACGAACACTAATATAAGAACATATATAATATGAGTTCAGAGAAGTCTATACTCTATTCCCCATAACAGCACTAGTGTCGTTATAGCCACTTTACGTTATTGCTAACAACCACAGACTTCTAAATCTAGGTTAAACTGAGGTCAAGGATTAAGCGCTCAATTTTAACTTTACGGTAAAAATGCACAACTACCAACTTAACAAACAATTAAAATCCTACGGCTTTTAAGAAAAACAAAACTTTCTGAACTAAATTCATTGATGCCAACATAAAAACAAAAGTATTTTTAATATATTCACTGCGTGTCAACTTCATTTAAAAAATAAAAAGTTTACCATAGACACATACTGACAGTCATACGTCATATTTGCCTTCTTTGCAGGTTATGCCTTGTTTGTATTTTATAATTTTAAAACCTGTCGTAGAAAAAGTATTGTATGCAACGTTGTATAATTAAGTCAAAAAACGCTCATTGCGTCTCTATTTGCGATACTCGCCGCATTCGCGGCTCGTATCGCAACTCACGCAATTCGCATTTTTTGAACCTTCTTATACAACTGTTGCATAAAATACTATTATGCAACAGTTGTATAAGAAGGTTCAAAAAATGCGAATTGCGTGAGTTGCGATACGAGCCGCGAATGCGGCGAGTATCGCAAATAGAGACGCAATGAGCGTTTTTTGACTTAATTATACAACGTTGCATACAATACTTTTTCTACGACGAGGTTTTAAATTATAAAATACAAAATTAATCATAACCTGGAAACAAGGCAAATATGACGTTTGACTGACAGTATGTGTCTATGGTAAACTTTTTTTTTAGTTTAAAATATACTTAAATTAAAAATACTTTTTTTATGTTGGCATCAATGAATTTAGTTCGGAAAGTTTTGTTTTTCTTAAAAACCGTAGGAATTTAATTGTTTGTTAAGTTGGTAGTTGTGCATTTTTACAGTAAAGTTAAAATTGAGCGCTTAATCCTTGACCTAAGTTTAACCTAGATTTAGAAGTCTGTGGCTGCTAGCAATAACGTAAAGTGACTATAACGACACTAGTGCTGTTATGGGGAATAGAGTATAGACTTCTCTGAACTCATATTATGTATGTTTTTATATAAGTGTTCGTGCCCAAGTAAAAGACAGATAACAGTATAGGAGTAGAAAATTGTATTTTTTCTACTCCTGTACCTACTGTTATCTGTGTCTGTCAAACGTCATATTTGCCTTGTTTCCTTTTTTATTTTATAATTTAAAACCTACTCGTAGAAAAAGTATTGTATGCAACGTTGTATAATTAAGTAAAAAAACGCTCATTGCGTCTCTATTTGCGATACTCGCCGCGTTCGCGGCTCGTATCGCAACTCACGCAATTCGCATTTTTTGAACCCACTTATACAACTGTTGCATAAAATACTATTAATTGCTTGTAAAAGTTCTGTTTAGTAGGCATGTTCATACTTGTCTTGACGGTTACCAGGGTATCAGAGGTAGAGACGATCATCTGGGCTAGCATCGATTCGCCCGTGACGTCACAGGCGAGACGGTGCGGCGCGCCAGTCCGTCGCCAACGCACCCTCCATAGGGGATGATAAAATCCTTTGACCCAGATGTGACAGCTGAGCAATACGCTACTGCGGAATGTTCTTGCGAATATAATTGGATTAATGGACTGAAAATGTACGTTACTCTTTGTAACCGGACATCAATGTTTAGCGGGTCAGTTAAAATTAACCGATGATTACAATTTTAAGATCGTGATAAATAATGTTTCCGTTCAATACTATGGGAGCTCGACAATCTTTTAGTGGCTTCGTGATAGTCAATTAAAACTTTCATATTAGTTTTGGGTGACGCAATTAAAATCCGCTTTGGTTTTTACGAACTTTCATTCAGCTTCAATTCGTAAACTTTTTT
The DNA here is from genome assembly GCA_947034925.1 of Eudemis profundana. NCBI lineage: Eukaryota > Metazoa > Arthropoda > Insecta > Lepidoptera > Tortricidae > Eudemis > Eudemis profundana. The sequence continues at coordinate 25,357,512 of OX344796.1, read as the reverse complement.
TTTCGTTTGCTCGTTTTAATTTCACCTACCTACTTTCAGTTATGCATAGCTGAAGTTTTGTTTTGCAAGGTACTTTACAGTTCGTACCGGATAACAATAGACTGTAGAGGGACACAGAAGCAGGGATTCTAAACATTTTCTGTAAAGTTGTAATAGGTACTTGTAATAATATATATTTGTTGTAAACTTTTAACACAGTTTGGAAACCATGTTAATGGACTTTCACTTCTTCTTTGCGATGGTCCTGTGACGACGCACGCCAGGGTCGCGCCTCTTCCACTGCCTCACAGAATCACTCATATTGAACGTTACAATTACCAATTCACCAATTACTTAAGAATGATAAACTATAACAGAAACAGTATGCAATGGGCTAGACGACTAAAAAAAACCGTTTAGTCCGTCAGTTAGATTATTAAAAAATATTGTACACGTATTTTTTCTTTTGTTTGACAAACAAAAAATGACGAGAATAGAATGCTTAGAATTTTCGAAATACGTCACTACTAGGTACAATTTTCACCTAGGAGTGACGTCACAAGCCCCCACTCCAGAAGTTTGATGTTCTATAACTTCGTCGATTTAGTTATTTTGATAAACCAAAAAATACGTGTCCCATATTTTTCCATAATCTATCTGACGGACTAAATAGAATTATATATTTTTAATACAGTCGTCATCCCCATTAGAACAACTACGTACCTATATAATTTTTTGATACTACAATAATAAAAATGACAGCTCCAGTCATTGAGCAGAACTAAACGTTCCATTTCTAGTATTTTATAAGAACTCTTTCTTTATTTCAGCCAACTAGGTCTTTGTTTTATTATGTACAAATTCTGATGTAAAAGTAGCAGAAAGCATTTATGAATGAATAAAACGAAAGAATTGATATCATTAACATTTTATTTTTGAGCATCTGCTTTAGAAATGTCATTTATGCCACACCTGGCCATAAAGTGGCTTTTTCCGCACGTTGTGCGTACGGAAAAAGCTGCTTACTGGCCAAATGTAGACATAAAATGGTGTACACAACACGGGAGGTAATAAAGAAAGCCCTCGATCGCATATTTACTTCCCTCGCTTGCAGCTCGGGCCGCAAACATCTGCGATCTCGGGCTTTCTTTGTATTACCACCCTAGTTGTGTAATGTACTATTATTGTATGTCAGTGTCCTACAACCCGCACTATAATTTTTTTTTTCTTCTTGATTATAAAATGCTTTATTTTATAACCATCATTAACAGACAAAAAATATTTTCATTCAATCAAAATATAATATGTTGAACTTATTTTAAACCCTTAATTCGACAAGGAAAAAAAATAGTGAAATTCAGTTAGTGTTATCGTTTTTATGGACATTTGTATGTTTATATATAATGGAAAAATAACTAAAAAAATCTGTTGTTGATACTTTTCAAGAAATCGTATGTCAAGTATGTTGGACATTGCCAATTATGTAAAGAATAGGAGGGTAGTTTGAATGTACAGTATTTTGGACATTGCCGAATATATGGTTTGTTACTTTACTAAAGGAATCTTACTTATATTTATTAAATTTACATTTAAATAAATAAAAACCTTAGCGGGCGTTCACATTGAGGGCGTGCAGGGTATCCTGGGTGGCGGCAACCCTCTTAGCCGGCGATCCCCCTTGGGAACTCCAGGCGGAGGTCCTCGCGAAAGCCTAAATACCGCCCGGACCTGAGGGCCCGGGGGGAGTTCTCGACTCCGAAGGAAGTTGAAGAGGTGCGAAGGAGAGGACAGGCAGAGGTGCGTCAGAGGTGGACGGAAGATTTAGCAGCGGTAGCTGCGGGCTGGGGGGCCCTAGATGCATTCCTGCCCAGTTTCGACCGGTGGGTTACCCGAAAGTGGGGAATGCCCAAATACCATCTGGTGCAGGTTCTCACCGACCACGGCTGCTTCGGTGAGACCTGCACCGAGTTGCGTGCAGAGAAGAGACACCAGTAGCGTGGTGTCCAAAGAACTCGATTCCTACCGGCTTGCCTAATATCAAGCATTTGAGCACTTTATTCTACAGCTCTTAAGGAAAATGTACACTAAATCTGCATCGGCTTGCCCAAGGATATCTTTTACGCCACACCACTGAGAGACACCCTCATGCTACGAATGCATTGCGTCGGTTAATATTGTGCGTCAGACAGTAGAGGAATGCGTGGCATGGGAGCCTCAACTGCACGAGCTTACCGCAGCAGTGGGTTCAGATCTCTCGCTGTTGACCATCGTTACTAATATGCTCGACAACGAGAGGTGCTGGAAAGCAATACTATTCCCAACAGACGGAGGTTAGGGCGTGCACGCTGGCGATTTGCGCATCTGCTCCCTCCACCGTAACGGGTCGAGTGGCAGGGATGGGGTCCCGTCTGCCATCCATGAAAACCCATAGACAAACGATATTGTGGCCGATAGACAAACACGAGGCAGAAGGCGAATTGATGGGTTTGTAGTGGGTATACGTAATAATGTATTTTCCCAGCCTTAAAAAAAGTGTCGACAAGTGAACGCACGGCAGATGTAGGTACGCTATTTGACACTACACGCGAAGTTATGGCAGGATTAAGTCGGTGAGATGAAGACGTCGCTGAAGAGTCCAATGATGGGATAGACGACAGACTATAATTCTTTATCTTCTTCAATTTCTTATAATTAACTTTACCGTTACGACCGCTTTTATTATAGGAGATAAAAGATTTTCTTCATCTTCATTTATAAATATCATTGTCTGAATCTTCTTTAAGCTCCAAGTAAATTAAGTGGTTCCAGTGACGAACTGGAGCTTTCTATATCTGATAGTGCATTGCATTGTGAAACCAATTCAACAAGTTTTCGGCCTCTCAAATACTTATGCATAACCTGAGAGCCGATTGTTTGGTGGTATGATTCTGATTAGATTGTGCTTATCAGAATGATACCACCAACCAATCGGCTAAATGGGGACTTACGTACAAAGAGTTCCGTACCATCGTGTGCAAAAAACTCCAAAAAGAACCATATTTCATGTATGACGACACTCATATTTTTTCTTAATTTTATTGTTATAATTTGTTGCTGACTGGGTCAAATACAGCATACACTTCTTGAATATTTAAAGTTTCAATCAGTTATGGTTCAATAGATCCTGTAACAGACAGGCAGAGCGGTGGATGGACAGGCAGACGGACGAAATTACAAGCAGAGCCTCAGTACAATTGGTTCTCATTTATATCCATTATGTGCGGAGCCCAAAAAGCTACGACCAATTCAGTTATTTCAAAATAATATAAATAGATAAGGAAGTTATGTCATTTATATTATTACATGAATAATTGGCAATGTGTATTTTAGTTGAAATGATAAAAGTTTACTGAAACACAGCAATATTGGCAACGGGAAAAATGTTGGACATAGAAATAACGACTTAAAACGCCGCATCATTGGCAACGGGAAAAATACTGGACGTTATAATATGCCAGCATATAACGCATCAATAGAACAACTTTTGAATGTCAATTAAAGAGAAACACATTTTTCAATTGTAAATCAATAACATATGCAAATTGATTTCGGTGTTGTCATACAAAATTATGTCAAAATATTTTCTTCCCGAAACTCCGCGAGACGGGATTTTTCCTCTGAGCATCTTGGCGGCCATTGCGCACAGAAAAGCGTTCCAGTGCCCTTGGCGTATTTTTTGTGGTAAAAAACAATAATATTCCATTCACTTACAACATTTAAAAAAAACCTAAATATAGTAGTATTTTGTGTAGATTTTTGTTTTTAGGACGTCTAGTATTTTACCCGTTGTCGAATTAAGGGTTAATGCCTTATAAAACGTGTTTCTGCATACACAGAAGTTCATTTTTGTATTGATAAAGATATCGGTTTTTTTAATTAAAAGTTTCGTTTAGATATTACCTATCATTCATAATTTTACAATACGAACAGTTAAACGTTTATTATTAATATAACTATGTAAAGCTGACTGTACAATCGCCACAAAACAACGCGCGAAATAGAAAACTTGCCAAAAAATATAGGTATATCATAGCAAGGGGGTGAGGTCACACTATACAAAGAAATAGCAGAAACAAAAACAATTATAACAGAGCAGCGTTTGCCCCAATCACGAGAATCTTGCGAGACTTGGCGAGATTTATGGCGAAAAATCTTGAGTAAATACCTCAAGAGACTCACTAAACGGCTGGATCAAAGGTCACATGCAGAAGGCAGGTGGCTTCTTGAGCGCTTCCTAATCTATCCACAGTACATATAACCATAACCACATTTTTACTAAAAAAAACCCGACCGCGGTGCACTTTGAGACTGCATACAATCCGCCATTTTGTTTATTTTAACGAACTTCATACCCAGTGACACTCGCACCATCAAGACGAATCTAATGATGTATCATTTATCAAAATCGGATGTGCCGTTGAGTAGTTACGAGCGGACACAGGAACGGACATACATACATACAGGTCAAACACATAACCCTCCTTTGGGCTTCGCCGCAGTCGGGTAAAAAGTTTAACTCTGGGTCTGGGTGTTTAGAACAATTAGACAAGTATCATTACGGCACGATTCGAACTATGCCGCTTTCGTTAGCCTTAGCCTTAGCGCCATCAATGTGTGCGTGTCAGTCTATATGCACGCACGCACTGCTATCGGAACAATTATCTCCGCAAATATTTAAGCGTGCCGTACGGGTAATTTAAATTTTATTAAATTTGATGTAAATTGCATAAATTAAAGAAAGTAAATAAAATAACCAACCACAGATTTTTGTCTTTTAAAGACTCGAACACATACTTAGCTATAGCCGATTTGTCTACTTGGAGTTTTCTAACAGCTGCGATATTGGCTGCGATGCGTTCTTTGACCCTTTCCGCTATGGTGCGCTTGGTCTGCCCAATATAAGAATTCCTGCAACTGCAATCAACCCTATAAACACCCGGCGATTGAAAAGGAATAACATCCTTGGGTGATCTTACGGTAATAGCATGTTTTTACGCGATTAAACCTCTATTTATTCCCTTACTCCTTACAGATAACCGTGGCTAGATAACTAGTGAACTGTGAAGATTTTTTTTCCTAGAAGATAACTAGTTATCTCCGAGGATTTTATATTCTTCGCAGATAACTTATTTTTTTAACAGTTTTCTGTGAGGAAAATCCAATCCTTGTAGATAACTGGTTACCTCCAAGGATTTTATATTCTTCGCAGATAAATATATTTTTTTTAAGTTTTCTGAGATTAAATTGTATTCATCGGAGATAGCTAGCTAGCTAAACTTAAAAAAATAATAGTTATCTGCAAAGAATATAAAATCCTTGGAGGTAACCAGTTATCTACAAGGATTGGATTTTCCTCACAGAAAACTGTTAAAAAAAAAAGTTATCTGCGAAGAATATAAAATCCTCGGAGATAACTAGTTATCTCCAAGGAAAAAAAATCTTCACAGTTCACTAGTTATCTAGCCACGGTTATCTGTAAGGAGTAAGGGTATTTATTCCCCGGGAAAAACAAAAACGGAGTGATTCGAATCATTTTAAGTACATTATAACCACTTAATGTTGAAATTCTAAGGTTCGCAGAAAATGTAGGTGATTCATACAACAAATGTCACGGCTATGGTTAACAGACCGGGCGACATTATCCACTGCCCCAGGGACCACCGGGTTGGGACGTTTTCCGTTTTTCTAGATACTTGATCGATTGGCTCTTCAATCAAAAGACGAACTGAATTGTCCCTGTTCGAATTCCGTTCCATTATTTGTATAGTTGAAATAATTCCGACAGACTTACCTTATTTTATTTTTATGATTTCAATTTATTTGATAATCCAGGAGAAGATTTCTAAGAATATACATGAATTGATGAATAAGAATATAAATGAATATACATGAAATGTTACGCTCTTTTAGGTAGGTTATTGATTATCGATGGAAAGCGCTTAAATATGACTTAAGCAAATGTAAATATCGTTATTGCGTTTTATCATTAAAGAAGCTGCGGCTTATATACAAGAGCCTTTTTTTAAGTTCACATGAATTGTTTTTCTTATAATTTTAACTTTTTGAGGTATTCTTATTCAGAATCGTTTGTACTTTCGAACCTAATAAACGAAAAACTGTGTCCCAAAATTTCCATTCAAGATCTTTGTACGAATATTTTTTTTAATTGTATGAACATGACGGACTCGAAACTTATTTTGCTCATACAAACATCATCAACATCATGCTCCATCATCGACTTCATCTTCACTTACCAACAGGTGAGATCAAAGTCAAATGCTTGCCTATCCCGAATAAAAAAAACCTTTGGGACATATTTTCTGTGAATTAGGTTCGAAAGAAGAATTAGGTAAATAAGAAAAACTCAAAAAGTTAATGTTCACAAAAAAAATGCAAAACACTTTTTTGAAAAACATTCACAAAGTTTTTGGTGTCGCAATAAATCATTAGGAGTTTTGCTGGACCAATTTTGTGGTGTTATCAACAACTCGTTTTTGCACTTACTATAAAAGCCATGGATAGGTACAGATTAGGATAACATAGAATTACTAACAAAATCACTTATATTTATTTTCGTCATCACGCGTCTCTTAATCACGATAAATTAATCCCGTTCTACCCACAATTCGAGTACCTAATCTACTTCAGTCTTCGACGAATCAAATATTCACGTTCTCGCGTCATGAATTATAATTTTCGACACCCAAATAGGCTATACATCCTTCATTTTCTGTTTCACGTATTTATCGATGCAAAATCATCCTTTAGTAAACAAAACAGAGTTGACATTCGAAAATGTTAACAACCAGATGTGAAGTACAAAAAAACGAATTGTTAGATATTGATTTCGCCTCGCGACTCAGTGCTCTCGGGCATATAGATTTCACTTGACAAATAGACCTTGAATGTTGGCGCGGATCTAGACTGGACTTTCTCGGTGACGTCACGTGGAGACAAAGGGGCTGACGCGACATGGTGACGCGACATGCTGACTATTATATTTAGAAGTGCGGATGAAGACAATAACATTAGGGCTAACGTAAACCGTTAACCAAGTATCGTGTTTTGGTTTACTATTCAGGTTCTCAACAAATAATCATTATCATTGTGAATTTTGAGGTGTCTAACCCCCAATTTCCATTATTATGGAGGCGTCGGAGGCTTTATCTACCTACTTGGTATAATATGCTGAAAATAAGTTAACATTGACTTATGAGTTGAATAAATTATCTATATTATCCTTAGTCCTCAGTGATCAATGAATTATTTTGGTGTATTAATTAATACATTTTACTTACTATAGTTATTCAGTATTACTAACATTGCACATATCGCCACCGCTGTAACGGAAATAACAGACCATCCTGTAAATATGTGAACATCCTGTATGTGAAAGATAAATCAGATAGTTAACAGTGAACGTGAGCCAACTAAATAATTATTAAGCTTCTAAATACCTAATAATAATATACTATTCGGGTGGTACCGAAACCGACCAGATAGGTATTCAATTTATTATGAAACTGGGCAATCATTGTGTTTGCTGGCAACTAGAGATGGGCCGACTAGTCACCGACTAGTCGGGAACGCCGACTATTCGTCATCATTGTAGTCGGCCGATTAGTCGGCGACTAGTCGGCAAAAAATGCCGAATATTCGGCACTATTGCCTAGCGGAGAATATAGGACACAGAAGAAATTAGACCATATTTTTCTTAATTATTATTTACTGAACACACTGGCTAAACAATAACGTAAACAAACCTCACTAAACTGGTCAAAACTCGAACGCGTGAGACGAAGCGAACTGAATGTTTCCGATTGCATCCGAACACAGCTTATAACTATGATCGGCTATGCCGACTAGTCGGCCGATTAATCGGCAAATTGAGAACCGGATTAGTCGGCCGACTAGCTAGTCGGCCCATCTCTATTGGCAACATATCGTCTTACCTTATTTCGTTGTGTCTCACCAATGTTAAGATTGTAACGATCTAAGAGGCGCTAAACAGCGCAGTGTTGTATTATGCATATGTATTATAGAATAGAATTGAATTTATTATTTGTAAATAGAAGGTAATATACAAATAAAGGTCTTATCTTAAAAATATAAAGCTCTGTGTTTTACTTAATGGCGTACAATTTTGTTAAAACTAGATTCACACAATTTAAATGAAAACATTACTCTTATTTATATTAAATTATTTTTGAATTATTAATTAATTACGGTTACAATCTTATCAAAATTGTAGTAATATAGTTATTATTGAGAAATACATCATGACATAATACGGTCATATTAAATTGATACTTATAGCATCAAATATACATACGATATGTAGTGAAGTTTCACTGCGCTGATATTACTAATAAATATTGATGACAGTATGCAAGTGGCGTATTGTTGCCGAATCTAAATATGCTCGCGATAGGCTAATTAGGGCATGCTTTAACAGCAGCTGTTAAAGCATGCCTGGTGCCGGCGGGATGCAAATGCGGCTAATAACCCGATGTGCATCCGCTTTAATGGCTTAGTTTTATGTCTACCGTATAATTATTTTAAGCACCTAGTTACATTATGTTAGATGCACTACATTTACACAGTACATAAATAATATTCGTAGATAGAGAACGTATAATGACTATGAGATAGGCAATAGACAACAGCTTCCAAAATGTCTAGGCAATAATTATTGAAATTATCATCTAAGTTCAACGACTCAAGTGCAACTCACGGTGGATTGAATCCTTTTCCCATAACTGCATCCACTTTAAGTATTATTGGGTTTATTAAAATCTCAACAAATCATGTCTCCTATTTTTGACGAAACCGTTTATAAAATGCGCTCAGTGAATACTTAGCGGGAATTCATCGCCCGTCATAAATATTACCTTATTTAAATATGCTATTTTGGGAGCATAAATTAATGTCATACCGTAATTCAGTAGGAAGTATGTATATTAAAAGTAAACTCAGGCTATTTACAGAACGGAGGTTGAAAATAAACAACAAACTTCGTAATAGATATCGTCAAAGGACCGGAAGGTTTGGGCGCTTCGTGTAAATATTCCTAATAAACTGCTAATAAAATAACCCTGTATTTTAATAAGTATTCTAACTTTACTAGGTATTTGGACCTCTGACAGGCAAATTTGATGATGAAATTACCATCGAGGTTTGAGCGTAGGTACCTACTCATACTGTTAAATTCGAAACCCGTTAGCTACCTACCTCGACTGATACGGGGTATTGCAGGCAAGTAGTATTGGTTTATTTTCTTTGAGAAGATTTTTAAATAACTGGCCAAGAGCATGTCGGACCATGCTCAGTGTAGGGTTCCATAGCAGGAACTATAAGGTAAAAAATACGATGTAAAAAAGTACAACAACAAAAGAGCGTATCTTCATAACAATTACGTCCTTTTGTTGAAAAGCGCAGTTTATCGGCAATAACTCAAAAACGGTTAATCCGATCTTGTTGAAAATAATTTTTTTTGAAAGTATTAATTAAGCGTTATATTCGTGATTTTTTTCATATTTTTCGGACACACGGTTTAGAAGATAGAGGGGGGGGGACACAATTTACACAACTTTCGGAGCGATTATTTCCAAATATATTCACTTAATCAAAAACCTTATAGTGGTTTTTAAAGAGCTGTCGAACTATGTACCACACGTTGATATTTGCTGAAAAAATTTTTTTTAGCTTCTTTAACATGTATGAAGTGCCCCCCCTAAAAATATATTTTTTAGTTTTCTGACTACCAAACTAAGTAGCGGCTCATACAAGACACCTATATTCCAAATTTCATCAATATCCATCAAGTAGTTTTTGAGTAAAATGCCTGTGACATACGGACAGACGGACAGACGGACGGACGGACATGATGAAACTATAAGGGTTCCGTTTTTGCCATTTTAATAATAAGTCTTTATTTCGGACAAAGGTACATCCATAGTTTGTTAGTATTGGCCTTAAAAAACTAAGTTAGTATTAAAAATAAAAAGTAGGCTATTAATATAAAATAAATTGGGCCTTGCCTTTAATTTGATCTATCCAGAACTTTATTAAAGGACAGTCAAATCGGCCCCCTAACGCATTGAGGATGCTGTTGGAGCTCCGCGTGACCCGTTCCAGCAACGATGCAATCTTTTGGCTACGGAACCCTAAAAAGTGTTTAGAGAGCTTAATGTTAGAGTATGGAGGACATCGAAATATAATAAGTATGGAAGCGTAACTGAAGTACGTGAGTACATGTTAGCTTTGTAACCAATCACAGATTTTTGTCTTTTAAACGATATGCAACCTATCCAAAATGAAGTCTTCTCAAACTTAATACTAATAATTGTCATAAATGATTTATGACAAATATTAGTATTAATGATGTAGTAAACATTAAGTTGGTTATCAATACCAATTGATACGTAAGACGTTTTGATTTTAAAACGTGGGCGTCGTGGGGCAAATTTCAACGTAAATTTTGTTAGACGTTATCGTTCTATACATTATATATATATATATATATATATATACAGGGTGGAACGGAACGAGGGTCCTTTGCGGAACTGGCAGATAGTTCAACCTTAGCACTATATTTCCCCCATAGAAACTATGGAAATATACGTTACCGTTTTCAAGTTATAGCCTTTTAAACATTCAGACCAAAAACTGCTTTGTGCCAACCCTAAACAGGACAGGTGGCTGGGTCAATGAACTTACTTGTAAACAATCTTGAGACGTCAGGATATATATTACGTTAACATGTTGCCATTTATCCATTCTTAGGTCTGCGTGCACCGCTAAAAAATCGTTGCAGGGTTTGCTTTGCAGAGGTGATTGTCTGTGTTATTCCACTTAAGTATTAATTTTTTGGTCTGGTGGAGTATTTATGTAATTTCTTAGTTAATAATTCTAACCACAAAAAATAACTCACATGACACGACATGACACTGACAACCACTCGAAAGTACTCAATCGTCATAAACAATTAAAGAAGATAGTAACCTCTTTCATTATAAGTAAAATGTTTACCTAAACTGATAAAAAGGTTTTAGTTCGTTAACTCGCTTCTTAAAATAATTTTCGATTGAATTAATATTGTTCCCTGGTTCATCAGCAATTCATACAATAGCCTGTCCTTGTTTTTTTATTTTATTTTGGTTATCGTCAAAAAATTGAATACTTAACATATTTGACGGATATTGCACTAAAGTAATAGGCTGTCATAGGACTCTTTATTCGCCGAGCCGAGATAAAATAAACGCATTTTTTACAACTACCTATCTAACCTCTTTGCATGATTGAAAGTCGATCATAAATATGATGTTTGAAATGAAATTGACAAATTGCAAATTACGCGATAAAACCTATTTCCAAAATTCCATTGGGAGCCCGCGATTACCAAACTTTGCTAGTAGAGAAGTATGGTTCCAGCAAGATGGTGCACCGGCCCATTCTGTTGACGAAGTGCGACTAGCGCTGAACGACGAATTCGGAGGTAGATGGATCGGCCGGTTTGGACCGCATCGTTGGCCGCCAAGATCTCCGGATCTGACGCCTTTGGACTTTTTTCTTTGGGGGACTATCAAGGATATAGTGTACAAAACGGAGTGTGACAACGCCGAAGAAATGAGGCAAAGGTTAACCATTGCTTTCGCCAGCCTGCGCCGTAGAAACGTTCGAGACCGAATATTAGCAAAGGTACACCGGTATACTCGCGCACGGGCTGCAGCCTGCATTATAATGCACGGAGGCAACTTTGAACATAGAATGTGAATCAATAATTATTCAGTTGTAAATAAAGTAGTTATTGTTTGTTTGAACTTATTTCCATTGCAATCCTACCCACCTCTTTATCACAAAGACACTTTATGTGCACAAAAATATTTTTGTAAACATAAAGTGTCACATTACACTTACATGTAGGTAGATAGTCCGTAGCAATAGTAGGGTTGTCACTAAGAAGAATATTAATTAATTTTAATATTTTTACTAATTGATCGTAACAAAAATCTAAACATTACGAATCGATTCTCCATCACTTAAACTAACCCCCCTTTGCGAGAAGGATCGTCGTGTCTTTCCACCCTGTATATATATATATATATATTTCGATTGTGGAGAGTACCATTTTTTGTTTATTGCGAGTAAAGATCCCGTCCTCAGAACTGGATTTTGAAAAAAATAAGAGAGAGTTCTGAGGTAACATAGTTAGAAATAAACAACCGACTAAAGAACCTCCTCCTTTTTTTGAAGTCGATTAAAAATACAAGAGCTTGGTTAAAAATACTTGTCACATTTATAGTATTTTATGCAACAGTTGTATAAGTAGGCTCAAAAAATGCGAATGGTGTGAGTTGCAATAATCGTTGCATTGCAATATGGCAAATAGAGACACCATGAGCGTTTTCTGACTTAATTATACAACGTTGCATTACAATACTTTCAACTTAACTGAGACTCAGTTTCGTTACGATTTTCAGACAAAAAAAGTAAAATGTACATTTTTTCTGCAATTAACCCAGTAACGAACATCCAAACCTATAAAGATTTAAACGATCGAATAGGCTAACAAAAAAAATAATAATAACTTATAGAGGGTTTTTCAAAAAGTAAGTATACATTTTTTTCCCACAAAATATTGACTGTATGAGTTTTTCTTATTCAGAATCGTTTGTCCTTTCGATCGAACCTAATACACGAAAAATTGGGTCCCAAATGTTTGTATGGAAAAATATATTCCAGAGCGTAAACTTCCTATAAACAAAAATACATTCATACAAAAACGATCTGGGATCTGGGATGGGTTTTGGGTACCTAAGTAAAAAAACCAGAAAACTCAATATTCTAAGAAAAAAAATCATGTACAGTTTTAATGGAAACGCGCAATAATTAAACAACATTTTACAATACCTTCGGTGGAGATTTCGGCGCTACACGCGGGGAAATTGAATATCCGTGGAAACGTTCCGCTCGGCGAGAACTTGCTCGCCTGTTATTGTTGCGGTCGCGATAAGCTGAGATATTTACATTTGTTGTATTCTTGTACAAGTACTATGCCGACATGTAGTACATTACATAATTAGGGTGGTAATACAAAGAAAGGCCAAGATCGCAGAAGGTTGCCACCCGAGCTGCAAGCGAGGGACGTAAATATGCGATCGAAGGCTTTCTTTATTACCTCCCGTGTTGTGTACATCATTTTATGTCTACGCTTGGCCAGAAAGCGGGTTTTTCCATACGCGCGCGTGCGGAATAAGTCACTTTGTGGCCAGGTGTGGCATAAACGTTTTTAAATAAATACAAACTCGTTTATTGACCACCAGCATTTACCCGCGGCTTCGCCTGCGTTATTTCAGTTATTATCCAAAGGGAACCCTTAACCGGGATATAAAGAATCCTAGTCATCAAGTTTCAAGGCCGAGCCACACCGGCTGCGTGTGCACGCACTGTACGCTGCAGCTCCTTGACTTTGAGCGTGACTAGCCGCCATTTTGAAAAACATTCATACTATACAACGCGTACGGCACGCGCACGCAGACGTGTACGCAGCCGGTGTGGCTCAGCCTTCAATCCAGGACTTTGTCTACTTGCATAACAAATTCAGTTCAATCCATTTAGTTGTTGCTGCGTTATTTAGTAACAAACATGCAAACCTCCAAACATATCAACATCCAAACATCTTCTCAAACTTTCGCATTTAATAATATTAGTGTTACTGTGATACTCAGTGATATAAAATGGATAAAGATAAAAATTCATGAGTTCTGTTTTGCACCATAGTTGGTTAATTGCGGAGTTTTACGGTATCATTATTTTTCAGAAAATGTATAAAAGAAACCTAACCGAGCGTTCTTAGCGAGTTACGTAACAACAAATTTTCCGAAATATCTTACTTTTAAGCTGGGGTAAAACTATGCGTTATATTAATTGACCTTCGATTACGAACAGTTATTACCAGATTACGGGTCAAATTATAATCCTCCTCTTCCTCGCGTCGATTTCCTCATTACTGACGGTCGTGATTCCACCTTTGCATTGTAATTACGCGTAAGCGTCTAACAGTATTGCGCCACTAAGTCCTATAAGCTACAAATTATAATAGAGACTAGATAAACGGCGTATGGAAAAATATCAATTTCATATATTGATTACCCATTTTAACAGTCCACAAAAATATGCAACGGCTGTACGCTAATAGCACGACGCCAAAAAAAAACAGTTTGCAAGAACGACGCGTACGTTTTCAACGTACGCTATTTAATTTTAGGGTCAATTGCAGATAAAAATTACCTTTTACTTTTTTTGTTTGATCATGGTGTGTCTTATACCATTTTACTCAGAATCATGAGTACTTTTCGTTTATGAAATAAAAAAAATTGTCCTAATTATCCCGACTTTTCCGCACAAAGGAGATTGCCGACTTTTGGTACCAATATCGTCATTAAATTGTGTCACAACCAAAACGATACCAAAAACTTAGTTTTATTTTTTTAACCAGAGGGATTTTTTTATTACTGAATTTAAAATGGGAAATCTGAGATCAATTAAAAAAGAATGTCTTGTACGATTTCCGCCGCCACCATGAAAAATGTATGATTTCCTTAAAACTGTATTTGACAGACAAAATCGGTCAAAATCTAAAAGGCCTATGACAGTGGCACCACCGTCTACACAAATGTATACAAAAAATTTAATTCCATAAAACTCCGCGGTTCTTTCTTATACGAACTGCATCCAGCTGTCCTATACCCAGGAAAGTAACATGTTTGTCTCGTTCTTTCTTAAGACTACTTCTCACATGAGTGTAAAAGACAAAGCTAACGTTATAGATACGTCTTAATACAATTAATTATGTATGTAGTTTTCTTGATCTTAGCACGAAAATTGACAGCTTGACATTCTGTCTTATTCTAAGTTTAAATATTAGGTACTTTATAAGACACGTCTTTTCAGTTTTGTGTGTCGTAAATCATTTTAAATTCTTATTTATTCTATTTGGTACAAATAACTAGTGATATTTCGCTGATACTTCACTATACGAGACATTGAGCGTAAATGTAATGTTACAATATTTTTTATCTCACGATGTATCAAAATAGTTTCAAATAACTTTTTTTATAATAATATTTTAACAATCTGAATAGGCACAATAAAAAACCTAAAACAGGTATCCGAAATGGCATTGTCATACGACTAAGTTAAGTGAAGTCTCGTCAACGTCAGGAATTAAAGTTATTAGGTGATTTTGTATTTGGCCGGTTGACAAATACTTTGACGATTTGCTACGCAAAAACTCACTTCGAAATCTGGAAATCAATCTCAATTTCCTATGGATCCCCGAATACGATTTTAATGGGATTTAGTGATTAGGAAAGGCAGTTTCTTGTTCTTTAAGATACAGTCAGTTTCGTGTTGACACAATGACTTTTGATTTGGTACGAGGCCCCATAGACGCGTCGGCAATCTCCTTTGAATCTCAGTTTCGTTACGTAAAAGGTACATTTTTTCTGCAATTGACCCTTTAATGACATGTACACCAAATACTACACTTTTGTATGGGTGTTTTTTTAAGTTTTTAGTACCCTTTATTAAGCGGGACTTTAATTATTATTAATTTATACCACAATTAAAAAACGTGAGATTACTTTACGCCTAATGAACGTTTTGATCATCCGTATTCCCATAAATTGCAGAAATTAGTTACTCTATAAAGGCCTCATAAAACGATCACTTATCTGACGTCGTCGTTAACGCGATTAAGTATTCTATTGAAGGCGCCGCGGTACTTAATTTAAACTAAGTGTTTCAAGTTATGTAGTTAATTCTACTAGCGCGCAATACCATTATAGCGGCGGCGCTCTACGGACTCACGGCAGTGGCGCTTGGCGAGTATTAATTAAATCTATTATAATAATGTGTTTCGTTTAGTTTCTATTTTTGTCACCTTCTTTTAGCTTCTTTGTTGTACTCCAGATATAACAATAATATTGCAAGCTCTATTTAAATTTTTATTACTAAGTTATACTACACAAGTACACATTATTTTTATAACGGCTAATGCCATTAGGAGTGATGTAAATGCAGAAAATTTTTCAGTTCTTCAGCTAGTGTTTTTCCTTTATTCATAGCACGACTACATAATTAAAATAAAATCAGCCAATTGCGAGTTGGGCTCCGTACTACCTACCGTCGGGCAAAACGACGCCAAAAAACACGTTTATTGTATAGGGAGGGACCAGTAGCGTGGCGTCCAAAGAACTCGATTCCTACCGGCTTACCTAATATCAGGCATTTGAGCACCTTATTCTACAGCTCTTAAGGAAAATGTACGCCAAATCTGCACCGGCTTGCCCAAGGATATCTGTTATGCCACGCCACTGATAGGGACCCCGTTTTATTTTGAATTCCATTTTGTTTTTATTATTTGTTGTTACAGTGGCAATAAAAATATATATTCTGTGAATATATCCAGCATCTACCTATAACCATAATTAAAATCGTCGTTCTGTTGACACACTTTGGGTACGGAAACCTTAAAAGAATTGACAACATTTCATATTTTCAAAAGATCTTAATTCGAAAACCATTTGGGTAAAACTGTATTTTATGCTCAAAAAAAATATTTTTGGATTTTTTTTCCCATTCATTTTGGAAAAAATCGTCAATTAGTGTGAACCGGAAGTGTGACGTCATTTTCCCTGCATTATCGAGAGAGACCTTAGTGCTGAAACGATTAAAAAGTGTATGGTATCCGGTTGTCATTTTCTGACATACTTGCCGTCTGACGTTTATTTGTTTTGAAAATTGTTACAACTGCATAGCGACTTTAGAAGTTTAATTTTCTTACCGTTGGTTCATTTGCACGTTTTCGAAGACCTTAAAAGACTTGGCACTTTCCCACTGGACTCCGATAACGCATTCAAACATTATTAACTTGGCATTCTTTTACCGGACACCGATTTTTTTCATATAATGAAGACATCAGAAGGTTTTTCTCAGGCTGATAGCACGAATCTGCCGCGTGTTGAAATTATGATGATGGAGTACACATCGGCAAGTGATAAATATAATCCAGCCCAAATAAGAGGAGCAAAAGCATCGTTGTCTTCCCGAACTTCCTATGTTGACAACGCTGTAACGCCTGACAGTTATTTTTTTAATCGTAATTGTCGCTCTGGATTCTAGTTTTTTTAAATCGTAATTGTCGCTCTGGATTCTAGTTGGGAAAGTGACGTCATTTTCTACATACGCCCTTTTAGAATGAGCTACTTTTCAAACTGCTATTTTTAATTGAAAAATTGAGTTAAAACGAAAAAGAAAAAATACGGGTAGCTTAAAATTCCGCCTATTTTCTATCCAGCTCATAAAATGAAGGAGTAGAAAATTTGAAATATTGTCAATTCAATCAAATTTCATGAACGATGTCTTTTTGTTTCAGGTACAGTAAGACTTCAAATAAGGTGGTATGTTCAGTAGTTTTTTCGCAACTCACGCAATTCGCATTTTTTGAACCCACTTATACAACTGTTGCATAAAATACTATTATTTTACCACTTTTTTGCAGCTTTCTAGAATTATCGCTGCGCTAAAAATGCCGAAAATGTGTACCTAAATTATTTCGAAATAATCAGATATCCTAACTAAACTGATTTTATCCTACAATACGAGTATTGGCTTCAATTTGCTAACTTTACGTTACTTGTCATATAGTTCGGCAGTGAGTGCAACACCAGGTGTAACAACAGGCACATACTAACGATACCCTAATGTTGTTCTCTTGTTGGAGACGCAGGTCGTAAGGTCGCGTATCCAACGAACTAAACTCGCAATGTATGTACTTGTACATTAAAGCATCGTGTATAATAATAATTGTACAGACAAATAGAGGTCATTATTATAATCGTGTGCATAATAATTATAATAGTAGAGACGAGTACATGTATTATGATAATCTAAGGAGGCAATAATTGGAAAAGCTATTTCCTCTGCAAAAAATCCTTTAATAAATGCAAAGTACGAGTAATTGTAAAGAATTTTGCTGGGATTTTTCTAGGTAGGTATTTTAAAGATGGCAATTTTATAGGAAATATTCGCCCGGGTTTCTTTGTTTAATTTCGATTATTAATTATTTAAAGGCCTAGAAATAATATAGAAGCTTACGAACCGTATTTCTTATCTCAAAACAAACGAAGTACACACGGTTCATATGTGCTAATCTTACTTTACTAACAACATAAATGTCAAAGTTTGAGAAGATGTTCGCATGTTTAGATGTTTGGAGGTTTGGATTCTGCACGACGCATATTACCGCTAGAAAGTGATGACCTTGTTTGTTATAAATAATAACGCAGGAACAACTGAACGGATTTATCTGAAATTTCGTACGCAAGTAGACCAAGTCCTGAATAGGACAGCTAGAAAATACTTTGCAACATTATATAATATTTAGTACAGCTGCTTGTTAGCTTGAAGCTCGAGGCTGCAGAGTCCCCGCCAAGGTTCGTAAACATTATATACTTCTAGCACAACTGTGGCCCGCGACTTTTTAACGGCGACAAATATTAAGTACCTACCCTACCTATCTCTCCTTGTCGATTCATTGAAGTTCGAGAGAGGTTGATAATTATGTGCTACGCGATATGTGAAGTCACCGTGAGTTGTGCTACACCGGTTCGGTTTGTATTTTCATAGCTTGCATTTTTGTTATGTTGCTTTCAGTCTAAAATACAGGAAATTACATTTATTCTGAACCCAAATGAGCATGCGCCCTTATAGCTCCGGTAAATAACGTACTCTTAACTTGTAGGATAAGGTATAGATAGTGTCACGTAGACTTAGTGTTTACTATACATAGATCCGTTCGTGGACATAAAGGCTATTGTACTAAACAACTGGACTATACGCGATTACACGCAAGGTCGTTTCGTCGTGTAAGCATCTAGGCTACGAGGATGTAGTCCATCGATCATGAGATTCGCACAAATAGACACTATCCTATTTGGCACATGTTATTGCTGTGAAAGCATTAATTCGTTTACTGTTAATAGGTATTATTACCGTTAGTTTTTTACTTATAAAACAGTGCAGTGTCGGTGTTTAAGTCTGAAACCTTAAAAAGGGGTTGTGGTAAGTCATGTGTTTTATTGCATGATTTCAGGAGTGTCATTAATTTCATTGAGGCTACATTAATAAACAAAGGTGCCTGCATAAACTGAAAATATCGTGGTTCTTCTTTTCACTTATGCACATTAGAACGGTGAAAGAAACAAAACGAGGAACCTGGGTAGTCATTTTTTTTAATCAAGGACATACTTTAACTATAAGAAGTCTGACCAATGATAAAGCAAGCTTAAGGTGAAACAAGTCGCTCGATTCTTCATATATATAAACAGACAGGGTTAAGGACCCATGCCAACAAGATCGATTTTGGTTGAAATGTGTTTCATTTTCTGGCTTGATATATTTATTGTTTACGCAAAATAACCTGAGAAATATTTCAAAAAGAAAAAGAATACATTTATTTCTAGCAATTAAAACTTTAATTTCCAAGAATAAGATTGCGCTGATAATATTTTTGATACATGTTTTTTCTGACTTTCTGGAACTTGTCATGTTGTTCCGCGCAGATAAACTATATCAGATTAAGAAATGAAACGCATTTCAACCAAATTTGATTTCAGTTAAGTAGATGGCTAGCCCACTTTTCGTTTGTATAGAGAACTTACCAAGTTAACTCGATTCACCTTTAAGAAAAACCGGTCAAGTGCGAGTCGGACTCGCGTACCGAGGGTTCCGTATAAACTCATAAGTAGACCAACCTTACGACTAACAACAGCAACCCTGCCTTAAACCCGCTTTAGCTCTATTCAACCAGGAAAAATCTTAACAGCGCGATGCAGCGTATGCTACAGCGACATCTATTGATACTAAATAGCGCGTAAATTTTACTTGTAATTTAAATTTAAACGTTACTTTTTGTTATTGGCTGATTGAAATAATTGTTTGTCAACTAAGTTAGTTCTCATGTATCATTTTTAGCCACAAGCTACCTTATTTTAGATTTGTGTCCCTAGATGGCGCTAGTGGTATTTCATTTTTATGGTATTTACTAGTGTCAAATTTCCTAACATACTCCTATTATAGAGTTTTTAATAATTATTGTTACTTTATGTTTTTTTCCCGATTCCTGATGAGTGATCATTGTATTTAATAGACATTTTTTATATAATCTGAAATAAATCATCGCTTAGTTTTGCTACTCTCCGCTAGATGGCTCTCGTAGGGAGGGTAGAACTAATATGTTAAGATTTTTGTAAATTTTTAAAAAGTATTCAAGTTAGGAAGAGAAAATATAACGGTCTTCCTAATAATAATAATAATCCTAATAAGTAGATACATGAATAGTTCAAGAAAAACTGTATGGCGATTAGTTTAGTAGGAGCAAATAAGTATGTGTTATGATTTTTGCAAATTTCTCAAAAACGGTGCAAGTGAGGAAAACCGTTATATTTTTCCTGTAATATTTAGGACGACATTAATAATTGGTAATTATGACACATTTTTCTGATCAGTAACTTCGGAGATAATAGGGGGGGAATGGTATTTTTTAAAACTTTTTTCGCCATAAATCAAAAACTATTTATTTAAGAAAAAAAATAAAAACGGTATTTTAATCTACAAATTAAGTTCTTTCATTTGATACCCCACTCGATATATAAGCCCTACTTTCAATTTTGAAAATCCCATTACGGAGCCCTTTAAAAAAAAAAGTAAAAAAGGTACAACATTTTTTTTATGTCCAATAAGCTCGGGTTAGCTACTTTTAACACTATTCCAAATTTCAAACCGATAGCAGCAGTAGTTCCTGAGATATCTGGCTGTGACAGACGGACAGACAGACAGACAGACAGACAGACTGACAGACAGACAGAGTCGCACCATAAGGGTTCCTTTTTTACCATTTTGGTACGGAACCCTAAAAATGTCGACTGTAGGTATCGTGTTCAAAAATAAACAGAAAATATTGGCACTTACAGGCGATGATTACCTACCGTTGATTGCGCGAAATAAGTACTCAACAAAGAAGATAGGTAAATCTATCTCGAGTGGAAAGGGGTAACTTAGCAATATGTAAGTATCTATGTATTTTTGTGTAAATTATATATTATCACAGTTTTGCCCCACCTACTTTCCTATTATTTCTTGCGTCATCTCCGCTACCCAAAAGTTGTCTAGAAGATTTCGCTTCCTAGTGAAGACCGCCTGTTGTCTACCATTAGTTTTTAGTATCTTGTTCATTTAAGGATCTCTGTGTTTTTTTTGTGTGTAATAATAGTATTTTATGCAACAGTTGTATAAGAAGGTTCAAAAAATGCGAATTGCGTGAGTTGCGATACGAGCCGCGAATGCGGCGAGTATCGCAAATAGAGACGCAATGAGCGTTTTTTGACTTAATTATACAACGTTGCATACAATACTTTTTCTACGACAGGTTTTAAAATTATAAAATACAAACAAGGCATAACCTGCAAAGAAGGCAAATATGACGTATGACTGTCAGTATGTGTCTATGGTAAACTTTTTATTTTTTAAATGAAGTTGACACGCAGTGAATATATTAAAAATACTTTTGTTTTTATGTTGGCATCAATGAATTTAGTTCAGAAAGTTTTGTTTTTCTTAAAAGCCGTAGGATTTTAATTGTTTGTTAAGTTGGTAGTTGTGCATTTTTACCGTAAAGTTAAAATTGAGCGCTTAATCCTTGACCTCAGTTTAACCTAGATTTAGAAGTCTGTGGTTGCTAGCAATAACGTAAAGTGGCTATAACGACACTAGTGCTGTTATGGGGAATAGAGCATAGACTTCTCTGAACTCATATTATATATGTTCTTATATTAGTGTTCGTGACCAAGTAAAAGACAGATAACAGTACAGGAGTAGAAAAAGAGTATTATATTGTATTGTATGCCCATTAAAATATTGGTCTGCAAACGCAGTGGTGCCATTACCCTGTGGAAACACGAGTGTGCGATTACTCGCAAATGGAATTGCGTAGGATTTGGATTTTAAGCTATTGAGTTGTTTATATTGAAAACCGTTTTTATGGAAAACCGTATGACTCGAATTACCTTAAGTAAAGTTAGGGAATTAAAAGATATAGGTTTAGGGTAACCCGACAATTGAGCACAAGCTTTTTTGTAAACGGCCATTTTTATTTTCAAATTCACGATTAGGTAAAAAACTGACGACTTAAGCTATGTTTAAATACCGTCTTACCTGTCAGTTAGTGGCGAAATATTGCAGTCTCACACTAATCGTCAATTTTGTGAGTTAAGAGGACATAAGCATAAACTGGTCTAGGGAAACGGCAGATCTGTTTATGCTATTATTTAACCGCGAAGAAACTAATTTTATGGTTCTCAAATAAATAATCCTCTACGGGTAAATAACAGACAAGTCGGTGGAAACCGAGTTCTGTGGACACCCCGGTACTGACTTGGTTTAACATTATATTTCAACTTTTTTTGCTATAGAACGGTTGCGAGACTTGCATCTTTTTACATGTAATGTTTTTGATGGGTTAGAAGTTTTCCTGAAATCAAAAATTAATTCAAGCTTTGCCTGATAGGAAAGAAATTCCAAATGAATATACCTATTGATGGAGATTAAATGTAGGTAGGTATTTGCGTTTACAAGCCCGATAGAGCCAAATTCCTGCTACTTAATCCTCCTTATTTACATAATATATAGGTATATATACATATATATATTTATATATGTGTTTGTTACTAAATAACGCGGTAACGAATATGCATTGTGGGTATTGCAAAAAATCCGTGAAAAAATGACTAATGCAATCAATTCCACACTACGAGTAACGAAATCCCTCACAATGTTAGCAAAACTGATTTTCATTTATATAACTGTGCTAGTCACGTATGATTTTTTATATGTCCATTTCAATTGCAAACCTGAATGTGTACGAATAATTGAATTCTATTGCGAGTATTTTATTTATAAATCACGGACAACAAATTTAAAACATTTAAAATCCAGAGTATAAATTTATGGGATGGCTATATAATAATCTACGTATCTTTACCTTCATATTATATACTAGTAGAGAGACTGTGTTTGTTTATTAAAGATTTTCCAAAAAAGTAACTTAAAAATAAATAATAAAATGCGAATACCCAAGTAGTCTTTGGAATTCTTGTCTGTATGTATGTAAACACTTTATTGCACATAAAATCATACAGAAACAGTACAAAGAACAATGGTTATGTACAAAGGCGAACTTATCCCTGTAAGGGATCTCTTCCAGCTAACCTAAATAAATATAGCTCTAATGCCGGTGCCAGAAGAGATGATACTTGTTTTTTTTCGAAATTGATGAGTGATGGGATATGTAACATGCAGAATGGAACACTGATGGGGAATGGGAACAATTGTAGGCATTAGGAAAATGGGTACCTATCATTTAATCGATCAGCAAAATATTCATATTTTGGTCAGCAGAAATATGTATTTGGTCAGCCAAAATAGCTAGTTGGTAAGCAACTTATGGTTAGCAAACATTTATAAATCAGACTGCAATTAATGATATACTGAACTACTCTAAATTATTTTGGTCAGCAAATTAAATATTTGAGCTGCATTAAGCGATCTACGGTTAATCAAATTTTGGTAAGCAATCAGTAGGTAAGCAAAATATTTCATTTTGTTCATCGAAATGAAAGGTGCAATAAAACCTAATTGGCATGCACAAAATGGGCGCAACTATTCTGCCGCGCAATAACGCAAAAGGGCACATCTAAATAAAATGTTCGAGTTTACAATAAAATAAGCATATTTTATTAGAAAAACTTCTATTTCTAAAATAAAAAATGTCCAAGATATTCGACTTCAAAGTTGACAAATTTTTAAGACCTAAAAATTTCCATGGATGTTGGTGTCATTATAACACCTATTTATTATTGTTTTATCGTATAGAATTCGTTAAAATAAGCATGTTTTATGGAAAAAACTTGTCTCTGAAATCAAAAATAACCGAGATATTCCACTTCAAAGTTGAAAAAGTTGACTTTCCGTATCTCCGGCGCTGCGGGAACAGCAGTCCTTCCGCCCTTGCATGACGACGCACGGTCACTTCGTCATGGCGGGCGAAGGCTGCTCTCCCTCCGCGCCTCCGTCTCTATAAATACACTATAGGGCGCGCAGTGTCGGCACTTCGGCGGCACGCGTCCTAACCAGCGAGAGTCCTAAATTCGGACTTTAAAAAATAGCGTATCTTCAAAATTAGCAATACGGTAAAAATCACTGATAATTGATAAACACTACTACTTGACACTGACAGCTGACAATCACCGAATGACAAAACAAACACGCCCACGATTGGCTGCTCGCGTCACGTGGTCTGTTTCGCTCTGCCCACAGTACTGCTGATTTTTCAAACTAAACGCAATCCACGCATGTTTTCTCTGCTAACCAATTGTAAAATCTTGCCGGCCAAGTAATTATTTTGCAGCTCGACTGTTTATTAGGCAGACAAATGATAAATAAAGCAGATTAATATTGGTTAAAATGTTAACCATTTTTAAATTATTTGCTGAACAAGAGTTGCCGCCCGATTTTTGTTTATTGCCAGCCAAATCTTTGTATGCTGCCCTAATGATTTAACTGCTTATTTTTTTTTTTTGCGGATCAATTTTAATAACGGCTGACCAAAAAATTATTTCCAGGCCTATAGGCCTACATTGGCGCGACATGTAATGAAATTCACTCTTCAATCGAGATGCGTCATAAGTATATTAATAGAGCTTTGAAACTATGCCAAGGTAGCCTAGCTTATTAGATATTATTTTATTTGTTTATTATTTTAGTTTAGCTAAGGAGTGGAACTCTCTTCCAGCAGACCTCTTCCCGGAAAAATATAACTTGGATCTCTTCAAGTCGAGAGTGTATAGGCACTATCTAGGTAAGCATGCTCCATCATCGACTTCATCTTCACTTACCAACAGGTGAGATCAAAGTCAAATGCTTACCTATCGTGAATAAAAAAAAGTTCTAGTTATACTTAGTTTTTACTTTACGTTCTAGGTATACTTATTTTTGACCCATCTACGCCCTCACCGTAAATACATAATTTTGCTCCCTTGTGACAGAAACCACTATTATTCTGTTAGTAGATTGCACAAACACTTTTACATGTCTTGCTCAATTATTCAAAGGTAAAATTAAAAGAGACCACTGAAAGGGATACTTTCGCCATTGTACATATACCATTACCATCACATTGTAACCTTGTACTGTACATTGTCCTATTTTGTGCAATAAACTGTTTACATACACATACATAGGTACCTACCATAAACAGCACAAATCTTACTATGAATAATCTTTTATTCTAGGGTCAATTGCAGAAAAATGTACCTTTTACTTGTTTTGTCTGATCATGGTGTATCTTATACCATTTTACTCAGAATCATGAGCACTTTTCATTTATGAAATAAAAAAAAAAGATGTCCAAATGTTCAAAATTTCCGTACAAATTTTGAATCTCAGTTTCGTTGCGCGCAAACTAAATATAGGGGAATTGTAACGAACATGATAAAAAAATTCGTTTCAAAAGTTCAATTACTAGAGATAAAGCAGAGCTGCATCATTTTCCAAAACCAGGCATTCCAACCCGTATGTGCACAATCTCGCATACATACGTGATATTCAAACGTCAACGTTTGGCCTGTATTTAATAACGCGACGCAATCCACGATCGAAGGTATCAAATAACTCTAGTAAGCTAGACTAGATCCTCATAGACTAATACAATAATGTATGATAAAAGGATAAGTAAAATGTACCCAAGTCGCTAACTTTTGTATTGTCCACAGAAAAGACGCCCGTTTTCCTGAACGTGTATGACCCACATTGAATCCTGGACGAAGCGAAGGATTCTACGTTAAAGTAGAATCCGGATGGTAGTGAGGGATTCAAGTGTTAACGTTCGTGGTGAAAATAATTTTGCTAGAGTCTGTGCGGAAAGAGAATAGAATTAATTTTGGGGGGCGCTGTAATGCTTTTCTACCGTATGTGCCGTATTTTCTGTTCTGTGGCCATACTGGTTAGATTAGTTCTGTTTTTCGCCACGCCTATTCTCTTTCCGCACACCAACTAAGAGGAAAATTCAAATAAAACACTACCTACCATTCCTACCAAAATAAGGAATTATATGGCTAATCAAAGTGCGTCACACATTATTATTAGAAACAAATGTCAATTTGTTAAATTTTAAGTCTATTATTACTTTATAAAACGATTATTATATTTTTTACGCTACCCGTAGGCCGTAAATGAAGTCCGGACAAAAATACCACTTCCATATTAAATATGTATGGCCCTCGCCTGCGGCTCGAACCACAAACACCTGTGATCTGGGCCATTCCCCATTATACCGCCCTACGTGTGTAATATACTAATAAAGCATTTCTAAATGGGTTGAAACTAAAAATAAACGGTTGTCCTTGAACAGAGAAGTACCACCACTTTGATCCCTCTTATGAGGGAGGAAATAGTAGATTGTGTCACAAGGGAGCAAAATGATGTATTTACGGCGAGGGCGTATATTGAATCCTGAACGAAGCGAAGGATTATACAATAGAATCCCGAGCGTAGCGAGGGATTCTAAAGTATAATCCGGAGCGTAGTGAGGGATTCAAGTGTTAACGCCCGAGGTGAAAATAATTTTGCTACCGAGTGACACATACTACTTTTCACACCGACTATGAGGAAAATTCAAATACAAACGCTACCTACCAAAATAACGAAATATATAGTTACTCAAAGAGCATCACACATTATTATTAAAAATTAAATGTTAAATTGTCAAATGTATAGTCTATTATTATTTTATAAAACAATTATTATTTTTTACGGACGAGACGAAAATACCACTTCCATATTATATTTATGGCCCTCGCCTGCGGCTCGGACCGCAAACACCTGTGATCTGGGCCATTCCTTATTATACCGCCCTCGGTGTGTAATTTAAGTCTATGGTATGGCATATTCTAAGTGGGTTCAAACTAAAAATACCCTGTTGTCCTTGAACAGAAAAGTGCTACTTTGATCCCTCTTATGAGGGAGCAAAATACTTTTTTCTGAATAGGAGGTGTGAAAAGACTTTTTTCTGAATAGTAGGTGTGAAAAGTTTATCATTTAGTCTTATATAAAAGAAACTACGTAGCCATCCATGAAATCCACGTACAATATGAGTACTAAGTACAAGGATTGAACAAAAAGGTTGTTTTTTTAACCGCCTTCGAAAAAATTATTGAGTTCAAGTGTATATTTGTACGATTGTTATACGATATCTTTACCAATAGGGATGTTGACTAATGTTGAATTTCACAACATAATATAGTCACATGGATTGGAAAATACTAAATTATCATAACACAAAAGAAATATACAAAAAAATGTATAAAAAATATAAAGTTATGTTACCGCAAAGTTAAAAAAAAACGATATTTTTTTTATCGTTTTAAAGAAAAATTAAAGTCAATTTCGGAATGCTTAAACAGCACTGAAAAAATAATTCTATGACAACTATGTGCTTAAACGCACTTTTTCGTGCTCAAAATGGCAAAATGCTATTTTTTTACAGACTTAGTACAGCGACGGAACGGATGACGTCACCATAAGTTCCTACCGTTTTGTATAGAGCGTTTTCAATGCTCAGTGCGATCTATCTGCTACTTTTGATTACAATTTGTGGCTGTTATACTTATATAAATGTATTAGGTGTCATATAGATATTTGTTCCTCACAAATAGAATCGATTTCCGACAGAAAAAAAATCGAGTCAACAGGCGAATTCTGAGCCGATTTTAATGATTCCATCAAAGGGGAAAAGAAGTATAGATAAACATTTTGAGTATTCTTATTTTTGCTCTTCAAATGTTTTGTTTAGATCGAGTGTTACAAAAATAATATCTTTAAACTGTTTTTGACTGTTATTTTTCAGAGGAATAAAAATATTATGCCATGTTTGTATATTGGTCAAGATTCTATCAAAAACTATAATTTATTTCCTTAAAAAGGGTTCCCATTAAAAGAAAACGATGTTCAAAATATTTGGATTTATTTCTAATAAAACCAACATGACGCTCAGTTCACCATCTCTCATGTCTCATGACTCAACTGCTCATAGGTTAACTGGAAGAGATCCGTTAGACGGATAAGTTCGCCTTTGTACATATACCTTTATTTTACAACTCTGTACTGTAATTTGTCTTATTTTGTGCAATAATATCTTACATATATACATACCTCTACGGAATCCAAAAACCTAGGAAGCTCTGAAAACATTTTACTTTTTAAACTTAACTTAAAATTCAAGTCAATGTGAAAGCACGTGCTTGCTCTTTCGCTATCTTTTGTACTATTTTCAACATACGTGACGCTAAAAATCAGTAGTTGTGTCGATCCAAATCTCGAGGGAATTGAACCATGACTCAACTGCCGTATATAGATTGTTCAGAATTGTTGAAAATAATCGAAAATAAACATATATAGGTACACCCTGTTTTTATTGATTCCCGTTAACTTCGAGGGCACATTCTTCAGATCTAGTTAAGTTAATTTCTCCAAGAAACTAATGTTCTAACACTTTGTAACTCATGCCGTTTTTAAAATATTCATAATTTTAATTTAATCACCAACCATTAGAAATGAGCTGTCATAATTCCAACATTGTCATAGTTGACATTAACTTTTGACTAACTCAAAAGTGTCTTTTAAAACGGTTATCAACTACGTACGAAGCAACGTGTCGAACTTAACGAAAAAAAAAACACGGTGTATATGTCGCAGTACGATAGATAAAGCCGCTATATAGTTATAACCCTAGGGATATAATTATATGTCGTTACATAGTTATACGAATGCGATTCATTACTATCTTACTAGGAATATAACTATAATGTCTATAATACGTCTTTAGTTTAGTGACATAGTTATATTACTGGATTAAGTTTAGTGAAATAATTGTAGGTATAGGAGTGCGGCGGTGCGGCGATAACTATATCCCTAGGGATATAACTATACCTCCGCCGCACCGCCGCACTCTTACCTACAA
Source organism: Eudemis profundana (assembly GCA_947034925.1). Lineage (NCBI taxonomy): Eukaryota > Metazoa > Arthropoda > Insecta > Lepidoptera > Tortricidae > Eudemis > Eudemis profundana. The sequence continues at coordinate 25,328,357 of OX344796.1, read as the reverse complement.
TTATTTCACTAAACTTAATCCAGTAATATAACTATATCACTAAACTAAAGACGTATTATTGTTATATTCCTAGCAAGATAGTAATGAATCGCTTTCGTATAACTATGTTACGATATATAATTATATCCCTAGGGTTATAACTATATAGCGGCTTTATCTATCGTACTGCGACATATATACGAGTATGACGAGGATGGCCTAAAAACATTACCTTCGGGATACGGATCCTGACCTTTGGCCAGTTTGATTACTGGTGTATTTACACTTGATGTGTTTCCTTACACAATCTAAATATCGCGTTGATGATAAACTACCACCGACACATGATAAATTCGCAGAGACCAGCCCAATTCCTTACGTTCTTCAAAAAAGACTGACATTTCATTTTGTTCCATCTTTCAACTTTATATTTCTTCTTTTTTACCCGACTGCGGCGAAGCCCAAAGGAGGGTTATGTGTTTGACCTGTATGTATGTATGTATGTCCGTTCCTATGTCTGCTCATAACTACTCAACGGTGCATCCGATTTTGATAAATGATACATCATTAGATTGGTCTTGATGGTGCGAATGTCACTGGGTATGAAGTTCGTTAAAATAAACAAAATGGCGGATCTTACGCAGTTTCAAAGTGCACCGCAAGCGGGTTTTTTTTAATAAAAATGTGGTTATTATCTACTAAGGCTGCATTTCATAACCAACCTCAAAAAGGATCTAGTAGTAGTTGGTAAGTAGTAACTAGCGCCCTCTCTGCGACCTTATCCAAGCCGTCAATCAGATATGAATGAAGGGTTTGCGTTTAATCTTTGTCTCACCTGATGGAAAGTGAAGACAAGGTCTATGATGGAGCACGCTTACCCAGAAGATGCCTATTCACTCTTGCCTTAAAGACATCCAGATATCCACGAAACTGAAGTGGCACTACTTAATTTCCATTATAAGAATACCTAAACAGATATTTCTTAATGCTACAGTTAGAAATAGTATTGCAGTGACATTTATTTTTAATTATAAAAATAACTTATTTAATAACTACTGGATTAGCCATGATTTGATGATTAGTTCTTTTGATTAGGTGAATAGGTGCAAAAGCAATCAAGTATGAAAATATAAATATTTCAGAGACTTAGGCGTCGTCCTATCGAATAGCGAATACGCGATTATCGCGCGAACACGCGATTGCGACCATACTTACTTGATGGTCGCAGTCGCGTGTTCGCGCGATAATCGCGTATTCGCTACAGTCAAACCCTCCAACTTTGCCCACCGCCCAATCTTTGCCCAGGAAGAAAATAGTATATTTTCTTCCTGGGCAAAGATTGGACGGTGGGCAAAGTTGGAGGGTTTGACGGTATTCGATAGGACGATGCCTTACGTATTAATTTCTTGAAAATGTAGTTTACTTAGCAGTGGCGTGGCATCAAATATATTATTGGTAAAGCTGGAGTAGATTTGGATTACTTTTTCTTCAGGGGTAGTAGATACTCTGGTTATATGCTTTAAAATAGGCAAGCCGGTGGGAATCGGGTTCTATGGACGCCACGCCACTGTTACTTAAAGACGTGGATGGGTAAGAATGAGAAGAGTTAGGTTAGGTTAAAAATGAATGCATGTTAATAAGGAACTTCTAGCAGGAGTGGCTCACTCCGCGATCTCGCCGTGCGGCTACTAGTACCAAATTTTGCCCCTACAGAGTGGCTTAGCCAGCGACCTGAAAGAGCACACGTTATAAAATACAATACAATCATACTTTATTGCACACCAGAAGATAAATTACAATACAAACTTATACAAAAACAGTGGTAAACAATAGGGTTTATGAGAGAGATAGACGGCCGAATCCTGTGCGTTCTGTCCTGTGGTCGGATCCAGACGTCAGTTATGTCAGAAAGAGAGACTGCTGTACGTAGTACTTACTACCTATTATTAATTACTAGCTGTGCCCCGCGGTGTTACCCGCGGTTTAAACGTAGCCTATGTGTTAAATTGTTAATCCACGGTGTCAGCTAACTCCATACCAAATTTTATTAAAATCGCTCCAGCCGTTTAGACGTAACAAACATACACACTCGCACACTCACAAACTTTCCCCTTTATAATAATAGTGTGAACTGTGATGTGCTTCTTTCTAGATAGATCCTCAAGTTTGCAATGTTTCAAACCAAAACCTTTGTGTTGATGATTCTAATTCGAAAATCCTAGATTGCATGAGCCACAAAACGATTGCCACGTGGCGTTCGCTTCGGTTTCGCTTCGCTACGAGATTCACGGCATTACTGTCGAAACGTGCTGATGCCCGGACATTTCGGAAGCGTTGAATCAGAACCGAGAGAAATAACATTCATGTAGCTTACCTATGTCAAGTACCTACAGGTATGAAGTTGAGGTAGAATTGTTCCTATACCCGGTCCTCTACTCTCCGCATACTCTCTTTAGGTCATCAGTCCACCAGGTCGGGGGCCAACCTAAAAAGCAGGTCATTCGCGTTCATATTACCCTAAGTTTATGTGTAGCTATTTATCTAAAGTGACATATAAAAGGGCTTTGAAATTTGCTTTGATTGCTTTTTAATTGAGTTTTTTAACCGTAACGTTTTAACTCTGTTAGTAGCGGTAATATTCAGGATATAGGTTTACGCGGGCTTGTTTTCCGCAACTCGACGACAAACATGCGCCTATTTTGCGTGATGGGTTGATGGCACTTCTCTTGCCAACCCAATTCTACCAGAAAGCCTAGCAGACCCCTGACGTTGCCGACGACTTCTGGGAGTGACCTCGGTGTTCCGAGGTGGTGTGCCCGGTACTTGGCCACCCCCGGGCATTCGAGAATGACGTGGGCGGCTGTTTCCTCCTCCTCCATGCAGGCTCTGCACAGAGGGCTGTCAGTAACACCTAGAGTGAACAAGTGTTTGTTTAGTATTCAGGATATAGCTTGGCAGATTTCACTTGGTTTAACAATTTTGCTAAAGATCGACCTCGCGGCCGCTTGTGTTTCTCGGCACTTTGTATTATTTCAATATTTTTTTTTATTTGAAAAACAATAAATCGCATTACTCCACACCTACCTATACTGCAATCAGGATACTGTAACAGTTCCAGGCTCGATATCGTGTGAGTAGCGAAGTATTCGCCGCGTGCCCCGTCCCGAGCCGCGCCATATTCGCCGCATAACTGTTAGGACGTGCTGATGCATACAACCACACTAACGCGTCTGAGGCGGATGGCGTTCGCTATCCTGTGGATTATTGGCGATTGAGTGATTCCTATTAAGGGTATTTGGGTAGTTTACATTGATAGATCGTACCAGTATTAATCAATAAAATTAGACGTACAAAACATTTCACTTTGTACGTGTCACATAAGCAATGAAATACCAATTTCAATTGTTGTCATTGTAATAAAAAACGTAGTTACACCTTTCTAGAGTAATTAATTGGAAAACGATTCTAAAGCACGAAAAATCACATTTGAAGTTCTGACCTATACCGCAATAATATGTACATTATAAAAAAAAACCGGCCAAGTGCGAGTCGGACTCGCGCACCGAGGGTTTCGTACAAACTCATAAGTAGATACATGAATAGTTCAAGAAAAACTATATGGCGATTAGTTTAGTAGGAGCAAATAAGTATGTGTTAAGATTTTTGCAAATTTCTCAAAAACAGTTCAAGTTAGGAAAACCGTTATATTTTTCCTGTAATATATAGGACGACATTAATAATTGGTAATTATTACAGATTTTTCTGTTCAGTAACTTCGAAGATAATAGGGGGGGAATGGTATTTTTTTCAACGTTTTTCGCCATAAAACTGCTTATTTAAAAAAAAATACAAAAATAGTGTTTTAATCTATAAATAAAGCCCTTTCATTTGATACCCCACTCGATATAATAGCCCTACTTTCAATTTTCAAAGTCTCATTACGGACCCTTTTAAAAAAAAAGTAAAAAAGTTACAAGATTTTTTTTACATCCCATAGAACCCGAGCTGGGTTAGCGGTTCTTAACACTATTCCAAATTTCAAGTCGATAGCATCAGTAGATCCTGAGATATCTTGCTGTGACAGACGGACAGACAGACAGAGTCGCACCATAAGGGTTCCTTTTTTACCATTTTGGTACGGAACCCTAATACTATGCTGTATAAGGGATGTTTATTTTTCATTTCGTTTACTTTTTCAGTGGCATGTCGTTTTTCCCACACACATGTTTCACTTATTGTGCAAATAAATATTATAATGAATACTATAAATAAAGTAAAGCCTGGTTGAATCAAATATAGATTGATATTTAACTATTAAACATTACCATACTGTCCCAGCGTAATGATAAAAACATTCATTACATTTACTCGAGTTCCAGTTCTTTGACGCAGCGTATTACTGGGTTTCTTAGGAATTCTATTATCTCGCAATTATTCAGTAAACTCGTGCAGCTACATCGCAAAGAGTTTCTTTGTTATTTTTAAACTATTTGCAGTAATTTGTTTACGTTAGCGTACTTTATTCTTAATTGAAAAGGGGCTAAGCGTACGCTAAGTACTTTAATTTTACTCGAGAAAGATAAGTAAATTCTTACGTAAAATAGAATAAGATCGTATCAAGTGCACTAATGATAATACTGTCGTCGATTTCAGTTTGTTTCATTACATGTGCTCTATTCATGTTCCACGAAATCAAAAATGTAGAGTATGAAAAATCTATTCAGTTTTTTCAAATAAAAAAAAATCTATCAATACCGGTCCTGAAAGGAAACCGCAGTAATCGCAGTATAGCTTGAGATCCCAACAATACTAATGTTCACAAGAGCCCATAGAAAAACATAATCACTGATCGAAACATGTATATCTTCCAAGGTGGAAGATATAACATTCATATTTATATGCACAATAGGCAAACATTTGACTTGGATTATTTGACGATAAAGTCCATTCAACCTCAACTTAAAAAAATCCAGATTATACATTTCGGGAAAAAGGTTCGGTGAACAAATATCTAAAAAATACGGCGCAAAAATCTGTTAGAAATTTATTTTGATAATTTGTAATGAAATAAAATAAAACATGTAACCGATTTCCAACAAACCTATCCAGTAAACAAATTCACGAGCGTATTATAAAAAATTTGAAGAGTTGCCTCGATTTCTCTAAGTTTTCATGATCAGGTCTTGATCAAAACACCTGGAAGGTACATTTCTAACAAATGACCCTTTCAAAGAATACAGTCCAGCAAACATCTATGTATAGGTAACACAAAGAGTCCAGCGAACTGTGAACCGCTTTCTTTTTGAAATCGATTAAAAATAAGATCCCCGGCCGCGAGCTCCTGAGGACCATGGGCTCTTTCGCGAGCCAGATTGGACCGGCTCGCGGGCCGTAGTTTGGAGACCCCTGGCCTTAACCATTGTAGAGTGTGACTACGCTAAGTCTGCATAGGACGAAAAAAGGTTTTATTAAAAAAAAAAACAAAAATACAACATCACGAAGCAAGAGGATTAATTAGTTTTGATGCTTGGAAATGATCTTTCCGTTTAATAAGTATATAAAGTGTCTACATACCTATTAGAATAAATATCCGGGGGTCAGTTTTGTACAAATCGATCTATGCTTCCAATCTTTGATAAATTTTCCTTGTATTTAAGGAGTATATTTATGTATTTCCATGTACTTATTTATGTACACAGATTTTTTAGAAGATTACATGTTATTCAGTACTTTGTTTTGTAATGATTGAGATCTTATATTTATAAAAGTACGATGTTGTAAGTTTCGGCGCGGCTGAAAGGTTCGGCTGTTTTTGGCCGAACCCGAACCTCTAGCCGAAACTGGCCGAAACCGAAACTTCGGTCGGACACTAGTGTTATTGCATTCATTTTTATTGTCACACCTCATTGTCCCGATACTGAACTGCTATTGCGTGAATGACACAATATATTGCAAATAGGTAGGTTACCTATGGTACACCTTTGTGGCATGACTAGCTTTGAATATTTGCTGGTTTCTATTCTCCCTAAGTGACAGGATTCAATTTGGAAACAATCCCTTGAATCCCGTGAATACGGTTATAGTTTCAAGGCGTTTTTAATTAAATGTTATTCGATACCTCGCAGAACAGGTGCCGTATTGCCCGATCCAATTACCATAACAAAAGTCGACATGGCCGACCAATTAAAACGAATTGAAATAAATATTTTCCGAAAACGTTTACGAGGGAAGTTCTAAGGTTCCATGACGATAAAAAATGGAGAATTGGGGACGTTAGTATTGAGCTTGTAGTCTTTTATTGTTTGTTCATTTGTGTATGTATACAGCCTTCTGTCATAATGATAACTATTTAAAAAGCCGTCCAAGTACGAGTCGGATTCGCACACGGAGGGTCCTGTCCTGTACCACCTTCGAGCAAGAAACGCCAAAAAAACAATTTTATTTCGTTTTTATAATTCTTTGTACCTACCTAATAGTGGCAATAGAAATACAGTCTATGAAAATCTCAAGTCTCTGCCTACCTATTATCATAATAAAATAGGAAAATTAACTTGACTAGGATCCTTTAGGAGACTTAATTACTGCTTCGGCGCGGACGCTTAGGGTTGTCGATGTGTATTAGATTTATTACTGACGAATAATTTTAGAATTAAAGTTTAACGTAAATGTAACTTGCCTAGAAAGACAAGACGGACGGATATTTATTTATTTATTTAAACTTTATTGCACAATACAAGACAGTATATAAAATAAATACGTAATATTTCTTACCCTTCCTCTTGTGACGGTACCTATCTGGAATTGCGATAAAGCCGGATTCTGCTGTTTTGTGAATGAAGTGTTGAGGCAGCCGAAAACACTTCAGTACTTTTGATGCTTATTATTATAATTATGTCCTTTACTATAAACTATTTACAAATATATCCAAAAAAATACGCAGATGCGCAAACTCATTCGCGATGGGCGAGCGAGCGAACGACTGTTATACGTACACGTATCGTGGCCGGAATTTACCGTATTTTAGTCCGCAGGTTGGCACCCTTTGGGTACGGAACCCTAAAAACGCTGAGCAACATGAAAGCAATGCAACGAAGCTTTTTACTTTTGTTTAGTTATTTGTCTGTGCGTCTCTGATGAAAACCTCAGTGATGCACAGATAATAACATGCATACGCAGAAAACATACACTCATCATATTGACTTATCGAGGTCTAACTACAAAACTTACGAGTATTTGTATACAGAAGGCAAGTTTAACCCAATCCACTTTGAAACTACACACAAAGCTATTTAAACTATTGTAAACTTCGGTGCACATCAATATTCCCGCGTGTTATTAATTTGCCAACGGTTGTATGTCAAGTGTGCTTCGAACTTCGTTAATATATCGACGAGATGAGGTATTAAATAACGTGTATTAATTTACTGTCTTTGATTAACCCGAAACGTTCATTACCTGCTACTAATCAAGCAGTTATAATAATTATACTTGATAATATGTTGTGTGTATTTATGTAAACACTTTATTGCACATAAAATCATACAGAAATAGTACAAAGATCAATGGTTATGTACAAAGGTGAACTTATCCCTGTAAGGGATCTCTTCCAGCTAACCTTTGAGCAAATGAGAAAGAATAACTAACATCAAAGAAGATAGACAAACTGACAAAATTAATTCATTATTAGAATAAATTAATAGGATTACTGCTGGCGCCGTCGAATAGTAGATTTCTGTGCAGCCAATCTCTTGGCTACGGATTCCTCCTAAATCACGCTAAATCGCACACACAATCGTCGACGAGCTAATAAAACTCCTATTTCAATTTTCGGTCCCCGGGTCGTATGTCACTAGCTCAATCTGACCTGTCCGCTGTGATTAAGTCAATTCATAACGTATATTCGTGATGACAAACTTTGTACTCCGACGGGAGATCTGCCATGCTCACAATAGGCGATTCCGTCAGCATTGATGCTGACATTTCATTTCCTATTCCCTATTCGTGAAATGCCCCTAATTTACTCATCAAATTTCTCAACCCAGAATTAATTTTGAATTTAGAAGCGCCACAAATCATATACGTATGGAGGTGGGTAGTGTTTTCCCGTGGGGATCGCGTGCACTGGCTCATAAATTGGCCGCCTTTGTAAAGCGGAATTGGTTTTTCTCCAAGTTCGATATAGACATCGGCGTAAAAGAAAAAAATCCGTTATGAAAACAAATGGTACTGATAGAGGAAATAGATCGTGATCGGCAACCTTTGCGGGCACATTTAAAATAGATCGCAAAGCCGGAGTTTACCTAAGTCTGTAACTAACCGCTCGCTGAGCAGGAGATGATTTTAGCTTATTTTGGAGAAATGTTGTAGCTTTTCTAGGACATTCATGCTTCAACAGTATTAAAAATGCCTTTAGCGACACTGAAATTCTTTTGGTTTATATGAAATAAACATTTGGTCTCTTCATTGGTTTTCAATGCGGGTAAATTACATCACATTTTATGTTACATTATAGATGCAAGAAATCAAAGTACATAAAAAAATTAAATGGCACTCACCTGTGTCCAGACCGGGAATCGATTTGTTTTGGTGAAACATGATAATCGTATGATAGTTAGTAATCTTCATATGAAAAAGTGAAGATAAAGGTGACCGGATAACGAGACGGTTCGTCGGTAAAATCCGTTACCAGTTTGATGACGCCTTCGGCGTCCTGAGCATTGTGATAAACATTATTATGCATCTAAGTACACATGCTCGCACGATATAATTCCACATTCAATATGTCTAAATTGTTAAACAAATAGGATCATGTGAACGACTGACGACGTTATCAATCGCTGTTAGGATAAGCGTTCGTAGGGCTTATTGCCTGCGGGTGGGGAGGAGCTCGAAATGCTTCTCGGACTAGAACATCGTAGCCTTAATAGTGTAATGTAATTTGTCAATATATTTTTCAATTACTAAATGTATTGTTATTTTGTTTATTTACTGACTTATGTTAGTTTCCCTGAGTCGATAATGCAGAGAAATGAGTTTCGCCAAAGCCTCATTGTCGCAAGCAGGATCAAATTAGCGGTCTCATCACAGCGAGATTGCGTGGGAACGAGCGTGGCGTGCGGTCTGACTCCGGCAGACTTAACGTCTTCTACGGTTATCTTCTTGTACGTTTGCTTATTGCCATTAAGCTAAAGATGTTAAGGAGCATTACGGTTACATAAATTAACTGACGATGGCTTAACCAAGCCACAATATTGTCAATTAATTTACACGGAAACAAATCAGTGTCCTGCCTCAGGTACCTAGATGGTAGTTTGGGACTACCCAACGCGTGTCAAAAATATTTTCAACCCGCCTCTCAGAAATTAGTAGATTCAAATGCGACCCTTCTGTCCCTTTAAAACATGTGCCATCTTGACGAGCCTCAAAGTGAGTTCGTCATCAATACTCAATGGTATCCACCACCATTGATCCAGCATCGATGTGAGGTAAAAAGCGCAAGCTTTATACGAGTTTAATTTTAAAAGTCGATACGAACTGTTCCTCCAGTGGATTCAATTAGTCAAGCCATAGCAGCCAGGCGTACAATGCAAGTCCTAATTAAGGTTAAGGTATTGTATAAGGGCTATATTGATTGTCAATCGTGTGACCTCTTCAAAATAAAGCAAGTAGTTTATTCTAAGATTCCAGTCATTCGAGTTTGTGATGTTAATTTTGTTAAATAAACCTGATAATATATTTACTGAGAGTTTGTATATAAAATATGAATTGTATAAAGTATTCTATACAATATTTCTGAGCCTGAAAAATAACTGATGCCTTTTAGATTTTTTTTCTGCACTTTTTAATACACTTGCAAGGTACCACATAACGTATTTTATCGTTTCGTAATTTTAATACAGTACCTAGTGTTGCATATTATGTACTTTGTTTTTCCATTATAATCTATTAATGCATATTTTGAATCCTCGCCGTAAAAAAAGGGAGGAGAGAGCTTAAAGCTTTTTTGTCTATAATAGCAGACATACTTAAAACCAATTTGGATGCAGTAGTTTTATTCCAAAGCTGATTTCCTTGCTAGTGGTATTGTAAGTATGACTGTCCAAAATAAGTTCAGTCAATCCGAAGCTATTGGAGGTTAATAACTTAATACATACATCATTGTTAAATAACTATAATTAGCCATACGGTTTCTGAGACTTTTCCATAATGTATGCTACAGTTTCGGGCTTTCCGATAGACCTTTTGGATTACTCATAGTCAACCTACACACGCCTGGGTTACTGACTATTTCCCTCGTCCTATTACAGAGGTGAGATTTATGCTGATTACAGAAAATATTCTATACGATTGAGAATCGAAGTCTCGCTGTAATAGCTCTTAATGCCCCGCCGTACGCCTTCAAGTGGATTCTTATTTTTCTAGACGCTATAACCCGAATGGTAACGATCAAAGCAGGTGGCACCTCCTGCTCAGAACGGCGAATAATGTGCTTTTTTCTCTGAAACCCTCCAGGCGGAGCGAAATGACGCAATATTTTAGCAATTATTCTCTTTAACGATTAGTGTTGTTTAATTGTTATGTTTTTTTTTATAAAAATGCTATAATTGTAACAGATAGTAATTTCCGGTAAATACTACAGTACCACCTACCGTTGTTGGATATTAGATAGGTAGCATCTGACATAAGAATATAGTCAATGCATTTGATAATATCAAAACTAATCCACTAATTAATACTCACGTCAGTCAGGCCATTCAGCTTTGAGGTGATTTGCCACAGTCAGGCAAGCACAAAGCAAATCTGCCTTATAAAGCGCATGTTGCGCTCCAACATTAATATGCTATGGTTTATTTTATTTTCATCACACTTGCTCGTAAAGGGTGTTATAACACGCGGGCTTATAGATCAGCTCGAGCCGATTTACCTCCCGTGGGTTATAAAAATCTATAACTCCCACGGGAGGAAAAACTGTATGAAAATCTATAACTCCCGTGGGAGTTATGAGTTTAGTTTTAAAATATAGGACCTACCCGTACGTCTATTCAGACTAAGGAGGTTTCAAATCAGCCAAGGCTTATTTCACATCTTCAAAACTTGGCTAAAAAACCAATTTTAGTGTATATAAAAATTATGTGGTATATTTTACTATTATTTCAGTAATTTTTGCAATTATTTTAATGCAATTAAATTAATTTACTTTAAAATTTTATTATGAAAATCGGTACAATCTGGCGGCATTGCCTATCAAGTTTAAAAACTAAACGCAGTTCTTAGCATTATCTGTGGAAGACTACATATATTGAAAAAGTTGACAGTTGCCGTTGTCTCTTAGCGGGTGCGTTTAGTTTATTTGATTTTTATGTTTTATTTTTTTTCCTCGCAAATGTGATGAAAAACATTGTGTGTATCACGGGCAGTAAGGGGATTACCAACTCGAGTCATTAAAAGCCCTCCGCCTGCGGCGTCGGGCTTCTAACAGACTCTCGTTAGTAATTCCCTTCTTACTACCCTCGGTGCACAATGTACTATTACCCATAGAGACGTACAATTGAGAACAGGGGAATGCTCGAGATAAGGGGAGGAGGTAATGGTGGCTACTCGCGATTTATCGTGCTCTCTACCGCCAGACCATACATACCTATACCGCGGTTATAAATTGTAAGCTAGCAAATAGATCGGAATAAAAACACAGTGTTTTAAAAATAGTTTTTAAGCCTGAACGTTTCATTCCAGGCGCAATCATACTCAACCGTCAAATGGACAAACCCGACAGCAGCCCCGAATTGGAGCACACATTGTCCCCGGATTATCTTCAGTGAGCCATAACAATATTTAAATAGGTATAAAAAAATCAATGGATTCGAAAACTACGAGTATGAATTCACGTGAGCCAAAATTAAGCAGAAATAAATACGGTATCTCTAACGCGGCATTTAGGTATAAAAAAATCAATGGATTCGGAAACTACGAGTATGAATTCACGGGAGCCAAAATATGAATTTCAAGGTAAATTCATTGCATTGACTATACATTAATGCTCAAAGCAAACTATTAAACTTTGGTGGTATTTTTGCTTCAAAAAGTGACACAAGATGTCACCCTATCCTACAAGTCTAGTTGGCAGTGACTTAAGAGTTTCTCATTGCCAATCTAATCTTTCTTAATGTTTCCAGCCGGCAATACCAAGAGGTCGAATTAATAGTACATTACTACAGAGGCTGGGAAGTGAGGGGTTGCTGGCCGAGTAGGTACATATTGATGGACGAGCGAACGGGAGGTCAGATAGTTACGAGGCTGGCAACTCCATTTCACGCCGAGGTATGTATAGTGCTTTCTCAAATATGCAATGAAATAAATTAAATCACTCCAAAAAATCAAATTTTTTTTTCTAGATGCACTAAAAAAAAAGTAGACATAGAATAGAATTACAGAATGAAAAATTTTCAATTTCCTTTCCAAAAACTGTTTCAGTATAAGTACATTTTTACCACGAATATTTAGATGAAATATTTTTAATGTGTATTCTTTGTAGTTAACTTAGCAATTTAAAATTATTGGAAATTGTTTATAATATGTTATTTGTTATGTTCATGACGATTTTATATAAATAAAACTGGAAAATATAGCAAACATCGTTTATTGTTTTTTAATGGCTGAACAGTGAACGTCGTGTGCAATGTTGTATGAAATTCCATTAAATGCCAAGTGTCAAGCCGCACCAGAAACGAGGTACTTTGCGGCCTATTATTTTATTAGGCACGTAATATCAACATTTCATTGCATGTTTGAGAAAATAATCTTTTATGCCACACCTGGCCATAAAGTGGCTTTTACCGCCCGCTACGCGTACGGAAAAAGCCGCTTTCTGGCCAAATGTAGACATAAAATGATGTACCCAACATGGGAGGTAAGTAAAGAAAGCCCTCGATCGCATATTTACGTCGTTTAATGCAATTCAATTAATTTAGTTGAAATTTTTATTTTGAAAATCGTCCAATCTGGCTTTATTGCCTGTCAAGTTTGAAAACTAAACGCAGTTCTTAAAAAGATGCAAGTCTCGCAACGCAGTTCTCCTACAACAAAAAGTTTTGAGATGTAAAGTTAAACCAAGTCAGTACCGGGGGGGTATCAACAGAACTCGATTTCCACCGACTTGCCTATTATTAGATCTATAAAATGTGTTCCTTCACGATTTAATAATACGGTTTTGTTGTAGGAGAACTGCGTTGCGAGGCTTGCATCTTTTTACATGTAATGTTTTTGATGGGATCTCATTTCTTTTTGTAAGTGGTCTTCCTTTAATTATTACATTCCAATCCATTCTTTTCAATTTGAACTGCAAGACTAAACTTTGTAATCGCATGTATTTGTATAGGATTACAAACTTATGTGTGCAGTTGTGACTGATTACAACATATTTCGGTTTTTAAGGACTTGATAGGCTAAAAACTATGTTTAAAATTTGGAGCTTGTAGGTCTGCTAGAAGTACCTTAGAATTATGATGATCATCAGTCAGTCAGTGAATGAATCAGTGACAAAACTAAGGAAATTTGACATGCAATAGTTCTTTAACTACTCGTTCAAATTGAATGATATTGAGAATATATATAAGTCTTATTGTGCCCTATATATCCCTGAAATTTCAGGGTTCTAGCTTTAGCCAGTACAATATTATGGGAGGCTGAAAATCGCCTGAATGGCTTCGAGAAAAGGATGGTACGGCCGAGATTTTACTTTTTGTTTGTGGCCATTCGTTTTTTTATAGATTTTTAAACTTTCAATTAAATTTTGGACAGTACATCTGCTTGACGCCGTATAACTTTTGATCTAATTGTTTAAATTGTTAGGAAAAATGCAGGGTCATGACAATAGACGAGATAAACCACCGACCTAAAGAAAAAAGCCACCAAATACATGATGATTGTGAAAAACACAACAAAAATTTTGTTTGTTTACGGAAAACGCCGTTTTTCTTGAAAATTTGCGTATCTTGTGACCAATTTTTCATGCTTGTTTTCGTTTAGCAGTAAATTTTGATCATAAAAGCATTTTTATCGTACAGTTTTAAACAATAAGATCAAAAGTAATACCGCTTCAAACAGATATACAGCCCAAAATTTCATTGAAAAATTTAAAATCTGTAAAAAGAAGAATGTCCAGAAACAAAAATTTAAATCAGTTTTACCGATAAAATTAGTTGAAATTTCACCCCTTTTAGTACATAATAAAATTTATCGAGTTTATCGAAAACCACCCTGTGTAATGACTTGGCCATCGCTCGGCAATATAAAAATAAACGAATATTTTTAGGGTTCCGTATTCAATTATTTTAAGGTCCTTGATGCCAGTATTGTTATTTTTTATTTATTTTGTACATAACAAGCGTAAAATACCATGTTCTATCTCATGAACAAAATCTTAACATACAGTAGGTAAATTAAAATAATAACAGTTAATAGATGTAATAAAAAAGGATAAAATACCTAAAACTAAATTAAACTACATAAAAACAAAGATTACAAAACGAAAACCTCCTCTAGCAGCTCAGCTGTTAACGTAACCATTTAATAAAAACCAAGGACTTGAATAGTAGATTGTGTATCAAGGGCGGTAGGTAAGGAATTACAAACGAGTGTTTGTTACAAGGCCGAGGCGAAGCCGAGGGCTTTAATAACACGAGTTTGTAATTCCTTTACCGCCCGTGGCACACACAATGTTTTTCATCACACTTGTGAGGAAATCTTATTAAAATTAACCTTACTTAACCTAAATAAAATTGTAAAACTGACAGTGACATTAGTGACATATCCATAGACAATGCGAAACGTTCGGAAACCATAGCGGTACAGACCTAAAACGATTGATTTTATAATTGCAAAATACTGAAATACACTATTGAAACATTTAATTAATGTTACAGAAATATGTGTTTACATGTATTTGCAATAACAGTTCTCTTTAATTAAATATTTCAGTGATAAAAGTTAAAAAGTAAGTTGGTAGTTTCCTTTCAACATGACAAATAAGAGTAAAACAGAACCAGCGTTTCAAATTTAAAAAGAAAACCATTACGCCCTAGGGCGTAATAGCTCATTTACGGCCCGCAAAACCTACGTGTAATGCACCATTTTCGAGCAAGTGTGATGAAAAATGAATAGCAGGCCGTGGCCTCGCTAACAAAGAACTGAAGCACCTCTAGTTAGCCGGTTCCTATAGATAACTTAACTTTCAGGTCAATGTGTGCATGCTGTGGGTAGTAGGAAAAAACTTGTTGATGTGTGCTTGCGGCTCGTGAGTACAAAGCAACCGGCCCACTAGAAATGCACCATTTATCTGTTGGCGAGCCTCCGTCCGGCTATTTATTTTAAGGTTCTTGATAAAAATAACCGGTCAAGTGCGAGTCGGACTCGCGCACCGAGGGTTCCGTACAAACTCGTCAGTAGATACGTGAATAATTCATGATAAACTGTATGGTGGGACAAAATTAACTGTTGTCCCCATACATCGACATGTCGCGGTTAGTTCACAATTCAAATTCAAATTCATTTTATTTCAAGTAACCACAGACTCATATAATTTTGTTAGCAATAAATTAACCTTAAAAAGAAAGATGTTAGTTGTAGTTCTTACTAGTTCAGTAGAAGCAAATAAGTTAGGCTTACGATTTTTGCGAAATTCTAAAAAACGCTACAAGTTAGGAAAACCGTTTTATTTTTCCTGTAATATATAGAATTATATTAATAATCGTTAATTATTACAGATTTTTCTGTTCAGTAACTTCGGAGATAATAGGGGGGAATGGTACTTTTTTAACGTATTTTGTCTTAAATCAAAAATTACATGTATAAGAAAAAAAATTAACGGTTTTGGAATCTACACACTAAGCCCTTTCATTTGATATCCCACTCGATATAATAGCTCTATCCCACTTCGGTCCCCTTAAAAAAAAGTAAAAAACGTATAAGTTTTTTTCTGTCCAATAGGCTCGGGTTAGAGGTTTTTAACACTATTCCAAATTTCAAGTCGATAGCATCAGTAGGTCCTGAGATATCTTGCTGTGACAGACGGACGGACAGACAGACAGACAGAGTCGCACCATAAAGGCGGAATCAGGCGGTTCACTCGGATGAATGTTCCCTCGGGTGATTGATTCTTTTTTCTTTCACTCAATGTTCACACAACTTAGGTAAAATGACATATAAATGAACATTCACTATTCTTATTCGTCAATATGTCATCGAATGAAGTCGTGCGTCTTGGAATAAGCGTAACATCCGTCCGCTACACAACTCTCAAACAAAATGGCCGAATCTGAGTGAACGTTCATTCCGTGTTTAGACCGTTCATTTTTCGGTCATTCGGAGTGCGAGTGAAAGATGCCGAATGAAAATATCCAACATTGTTGGATCGGTTCACTAGTGCATTCATTCGGCACTTTTGATTCACTTCATGATCAGACGTGTCACTTCGGGTGAAAGGTGCGGAATGAAACATAAAAATGAACGAAAAATGAACCGTCTGATTCCGCCTTAATCATTTTGGTATGGAACCCTAAAACCGTCTCATTTGACATCAAACTAAATACTAATTTTCTCCTCGCCCTATCATGATTGTCTTTCCAGCCCAACGAAAGATTTTTACTTGAGATAAACATTAAATATGCCTCATAAATATTTATTGGAACTTATTAACGACATTTCAAAGGCCGTTTTGTAAGCTCGTGTAAAAATATTGGAATAATTTCGGTAAAAAAAAATAAAAAAGGGAATCTTCTACGTCGTAATTTTCCAAGTGGGTACATAAAGAATTAAAGCGGGCCCTTGATATACGGGCAGTCCTAATCTAACCAAATATTTTATATCTACGCACAGTTGTTTTTTAAATCATATTTTGCCGTTGTATCGTTGCAAAATACACATTGCGTGTTTTAATATGAAGCCTGCATTTTAAAAGACTAAATCGTTGAGGAAGTTCAGGAAGTATACCTATGATAATGTGCGACGTACGACTTATTTTGTAGAACTTGTTCTTGACCGGGAGGATAGGGGTACCTAATTATGATTTATGACACCCATTAAAATCTATAAAAGTATGTATCATACATGTTTATATACATGTGTACATAAAGCTATAGCATAACATCGTTAAGATGCAGCATCGCCGCAAACTTCATATGGCCGGTTTTTTATTTGGTGTAATACAACATAGATCACCATCATATCTATTCGAAAAATTGTCATGTTTGTCCAACTGCAAGCGTGGAACACGTCAATACAGCATACGGTTGAGTTACGCCGCAACATGCATCAGTTTCCGTTACCCTGTTTTTTTTCCTTTTTTTTCAATTCCCTTAGCCTGCAACTAAATGCTGGAACATCATCCCACCCCCAATCAGGAACCTGCAAAATACAAAAGTTTTAAATTGGCTTTTAAAATACATATTCATGCTCATCAAAATAACAGCAAGCATTCTTTGACTTATAACCAGACACTAGTACACACCTGTGTTTTTTGTCCCAATAGCATTGCCAGAGTGAAGCTGTGTGAGTAGATTAAGTACACAATGTACCATTTGATTAATATTTTAAACTTAATTAGTCCATTTATTGTTTGTAGAGCAGAGACGGACACTTTCCGCTAATGTCGCTATCTATTTTGTTTTGTCCTGTTCGTCCTTGAGACTGATAACTCATATACAGTACGTATCTGATCGTAAAGCAAAGCTGTAAGCTGGCCAACGTCGATATGAAGTATAGTGTAATAGCATAGTTTGTATCACTGTTGCAGCAGTTTTTTTAGATTGAATAAAAAAAATGTTAAGTAGTGTAGTGTAAACAATCTAAACGTCATTGTCTTATCGTAAACCAACTAAACATAACAAACATATCATCACAGCGTACTTCAGATTATCGCATTTCAACTATGATGTCGTTAACTTCTGTTTTCTTTAAAGCATAAATGCGTGTACTTACTAATAATATAGGAGGTTACACAAAATTATTTGATATTGATTTTTTTTGCCAACGGTAAAAATTACTGCATTTCAATAAATCAGGTACCGTTGTTATATTTACGATCTAACAATTGCGTGGTAACATTTCTTTGCTTTACGTTTGGGTACATACTGTATATACCTATCAAGATGTTATAAAAACACTGTTGGTTTTGCGTTTGTTTTATGTTTTAAATTTAATTTTAATTTGAAATAATTGGCACGAGTTTGTTTATTTTTTATCTTGGATTTTATGTTGTTTGACGTAAGGCCAGAGACAGTGAGGTTTTACTTGATCGGTTGGCACCAATGAGGGTATTTAGAAATCAGAAATCCACCAGCTGGCAGCAGGGTGGCGAAAGGTCTATTTGGCAGTAGATGTCAAAATCAGGTGGTGTGATTGGTGGATCTTGACGCCTACTGTCAAAAAGACCTTTCGCCACCCTGCTGCCAGCTGGTGGGTTTATGATTTCTAAACACCCTCATTGGGTGGCGATGTCATTAATGGTCGTGTTCACTATAAGTGGACCTAGCCGACCAAGTCAAAGTTCTCATAACTTATAACATATTATTATCCTGACTGTCTGTCCTGGACCGGTCATGCGACTTTCTCGGCATGACCTCGCCCCTGCCTGGTTCCACCGGAAGACCAGTGCTGGCTCTAAGGTCGGCATTTTGCTGAGGTGGGACCGTTTTGTGGCAGCGTTCTACCTTTAATTTATAATATTTTTTGTTGTTTTTATCTTGTGCTGTCATGAATAATTGTATTTTCTTTCTTTTTTTCTAATACATACTTGTATTATAGCGGTTTTTATTAAGTGTACTACATAAATAATAGTTTGTATTTTATGGATAATTTCAAAGATTAAAAGCTCATAAATGTCTCTTCTTTTCCCGATTATCAAGGACTTTGGGGCCAATAGTTATGCTTCGAAGTGCTACTTCGACCCACCGAAATAGAAATACTTACTCATGTTACATTTTACAACAAATTGTAGTTTAAGGATAGGGCACACACAAAGTTATCATAATCAAGCAAAAAAAAATGTATTGTAAAGATATAAGACCTCAAAGTTTTAAAAATCTGATGATTTTTAACCATCCCATTAGTAAAATAATATAAATCTTCTAGTAAGTAAATCTAATTTGTGGCTTTTGTAGTGATCCAAATAGGGCGCCATATACATATTTAATCATCACAAATACTAGAATGGTCATTTACAACAACATAAAAAAAAACCGGTCAAGTGCGAGTCGGACTCGCGCACCGAGGGTTCCGTACAAACTCGTAAGTAGATAGGTACGTGAATAGTTCAAGAAAAACTGTATGGCGGTTAGGTTAGTAGGAGCATGTGTAAGATTTTTGAAAATTTCTAAAAAACGATGCAATTTAGGAAAACCGTTTTATTTTTCCTGTAATATTTAGGATGATATTAATAATTGGTAATTATTACAGATTTTCTGTTCAGTAATTTCCAAGATAATAGGGGGGGAATGTTATTTTTTTGAACGTTTTTGGTCATAAATCAAAAAGTACAAAATTAAGAAAAAAAATAAAAATGGCTTTGGAATCTACAAATTAAGCCCTTTCATTTGATATCCCACTCGATATAATAGCTCTTCTTTTGTTTTTCCACATCCCATTTCGGACCCCTTTAAAAAAAACGGTGCAAGTTAGGAAAACCGTTATATTTTTCCTGTAATATTTAGAATGACATTAATAATTGGTAATTATTACAGATTTTTCTGTTCAGTAACTTCGAAGATAATAGGGGGGAATGGTATTTTTTTTTGACGTTTTTCGTAATAAATCAAAAACTACTTAATTAAGAAAAAAATTAAAAATGGCATTTTAATCTACAATTTAAGCCCTTTCATTTAATACCCCATTCGATATAATAGCTCTACTTTCAATTTTCAAAGTCTCATTACGGACCCCTTTTGAAAAAAAGTAAAAAAGTTACAAGATTTTTTTTACATACAATATGCTCGGGTCTGCAGCTCTTAACACTATTCCAAATTTCAAGTCGATAGCATCAGAAGATCCTGAGATATCTTGCTGTGACAGACGGACAGACAGACAGACAGACAGACAGACAGGGAGGCTCTGTGTCTCACATCATCTGTAGGTACTTTACTGTGCGACTTCTGTACGGAGTACTATTCTTATTGTGTGCCGCGGGCCGGATTAGAATGCCTCGCGGGCCGGATCATAGGCCCTCCCAATTTCTTCCCGCGGGCCGGATTGGAACACCGGCCCGCGGGCCATAGTTTGGAGACCCCTGTTCTTGATTGGTAAATAATAGCGATCCTAAGCGATATCGCCAGTTTAATAGGGTGCCAATGCATAATAATCGCGCAAAAATCAGGAAAGACGTATATAATATGGTTAGAACGCTAAAGTATACAATCTGTTCGTCTGTAACAGCATAGATAAGTGACGTAAAAATATTAAATTTATAACGTCGCATACTCGCAGGAATTGAACGCGCTCCGTTATTAAATCAGGCGAGTTGAGACAGCAGGTGTGCCTCCGATATTAAGTTGTTCGACGGTATTTTAAAGTATACAAAGAAAATTCTAGATTTTTTTTAACTTATTACCAAATGATGTTTAAAATATAAGCAGGCAAAAGGAAAAATGGAGATACAATTTACATATTCAGGCACCGCCGCGCAGACGACCGCTTAATGTCGGTTTTTTGGCCGTACCAGATACTTAATCATACTCAATAAAATTGCATTTATATTTACCTAGAATTTGCTTAAGTTTTTTTTTGCTTTTTTACGATTCCCTTTATTTGCTAATAGTTGTAGTTTGGTCGTAAATATACATAACTTTGGTTGTACCGGTACCAGTACGTTGAGTTAATCTTAGTAAATTATGTATTTTTACCGGTATTTTTGCAACATAATTCCAACGGGATTTATTTTTACACGTAAGTATTTAATTAATGTACCCACAGTCTTACATATCGAATGGATTTATTCACTCAGCAGTCCTGCTCGTACATTGGCGTAACACAAATCGGACAATTATCGTGAATTATTATCGGCATCTACTTCAGAACAGAATGTACCTGTATGTATGTCCCTCGAGTAGACGCTGAAATATCGCGCCCAGCCCCGCCCCGCCTGCGAATAAGTGCACCGTTGCACAAGCTGCATCGAAGCCGTACAACGTAATGCTCTGTGTCATGAAATGTATAGCAAGCTAACTAGCGACTGACGACATATGCCGTAAGAATTAACAAGATTTAAGGCGGATCTTGGTATCACCCTGTACTTTTCAACGTCATAGTAACTAAGCGGGTCATAGTATTAGAAAAATATGGTTCTGTTCAGAAATATATATTACCGGGTCGAAAATGGATTACTAAAATAAAGTTTAAAATAGCTTAGATAATTACACTCACGGACAATGAATTCGGGTCAATTTCTATGAACAAATTATGTATAAGACGAACGAATTCATTGTCCATGAGCGTATTTATGTTGGAAGAAAGTAGCGTAAGTCGACGAGCGTTTCAAAGGAGTTTAGCAAGAAAACGTCTCAGAGAGTATCTACCCCTAATTCCATAAGTTCTTACTACTCTAGGCTTTGAATTTCGATTAGTAACTTAGTGAACGAATCCGCTTTTCTTCTATTCAGAATAATTGAGTAATATAAAATTTTAGCTGCCACATAATTACACATTATTCACTGGTACGTGCATGTAACATGTACCTAACCATTTATTTAATGTATCCGTTCGATAACATAACCGCAGCGGAGTTGAAATAGCAGAATCTAGATTTAATTAATTGTGGATCCCGAAATAGGGATTAGGTGTAGGTTTACTGGGAGCGATCTGCGTCTGCCAGTCAGGCTAGCTTAGTGCAGCATTCGTTTATTTAAAACCCTTTAGCTTTGCCGGGCACTGGACCGGCTAAATGCTTTGTAGCAAGATACTAGGATCCTTTGAAGCAGAATTAATCGCCATCTATAATCTACTTCATTTCTAACACTTTTGGTTTGAGTGAATTGCAAATCGAGGTGTGAACGCAACGCTTCGGCGAGCTAATGGCCCCAGGAAGGATTTGACGTCTGTTTCAGACACAGAAAGAATTTCTGTATTTGAAAGGCATTTCCGTGGATATTATTCAATGCAATATTTTTACACTCTAAGAAAATGGTTCAATGGCAAAATAAAATAGGAAAGTTATCGATAGTCACTCGATATAAATATAAATACTGTGGGGACAATCTTACACAAATCAACCTAGTCCCAAACTAAGCAATGCTTGTATTATGGGTACTAGACGACGATATACGTAAATATTTGTTCATTGTAGATTAATATATACTTAAATATATAGACAACACCCAAGACTCAGGAACATAATAGTCGTGCTCATCACACAAATATTTGCTCTGCAGGATTTGAACCCGGGACCTCTAACAGCGTGGGCGGTGTCACTGCCACTAGGCTAAACATATCGTCATAAATTAACGATAGTAATTTAATTATAGTTATAATGTAATTTTCTTTTCGTGTGCAATAAAGTATTAATAATACTTTTATATGTATGTTTACACTTTATTGTATATAAAATCATAAAGAAATAATACAAATATCACAGGTTATGTCCAAAAGCAAACTTATCCCTGTAATGGATCTCTTCCAGTCAGGGATCGGAACCGGTTTCCAATAACCGTTTTTATATTCGTTAAAACCGGTTATAATTATGTTCTTTCGCAAACCGGTTTATCACAGTAACGTTTAATGAAAGAACAAAATCATTTCGGTTACCCGTATTAAAAAGAACGAAATTTAAAACGTTCTGATTAACTACACTCTAAAAAATCAGAGCCTACCAAGAGAGATTTTCTCTTTGTTGGCGTTAACTTGAATAAAACAAACAAGATATTAAACATATCAACGAAAGCCGATTAATTAAAACAGCAAGTTCGTTGGTGATTAAAACAACAATCTAGAATCTTGATAATTTTAACAAACATATTTCTTGTTTCTATCATTATTTTCTTCTTTGTATGATTCGATATGTTTAATTAGTTACCTTATACACCAATGTTTGTTGAATCAAATCAGAACATGGTTAATTGAACTATGATAAACAATCAATATCATCTTAGTTGATGCATCTAACGTCTTGTTAGGCTCGTATGGAATCAAGATGCTTGATTCTAACTATCACAATCTTGTTAGGAGCAACCAATTTTTTTTTAGAGTGTATATTGAACTGGTTTAAACCGGCCAGGCCACGCAAGCGCGATCAGGCATGTCTGACTCCGCGATTTTGTTCTCCTCTACAGGTCGCGTTTCTTAACCAATACTCCTAAAATTGTAAGCAGGTTCGATGATTATATGGACTTTTTTGTCGATTGAGTTTCAGGATTTTTTTCTCTCTAGCGCGTACAATTGGGATCTGAAATGAACTTCCTGCTAAGATTTTCCCACTGCGCTACAATATATGGGTATTTTTAAAAAGGGTGTTATTAAATTTCTTTGAGACCGTTAACGCAGGCGGCGGTGACCACTTTTCATCAGGTGGGCCATCTGCCTGTTTGCCAGTGTAAAGGCAAAAAAATAATGAAGATTGACAGACTCGCACAGCTCTACAGCTCATCAGAGTCACTAGTATGGAATACATATACAAAGATTATGATAACTATTTGTCCGTAATTTTGTTGTTAAGGTGCCTTATCACACTAGCGATTTGCGAGCGTGTTTTCATACAAAACTTGTCGCGGCGAGTTTGCCGCGATCGAAATCTGTATGAAAACATGCTCGCCACTCGCTCGCAAATCGCCAGTGTGATAAAGCTCTAATTTAGTGTCGATATCTCCTTTCTCACGGCACGCCTATAGACTGGGGCTCAGAGGCGTGTTGTGTGAAGATAAGCATGCCGTGCTTGTTAGCTAGTCTGTCGTACGCCGCGAGTTCACAAGGAATAGGATCAGGCGCTGATCGAAATAGACAGTTATAAGTATTTACAAATAATATCAATTTTCGATTTAAATAGCAAAGAAGTAATATCTTTATATACATATATACCTCTGTACGTACTTGTGTTTGTCACGTAACTCCTTTCTAAACGGCTAGACCGATTTGGATAAGAGTGGATCCCTGGATGATTTAAAAATACAATAGCTCCCCGTAGATGGCATGGTGGTAGCGTTTTAATAAAAAAAACAACCATTATTGATTCTTAGGTGGAACGAAGTTCGCCGGAACCGCTAGTTTTGTATATATTTAGATATTTAATTCTCGTTTGAGTTCAATGTGTTCACATTCTCATTTCGTCCAGTTTCCATTACTTCCACGTTTCCGATTCGCCCACAGTGCCCACACATTCCCAGATTGGTTATGTTTCCAAATGTTGCGAAGTCCCCGTTCCCTACAAAACCGCCTCGAAAATTTTCCGCATCCAGATTTCTCTAAGTTCCTAGTTTGGAAATGTGGGCGAATCGGTACACGTGGATAAAGTGAACCAACACGTAAATTCTCATATGTATTTTAACACTGATTTCTTTTTCTGATTTGTTTTATGATTTTTCATCACACTTGCTCGAAAAAGGTGTCATTACACGTAGGTTCTGCAGGCCGTAAATTACCTATTACGCCTTAGGGCGTAGTGGTTTTCTTTTTAAATTTGAAACGCTAGTTCTGTTTTACTCTTATTTGTCATGTTCAAAGGAAACGCCAACTTACTTTTTTAACTTTTATCATTGAAATATTTATTTAAAGAGAATTGTTATTGCCAATTGCAAATACATGTAAACACATATTTCGGTAACATTAATTAAATGTTTATATAGTGTATTTCAGTATTTTACAAAGATAATAAAATCAACCGTTTTAGATCTTTAATCGTTTTAGGTTTTAGGTGGTTTCCGAACGTGACTTGACATTCGCATTGTCTATGGACATACGACACTAATGTCACCTTCTGTTTTAATATTTTCTTGTCATATTGGGTCGATTAGTAAGGTTATTTTTTTAAGATTTCCTCACAAGTGTGATGAAAAACATTGTGTGTGCCACGGGCGGTAAAGGAATTACAAACTCGTGTTATTAAAGCCCTCGGTTTCACCTCGGGCTTATAACAAACACTCGTTTGTAATTCCTTACTTACCGCCCTAGATACACAATGTACTAATAAAGCGTCTTTATAACATTTCTTCTATTTAGAATAGCTATTGATAACGCTGAAATAAACACGACTAACACGTCGCTATCTTACTTCTGAGTTCGTGTCAGAAAGGGCACAGAGGCATGTCGTGTGAAGATAATCTTCACCGTCCGACACCGGTTCACTGGAATAGGCGCTCAATACTAACACGAGAACACGTCATAGTTTTGCCATCCTATGGCATCAAGTTATGTAATGATTCCGAGTTCCGATTTGTCTTAGAGAATAATTTTAGCCTCATAATTTTTGATGGCGTTAAATAATCTATTACACTTGCAATTACCCGCTGGTTTGCCTGCGTAATACACGTTACTATCCAAGGGAACTATTTACCGGAATAAAAAGTATAGTAATTACCGCTTAATTAGTAACAAACATCCATACATCTTCACGGGCATCTATCTACGAGTATACATGTAATAAAATCGTAGAAAGACTCAGTTTGTACAATAAAGATAGTATCCAAAAAAGTAAATATAATAGTAAAAATAAGTATCAAAACGAAAATAAATACATTTTTTGCAATGTTTGTCCGTTAGTTTGATGCCAAAGAGGTTCCATTAAATTCGGTGAAGGTATTATTTCATCTCACTTGTTTGATCTCCGCGAACGAAGTCGCGAACGGGTCCAGTTTATAATTTTAATAGGATTAGATAGGATTTCCAATGCGGTTCAGGAGCATTCTACGGAGATGTTACGTAAGTGACACTACCTTTTTAATACGTTTGACATGTAAATTTAGGAAGCTGAATATCTGTACTGTGGTAATTATCATAATTTGGCTTTATGATTGTTAGTGTTTCTTAGCAGCTAAAATATGTTTTATTAGGGTAGCTACCATAGCGTTACGCAGGCGACTAAACGTAGATGTTTTAATGGAATGCTCCAGTTCAAGGCAAAAGTCAAAACAATCTTTAGCATTTCTGTAAGGTTCACGTAAATAAAGTTGATGATGCAGATACACAACACTAACAAGTCGCTACTATGTCAAGACGAACACGGGGCCGTGATTTGTAAAGATAAGCGTCACCTGTCACATGACAGGGCTTCATGGAATCCTGTTCCAATATTTACTACCACTATTTCTGTTCAAATATTATTGCAAACGTTTTAGCAATAAAAGGCACAGATTTGAAATGCCTGAATGTGTAAACGTACTCGTGCGTGAGGTGTAGTTTGTACATGTATTTGACTTAATATATACGGTTTTGTTTTATGTATACCCGACTTATGTTTAAAGATATTGCCATAGAATTGTAAGCATAATATGTATATATATTTTTCGGTTTCAGGTAAACTGACCATTCGACGGATAAAGTCGCATTTGATTAATATGAATGGTAAGACGTTACTATTATAGCGCACGTAGTAAGTACCTACAATATCCACTATCTTTTGGGGTTGGGCTCAAAGCAACATTGTCAGTAACTATATTGCTGTGCCGTATCGTTTTCCTTAGTAAATAATGGCCCCTCTTACAGTTTTCGAACTCGTTACAAAAATAATTTGAATTAGAAAATGGAATAACTTTTACTCATCACCAGGGGTCGGACAAAAAGTGCGGATGACCTCAAACCACTTATAGGATGATTTCAAATAGTATTTTTGATTTTCATACACAATTATCACTTATCATTTATCAACCTCTTTATTAAACGATATCGCCACTTGAAATGAGTAAGTACGTTTTTGACTGACACATTGTCAATCAGATGAACAATAAATTGACTTCGTTATTGTTTAGCTATTGTATCTTCACGATTATATTTAGCTATAATTTATATTTACTAATGTATAAAAAAAACGCTGTAAAATGTCATCTTTACTCGAATATTGTGGCAATTTTCCGTTTTTGGAGGTACGTGACAAACACGTATACTGCTCTTGCTGTAATCAAGATATACCAACGAAGATAACGAGTATTAAACTTATTTATCTGAGGTTCCCACAGATTTATCCTAATTAATTTGAAATAATCGTACCTTATGGTAACAAGTTTCGTGAAATTTATTTTATTCACTACATCATCCTACCACCTGTATTATTAATTCCATGGATTTATTTACGATTATTTTGTTACTTCATTAATACTACTTCGTTACTACATGTCACACGGAAGTTTAAACACAAACATCATCCTGTTTGCAAGATTAGGTACGTCATTTTTACGTCATCGGCACTTTTTGTCCGACCCCTGCTCATCACAATTAACGTATAACGTGTAACGTATTTTAAAATCTTCAGTGTAAAATATTTTCGTGCAAAATAAAAATATAAGAGCACACTTTATTAAACAGTGTACATTTTTTATCTCAAACATTTTTTTTTAAATCGGAGTTCCTAAGATAATCCTCTGACTAGACGAGATCTTATGCATCGGGGTTAGTACCTTTTTAGCAAAACACCTTTGATTTCAAATGATTATAATAGATGGCGCTGGCCTTAAACGACAAATTGCACGTAAATTCTGCTTTTTTGAGACATCTAAATGTCTCAAATTTTATAACTTGATACATTTTGTCTGAACGGGACAAGGTGAGAAGTCTCACAAAACCAGATTAATTTGCAATCGGCCATTTACGGTCAGCGCCATCTATTAACATAATTTAAAACCAAACTTTTTTGCCATTAATCTTTTCTTTAGCTTTGCAAGAGTTCTCACGGTGTCGTTTCGCGCAGTCGAAATATACTAAGCTGTAAAAAAAACACATTTTAAATATGATTTATGTGGAACCGAATCATGACCCTCTTTTTATTTGTATGGAAAACCGAAACTCGAATCACCTCAGAGGTTCACCCCTACACTGCCTCGCTAGAGGGTCGTGTGTACCTAAGAATCTTTAATACGCTTACGCCTTTCCAGGCTGGATTTACAAGAAGGATTTTCTTCGCCAGAAAACATCATAAAAATGCAATTAAAAGAAAGTTTACGCAAGCAATATTTAGGCTGCACTTCCACCAGAGTTGTGCGACGTAGCGGAGCGGTGTGCAAACATATAAATGTTTGCATGATACAGGTATTGCATACTTAATAGGAAGTCCCTACCCTAACCTCTAAATGTGAAACTGTATTATGTAAATAAAACATTTTTCATTTTTCATTTTCATTTTCATTTTCATTTTTCATAAAATAAAATAAAAATAATAGTATTTTATGCAACAGTTGTATAAGTGGGTTCAAAAATGCGAATTGCGTGAGTTGCGATACGAGCCGCGAATGCGGCGAGTATCGCAAATAGAGACGCAATGAGCGTTTTTTGACTTAATTATACAACGTTGCATACAATACTTTTTCTACGACGAGGTTTTAAATTATAAAATACAAAATTAATCATAACCTGGAAACAAGGCAAATATGACGTTTGACTGACAGTATGTGTCTATGGTAAACTTTTTTTTTTTATTTAAAATATACTTAAATTAAAAATACTTTTTTTATGTTGGCATCAATGAATTTAGTTCGGAAAGTTTTGTTTTTCTTAAAAACCGCAGGAATTTAATTGTTTGTTAAGTTGGTAGTTGTGCATTTTTACCGTAAAGTTAAAATTGAGCGCTTAATCCTTGACCTAAGTTTAACCTATATTTAGAAGTCTGTGGCTGCTAGCAATAACGTAAAGTGACTATAACGACACTAGGGCTGTAATGGGGAATAGAGTATAGACTTCTCTGAACTCATATTATGTATGTTCTTATATTAGTGTTCGTGACCAAGTAAAAGACAGATAACAGTACAGGAGTAGAAAAAATAATTTATTTCTGCAAGTAGGCCCTCAAGGGCTCTTTTACATATAATCCATTAATTCCGGGCCGCGCTGAGCGAGGCTAGGCATACTGATGGTGGATTTTTTCCTCGGATACCGCTCCGCTACCTCGCTCGCACAGCTCTAGTGGAAACGCTTACATGGACTTTTATATAACACGATTTATTTATATTAATACGAAATATCAAAATTAAATAATTCATTTATTGGATGCTAATTAGTACCTAAGGATGTTTTGTTTTTGTTTAAAACAACATGCACGAATCAACAGAAATACAATGTAAATATGTTCAAACTCAAACTCAAACTCAAACTCATTTATTTCTGTAAGTAGGCCTCAAGGGCTCTTTTACATGTCTGATTCTTTTCTTTTGGCGCTTCGGTAGATGACCTTCTGGTGAGAAGAAGCGCCTGAAGAAACTCACCAGTTTCTCTTTTAAAAACAACATTACAACAATTGTGACATTATTACATAAGATGACAATATTTATAAAATGCAACAAGCAAATAACTGGGCACAGTTTTTTTTACATTTTACCGAGAGACGTATATAATCTCCGGATCCATTACATTACAAAACTTAAAACTACATTTTTAGAGATGTAAAGGGTCTCTAGGCGTCAAAACACGATAAAAAATATAGAAAATAGGCAAACATAGACTAAAATTAATGGAGATGTAAGGAGTCTCCGTTGTCAAAACATTATGTTTTGGAGGTGTAAAGGAACTCCAAACGTCGAAATACAAAATGGGAAACGTATGTTTCACGTCGAGAAATAGACTATTAAGCTAACAGTCATTACAACTAGCTACAGTATACATAACAGGTATGTATTCAGTATGTCAAAATGCAAATAATGAAATAAAATTACAATAAAAATAAATGTAACAATGGAACGATACAGCCCGTAGCAGCGACGCCATCTGTAGGCATCATGTACCTAAACCTCTCCGGGACACTGCCCTATTTCGACGACTGCTGCGACTGATGCTTTGGCCATGGTTCTTTGTCATCCAAGTAATCTTGGACTTTATAATAAGCTCTCTTCAAAAGCGCAGATTTAATGTAATTTTTAAACGAACTATAAGGCAATTCCCATGCATCTAGGGGTACCTTATTGTAGAATCTAACACAGTTGCCCACGAAAGATTTTCTTACTTTCTGTAGACGGATTTTTGGGACAAACAGCTTATGTTTGTTCCGCGTATTTAAATTGTGGACATCAGACTGCTTTTTGAAGGAGCTGATATTCTTGTGCGTATACATTATCACGTCTAATATGTACTGTGAAGCCACTGTGAGGATTTCTATTTCCTTAAAACGTTCTTTCAGCGAATCTCTAGATCCTAAGTTATATATGGATCGAATCGCTCTTTTTTGTAGGACAAAGATGGTATCTATGTCTGCTGCTTTACCCCAGATCAGTATGCCATAAGACATAATACTATGGAAGTAACTGAAATAAACAAGGCGAGCGGTTTCCACGTTAGTGAATTGCCTTATTCGTCTTATAGCAAAAGCGGCAGAGCTCAGCCGGTTAGCCAAAGTAGATATATGAGGCGCCCATTGCAAGTTGTGATCCAGGGTAAGCCCAAGAAAGAGTGTATTGTTAACAAGATCAAGTTTCTCACCGTTTAAAGATATAGATGTGTCAACCTCTCTTACATTTGGCAAAGAGAATTTCACGCACTTTGTCTTCTTTGCATTCAGAACCAGGTTATTTGCTGTGAACCACTGTAGCACTAATTTTAAGGTCTCATTGATGTGACTATAGTCATCTAGTTGTCTATCAACTTTGAAAATCAATGAGGTGTCATCAGCAAATAAAACTATTTTACAATTTTGTTCTATGTGGTAAGGAAGGTCATTTATATACACAAGAAAGAGAAACGGACCTAAAATCGAGCCCTGCGGTACTCCGAGCTTTACAGTCGAACCACTAGACTCAATTCGGTTAACAACCACTTTCTGAATTCTTTGGCTAAGGTAAGACATGACAAGGTTTAAGGCCTCGGTCGACAGGCCGTAATGCTTTAGTTTGTGAACCAGTGTCTCATGTTCCACACAGTCGAACGCCTTGGAAAGATCGCAAAAGATCCCTATCGCATCTTGTGACACTTCCCACGCATCATAGATGTGTTTAATAAGCACCGTTGCGGCGTCCGTCGTCGAGCGGCCTTTTGTAAAACCAAATTGCTGGTCGTGCAGTAGTTCATACTTGTTAAAATGACGAAGCAATTGGTTTAGTATGACTTTTTCAAAGACTTTACTAAGAACTGGTAATATAGAAATCGGTCTAAAATTCCCAAGATCATCCCTGCTGCCCGATTTGAACAAAGGAATGACTTTACTATATTTCATCAGATCGGGGAAAATACACTTATCTACACAAGCATTAAACACAATGGCTAGAGATGGCGCCACAATATCGATGACAGATTGCATGACTCTGACAGAAATACCCCAAAGGTCCTCGGTGTTTTTCAGCTTCAGGGATTTAAACGTTTTTATTATTTCATAGGGATCTGTATGTTGGAAGTGAAATTCCCTATCATATCTGGTACTAATAGGATCTAGAAAAGAGCTAGCCTTCGCTACAGAAGAATTCAGGTTTACCGTAGTATTCACAGCAATGTTTGTGAAGAAGTTTTGAAAGGCGCCAGCTACGTCCAAGTCTGCGGTCAGGATTTGTTCCTCGACTTTAAGTCGGTAATGGCCTTCACGGGGTTTTGTTTTGCCAGTCTCTGTGTTTATTATGTTCCAGACTGCCTTTACTTTATTTTCCGCTGACTTAACTTTATTTCCTAAGTATAAAGACTTGGCGGCGGCACAAACTTTCTTAAACATCTTCGAATAATTTCTAACATATTCTGTGAAATTATCATCTTGTATGTAGCTCTTCATTTCGTACAATTCATACAATCTGTTCCTACTCTTATGTATACCTGATGTGGCCCAGTCACTAAACCTTGTTTTTGTGCCTCGCTTGAAAGTTTTACATTTGAATATGTCTTTGTGCACGTCATGAATCACCTCTGATAACTCTTTAAAGAGTACGTTAGGATCACTACTGTTAGTCGGGAGCGCAGGAACTCGACAAAGTATGTTATCTTTAAATCGTTCCATGCGACTCTCCGTGATGGGCCTATATGTAATAATTTGCTGTTCGGTATGAACATTTACTTTGAAAAAGGCTTTCTGTCCGCGGTGATCAGAGTTAAAGCAATTAAGAATCGTTTTATTAGTAGCTTCACAATTACAAAATATGTTATCTAGACATGTCGCCGTGCTGGCCGTAACCCTAGTGGGTTCATTGTATAAAGGATACAAGCCAAACGATTTAAATAGGCTTAATATCCTAACCGTATGGGGGTGTGCAAGGTCTAGCATGTTGACATTAAAATCCCCACATACTATTATTAATTTACTACTAACAAAGACTTGCTTCAAAGCATCTTCCATTACGGCCTCAAACTGGCTAAAGTCAGATGTTGACCGTAATATTAGCTACCTACGCGTAGAAAATTAATACCGTAAAACGGGGTGAGTTGGCTGGAAATCGAAGTTCAAACCTGGATAAAAGTTTATTTTTATATGTGGCACATTGATTTATATACAAAAAAAGTGTTCCGGAGGTAAGAATTTAAGTTTGTCAATGATAGTTTGTTGCTTCATTGCATAGTTTCAACGAAAAATTCATAATAGTAGGCAAAGCCAGCTCACCCCGTAGTTGGGGTGAGAAGGCTTTGCCTACTATTATGGCTTTGTAGAAGGATCGTTTTCTATGTTAAAACCATTATAAATAAAGAAAATATAACTTAAGTTGTATAACTGTTTCCAATAAGCCATGTAGCTACCTAAGTATATAAACGATATCCGAAAGGTGGATGAACACTTACTTTGGTAAACATCACTTAAAAATAAAGTTAAATTCAACTAAAAATCCGCCGATTTCCAGCATCAACTTTGACAGTGAATTTGTGTTTCAAAATTGTATGATTTGGCAGCTTAATGTTGCGAAAAGAAGAAAAAATATGTCTAAAAATATAATCAAATTACTTTGAGAGCAACCTAAGCCCAAAAATTAAAGTAACTACTCAAAAATGAAATTCTGGATTCGCAAGCCAACTCCCCCCGCGAAGCCTACTCACCCCATTCTACGGTACTTGTTATTCAGATGAAAATTCCTTTAGCTTAAGCCTAACAAAACACAACTGTGATGCTTTGGTTGATTTTATACAAAAGTAAAAAATTATACCTCGCATTAATTCACATCTAAATATTTTTATCTACACAAACATCCTAAACCATCTGTGATGCGTTCAAAAACCGCAAATTGCGACCAGCATAAAGATAAACTTTATTATTGCTTCATAATAACATCCATTTCGATGTTGTTATTACATTCAAATTTCAAACATCTTTAAAAACGAAAGCAATTTGATTTGACCTCAAATCTAATATCAGTCGAAATGACGTTTTATTCCAAATGAAATGTCAATTGCATACAATTTGAAGAATTCTCGCTCGTTACTTGATATTGAACGATTTGTTATTAGAGGTCCACTCTAGTTGGTTTCTGAATATAAAAATAAAAACTACGGTTGCGTGATAAGCGTGAGATATCACTGCTGCAAGTAATTTGCGTTCCCGAACACATAGAAAGCTTAGCTTGTGTGTAGATAAAGCAGTGTATGTAATTGTCCATAATTAGGCATTAAAACATCCACGCAATTAATAGGCATTATAAAACCCACGCTCGTATTTTAATGCCTTTTATTATGTAACAGTCACGCATAATACTATTATCGGGATCCCTTTGTTTCCCATAAACTTATTGTTCCGAATTTTGAAAGTCAGAAATTGATTTCCATATAATTTATGTCCATAAATATCATTAGTCATAAATTTTTTTACGTATAATGATTAATAATTCGAACTTTAACAATCCATAATGTTATACGTCATACATTACAAAAGTAATAAAATTGATATCCATAACCTAGAAAGGCATACCGGTAATTGTTCAGAAATAGTTTAAGGCATACATTTATAAGTAATAATTGTTGTTCGTCATATCGTTTCATTGGGATCCCCTTGTTACCCATAAAGTTATAAGTCATACTGTATTCTTAGTCATAACTATGGAAAACCGAATCAGAGCACCCCACTCCCACGTGGTCTTGTCTGCCCTACCCCTAGAGTGTTTTTGCAAACCCGGAGGCGCGGAGGGAGGGCAGCCCTCGCCCGCTGGAACGAAGCGCAGCACCCGGGCGAGCCGCAGCGGCTGAGGCTGGTCGCCGAAGGCGACCAACAAGCCGAGGCTGCGGAGGTGAGCGTGGGTGCATGCGCTTCGTTTCGCGAGGGCGGTGGGGCTGCACTGCCCGCAGCACCGGAGCCGTTGCATGGCCAAATTACGGTTTCAAAATCAAATATTTGACAATACTTTCGAAATTTTAACAGCCAAAGTAATATTATTTCGATATTTCACTTGTAGATTTTGTTTGTTATTGAGATTTTCAACATTTCAATAGATTTTCAATATTTAGAATTTAAAGGTAAGTAGTAATATTACTACTTACCCACTTTATTTGTGCTCTCAGGTACCCACATTATTTAGCGCCACACGTAATTAAAGAACGCGTCGTATTGAATCATAATATTAGTGTGATAGGTATTATTATCTGTAAAATTTGTATTTATCAGTTCGTTCTATAATTTTATGAATAAGGACAAAACGTGCAATTTTTTTTAAATGGTATATTATTATTTTGAATAGTATTAAGTTTTATACCAGTATGACCGTGAATGGTATGACTAACTAATTGTATGACTAACAATAATTATGACCTGCGAAAAAAAGCCTTCCAATAATTATTCCAAGTGATTTTATTACCATTAAAAATCGGAAGTGTTATACTATGGCAATAATGAATGTTATGACTTAAAATTTTCGGAGTAATAATAATTATGACTTCCGAAAATAGTAATACCAAGTTATGATTCAAAATTGTATGACTTCCGATAATATGACTAATAAAAATTATGACGAAAAACGTTATGGGCAACGAAAATCGGAACAACAATTTTATGGAAGACAATATAGACCCACTATTATCAGATACTATCTGCCCGCCCGGCTTCGCACAAACTATGCCGTAACAATAATGGACACAAAAAAAAATATCGTTTAGAGCCGTCAGTCAGAAATTATGCACGTGCATATATTTTGGAGATTCATTTTTATTTAATATATAAGATACATAGAATAAGCAGGGAAACGCAGTAACACAAGTTTACTACTAAGCAGAGGTTTGAAATTAAAATGGAAATCTTCTTCTAAACTTAAAATGTACGGACCTAGAACGCTAAAATATCCCTTTAGTTAGAATATAGACTATCAATAAGGTCAGATGTCACGTAAACGAGGCCGGAGGCAAATACCCGTATAATAATTTAGCATAATATGATATCATATTCCAAAGACTGTCTAAAAGTCTAAAGAATGTTATTGTTCTCATAAAGGGCGGTAACACGAACATGCACTAATGCTGAAGCGTGGCCACAGCGTGAATGACGTTAATACGAAACGTGACGGCGCGCCGAGCGGAAAAAACTTCATAAAAGACTCATATTCGTACAACTACTTATCTAGTGATCTATATTTATAGTCTATTTTAGACTATAAATATAGTCTTTGTTTACTTTATCACACATTGTTATATTAATAAGTTGTAATATTTGGTTGCTGTCGGGGGACCTATTACATGCAATACTAAAACAGAAGGTTCCCAACCGCAAACAAAATATTACAACTTATCATAAAAACATAAAGAGCCAATAGAGAGGTAGACACATAATTTTTTGCTTAATATTTTTTTTGTCAGGGTTTTTTCTTGATTTTTAATTGGAAACGCATTTTAAATCTGTCTATGTTTTCTCCTTAAAAATGCTTATTATAGGCACTCTTTAAGAGCACAGAGCTCTTTTACGATGGTGAGAATCAACACAATATAGTATAACACGTGTTATAATAAGATTGTAAGAGAATATAGGAAAAAAATAATCGTGACTTCGCCGGAAAGGCAAACGTATTCCGTTTATCTTCCTGGAAAACACAATTTTCTGGATAAAAAGCTGCGTTTTCGGCCCATGTTTCATAGGTGCATGAAAGAAAAAGTAAGAAATAAATTTTAGTATTTAATACCGGTTGATGTGTGGATAAATACGTTAGTTACGTATTGCAGCAAAATATTTGATTTAAAAATAAAGATACTATATTTTTCAACGTAAAATCAGGTCACATGTATTCTATACTTGAAAAATATGAGGTGAACTGGAACAAAAGAAACTGCTTTAGCATTCAACACACTCTTGCTCATTACTGCCGTCTCTGTTCTATTATTTACGGGCTACGTGCACTCTTTCTACAAGCCTTACAGTCCTTACGTAAAATACTGTATATAACTTAGTAAATTTTAAAAGGAGTAGGATATTAGACTGAGTTTTTAACGGCGTTTCCCAAGACGCGAACTTCGAAGACCCGGTAAAAGTTCTATGAAGAGCATTCTGTAGTGTTTGAAAGAATCCCTGCCATAATCTAATGAAATAATCTTCTGTGCACTTCAACTAGAGTCCGGTTCTACAGAACTAATATAGAGGTATCTATAGCACCTACCTTTTATTTAAAAACGTTAACGGTTCGTTACGTAAATATATGTGTTGTATACATAAAGAGGAGTTAATTTTGGTGACTTGACGATTAGCACAAGCGTTTTCAAACACTTAGTTTGTTATTAGTTTACTAGTAGCTCAAAAAGCCATCTAAGTCCATTAAAAAACGTGGCTAGCCAAAGAATATTTGGAACAGCAAACAAAATATCACAACATATCTTAAAAATATAAAAGGCCAATAGAGGTAAGTACATGCTATTTCATACTTTTAGGGTTTTTGTACACGAGGCATGTAAATTTTTATTTTAATAATTTGTGTGACATTCTTTCATTTTCGTTAGTATCATGCATTAGTTGAGACTAATTATATTAAACCTATTGTAAAACTCGCGTGATAGTAACAATGATAACACGATTGTCATGTAAAATTATAATATACTTAATATACCTACGTATTGCCGTGCACTAGTAACCTAGTAGTTTTAATATTTTTATTAACATAATTGGGCAGAGTGTATACAAGGTTATTTGCAATTTTGGCGAACGACCAAGTGTCATTCCACCGAGGCTATTTGAATTAATATCACTTGCCATTCGCGTGTTTCTTTTCTTATGTGCTGAAATGTGAAATTTTCATTTCTTATTCTACAAATATTTTTTATTTCATGAATGTTATTTTGTTATGTTTGATATATCTAAATTTAAATCGATATTTCTTAGATTAGGTTAAAGTATACTCTAAGTAGGTAATAACACTTCCTCACCAGGATTCCTCACCATTTGTAAACACACTGTTAAAAATAAATAATTTTGAATTTTTTGAACACTTAGAGTATAAGTGGTTTGGTCACCTTGAAAGGATGGGAGAGAGATCGGTACGTCAAAAGCGCATATTTGGCTCAGCCAACGGGACGGCGCTCTGTGGTTGCTCCAATTATTTCTGAAGAGATGTAGTGAAAACGTATCTGCGTGGCCTTCGCGTCATTAGCTGGCGTGAGACCGCTTAGAACTAAGCAAAGTGCCCAGCTCTTACAACGTAGTACAAGACTCATTTTAGGTCATAGTGCCTATTTTGACGTTTGGAGATTCTTTACACCTCCAAAACGTAATATTTTGACAACGGAGACTATTTACTATCTCTTTATTTTCTATTATTTTATTTGTCTTGTTTCGGAGACCTTTTACCTACAATACAATACAATACAATATTCTTTACCTACATACAAAAAATGTAATTTTAAGTTAGATGTAATAAGAGCGAAAAAGGCGTCGTTCGACCCGGCGCAAGCGGCCGATGGGCGCTGACGGTGGCACCGCCTTTTGGTAATAAAGATTTTCACACCTCCTATTCAGAAAAACGTATTTTGCTCCCTCATAAGTGGGATCAAAGTGGTACTTTTCTGTTTAAAGACAACAGGGTATTTTTAGTTTGAACCCACTTAGAACTTGCAATACCATAGACAGCTTTATTAGTATATTACACACAGAGGGCGGTATAATAAGGAATGGCCCAGATCACAGGTGTTTGCGGTCCGAGCCGCAGGCGAGTGCCTTAAATATAATATGGAAGTGGTACTTTCGTCCCGTCCGTAAAAAATAATAATCGTTTTATAAAATAGTAATACCTAGACTATAAATGGGTTCCCTCTATGTGGCATAATATTTATTGTCCGAAACTGTTTTAGCATAACAGATGTGGCATAATCGGTTTTCGCCGAATGGTAATGTGGCAGAAACCTTATTAAGCATAATTAGTTACATCCCGAATATAAGTTTGTCTGAAATCAAGTTCGCATACTGTTATTGAGACCGATTATTTTTACGCATAATTCTATTGTGCAGAATATTATTCGGCATATTATCGATTGTCCGAGATTGATAGGTTAGGTTTAGGAGAGGTAGGTTATTATAATGGGTGTCCCTTATTAGGCATAACTTAATAAGCCTAATATTAAAATGCATAACAGTTTAGGCATACGATGATTAAGCATACCGATTAGATGGCATAATCATAAAAACGCATACTAGTTAATTTACATACCGATTGAATTGGCATACCTGAAATCCGCATAATGTTATTAAGCATAACGAACGCATACTTTTATGCGTTCGGTATACGTGGGGCGTTACTTGAAAAAAAATAACTTAATTGGTCCTTGTTGTCTACAGAATCCCTACTTTTTGGGATTTATCAACTAGTACTATTGTTTATAATACCTACAATAAAATATGTTCCCATTTTTACGATGTTTTTTTTAAGGTTTTGTGATTAATATTTTCCCCCTATTTATTCATTTGCTTTTTATGCATGTATATGTAGGTTTATATTTGCCCCTGCGATTATTTACTTTTGGTTATTAGCTCTCGCTTTTGTTACCCTTCGCATCAACTATTTTATTTTTGGCATGTAAGTATACCAAGTCCTGGATTGAAACATAGAAAACTTTATATTCCGGCGGTAAAGAGTTCCTTTAGGACAATAACGGGATCTGCGCGGGCGAAGCCGCGGAAAATGCTAGTATTTAATAAAACACACATTATTGAATCAACATTAAATTTATTTCTATCACGTCATCTATCACTTTAAATTTAGGTAGTTTCGTTATAATATATAGTATATTACACAACTAGGGTGGTAATATAAAGAAAGTCCGAGATCGAAGATGTTTGCGGCCCGAGCCGCAGGCGAGGGACGTAAATATGCGATCGAGGGCTTTTTTTATTACCTCCCATGTTGTGTACTTACATCATTTTATGTCTACACTTGTACAACCTCTGCGATACCAATTATTCGATTAAGCATCTAAAATTAAAATGTCTGATTAGACATATTAAAATTATACTTTTTAGTATTTATGAACACTAATGTTATACCAAATAATTGTTAGACGTTTTAATAGTATGCAAATTAAAATATGCGTTTTAAAATATACATTTTAATATTATACGAATATACAATTATGCGTAACAACGGTATGCATTGTCAAAATAGGACGTTTTACTGTATGCGTTTTAATATAGACCCTATTATAATAATCAAGTGATATAATTCCATTGGACATCATGTTCATTCAGTATAACGATGATCTAATAACATTTAATATCTAGCAATTCTAACCTAACTTAGTAGGTTAGGCTAGAACTTTGATCCCTCACAAATCTCATAATAAAGATCTGTTGCTAAAAACGTTAGGTTAGATTTAGAACTGTGTCCTTACAAAATAAACAATTGATAGAAAAGGGGCTTAGATTAGGTTAAAACATTTAAGCAACTAGAGTTTTGCACGAGTTCTTAGCTATGGAAAGGCCAAAAAAGGGGGGACGGGGGGGGGCGGCAAGAAAAAAAAGATTAGACAGAAAAAGTAGGTTAGGTTAGGTTTGAACTGCGTCCCCCAACAAAAACGAACTGCTGGCAGAAAAAGTAGGTTAGGTTAAGTTAGGTTTAGGTTAGGTTTGAACTGTATCCCCCAACAAAAACGAACTGCTGGCAGAAAAAGTAGGTTAGGTTAGGTTAGGTTTGAACTGCATCACCAAACAAAAACGAACTGCTGGAAGAAAAAGTAGGTTAGGTTAGGTTAGGTTTGAACTGCATCACCAAACAAAAACGAACTGCTGGAAGAAAAAGTAGGTTAGGTTAGGTTAGGTTTGAACTGCATCACCAAACAAAAACGAACTGCTGGAAGAAAAAGTAGGTTAGGTTACAAAACCATATATCGTCGTCGACAATACAGTTAAATATATTATGACAAAACATCTTTCTGCCACGATAGTATTCGGTGTTATAATTTTATTATCATTTAATTTATGTGTAAATATGATTCGGAACATGAAAAGTATGACCAAATAATATTCGGACTAACGTAATTCTGCGTAATAAAATTATGCGAATATAGATTCTGCGATAACAGTTTATGCACAAAGCCTAATATGGCTATATACATTATGCCATAAAGAATTATTACTTACAAAATTATGCCACAACAGGGTGAACCCTATAAATTTATCAATTTAACATTTCATTTTAATAATAATGTGTGATGCTCTTTGATTAACGACATATATCGTTATTTTGGTAGGTAGCGTTGTATTTGAATTTTCCTCATAGTCGGTGTGAAAAACAGTATGTATCACAAGGTAGCAAAATTATTTTCAACAAGGGCGTTAACACTTGAATCCCTCACTACGCTTCAGTTTATACTTTATTCTACAATACTTCGCTTTGTTCAGGATTCCATATACCTACCCCTTTGCCGTAAATACTTCATTTTGCTCCCTTGTAACACAATCTACTATTTTGTGTCCTTCTTAAACCGATTCCTCATCGATAATGTGGGCCAACCTTCAGTGTAGCACTTTGCCCACATAATTATCTTCCTTTAATTTTTATCGTTGGTTATTAATACTTGGTCTCATAAAGCTAGGAATATTATTTGTTTGTTATTGACTAGGAAAACCCTATTTCTAATATTATTTTTGTGAAAGAAATATATATGCAAAATAAAAGTAAAGCCAGCAATAATTTTCAAATGAAGGAAACCATTCGTTCGTAAAAAAGTCTTAAAGGTGAAAATAAACACCGAAGTTACATCTTTGACCCGTTTCTTTGTTACTCACACGTCACCCACAACGTTCTTTCATAGTACCTACTTAAATATATAAAGTAAAACCTTTGGTGCCAGGTGTGGCACACCTGGCCATAAAGTGGCTTTAAAGCCATAAAGCCGCTTTCTGGCCAAGTGTAGACATAAAGTGATGTACACAACACGGGAGGTAATAAAGAAAGCCCTCGATCGCATATTTACGTCCCTCGCTTGCAGCTCGTACCGCAAACTTCTGCGATCTCGGCCTTTCTTTGTATTACCACCCTAGTTGTGTAATGTACTATTTTGGGGCGTACGATCTTACGAGTTTTTAAAACATTTCAATGCTAGATAGGAAACGCTACTTACGTAATGCGGATATACTTCAAGAAATAAAAAAGCCCCGGTGTCTATTTTTATTACATTCCGGAACTCCTTGTGTTTTTAAATCTGTTTATACTTCCTTAAACATTGATCGTAGAATATTAACATAAGTACACAGAAATATATAAAATACATATAACCTGCTTTGACCTGAAGTTAACAAGTAGATAAGCCTTATAGCATTTAGTTCGCCTTGTATACGATACGTTCTATTTTTAATAAATATTATTTTAAATCAAACCGTGATGCTCATATTTTGCAAATAAATGTTGCAAGCGGTCACAAAAGACCTGTCATAGTCAATTGATTACGCATTGTCGAGCGGACAGCTGAATTCCTTAATGAGTCAATTGCCCCCGTTGCTCCAGCCCGGGACAGCTGTTAAGAGAACATGCGATTTCCATTTGAAATGGCAAATGTGTGAAGCACCTGCTAAAATAAACAGTTATTTCTGATTTAGAGTTGACAGTGAATAGTGTTCGCGGTAAAAAGTTATATTAACTAGTACAGTTAGCTGCAGAGAAAAGTTACCCCCTTGCCATACTACCTACGTATGTATGACAAGGGATTCCTTTACACTGCACGTGACC
The DNA here is from genome assembly GCA_947034925.1 of Eudemis profundana. Lineage (NCBI taxonomy): Eukaryota > Metazoa > Arthropoda > Insecta > Lepidoptera > Tortricidae > Eudemis > Eudemis profundana. Next base: position 25,286,199 of record OX344796.1, on the reverse strand, counting down.
GTAAGCACAGAATAAGTAACTCGCACAGAAGCCTCGCTCTAACAAAACTGTAGTTCGGGTCCTACGACCGGACGGAACGCACCGGATCCGACCGTCACTCTCTATCGCATAACGCATGCTCTTTCTGGTTGCTGGCTAAGGCTGAGGCCACGCGGCGAAATCGCGGAGTGAGCCACTCCTGCCGTAGGTACATAGTCCGGCCCAAAATAGTGACACCGCGACACCCAAGGACCTTAAAATAAATAGCCGGACGGAGGCTCGCCAACAGAGAACTGAAGCCATTTCTAATGCGCCGGCTGCTTGTACTTACGAGCCGCACGCACACATCAACTAGGTTTTTCCTATTGCGAGCAGCACACACAGATAGGTAGCCGGCCGATTAGACATGCTTCAGTTCTTTGTTAGTGATGCTCCGTCCGGCTATTTATTTGAAGGTCCTTGGCGACACCGATAACTCTCGTACCGCATTTTCTCCTTCCAAAAGATCGGAAGATCGGATAAACAGTACCTACCTACTTGAATTTTGGTCAAACAAATAAACAAACAATAAAACCCACCAGGCGCCCCTAGTCGACTCATAACGTAGCTCTAGTGTCCGACCGAAAGTAGTTTTCACCGCCGAAACCGAAACCGAATTTCGGATTTGCTCTCAGTTTCCGCCGAAACCAAAACCGAAACCGGAACTACCATATAAGGTCATGTTTTCGTGGGAAGATAAAAAAAATTACAATCATAATCAGTTAGTCTTCATTTTTAAAGAACATATTAATGATTTAGTTTCTGATATTTAGAGTAATCATTATTATAACATATTATAACTTCTTATTTCAAATAAATTATCTGTGCTTTTTGAAATAAAGACTGTCCGATCGCAGCACGAAACCCCTTTAAATTCAGTTTCGGTTTCAGCCGCAGTTTCGGCCGGATGGCAGCCGAAACCGAAACTATACTGAAACCCGTTATTTTGCCGAAACTAGGCCGAAACCCTTTATTTTGCCGAAACTAGGCCGAAACCGAAATTCCGGTCGGACTCTACATACTTAGCTCACTTCGTCCATTTCGTCATGACCTGAAATGTACGCTTCTCAGCGTTCAACTGAATGACATATTCAATACACACGCTGCCAAAATCTTTCGTTTCGTATAGGGGTTAGAAAGCTTGGCACTGAAAAGCTGCACGTTTACTGAATCATCAATCGAACAGCAGTCACATGGTTTGGCCTGATTATGCTGCCAAGGGAATTAAGTTGTTAGAGTACATTTTGGACACTTTCATTATTTACTAGCATTTTCCCGCAGCTTCGCCCGCGTTGTTCCCGTTATCGTCCCAAAGGAACTCTTTACCGGGATATAATGTATCCTATGTTTCAATCCAGGACTTGGTCTACTTGCATGCCAAATTTCAGCTTGATCCATCCAGTTGTTACCCCGTTATAAGGTAACAAACATCCAAACATCCAAACATCCAAGCATCCAAACATCTTCACAAGCTTTCGCATTTATAATATTCGGGATTTATTTAATATTTATTGCACAATGCAAATAGTATAAAAATAGTGGATTTTTCAGTCGAACAGCCATTCCATCTAAAAGCACAATCCCAAAAATGCTTTAGCAATATTACCTATCTTGCAAACATAATATTATTATCCAGCTACATACCTAATTAAGTAATAAATATGTGCACCCAGTACTCACTTATTTTTATATCCAAAGCCAAAGGGCACTCCAAAGGAAGCGAACATATATTTAAACTGAAAAGTTAATAGCATCACTAACAAAGTCAGTCTCCCGCAAATGGAACTTCAAGAGACGCCACGCATTGCACAAATGTACAAACTGGCGAGACATGCACTTCTAATGAGAGACCGATGGTGCTGCGGTCACTCTTGTACTGATGTGCATAATAAAGTAGTCCACGAGTTCTAGTACAGCTTGACCTAACGCTTAGTGTATAGGAAAATATCAAAAAACTGGCCAAGTGCGAGTCTGATTCGCACACGAAAGGTTCCGTACCACCATCGAGCAAAAATACACCAAAAACACGTATTGTATGGGAACCCCATTTTATTTTTAACTTTATTTTGTCTGATTTTATTTGTTGTTATAGCGGCAATAGAAATACATATTTTGTGAATATATCAAACATCTACCTATTAAAATCTCGCAAAAAAGCGTTTCTTGTATGGCGACCCTCTTTAATTCTTGATTAAATTTTCTTTATATTATTTTATCTTGTAGCTACACATTCTGTAGAAATGTTAAGTCTCTACCTATTACGGTTCAAAAGCCTGTGACGGGCGGAGAGACGGACAGACAACGAAGGCTTAGTAATAAAGTGCCGTTACGGAAACCTAAAAACATAAGTAATATAGAAAAATATACCAAAAAGTCTACCAGGTACGAGTCGTTCTCGCATACCGAAAGCTCCGTGCCACCGCAACACGTTACTTACTTATCAAATATACTATCCGGATAGTATGACCCGGTTACAGAACTACAACTAAATTGACTCCTAAACGGAAGAACGAGAATTGAACAGAAAACCCGAAAAATGAAGTTATAGATGACAGGCCAGCAAGCCGACAAAACACAGTTATACGGTATCGAAAAAGTGAAAAAACTAGTTCAATATCATATAAACTCACCGAGATACAACAATGTTAAAATCACATTTTTAAACTTTCCCAAAAAACGCTTCACTAAAGCATACTAGCGTTGTGACGTCACACGGTTATACGCATGCCCCGGTAACTCAATAGAAAAAAAGTGAACCGCTTTGCTTTGATTGCCATCTACCTTACATTACACGTACCACTTGGCCTTCTTTTAACATACGTAATGATGTGAATGTAATTAAATAAACATGATATATACCAGATAATACATATAAAAATCGTGTGAATCTAAAAATATATTTTAATTTAAATTTCAATTGATTAAAATTAACCACTCATGATATTATTTATTGTTTGTTACATGGCAACAATAGTCTGTCAAGGCGGTGCTGGTTGGCCATAACATTCCCAAAAAAAAGAAATCGGTGCTGCTTGACATCAATCAAATAAAAAATGTTGGGAATTTTATCGAGTGCAGTATTTTCCATTATTTATTTCATTTCAACGTCGAGTTGAGCATTAATTCCCCCGTTGTATGTGCTGTTACCCTTTTGCTGTGTTAAGTTTTGTTTTAAACAAAATGTCGGTCAGAATTTTCTGACTACCCGGCCGCAAAGTTCGTGACGAAGAAGGTAATTATAATGTTATGGGTTTTTATCAAAGCTGTAAGCTTATGATGCTACGTTTTGTCACGCGATAAATAAGTGATTGTTTATCACTGATAAAACATCCGTCACTCTCGCACACTATTAGTTAGAACGTGACGGATGCTTTATCATTTATTTATCGCGTGACAAAACGTAGCATCATAAGCTTACTGGTCTACTATAATTTAGACACGGTAATCACGGAATTGAAATCGCCTATGAATATCCAACAAATTGAACCTTTTACCAATTCTATAATAAATGTTTCGTGGCACTAAATAGGTTTGCGTATTTCGGCGTTGATATCATCTTTAATACTTTTTCTTTTTCAGGGATCCAATTGCATAGATTTCGGAATCCTGCTAGCAATCCAGAAAAATTTAAAATATCGAAGCACAGTTGTGGATCTGACTTTTAAGGGAAAGATGATAAGTACATTTTCTTGTCAATTTAAAAACGAATGCGAAGATAAATTCACCTTTGAAATAAGTAGGTATAAGTAAAACTAAAAAACGGAAACTGGTGTTTTTATTTACACTGCTCTTTAGTAATCCTCTTTCAAACTATGCAGTGTGGCACGTTTTAGAAGTTACGTAGAAATAAGTTTTTAGTTGAGGTCACTAAATTTAAATTAATTTGCTTTATTGGGCGCATTTTATTTTAACTAGGTGATTGTAATTAGAAACTTATTTCAACGTAACTTCTAAGATGTGTCATACCATGCCAAACTATAATTACCTATATATACGTACCTATATATATGTGTGTATGCGTGTATGTATGTGTGTGGGTGTGGGTGTATATGTGTGTGTAGATTTGTTGACGTGTAATGAAGGATAGATGGCAGCACAAGTACGATGATTAGAAATTTGGCCGAGTTGCCTGTCTATAACCTAGTATAATATTGTAGTCTTTGGTTATACGTATATTATGTATGGAGAAATCAAGAATTTGTCACGCAGGCCATGCAGTTGTGTTAAAACTTGCTTTTATCCTAACGGTTTCATAACAACGTTTATTAATAATATTAATTTTTATGGGCCATTCAATGGTATTAATTAATAAAATAAAATAATAATAAATATGTAATTTAAGTTTTTATTATTTTCTTACTTTTAAAATGGACTTTCCCACCCAGCTTTGAAGACTCATAATAGTACACTACAGCAGAGGCCGGGAAGTAAGGGGTGGTCGGCCGAGTACATATGTATACACTCACGGACAATGAATTCGGGTTATTTTCTATACAATTGTTCATGGAAAATGACCCGAATTCATTGTCTGTGAGTGTAGATGGCTGAGCGAAAGCGAGGCCAGATAGTTACGAGACTAGCAACCCCATTTCACGCCGAGGTATGTAAAGGGAATACTTTTCTCAATATGCAATGAAATAAATTAAAAACACTCCAAAAAATCAAACTTTCTTTTCTAGAGACACTAAAAGCAAAGTACGCAAAATACGAGTATAGAATTACAGAATGAAACATTTTCAATTTCCGTTCCAAAAACTGTTTCAGTGCACATTTTTACGCGAATATTTAGACGAAATATTAAAATATGTATTCATGTAGTTAGATTTGCAATTTAAACTGACTGGAAATTGTGTGTAATGTGTTATTTCTTATGTTCATGTCAATTTTATATAAATAAAACTGCAAAATATAGCAAATATCGTTTATTTTATTTTTATTGGCGGAACGCAGAGATGCTGTGTTACTTACAAATAAATGTGACATGGAAATTTAAATCTTGCAGGCCTAAATCCATTAAAGGCCTCTCGTCTAGCCGCACCGGAAACGAGGTACTTTGCGGCCTATTATAAGGCACGTAATGTCAATATTTCATTGTATGTTTGAGAAAAACAAATTACACTTCAGGGCCCCGTTTCACGAAGCTACAAGTTACAATTTTACAAGTCTCAACTAGCAAATTTGGTCAAATTAACCAATAGCGTTGCTGTATTTGACCAATGTTGCTAGTTTAGACTTGTAAAATTGTAACTTGTAGTTTCGTGAAACAGGGCCCAGGTATCGAACTTAAAACTTTATAACATACTTAATTATTTCCTTATTTTGCTTATTTTAACAGGACCTTATATAATTTTAAGAAATTATCTGATTCAGTAAAATAGCCTATTGCCCGCGACTTTGTCCTGCGACAGATCATGATTCATGACCGGTCGCTAAGTATATGGAAATGAAATAGAGATAGGTAGTAAGGTGTTTGTCGCCCGACAAAGAGTCGCGCGCCACAATCGTGCTACACTCATGGACAATGAATTCTGGTCATTTTCTATATAATTTTTCATAGAAAATGACCCGAATTTATTATCCGTGAGTGTAGAGCTAAAAGTTAACATATATATATATATATATATATAGTATCTTCTATCTATATAGATAAAACAGTTTCGGGTTAGTAGGTAACACTAACACCATTTATAGAACGGGTGGACCTATTTTTATGATCTTTGATTTGTTGGGTTTGTCTCCGCCCCGAATAGCAGACGCAGACGCGAATTGCAACGAATTTCAACAGGACAGCTAAATAGTTTTAGATAAAATTTACCGTGACATGCGCAACCAAGACGAGACGTCCACTCACGAAGTATGACTGGGTCTAATTACCGCGTCTCCTTACATTTAGTATGAAAACAGCGTCGCGGTAATTAGGTGACCGCAGACATACTTCGTGAGAATGGCCGCAAAGTTAAAGGTTTTTACGAAGTGTATAGTTCCGTTTATTATAACATTAGTGTTTTCTCTAAATAATAATTATGTGCTACAATGATCCTTTAAATCATACACAATTTCAAGCAGAACGAGAATTGTAGTTTGTTGTATCAGAACTTATTTAATGGCAGTACTTTAAACTTGCTATTTTCATTAAAGCGCGCTTAACGTGAACTTTCCGCTCGATTTCATATGCATTTCATGCGTATGAAACCAGCAGAGTGCTTTTTATTTTTTTGGCAAATGTAAACGAGTTGAATGCTTGGTTTACATCCAAGACAAGATTATTAGACATGTTGGAAGGGCAGATTAATGGCAATTATGATTTTAGTATACGCAGTTTTCGTGTAGGTTTGTGGCCTAGTAGCTTGGGGCTTGGGCAGAAGATCGTGGGTTCGAACTCGATGAGGAAAACAATGAGATTAGGTACCCACTTAAATTGTAACTGAAATACTTGACAACAATGAAAATTATTTCATCTTAAAGATTCATTTATGTGCAGAATTTTTTATTTATCGTGACTTTGTAGGTTGGTTTTCCTATTATGCACAAAGCTGAAGCCGTTTTGTTGAGTGCAAGAAAAATGTAATAAAGCTGGTTTACATCAATTGTTTTGCAACTATGACGTTTTACCTATTTGGACATTTTGTAACTAAGACATCAAGACCTTTTGCTAGGATAGCCCTTATACAACTTAGAGCAACGCGGACTTCGTAGGGAGTGGACTTAGCCGGACGTTCCCCTCTGCCAAGTCATCTGTGCAATGTATCGTCGTTCTGTCTACTTGTGCATTTTACGACCTAGACGTTTTGCTAAGTAAAGTAAAGTTAGTAAGTTTATAAAACTAAGACTTTTTGTATACTATGGCAAAATACAATTTGAACCTCCAGAACCGAACCCTAAAAATCTAATGCTTTGTACTAACTTTATTGTAAGCTGCTCAAATTGCTGATTATTTAGACATTTGGGTAATATTGAGGTTCTTCTTCACCCATGGCAAAAACGCAGGCTTATTATAAAACCGACTGCAGATAGCATCAATTATCTTTGGTTAATTGACAGAGCAACATAAAAATACATTATTTCGTACCATAGCAACTGAAACATAATAAAGTTAAGCCTCTTTTTTCGCCTACTCCTGCCTCGGAATACAAACACGTGAATGTATAATAATGTATGTATACGACGCTTTCCTCGCAGAATGTGTGGGTTCTTTTGCCCACTCTCTATTCAGAGTATGAGCCAACATTTTTCTGATACAACGCTTGTTAGCTGGCGTAACAAGCGCTCTTCACAGTTCACTGTGGCCCGCTAATAGGGTTACCAGATGGTCGATATTTGGTGGGATTCTCCCGAATTCTTGTATGTCATCCCGACTCCCGACAAAGTAAAAAATCTCCCGAAGAATAACTTCATTTTATAAAACAACAATTTTAAGCTCCAAATTTTCATCAAGCGAAACCTAGCCCTAAAAAATGATTAAATGTGTGAAAAGTAACACAAAATACTTGCGGCAAGCTAAAAAATAAATTACTTTATAAAAAGTTTTTGGTTATTGATAATTTGAAAAAACGTAAGTAATGAAAAAACATTTTCTGTTTTTTACCCGACTGCGGCGAAGCCCAAAGGAGGGTTATGTGTTTGACCTGTATGTATGTATGTATGTCCGTTCCTATGTCCGCTCGTAACTACTCAACGGCACAACCGATTTTGATAAATGATACATCATTAGATTCGTCTTGATGGCGTGAGTATCACTGGGTATGAAGTTCGTTAAAATAAACAAAATGGCGAATTTTATGCACTTTTCAAGTGCACCGCGGTCGGGTTTTTTTTTAGTAATTTTTGTTAGTATCTGCGTAGCGGTATATATTTATTTTTCATCACACTTGCTCCTAAAGGGTGTTATAACACGCGGGCTTATAGACCAGCTCGAGCCGATTTACCTCCCGTGGGTTATAAAAATCTATAACTCCCACAGGAAAAAAACTGTATGAAAATCTATAACTCCCGAGGGAGTTATGAGTTTAGTTTTAAAATATAGAACCTACCCGTACGTCATTTCAGACTAAGGAGGTTTCAAATCAGCCAAGGCTTATTTCACATCTTCAAAACTTGGCTACAAAACCAATTTTAGTGTATACAAAAATTATATGGTATTTTTAACTATTATTTCAGTATTTTTTGCAATTATTTTGATGCAATTAATTTAGTTTAAAAATTTATTTTGAAAATCGGTACAATCTGGCTGTACTGCCTGTCAAGTTTGAAAACTAAACGCAGTTCTTAGCATTATCTGTGGAAGACTATATGAAAAAGTTAACAGTAAGTAATTTTATTTCTGTCTTATTTTATTTTCCTCGCAAATGTGATGAAAAACATTGTGTGTACCACGGGCAGTAAGGGGATTACAAACTCGAGTCATTAAAAGCCCTCCGCCTATGGCGTCGGGCTTCTAATAGACTCTCGTTAGTAAATCCCTTCTTACTACCCTCGGTGCACAATGTACTATTAATTTGATTTTATGTTTCTTTCTCCCGAACAAAGTCCCAAAATCCTAAAAAATAGTTTTTTTTCCTCGATAATAGGGCCATTCGATCTGGCAACCCTAACCGCTAAGCAAACCTACGATGTCGGACAAAATAAAATGTACGTAGAAAAAACAAAGTTTTTTTTTATGTTGGTTAACTAGGACCTAGTTAGTTGTTCGTTGAACTGAAACTTATTATCTATTCTTTTGAAAAAGAGCATGTTAATTTTACAAACTATTTTAATGCTATCGCGGTGTGTAACCATGTCTTGCAAGTTGCCAGTTGTCGGATTGATTTGCAATTTGATATCATGATATCTGATTTAAAGTGGTACCCACTTGATGAAGCCTGCGTTGTGGATTTAAATATAAACCTGATGACAGTCAGATAATAAAATGCCTTCAACAAAATGCTTTAAATGGTATAAAAAATATAGGTTCACTTCACGGTTTATTCTTCAGGAATATAATTGGAGGAAATAAACCTAAAATCCCGTATCGCACTTTTGTTACTTTGTAACTATACCTTCTTATAGGTATTTAAAATTTTTGGCTTAAAAAAATTAAATATAAGAAGCTCGTAGGGGACACCATTCGATCACACCAACTAAATTATTGTTCTTGACAAAATAATAGTTGTAGCTACAATCAATTGGCTACTTGACAACTTTATTCTGTGATATGTTATAGAAACGCAACGCAAAAAACTCAAATACCAGGGTCTCGGCTCCCAATACCACTTCGTGCCTTTTGGCGTCGAGACCCTGGGCCCGTGGGGTCCTTGCGCTCCTATTTAAGGACATTTCAAAACGGCTCGTCGACACCTCCGGTGATCAAAGGGCTGGCAGCTTCCTCGCTCAGCGCATTAGTATTGCCATACAGTGAGGAAATGCTGCCAGCATCTTTGGCACCATACCACGAGGGCCCTTTTTAGATATAATTTAATAGTCAGTTTAGTTTTAGGTTTAGTATAATTATTTTATTTTAGGATAATTTATTGCTTTATTAGGTCTTAATAAATAAAAAAATATAGAAACACCTCTAAATAATAGAAATATTAGTGAAAAAAACACTTCAATATCATAAAAATTCACCGAGATAATACAATGTTAAAATCACATTTTTAGACTTTCCCCAATACATGCCGAAACGTCTGTACTGAACTAAAACTAAACGTCCCTACTGAAGCCCGTTCTACACTGACGTCACAACCCATACGTTGTTTGGGGAAATAAATAATTTTGTTTTGCAACTATGTTAAAACTTGCGTTTATCGTAACGGTTTCATAACAAAAGTTACTATAAATTTTATGGGTTATTTAATGGTATATTAATAGTTTTTATTAATTTTATACTTTTAAAATGGTCTTTCCCACCCAACTTTGGAGGCTCATAAAGTTACATGTTAGATATCAAACTCAAAACTTGAACATATTTCCTTATTATCTTATATGTTTTATACAAATTTCAGTTACAGTCAAGTACCCAATTGCTGTTGGCCTATTTACTTCACAAACGTATATAGTTAACCAAATCATTACCTAATCAAACCTATCTGTTGTTTATTTTGACGTGTTTATTATTCCAAACAATAAAGGAAGGCTTCATCTCAACTGTAGGTATTTCTTCAGATTTGTTTACGTGACTAGATTACGACGGTATTGGTTTACCCTGCAGAAATTCTGAATTTGTCCTCGACAGACATGGTCACGTTCCTTTGTCACTTTTCTCCAAAGCAATTTGAAACAACAAAAAAAATAACTTCATTTGTCCGCATTTATACTCTTCCACACATTTAACCACACGTTGACAACGTCACCGTAACAAGCGACCTGTTTCCTTCAAGTCACACGTGGCGTGATTAGGCATTATATTTCCTTGACGTTAAAATATATAACATCAAACATTACACTAGTTTTAGCCGTTTTATAACGATAGTTGTTAATTTATCGTTCATTCAGGTTCAAAATAATAAAAAAATCTGTCACATCGTAAGATTTCCTATTCCGTAAGGTCTCTATACCGGGTGTTGCCTGTAACAGGAGCAAATAATTACTTAATACGTAGATTCTACTCATACAAGAATAAAACTTTCGTTCAACAATTTTTAAAAATTATGTTATCATTAGATTTTGTCTTTTTCATACAAATTAAATTGTATTTTTAATGTACGTTAACATCAGTCTAATTGACGTCGCTTGTCACGCTACAAACATAAAAAAACATCGCAATACCTACATTTCGGTGTCAAATAAGCCTTAAAGTTTACTAAAAATTAAAACATAAGTTATTTTTAAGTGTCGCTGAACAAATTGAAAGTTTGAGGAGTACCATGTACGTGAATGTTTTAATTATTTGCTCCTAATACAGGCAATATGTTGATGAACAATTACTTTGTCAAATCTCACTTAAATACGAATTAAAATTAAGACAAAAATCCACTGCTTTTGAACATCAACTTTCGCAGTGATTTTTTTAAGAGCATCCTGAGCCCGAAAATAAAAGTAACAACTGAAAAATGAAATTCTGTATTCGCATCCCTACCTGCCCCCGCAATAGGTACTACTCCCCCATTTTACGGTATATTAACTGTTGATTCTCTGAAATATTATTTATATTCGTATTATATAGTAGGTAAGTTCCGGCTACGAGGAACAGTGTGAAAACTAAAAATTAAACCACTATCCTGAACTAAAATGCATTAGGTTTTTTACGAGTCTTTGACAAAATTTACACCACTAAATAATTGGGCAATCATTATGTCTGACGGGCCCGACTGAACTATTTGAGCATAATACATTGGTACCGTGCAATACCATGCAGGGATATTTTTTTTAGATTTTGGCTACAAAACTAGTTGTTCATAACAAATTCTTTAATCATCTCATCTCAATCAGCTTCTTTAATCATCGTCGGAAAAACAGTGAAAATAAAATGTTTGAGGAAGTTGTTGACTATGCTGTTTTTATATCCTAAAGCTTTATTTTTCTTCTCCTGAAGGTAGGTTTAAGTTAAACGGTCCTTTATAACGTAATGCAATGAATTTCCTGTTATAGTATTTTATGCAACAGTTGTATAAGAAGGTTCAAAAAATGCGAATTGCGTGAGTTGCGATACGAGCCGCGAAAGCGGCGAGTATCGCAAATAGAGACGCAATGAGCGTTTTTTGACTTAATTATACAACGTTGCATACAATACTTTTTCTACGACAGGTTTTAAAATTATAAAATACAAACAAGGCATAACCTGCAAAGAAGGCAAATATGACGTATGGTCAGTATGTGTCTATGGTAAACTTTTTATTTTTGAAATGAAGTTGACACGCAGTGAATATATTAAAAATACTTTTGTTTTTATGTTGGCATCAATGAATTTAGTTCAGAAAGTTTTGTTTTTCTTAAAAGCCGTAGGATTTTAATTGTTTGTTAAGTTGGTAGTTGTGCATTTTTACAGTAAAGTTAAAATTGAGCGCTTAATCCTTGACCTCAGTTTAACCTAGATTTAGAAGTCTGTGGTTGCTAGCAATAACGTAAAGTGGCTATAACGACACTAGTGCTGTTATGGGGAATAGAGTATAGACTTCTCTGAACTCATATTATGTATGTTCTTATATTAGTGTTCGTGACCAAGTAAAAGACAGATAACAGTACAGGAGTAGAAAAAGTTAATTTACGAACGCATTTCTTTGCAACTTTTTAATAACAAGAACAAAATTAAACACTACTGAAAAGTAGAGTAACTTATTTAAACTCAGAGCTATTTAAAAAGCCAGCTAAAAAGGAACCGTTTCCTTTTCTACGGGAAGCTATGTCTTTGGAACTTGAAGGCAAAGGATGTAAAGTCTCTCTGTCCTCCTTTTATGTTGCTTTGTTGACACGTTTTTTAATGAGAAAACTTTTGAAGTTTAATACAAAAAAACAAATATTTTTACTAAAAAAAAACCCGACCGCGGTGCACTTTAAAAGTGAATAAAATCCGCCATTTTGTTTAGTTTCACGAACTTTATACCAAGTGACACTCGCCCCATCAATACGAATCTAATGATGTATCATTTATCAAAATCAGTTGGTACCGTTGAGTAGTTACGAGCGGACATAGGAACGGACATACATACATACATACATAAATACAGGTCAAACACATAACCCTCTTTTGGGCTTCGCCGCAGTCGGGTAAAAATTAGAGAAACATTGCAAAATAAAAATAATACAATACAATACAATATTCTTTATTGTGCACCAAAACAAAAGATTACAGAAACTTAAATCAAATAAAATAATAAAAATAAAAAATAAAATAAAAAATAATAATAAATATAATATATTAAATATAATATAATAATGAATTTGAATAAATAAAAAAAAGGACTGATTATACTGGAATGTTATTTCAGACTAAAACAACCAACGTGTTTTATTAATTCTGTAAAATAGAGAAGTTATTTTTATTTCAACACTGAAATATTTTAATGCATAATATGTCACCAAAATGATGTGCCACCATCGAAATATAATAAGTATGGAAGGGTAACTGAAGCTCAAAATCGACCCCACGAAATCGTGCCAACTTAGTGCTGAAGAAAAAACTATAGCGTCAAATGAATTTCTCATGTTAGTAGGTTTGTAACCAGTCACAATTGTTTGTTTTTTAAACGATATGCAACCTAGGGGAGAGTGGATAGGATTCGTACACTGAGAGCATTCGTTCAGTGACCTGATCTCGATAATCCAATATGCTGATACTTCATATTCCTATGTATGAATGGCGCTCATATGCATAGTTTACTCTCAAAAAATCATAGCAGTACGGCAACTTTTGCCTGAAATACAGAACATGTGTTTTGCTACTCAAAAGTATGTTTGGTCATCTTCTGAATGCGTCTATTTGTAGGTACTAAGTTTTACTAGACTAAATACTTCAAAATATTTTTTAACTAGACCCATGAGATTTTTATGTAACGATTGCTTACGATAACCTTATTTATTTCTTTTTTACTATCTTTTTAGTCAGACAGTCAAAATGTATGTTATTTCAAACGTACGAATGCACACCATGTTCAATTAAAAAATGGGATATTAAGAATATTATAATTACAAACCCAGGTCAACATAATAGATGTCTAAGAGGTGACTAAAATAGGCAAAAGAGCTGAAGTTCCAATGAATTTTTGGAAGAAACAGTTAGTGTACAGTAGAAATTCTTTTTCTAGAGCGAATTCACTTAGCTTTGTACCTGACGAACAATACTCATTATCTGCATTGTTAACTGTGGCCACAACTTCGACTTCGAGATGTAAGGCATTATGTGCACATAATTTTTACACTAAATTAGTCTTTAAGTCGAGCAAAATAAGGTTTACTCTTAAACAAAGAGAACACAGATGTTGGTCACTTCGTAAGTGAAAGAGCAGTGAAGTACGTATCGATGCTTAGAAAGACGAACGATGTATTCTCTTTGTTTAAGTGTAAACCTTAATTCGTTTGACTTAAAGACTAATTTAGTGTAAAAGCTATTTGCACTTATAATGCCTTACATTTCGAAGTGGTAGTGGTGGCCACAGTTAACAATGCAGACAATGAGTATTGTTCGTCAGGTACACAGCTAAGTGAATTCGCTCTAGAAAAAGAATTTCTACTATACGAATCAGTGGCGTGGCGTTCAAACAACTCGATTCCTACCGGCTTGCCTAATATCAGGCTTTTGACCTCCTTATCCTAAGGCTCTTAAGGAAAATGTACCCCAAATTTGCACCGGCTTGCGCTAGGATATCTTTTACGCCACGCCACTGGTACGAATCCACCACACACGCGGGCATCGAGGTGCCTTCGTACAATTTTCACTTGGTCGAGAAAACCATTATAGCTTGGCAACGTTGCGTTGTATCAAAACTCTCTTATTATAGCTAGCTATAATTATATAGGTAGACGATTTATAATCATCCATCTGATTTTGAAATTTCGCATGCTACATTAAAGTTTGAAATAACTTATGAATATTTACGGTAAAGAATAACAAATAGTAGTTTTATTTAACTCTAAAGTTGTAATTGTAATCTTAGTAGAGTTGCGTTCATTATCTAGGTATGACTCGTATAACTGGGTGGTAAACGCCATGTGTGCCCATTAAATAAGCGGCGACGGATTGAGCTTCAAATATTAATTAAGTACCTACTTTCGTTATTACAAAAAATCGCGATATCCAATAGTATCTATATCAGACACCAAGAGCATTAAAAAAATTAAAGAATGACACGGATCGCAGATTTCAAATAAATATAGCTTTAATATATCTTTAAAGTAAACCGAACTTCTTAAATACCATCTCCAACGGTAATAAGAGAATCCATAAAATATACATGGTGAATCCTTAGTTGTTAACAGAAATATGTGTTTCTTACTTTGTACCTTTAGTGTAAACACGTAGACGTGACAACATACAGAAATATGAAGACGATTTTTGTTAATTAATTAATAAAAAAAATGTTTGAAATTTACTGAGTCTCATGACCACCCTATTTCCTACGTTGAACTGTCATAGACCCATAGCATATTACTAAGATTAATTCATTCAACCATTTTAATCTTAGGTATCAATAATTTAAATCGAGTGACTAATAAGATAAATTAATTCTACATAACAATAATTAAAAGTACCTACTTTAAGCTACAGAACAAGTCTCGTCGAATAGGGTATTTTTAATATTTAGAATAATTGTCAATAATGTTCATTTGTTTGCTTCTAGAGTTGATGCAATGAATTTACCTCGAAATACTGCGTAAGATGCAATAATTTTTGTTCTCGCCTTAGGATTCACCCTGTACACAATTAAAATGACATTTCATTGCTTTATTTTCGTATTGTAACAAAATGGAGTTTCCATAGAAATATGTTGAGAAATACAATAAGTTAGTTTTGTAAAATATTAAGTTAGTTTTAGTACTAGATATGATTTAAACGACATATGCGAATAACATCGATAGTAAAAGTTTGCTACTTCATCAAGGGCGGATTTATACAAACTATAAAAATATTCCATCACCAAAGGGATGAACATTATGCATATGTATAGTTTCACCGTTTATAACAGATTTGATGAAGGTTTGATCATGTCTTACCAGGAAAGCAAAGTGTTACCAATGATTAGGAATGGCTGGCGATTGCTCAACCGACAAAAACGAGACAAGTAAGAAAAAGAGAGAGAGAGAGAATTATCTAGATCGTATCGTGTGTTAAGCGTCGTAAGCACACGATACGATCTAGATGTCATTACGATACCGCAGATGAAATAGCTAAACTTAACTGTATTTTATTTGAAATACAGTGACTACAGTGGGTTGGGTCCTGAACGCCTTACTTGCATTTAGCCTTAGAGAGCAGAGCACCTTAGTTATATTTTTGTCCGGGGAGTAATAATAAATAATAAATAAATAAATATTAGGGGACAATCTTACACAAATCGAACTAGCCCCATAGTAAGCTCAATAAGGCTTGTGTTATGGATACTAGACGACGATATATTTAATACATACAAATACTTAAATACATAGAAAACATCCATGACTCATGAACAAATATTCGTGCTCATCACACAAATAAATGCCCTTACCGGGATTCGAACCCAGGACCTCAGGAGGAGTAAAATGTCTTGGTTTGTAAAACGCCCTCACTGTTATAAGACATAGTAGACTGAATGACCTGACTGCAAAACGGCTTAACGTCATAATGTTTTAATAGGTATATGGTCTGAATAATCTTTACGTCCAATATTGTAGAATGTCTTTATAGTATAAAGACTATGTAGTTAAATCGTAAAGTATAACAAAATGTCTTAAGTAGCAATTTGTCCAGGTTGTATAATGACATAACATTATTTTATTATCACCTTCATAGTACTTCAAATTCGATTACAGGCCACTTATATTGATAATTAAGTATAACGTATGTAACACCGTAACAAGTGAAATGCACATAAATATAACGTAGTCATTTAGCAATAATGACGTTTCATCCACTTCCTCATTTTATAACTAAGACATTAAACAAACAAGATCTTTTGGTTACGTAGTCCTTATCACAACCAAGACTTTATACAATTGAGACATTCTGCCTACTTGTTCATTTCACGACCTAGGCGTTTTGCTCCCTAAGTCTTTTTGAAACTTGGACCATTTTGTAATCATGGGATTAGATAAACAAGTCATTTTGCATACTTGGCCAGTGTACAACTGAGACGTTTGGAATACTAAGGCTAAATGCAAGTAAGGCGATCAGGACCCAACCCACTACAGTGAGGATTACAGATTTCTTTGCGCAGCATAACAAGGAATGGACTACTTCAGCTACTTTTTATTAAAATAGACAGTGACAAATTATTCGCTAAGGTAAATTTCGTACACCATATAGATGTCGGCGGCCGATCGTATAATTTGCCAGATCATGAAATTCCTAGGCATATCATGAAATGACGCCATTTCATGATATGTCTATGATTTGGCCAGGCATATCACGATGTATGCTTAATAATAAATACGGCAGATCGATGACACCAACGTATTCGTCGATATTCCTAGCTACATACCGGGCAGATCGTAAAGTTAGTATCATTTTTGGCCACTGGTGGCTGACATAGATCCTCAAGTCCTTTAAACTAAATCGACATCTAGTAAGTTTGAAATTATTTACCCTTAGTTTCAAAATAATTGAACGCGATCTGTAGGGCCCACCCATCAAACCGTAATACGGCCGCACACTGCGTACGAGAACGTTTGAAGCAGAAACTTCCTCCGCTACAAATGACTGCGGCTACCAGCTGAAATGCAAGCGAAATTCATCAATTTGCAAGATGAATTTGAAATAGGAGTTTAATGCCGACGATGGGATAGTATTCAGATTCATATTAAGTGGCTTCGGACAGCTCAATAGCTCCACCGGGTTGTTTGTTCGATTCATTAGACCCTGTAAGTCCTTCGGCACAGCTATTTCTGAATTATACAAGAATACGGGGTTAGGCCAGCGAAGAAACTCAAAGATGCAAGTGTGGGGACTACAGCCCATTCACTTTTATCTATGAGAGTAAGTCTGTGCCCAACCGTGGGACGTATACAATAGGCTATAGGATGATGCATCATAATAACAACGATATTCAGTTTGCCAAATCCAACTTAATAATTCAACACAAATTTCGCAAGAGTATCTAAAGTCAACAAAGAGATAACTTTATTATGTTACAACACGCTCCATCCACATTTCCTAAACCTAACATCAAGTTTAAAAAACTCGGTTAGGTGCGAGTCGGACTCGCGCTTAACCGGTTTTTTTTTTAAACTATAATAATTGGTAATAATTACAGATTTTTCTATTCAGTAACTTTGAAGATAATAGGGGATATCTTCGAATGTGGGAATCGGAACATATCGGTTACCCAGGAGATGAGAATAATTTGTCAGGGACAGATATAAAGACGGCACGTTGAGAACCTGAGAGCGACTCAGTTGCTTATGTATTTTTATTGAGGGGTTTTGATTAGAAGTTTATTATTTTTAGATGTGATTTTTATTTCGTAAACTCCATATCTAAATTAGTAGGATTATGCATTCCTGAAATTTCAATATGAAACCTAATCAAGTGTTTGGAGGTTTAGATGTTTGTTACTAAATAACGAGGTAACGACTAAATGGATTGAGATGAAATTTGGCACGCAAATAGATCTGGTCCTGAATTGGAACATAGGATACTTTATATCCCGGCAAAGAGTTCTCTTGGGACATTAACGGGAATAACGCTGGCGAAGCCGCGGGTAAATGGCAGTTTCCTATATATTAGAATTGTTAGAAGACGTTGAAAGTGACCCAGACCAGAAATTAATTCGCTGAATATTTTTAACGCCACAAACTGCTAACTAGACCAGATCCTTTTTCGAGAAGTTAGATTAAGACTAATATCTTCCTTGTGATCTTAGACCGGACAAAAAAGGCCAACGCTATTTCTGAATGAAAAATGATTTTACATTGGAGTGTACTTACAACTGCAAAATGCCTGCAGCGTTTGTGCTGCTTGGTACCAAGCAGCGGCTTCGTCTCACATTACGTTGTTTCAATTAATTGCTATGCTAGCTTAGATTCAGCCTGCGGCCTGAGTTAGCGTCTAAGAGCCGAGGCAACTAAAACTTATTTACAAAATGGTTCTGCAAATATTTAGCATTGCTGTAATAAATCCACTTACTTAGGGCCTTATCACACTGGCGATTTACGAGCGAGTTGTGAGCGTGTTTTCACACAAAACATTATCTTAATGTTTTGTATGAAAACACGCTCGCAATTCGCTAGCACATCGCTAGTGTGATAAGGCCCTTAGTAAGTTACCTATTAGGAAAATGATGCCTAGCTAATCAAGTATATTTTCATCGCACACAAATAAACAAAAAAAAAATGCATATTTACCGTAGCAATAAAATAACTTTAATATAATTGCGTATATTACATCAATCCGCGGGTAGCTTAAAGGACGCCAGGTAAGTTTTGTCCACAGATAGGAAACTCGGCGTATTCCTCACCGAAGCGTCAGCGTCAGTCAATTGTAATTCGTCGGAAAAGAGCGTATCGGCCAGCTAAAATATAATTATTCTACTCCTTTATATGTCTTTTACTTGGCCACGAACACTAATATGAGTACAAAGAAGTCTATACTCTATTCCCCATAAAAGCACTTGTGTCTTTATAGTCGCAAAAAGATACTGCTAGCAGCCACAGACTTCTAAATCTAGGTTAAACTTAGGTCAATGATTACGCGCTCAATTCTAACTTTACGATAAAAATGCACAACTACCAACTTAACAGACAATTAAATTCCTACGGTTTTTAAGAATAACAAAACTTTTCGAACTAAATTCATTGATGCCAACATAAAAAAAATATTTTTAATATCGTCACTGCGTGTAACTAGCGAGTATACGTCAAATTAAAAAAAAATACCATAGACACATACTGTCAGTGATATGTCATATTGGCCTTGTTTGCGCGCTATGTTTAATTTTGTATTTTATATTTTAAAACCTAGTCGTAGAAAAAGTATTGTATGCAACGTTGTATAATTAAGTCAAAAAACGCTCATGGCGTCTCTATTTGCAATACTCGCCGCCGCGGCGGCTCGTATCGCAACCCACGCCATTCGCATTTTTTGACCCTACTTATACAACTGTTGCAAAAATACTAGAACTTGCGTTAATTTTAATATCATTATTAAAATTAACCTCACCTTTTAACGTCACACTCAGTATTTAACTACACTATCGACTCACTCCTTGGTAAAAACTCGACAGCACTTAAAAATAGCGAACTGAAACACGTAGGTATTTATCTTATGTGCAACAAATTCGGTATTGATTTTCTGTAACTACCTACATAATTTCTCGAATTAATACACCACCGGAGGGTTGTACACTGGCTGCTGCTCCGAGCTTAACAAACCAAATCCCGCCAGTCGTGGCCTCGAACTATGGTAAATATAATATCTGGATAGAAAACAAACAGATTAAGAAATGGCTGGCTGGGACTAATCCCACCTCTAAAACCTCGATCCATCGGCCGGTCGAATGTCATATATGTATACCGCAACGCCACCCGTGCATATAACCTGACAGATAGTAGATTGTTGCCTCAATGATATCATCACAAATCGTTGCCGACCTTATGAACTAAGTACGCATAAGGTTTAATTTGAATTGAACGTTACCTTAGTATCTACGATGACACAAATTCTGCGAATTAAAAATTTACTTAGTTTTAACTTAACATAACTTTTTTTTATCGAGTTCTTTATTTTTCAATCCAGCATGATAAATTACCGATTGCGTTTCAATTGAATAAATAAATTACCGAATCACGAAATTGCAGTTAAATATTTGTTCCCTACAAATAATTAACTGCAATTTTATACGTCAATCGTATTAAAAATACTACGAGTATTTTAATTTCTTTAAACCGAAATTTAATGTTTAAGTCTTATTTAATGTTTAAATATCGTCCCTTTTGTTTAATACTGTTTACTCTTTTGTATGATTTATGTGCTAAAAGTATGTAAGTACATATTTAGTAACTACTACATACTAAAATTTAAGTTTAGTTTTCAATTTGTCAGTTTTTGTTGAGAAGCTGTTAGAAATAAAATGTAGTTCCTTTCGGAAAAGTTTAAGATACTCGAACACGAGGAATGACCATTATAATCGACATCTTTAATCCTCGTTTTATAAGTTCTGTTTAAACCGTAGCTACTCTGGTTATTACCTTTACATTTTATCACTTTGTTTTTCTCTCAATAGTTTTTATTAGTTAATTTAAAATTTTGTAAACCTTGTGCATTTTGCTACACATCAAGGAAGAGCGGTGTCTCTTAACACAGGTATCTTGTATACTTAAAAAGAGACACCAACTTGTCTATAGATAAGATGTACCTTAGTTACTGAATAAATCATTTATATTTTATTTTACATTCTATCACTTCTTTACTTTACCTTTCGTTCTGCGCCCAATTTCTGCGTTTTGGTACCGATCAAAAAGGAAAATGCTATCCCTCTGTACACCTAATTCTTGCAAAAGGTCACTGTATTAAATTAAAACGCAATGAAATCATAATTAGATGTGACCCGAGCACTTTGGCGCGGAATCTAATAAAGCTACAGAATTATTACAAAATAGACCAGTTGCGTCAATTAATGCCTTGCAAAGTACCAAGACCAAGCGAAATATTATCAATTTTCATTTCAGAAAATCTGACAAGAGTGCATAACTCCGCATATATATAGATTTATATGTACGACGTAGGTACCCAGATACTTACGTTAGGTTTGTACCTATAGTCTATTTTTTACCTCTTATTGGTCATATGCCAGCGCTCATATTAAGCTTTGTGTAATATTTTCCACACCGTGGAAGCGGCCTAAGTATTATTAATTTGAATGAACCCATGAACGTGTCGTATTCAGCCTTAGTAGGTACTTTATAGGTAAGAAAAAGAGACTATAGTGCCTTTTACGTCGCATGCAAAGGATGTGCAAACTTAGAGTGACAGGGTTATAGAAAACGCAAGTATATTTCCTGGTGCGATGTATTCAAAGTAACGGCTTCGAACATTGCCCTTTGTGCAACAACACCTTGCATCATGTCAAATAGGTTCACGAGAAGGTGCCTTATAGATTTTTCGAGGATTAAGGATACCTATATCCCAAACAAATGTACAGTTCTGGGTTCCTTCATGCGTGCTGATTTCAAACATTAAAAAAAAACGATTGTTACATTTTTGTATCCTATTATGTAAGCCACCCATGACTGGATCAACGTAAACGCAATACCCACGAAGATAGAGGATGTCAATTAGTACCACGAAAGGACCACGTCAATAGAAAAGATATATCACCTCTAAGTAGCTCGCTCAATATGGAGTGCCGCTCAATAGAGACTACTTCATCAAAAAGGCTTAACAGGGAAGCCTTCCCTGGTAGCTATTGAAATTTGAGCACCGAAGTCTGATGCATATTCTTGGTTTAAACGCGTTTTGAGATTTTATAAGCAGCTATAAGGCTGAAGCTGTAGATTCTTCATTGTCTACGAGACAAGGAAATCTGAAAAGAGGCAGGAGTTAATATAATAATTTGTAATTGAAATACTTGCTGATTATCCGAGCATTACTATAGAATTTCCAACGCCTTATTCAAATTAAAGTGCACTTTCGTTTGCAGATCTAGAGTGTCTTAAATATTAAATTCATTGTAAGCATTTACATTTTCACCGTTTCCTATGTATATCTTGTTACAATTTAGCAGTTAAACCATCTGGCTACTAATGTTCTTGATTTATGTCTACGAGTACTGCTGCAATCTACGTATTTATGTAGTTTGAAAAAATTGAAGGCTCACTCAAAACATTAGCAAATTACAAACTAATACTGATTTTTGTTTATTTATTTTTTTGGTTACTTTGTTAATTGAGTACTGAGTTTATTAGAAAATTAATAGTGGAGTTTATTCAATGTTAAAGAATATGTGATATTAAGTTCGTTTTATCCAGCTAAAAAGCAAAGGAATCTTTGTCTCAGTAGACAAGAAATGTAGTAATAGGTACCTATCTAATACAAAATACCCATAAGGAACAATTTCCATCTATGTAGTTTATAATCTATGTGCAAACAGAGACAATCTCTAAGTGACAACGGGCTCTCAGTATAGAAAAATAACTTTTACAAATTCACATCGTGGCATTATATTTACTTTGCTAACACCGTCTTATTCCCCACATATAGAGTTTAAATTTGAAACAAACGCTTTCGCGTTTTACGAGCTAGCGTCATTTATGTTTCGATATGCAACTCAGCTGCTATTTATCACGGCGGCCTCCGCAAACGCCTGTATCTCGTCGAATCCATTAAATTTATTAAACAACCATTATGTGCCCTGTTCGCCGCTCGAAAATTATTAATGGACGAATCTTTATGGAAATTACGGACACGAATGCCCTTATAGGAGTACTCAAGTTTTTTAATTATCATTTTTAACGTTTCGACACCGCCTGGAGTTTTCGCTTGATTTATATTCGGGATAGGATCGATCAGCCTAGTTAGTGGTTTCGTTGTTCACAGTAAAGGACAAACTTACGAACTAGGTTAGGTACAGTTACATCGGGAAAGTTTCAGATGAATATGTTAGAGTAAATAAAATGTTATTTGATTTGGAATGGAAATGAATCGATGTTGTAATAGTACATGTGTATCTACGGCGGCAAAGAAGGAATTGTAATTTCTTTACCGCCCGCGGCACACATAATGTTTTTCATCACACTTGCTCGAAAATGGTGCATTACACGTAGGTTTTGCGGGCCGTAAATGAGCTATTACGCCCTGGGGCGTAATGGTTTTCTTTTTAAATTTGAAACGCTGGTTCTGTTTTACTCTTATTCGTCATGTTCAAAGGAAACGCCAACTTACTTTTTTAACTTTTATCACTGAAATATTTATTTAAAGATAACTGTTATTGCAAATACATGTAAACACATATCTCGATAACATTAATCAAATGTTTAAATAGTGTATTTCAGTATTTTGCAAATATAAAATCAACTAAAATGGCCGGTTTAGGTCTTTACCGGTATGGTTTCCGAACGTGACTTGACATTCGCATTGTCTATGGACATATGTCTAAAATTTAAGTGTCAATTTTTTTTTGTCTTCCTTTTATTTAAGATGCTGTGTAATTTAAGAAAAAATAATTCTAATGGGTAAAGTATAATCAAAAATTGTTTTTTTTTTTATATTTGTGGCAGGTGATTTTTCAAAAATCTTTGATTGAAGTAAAAAGTCTCCTTTCAGCAAAATATCCTATCTACAATTAGGGTTGCCAGATGTCCGGTATTTAAGCGTACAGTTTTTTTCGAGGCCTGTCCGGTAAAATATAAATTGTCATACCGGACAGAACAATGTATTAGTATAAAAAAAACGTATTTTTCCCCCCATTTTGGGGTTGTCCGGTATTTTTTCGCGACTCACCTGGCAACCCTATCTACAATATTTGAGGTACTTTCCCTTGATGTCGCATAGTCTTGGGACACCCTGTATTCAGATAAACCCTGGGGAATGGAACAGTGTCAAGTAATTCTATTAGGTAAGTTATTGTTATTGCTTTAATACGTACTCGTATCTAGTAAAATACTTAGAGAAAATAGTTTTGACGAGGTGAATTAAAGAGTTCCCAAAAGTATCCAATAAAATCTGTACCGATCGCCCTTACGGAGGAAACTCGTGCCATTATTCAAACCTAATGTAGCGGATTATGCTCCAAATTACAGGATTTAACTCCTAAAATTATTATAACGTTAAACACTGTAGCAAACACATTTCATTGGATTATCAGCGTGAACCGTGGAGCCTACAGTGTAGATAGCCCAAAATTCAGCATTTAAAGGCGCGTAAATTATTGGTTACATTGCCGGCTTGGCGAGCGGCTGCGCCGTCAACCGGCGCTGTGACGCGGCAATGAATGTCGCCCATAAATTAACGGCGCCTCCTGATATGTGGCGAATGTAGCACTACGTTATGGGTTACGGGATATTGGAATTCTAGATTACTGGCTTTACTAATATATGAGCCAGATACTTGTGTTTGCTCATATTTAGAAATTTACTGGCGCATATCGATACGGCATTCTTTCATAGACACCTGACATTGTTATTATTTTTTCCATACCTACGTACGAACCTAGTAACAACGAGTCAACGCGTGAGTAATTTGCGCTGTATATTGATACCCTGCGGAATTTAATTTTAACTTAATAATTACACGCTCCATCGGAATTATTTCAAAGCCAAATTAAACCTGACAACTTTGTGTTTTGAAATAATTTGCGCTGTTGAAAACAGTCGTCTCCAAACTTCGGATCTACGGACAGCCTAGCCAATCTGTGCCAACAAACGAAGATTATGCAGATTAACTCATTAATATGCACGGCACTCCTAAAATACCCACTTGATTAACAGGCCTGCCGCGAATCCCTAAACAGATAGTTTGTCATTTATAAATGCCACGCACGAATTATGTCAAATCAAAGCCTGCGGTGATTAAATCAGTCCTGTATCATATTCGGGTTAGTAATGAATTTATGTAATCAGTTTATCTCATTGGCGCCAAGGCTGTAGTTCAGTAAAGGCACACGGAACCAAACAACCGCGTTAAACCTACGCACACTGTAAAATAGAAATATTTACCTACAAGCTTGCTAACCTCTTGATCCATTACTTACTTTTAAAATGTAACTTACTTGTCTTATCTTCGACAAAGGCAGGCATTGTCTCAATGTTTATAGATTCATCAATTTGTATATTTACATATAACATCATCTTAAATAAGATTGTTAAGACTATGAATCTTGTGACTATGACAAAATTATTGATGATAATTATCAGCTGATAAAGATACAATAATTAGTTAAAACTAAGTATATGAGTCGATTCATAAGAGCTGGCGTGGATTTGGATGCAATGAGCGCTTATTTCATATTAAATCCCTAAAAACTAAACTAAACATACAAAAACATACAAACAGAATATCTTCTCTAGCAGCTCAGCCTGAGGCATGGTCCCTATTAAGGCCTCCGGGATTTTTTGTATAGTCAATACCGGAATCCCGGTATTGGCCGTATAAATTAATCCCGGGATTGGAAGCCCAAGGCCCTATTGCCTCTCGGAATTGCGAGTTGTTTATTAATTCTAGCATACTCCAACTAAGGAAATATATTACTATATTAGCTATGTATCATGTATAAATTACTATGTTGAATTACAAGCAGTATATAGGTAACCAATTATTGATGTACCTATTGACAAAGCATGTTGGTCAAGTAGGGATTAAGTTGATGTCCTTTCGCCTCCTCCAAACATCTTAACCCAGTTCCACGATTCGATTGCAGGTACTCAGGCGCTCACGGTACTGATTCAAGCGAACAAATATAAAAGGATCAAACATGGTCCATTCAGCTAAGTATTACAACAATACCTACTTTCATTTAAGACGTTACTGTTAGTCCCTAACTGATTAGAGTCACTTATTAGGGTGTCTTATTAAATTCTAAATGAAAAGGTTTCGCTGTTTTACTAATCACAGTTCATGTAATAAAATCGTCAACGGAACCCTATTACTAAGCCTCTGGTGTCCGTCTATCTATCCGTCTGTCATAGAGCTGTATCTTTCGAACCGTAATAGGCAGAAACTTGAAATTTTCACAAAATGTGTAGGTATTTCTGTTGCCGCTATAACAACAAATAATAAAAACAAAATAAATTTAAACAATTATATATTGCCGGACTTTTTACACAAATCGTTCTAGTCCCAAACATAGCAATGCTTGTATTAGGGGTACTAGACGACGATATACATACTTATATAGATAAATCCATATCTAAATAGATAGAAAACATCCATTACTCGGGAACAAATACTCGTGCACATCACACAAATATTTTCCCTTACCAGGATTTAAACCCGGGACCTTTAGCTTCGTAGGCGGTGACACACCCACTAGGCTAAACGTGTCAAAAGGAGGTCCCCATACAAGAAAAGCGTTTTTTTTTTCAACGGCGGTACGGAACCCTGCGTGTGCGAATCCGACTCGCACTTGGCCGGTTTCCGACTTATTTCACTTCCGCGAATGAAGTTGCAGGCGGGTCCACTAGTTTGTTAATAAGTTTTTCTTTTTTATTTGCCACTTATAGCTACCTAATATTAAAATTTACGGTACCTATTTCCCTGTAAACAATGGTATGGATACTAAATAAATGATCCATTTGGGGCGGGTATTCCCTTTCACAACTTCATAAAGTTTGTAAAAACACGTATTATTGACTCAATTTAAACGTTGAACGACATAAAAGGATCCTGGGACTTTTTTACCGTCCATAATTGTCTTGTTAACTTTATTTCCACTTCTTTCAAGTTTCGGGAACCGGGGAAATTTGAGAGTGTGCCGACATTTCCATTCAATTAATAAAACGGCTTATGTACCTAACAATAAATTAATTCATATACCTAGTTACTAAAGATAATATTTAAGTATAGAAATCGTACCTATGTTAGTTAATACCGCCGAACTCTTTCAAGTTACTATGAAAAAAGTAAAATTTTAACATTAAACCAGTTGTAATTGTTACTACAACTGAGATCTAATATAACAATTACGCAATTACGCTACTTATACTACTTAAGCTCAGGCTTTTTTTTCACTAACTTTGATATAGTTTTTTGCGTCACGTCTATATTTAAATACAGTCGACATTTTTTTTAACAATGCAGATTAAAATACCTATCAATGATAGGTATAAATAACCCTCCTTTGGCCTTCGCCGCAGTCGGGTAAAAAATAAACTCACTCTAACCTCATATTTTTAAAGAACGAGTAATTTTATAAATGTGACCTAAGCATTTCACATATTCCACGCATCATCATATACATATAAATAGCCTATAAACACACACGCAATTTGTATGCTTATTGTATATTTCCATAACAATGCATACAACAGTTGTTCTCTGATATACAAAGTTCTATGAAAACGCAAACGTAAGAGGTTTCACTCAGTGATATGAGTTGAGCGATCTGAAGCGAAAATGTGCTGAATTTAAAAATTTTAAAGTGGTGTATTTCTAAAGGAGGTATTTCTATATCGTCATGAAATTAATTTTGGAAACGCTAGATATAAAGGGTCAAATTTGTCGATACGCCCAGTCTATATTTGTGCAAGGCAATTTTTGTACAAATTTTATATTTTAGTATATTTCAAAAACAAATATTATGATGTAACAGTCCCTAGAAGTTATTTTCTTTGCTCTAATTTCATTTTCAAAGTTGTATTTGCTCAAAAGACATTATCCGACCTAAAAAAATTATAAAACCACATAATTTTTAGGATTAACTTGTTACTTAAAAAAATATCGTACAAGGCTTTTTTTATTTTGAAAAGTTTACAGTTTCTATAAAAAAAGCTTTTAGGGCAAGTAAACTTAATGGCAAACAATGCAATTACGGCAAATAAAATTACAGCAAACGAGGGTGAACCTTCTAGTAGATTGCTGGTTGAAAAAAAAGATACCTACTTTATGACAAACATTACCTACTCATAGATTAAAATCCTGACGATATGAGATAAGTATCAACAATTAGTGTACATCGGCGTTCAATGTTAAGTTTGTATAAATATTTATCCAATCTTCCTGAAATTTGGCAGAAGGATAACATTTGTTGAAAAAATCTATTGGCTATAACTAAATTCCAATTTAATGGCAGAAAGAGGAAAAAAGATACCCGAGTATCAGAGTCGCAGAGTTCACTGTTCGGAGCAAACTACTAGTTGTATTAGACACTGGTATTATGGATTTTGGTGCCATCGTAGTGACATTATCAGCATGCTATTGAATAACAATTTTAAGCCTGAAGTGTTTCGGCAATTCATAAAGGCATCGAAAATCATAACGCGAAATTCGTATTTGAGCCGAACTACTGAAAACAATGCACTTAGCTTCCAAGTCCTATTTTCCCCTGTTTTATACAAATGCTATGTCTACCAATTAAAAGGCTCATGATTAAAAGGGTTTGCATCCCACAAAAACCGTAACTATGCCGAACTTGTGTCGAGACACAAAGGCTTAGAAAATGAAGGCATTTAGGGTCTTTTTAGACCCAAAGTGGTTATTTCGTACGGAAATAGATTCCTAATCCTCACTCAGATGTAGAAATGTTGTACATACTGCAACGTTGAAGGCTAATGTAATAAAGACCATGACGCATTGAGGAAAACTAATGTGTTATATCTACTACTTTCCGCTTTCCATTCTTACTCCTTGTTTGCCACTTAGTTGTTTATCTCGTTGTTTAATTGTCTCGTTTTGTTCCAAATTTCAGTACGTTGAATGCAAATATGTGACATTTTTATTACGTTTTCGTGAAGAAAGATACAGCGGTATATTCCAGTAATTCTGAAATCGGGCCAAATTGAAGCCAGGTCAAATCGGCGACAGGGTGTCTGGCCAATACTTGCGAAAATAGAGGTCGAATGAACTAGTGCGTGCCGCAATAGACTTCGAGATGACCTTTAAGAGAGCGAGTAAACAACAAAACATGTTTATGTAATTTTACTTTATTTAACTATTAAATACTTTATTTTTAATGAAACACAAACCCGCCTTCATACAAGATTGATGGAAATGAAATTATCCGAATCCTAAATAGACTTTAACCACTTTACAAATGGCGCCGGATCGGAAATTAAAATCCGCTACAGTAAGTACAGTTTTATCACAAAAGCGTTAAATTAAAAGCGGATAAGAATGCCAGAAGTAAGTCTTTTTACTTTGTGTTAAGCTGTCTCAGTCTGAACCCAAAATAACTTGAAATGTTCTAAAGCCTTTAAGCCGAATCGCTATAAAATCGCAAACGTTGCAATTTGGGAATATACCCTTGAAAACTGAAAGATTAATTTAGATTTTGCACGGCTCTCTCGTGGTCGTAAATGAAATTCAACGTGGAATCTAGCAACATACCTTTACGCTATTGAAATTTAAAATGAAACCATTGGAATTAGAGTGTCATAGTGATGCTGATGAAACATATCGTCGACAGTAGGTTCAATTGACGTAAGAGACGTTTATTTACCTGTTGCTTACCCTAATTGAACCTACGGTCGTTGGATTATGTTTTGTCGAAATTATGTACCTGGCCATAAAGTGGCTTTTTCCGCACGCTAAGCGTCCGCTTTCAGGCCAAGTGTAAACATAAAATTATGTACACAACACCCTAGTTGTGTAATGTACTATTACTTTATCTTATACCTACATCTAATTCTCTTTGTTCTTTGACAAATCATGCCGCTTTTATTAATATAAAAACCGCCTGGCTACGAAGTATTCTTCGTAGCCAGGCATTTTTTAGCCCCCTTAGGAAGAGGGGTGTTATAAGATTAAAACCTATACATATGTGGCTATATCTCTATCTATCTGGCATTGAAGCAAAACGGTTGAACCAATTTGAATGTGATATTTTTGTAAGAATTGTAGTCATAGTGAGTTTCTATACATATTTTACTAGACCACTTCGTTCGCATGTTTTTTTTTCATACAAACTTTCTTCCTTCGTTTTAACCTTTTAGTTTAGTTGTTGACTTTAGAAAATTGATTTCTAATAAAACGTGTGTTGCAAATTTCATACTGCTATCTGAATTAGGTAGTTTCGGCTGCACTGTACTTTGTATGTACCTTAGTCACGAAATTGTTTGATATATGTATAGGTAGAAGAATATTAAGTCAACTAATTTAAGGTTATCGGAGATTTTTAACGTTTGTGTAAGAAGTTACAGTTCTTAATTTGTACCATGAACAAGAACATAGCCGGATTCACTCCTCAAATTCCTAAAGGAAATGTTTGGAAAACGTAATATCCGCTTTGTCTTTTACCAAAATAAATCTTCTTATTTTATAGGGACTCGTGCAGGGGATAAAGTGTACCAAACCACCGACTCCTAAATAATATAGTACGGTCACATTATTTACGAAAATGGTCATCAATAGAATTGAGTTGGTTGCCACGGTTATGACATCCATATTGATTTAAAATTTCACAAGCTACTATTATATATCGTCAATATCGTATTTAGAAATGAGGCTAATCTGAATCGATTGTTATAATAAGCGACTCCGATTGATGATGGCTATAAGAGGGAATCGATTGTTTGATCAGAAATCTATACTATATTCATGAAATACCTACAAGCTCGACTTGTTAATTCTTCGTCTATTGTTTTCAATGTTGATTTTGATCACTAATGAGATAATAAGTTATTAATTTCGATTACAACAGATTGCAAACAATTGTATTCGCTAAACAATGCATAGCGAGTTTTCGATTCGAAATATTACACTTTGTGTGCTAAGAAAATATATAATATTAATGACAATGGTGGTAAAAAGAGTATATATAGTGTTTGTATTTACCTTTTTAGCTTTTAGCTAATAATAATTTCTATGACCACTGCTAATTTTCATTGTATGGGTGTTATAATTTGTTAAAAGACCAATCCTACATATCAAACACTAAATATTTAACGATGTGGCGCCCCGTTGACGTTATGATATTTACGTCTAAAACTCACACCAGAACAACCGTAGGTGAGGGCCATGAATTATATATTATTAAAAACAGGCAGAAAACCAACCCACAAATCCACCAAGGTGCCCCTCTTTCCTCCCTGTCCCCCCTAAGTAAATAAGAAGATGTAATGGTGTGCATGCATCATCAACATCTGTTTAAGCGCAAAACTTAAGAAGCGCCAAGCACAATTAGTAAATATTTAAGTGGCATGTTTGTACCTAAGTTGAGTTGTAGGGACGCGCGCTTAGGTTTTAGTAGGTAAGAATTCGGCACTGTTTGGGCCCTCATTTCCCAGTAGGCCATGAGGATTTTTCCTAAGCGCGTAGCCTTACTTTGTATGACAAAAAAAAAACAGGGCTGCAAAATAAGGAATGATTAAGATTGCAGGTGTTTGTAGCCTACAAATGCAACTTACAACCTATTACACTACACTTACAATATGACTGTGTTTACATGGTTGTATGCTGTAAATATCGTAACGTACTCGTATCAGTGATCGAAGTACACGAGTTGTAAAGTGTAGGTACCTATATCGGACCGGATACTGGGTTTCATACATCGTCGACCGTACGCTGAATTACGGTAAGGGACAGGCAAAACAATGTCCCTTACGCTAATTCAGCCTACGGTCGACGACATGTCTTCGCCTACGAGCGTGAAAAGATCATGGTTTTCTGTCCTGTCTTCGAATAGTTTTTCGAAGATTTCTTAAACTGTCATAGTATAATCAGTAGTTTAACTTAATACACCGCGCGACATGTATCTGTGCATGGCACAGCGACAACGAGCGCACCGTTAGCAGTGCAACACTTTGGCGATGTACTGAGGATTAGTGCCACCACGCCACCATCTACGAGCGCTGTATTTCTTTAATTATCCTAAACGCCCGTAGTTAGACTACTGGTTATACTGTGGTACTGTTGAGTTTTTACCGGACAGGCCACCGTCCCTGCTGCTAAGTCTGGTTCTGGCTATCCAGCGCAGTGCTCAGTTAAAGCAGGGTTATCGTACTCTGAAAAACTAATTCAATTATGGTAACATTTAGTAATTGGTTAATTTGAGCCTTAATCAGATGAATATTTTATGGTGCCAATGTCAATATGTTTATATTAGGTTAGTAATATACATATAAT
Source organism: Eudemis profundana (assembly GCA_947034925.1). NCBI lineage: Eukaryota > Metazoa > Arthropoda > Insecta > Lepidoptera > Tortricidae > Eudemis > Eudemis profundana. Next base: position 25,253,867 of record OX344796.1, on the reverse strand, counting down.
TATAGTATTTTATGCAACAGTTGTATAAGTGGGTTCAAAAAATGCGAATTGCGTGAGTTGCGATACGAGCCGCGAATGCGGCGAGTATCGCAAATAGAGACGCAATGAGCGTTTTTTGACTTAATTATACAACGTTGCATACAATACTTTTTCTACGACTAGGTTAAATATAAAATACATGGACGTCACGCGTGTCTCGTCCGGTCTCTCCGAGTGTGTACAGCCGGCATGACAGTTGTGTCTATGGTAAACTTTTTTTTGATACGGCTGGTGACACGATGTGACGATACTTACAATACTTTTTTTTATGTTGGCATCAATTAATTTAATTCGGAAAGTTTTGTTTTTCTTATGAATCGTAGGAATTTAATTGTTTGTTAAGTTTGTAGTTGTGAATTTTTATCGTGAAGTTAGAATTGAGCGCTTAATCCTTGACCTAAGTTTAACCTAGATTTAGAAGTCTGTGGATGCTAGCAATAACGTAAAGTGACTATAACGACACTAGTGCTGTTATGGGGAATAGAGTATAGACTTCTCTGAACTCATATTATGTATGTTCTTATATTAGTGTTCGTGACCAAGTAAAAGACAGATAACAGTACAGGAGTAGAAAAATACATATATTGTATTCAATCTCCTACAGATATCGAAAAAAAGTAAATAATGAAAGATTATAATTAAAATTTGGTAAAACGAAGCAGTAATCTCTACAGAGTGTCCCGTCACTTTGAGATCATCTGAGAAGTTTATTTTCAAAAGGACTTATTTTTCTACGGGTTTCATAGATAGGTAACCCCATGTGAAAAGACACTCCTAGTGGTGGGTATGTTGATACATCTAATCCGTTTTTGATTTTCTTTTAACTGATATGTCTTGGGGCGAAATAATATAATCTAAAATATGTCATTTTATTTCTGAATTTTTGAGTGCACTTAGATTGCGTCGAATCGTTATCGAACTTTTTTCAAACTTAAGAATCACCTATTCGTTAAATGAATATGAATATTACTCAGAAAACTACCGAGAGTCTCAAACATATTGAATTAAAAACGACAAGTCTCGTCTTTTTACATCGTGAGTGATCCGTTTTAAATTCAATAAGAAAATGAATATATTCCTTATTTTGTAACCGAACATGTTCGTAAGTATCTGTCGTGATAACGTAGTCAGAAAAAGCCAAAAGAATAATTTTATAAAAATTGAATGTTATTTTCCACCATGCGAAAAGTAGGTAAAATGTGTCTCAAAAGCTCAAAAGGATGATTTTAAGTCGACAACAAAATTCTTCATCATGAAGGTTTTCGCGTTCCGTTTGACGAAAACTGTGCCTGCGTTATATTATTTCGTCCTAATCAAACCATATTAATGTCTACAAGTTCAAAGACGATTTTCCCGACAAGGTGGGTTTAAAAGCGGCCTTTCGCTAAACGCAATATTCATTATGTCACGCGCTCGGCGGTTTTGTCGCCAGCGAACTCATGAATTAAGGCAGGGGGCCATTATGGCAGACAGGAAATTTGCACGCCTCGCATTTCGGATGCGTAGATACGGCCATTTTATATAATAACCCCAGCCTACATGCACCCGGCATTATGAAATCAAAAGCAAAGTTTATGTCTAGACTAACTAATTTGAATAGCAGAAACTGGTACTGGAGCTGTTATTGATTTATGCAGAAATAAATTTACATGAATCGCTACAGTTGTCCTAAAATAAGTTGCAAAGAAGACAAGTACCACATATCTTATTCATGCCCTTCAAGTGTCCAACATTAACAATTACGCTATCATTGTCAATGACTTGTAATAAAATGAAATAGTCTGAATAATATGAATCCAAAGAGATAGAATATAGGTTTTCATCACACTTGCTCGAAAATGGTGTCATTGCACGTAGGTTCTGCGGGCCGTAAATGGCCTATTACGCCCTAGGGCGTAATGGTTTTCTTTTTAAATTTGAAACCCTGGTTCTGTTTTACTCTTATTTGTCATGTTCAAAGGAAACGCCAACTTACTTTTTTAACTTTTATCACTGAAATATTCATTTAAAGATAACTGTAACTGCAAATACATATAAACACATATTTCGGTAACATTAATTAAATGTTAAAATAATGTATTTTTTCTTTATTTTGCAAATATAAAATCAACTAAAATGGCCGTTACAGCTATGGTTTCCGAACGTGACTTGACATTCGCATTGTCTATGGACATATGTGACAAATGTCACTGTCTGTTTTAATATTTTCTTGTCATACGGGGTCGAAAAGTAAGGTTTTTTTTATTAAGATTTCCTCACAAGTGTGATGAAAAACATTGTGTGTGCCACGGGCGGTACAGGAATTACAAACTCGTGTTATTAAAGCCCTCGGTTTCACCTCGGGCTTATAACAAACACTCGTTTGTAATTCTTTACTTACCGCCCTAGATACACAATGTACTATTTCATCACACTTGCTCGAAAATGGTGCATTACACGTAGGTTTTGCGGGCCGTAAATGAGCTATTACGCCCTAGGGCGTAATGGTTTTCTTTTTAAATTTGAAACGCTGGTTCTGTTTTACTCTTATTTGTCATGTTCAAAGGAAACGCCAACTTACTTTTTTAACTTTTATCACTGAAATATTTATTTAAAGAGAACTGGTATTGCAAATACATGTAAACACATATTTCTGTAACATTAATTAAATGTTTCAATAGTGTATTTCAGTATTTTGCAATTATAAAATCAACCGTTTTAGGTCTGTACCGCTATGGTTTCCGAACGTTGCGCATTGTCTATGGATATGTCACTAATGTCACTGTCAGTTTTACAATTTTATTTAGGTTAAGTAAGGTTAATTTTAATTAGATTTCCTCACAAGTGTGATGAAAAACATTGTGTGTGCCACGGGCGGTAAAGGAATTACAAACTCGTGTTATTAAAGCCCTCGGCTTCGCCTCGGCCTTGTAACAAACACTCGTTTGTAATTCCTTACCTACCGCCCTTGATACACAATGTACTATTATAAAATAGTACCTATTTACATACTAATAAACATCTATGATTCGATATCAATTTAGGAAACTCAGCTAAGCCTACATATACAGATACAAGACTCACTAAGCCTGTTGATAAATTAGTAAATCACCAACAATATGGTAATAGGGAGGAGCGGATTGTAATTATGTGGCAATCCATGATCTCTTTGATACATCAGTAAGTTACCTATAGCCGTAGAGCTTTTATCGATGTTTTATCGCAATAACGCAGAAATAATCTATTAATATGTCATAAGCCTCCGTTATACGATAAAGTACAGATGTAGTAAATAATGTTTTGCCATCGTATTTTGTTGGAAAAGTTTGTTTCTATATTGCTCTCTTAATTAGCGTCCAGCTAATTGAGAGAGCATGCGTTTTGGGTATTTTTTATAGTCGGACAATTGCCCGATAAATATTATTAAAGTTTAAATTCAGATAGGTACTTACTTAAAAATAATAATATTATATTGATAATATTGTCTTCGGTTTCCACGATTATCACTCATAGTAATAAAACAACTTAAAGTCCGTTTCGTAACCCTTTTCAGCGTTTGTGGTCGCGGGTAGACTGAAAAAATCATAAATTTCCTCTGTCAAAATTACTGTTGTGCAAACCTACCCACTTTAAAAAATACAAATTCTAAATTAGTGTTGTCAGATGGGCCTAATGTGTAAAGATGTTTACACACATGCCAGAAGGGCTTAAAAACCTTTAGAAAAAGCTAGCGGCGCTTCCAAAAAGCATACTTGATAAGAAAGAAGACGCCAAGGAAATTTATCAGCCACGCCTTATGCAAAAAAGAAAATAATTTAAACAAAAGACTCTAGGTGTTACCAGACGGGCCTAATGTGTAAAGACGTTAACACACATGCCAGAAGGGCTTACTATCCTAACTTCAGAAACTACCGGCGCTTCCAAAAGGCATACTGGATAAGAAAGAAGACGCCAAGAAAACTTATCAGCCTGGCCGTATGCAAAAAGAACATATTTTAAACAAAAAGACTAGAACATACCTAGGTATGCTATTTTAAGAAGAACAAAACACCGTTCAATGTTAAGGTTTTACAGTGCTGCGTCTCGCCCGTCATTTGATGAGATGTAATACAGGATCCCAGGCAGGTGGTAGAGACAAATCATCTTCTCTATTGAAATTAGGATACTTCTTGATTTCAATAGCCTCGTGAAGCATCCTTGGAAAATAGCGCTTCTCCTTAGCGAGGATCGAAGCATCATCAAATTTGATCGAGTGGCTAGGTTTGTCGATGACATGCTCGCAGACTGCAGACCTGTTACAGTGACGGTGTTTGACAGCCACGTGCTCCTTCACCCGAGTGGAAACACTCCGTTTCGTCTGACCAATGTATGAAAGACCACACTGACAATCAAGCTTGTACACACCTGCACTTTGCAATGGGATGTTACACTTGACGGGTCTGAGGTATTGCGACATCTTCTTCAGCGGCTTAAAATATGTCTTGATAGAAGCGCCGTTCAAAATGTGGCCGATCTTATCTGTAACCCCTTTGACAAAAGGTAACACAGCAGGTTTCCGCTCAACTGTCGGGGTCTTCACACGTGGTTTCTGTATTCACAGTATGACCCAAGGTGTTATCAGATTTCCTTAGAACTTTGACATCCAAGAAAGCGAGAGAACAATGATTTTCCAACTCTATAGTAAATCTGGGGGCTCGGCAGTGCCCCCGCCAAGTCGAGCAAAACAAAGGCACGGACGGCCGTACCATCCTTTTCTCGAAGCTATTCAGGCCATTTTCAGCCTCCCGTAATTTTGTACTGGCTATAGCTAGAAACCTGAAATTTCAGGGATATATAGGGCACAATAAGACATATATATTCTCAATATCATTCAATTTGAACATGTAGTTTAAGAACTATTGCATGTGAAAGTTCCTTAGTTTTGTCACTGACTGACTGACTGACTCACTCACTGACTGATGATCATCATAATTCTAAGGTTCTTCTAGCAGACCTACAAGCTCCAAATTTTAAACATAGTTCTTAGCCGATCAAGTCCATAAAAACCTAAATATGTTGTAATTTCAGTCACAACTGTACACATAACTTTGTAATCCTATACAAATACATGCGATTACAAAGTGCAGTTTAAATTGAAAAGAATGGATTAAAGGAAGACCACTTACAAAAAGAAATGAGATCCCATCAAAAACATTACATGTAAAAAGATGCAAGTCTCGCAACGCAGTTCTCCTACAACAAAAAAGTTTTGAGATGTAAAGTTAAACCAAGTCAGTACCGGGGGGGTATCAATATAACTCGATTTCCACCGACTTGCCTATTATTTAACCGTGGAGGAACACATTTTATAGATCTAATAATAGGCAAGTCGGTGGAAATCGAGTTCTGTTGATACCCCCCCGGTACTGACTTGGTTTAACTTTACATCTCAAAACTTTTTTGTTGTAGGAGAACTGCGTTGCGAGACTTGCATCTTTTTACATGTAATGTTTTTGATGGGATTTGATTTTACCATGGATGGAATTAAGGTGGTCTAAGAATGCTGAAACACTAGATTTAGGTAAAATAGTAAAAGTGTCATCTACGTATCTTTTAAAGATCCTCGGTCGGACAGGTGCCAATGCAAGTGCTCTCTCCTCGAAGTCCTCCATGAAGATATCAGCGACCACGGGAGACACCAAACACACACACGCACGCACGGGGGACTTAAAATGTAGTAATACATATACGCGATTTAACCCGTTTAAATTGTTTTATTACTAATATCATATTGAGTTATAGGTATTGTAATGTTGATATCATTGTTTGAATTAAGTATATAGGAAAGTTCAAGAAAACTAGTTCTTAATCAATATTACCTTTGTGGCTAACCCGAGAAAAACGAAATTTAAGCACGCTTAAATGACGTGGCTGGTTCGAACAAACAAAGGAACATTAGATGCTGCCCACCTGTCTGTCGCACTCATAATGGTGTCCCGAAGGAGCTGTGGCACAAAGACTGTAATGTCCACCCCTAGAACAAACACTGGCTTTTTGTGTGCTACTTATTTCGTACCTAAATGGCTTATTATGAAATGAAACTCAGAAATAAACGGGCATTACTGCGCTACAAATTAAGTACATTGTGTATCTAGGGCGGTAAGGTAGGAATTACAAACTAGTGTTTGTTAGAAGGCTTTAATAACACGAGTTGGTAATTCCTTTACCGCCCGTGGCATTGTGAGGAAATCGAAATAAATAACCTTAGGTACTAATCCCATATATTATATCCATAGATAATTCGAATGTCAAGTCACGTTCGGAAACCATAGCGGTAAAGACCTAAATCGGCCATTTTAGTTGATTATATATTTGCAAAATACTGAAATACACTATTTAAACATTTACCTATAATTAATGTTACCGAAATATGTGTTTACAACTTTACATGTATTTGCAATAACAGTTCTCTTTAAATAAATAAAGTTAAAAAGTAAGTTGTGTGTGTGTGTTTGTGTTTGTGTGTGTGTGTGTATGTGTGTGTGTGGGGAGGGGGCGGTGTGTGTGTGTGTGTAGAGGTCAAACCATACTAACTCAGTCCAAGGTGAAATTATTGCATTTCTTACCGGATAGAAAAAAGTTTCAGATATCCTATTTAGTAAGGAATAAATAACTGGCCAAGAGCATGTCGGACCATGCTCAGTGTAGGGTTCCATAGCCGTAACTATAAGGTAAAAAATACGAGGTAAAAATGTACAAAAACAAAAGAGCGTATCTTCATAGCAATTACGTCCTTTTGTTGAGAAGCGTAGTTTATCGGCAATAACTCAAAAACGGTTAGTCCGATCTTGTTGAAAATAATTTTCGTTGAAAGTATTAATTAAGCGTTATCTTTGTAATTTTTTTCATATTTTTCAGACACACGGTTTAGAAGATAGAGGGGGGGGGACACAATTTTCACCACTTTCGGAGCGATTATTTCCAAAGGTATTCACTTAATCAAAAACATTACTTAAGAACCTTAAAATGTTTTTAAAAGAGCTGTCGAACTATGTACCACACATTGACATTTAGTGCAAAAAAAAATTTTTAGCTTCTGTTACATGTATGGAGTGCCCCCCCTAGATTTTTTTATTTTTATTATTTAACTACCAAACTTAGTTGCGGCATCTACAAGACATCTATATTCCAAATTTCATCAGTATAGGTCTTGTAGTTTTTGAGTAAAATGCCTGTGACATACGGACGGACGGACGGACGGACGGACGGACGGACGGACGGACATGACGAAACTATAAGGGTTCCTTTTTAGCCATTTTGGCTACGGAACCCTAAAAAGGGCTGCTTATGAATACACGTCCTTGGTTATAAATGTTCCGGAACCTTCTATTTGGAGTTTGTGGTAAAGTCAACAGTGACAAGGCAAACACGGGCACGACGGAGCTGTGGCATCACCCGCCTAATTAATAGGATAATAGGTCACGCGACCAACATTATGCTCAAGGACACACGGAACATGGTTAATATTAGAATGCCGTTCAATAGCCTGAATAATGCTGCCTAATCTATAAAAAAATCGTAAAAAGACTGGTACATTAAACATATTTTTAAAAAGTAACCGAGGAATGTTAAAAAAACCGGTCAAGTGCGAGTCGGACTCGCGGTTCCGTACAAACTCGTAAGTAGATACGTGAATAGTTTAAGAATAACTGGCCAAGAACATGTCGGACCATGCTCAGTGTAGGGTTCCATAGCCATATCTATAAGAAAATGTGCTAGATAAAAATAAAGCTAAAAATATACAACTGACAAAAGGTCTTAATTGCCATGTAAATCAATGGCACTTAAAACCTTTTGGTTGAGAAGTTTTTCGGCAATAACTTCAAAACGGTTTATTCGTTACTTTTCAAAATAATTTTCGTTGAATGTATTTATTAAGCGTTACCTTCCTGATTTTTTTCATATTTTTTGGATTTACGGTTTAAAAGTTAAAGGGACACAAATTATGCAACTTTCGGAGCGATTATTTCCGAAAGTATTCACTTAATCAAAAAATAGTAAATAAAAGCCTTATAATGTTTTTTAAAGACCTATCGAATTATGTACCTCACGTTGATGATTGCTGAAAAAATTTTTTTTTAGATACTGTTACATGTATGGGGTGCCCCCCCTAGATTTTTTTATTTTTATTATTTAACTACCAAACTTAGTAGCGGCATCTACAAGACATCTATATTCCAAATTACATCAGTATACGTCTTGTAGTTTTTGAGTAAAATGCCTGTGACATACGGACGGACGGACGGACGGACGGACGGACGGACGGACGGACGGACGGACATGACGAAACTATAAGGGTTCCTTTTTAGCCATTTTGGCTACGGAACCCTAAAAACTGTATGGCGGTTAGCTTAGTAGGAGCAAATAATTATGTATATATTAAGTATGTGTTACGATTTTTGCAAATTTCTAAAAACGGTGCAATTTAGGAAAACCGTTATATTTTTCCTGTAATATTTAGGATGATATTAATTATTGGTAATTATTACAGATTTTTCTGTTCAGTAACTTCAAAGATAATAGGGGAGAATAGTATTTTTTAGAACGTTTTTAGTTATAAATAAAAAAAAAGTACATGATTTTTAAAAAATGGCTTTGGAATCTACAAATTGACAATATTTCAAATTTCTACTCCTTCATTTTATGAGCTGGATAGAAAATAGGTGGAATTTTAAGCTACCCGTATTTTTTCTTTTTCGTTTTAACTCAATTTTTCAATTAAAAATAGCAGTTTGAAAAGTAGCTCATTCTAAAAGGGCGTATGTAGAAAATGACGTCACTTTCCCAACTAGAATCCAGAGCGACAATTACGATTTAAAAAAACTAGAATCCAGAGCGACAATTACGATTAAAAAAATAACTGTCAGGCGTTACAGCGTTGTCAACATAGGAAGTTCGGGAAGACAACGATGCTTTTGCTCCTCTTATTTGGGCTGGATTATATTTATCACTTGCCGATGTGTACTCCATCATCATAATCTCAACACGCGGCAGATTCGTGCTATCAGCCTGAGAAAAACCTTCTGATGTCTTCATTATATGAAAAAAATCGGTGTCCGGTAAAAGAATGCCAAGTTAATAATGTTTGAATGCGTTATCGGAGTCCAGTGGGAAAGTGCCAAGTCTTTTAAGGTCTTCGAAAACGTGCAAATGAACCAACGGTAAGAAAATTAAACTTCTAAAGCCGCTAAGCAGTTGTAACAATTTTCAAAACAAATAAACGTCAGACGGCAAGTATGTCAGAAAATGACAACCGGATACCATACACTTTTTAATCGTTTCAGCACTAAGGTCTCTCTCGATAATGCAGGGAAAATGACGTCACACTTCCGGTTCACACTAATTGACGATTTTTTCCAAAATGAATGTGAAAAAAAATCCAAAAATATTTTTTTTGAGCATAAAATACAGTTTTACCCAAATGGTTTTCGAATTAAGATCTTTTGAAAATATGAAATGTTGTCAATTAAGCCCTTTCATTTGATACCCCACTTGATACAATAGCACGACATTGAATTTTTCGAACTCCCATTACGGCCCCCTTTATGGGTTTGCGTTTGATCTTGATCACACCTGATGGAAAGTGAGAACAAGGTCTAAGATGGGGCATGCTTATCCTCTTGCCTTAAAGACATCCATGTAGGTGATAAGTCACAGGAAACACAGACGCCGGAAGAGAATTCCAATCTCTAGCGGTGCGAACCAGAAGAGATAAATCGCGCAGTGCGGCACGAGGCGAATTCAACCACATGTGGATGGAATCCCTCCCGGCGTCTAGTAGTCCGATTAGAAAAGGAGCAAGAGGGGATTAGATCAAAACAGTTCATCGGCGCACTCTCCAAAATACATACAATGACGGATAGGCGGGCGACCTTGCGTCGATGCTCCCAACTCTGGAGTTTGGTTCCTACGAGCGTGACGTCGCCGGTCAGTCACCTAGCTCTTCGGTTCACCGAGTACAAAGCACCTAATATCAATTAAGTGCTTTGTACTTGGCAGAGCTATCCCAAGGGTGACAGCAGTACTCCATACACGACCTGACATGGGCCGTGTAAAGTTGAAGCAGCTGCTCTTTCAATCAATCAGCGCGTAAATTGTATTTCAACGCTTACGACTTCAGTTTCAGTTCACAAATAACATTAACATTTGTTGTACCTTTTGTTTGCATTGAGCAGTGTACAGTTCACAATTATTCGACAGTTCATAATTTCAGTAGACAACTCTTATTAACTGATGATCTTCACAATCATACGGTGAGACATATAAGCCGATTCATAGATTAGCAGAAAAAATGTGTCTTAATATTTTTTATTCCGATTCACTTACTTTTCCATATATTTACAATTGTGATATCAGCGTAATTCGTCCCATTCGTTTTTCGTTCAATTCGTAGGTATTTCGTCTCATTCTATATTCGTCACACATTCTTTATTAAGACTATTCTTTATACATAAAGAATGTGTGACGAATATAGAATTAGACGAAATACGAATTGAAAAACGAATGGGACGAATTACGCTTACCACAATTGTATGGCGGCAACGGAACAGAAGAACGATCTTTGTATGAAAAAATTGACACTTTCTGTCTTCTATCAGAGGAAAATAGAAATAGTGTAAAAAAACCTTAGATCTAAAAAATGGTTTTTTACATCTTTCCATAAAATGGCTCATCTACCCTTTGAATTGAAAAAAGAAGTTACTAACATTAAAAAAAGAAAAAATATACTTATGTATTTCTTATCATAGGTATCCAAGACATTTTGCTGAGGTGGGACCATTTTGTGGCAGCATTCAACTTTATTGTTTTATTTAATTTTATTTATTTTTTACCGCTGTATGCTGCTGTCATAAATAAATGCATTTTCTTTCTTTCCAAGACAATGATATGAGATAAGTATAACTTACACTGAAAATTACAAAATTTTTAGAATTCACTTCCAACTCACTTCAATTCCTGTCAATGAAAAAGGAGCTCAAAATATATATTTGAACACACGTGAACCTGTTATACTCTTTCACTAAGATAAAGTGTACCGAGTCGCATAGTAATACTCGTAACAGACGCCGTGACAAGTTAAGTTCACATTATGCTCTCCAAAATGTGAATAAATTAAGCATTTCATTTAGCATAATAGCAGTTAGCAGCAAAGCTAGAATAAAATTAATATTGATCTTAACGTCCAAAGTGGTTAGCACGAGGATTTCTATTTAACATACATAAAACTACAACTACATAGACTAAAATACCTATTGAGTTTTGGTCTAAAACTGAACGCTATGTATTGAACTGAACGCTATGTGTTGTCACTCAGGATGACGTCACAAATGAAGGGACTGGTTGAAAAATTGGATGACTTGGGCAGAGTTTCGGTAACGTAGTTGGTAACGCGCCTATGTTTGGCCCGGATGGAATCCTGCCTGAGACATATAATTTTTAAATTTTTCTCTTCTCATAAAATATTTTGCTATGTATTTACTTTAGTTATTTTTCATTTCTCAAAGTTTTTTTCTATATTTATTAGGTAGGGTAGGTATTGGGTTTCCGCGGCATTGTTATGTGTTATTTAGTTTATAATTATTATGTTATAAGGGAGTAGTTTTAACAAACACAGATGTTTTCAAAATATTATAGTTTTGAATTAAACATTCTGACAGTTTTCGAATTGACCTACCTGGTAACACGAATAAACTTTTAGGTTAATACCAAAGGGTAAGCGAGTAGTGAAGGCGTTAACGATCCCGATATTTAATAGCGTGTGAAATTAATAGGGGAACTTTGATGAATTTTCCTTAATTATGCTAAAGTATACGAAGGGCTACAAATTAACAGTTACACAGATTTACGAGAATCGAACGTTTCTTTATTACAAAATATTGACTCTTGACTTTCATTTAAAGATGTTTTTATTATATGTTTTCGGTATTCCCTATAGCTTTCTAGAACGCATGGTAGGTATCCTTAATATAATTAAAACCCTTTGGGTTCACTAATGTTTGACCAAAAAATTATTGACAAATGATCATTTGACAAACAACGTTTCACCAAATAACCATTTGGCAAACGAGACATTTGACAAAAGTATCATCTTACAAAAACTCAATTAGCAAATGATTAATTAGCAAACACTACACTTGGTAAATGTGTTAAATAATAAAATGTCAATTGACCTTTTTTCATTTCACCAAATAATATGTTTCGCAAATTAAGCATTTGTCCAAATGTCATTTAACAAGATGTTATTTCATAAAAAGTACTTCTTTTTTCAAACATTATGATTTAGTCTGTTGGGTAATTTATTCCGCTACCCTCTATATCGCCACAAGTTACAAGATTATATAGAAGGCAAGCAATCTTGCATTATGACGCTCCTCTCGCTTCGCTCGCTCATAACAATATATTGGTGGTCATAATACAAACCTAACCTAACCGATGACCTAGGTTTTTTCCATGATTAGTCTAAATGCATCACTTTGTTTTTGTTGGTGGCGCAGTTCAAACCCTAACCTAACCTAACAACCTAGTTTTTCTGCTAGCAGTTCGTTTTTGTTAGGGGACGCAGTTCAAACCCTAACCTAACCTAACGACCTACTCTTTTTGCCAAATAGGTACTGTGTATTAATTTGACCCATACCATATCTATTATTAGATTTATTAATAAACGAAACACTTGTCAAATAATACATTGTACCAAACGTTTTTAGACCAAGCGTAGTTTTGTCTGATAACTCAGTTGCTAAATGTTCATTTTGTCAAATAATTATTTATAAAATGTAAATTTAACTGTTGATCATTTGGTAAAGTGAGTCATTTGTAAAATGATTAGTAGTAAAATGATCAATTGGCGAAACATTTTTTTGCAAAACGTTGTTTGTCAAGTGTAATTTTGCCAAATGACTTTTGGTCAAACGGCAGGACACCTATTTCAACACATGCATCGTTTGCCGCTGGTTGTGCTCAACTGAGCTGTTAATGTCAATAATTATTGTACACACGCACACAAGAGAGGCACAAAAGAGACAGTATTTTTTGACTCAATATTATTGTGTCTCATTGTACGAGTATTGACGAATATGTTTACGTTAAACATGGCTCCTTATTCGCTACATCAGTGGTTCCTAACCTTTATTGCTTCATCACCCACAGGCCCGTTCTAGATTTGTATCGTTACCCCTCCAAAAATAGGTGATACAGGCAAGTATATGACAGTACTCAAAGAAAAACGACTTAATATCAGTATTACCCCTCAGGAAACTAAATTTTACCCCTAGAGGGGTAATTACCCCCAGGTTCGGACCTAATGCGCTACACTGATCGCGCACGTCGCAGCCTGAGCTGTAATATATCACAACATATATTTTTGGCCAAACAAAAATATGACTTAAAGCAAGATACGTAAGATGCCATGCTTAAATATTTATGTGGCATCTGTCAATTAGTATGGAAAATATATCATTAAGATATCGTGATATAATAGTATATTACACAACTAGGGTGGTAATACAAAGAAAGGCCGAGATCGCAGATGTTTGCGGCCCAAGCCGTAGGCGAGGGACGTAAATATGCGATCGAGGGCTTTCTTTATTACCTCCCGTGTTGTGTACAGCATTTTATGTCTACATTTGGCCAGAAAGCGGCTTTTAAAAATACACTTTATGGCCAAGTGTGGCATAGTAATACTTAATTTGCGTCACAAGGGTGCAAAATGGAGTATTTACGACAAGGAAGAAGGAAAAATCCGGTTGCCTATACTGATATATGTGTATGTATAATGTCCTACACCGGTTTTATGAAATCAGCAGAGATAACCAATAACTGAACCTTTTATGTAGAGTTGTAGACGGTAGATTCCGCAACCTGTGCCACCCATACATACTCTATCTTCGAATAAATCATCACAAAAGGATTAGATGAGATCGAAGTACACAGCCTAAATCAATCGTACTCTAAAATGCGTGCTCTCAATTATTGCGCTTGACTCACACTTGTTAGTTGCTTTGTTAACTTTATAGTCTATTCTTAACTTAAGTCGCTCCGCTGAGATCCCACAGAAGCACTCGTGTACGTAATAGTATCACTACTGCCCGACAGCTCGCCACAAACTGCCCTGTTATACTTTGGTATTATTAGATAACGATTGTATGCTGGTTAAATAATAACAGATTCTGTAAACATTTTAACCAGCTTCTACCAATTACGGTTCAAATACAAGCATTTCATGGTAGGTGTATGGCGGTGTAAGCTTAATAAAGTCACGCTCTTTTTATATATATAGGACTCCAAAACAGCATAACCTGTTAATCGCCTCTGTCCACAGTCTAATATCACATTTTCGAAGTCGTAATACCAGTAATATCAGCATGACGGACGTCAGAAAGACATCCAAACGAACATTTGTACGAAATAAGGCATGTTATACTGATTGTGTGAAATGGCAAACCGAGTTATACGGTTCCTAATGGGCATGCTGCTGTCACATTTCCATAAATATTCGTTTATCGGGTAAGACCGTGATTCGAGAGGAAATGCTTCGTAGGCAAGAAATATAAGCGTGGAAAACAATAAACGGCCAGCCCGCTCTACGTCTTCCCACGCGCAGTGATACGGCAGAATTAAAACGGATTTCTTTGTAAGCAGTAATAACTACCTATTGATTTATTCATATTTGTATTTAACATTGAGTGTTGGGATTATATTAGGTTTATGCCATTATTGTTTCTTCCTATTCGGGATTCTGCACAAAATAAATTCAACACAACTGAATTTAATGACATGCGTAATGCTTCACAGTCGTTATTTCTACGCAATCTTGTTTCTTCCTAGTAGCGATTCTGCACAATATGAATTCCACACAACTGAATTTAATCACATGCGTTATACTTCACGATACTATCTAAGTAATCATTTGATACCTCATTGATCTATATCATTATTTAGACAGTATCGTGAAGTTTAACGCATGTGGTTAAATTCAGTTATGTGGAATTTATTTTGTGCAGAATCGCGAATAGGAAGAAACAATAATGGCATAAACCTGTTGGATTTTTTGTTGTAATGCTTGTTTATCTTGAATTTGTTCATCTATACAGAGTCTCCCAAATCTTGGCGACAGGACGGAAAAGTACCTTTAATATTAAAGATACTTAGGAAATTTGAATGCATTCAAAAATTTTTGAAAAAATCGCATACCATATCACGATGTGTTATCGGGTCATCATTTGAGCATTTCACGCGCGTCACTTTCGTGCACATTCATTACTGTCAAAACTCCTGCAGATTTTAATGAAATTCCAAAATATTTTAAGTTCCGGATTATACCTAGTCTTAGGGAAATTCGACAAAAACGTGCTCACGAAACTGACGCGGGTAAAACGCTGGAATAATGACCCATTTCAAGAAAAAAATATCCTAATGGGTAACCCTTTCGATCAAAATCATATTTTTTTTATATCTGATGGGTTCGATTCCTGGTTAAGTTAGATGATTTTTCAAAAATATTAGAATTTCATTTAATTTCATTTCATTTGGGACATATAGGACCCATATACCTAGAGAGCGATCGAAAGACAAAACTGGCTAATGATTACTTCTTAATAGCGTAATTTTGTGGGTTCTATGTGTCAAGGTCATGTCATTTAATTTTGTAACCTAGTTTTCTATTATTTTAATATACGATACGATAATTAATTCAAAATAATGCATGATTTTAAGAGCTATATTATTTACATCTAATATAATTTCAAACAGTCGTCACTGTGAGGCCTGTGAGAGCGGAAACCTGGTCTGACCATCGGGTAGGAGACCTGCCACGTCGCCGCTTGCCGTCGAAGAAGGCCATGGAGAAGGCCGAGGACAGGATGGGATGGAAGCGATTGGTGACAGAGGTCATCAGAAAACTTCAAGACGGACACGACCTTCAGCAATGAAGTCAACGATTAGAGAGAGAGATAATTTCAAACTATCTATTTAAAAAAAACGGACACATAAAATTGCTACTTCATATAGCTTTTATTTTGAAAGATATTGTTGCATCAGAAATGAAGTGAATAAAATGAGCAGGGATGAGAAAATTGCGCGTCCCATTGCATTATGTTCCGGCAAAGTATACAGTTATCAGCGTCCGTGACCAAACTATCTGATTGGAAAATACTTCGTTACCGAAGTGCTGTGCTGTGGAAAATAATAACGCTTCTAGAGTGCGACTACGATAACTCTTCAGAGCAGAACATGGCAACACCTCGGTTTAAAAGTCAAATTTCTATGAGAATGTGACTTTTAAATAGAGGTGTTGCCATGTTTCGGTCTGCAAAGTTATCGTAGTCGCATTCTAATATGAAATGAAGATTAAATTATTATCGATTTTATTGCTATAAATAATTAGTTAGTACGATAAATTTATTTGAAATAATCCAAAAAGTGGTCGATTGGTCAAATGCACTATTTTTTAGGGTTCCGTACCAAAATGGTAAATAAGGAACCCTTATGGTGCGACTCTGTCTGTCTGTCCGTCTGTCACAGCCAGATATCTCAGGAACTATTGCTGCTATCTTTTTTTAAAAGGGGGCCGTAATGGGAGGCCGAAAATTTAAAGTTGTGCTATTGTATCAAATGAAAGGGCTTAATTTGTAGATTCCAAAACCATTTTTTTTAATCATGTATTTT
The DNA here is from genome assembly GCA_947034925.1 of Eudemis profundana. Classification (NCBI taxonomy): domain Eukaryota; kingdom Metazoa; phylum Arthropoda; class Insecta; order Lepidoptera; family Tortricidae; genus Eudemis; species Eudemis profundana. The sequence goes on along the minus strand of OX344796.1, from coordinate 25,237,148 downwards.
TTTATTTATGACCAAAAACGTTCAAAAAAATACCATTCCCCTATTATCTTCGAATCTTCACTGAACAGAAAAATCTGTAATAATTATCAATTATTAATATCATCCTAAATATTACAGAAAAAATATAACGGTTTTCCAAAATTGGTTTAGAAAATTGCAAAAATAGTAACACATACTTATTTGTTCCTACTAAACTAACCGCCATACAGTTTTTCTGAAACTATTCACGTATCTACTTATGAGTTTGTACGGAACCCTCGGTGCGCGAGTCCGACTCGCACTTGACCGTTTTTTTTATATTAAGTTGCATAACCGATCGTAGAAATATATTTTCTGCTCTAGGAATAAGTCAAAAGCATTTCAAATAAGAGATGCAATCATTTTATAGAGCACTACCTTTAATTACTATCCTTTTCTATAAAAAATGTAGTAGCATTACAAATATAAACAAGAAAATTTTACTATAACTGCATACTATTCATTGTGTGAAAAGAAAAAGCCTATACTTGTGGATGATAACGGAAATCCGTAAATTTACACAGGGTCATGTCTACTCTCCAACTAGAACCACAACTAACACGGAATTTGGAACGATCTCCATCATCATTCGACTCGGGCACGTGTGGACCCGAGAATTTACCGAATACATTAATAATCGTTCCTTGCTCAATGAGGCCCTTTGCATTCTTAGTGGGAATCTCGGCATAATTTACTGGGCAACTATTTACTGGCTTACATGATTATCTTCCTCGATTAAGTGTTACTTAGTGGTGCTGATTATCTAAGTCAGGGGCCAAGTATGTTTTATTTTGCATAGCTATCCGCATCATAGGTTGACTTTTTTTATTAGGTAACCATTGGCCCATATTTTAGCATTATACAAATAATCACGGCGATCCGTTGCTCCTGTAAAAGATGGCAAGCAGCAAAGCCAACAAACACACTTTCGAGTTTATAATAATTGACAGGCGACCGATGAAACCTCAGGCCGCAGGCGGCCCGCTAGCCGAGGGTTGAAGACCCCTGATCTAAGTACATAGTCTTCTGTACTGATTTTAGCTCAAACTGACAGACATCAGGCCTTATTTTTTCTAGTATTTATTACCTAAATCCTTATTTATTGCATAATACAAAAAAATACAGTGCCGGCTTAATGCCTTAATGCAGCGGTCGGCAACCTTTTAGCAGTCAAGGGCCACATAGTAGCTAACGAAATTGACGCGGGCCGCACTATGTTAATAATTGGTGATTTTATACAATTCTGAATGTATCAATCTTTACATACAAAGTAGCCAGAGAGGTTCGCGGGCCGCAAGTGAGCGGTTCACGGGCCGCATGCGGCCCGCGGGCCGCGGGTTGCCGACCGCTGATGCATTATCTACCAGTCAACCAATACATTTTAACATTGTTCGTAATTGGGTTATAAGAATAGATTTTAAAAATTTAAATACACGTCTTGCTCGTGGCCAATGCAATGATAATTAACGTTCCGAGAACATATCACTATATTTTACCAAGCGGGCGATTTTTATTATAAATGGCTAGTAGTAGAATAATATTTTCTCAAACATGCAATGAAATATTGTTATGTTCCTTATAAATTAATCGGTCACGAAGTATCACATTTCGGGTGAGAAGAAACTTTAATGGTATTTATGACACAGCATCACGGCGTTCAGCCATCAAAAAAACCATAAGGGATATTTGCTTTTTAATTCGTTATGACATTCTGCCTCAACGATTATTAAAAATCAATGTTGTTGTTGATTTTGTTATTGAATAATGAGTTCCGATGTAAACACTGACGAAGAAGTTATAATTTTGTCTAGTTGACCTTTAGTTTTTCTAGAAATTAAAGTTGGATTTTTTAATATATTGCATATTTGAGAAAAGCGGGGTTGCTAGCCTCATAACCACCCGGCCTCGCTACGTTCGGCCGTCTATATGTACTCGGCCTGCAACCCCTTACTTCCCGGCCTCTACAGTAATATACTATCACGTGCCTATAAAGTTCCAGAAAATCAGGCTTTTAAAAAGCCCTTAGCTTTGTAGTGTCCACAAAAAAGACGCGAACAATCAACTCATATTACAAAATATGTATTACCCAATTGCACAGGACTTGAAATGTTACCTACTTTTGAGTTTGATCAGAGGTACGACACTATAATAGTTCGTCGCCGTGGCCGTCGTGAGTGAAGTCAGAGGCTTATTTACAATTTTTCCCGTTCGCGTGTTCCTGAGACCCGGCCGCGAGTTCCGATCCGATCACTTCCGCATGCAGCAACGGGCTACGGATGCAGGCCCCGCTGCAGAGGCTCCATCAGCGGTGTGATTTTAGTAGGTATGTCTTCTCCTTTTGAGGGGATGAGTCCCACATACCATAACCTCCCCGAAGGGCACTTTTAAGGTCCTGGGAAAGGGCACGGGTAAGGGTCTGCGAGGTATGCGTTATGCATTTCCACACCGTTATCAAGAAAAAGCTCATCCCGAATATAAGTTGACCCTATACCTATAAGGGCCGCGCCAATGGGTGCGACTAATGTTACCAGCGCATTTACCTTAAAACTAAAATTTGCGTCCAAGTTGGCGGCTACTTTTTTTTCAACCTTTAAATTACATTTCTCTCAGTTATGATGTCATGCATTCGGGTTTGAAATAAACATAATCTGACCAAGTAGGTATATTTGTGTAAACGTATTTTTGAGAGCAACAGTGGTATATTTTCATGTGTTTGGTAACGCTATTAGGCAGTCGCGTCACGCATCTCTGTACGCGGCGCGGCTGTTCCAGATATTATGACGAATGATATTAATTAGTTAGGTACACAACTACACACCGTTTTCACATTATTTCATCCCTTGCGTACATTCAAATATGTACATATTTTATTTAATCACAAGGATTAAGTATTATGCAAACTTTCTCCTTGGTCCTTTGTTGAATGTTAAACAAAATTTCGCTTAGGGAGTTTTTGTAGGTTGCAATAAAATGAGTCTTTGCTAGGAGCAAAGACACGAAAGTACGAATTTTGGATATCTTTGAATGAAATTCGGTAAGTGGTTTAATAATAAAATTAATCAATTCATATGTGTATGTATGTATTAAGTATAACAAATGCTTCTCTGCTTAGAGATTTGTAGAAAATGCACTTATCACATAGTAGGTGCGACATCCCCCTGCGTCGCCTTGTAGGTTTGTAGAGTACAAACCTATATACATAGCGATTTGTGTATTAGTCCTGACGATTTCTGAAAAATTGGTAGAAAAGACAAATTAAAAGATAATTTATTTATTTAGTTCTCATCTGATCGCCACTAACCAAACATTATGTAATATTTCGGACTAAATATAATCAAAATCTCCACGTTTATTGTTTTCGAGTCTGCTATCCCAATCACACCCCCCTAAAGTGCAGTGCTTTACATACATTAGTGAAGTAGGGTGCTGAAACTAGTTTGCGATAAAATATTACTCATCCCTTATGTTATGCCGATACGTCGAATCATCCATTATAAGGGATTGCTCGTTGTTAGGAAATGTGATCCAGTGTGGGTAAACAGCGAGAACGGTTTTGATGTGATAAGATACCGTCTTGGTTTCTGAAAACATATTTACAGCCATAGTTATCTACCCAAAATCACCCAGCCAAACCCAGCCCAGTGCAACCCAGTAAAAATATGAAAAATGGAAAAGTATACTAAAGAAGCGATATTTATTATCGAAGTAATTTTACTTTTACTTACTTATGTCACCTTATGTTACTTACGTCAATAGTTCTGGAAAATCTTTGAAAGATTTAGGTGCTCCTTTTAGTTTGCTGTAAACATTATCAAAAGCTTAGTCAAGAACAATAGCTATTGATAATTTACAATTCCTGGAACGAACAAACGTCACTACAACTTGCCTTTGCCAATCATTAGAATCCTAATATTTGAGGAAAATTAACTGCGATCAACTCCAGTCAAAAGATAACTTCACTGGAATCGGTTGAAGTTATTCGCTACGCAACGTCAAAAGTTTGGAATCAAACCCCGCCTCCAATTTGAAGCTTGTCTACGTTTATAAAGTAATTTAACTTCATGTTTTAGCATCAAAGCTGAAATTAAATGTAAATTAGTTACTAATTTTCGAAAATGTATCGTTTAATATATAAAAATCAGACGCTAACGTAAAGAAAGATAATTTACTGGCTATCTTAAAATGTGCAACCACCCACGACAGATTATGGGAATGTGGACTGATGTTGAATTTTAGTACATTATATACCTAGTCATATGGATCGAAAAATACTAAATTACCAAGACACAAAAGAAATAAACAAAAAATATGTAAAAATTGTTAAGTTATGAGTCAAAGTTTTACAAATTTTCTATATTTTTTTAACATTGTGAGACGTTAAATGTCGCTCTGGTTTTGTATGGAAACTCGCTCGTGGCTCGCCCGCAAATCGCTAGTGTGATTAGGCCCTTAATAGCCTCTCAAGGTGGTCCAGGCCAAGCGAACAAGTGGTTCGATCCCAGGGAACGCCATGGCCCTCGCCTGGTCCGATTTTTGTAACAGTCAGTAAGGCCTGCAAGTATTTCAGGCTTAAAAAAAAAGCGTCTTAATACCAGTTACTCTTTTTCGATTTTAACCGTACATGCCTTTATTATAAAGCCTCGAAAAACCCTTTTCCCAAATTCAATCTAATTGGTATTATTAATATCATAAAAGATCACATGGCAACCCACGAACATTGTTGAAAATAATGAGAAAAATAATAACTAGCAAAATGTCGTGCCAATAAATGGTATAAACCTTGACTGCCTTGAACTTTTTGTGATGATAAATTAGTAGGGCTTAAATTAATATCCTTTTCACGCTCATGGCGTAAACAAGGAAAAAGCAGTACGTGGTCTGAATGCTCCGCGAAATAACCACTTATTTTAAATACCAAAGAGGAAGCCTTATTTAAAGTCGTCGTTTTCCCTTTTGTCTAATATTGGAGAGGAGTTCAGTTTCAGGCTTTTGTACGTAGACCTCACATAACTAATCAGAAACCAAAACTAGATCATTGTCTATTCTTAATCAGTTCTACCGTATTATTGGAGAGTTAGTGAATCTCCTTTGTGCAGGTCTCAGCCTAGCTCATTCGTTTTTATTTTAACAATGTTTCGTAAATATAGGTTTTTGGTTTCCACTTGCGGCCAGGGCGCCGGCATGCTACTTAACGCCAGCATGCAGCATACGTTAGGTAATTTTAATCGTCTTTTACGTGATCACGTATTAAGGTTTTCTGACACTCGCATCTTGGTCCCTGGTAAACGTAACAATTTAGTTAGGTACTAATAATAAATCAATTTGACATATCTCTTTAGGGTTCCGTACCCAAAAGGTGCGACGGAACCCTATTACTAAGCCTCTCCGTCTGTCCGTCTGTCACAGAGCTTTATCTTTTGAACTGTAATAGGTAGAGACTTGAAATTTTCACAGAATGTGTGTTTTTATTGCCGCTATAAAAACAGATAATAAAAAATTTATTAAATTAAATACAAAGGGGGGGTCCCCATACAAGAAACGTGTTTCTGTCGGTCTGTCACAGGGCTGTATCTTTTGCACCTTAATAGATAGGTACCTACTTTAAATTTTAACAAAATGTGTACTTATTTTCATTATCGCTTAAAGATCTAATAACAAAAATTAAAATAGAATTAAGAAATAACGGAGATCCCTATTTCCTATACAAAAAACGTGTTTTCGGCGACTTTTTGTTCGATTTTAATAATGGAATGTATTAGGAAGATAGTGGAGATATGTTCATAAAATGTATATTTCTATTGCTGCCATAACAACAAAAAATAAAAACAAAATAAATTAAAAATAAAAAGGTTACCCCATACTTACAAGAAACGTGTAATTTGATTGGCGTCTTTTACTCGACGGTGGTCCGTACCATTCGTGTGCGGATCCGACTCGCACTTGGCCGATTTTTTGTCATTTAGGTACTATATCGTCGGGGATAGTGCACTACCGCGTAAGTAGCATAAATGTAGATAAGGATCATTTTCAAAGCAAATTTGTTACAAATTAAAACCTTATCGACATGTGCTATTACAATACGTACTATCCCCGAAGATATCACGTTGTTAGGCTTGTTAATCCAGGTTTTATGCAATTATTATAGCTCAAATTTTCAAAATTACGTATACGACTACCACGTACTTATGTATTTGATTTTCTAACTGCAATAATAGTTTTAGTCTGCGTCTGAAAGCCTGTGGGATTAATTTAAACGGCTAGCAGGTACCTATAGCCCATAAATCCATTCCTAAGATTATGTTTTAATTATGATTGCTTGGATTGCTTTGCTCTTACTATGTAACGCCTGTAGGCCTGTTCTAAAATTCACTGTGAAACTGAGAGACAGACAGAGAGGTGACAGGTGTACTATCTCCACAGGCTAGCAGTGTATAATATCTAGCTAACCTGGATTAGCAGAAACCTTAGTCAGCTCTAACTAGTAACAAACTGATATAGGAGATAATTTACGAATAATTCACATATAATTAGATCCCCTTACTCTTCGTACATAATTAACTGAGTTACATTACTAGTAAGGTATAGAAAAATAGTACATTGTGTATCTAGGGCGGTAAGGAAGGAATTAAAAACGAGTGTTTGTTATAAGCCCGAGGTGAAACCGACAAAACGCGGGTAAGGTTTAGCGAGTTCCTTTTCGCATTTATTTCATAAATATTTAGCGCTGGTTAAACAAAACTCTTCCAGACGTAATTACGCACTGCTCGAGGTGCGAAGTAATACCTGTCAAGATGATTTATTAAGAGTCTTATTGGTCGCTTCAGCCGCACCTCGTCGCGCCTCCTGCTCAAGGGATTTGTACAAATGTTGTGTGCCGAATGACTTCATAAATCATATTCTTTTAACCCTTTTAATAGTCTGACGTTTAACAATAAACTGATCTGCTCGGCCCCAACATCGATCAGAGAATCAGGATGACTATTTAATCAAAGAATATAACCAGACTTACGAGTTGTGGCTCACTCTTCCTACCGTAGATACTATTATGTATAATATACATACTCGTAGGTATTATACTTTTAGATTGGGTTAGTGTTTATATTGTACTATCGTATATAGCGTGTACCTAATTCAATACTTTTTTTAATTATTTAACTGACCTACGATTGACCTGAGTAGCGCCTGATGGTAAGCCTATTTACTCGTGACTTGAAGAGTCCTAAGTAGGGCTTCCAATCCCGGGGTTGTTTCGTATGATTAACACCGGGATACCGGGATTGGATATAAAAAAAATCCCTGGATTGGAAGCCCTCGTCCTAAGTTGTACAGATACTGGGAGCGGATACCATTTCATATTCATATTCATTTATTGCAGCACCATGTTTACAATAAGGTGTTACAAATATTTTATGTAAATTGGCTACCTTGTTAGGGTGTAGCAATGTCTTAAGTACTAATCTTAAAAGCTGGTTTCTTCTAAACATAATAATTAGCAGCCACATTTCTTAAATTATGCAATAATTAGATTCATAACATTACAAAAAAAACATACATTTCTTGGCGGTACGAAAAACGATGAACCAAATAATGTAATTTGTGTAATTTTTTCGCCCTACGCCTTACACTACACCACTGTTTAATTTCTAAACGACACTATCGGGAATTCTTAAAAGCTCGGCCAAAGGATCTACAGGAAAACTGTTGTTAGAATTCTTTAAATAAATGTACCGCTTTCAATATTTATTTAAAATAACAAATTTCATATCTAAATATATAAAAGAAGAAACTGACTGACTGACATATCAACGCACAGCCCAAACCGCTGGTTCTAGAAATTCCAAATTTGGCACCTAGGTTCCTCATAAGGACTAGGGGTGCACTAAGAAAGGATTTCTCAAAATTCGGGTTCAAATAGGGGTTCAAAATTTGTATAGAGAATCTACGATTTTTGAAGTAAGAGGTATAAAACTTCATGTTTAGACTTTTCATTAGAATACAGGAAAAGTGATTTCACCCTTTTTTGAAATTCGTCCTCTAAGGGGTTTAAATGGGGATTGAAAGTTTGTATCGGTACTCTACGATCTTTTTAAGTAAGTGGTTTGAAATATCATGTTTAAGGACTCGGGCTATCCAAAACAGCCTCGACTGTAATGACCAACTTCGCCCACTCGTATCATAATGTACTATTATATCCGGTAAAGAGTTCCCTTGGGAGAGTAACGGGAATAACGCGGGCGTAGCCGCAGGAAAATACTAGTACTTAATAAACATTTCGGTCAAACTCGCGCTGTCCGCATAAACAAGTTAATTTTCCTGAAACTCCTCTGGTACAAAGAATCACTCTGTATTATCAAAATAAACGAAAAATATGAAAGCTACAAAAAACAGGCTACACGACACGACAACTCTCTAAACCCAACTTCAGGCTTTGAAAGGTAAAATTATATCAAGTAAACATTTTTAAAGACGCCAGAGCAAGCGCGTAATCTCATCAAGGGCTTACCAAGAGTTTTGTGATAAAATGCTTGCAATTTAAAAGAAATGGGTATATATTAGAAGTTACTACCAACAAAAGTTTATTTTCTTTATTTCAATACAAACATTTACCCGCGACTTCGCCTGTATTATACCCGTTATTATCCCAAGGGAACTTTTAACCGGGATTAGAAGTATCCTATGTTTCCCTCCAGGACTTAACGTGTAAGTATACCAAATTTCATCTCAACCCGTTGAATACTCCATTACATTACTAACCAACATCCAAAAATAATTGTTGTCGGGAAGAGATCGCTTTTCAGCTATAAATACGACAACCTGTTATATACCGTTTTAAATTGTTTTGACTATGTTAAATGTACCTTTGTAATGTGATTTTATTCTGGTGTGTGTTAAATCGAATATGCAAAAAAGGTTAAGTAAGTTCTTAAAAAAAACCGGAACAGCTAAAATTGGTGCTTAATGCGTTCTTCAATATATTAAAGGCGTTATCGGCCTCTACAGACCAACAGAAGGTCAGTGCATTCTTTCCCTTCGAGGTCAATCTATTTAAGGGAGCGGCAATGGTCGAAAAATTCCGGATAAAACGACGTTACCACGAGCACGTTCCCAAAAATATCTTCACCTCTCGACAAGTCGTGGGAATGGGAAAGTTCAAGATGGCAGAAATCTTCTGGGGATCCATCCTCAAACCAAAGTCGTCGACGACGTACCCCAGGTAGTGAATGGACTTTTTTTATATCCATTAGGTTTGGTTGGGTACGGCTTAGGTTAGCGATTTTTAACACTATTCCAAATTTCAAATAAATAGGAGCAGTAGATCCTGAGATATCTGGCTGTAACAGACGGACAGGCAGACAGACAAAGTTGCAATATAACGGTTCCTTTTTTACCATTTTGGTACAGAGCTCAATAAGAAAGTAAAATATTATACTTATTCCTACTTGTTTTTTTTACAAGCTTACATAAAAACGTCGTAGAAACCCAATAAGTTTATTCTCCGATTCAGAGAATAGCGTCACAAATAAATAATATATAGGGTACATCATTTTTATCGCCTTCATAAACATTGCCGTGTCGTAGACTAAAATTTACACGAAGCTATACTTTCTGGGTTGAAACAACAAATTAACTAATAATAATAATAATCCTGAAGGACGGTACGGTCGACATCTGTCGGGCATGCCGCCGTCCCGGAGAGTCTATCAGGCATATTATCTCTGGTTGTTCCCATCTAGCTAACGGCGAGTACTTGCACAGACATAATCAAGTAGCCAGGATCATTCACCAGCAACTAACCACCGGTAGCCTGGGCCCCGCCCCGCTGCCGGCGGCACCCTAGGTTAGGTTTTTAGGGTTCCGTACCAAAATGGTAAAAAAGGAACCCTTATGGTGCGACTCTGTCTGTCTGTCTGTCTGTCTGTCTGTCTGTCTGTCTGTCCGTCTGTCACAGCAAGATATCTCAGGATCTACTGATACTATCGACTTGAAACTTGGAATAGTGTTAAAAGCCGCTGACTCAAGCCTATTGGATAGAAAAAAAATCTTATACCTTTTTTACTTTTTTTTTAAAGGGGTCCGAAATGGGATGTGGAAAAACAAAAGTAGAGCTATTATATCGAGTGGGATATCAAATGAAAGGGATTAATTTGTAGATTCCAAAACCATTTTTGTTTTTTTTCTTAATTTTGTACTTTTTGATTTATGACCAAAAACGTTCAAAAAAATACCATTCCCCCCCTATTATCTTCGAAGTTACGGAACAGAAAAATCTGTAATAATTACCAATTATTAATATCATCCTAAATATTACAGGAAAAATAAAACGGTTTTCCTAAATTGCATCGTTTTTTAGAAATTTTCAAAAATCGTACACATACTTATTTGCTCCTACTAAGCTAACGGCCATACAGTTTTTGTTGAACTATTCACGTATCTACTTACGAGTTTGTACGGAACCCTCGGTGAGCGAGTCCGACTCGCACTTGACCGGTTTTTATAATGTGTTTATGTTTTGTAATTTCATTTTGTATTTTACTTTATATATATATATATTTTAAAAAACTTAACTTAAGCAAATAAAGATATACGCATAATAATATAAACTTAACTAACACAACTTTACTTAACGTAGATAGGTTCTTATTTTAAACTTTGCATTTAGGTATATATATATATATATATATACAGCCTGTAAATCTAATACGGGCGAATATTGAAACGGTGGTCAGCATAGGACCTAAGAAGCATATTTAGATAACTATTGCTTAAAACCACAATTAAAATATTTACCATACAAAATAATTCGGGCCGCAATGTAACGCAACACATTCAAGTTGACAAACACGCTAGTTGACAGTTACTTTCAAAAAGCTCGTATCTCGCAATGTCATAACAAGCATGTATGCGGTACATTGCTGCTCGGTAAATTTTCAAAAATTAATTACGAGGTCACTATTGAGTGTAATTTAAAAAATGATATTAATTAATGATAACACTACTAAACGCTATATCTGGTTTAATTGTTCGCCCGTATTAGACTTACACGCTGTATATATATGTGTGTTATGTTAATTATTTCATTGTTATTTCTATTGAAATTGTACGAACCCTAAGTGGTGAATCATTTTTTGGCTTTATGCAAAGATTGCTCTTTCTCCTTATTTGTTCACCTTTTGCATGTTTTAACGTGATTTAAATGGAACAAGATCTTACATCTAAAACTCGTTTTTAACCGATAAATAGGGTAACCCAGCGGACGAATCCTTATTTCCATACAAAAGTGGGGGACAGCTATGTCCGCTGGGTCACTGCTTATAAACAAGTTATAACAAACAAATTGTAATAAAAATATTTGCATTACGTAGCTTTATTATCTGTCTTTTGAATGAGTATACATTTTATTCAAAAAATGTCCGAATAAATATTTCCTTTTAATTTTAGTTCGAGAAGGTGAAATTTTGTTGACAAAGTTGATTCACCCAAGTAGGTATGTCTTCGTAATAAAAACCGGTCAAGTGCGAGTCGGACTCTGACCGAGGTTTCCGTACAAACTCATAAGTAGATACACCTACATGAATAGTTCAAGAAAAACTGTATGGCGATTAATTTAGTAGGAGCAAATAAGTATGTGTTACGATTTTTGCAAATTTCTCAAAAACGGTTTCTCAAAAAAGTTAGAAACCGTTATATTTTTCCTGTAATATTTAGGATGACATTAATAATTGGTAATTATTACAGATTTTTCTGTTCAGTAACTTCGAAGATAATAGGGGAATGGTATTTTTTTAACGTTTTTCGACATAAATCAAAAACTACTTATTTAAGAAAAAAATAAAAAGAAGTGTTTTAATCTACAAATTACAAGCCCTTTCATTTGATACCCGACTCGATATAATAGCCCTACTTTTAATTTTCAAAGTCCCATTACGGACCCCGTTAAAGAAAAGTAAAACAGTTACAAGATTTTTTTTACATCCAATAGGCTCGGGCTCGGTACTTTTAATACTATTCCAAATTTCAAATAGATAGCAGCAGTAGTTTTTGAGATATCTGGCTGTGACAGACGGACAGACAGACAGAATCCCACCATAAGGGTTCCTTGTTTACCATTTCGGTACGGAACCCTAAAAAGTACAACACATCGATCTCCCCAAGTTTTGTTGGCTTCTAGCTTCCTCAGTCACATAAAAGTCGCAAATTTATGCAGCACGTTGACTTACAGTTGTTACAAAATAAAATATCCCTCGCCATGTTAAATTGTATTCCCTCAACTTTTTGTGGAAGAACCACAGTCATTTGTTTGTTGGGATCCAAAACGAGTTTGAAACAAATTCACATGGTTGGTTCGTGCTTAACATTCTCTGTGGAACCTAATTTAACAAAAGTGGAAAACAGAAGGCATCGCCTTAGCTTTGTTTAAAAATAACTAATTGTAGCTTCCAGGCAATCGAAAGGTACTTCAAATACTTTCTATGCAGCAATTTTAAGTATTATTATTATAATTCAATGTTTTCTCAGTTAAAGTTGTTATACATACCTATTATACAAAAAAATTAAACTGTAATAACTGGCACGCCTTAGATTGTCATAAATAAAGTGATTTATCAAAAAATATTTGGATCTTATTAGCACGTGTACGTTTTCCACCTTTTGATTTGGACAAAATTGACTACTCCATATTCACTTGCTTTTTATTTTAAAATGTCTTATAGCGTCGTTTGTTCTTGATTATCGTCTTAAATTTGTCTCTTAATTCCGCACTTGTTCAATTATTTGAAAGATACGGAAGCTTTATCAAAATTGATTGAAAAGCAATTATTTCCGCACTTCACTACAAAATAAGCAAATGTTACATTTACACTTCACAGTAAAATATATATAACTAGCTGTACACTCGGCTTCGCCTGGATAAAATGTAAAAAATCCCAAACCTCGTTTTACCCTTTCACCTCCTTAGAAATAATAGGTATTACCAAAGATTGGAAGTCGTTTTAAACACTTTAAATATACATATATAGATACAAGAAATCAAAGTAGTACATAGAAAAATTAAATGGTACTCACCTGTTCAGACCGGGAATCGAACCCGGTACCTCTGGATTTCCGGCCCAGCGCCTTAACCACTTTAAAAACAAATAAAGAAACATCATGTTTCTTTCATATGTAGTACTTTAAATATAATCTTCCAACCCTTCTTATATAGGTTTTGTTTTTGAATAAAATCATCTAAATATCCGAAACACGGAAATATTCTATTTTTTACATTTCTATCTAAAGAAACTGCGGCTCACCATAAAATTAACCTGCATATATAGTAACATAGTTTCGTATAATCATATTTTATTCATTTTCTGCAATCTATTTTATACTAAGCTATACCAAGTTTTACCTAGGTACTTCACAATCATCTGAAATAACTGATTCCTATTCAAAATTTTACTCCTTTTGGAGACGAGTCTCAATTTTTTTTAGTCTAATTATTAATGGCCTACTGAACAGTGCAATTTTTTGTACTTTGGAACCAAATAATTAAACACTTTTCCTCGTAAAACATATTTCACCGTTTCCAAATAAATCGACATTAAGTTCAGTCCTAATTTCATTGTGTTTGTGCAACTTCTGCCTAGATACTTAAAGAAGTTCTGACGTGATCCCATGAACATAATTAGTCTCTAAGAGGATTAAAATGCGCTGAACAAATATTTTGCGCATAACAACATAAACTTGTATCTCAGGATCGAAAGGTTGAATGTCGTGTATAACCAACAAGTATTGCTCACCAATAGCTTCTGTAGTTAATATTAAATTGATGGCCAGTCATAAAGTTATATACCTAATTTTGACATCGTTCGATAACTTTTACCATAGAGTTCTTCAGTTTCCTCACAATGAGGCACCTATAAGTAGTTTCACGAGAGTTGAGGAGGTGAATGATTACACACACACAGCTACAAGGTGAATGAATGAAATCAATGAGTGAGTAAATAATCACAAAGCTATAGTTTAAACAAACTTTTTGGTCTATCTTGCAATTCACTGTTGAACCTGCTATCGGTACGAAAAAAGAACAGTAATCCCGCTGTCATTACATGACAGTGTTGTTGTGTGCGTGGCCTCAACTCGCGTGAAACTACCTATACTTATTAACTATACAGAAGAAAGATCCTTTGTAACAAGTTGACATCTTTGAATTTTTTGGTACCTAGTTTACTTGTTATTAATAAAGCCTTCTGTGATATTTTTAACCGACTTCAAAAACGGAGCAGGCGCGGAATCCACTTTGCCGGAATCTTTTTAGGGTTCCGTACCAAAATGGTAAAAAAGGAACCCTTATGGTGCGACTCTGTCTGTCTGTCTGTCTGTCTGTCTGTCTGTCTGTCTGTCTGTCCGTCTGTCACAGCAAGATATCTCAGGATCTACTGATACTATCGACTTGAAACTTGGAATAGTGTTAAAAGCCGCTGACTCAAGCCTATTGGATAGAAAAAAAATCTTATACCTTTTTTACTTTTTTTTTAAAGGGGTCCGAAATGGGATGTGGAAAAACAAAAGTAGAGCTATTATATCGAGTGGGATATCAAATGAAAGGGATTAATTTGTAGATTCCAAAACCATTTTTGTTTTTTTTCTTAAATAAATAGTTTTTGATTTATGGCGAAAAAAGTTTAAAAAAATACCATTCCCCCCCTATTATCTCCGAAGTTACTGATCAGAAAAATGTGTTATAATTACCAATTATTAATGTCGTCCTAAATATTACAGGAAAAATATAACGGTTTTCCTCACTTGCACCGTTTTTGAGAAATTTGCAAAAATCATAACACATACTTATTTGCTCCTACTAAACTAATCGCCAGACAGTTTTTCTTGAACTATTCATGTATCTACTTATTAGGATTATTATTATTATTAGGAATACCGTTATATTTTCTCTTCCTAACTTGAATACTTTTTAAAAATGTACAAAAATCTTAACATATTAGTTCTACCCTCCCTACGAGAGCCATCTAGCGGAGAGTAGCAAAACTAAGCGATGATTTATTTCAGATTATATAAAAAATGTCTATTAAATACAATGATCACTCATCAGGAATCGGGAAAAAAACATAAAGTAACAATAATTAATAAAAACTCTATAATAGGAGTATGTTAGGAAATTTTACACTAGTAAATACCATAAAAATGAAATACCACTAGCGCCATCTAGGGACACAAATCTAAAATAAAGTGTGCTTCAAAACATGATTCCTTCATGAAAAATGATACATGAGAACTAACTTAGTTGACAAACAATTATTTAAATCAGCCAATAACAAAAAGTAACGTTTAAATTTAAATTACAAGTAAAATTTACGCGCTATTTAGTATCAATAGATGTCGCTGTAGCATACGCTGCATCGCGCTGTTAAGATTTTTCCTGGTTTAATAGGGCTAAAGTAAAGGTAAAGGTTGGTCTACTTATGAGTTTATACGGAACCCTCGGTGCGCGAGTCCGACTCGCACTTGACCGGTTTTTTTTTTAAGTAAGTTCTCCGATTACTTGATAGTGGACTAATATAGAATATTCTTTTATTGTTTGTAAGGGAACGGCATGTGACAGGGGTATGATAAATGGAATAATAGTTAAAATGATGTAGGTATTCTCTGACGGTAACTTCTCTTGTTAATTAAATTACTCCATTAGTTTGTTTCGAAATATAATTCTTTATTTGTACGAGTTTATTTTCTGTTAAAAAATTTACATGAAAGCTCGGTGCTTCTAATGTAAAATTATCACTGTGGCTCCCCAGCAAGTACGTATAACGTAAGTAATGCAAGAAAAGTTTTAATTATATACAGTGCAGTCTTAATTACTACAAAGGAACTACATTAAGGTCCACCGACTATGCAGAGGGAAACCAAAGGAACTTCAGGAAGTTCTCCAGGGAGAAAGAGCTAAATTTTACAAGAGTACCTAATGTCCAAAACGAGGTTTAGTACAGGGTGACTATTTCGTGTTCAGTCTATTGCCGTCCTTCTTAGTGTCACTTTGAATTGAATTAGTCGCCATTCAACACTTTCTGAGTAACATGATGGTATAGTTACCAGTGTACCAAAGAGGTGCACTGCATGTGACTGATATATATCACTCTATTTTTTAGGATTCCGTACCCAAAGTGTCCCAACGGGACCCTAATCATTACTAAGCCTCTTTTAGACCTAATAGGTATGTATTTTTATTGCCACTATAAGAACACACAATAACAATGAAATAAAATTAAAGGGCCCCCCATACAAGATAACTGTTGTAGCATTTTTTTGCTCGATTGTGGTACGACGATACGGTACGGTGGTTTGGCCAGTTTATTTCTGTTGTATTAATAGTATACTCGTATCTCGCAGACGACCACTGTTGGACTTAAGTCTGCTATAAAGAACGCCACCATGACCGATCCTCTTCTGCCCACATCCAGCGTATTCCGACGACCTTCATCAGGTCCTTAGTCCTCCTTGTACCGTAATTAGTCTCCATGATTCTTCTTGCGGTGCCCACGCGCATTTTGGGATAGCAAAATAAAAATTCCTGTAAAAAATTTAATATTCTGAGGCAAGCTTTTATTACCCGCTGTACCTTTTTTTTGTATAATTGCGTACCCAAACACGGTGGATTTATCTTATGTTATATTGATCAGTTTTCAACGTATGGTTTGCAGTGCCTCTAAAAGAGGGTCGCGAAGGTCGCGAAGCCTTCGGAAATAAGTTTCCTAACACAACTAATCAAATTAACCCAAACATGGTGAATTTATCTTATGTAATTTAGATGATCATATAGCTAGTTGGCTACCATCCGGTTCCATCATCAGATCAGCTCCATATTATAATAATATTGCATTGTCATCTGATTTACATTTTTTTTTTATACGCGATAAGTAAGCATTTGACTTTGATCTCACCTGTTGGTAAGTAAGTGAAGATGAAGTCGATGATGGAGCACGCTTACCTAGATGGTGCCTATTCACTCTCGACATATTCTTGCAAAATTTCAGCTTAACTAATCGGTTGAAGATTCTGTTTCAAAATTGAGTTACAAAATTCCACCCAAACAAACATAGTTACATACATACATTGCAAGTAAAATAAGAGCTTGTAAAAAAAAATACAAAAGGCTCAAAAAGGGTTTCACATAAAACATTTCTCAAATGATCATTTAACAAATAACGATTCACAAACTATTCATTTCACAAACATACCATTTCTCAAAATCGTCATTTTATAAATGATTATTTGACAAATGTTCAATTCACAAATAAACCTTTTTTCAAAGTAGTTATTTTGCAAAACTCCGACGGATTAATAAATTATTGTTTGATTAGTATTGTATGTCTGCAATTTTCATTAGGGACAAATTAAAAAGCAGATAAGTAATTATTACATACAAATACACGGTGTACATGTACAATGTACTCGTACATTATTTTAAACCACTATCAGCATACATATACATTAGCAAGTACATTAGTTTGGGAGGACTGCTGTGACTTCGCTGCAGAAAACTATTTACAATAATAGTGCTTCTAATGTCGTTTTACTTTAATGCTCGAAATATGCTTGTATTATGGTCGCAAGATACCTAACACTCCTCCTCGCTTCGCTCGTCATCGTACCTAATGGCGACTCTGGAAATATCTTTCTTTATTGGCAGTAAATCGGAAGGGTTGCAGTTAATATAAATAATTACAGATTTGTACTGTGACTATAAATTAGAATCGGAACGGAGCTTGCCTTTTTTGGAACCCTGACTATGGTTTACAAACTGTCTTACAATTTTACATTAAATAAATATTATTACAAGTATTACAACTTTACAGAAAATGTTTGGAATTCCTGCTTCTGTGTCCTTCTAGAGCCTATTGTTATCCGGTACGAACTATGGCCGTGACAAAACAAAGCGATCAAAAATGTATGTTACGGCTCTTGGAGTAGAGAGCATTAGACATTACAGTAGGCGCCTGTATACTTTTCCTAATAAGTAATTCGTACCATTGTTGCGTGCCTTGGAATACACGTAGGAAGGATTTACGATATACGAGAATATATATCAACTTGCAAATAATGTAACGAACATAATAATATTTTATGCAACAGTTGTATAAGTAAGTGGGTTCAAAAAATGCGAATTGCGTGAGTTGCGAGTCGCAAATAGAGACGCAATGAGCGTTTTTTGACTTAATTATTCAACGTTGCATACAATACTTTTTCTACGACTAGGATTATAAAATACAAAATTAATCATAACCTGGAAAGAAGGCAAATATGACGTTTGACTGACAGTATGTGTCTATGGTTTTACTTTTTTTTTTTAATTTAAAATATACTTAAATTAAACATACTTTTTTATGTTGGCATCAATGAATTTTGTTCGGAAAGTTTTGTTTTTCTTAAAAACCGTAGGAATTTAATTGTTTGTTAAGTTGGTAGCTGTGCATTTTTACCGTAAAGTTAAAATTGAGCGCTTAATCCTTGACCTAAGTTTAACCTAGATTTAGAAGTCTGTGGCTGCTAGCAATAACGTAAAGTGACTATAACGACACTAGTGCTGTTATGGGGAATAGAGTATAGACTTCTCTGAACTCATATTATGTGTGTTCTTATATTAGTGTTCGTGACCAAGTAAAAGACAGATAACAGTTCAGGAGTAGAAAAAAGATAAAATAACTAAACAAAGGAGTTCTGGTATAGCATTGTTGTAAAGTAGAAAGGTCAAGCTTCGTTATCGTTACTCATCGACGCAATAAGCGTCAAAATGATTTATTTCTTGCGTACTTATTGGAAAGAGGCCGCTCTTATGTTACCTTCCGTTATTTTGGCTTTACGGAAGTCATTTCTCGCGACCAAACCATAGACATTAGTTATTTGTTTTAACCTTTCACATTTCTTTTTTACAGTGTCTACGGCGCCAGCAGAGGAGGGCGAGCCGTTTTTGCAAGTAAAAACCAAAGCGTCCACATTCAACGTCGCCGATAAAAAAGCTATCTACTGTGAAGGAAAATTTCTAAAGGATGTAAGTATAAAAAAATACCTATTTTTTCTTATATTTATTCATTTTACTATCACAAACTATTATGACATCTCCCGTTATCACCACCACCATCTCTACCTATTTTTTCTGACATTTCTCAGTGGCGCACTCATTTCATTCCGCCAGTATCAATTTTGAATTTACTTTTTGAATCACTTACTTACCTTTCTTTTCCTAAAACTAGGTTGGTATTTTTTTTTTAATCTTTATGTTTAGGGAGCTTTTGTCAGACTGACTATGCCAGCTCCGTTAAGCCTCTACCGTACAATCTACACACACACAGGTACAGGTTGGTATTTAAAATTAAGTTAACTTCAGTTCTTACTGAATCATTTTATTGTTACCTACTCCTTAAACTGAGGACCTACACTTTGACTACTCAATGATAAAACTGTTTTCCTAATTATTATACACCATGTTTTTATTGATTTCCGTTAACTTTGAGGGCACATTCTTCAGATCTAATTAAGTTCGTTTCTCCAAGAAACTAATGTTGTAACTCATACAGTTTTTAAAATATTCATAATATTAATTTAATCACCAACCAGCATAAATGAGCTGTCATAATACCAACACTGTCATAGTTGACATTCACTTTTGACTAACTCTTTCTAAGTCTTATAAAATGGTCATCAACTTAATATTAATATATTTTGTATGATTTTTCTTTCGAATTTAACAAAAAGCTATTAATCGGGTAGCTTCTGTTGACGTATGAAGCAACGTGACGAATAACTCTCATGATTTTCACCCGCCAACACAAGTTACAAGCCTAATTTCGTAATTCTCTGTATTTTCCTTTAAATTATGTCCAATATTAATTTTTCAATATTTATGTATGTTGTTTTCGCAACCGCTGTCAATCTCGATTTGGTCACAAAACAATATATTGAAAGGCCACTGTTCGCCTTATAATTTCGAATTTTAATTTAAAAACGGCCTGCCGTATAGGCACCAAGGAGTTACAATCTTGCACTTTGACAACAAAAATAATAGCTGCGAAATGCAGTGTAATACATACAAATCGTCACTACTTTGAAAAAAACTCGTATAGGTAATTTCGGGAGAGTTGAGGTGAATGATTACACACACAGCTACATGAAGTACTCATTGCAAAAAGAGTGAATGAATGAAATGAATGAATGAGTATAAACACAAGGCTATAGTTTAAACAAACTTTTTGGTCTAGCTTGTAATTCACTGTTGTACAGTCAAGGAATTTAATATCCTACCCTTTTCATTGAAATGCTGTTAAGCATTCACGATGCATTAAGGTCGAAAATTCTATTTCTCTAATAGCATTTAAATGTCAATACGTATTATTTGTCACTGCACATTACAAATAACCTCTTTGAGAAGTAATTTGCTCATCTATTTACGAATACGTGTCAGTTGGTGTCAGTGTCAATCGAGAAAATTTTAAAATAATTCCGAATCCAGACTCCGGAAAGTCGTCCACAAACGACGATAATCTAAATTTCGTTATCTGCGTTCCTTTCATTCGAATATTGCAAGAGCGAGAAAGATGAACTTTCTTCGAATTTCGATTCCGCGGTTGTCGTCCTTTTTTGGTAGTGCCTTGACGTTTCAAATTTCAGTTCACCATGTCAACGTTGTTAATCTGTTACCTAGTTACTGACACAAAACAATGCGTGTGATATGTCAAAGTAACGTCGTACTCTAGCTAGCTCTTATGATGACAGTATGCTATACGATATTGGACCTTAGGTGGGTTGGAAATTAAATTCCTTGACTGTACCTGCTATCGGTACGAAAAAAGAACAGTAATTTCAAAATCCCGCTGTCATTACATGACAGTGTTGTTGTGTGCGTGGCCTCAACTTTCATGAAATTACCTATATGTCGTATCTAATAACGTCGTAGACAAATACGTCAAAGTTACATATAAACTTCATATACACTTACTGCGTTTTTACTTGAAGTCAGTATCAGATACGAGTTTTTTAAAGTAGTGTCGAAATACAGTAATTATAGCGAACAAATAAAAATATATAATTTGAATATAGGCTGAAACTAGATCGGACACGCTACATGAAAACTTCTAAGGAAAACTACAGTTTCGATAAAAAAAAATGGTCGACAAAATAAAACGTTTGTCAACAAAACATTAACCAGGCACCCTAAAGAAAGTCACGTGGCGTACACGCTAGTTTGGCTTTATGCTAAGGTAAAGTGGGTTAAGACGAACGTAGTTTATTTTACCCAGAGTAAGACGAACAGTATGAAAATTCCATACAAGTGTTCGTCTTGCCCCATCCTTACCTTATGAGAGTTTGTAGAAATAATAACGCTATGGAGCGTTCTTTTCAGATCTACAGATCTTTCTCTCGTATGAAATAATGCTTAGGTATTTATATAAAAAGATTTGAAAGTATTTTATTGCGTCGATATATATTAAAGAGTTAATACTTCTCTATTTCAGGACCTGGAGTGGTATTCCCCTTCTGGCGACAAAATACCACCGAGGTCTTCAACGACGAAGCGGGTGTATGTGGAGCATCGTTCACTCAGCAATTCAGACGCCACCTTCTTGGCGTTGATGATACAACGGACGCTCCTCAATGACACGGGCACCTACACCTGCAAGTCCGGGGATCTCAGTGATACTATCGATATTTTTGTAGGAGGTATGACAATCTACATAAGTATGTAGGATTTTTATTGCACCAGATGTCGTTTCAGTTGACGAGAATATTGGGCGGTGAATGTGTATCTTATCTGTGAAATTTTTGTGTCAAGATTTATAAATGATAGTCCCGAGCCCAGTGACATAGTTAATCCTGGTGGCACAGAATATCTACTAGCCGACGTTGAACCGAACAAAGAAATTTATTGTGTGAACTTTTAACAGTACAGTTGAGTAATCCGCTTGATTTTATGTTTTCTTTTTTCCTCAGAAAAAGTAGTCATAAAAGAATCGGAAGAAGATTACATGGGTGAAGAGGAAAATTACGTAGATCTGACGTGCCAGGCCAAAGGCACGCCTGTGCCAGAGATCCAGTGGTATAATGCCAACAGTTATCCGATAGGTAAGGTTCATGTACGAGTTTATTTATGATTAAATAATTCACTTTGAAGAAACTATACGCAAACAGCCTAGAAACAGGATATTATCTTTACCAAAAAAGAGATAGGTATTAAGTACTAGTACATTAGCCTCTGAGCAAATTTCGATTCCGACTCTGGTTTCCGAGGATCGTATCTTGGTCTATGAAGTGCGCTTGCTACCTATTAAAAAAACTTCATTTCATTTTCTTACTCTACCATTTACTTTGCCATTTAGACGAAGTTTTTTTAACCGTAATGTATTCACCTTTGCAGTGAGCGATGAGAAATATAGAATTACATATAAGAATAAATCGTTTGTGAGCACCTTAAGAATAAGGAACCTGAATCATTTGGACCCTGGTACTTACATATGTAAAGCGACGCAAGAGAAGATGTCTCACTTCGCCGAAAAAGCTTGCCACCTTACAGTGCAACGTAAGTATGCTACTACCTACTTCTAACGATTTCTCAAAAACCTTTAAAACCAGGCGAAAGTTCAAATTAAGCTAAAATAATTTGCAAGTCTGTGATATTTCACTGACATTATACACACTCACAGAGCTACTTATGGTAGCCGAGTCATTCGGCTTCGGATATGCGTCTTTCAAGCAGAGGTCGTTCTAATCGTGGCTCGCACAAATGAGCTTTTCTAAACTCAAATACGAAACACGATTTGATATTTGCCATAAGCTTTTTGGCGAAGGAAACACATCGTAAGGTAAACTATACACATCCACGAAAATTCAAAGGTGTAAGCATAATCTCCAATCTGCAGAGGACCAGCGTGGGGTAGACAGGCATTGACTCTCATGTATGAGATATGTAAAGCATTGCGGCGTATTATAGTGTAATCTATTGCGTTTGTTTTCAGATAAACCGTATATTATGAATGAATTTTCCGAAAGAGAAGTGTACGCTATCCAAGGTGAATGGTAAGTGAATGACTATGAGACTATGACATACCGCCTCTACGTTCAAGCTTGAACATAGTTCTCCCACGATAAGTTTGAGCTTCTTTAATTTTTGTATTGTGCTATGATATTTTTTCTTTACCCTTAGATCACCGACAAACTTTACAACGAATGTTTTATTTCATCCAAAGTGTTTATCTTAGAAAGTTAGAATTCGTTTGGGATTGACAATAACTAACCTTAAATATTAACTATATAATCACTTATTCAAAATTTATTTAAAAAATTTGTTGTAGAAATGATAATTTGATGACACGTTTGTGGCAAAACGGCTACCTCTAGCCTAAATATTATCATCAGACGTAGAAGTTTTTGTGGCAAAAACGTCAGTTAACTAGGGACTTCCTTCCGATATTAAATTTATCGATAACTGTTATGTTTCATATATTTATTTCGAAGTGACAGACACTTCATTGTAGATATTAAGTTATCCAGATAAAATAGAAATTATTAAACTGCTCGTCAGTCGTCACTAACTACCCATCGATGTTATATAATGATAATATTATGTAATTTAAGTAATTCATATGCATTAAAATTCAAATAAACATTAATTTTAACAACAAAAAATTTATTATTTACAGGTTTCTTACACAAAAACTTATTTTAATGCTATTCAATCGAATTCAACATACAAAGTAAACTGAAATCAGGAATGCCTTGCAACAAAGGCCAATTTAGGTAAATTGTATGACATTGCGTAGCATAATAGTACTTTATACTGTTTAATGGGGATTGCAAGTTGCATATTCATATTACATCTTATCTCATAGTCATAAGTTCTGTACTAAGAAAGTACAATTTATCGATAAATTAATATCGCTGGGAAGTCCCTAGGACAATTTTATTCGTGCCACTAAAACTTCTATGTCTGATTATCATTCTCTTTCCATTAATTATAATGCGGAAGTGAGTGGTCATGCCCTGTCGCACCGCACGACAAGCGATGTCACTGCCAGTTGTGCTACCCCGGCTGATTTTTGCCAATAGAGATTATACAATCAAAGGTCCGGCCCAGGTCATGACGCCATAACAAAACCCTTATAGGATTTATCGTATGCTTATCTGTTTGACTTCTGCATGCTGTGGCCATCAAACATAAAGCCTTGATTTTTTTTATCGTCAAGTCGACCTTTATAGACAGTGAATTTACGTATAGCATTTTAAAGTGTGTATAGCATTTTAAAGGGTGTATTTTCTCTGGCCACCAATATTTAAAAGATTCCTCCTCACTAGACTGGCATTCGTTGGTTACTTGTTAGAACTTGACTGATTCTACATTGTAACCAAAAGTGCCAATTCTGTAAGGCAGAATCTTCTCAGTATTCGCCAATATGTCATGACAGCGAAATTACGTTTTTGAAAATACACCCAGAAATATAGTTTTGCGTTGTGACGCCAGAGAGCCTCGGTTGGCGAAACCGATTCGAAGTTAATCGCTTTATTCAACCTCAGTAATTTATTTCTCGATATACAGGAAAAACATAACGTGTAAGGCAATCGCGTATCCGGCGCCTGTTTTCACATGGTCAAAGCAGAGTCCTGACTTTAATGAAGAAATTAAAGGCGAAACAGAAGACTTTAAAGTAAGTCATCATATTTATTACGTTAATGTTATTGGGCCACAGTGAATATTTAAGACCTTTTAGTGGACTCAACGGTGTGTGATGCTTAGCCGAGGCAGGGCCGCGCCGCCCCTGTGTGCGAAGTGTGCAACGCACACAGGCGCCTAGGCAATAGGGGCGCCGGAATTCGAAACACGACGACAATAAATACGTTGCTTCATAGGTTTGCACACAGGCGCTGCCAGGGGTCGGCGCGGGCCTGAGCCGAGGAAAGAATTGTTATCAAAGGTACTGTAACGAGCTATAGGCTGATATCCGCCAAAGCTGTGCGAGGCAGCGAAGCGGTGCGTGAGCGAGGAAAAAATACACCAATAATTGGCCACGCTGAGCAAGGTTAGCCACGTTGATTGGTGGTTTGTTCCTCCCACATAACTCTGCTATCTTGCAAAGTTATAGATACTCAGCCATAAGGTCCGTTTTATCAGTTCTTCGAATTTATAGTCCCGTTTTTAAATTTTCTATGAATGATGAATGGCATTAGATATACCCACTTAGGTCAAACAGACCCACATCAGGTATCGTAACAAAAAAGGAGCTCGCAAACATCTGAACTTTATTTTTTTTTAAACCTTTTCAGATCATCACGGAGGAGGTGGGCACTAACTCGGTGCTAATGTTGCACATAAATAATGATACACTGGACGCGCAGTACAAGTGCACGGTTGAGAACCCCAAGGGCCGAAAGAACATCATCTTCCACGTCTCACTGGGAAACAAACCTGACCCACCGACCGCTGTAAAATATATATTCATACTCATACTCTGTTTATTCTTAATAGTAGTTTATGCAACTGATACATAATGTGGGCCCTTAAAACACAAGTAGGTCTGGTTTTATGAAACGAGTCGAAGGCGAGTTTCATAATAGGGAACGTGCACGAACTATAGGTGGCAGCACTGAACGACAAAAGAGACACGGGCGGACAATAAAGGAAACTATCGCCCCTGTCAAATCAAGCTGTCAATTTCAATGATAATATGTAAGTGTCATTGTCAAATATAGTAAGTCGTAGCTAAACTGACGTTAATCGTCCTTCAACGCGATAAATTAACGTTATTAACGGCGTTTTCGTCAATGTCGCCCCAGCATGAGAGGGTATAAGATTTACATTGGCGGCACCAGTTAGCAGCACCTTCGTCGTGCACGTTCCCTATATGATCACAAGAATGTTTTAAGGCCAAATTATGTGCTTTTGAGTAATTCTTTTTTACCTACACACATATTAATTTATTGAATCAGGCGTTATTTTTTCATGCATTCACATGCAAAATAAAAAAAAAACATGCAAATTAATATTATAAACCACAGCCAAAAATACAAAACTCGATACGTGTTTCGCCTCTACGAGGCATCCTCAAGAAAAGCTGGAGATGTTGACAGTCCGGCGTCCGTCGAAGGAATGGCGATGTAATTGGGTACCTACTTGACTGTAACTGTGTAAAAATTATATAAGATCCTGTTAAAATAAGCATAATAAGGAAATATGTTCAAGTTTTGAGTTTAACGTGTAACTTTTTTATAAACCTCCAAAGATGGGTGTGAAAGTCCATTTTAAAAGGATAAAATTATTATAAACTATTAATATTATTAAATAACCCATAAAATTTTATAGTAATAAACGCAAGTTTTAACATAGTTGCAGAACAAAGTTATTGATTTCCCCAAACAACGTATGAGTAGTGACGTCACTGTACAACGGGCATCAGTAGGGAGCGTTTCGGCACGTATAGGTGGTTTCACGAGAGTTGAGGCCACGCACACAACAATACTGTCATGTAATGAGAGAAAGAGTTTCTTTAAACTATAGCCTTGTGTTTATTTACTCACTCATTCATTTCATTCATTCGCTTTTTTTGCAATGAGTACTTCACGTGTAGCTGTGTGTGTAATCATTCACCTCAACTCTCGTGGAACTACCTATATTTGGGAAATTCTAAAAATGTGATTTTAACATTGTAGTATCTGGGTGAGTTTTTATGATATCGAAGTGATTTTTTCACTAATATTTTTATTATTGAGAGGTTTTTCTATAACAATTAACAGAAAAAAGATGTCAAGTAGCCAATTATAACCGGCTAGCACTAATTGACTAACATGTCATCATATCATGGATTTGCAAAGCAATATTCTTGTTTTAATTTACACACATACTTTTAAATCCTCAATCATGTCTTCGGAAACCGTAAGAATGACCACCATAGCCGATTAAGTTTCATATCAGGACCAACTGGATTTTTATAATAGTATCGATTTCGATGTTATTATTATTTGGTTTATATTATTATAACACTGCTACAGATAACACACTGATTTTTCATTACTGGTTGCAATAATGGTGATCATTATTATATGGTTTCTAAACGCATAATAGAGGATTTATAATGTGTAGATAATAGTACATTACACACCTAGGGTGGTAATAAAAAGAAAGCCCGAGATCGCAGATGTTTGCGGCCCGAGCTGCTAGCGAGGGACGTAAGTATGCGATCGAGGGCTTTCTTTATTTCGTCCCGTGTTGTGTACATCATTTTATGCCAACACTTGGCCAGAAAGCGGCTTTATGAAATCACAATAAAAAAAGCCACTTTATGGCGAGGTGTGACATAAAACTAAATTACGTGTCCATAATACATACATACTATATGTCACTAAAACAGATTATTCTGAGATCTATGGAGGGTAGATAGAGGACGCAAACTCGCCAGAGGAATAGTTCCAACGCATTGGTGCGATGTGATCAAGGTCTGTCCCTACCAGGCGGTCCAAAAGACTATGAAATTGGATAGCGTAGACCAATGCGATCCCCAGATCCTCAGCCATGAAGGACTGACTAGAAAGAAAGGAACATGTTATAAATTCATGCTCTAAACACTTTCAGTCAGTTTATTTGGATATTTTTATTAAAATTGGATATACCTACAGATTCGCAACATCAGGCTGCAATCCATAACAAATCTCGTTAGGTCTAGCCATCCCAATTTTCCGTATAATAATGATTAATAATGAAGAATACGATAATTTTAGTATTTTTTTTTTCATAAAATCACCAAACCACACTTTGATACGTGCAGCTGATCTACGTAAACCTACTTTTGCTCTATTTGTAATAAGACTTAATAATTATGTTTCAGGTGTCGGTAGTCGCAACAACTGCAAGCAATATTACGTTCGATATTTCTTGCCCAAGTTGTATATTTTATCGAGATGATGGATTGGCTCCTAAACCTGAAAATTTGACTGTCCTTGGTAAGTTGTTAAATAAACAAAATAATTCGTTACAACGAACAAATACCAACTGTTAGCATCACCAGCAACGGGATCGCAATAAGAGTACTTAATCAAAATTATATATTTTGTTCTTTATTATTTGTTTAACAAGTACAATGAATGGCCTATGGCATTGTAAGTTTTTTATGCAATTATGTTTAAATAAATTTTAAGTCTTTTTTTAGCGCTGGTCCTTAAAGACAATTCAAAGTCAGGAAATGTTTAACTTCTCTTTGAAGCAATGTATTTAAGTGCCAAAGCTGCCCACTTTTCAGTTTTCTTAAACATAATAGAGTATTTCTCGTTTCCTGAATATTACATAGATAACTGATAGCGGTTAACTGGTAGAGAATGCCTATGCCTTATGGTATTAAGTTCGCCGTTTGTACTTTCTTGTATTGTGCAATAAAGTCTAAACTAAATAAATAAATAGATTCCTGCTTTAACTATTTACAATCAAACAAGTATCGCATATATTATTTAACGCGATAATAAGTCCAATTTGGTAACTGTTGAATTTAAAATATCTTGAATTCTCTGATTCCAGGTTTCGTCTTCCAGTTGGTGCGGCATATGGAAGGATATGTTATTCCGTATTGGGTGAACGCGACGGAATATCGGTTTGACATTGCTGAAAATAACGGTAAGAAAGTCAGTTCATCGCCCAATCGTTACAATTCTCCTCCCTCTCTTTTGTCTTAAAAGTTTGAAAGACTTTAGACGATTTAATTACCGTCGTGACCCATAACTTCGCGTGGGGTGCCTATCTTTGTCTAGTAAATTTTTCTAAACTTCCTCTAGAACAAGCTGCACAAAAAACTATTAAATGTGAAGTAATGAATAGGTACTTGATATTGAAGGTACTAGAGGAAGTTTAGTAAAGTCAACCAGGCAAGGATAGGCACTCCACGCGAAGTTATGGGTCACGAGGGTTGGTTTAGCTTGAATGTCCTCTTTTTCTATACATATAAAATAATAATAGTGCGCTAATAACAATACGAACCTGCAATGGCGAAATGATCATCTCGGTATTCATTAAATAAATTGTATGTCGATTAATTCAGGAAATTTGTAGCCGTTTTAATGCATTTTAATTCATATGAAAGAAAATTCGCCTCTTGTAGTAGTTTTTCTTGGAAATTTAAACCCGGAAAAGAACTCTGAAATCTCCTTGTAATATGTTTCTAAGTGTATGCATGATCTTGATCATTCATTTTGAGCATGGTTTGAGGTTATCAGCTAGCACGAATTTGAATGTGTACTTATTTTGTTCCAGGGACTACGTTTACGGTGGAGGGTTTAGATAAGTCTACGGAGTACCACGTACGAGTGGCAACACGCAATTTGGCTGGCTTGTCGGACTGGTTCTATCTCGAAGGATACCCAAAAACGACGGACGGCGCTGCCGCTCTAGCACAGTCGATGGGGCTACTTATCATCGCTTTAATCATCTCACTCAGTTATTAGCGTTTTAATAAAATCAGTTTTAAAATTCTTGCTTAGAGAATCTCAACCCTGAACGGCTAACACAATTTGCTGAGTTCATTTTTCGCGACAACCGTCTCTTTCTTATTAGTACAGTGGGATAAGAACAGGTGACGTCTGTCGTGTGTGAAACTCAGTGCTAGTTGTGCTATTTGTGGTGCTGCCCTTGTGATATCCGCAGAACCCAAGTAAGAGCAGCGTATGGCAAGTTATCCCTATTCCAATGAAATAAGGTGCAAATATCTTTGATCCTACGACTGTGGTTGCTGCGGATATCGCGAGTGCCGGGCTGGTGTCGGGGCATATCGGGAACAGCTGGACGGTGTTACGCAATAATGTGTTAAGTGCTATGGAAATCCTATGCGCTTGACACATTATTGCTTAACAGTATCCAGCTACAGTGCCGCTTAACGCATCAACGTACGTTGCCATCCTAGAGCCAAGCTCAAAAATCCCAGTATGTTATTACTAATAAAATAAAGTTGTAGGCAATGTGGGGATTTTTGATATGGATGCACGGTCCCTAGATAGTCGGGAGTCGAGACTATAGAATTAGTGGAGCTTACGGGGATTCGGGACGACTAGGAACTGTCCTAAGAGTCATTCCTAAGGCCACGGAATAAGAATTTATTAGTACATTACATAACTAGGGTGGTAATACAAACCTTGGGGCCAAACCGTGGGGCTTTCTTTATTACCTCCCGTGTTGTGTTCATCATTTTATGTCTACACTTGGCCAGAAAGCGGCTTCTTCCGTACGCGTAGCGTGCGGAAAAAGTCACTTTATGGCCAGGTGTGGCATACAAGTTATTAGTTATTCTGTACTACATTACGTTCTGCTCTGTTATTCTGTTCTGTACTGTAATGTACTATTGTCGCCTACTATTGTAGGCTATAATAATACATTTGTTACATCGGGCATTGCATTAAGCGGCACTTAGGCTCCAGGTAAATTAAGTCTTGGGGACATTTAAATGAATTATATTTTCCTTTATAATACTGTAATGTTTATTACAATCAATGTGCTGACAGCTTTATATTTACTGATTAGTTTATTTCACCGCATCCCCATAATTACAACCACGTCCCCGTGGCAACATTTACGAACAATTGTAGATAGAGAATGTTATAATTTCGAAATAGGTAGCAATTGCTTTAAACGTGTTCAATTTAATGTAACGAAAACTAAATGGCTAAATATAAATTTTAAATGTGACTACGTAAAGTCAGGGATAAAAGTATGTCTACCTAGGTACATGTTTGTACAGTTTGAATAAAATGTCAAAACATATGAGTATATTTTTGTCGCTGACTGCATACGTCATGTGTTGTTTAGCAAATCAGAATTTAATTCATTTGCAAGCTTAGCTACCATTTGTGATGCTATCGCGCTTTATTATTATGTGTATATATTATAAAACAAATCGTTAATGCCAAATAAAATGTCTGTTGCGAATAGTGCGGAAATAATTTTCTTAGTTCGATATTACGATAGTGTTTTTTCCGAATTTACGCTACTTTTTAACTTTTTTTTGTCATGTTACAATAAAATAATTTTATTGTACTAGCATACTTATTGCTATAATAATATGAAACAATCAATTACTCGTGAAATTGGTCCTGTAAAATGTTCGTTTCATCTTAATTTACCTCCTCAAAAGTTTTATACTATTAATAGAAAAGAAATATATAATTATCATAGTAAGTATAAACTTATAATCGGGTACTATGTTTTCGCTTTGTAAATATCTACGATGTGTTAACAGATAGGGTTTAAGATTAAGCATATACAAGAACATTTCGGAAGAATGCGTTTATGGATTAAGAATGTTTTGAATACCACTACAAGTAAAACTAATGTAATGATAAGACTGATTGATAGGAACACGTAGACGTGGCACAGTGTTTTAAGATCGCTTGTGACCAGACATTTGTAACGAATATCGAATATCAATTTGGTAAGTTGTAATAACACAAATTGCAAAAGAAACCCCATGTCAATTACTGTGCGTTTTGGAGAAAAACAATGTCAAAGTTGCTACTTCTGAGGCTGTATGAAATCGGAAAAATACGTTTTTTTCTTTGTATATCAAAATTAAAGGCAACAAGTTGTAACCACATTTTGACACGTACAATTATGTATTGTTCAAGCTTTACGACAGATGTGAATTATGAGTAGGAACCCAAATCTTCGTGAAAAATTTCATTTTAGTTTTTATTTTTTATTTTCGAAGTTTTCGCTTACAATTTTTTTCACAAATGGTAGCTGACCTTATAATCTATCTGTCATAAAAAAATCGGCCATGTAGTGTATGGATCCGCGAAATTGTCCATGTTTGAAAAATTAATCTGAGCGCCTGCATAATTTTAAAATTTAAATTGTAAGCGGAAACTACGAAAATACAAAATTAAAAAATAAAAACTAAAATAATTTTTTTCGCGAAGATTTGTGTTCCTACTCATAATTCACATCTCTCGTAAAGCTTAAACAATACATAATTGTACGTGTCAAAATGTGGTTACAACTTGTTGCCTTTAATTTTGATATACAAAGAAAAAAACGTATTTTTCCTATTTCATACAGCCTCCGAAGTAGCAACTTTGACATTGTTTTTCTCCAAAACGCACAGTAATTGACATGGGGTTTCCTTTGCACTTTGTGTTATTACAACTTACTACATTGATATTCGATATTCGTTACAAATGTCTGGTCACAAGCGATCTTAAAACACTGTGCGTGGGTGACCCAGCGCCGGATTTCCACTTAGGCTTATAAGGCCCCGGCCTAGGGACCCGGCCAGCCTAAAGGGCCCAGCGGTGGACCCTTCATATAGGTAGGCCCAAAAGCATGGCTTGCCTAGAGGGGCCCTGGATCTCTAAGTACGGGACCGAGATGACCGCAGCGCGAACATCGCGTAATTTTTTGTCTATGTATATTGTGACCCCAAAAACATTAAGTTATGTGTACATTTTTAATAGGAAAAGTCCCTGCTAAACTAAAATCCTGAATGCTATTGGTAGTTTCACGCACCTCCGAAACCAAGAAAATTTAATCGGGAATAGCTTTAGTAATATTTGGTTAGCATTCACTAATCCGATTCGACATACGGCCATTCCAAATTCGAAATCTGAGCCGCTGACGGTGGGGAACTGGGCAATGGCGAATGAGCATTTTTCAACCACAGCGAAGAGTCTTAGAATAATTACTTTTTGAGTTTTTCTTACTCAGAATCGTTTAAACTTTCAGACCGCGAATGTAAGTGGCATTGCGGCATCCGTATGCATACTGCCTCAGATATTAAACTTAAAGTTGACACGTAGGAACAAACCGTCGTTACTCTGTTGCTATAGTATTTAAAAGACTTCTTCTGCTTTTGAACATAACTGTATTGAAAGGCAATTAATGTTTCCGGTAGCCTAACAGTGAAAATACTATTTCGAATCTACGAAGCAAAGTCAAGTAAGTAATCAGTATCTTGGGATCATACGACTCAATTAGATACAAAAGCACTTACTAGTATCGTCAGAGTATAGAGACATACAGCATTGGCGTGGCGTCCAAAGAACTCGATTCCTACCGGCTTGCCTAATTTGACCACCTTATTCTGCTGCTTTTAAGGAAAATGTAAGCCAAATCTGCACCGGCTTGCCCAAGGATATCTTTTACGCCACGCCACCGACAGACAGTCACACTTCGGCCGTTTAGGAGCGCGCGATACCTATTCAAGGTCGAGACGCAGACGGTGCGATCCGTATTGGAGCATTCGTAAAACTTTGCTTGCATTAGATACGTTCGTTCACGACGCGCACACATACAAGCCGCGCGATGTACCTTTGTAGGAAGAAAAAGACTGCTATTATGCTATGGTATCGTGCACGGCATGCATCTCTGTTACTGAATTAACTTCTTAAGAGTTGCATAACAGAAATCTAACAGAATATTTTACATACAAATGTAAAACACCTTCTTAATCCATTAAACGTTCGTAGTTAAGAACTGATGTATAAGTATATGTATAGCTAGATCTGGTGTTGCACTAATTTACTCGTAGTTATATTTCATGTTTAAGTTAATTTGTGATTCATATTTAAGAGTTAATTTAAAATGTTTGTGGGTTTGCTACTATTTGAACAATGACAATATATGTACAGGTTTTATACCAAAGATTTTGTTTATTATAGAATTACGTTTGATGCATTCCTATATAATTATTTATGATTAAGTCCTGTAAATATCAAGGGTAATTCTCTTACCGAGGCAATTATAGTGGTCAAGATAAAATTTACGTCCGTCAATTGTATAAGGGGCGACTAAGTGCGTATACGCACAGCATAGCATCCGTTCCCAGCTCGAGCCGATACATCTTTAGTACTGCAGTATAGTAAAGTTCTAGTATAAGCAAGTACTTATGATACCAACCTACTATTTAAATTATATGGAGGGTACACGAAAAGAACATGTCTAGTCACCTTTTTTGGAAATGAGATTTTAATCTCATAATGTATAGAGCTCGCAATGATTGTATAACTTACCTGTTGATTACAGGTGGATATATATATTTTTTCATCACACTTGCTCGAAAATTGTGCATTACACGTAGGTTTTGCGGGCCGTAAATGAGCTATTACGCCCTAGGGCGTAATGGTTTTCTTTTTAAATTTGAAACGCTGGTTCTGTTTTACTCTTATTTGTCATGTTCAAAGGAAACTACCAACTTACTTTTTTAACTTTTATCACTGAAATATTTAATTAAAGAGAACTGTTATTGCAAATACATGTAAACACATATTTCTGTAACATTAATTAAATGTTTCAATAGTGTATTTCAGTATTTTGCAATTATAAAATCAACCGTTTTAGGTCTGTACCGCTATGGTTTCCGAACGTTTCGCATTGTCTATGGATATGTCACTAATGTCACTGTCAGTTTTACAATTTTATTTAGGTTAAGTAAGGTTAATTTTAATTAGATTTCCTCACAAGTGTGATGAAAAACATTGTGTGTGCCACGGGCGGTAAAGGAATTACAAACTCGTGTTATTAAAGCCCTCGGCTTCGCCTCGGCCTTGTAACAAACACTCGTTTGTAATTCCTTACCTACCGCCCTTGATACACAATGTACTATTTTTCACTTATGAAGAAACGGTTACCATAGTAATTATGCACGACGACTAACATTCAAACCGCTGTAACTCAAAAAGTTAGTTAGGACTAGACATGTTCTTTCCGTGTTCCCTTCATATGAGATGAGAGCTGAGCCACAGAATATATATAAGCTAAAGCAGGAAGGAAACTACAAACACAACGATCGAAATGAACGCACACATAGACGCGCGCTTTTACACGGCCCCTAAGCGAATCTCGCGGTGCCGTCAGTCGCGAGTGCCGCGTTGCGACGAGTGATCGCGCTTTGCGTTTGTTACGTGCACGCGCCCAGACGGCCCGCGATCTTTTTATTTTAAACAACCCTAACGCTCTAATGGAGCGTAGGTATTTATTTCAAAAAGTAAGCGTAGTTTCCATACTGCTCTATTTATATTCTGTGGCTGAGCTGACGCGCCACGCCTGAGACGTATGTCATTCGAACTTTATAGTCACTGTATATAGTTAGTTATAATGATTTCTGGGATCATAATTTTCTCGGTTTCGAATCGACTGCTGTGCCTAAACGCACTAAGGCTGTACCTCAAGACTGAGTTCTTAAATCTTTGCTGAAACAAATAACTACTATAATTGAAATTATAGCTTCTTACACACTGTGCAATTAGTACTACTGTTTGTATTTAAATACAAACAAATAGGTACCTTCCAATAAACATGATCTTAGAATTATTAATGTCAAATTACATTTGTCCACTCGTTGGCCTTTGCCAAAGACGGGGACTATCTATGACTAATTGACAATATTGTTAAAGTAAGAAATACAAGACTATGTGGCATATTAATTCGGCCAGTAGCTATGAGTCTGTTATACATATTTCAAATCTTGTATTGATTGTTTAACTAAAGGTTTAAAATGTTATAATGATTGTTTATAAAATGTTTATAACCGTTTAATTGGCACAAAGTGTTCTGCAATCTCCTTTAAACTATTGTTACAACTAAATTTGTTTTATACGACTGCAATGCTACGGATATACACTAATACATTAATGTTTCTGCCTTCAATAAAGGTGATACATAAATACATCAAAGTAGATGTTTTCATTTGCCCTTACGATATTAGTGCTCTGCAACGAGACGAGATTCACGTTATACCACCTAGGATTATATCGACACTGGAAATTTCAAATGTCGTAAGGGACATTTTGTCGTAAGTACACTAAATATACCATTGGAATCAGTATTTTTTTCTCTATCGATCTGTTCGATTGAAATTTTGATAACCCGTCAAATAAAAAAGTTATGAGAAGATTAAATTTTGTCGTAACTTCCTAAAATTTAAAGTTGACCCATACAACATAGTGCCATATAAATTTAGTATACAAATTTATATTTTCATACATTTTATGGTTACTT
The DNA here is from genome assembly GCA_947034925.1 of Eudemis profundana. Taxonomy (NCBI): domain Eukaryota; kingdom Metazoa; phylum Arthropoda; class Insecta; order Lepidoptera; family Tortricidae; genus Eudemis; species Eudemis profundana. The sequence goes on along the minus strand of OX344796.1, from coordinate 25,201,135 downwards.
ACTTCATTAACCTGGAAACCATAAATATAACTTACAACAGAAATTCGCAATGTACAAATACGCTTTTGGTAGTTACGACAATATGATAATATTTTTAAGAAAAAAACGGGTTATTTCAGATTCGTAACGGACATTTTCGTCTTAAATTCACTGCGTAAGGGACACTATTTCCTAAACTATTAAGGTTATAGATTTCCAATAATTAGTTCGGTGTAGATAAAGTTATTTGAAAATTATAAATCTGAGAATCATCCTAATCGGTTAAGAAACGACCGAGTTACGATTTTTTTTAAATTGAATTTTGTTTTTTTGCTCTCCTGAAAAGTCGACCTTTGTCCCTTACGACATTTGAAATTTCCAGTGTCGATATTTACCTACTTCTAAATGTGTGCATTTATTGTAAACCCTTACGCAGAAACGCAGGTACATCTGAATTAATATAAGATCATCTTGTCTCGTAGTAGAGCAGAAACATATTATTAATTAATCATTATCACTATTTGATTCTCCTTCCTTCGTAGTCGGGCCAATATTCATCGTTTTTACGGCGTTTTATTTTCGTCATTATTGTCTCAGTAAATATTGTTCAAAAAAACGATGCCTAGAGTTAACGTCTAGTTTTATCAAAATTGTCACGATCTGTCCTTTCGTTATAGTAAATAATCGTCGGACAACAATGATTGTCAAACCGCGCGGTCAAAACGCTCGGAGAATCGCCCAGTAGTCTTTGGTATTCTCTGGTAACTAGGTACTCAAACATTGCAAAGTAGAACTATTTGTCATCTGGAAAGCTGAATCGTAACGGACCTATTTGCGTCTTGTCGGACATAATTACTAAGGGGAAATAAAATATCTTAGTAATTTATATAAAGTAAACTTTACTGCATAGGAAACATAACATAAACTTTTTCTATAATACAGCCCTCGATCAGTACTTCTGTCCTGATGCTTTGGAACAATAAAACAGAATGTAAAAATAAAACTGGAACAATAAAACAGAATGTAAAAATAAAACGAGAACAATAAAGCATCTACAGATATAGTAATCTGACGTGCGTGTACAAAGCTCTTACGACCATAATAATAGAGTCGTACTTAGATTATTATGAACGCTCACTTTGATTAGCTACTACGCCACTAGGTATAGTGGTTCCGTCGGGCATTTGTACGATCTACTTAAAGGAAACAATACTGTTGTGTGGTTTTGTACCTTATTATCATCCGTCATAAAAGAGAAGCGCGCTTCGTAGATGAAGACTTTGTGCATTGTAATTTTAGTGGATTATCAACTCTAAGGCCTTTGCCAAGAGTTAAAATTGCTTTAATAGAAATGTGACTTTAGACGTATTATGCACTTCACACCCCTAGCGTTTACCTGACTACCTGGGATCTGAACAAAGCGAAGGCAGCTGGAACGCCATTATTCTATTAATGCACTTGTAAACTATTGTTCACGGAGATAGAGTTGATAATCAATTGAACTTTAAAGATGGTTGTAACGACTTCTTACAATAACGTCATCTTGGTGTTTTTGAGGTTTACAAACAATCGCTTTGTTTCCTTTAAGTAGATCGTACAAATGCCCGAAGGAACCACTATACTACTACCGATTGTACGACACTGATGTGCCAATCTTCTCTCCGGCTACTCTGTACTGGTTATATAAAAAAACGAAAATGGTAAATCAAGATATACGTATGTCGTCCAACGTTCTAATTTTTGATTGGCTGTTTTAACCGACCATATGTGGACATTTTTTACATTCCCGAAAATCACAAAAAGACTCAACATCCATAACTCAAACCATCCTGGCAACAAAAGTGCAGCCAACAGCTACTATAATAACACCTAAAGCAAAGAATAGGCCATAGAATCTTCCGGAATCATCCGGTGTAGTATCATCAGGCGAATCCTCCTCAGCGACAGGGTCTGGCTCAGTAGTTTCCGACTCATCATTTTCTTCAGTTTGTTGTTCATCTTCTTCAGGTTCTACCTCTCTTTCTTCTTTCTCGCTGTCATCATCTCCATCCTTAGTCGTTGCCTTGATGGGGTTCGACCATTTTGAAACGCCGAGATCGTTCTTAACTCGTAACCGAACCCAATATTCCGTCGACGGCTCTAAATCCATTACAGTAGCCAACACACCTGCAATTATCATAATACATTTTAGTAGGAGCTTATTGTAGACGGAATCTTCACTTCTATTATCAGAAAATAAAACCGATATCAAATCAAAACACAAAGTCATTTGTTCACTATCTATACCTACTGGTCTGGCCCAAACGGCGCATGCTGCCACGAGAGAGATTTCATGATACTTTAGGAGCTATAAACTTGATTAATATAGCTCTTATGAGAATATGCTGAATTAATCTGTTTTATTTGAACAGTGCAGCACATTAATCCATAGTATACTGCTACTCCCTAATCTGACTAGCCCCAAGCGTATATTACATCAATAATGTACGCTTAATAAACTATATTTAGCTGAAGGTGTTATGATGACACTTACTATCTTTGAGAATTTCACCCATAGGAACTTCGTATGGCGTTTCAAGCTTCCAATCTTTTTCAGTCACTCTTTTTCTTGGATGCTGCGCAGTTGGCATAATGTTTACATCAATGGCTAAAATAAAAGGCCTGTTTATGATGTAGGTACTTAAGGTGATTCGTTAAGCTAGGTTATCCATTCAGACAACGAGAGGGTTAAGAATTCTGCGGAATACCTATCCTGGAGCACTATATTTCTCTTCTTGTTACCATATTTTACCATACTCTGTTTAATTGTTTGTATTATTTAACGTAATAAAATATTTTATCATCATTGGACAACGAGAGGTTTAAGAATTCACTTTAACTACGTCAAATTTGGTTAAAATATTTTATCTGAGCAAAACAACATGAGAAGTTCCAAAGTACTACAAAAAATCCAATCAGTCAGTGCATCAGCATCAACTATTAATATCATTCGACGTTAAAAACACATTTCAACCCAAATTGATGTCGTTAAAGTGAGTTATTAACCGTCTTCTCGTTTGTATTGTATGGAAAACCAGGCGACTCGAACCACGTTCTTTTAGAAAATCAAAAAAAATGGTACCAAAACTTTATTTAGACTATATATAGTTTAACTGACTGACAATGAGTAGGAATCATAACAAAAAACGAAACAAACAATTCCATGTATCATTTGGTTGTGTCAAATATTGACAGGTTCGTAGAACTCAGCAGCTAAAATTATCTTTACCAATTGTAAAATTATTTTCAAACATAATTATTGACATTAAGTAATATTTGGTTTTTATTAACAACGTTCCATTTTGTCAGTTTTATTCAACTTACCAGCAATGTCAAACTGTATTTCATCGTACCAAGTAATATTAAAAACTAGAGCTTTACTCGATGAAGCATCTGGCAACATCTCAACCTAAAACAGAAAATATAGGCATACTTTTTTACATGTGATTATTTTTCTTATAATGAAGGACTGGAGGAGAATCATCTGTATTTAGAATTTTTAATGTGGAAACACCACAATCTTTTTATTACGATTATAGATACAAAGATTAAATACAAAGAAAAAATCAAACGTAACCCTGAGTACTACAAGACATGTCGAAATTTTCGATGTACTTGTACAGTCGAGTTCATTTACATCTACACACTTACGGGAACAAAAATATCTGAGCACGACCCTATCGTCAGTAGCATAAAAGCGTGTATATGTAGATATTTTTGTTCTCTTATACCGGGTGTGGTGTAAAAAGTGGTTGAACAAAAGTTTTATTATTTGAGGAGTAGAATCTACGGTTTAATTTTTTGCTCGTATTACAGGCCACACCCGGTATGTGTAAATATAAATTAACTCGACTGTACATAACAGCGTTACTAACAAAATACATAGATACAAAGATCGTTACTAACACTGTTGCATACAAATACATAGAAAATTTCGACGGGTCTGCTAGTACCCAGGTGGTGTAGCGGTTAGCACGTTGTTCCTGTAAGGCAAAAACGCGAGTTCGAACCCTGCCTTGGCTACAGTGGGTTACGTTTGATTTTTAGGGTTCCGTACCTCAAAAGGAAAAAACTGAACCCTTATAAGATCACTTTGTTGTCCGTCTGTGTGTCTGTCCTCTGTCAAGACCCTTTATCTCGGGAACGCGTAGAGATATCGAGTTGAAAATAAAACCACATATTCAGGTTTACAGTCACTTGAAGCTGTGAAAAAATCAACTTCTATGTTAACGTGAAAAAAAGATACGGCCGTTTATGCCGCAAAAAACGTAAATTTCGACACTCTCGCGGAAACCAAAATTCAAAGGGTACTTTCCGTTGACATAGAACTATGAAATTTGGTAAATAATACCGTCATATTACTACAAGTATAGGGAAAAATCTGAAAACTATACATTTTTAATTAAGTCATAAAAAAATTACTTTACTAAGGGAATCAAAATGTATGAGGGTACTTTAATATACATATGTACCTACAAATTTGTACGGAACCCGCGGTGGGCGAGTCCAACTCGCACTTGTCCGGTTTTTTCTATTTATCCTATCTCTGGATTAATAATCGTTAGAATCATCTGGATGGGGCTCAATACAAAAGATGGTGCACATTCACGGCTAAGGACACAGTATTTTTACGAGCTAATTTCACAAATAATAATAGTACATTACATACCGAGGCCAGTAGAGTAAGAAATGCCTCAGATAACATGTAATTGTCGGCCGAGGCGAAGCCGAGGACGACAACCATGTGATCTGAGGCTTTCTTATTTACTGGCCAAGGTTTGTATACTATTTTTCTGTTCGACGGAGCCAGAAAGCGGCATCTTGAAAACGGCAAGGTGACGCTTGCCGGCCGGAGGGCAGAAAATAAAGTTATATTTTACTTTCGGAATATTAATTGAGAACATTGTTTTTTTCTCATTTAATTTATAAAGAACTAAAATATTTTCAAGAAATATATTGGTTTGGAAACACTGTAGGTAGGTAAAAGTTATTCAAAAAATCCGTATTGCCTGCCTATAACATTTTTGGTTTTACCAAACGAAAAATATTAAATTTTCCGAAACAAAATATGATTGTTTTGCAAATTAGTTCTGCACAATTAACTTGGTAGGTACATAGATAAGTCATTAATTTTTTTATGAGACTGTAAAACACCTTATACAGAAAATTTGAACAACGGTCGCACCTCATCAGGTTTTACAGGTTTCGTAGACTTCAATATTTCAAAGATCATCTCATCTTCTCCCAACTGGTTTGACGCTTGACAAATGTACTGGTTGTCAAAACTGTCCTCTGCCACCTTCACTGGTAAAACAGACGCAGAACCGTTGTCGTTATCTACTTCCCTATCAGCTACTTTTGTTGTTTCTCCTTCTTCATTTTTTATGAACCACTGGTAAGTTGGCTGTGGGTAGCCGTCTGCATTACATGATAAATATAAACTGAAACCGAAACATACATACTTAAGAGTAATTTTTAGAAAAACATGTCCTGTCCTAAGATGTTTGTGTACCTAGTTAAGGGATTAATTTGACAAAATGTCAATCGTTCCATTGTGTAACGAAAATTACCATACAATTAATATGGATAAGTCTCGTTCCATAAAGGAACAAGATTATCATTTTGTTCAATTAACCCTTAATTAACTAGGGACATCTTTTTTTAAAATGACCCTAATATTATTACTATCAACCACCAAAATAAGGAGTAGATAATAGTACATTATGATACAAGTGTGCGAAGTTGGTCATTACAGTCGAGGCGGTATTGCACAGCCCGAGCCGCAAGGCGAGGGCTGTAATAGAGCCAAGACTGTAATGAACAAAGCACACGCGTATCATACGACGTTTTTCAACACACTTGCGAGGAAAAAAACAATTAGGTAGGTATAAAATACATTTCTAATTACTAAAGCTATTATTGAAAGTACAATTACTAAAATGATACGCAACAGTTTTTGTTGGATGTTGCACAGTATGTGTTACCTATAGTATTATTAAAAATTTCACTGTGGTGTTCTTGAGTAACTGTAAATGTTGGAGATAGTGATACATCCCCATAGGAGGTGGATGGGCGTTCTAATTCTCCTTTAGTCAGAGTAGGCGGCACACAAAAATCAAGTTGGCGTATGAGGTAGAAGGTTGCGGTTCGGGACAAAGCTTCTTAGAAGGTTGCTCCAAATTGATTGCTTGTTGTTGGGTGCAAATCTAACTGTACTTCGTCACTTGTACTCGTCATTTTCAGTCACAAATCAGCAAATTATAAACGAACAAATGTTTGCACAAAATGGCGCGGAGGTTTATTTTTTCGCGCGCCGTATCTTTGGTTGAATAACTATGCGCGCGCAAGTTAAGTCCAGAGGCACCGAACACCGCCATTCAGCCACAATATATTAAACTAAATAATTATGTATTTCTAATAAGAATTTACGGTAGTTAATATTGTGTTTTTTAAATGCTTAAATAGATAATTAGATGAAGTATAATCTTATCTTATCGGATTTTGACTACAACAAGTTTATTTATTTACAAAATAATAAATCTTTTGGTAGGTAACAACCTCTTTACGAATATTAAAAAAAAGTGGAATAAGAAAAACACTAGTGCGGCAATGAAAAGTAAAACGCACTAGTGTGTAATAAACCGCATTCCGGGCGTAAGACCAAAGAAAAAATAGCAACTTTACGAGCAAGTGTGTTGAAAATTAAATATTCAAATTAAAACAATTGCTTCGTATTGTGTGCATAGTTGTAATGATTTAAGGTAGGAATTGCATTAGATTCGATTAATTTTTGAAGTATAACCGGCACGTATTTCAATTTTATTAACCCTCTAAGCTCGATTTTATAAATAGGAAAAATAAATTAGCGCCAATGCACGTTTATGTAAACTATTGTTTATATTTTTCGTAATCCAAATGTCTATAATGTACTTAGAGTAAAGCTAAATGTTTGATGCCATGTATGATTTTCCGCGAGAAATACCCTTAGATTTAAAATATACTTACGATTCGTCCTCTTGTCCGTAAACTTTTTTGTTCTTCTGATCACCAAATGAAGGTGCATCTGCAATAATGGCGTTGGTTTGAATTCAACATGTAACAACTGACAAGAGAGGTCATTTATATTGATTTTCTTTTCTTATCTGAATTACACATACGTATAATATAAATTGCAGATATTGGTTTCTTTTTCTTCGCCGTTATGTTTTACAATTAGAACCACCAAATTAATGTTTCTGTCCGTTTTGTCTTACTTATAGAACTGAACGATGAAATACGATCCTAGGCAATCCGATTAAAATATTTGCAAGAGTTTAATAACAACTTACGTTTGACGTTTAGTGTGATATTGTAAGTTTGAATGCTTGTACATTTATCCGCTAATTTAGTTTTCTGAATGGATGTGCAAGTATATACGCCACTATCATCAACACTGAGTGACATGACCGTCAGTAAACCTTCGACCCCTCGACTGTTGGGTCTCGTCATCACTCTGTACTTAGGCATATCTTCGTCATCGTCGTCTGCGAATGAAAATATAGATTTTGAGGTAAATTATATCCTAATAAAAACAACAACATAATATTAGCTGCTGTGTATGATGAGTGTTTGCTATCTTAAATAATGCAGTAGAATCGTGGCAGTGAGAACTGAGGGTATTATAAACTTGCTCATAGTTATTCAGTTACTCATCGTGCTACGGGGAGGTATAAATACCACAAACAGGAAGGCGCAGCGTGGTTCTGCTCCCGGAAGTTGTCTAATGACCTAGTCAAGGTCGTCGGAAGCCAATGGATACAAAAAGTGTGCGACCGTTCCATAGGAGAGCAAACGTAAGAGATGTGAAAGTTTTAGGAATAACGGCTTATGATGAAGTGATCATCCTTCATCATAAGCCATAATTCCTGAAACTTCTCAATTCCAATAAATGTTAAGTATTTATAAGTCATATTACCTATACCGCTTATAACGTATTCATTTCTAGTCCATGAAATCATGGCGTCTGGCGTTCCTTTGGTCTGACACGACAAATTAACGGAGCGGCCCTCATCTGCATCTACTTCAGAAGGCGTGCCTTTGAAATCCGTAGAATCTGTATACGAAAGAACACTTCAATTAATTTTATGTATGACAAATCTGAAACAAAATCCAACTTCAAACAAGCGACCAGTAAGTACCTACTATAAAATCTTCCCAGGAGCACTATACTTCGCTGTCATGCACCTCCACCTGGGGGCCATTCATTTATTACGCAAGACGATTTAGGGGGGGAGGGGGGTCAACCATGTCTTATTTTTTCTTACAGGGGGGTGGGAGGGGGGTTTGATCGTTCTTACGTAAGATCATAAAAATGCGCAAAACAATCATAACTTTTGAAAAAGCGCGCAAAACCGCGCGAGAGCGTAGGCGCTTGCTCGGTTGCGTATAGGTATTTGACTAAAAAATTAAAAACTATTAGTATCTGCAAATAAACGTCCCTATAAAAATTATTCTTTGAAAAATAAAGGTTAAAACAGCCCAAACGTAAAATCATTTTTCCTTTAGATTCTTACGTAATAAATATTAAATAGGGGGGGGGAAGGGGTCAGCCGATTCTTATTTTTCTTACATAAGGGGGGAGGGGGTCAAAAACTGGCAAAAATCGTCTTACGTAATAAATGAATGGCCCCCTGGCAAATATTGAGTACCAGTGTCGTCTCCCGCGCGGGCGGTGACTGAATCGGGTGCAACGCGTACACGCACTTAGTCAGGTCTAGTCTGGGTAGGAGGGGTTTCTTTGCCTTTGAAGGTTGTTTTAAATCGAATACATAACTCACCAATGACACATAGGTACAGAGTCACTCTGAACTAAGCCCCCGGCCCGGTGAATCTAAACCCCGGTATCATGCACGGAGGTGCATAGCGAGGTGCGAGGTGGAGACCTCGGCGACATTGACCAAGAAAGATGTCTTCTGTTCTGCCAACGACTGGACGAAGTAGGTACTGTGCTTACACTCGTTTGGATTGTATTTGGGGAATTCTTGGCCTTTAATGGTGCTACCAAATCGAATCGGAAACTCACCAATGACACACACAGAGACGCTCCGAACCAAGCCCCCTGCCCGGCAGACCCAGACTCCGCTATCGTGCACCTCTGCTTCGGTGATATTCAGCAACAACGATGTCTCCCGTGCGTGAGGCGACTGGATGAGGTATTGCGTGTACACACGCTTGGATTGGATACGAGGGATTTCTTGGCCCTTAGGGTTAATCCATTTTATCTGTGGTCAATGATTTATAAAGGTTGTAGGTAAAAAGTATTAAAATTACCTATATTTGATTTTAATCGGAAGTCGTGTAGAGCCAAGTCAAGAAACTAGCACTTATTTGATAATTAAGATTACCTTCTGATTTTTACCAGGCGCCTTACACCTTATAACTTTCCGCTCGCCCGCCTCTAGGAATATCCCGTCCTCATAGTCAGTGTGGTCATCCAAAGTTAACGGATTGTTACTAATATCGCTGGTCTTCAGACCATAAACTGAGAAATATTCGTTATTTTAATGAGTGAACTTATATGAATGATGACTGGAATGCAGTTAGAGTCAACAGGTGCCTTTAGCATTTAGTGTGGTGTACTTGTTGATTAATGGATACCTTTAACGGATACGTTGAATAAAAAGAAGATATGGCTTTTCACTTTTGAGATGAAGTTACAGATGAAAATGTAGGATTTATTTCATAATATTAGTAAGAATCATGATTTTTGCCTTTATTTCTGTGTATACTCACCAGCTCTATAAAACATATACACAAATACGATAACATAGAAAACCCACTTCATCTTACTCTTTCGGATATAGGTAATGTAAGAACAGATACAAAGGATAGCTATCCTAACATTACTCGATATATTTGCGGCACACTTTCGCGGTGACAGTCGAATCGCGAATGACAAAATACTGTGCCGCATAGGCTAATTAAAATAGTTAATTAAAACAATGTCGCTTGTATTAAGGGGTAAAATTAAAAAGGTCACAATATTGCGCTTAAACGGGGAAATTAGATCAGAGTGGAAGCTGCTAATTACGGGTTATAAATACCTACCTACCATTATACATACTATACAGTTACGAATACATTTCGTCGGTTGGGAGAGGTGATGTAGTAAAAATAATTTGGCAAAGATTTAAATGTCGGAATTGAATTTGTCTATTAGTACATTACATAGGTACCGAGGCCACTATAGTAAATAAATGTCTCAGATCACATTTAATTGTCGGCCGAGGACGACAAACATGTGATCTGATCTGAGGCTTTCTTATTTACTGGCCAAGGTTTGTATACTAATTTTCTGTTCGACGGAGCCAGAAAGTGGCATCTTCGTTTAGCGCAGCGGCCGGCATAGGGTTTCTGCACGGGCTTTCACGAACTCGAGAAATTTGTTGTCATTCGAGATGAGAAAAAAATTACCGGAACTCGAGAATTCTTGAGTCTCAAAATTGAACCGCTCTGGCTCTTGTAGTTGCTGAATTTTATTGTTTTAGGGTTCCGTACCAAAATGGTAAAAAAGGAACCCTTATGGTGCGACTCTGTCTGTCTGTCTGTCCGTCTATCACAGCCAGATATCTCGGGAACTACTGCTGCTATCGATATGAAATTTAGAATAGTTTTAAAAGTCGCTAACCGTCGGGTTTATTTATACAGGGTGTCCCTAAAACCAACTTTTATACGATCAGGGCTGATAGACCAGCTCATAAGAACCTAGATTAAGCAAATTTGACCTCAGTAAAAATTTCTTAGTTTTCGAGATATTGACGTTTTTGTAAAACTCGTGCTAAGTGATACCCTGACTCGGTGTTTTGAGTGTCATTGCTAAAATATCAAGTATTTTACAAATCTGTATTTTGCTATGTGTGGCCAAATAACTATGCTATTGAACGTATTTTCTATTTTTGCTAATTTATTCATGCTGTGGACACAGTACAATAACAAAAAAAAATTATTCGATTTTTTTCAAATTTCACCTCTGACTTCGAACTAGCGTGGTGACAAAAAAAATGTACCAACATAACCAGGCACTCAACGTAAAAAAATTGCGCATTTATTGTAGTTTCTAAAATGGTATAAAATTTACTAAACACTGTAATAATTTTTGAAATAATGATATTTTGTTACAAAATTAACTGTCTGCCGCCTTCATCTCATACGATCTGGTTGAACTAAGTTTGCACCTGGCGTGCTTGACATCACATACAAATTAGGTGCCAACTTCACGTAATCGTCAATATCTCGAAAACTAAGAAATTTTTATGAGGTCGATTTTACTCAGTCTCGTTTTTTATGAGCTGGTTTATCAGCCCTGTTCACCATTTTGTCAAAGTCGCGAATTTTGATAGCCTGGATCAGTCTTTCGAATGTCATGACTTCAAATTTCAGTATTTTCTTAATCTGCTTTTTGTTAAACATTACTTAATAATTGTATCTTGTTTATTTTTTTTTAATGGGGCCGTAATGGGAGTTTGAAAATTTAATGTTGTGCTATTGTATCAAATAGGGTATATGGGATTTATTTGAGAAAACATCAAAAAATATTAGTCCAGTCCTTTGGTGTTCGATTATTGTATGGCCGTGCGGCAAATTGTGGGCGATTTTCTGTGGTGTCCAAGTGTTTTTTTGGTGCGGAGCATTGTGTGCCGTCTGCTGCGTCGTCTCGAGGTTTGGGTGACGTGTGGGCAATTGTGCGGTAGTTCTATGGTCCATCTCCGCTATTGGGCCCGTGACCGTTCGTGTCTTGCGTCTTCTTGCGGCTGGAATCCGGTATGTTGATAGGGAAGCTCTTATGTCTGTACTGTAGGTTTAGTGACGTAGTTTCGGATGTAGTTTTAACGATAAGTAATTGTTGCAGTAACTTCCCATTTGGTGCGGGTTAGACCATGAAGCGACCTTAACGACGTTTGTGAAGCGATGAGGCAAGGCCTCTCCTACCCCTGCCCGCGAGTGGCAATCCTTCGCGCCACCAGCAGCGCACGCGAGCGGGCCAAATCCGCGACGCCTTGGCAGGAAGCTTGAAAGATCTTCACGCGGGTGTACGGAAGCGCAGCGTCGGTACCTCGCCACGTCTCGTTTACCTAGTGTACTGTAGGGCACCCCGGTAGGTTTAGTTTGTTAAGATTAGTGTATGGTGAGCTCACTATTTAGGTACTGATCCGCCAGGTCACGAGCGGGGACTCGTCGTGCTCTAGGCATAGGTACGTCACGGTAGGTTTTTTCCTCTAAATTCAAAAGGAGCACGTGCACGCTTATTTACCTTCTCGGCCTTTTTGTTGAGTCATACCCGACGCCAGGATCCATCAGCCACGCGTGGAAATCTCGTGACTGCTCGACACCTCCTTGGCGTTGGAACCCCACCACCTTGTTTTAGGGCCTAATGCTGAAATTGTTTGTGTATTTTGCTTAAACTTGTTTTTTTAGGACTTGACGCCGTCATTATTCGTTTATTTTGCCTAAACTCTGTTTTTCTAGAACCTAACGCCGAAATTACTGGTTTATTTTTTTCTTAACGCTGGCGCATCTACCTATTTAAATTGCCGTGCAGTGTATTTTCTAACTTATTTACTGCTGTGTTGTGTAAGTATCCATTGTCCTGTATTGTTTAATTTTTACATTACCTATATTTTGTGTGTGAATTCGGTGTTTGTTCGGTTTATGTTACAAGTGTTAGGTATCTAATACATTACTTTACATGAAAGAAACATTTTTTTGTCTCTTCATTGGTTTTTAATATCTTATTAAACCAGAATGATACAGAAGTCAATGTAGATGGCAAAATTGAGGGCACTTACTGGGTGCTCCCGTGGACGAGTGGTTGAGTCGCTGGGCCGGAAATCCAGAGGTACCGGGTTCGATTCCCGGTCAGGACACAGGTGAGTGCCATTTAATTTTTCTATGTACTTTGATTTCTTGTATCTATATATGTATCTAATATATTGTTATATTCCTGATTTTTTGATTACCTGCACATGATTGTTACTTCTTTCTTTGTAATTTGACCTCTCTCATATGAATAGTTAGTTGTGCATGTAACTTACATATAAGCATGTAGCTAGTATACTTACTGACCTAAGTTAGTATACTTTTATAGTTTATAGTCAAGAAAAAAAACATTTATATCGTATTATTGTATTAAAACTTTTTCTTATGCTAATATAGTTCTAGGTACAAGTATCTACTCTGTCATACAACATTTAGTATCTGTTATTTTTGCGCTGTAAAAAAGTTTATGCCACACCTGTGTAGACTTAAAATGATGTACACAAGACGGGAGGTAATAAAGAAAGCCCTGGATCGCATATTTACGTCCCTCGCTTGCAGCTCAGGCCGCAAACATCTGCAATCTCGGCCTTTCTTTGTATTACCACCCGAGTTGTGTAATGTACTATTAATTCACGGGTTCGATAGAATATTATTCATAGACTTTGGTAGAGTACAAAGGCAAGCCTTTCAGCTGTATTGCTTCTTTCCTGAGCGCACTAGGCGATCTCCAGCCCGGCTGATTCCGGCCGAATATCTCCATGCAGAACTATAGTTTTTCATAACTGAGGTGACGTGACGGCTCGCTTTTATAGTAGATGCCCGGTGCTGGACACCACAACGAACTTCCGAATCTTCCGATGACAATAATTAGGATTTACTTAGATAATCCATGTGGTCTCGAGTGTGCGTACGTTTGTTTTCATTATTTTTAGTAAAATGGCAGTACACTCCGGTGACTGCTTCACATCAGGCAGGCTTACCACCCAAGTAGTATACAAAATGTTGATCGGGCAAATATATAATTAACCGTTTTCTATTAAAATAATAAAATGATAACAAGGAAAATCTTTTTTATTGTATGAACGATTTAAACAACTTCAAATATAAACGTGACTGTAGGCAACATATTTGATTGAGCATGGGAGTGTAATAACGATAAAGGTTGTCAATGATGCCAAACTTTTTTAACTTTTAAAACTAATGGATTGCATCGAAAAATCTAATATTTTTTACTAGGGATGTAACGATACCGATACCGATACCGATATATCGGCCGATATATCGGTATCGCCGATATATCGGTATCGCCGATATATCGGTATCGCCGATATTATACAACCGATATTTGAAGAATTTGCTGTATGAAAAAAATCTGCAAAAAGTAATTTCAATTTCTGACTTAATTTATGTATTGGTCTATTCTATTACCCTGTGCAATGATAATTACTATGTTGATTAAATCTTTGGTTCTTAATAAAAAAAAAAGAATTTTGAGTTGACAATTTATTATTTTTACTTTACACTTTCAAGGTTGACTCTCTGGTAAATATAACCAGTAGTCATTGACATTAGTTATAATAAGAACATAAAAATATCTGAAATTCATACTTCATTATTAAGCTAAGATATCGGTATCGGTATCGGTATCGCCGATATTAACTACTATATATCGGTATCGGTATCGTATCGGCAAAACTGTGTATCGTTACATCCCTATTTTTTACTAAGAATAAGACCTCGTATTTATAGTATTCATAGAAAAAATTAACTCAAGTATTTGTACAATTTTTATCTGTTCGATAAAAACGGTTACAATGGAATTTACCTCCTCCTTCTTGAAATCAGTTTAGGAAATGTAATTTGTTGATGGTGATAAACTTCGACACCGACTGACAGCACTTTATCTTTTAATTTTCATTGGCTTAGCGGCCGGAAGTTTTAGGAGTAGGTTTTATACAATCTAGGCATTCTTTTGAGACCTAGAATCAGCTGTTGTGGATAAATGCCGCCCTTTTGTTTACACCGACACGATACTCTATACTCACACAAACAACGGTTTGATCAAAATTCTATTAGTTTTGAAATGGATTTATTTAGAATATTTCTTATTTTTTTGGTATTTTTTTCTTATTGGCGGAATCAGAAAGAATAGTACTATCTAACTAATAATGTAACAAATACAGAAAGTGCTCACGGCCGGAGACAATTGCGGCTGAAATTTGTATGACAATTCTCTGAAACGTTCCTCCTTAACCAAATTTAAAAAAGTGTCTCTATCTCAAATAAAGTTTCACGGGTTTAAATGTATGTTTTCGTTAGTTTACATAGGTACTGTATATTATAATATCCTATTGACACGTTCGCTGCCATGAGCACCGGTATACTTGTAGTATGATGGGCAGCCAATGTGTTAACACATAACAATACGTCAATTCAAAAAAAATATATCTCTAAAAAGTATTTTATCAAAATGCCCCAAAATTGTTTGCCAATATAAATTAACATATTCTCAATGCGACTGAATTTTAAATTTACTTTATCTCAGAAAAACAAATGAAGGTCATTGTTTAATATTATTCATTACGATGGCAGAATTGTCGAAAACAAATGTGATTTTGTGCCGCTGAATCTTCTTTTTGTATATATTATGCGTTTTAGATGTTCTTTTTTTAATTCATATGTGTCTAAGACTCCGGTTTATCGGTAAGTACCGATAAACCTGAGTCTTACCCAAGTGAGTATATGGAGAACCAGGCTTTCGTTGCGGATGGCACGACAGGCGTGTCATGAAGGTTGGTGTGTGGCGTCATTGCGCACTGAAAGGGTTAAGGTTATTACATATTTCGGTTGTTTGTACCAAGTTTGTACCAATTCAACATGGAAATCAGTGAAAGTATTGAGTAAGATATTATGGTATAGTGTCGTAACGAACCGGTAACAAAAAAAATTGCTTTATTTAGTAAATTATATCAAATCACATCCTTTTTTTATAAAAGACTCGAGACCCCAGAAAACTCGAGAAATTGGCCTCGACAATTCTCGAATCTCGAGAGTAAAAATAGGTCGAGAAATCAGAAACTCTAGGCCGGTAAAGTGACGCTTTCCGCCGGAGGGCAGAAAAATTAACTGTCATTTAGAACATTGGTAAAAGTATAGTATTATTATAAAAATAAAACTCGAGAGCAGATATTTAGGGCCACTATATTACATTTACAATTCACTTTATATGTTAGTGACCCGGTAGCCCTAAAGTCCCTTCAAAAACGGGGGCTTAATATTCGTTACTGACATATCGGTGCTTGACAATGTACGTATATAAGCATAAAAGTAACTATAATGATAAAAGTAGATATCTATATTATAGTTTTTATATTTTTTACCTACAGCACAGCCTACAGTTAAATTCTGTCTTGCAAATATAAAACGGTACCCCTTTGTCTTTTCATGTCCTATTCTTCTATCCGCATATTAATGTATTTGCGCAGCAGTTACTAGCAGGCGTGGAGAAATTAATTGATACATGCAATCAGACATACTGCCATATATGTATATGTACATAGTATAATATACACCTGAGTTGCAGTACAACTGATGTAACAGTAACAACACCTTTTTGAAATCGAACACAAGTAGCGGTTCGGTCACAGAATTGTTTATTAATCCTGCAAGGAGGAGTAAGCAATTAGGAGTTAAATGAATAGTAGGTACCAAAGAGCCCATTCATATTAATTTCACAATGTTTCTTCTCGGCTACGTCGATGAAACTTAAATACGACCTAGATTATAAGTTAATTCATATTTGAAAAAAAATGGTGTTTGTACCATGAGCTGAACATGTTACACAGGGTGTTTCAAATTTTATTTTTTTACAAGAATTTAAATGGTTAGGAGGGTAATATTTTTTTACCATATGGCTTTTAGTCAAAGTAATATTTGTACAAAATTTCATATTCGTCACTTTCATAGTTTAGGAGAAAAAAAATAAAACAGTTTTGGAGTTGTTCGGGTATTGTGAGCCCCCAGGGGGTGACAGGGGGATGAAACATTGTGCAGGGTATTACCTCTTCAAAAGGCATCGTTTGGTTATAGTTTCAAACCAAAAACGCTGGGGGCAATTTTTCAAAGGCTTTTACCCTTTAGCGCGAATACCAAGCAACCTCAATCGTAAGACCGAATTCCAGAGGTTTCTAAAGGTGAGTAGAGGTGCGACTGTTGTATAACTTCCTGATTCCTTTAGGTTAAATAACTGCCTGTTGCATTACTCGATGTTTACGTCACAAAAATTGATACCAAATAAAGACAGATATAACACTCACGGCAATATCTTGGTTACCTTCCGAAATTCTGAAATATTTGTTCCCGGGTGTTACAAAACTCCAAGTCTGTGACATCTAACAGTTTTGAAGAAGGACTTTGTCTCAAACTGTTACTTTTCAAACTTATAAATAAACAGGATTTGCATTTCTTTATGGCTCTGAAGAGTACGAGTGTCAGTGAATTTCAACTATAAAAACATCAATCTATAAAAAAAAACTACTAAAACATACAATCACTATTGACCCATCTAAGGTTAGCGAAATGTATGACTTAAGGGTCAACTGTGAATTGTTTATGGGTTAGGTACTAAGTGACCTTATTGCATGAAGAGTGTTGAAAGAACATTTCTGGGAAATGGGTCACATCACAAGTTACCGCACCTACCTAAAATATTTTATGGTAAAATGAAATATCTGTTCCCACTTTGCTACAAAACCAGTCTCCGGAGCCCGTATACTGGCCCTATAAACCTCTCCCTGCCGGTTTGCAGTACACTACCGGTCTGGCAATAATCATAAAAGCACTCGCATTACCAAAACCCGCATTGTAAGATAAATCATGTGTAATAAGTGACCCTAACTGTTTTAAGAAAGTTGACGCTGTACGCAATTCCTGCTCAAACTAGTTGTAGGTAGAGAGTAGTAGTTAGGTAGAAACTCTCGGTGTCTTTAGCTCGGATTCAGTCCACCAGAATCCCCTAGCCTGATCCCCCAGGGGATCCTGGTGAACTCAGGAGTTCATCAGAATCCCCTTAAAGTAAAAGTATGTAAAGGTGTATTCTCATCGCAGCATTACCAGTGTTCGGATTAGGTAGTAGCATTTCGGGTGAATGAACTTAAACATTGAACATAAGGGCCGAGACAGACGGACAGCATTTGAACTGCAACCCAGCTGCAAAATGGCAGTTCAAGTGCAGTTCTGCTGCAGTTGGTGTAACTGCATCCAAGCTGCAAACCGACTGTGCAGTCCGCTTGCATTTTCGTGCAGTCCTGTCAACCGCACACCGACTGCAAGCTGGCTGCACGGTCGTAATGCAGTTACATTGCAGTTGGAACGACTGCAGCAGAACTGCATTATAACTGCAATGCCGCCTCTTGCATAACCCCGGTTATCTATTCACTTTACGAGTTCGACGTCGAAGCAAAAGAAGCAGCAATAATATTTCGTCAAATCTCATACTGAAATACGTGTGAACTCTATTCACTTCTACGAGTAACTGGCGGAGCGGATCATAAACACTGCAAACATTATGAGCCGTTCTATTGCAGTCGTATTGCAGTTGCTTCAACTGCAATACCACTGCATTACCACGGTGCAGCCAGCTTGCAGTCGGTGTGCGGTTGACAGGACTGCACGGCAAATGCAAGCGGACTGCGCAGTCGGTTTGCAGTTTGGATGCAGTTACACCAACTGCAGCAGAACTGCACTTGAACTGCCATTTTGCAGCTGGGTTGCAGTTCAAATGCTGTCCGTCTGTCTCGGCCCTAACATGGATAAGGCTTGAGATTCTGGGACTCGAAAAATTTCACAGTAAATATTATTGACATAATATTTACTGTGCAAAATTTACAGAAGACGCAAAACTAAACTTTAAACTTTTCATATGAAATTCCGGGGTTAAAAGGTACATCAATATTAAGCTTACGCACCGAAGTTCCGCGAAATGGCACTACCTTATCCGACCACAGAGCATTATACATCAATTGTAAAAGGTTCTATTGTTATTTTTGAAAATAACCTTTATTGATCTAGCGCACTATTACGACTGGATAAACATGCCATCTTGTCAACAAAATGTCATTTATGCCACACCTGGCCATGGCCTGGCCATGGCCATGGCCTGGTGGCTTTTTCCGCACGCTGCGCGTACGGAAAAAGCCGCTTTCTGGCCAAAAGTAGACATAAAATGATATACACAACACGGGAGGTGATAAAGAATGCCCTCGATTGCATATTTACTTCCCTCGCCTGCGGCTCGGGCCGCAAACATCTGCGATCTCGGCCTTTCTTTGTATTACCACCCTAATAGGGATGTTGACTAATGTTGAATTTTACAACATAATATAGTCACATGGATTGGACAATACTAAGTTATCATAACACAAAAGAAATAAAGTTATGAGACCACAAAGTTTGAAAAAAACGATATTTTTTTAAGTCAATTTCGGAATGCTTAAATAACACTGAAAAAATAAATGTACAACAACTATGTGCTTAAACGCATTTTTTCGTGCTCATAATGGCAAAATGCTATTTTTTTCATACAAACTTAGTACAGCGACGGAACGGATGTCATAAGTTCCTAACGTTTTGTATAGAGCGTTTTCAATGCTCAGTGCGATCTGCTACTTTTGATTACAATTTGTGGCTGTTATACTTATACAAATGTAAGTATTAGGTGTCCTATAGATATTTGTTCCTCACAACACAAGTAGAATCGATTTACGACAGAAAAAAAAATCGAGTCAACAGGCGAATTGTGTAATGTACTAATAATGCAGAACGCGGTATGTAGGTATGAGGCAGATATAAAGATTTGCTAGTTTCATCTCATGCGAAATATTCGTAGAAAAGGCAAAAACCTAAACTTGCTCAAAAACAAATATTATGTACGAGGAGAGTGGTAACGCTATGTATGTAGTGCATTGCCACTATTGGAGGATCAAGACTCAGACGAATGGAAATGACACTTCCACACGTGTAGCAAACGACGTGTTTTAAGACTTTAGCAAATTGATGAAACAAAAACGTGGCATTGGTTTTCACCATTCAGCCAAATCAAAATACACTATTTTGGGAAGATACATAAAATCGTATGACAATTTAATTACATTAACACGTTCCCTATACAAAAAGTTTTGGTTTCCTCATACGTCCAAGCAAATTACTTTCATTACACGTCCGTGCTCCACGTATGGGTCACTAAGAAACTATCAATAATACATTCCTATTATTACAGAATTTATTACAGAATGCTGTTGTCTATTTAAATAAAATATTAAATGATGAATCGGAATTGTTTATATTATAAGCATTGTCAAATTATAACGACTTGAGTGCGTATCTGGTCGGCTATAGTGACCCAAGTGCGGGACATGTACTTGTGGAGATGGTTTACCGTGACCCATGTATGGAGCACTGGACTGTGAACGTGTTAAACATGAAAAAGCAATAGATAAAAAAAATTATAACTTAATTGTTGATTTACTCGATTTCCACTACGACCCGTGCAGGATTCTTTATTTGAGAACTATAAAACGTTTTTCTCCCCGGTTAAATAATAAGCAAGTCGGTGGAAATCGAGTCCCCCCCCCGTACTTACTTGGTTTAATATTACATCTCAAGACTTTTTTCTTGTAGAACTGCGATGCGGGACTTGCATCTTTTTACATGTAATGTTTTTGATGGGATCTCATTTCTCTTTGTAAGTGGTCTTCCTTAAATTATTACATTCCACAATATAAACTTTGTAATCGCATGTATTTGCATAGGATTACAAACTTACTTATGCAGTTTGCATTGAAATTATTTTTTTTAGGTTTTTCGTGACATGATAGGTTAACAGCTACGAGTAATTATGTTTAAAATTTGGAGCTTGTGGGTCTGCTAGAAGTACCTTAGAATTATGATGATCATCAGTCGTTGACGTGCAATATTTAGTTCTTAAACTACACGTTCAAATTGAATATTATTTGACATTGTGACAATATATTTAAGTCTTATTATAACCCATATATCGCTGAAAATTCAGGGTTCTAGCTTTGGCTAGCACAAAATTACAGGAGTTAATTAATACTTTTGAACTGTAAAATTAGAAAGCTGAATATCGATATGGTAATAATATCATAACTTGGCTTCAAGAGCTTCTTTATAGTAGTGTTTCTCAGCAGTTAATAAGTTTTATTAGGGTAGCTAGTAGCTGCCATAGCGTTACGTAAGCGACAAAAAGTAGATGTTTTCATGGAATGATGCTCCCGCTATTGAATAAATTATTTTTATTTTAGTTTTATTATTGGAGTATTAGCAGTTTTACGAAGCATTAAACGTTTGAAACTCTCAAGTGGATATAGCTACTAAGTACCTGTTTAAGTATTAGAAATTAAGTTAGTCATACGAAACACACTGTTTTATGGTATGTTATAGTTATCACTCTTTGTAAAAACGCTTACACGTACTTTTGAATAAACTTTACTTTATGTCTTAATATTTTCTTGTCATTAGCTCCTTATTCAGGACTATTATGGCCTAAAATAATACAATCGGCGCATATTTAACAAAATTTCACAGAAATCTTGTGTGAAAAAATATCACTCTAACCCGTGCTATTTGGGTACTTAGCCAAAAACGAAATGGTAGCTCTGTTCTTCCCTTTAACTTAAATAAAACTATCATGAAGCATTCCTTAGCGACACTACCTTTTTAATACTTTTTACATGTAAAATTAGTATGCTAAATATTGGTATAGTAATATTTATCATAACTTGACTTTAAGATTGGTAGTGTTTCTTTGCAGCTAATTAGTTTTATTAGGGTAGCTACAATATCATGGAATGCTCCTAATATACTTCAATCAACTGGCTGGAATTATCAACAATATTGTCATAATCCAGATTAAAAACTTTAAAAACGATTTCTACGGCCTCTTACATCCACAAACATAGTCATCCATGCCACTGCCAGCTAGCGGTCTCTGTCAATGACATAAGCTTCATTGTGCAATGTGTAAACGCATGCTTTGTGAGATCACTTAAGTACCCATCTGGCTGCTTTCTATAAAGGCTTTATAGAAAGCTATACACATTCGGTGAGACAACGCATGGCACGCCCAAAACGAGCATGTAAACTACAGGTTGAATTTTAAATCGTGAATTTTAGACCCCGAAGCATGTTTCGAGCCCGAAGCATAATATGACGAGATCTCGATCGAGATTGACAAGATTGGTCGGCAGTAGTCAGCTACGCTATACCAGTGTCTCATAAAGGGCATATTCAGCTGATGGGTACATATCGACTGATATAAGATGCCAATTTTCAGACAGCACTCTCAATCGTCGAAAAATAATAAGTATGGAAGCATAACTGACGGTCAAAATCGGCCCCATGGCCTATTTGCTAACGCGGGCGGAGTTATTACTTAGTGCTGAAGAAAAATGAATTTCTGTCGTCAGTAGGTTTGTGACCAATGACAGATTTTTGTCTTTGAAACGATATGAAAACTATTCGAAAATGTCGTCTATCAAACTTTATATGAATATTTGTCATAAATGACTTCAGACTCAAACATAGTAAACATTAATGAGTCATTAAATGTACACAATTAAGGGATTTAATTAAAACAAAATATAATTTATTCCTTTGTGTTACGAAAGTTACCCATATAGTTTGTATGCCTAACTTTCGTAACACAGAGGAAGCGATCGTGATTTTGTTTTTATTAGGCCCTTAACTATGTAATTTTTTTTTGAAAATGACTCTAATTTAGTTTTTAACACCACTTGATATATAAGACGTATTGATTTTAAAAAGTGGACATTATGGGGCAAATTTTAACGCCGTCAAGGCGTTATCGTTCCATACATTTCGATGCTTTCAATACTTTTTGTTTTTCAAGAAGCAATTTCCAAAATCACCTAAATAACTAAGACTAAAGAACTAAAACTAGGACTTTTTCCTCGTTTGACGAAGTGTGCTAATATTTTGGTTGACTTTCAAAAAATGCGGTTAATTACTGTAATGATAACTTAATAAGCGAGTTATATAATAAAATTAATGTTTATTTTCTTTCAATTAATGTTGTATCCTAAGTAATCTCAAAATCACGTCCGATCAGTTTTCATCGATTTTCAGTAATCCAAATTAAACAACAATTTTTCGAAAACTACCCGAGATCTCGCGAGATTGTCATTTCTGATGTGAGATCTTACATTTACGATCTCTTCTCGAGATAGGTGATTCGAGTCGATCGGGTTTCCATACGTAAGTACATAAAGAGGTTCATCGTTCGGTTCCACGGCATCAATTATGTCTGAAATGTGTTTTATTTTAGTTTGATACATTTTCTTTGCGCGCAGATACACCAAAATAATTTCATTTATAAATTACCTGAACATTCACTGCTTAGCCTGCAAATATGCACCAACAACAATTGTACATTGCATTCAATACTATATGAAGAAATGGGGCATGCAAAAATATCTGACACTGTCTGGTTGCTACAGAAATTGAGCGTTATCAGAAAATTTTGCATTGCATTTCATCATAGGTATATTTATTGCTAGTGATTATAATATAGGTAAGTCGTCGGAGCACATCGAATAACAAACATGCTTATGTCATAAATTATACGAAAAGAGCCGAGAGCCGAGAGAGTAAGGCCTTTCGATTAAACAAACGAGATGAATACGAACTCAATTGGCAAAATAAAATCGCGGACTGGCATTTTATTGCAATCAATGCTGTCACGAGTGCTCTGCTCATATACCAATCAATGGGGTACCTAGGGTGGTTGACCAAATCAATAACCTTTAGAAATTACACTCGAGAGCAAATATTTTAGTTTATTAAAATAAAATTTAATATCAGGAAAAGTAATGCTAATTTAAAAAAAAAAAAAGAAAGAATCAGACATGTGAAAGAGCCCTTGAGGCCTACTTACAGAAATAAATTATTTCATTTCATTTTATTTCATTTCATTTCATTGAATAAATTGCACTTAAATAATTTTATTAAATAAAATACAAAAAACTTATAAGTTATTATTTGTTTGCTTTTTAATCAATAAGCTAGCTCTGCATTAACTTACGAGATATTATATTTCATATCAGTAACCCGGAATAATTGCTCTCAAGTGTAGGCTCTCCCGCGTACCATATCTCTGTTTTTAATGATTATTTCTTAATGCAAGTTGTTTGCAGATAATATAATTTTGACATAGGAAAAGATAGTTCTTATTTTTGTGAAACTACCCCACGATTATATGAACTTTAAGGTCAAAAAACTTTGTGTAGGTACCAACTTTATCCTCCTAAGACCTCCGGTACATAATTTTGTACTTAATAAAGTTCACTTTTCAGTCCCCAACATAATGTAAATTGCATAGTCACAGACACCTACCGTACATATTTTTGTACAAAATATTCAGATGCCACGCTCTTTAATTTAAATCTTCGCGGGCTTATTTGGACAGTCCTTAGAGTAAGTGAATACTCTTTTTAATCATTTGGCAGCTGTCAACTGTCAAATACGTCATAGCTGTCAAAACCACGTGAGTGACAGCGAGACCATGGCGGCTTCACGCGAAAGAGGTGAGTTTAATCTTGTTAAATCTTGGAAATCTTCGTTTTTCTTATTATAACTGTGTGGCCAGTATGCGCATAAAAGGTGAAATATTAAAATAAATCAATGATTTCAAGGGTTGGAAATAAATACCCGAATTGCTTGGCAGCACAATGTTTTTGTCCAATTTTTTGCACTTCGGGTCTCAAGTACTAGTTAAGACTAGTACTTGAGACCCCGAATAAAAATAGGTTTTTATCCATTTTTCTAATGATTTCTGACTTTTTTGCAGTTCTCAAAGAGCAAGATATGCTGGAATGTCTTGATAATTCCAAATATGAAGACGACGATAGTGACGACGAATTTTTGCTCGTTAATCGGAAGGATGCTGATGAAACTTTGAGTAGCTTCATAGGAATAATCAGAGGAAGATGATTCACCGTCTCAGTTCAGTCAAAGTAGAGGTCATGGTCGTGGTTGTATATCTACTGGTCGTAGGAGAAGCAGTCGAGGACGTAGCAGTCGCTGTCGCAGAAGTAGAGGTAGTCGTGGTCGTGGAAGAAGTAGCGGCCGGGGTACAAATACTCCAGATGTTCACGAAGACGAGATTGTTATTTCGCAAAACATCAATCGTGAATGGCAAGCGAAGGATTTTGCTCACCCTGTAAGGCCACTGACTAAGCCACCTTACGCTCTGATTGCTACAATCCGCTTTTAGGAATAAGAAGTATTTTCAAGATAGAATAGGCAAGTCACTGCATTTAACTTATGTTGAATGCAAAATATTTCTGGGTATGACAATGCTGGTGTCTTGTTTGATCTATCCATTTCATATAAATAAATGTTTGACATATTATATAAATAAAACATGCATATCTCTCATCATCTATCTTTAATTTATCCTAACTATGATTATGATCTGATATGCAGCTCAATCCTCGTGTACATTTTTTTGTACAAAAGATAGGACAATTTAATCTGCATCGCCGTATTCTTTACATACCGTCTATACACGAAAAATAGTATCACACCTAAAACTCTTCGAATTTTGAAGTTACGACGTATAGTCTGCCCAGGACTGACAGCTAATATTTATTATGTACAAAAAATTGTACAATAGGTGCCTAGCACTTCGACATTTTAAAAAATCTGGATCTTAGGAGGTTATTTGTATCGCATTGGACGTCTGTTTCCGATTATGTGTAACAGTACCTCTAGCACAATAGGCTAGATGACTAAAAAAAACTGTTAAGTCCGTCTGTTACATTATGAAAAAATATTGTATACGTATTTTTTGTTTTGTTTGACAAACAAAAACTGACGAGGATAGAGTGCTTAGAAGTTTCGAGTGACGTCACTCTTGAGTACAAATTGTACTCATGAGTGACGTCACAAGCCCCCACTCCAGAAGTTTGATGATCTATAACTTTGTCGATTTTTAATATTTTGATAAACCAAAAAATACGTGTCCCATATTTTTCCATAATCTAACTGACGGACTAAATAGAATTACATATTTTTAACCCAGTCATCATCCCTATTGTGATACGCGACTCTTTGTCGCTCGACAAATACTACCCATCACTTCTCATTCAATATAACATGAAAGTGACAGGTCATGCATGCTCTGTCGCGCGACAAGCGAGCGGTGACCTAGTGGCGACCAGTTGTACTATCGCTACAGATCACTCAAGAACTCTTATTCTGTACTTTTAAGCATGAATGTGATAGTTTTAATAACCTTAGGATTTCTTTTAAGCGCCTCTCCATATAAGTGATATAGAGAACAAAAGTGATATAAAAGCGGGGAGTGATGAGGGAATGAAGCGGTGCATTTCCAAACATGATTACTCGTTGATTGGGGTATGAAAATCAACTTCACTGACCGGGGCCCGCATGACTGGCCGGTAGTTTAGTTTAGTAGCACGCCGCGCTTCGTCCAAAGAGGGCGATTTGCTCGTCGCACACAGAGACAGATGCGTCTACAACTTCGCGAGCAACTTTCTTCTGACTGAGTTTACCGAGGTCAGCTCATATGTGTGTGTGTGAATGTCGAAATTATTTACGTAAGTGCATTTGTATTCACTTTTTATTTGGTGACTTGAGTATCCCAATACTTTATTTTCCTTTATGACTAAGTCTTGTCCAATATTTTTTTTTTATTTTCCATCACGACTGTACCCCTGCATGCGGATTGCGGCTACCGATAAACTTAACCCTCTCGTCTTATACAGGGTGTCCGTCCAGTAATTAATGGACCTTCTAACCACTAATAGGGCACCTTAAGCTGGTTTAGAAAATCGACTTTAAGGTTTCATAAAAGTCTTCAAGTTTTCAAGATTTTTCACACTTTTCTTAATTTTCAGTTTTTGGTAGGGATGTAACGATACATAATTTTGCCGATACGATACCGATACCGATTATGGTAGAAAATAATCGGCGATACCGATACCGATATCTTAGCTAAATAATAAAGTATGAACTTCAGCGCTCATTCCCAAAATACCGCATTCCTGAAATACCAGTTTTTTAAAATACCAGATTCTCGATACATCATATTCTCCGTATACCAGATTCCCAAAATAACACATCCTACAAAGTTATTTAGATCCTTGAGTAACTTACGATTTTCTAATGTAGTGTAACGGGAATGTGGTAAGACAAGAATCTGATAAATCGAGAATCTGGTATTTTGAAAAATCTGGTATTTCAGGAATGCGGTATTTTGAGCACGAGCGAACTTCAGATATTTGTATGCCCTTATTATACCTAAAACTTGGCTATATTTAACAGAGAGTCAACCTTGAAAGTGTTAAGTAAAAATAGATAAATTTTCAACTCAAAATTAAAAAATATATATATTATGTACCTAGGATATAATTAACATAGTAATTATCGTTGCACAAGGTAATAGAGTCATTTCGGTAGCTACCATTAATCTCACATTTCCTAATATCTAAGCCAAATGTCTAATTTTCAAGACTCCCTCCCAAAAACGTCTAAAATAAAGCATACAGATGATAGGCTAGAGTATACAGTCAAATTATACATTTCAACATCCATAGAAAAGTTATTCGAAGTATTTAGACTGGAATTGTTGAGTATTCAATTGGAACTAGTATTTTATAATATGAGAACCATGCATGAACCCCACTTCTCAGATAAGTCACATCGTTTTCGTTTTAACAAAAATAATTGCTTTTAAATTAAGAATACAAACCGCTTTCCTTTATCTCACTTCAATAATGACGCCTTTACTTAGGTTATCAAATTCTGGCCACCATCTCTAGACTATTTTTAAACGACTCCAAAGAACGAGTTTGAGAGGGTAACTACACCTCCCAGGTAGTCCTATTGTAACCAGGTCAGGATTTGATGACGGAATCTTGGAGCAATCGAGGGAACTCTTCAAATATAGCGGCACTCCTATATAATGCGATTGTGATATTTTTTATGCTACACCTGGCCATAAAATTGCTTTTTCCGCACGCTACGCATACGGAAAAAGCCGCTTTCTGGCCAAGTGTAGACATAAAATTATGTACACAACACGGGAGGTAATAAAGAAAGCCCTCGATCGTATATTTACGACCCTCGCTTGCAGCTCGGGCCACAAACATCTGCGATCTCGGCCTTTCTTTGTTTTACCACCCTAGTTGTGTAATGTACTATATCGTAACTCTTCCATTTATCAATTGAATAGACTAGTTTAACGACGGTTATTGGATAAAAAAAAATCGTTATTAATTGACTGCTACCACCTGCCACCTAGTACTACGCCGACTTTGCATATCGTGATCACGCGACTTTGCTTCAATAATTAATGTAGGATGACCCTGTAACCAGTAATTATTAGTTTAAATTATGTTTTAACTTTTAATTAATTAAACAGTGACGTAAATGCGTGAGACCTCGCCTAAGTTTAGTTTTAGCTAGATATTAATATTTTTCTACTCCTGTCACCGATTAAAAATCATCGTGTAACGAGTATATGTGAGAAAAACTCGAACGTAGGTAGAGATTCTATCTGTATATTTAAAATTATCTCTAACCTATTAGGGGCAGAACCCAGTAGAATAAGATGACAGAGAAAATCAGAGTCTCCTAAGGCCAAAAACATTATTTCTGTTTTTAAATACTACTTCATTTAAGGAAAATTCACTTTGACATTTACACCAGTTCAGCATAGGCTCTTAACAAGAGAGGTCAATGACGAGAATATACAATTATTCTTTAATGAATACCAATCAAATTAAACAGAAACGCGAGTAATAACGAGGACCATTGCCTCATTGGAAGCACGGGGTTAACTTGTATTTCATTGACACATCAATTTAATAAAAAAAAATACATGTTATTTTAAAACGTCTCTCGGGATTGTAAGAAAATATTCATAATAATTTATTAGTAAAACCATCTTACATGCCAGGTAGGTAGTAAATGTACGTTACACATATATTAGTAGTAAACATTTTAAAATCTATACATTACATTATACACATTAAATGAAATAATAATTAATTATAATTATTAAAAGAGTCTTCATGTTACTTCGTAAGTAAGAAGTAAGGTAGAAATAGTACAACTTAAAAAATAATAATACAATACATAGGTAACGAAAAATTGCAATCGTCTTAAAAATTATTCATATGGACTATTCGGTTGAATCCAGGCTTTTTTAGAATTTTTCCATTTTTTACCCTAGACTAACAGCGGTTGCTTCCTTTTGCCTGAGAACGACACACATTTAGATCATTACCACAGAATATATAATATTCTGTGTCATTACCGTGGCCTTAGCGTAGTGCTAAGAGAAGCAAATGGTTCGATAACTCGGTCATTCGATCCACTTAGCACGTGTTTTTACACACGTGGACTCGTGCCGATACAAATCGGCAATAGTACCTAGCTACCTACCTACAGACTTTTAGATATGGCTCATTTTTTTTATTTGTTAACCAGAACTGCGTTATATTTATGAACCTATTATTTCCGTCGTCGGGATCTTTTTATTATGGTTATTCCCTGATTAATCCAAAAAAAAAATTTTTTTATTGTACTACTCCCAGGTGGTCCCATTTTCAAAAGGTTGGGATCAAATTATGGAATTTTAGAGAAATCGAGGGAACTCCTAAAAAATAATACTCGTATCTCCTAAATTTGCTACTCAGTGTCGTAGATTCAAAGTCAGAATTCGGTTTTTTTTTAGAAAAGTTATGTGTATCCGGCGACAAACAGAAAGTATGGCTACTGGTGTTGATGCTCGTAATGCTGGCTGGTAATGGTATGGTTGCTTATGATAGTACAGCGGTCGGCAACCTGCGGCCCGCGTGTCTCCCTGCCTATTTTGTATGTAAATAGGCAGGGAATGTCGCTAATTTCAGAATTGTATAAAATCACAAATTATTAACAAAGTGCGGCCCGCGTTAATTTTTGAGCCCCTATGTGGCCTTTGGCTGCTAAAAGGTTGCCGACTGCTGCGATAGTACAGGCGATGAGCAGTATATAAGCAAACGTAGTACCACCCAATTGTTAGATCGTAAATAGTTATGACAACGGTACCTGATTTATTGAAATGCAGTCATTTTTCAGATCAATCTGACCACGGCCACTCTTTTGTGTGCTTGGTCAGACCCATTAAATTAAAGGATCCTTGGTCAGATTGGTAGCCGTAGTCAGATTTTTTAATCGAATTTGGCACGAGAGTATTTCAATATCGCGTTCATTGCTGGTGTTTCAAAATCCGTGGTGAATGTTGAAGGGTCCATGTCTGGGATTTGTGATTTCAGCATACTGAATAACGCGTAATAGCTTTCTTCAGTCCTGTCGGCTTCTGCAGATGCAAATGCAATAATTCTATTTTTTTTATACGTGTAGTCAAATTCTGACGAGGAGGACGACATGGTTAATAAGATATTAACCTCCTGACACCTGGCGTTCTTTACAAAGTGCTAAATAAACTGTACTCTAAAGTCCGAATATTTTTTAACTCCGTATGTCGATAATGGACGACGACCTACATGTAGCCTCAATTCCCGAGTGTTTGTTTTTTCCCGCTAAAAAGATATTGGACACGTGATTGCTCACAGCCAATGAAATTTAAGTAATGGTGATAGTTTGTCCTCGAAGTTTGATAGAGATATCCTACCTAGTGGCCGCCATTCTTGCGACCCGTGCTCAGGAGTATACAGCTATGGCGGCACGTGGTCGACGCAGTAAGTAAAACTTATATTTTTTTTGTTAAATTCGCTCGTTTTAACGTAGGTTTTTATAGAATTGCAAATTAGTAAACATTCTTTCAAAATCACATACTTTTGTGTAGATATGAAGTACAGTAAAGTAAATAAACCGTCGTAAAAATATTAAACCTATACAAAGACCTGTCGTTCGTAGTGTATGCGTTTTTTTCATGAATAATATTATAAAACTAAGTGTTGATTGCGTATTTTTTTACTTTTTATGATTATATTAAAAATATGATTATGTTTAGTACTTAATGTGTAACATTACATTAAATTTCATTAAAATATTAAATAATTTGTTTAATTTATTCACGTAACCTACTATGCTTGAATGACCTAAAGTCCTTTATAAAAGACAAAAAAATACCTAAACAGAAATATGTTCAATGTCTTTATCAAACAATATTAAAAAACATTTGTTTTAGTGAAAACTTGAGAAACCCCTTAGTTTACGTTTTTTTCAACAGCGAAGGTCTCGGACTTTGCAACAGAAACAGTTTAATGCTTTGTAAAGTACATTCGGCTATAGTGGCAAGGAATTTCAGTTAAATGCTCGGTGTCAGGAGGTTAAATATGTTATGATCCATTTGACGAATTAAATGTCATGTAATATGCAGTTTATTTACTAACAGCCAGTTAATCCTTATCATAAAAATGTCAACGCAGATAGAATAGCAGTCTGACCACGGATACCTTATATCTTAGGTGTCTATAGGTAGACTGCAGAAATCTGACCAGGGACACAAAAGAATGGCCGTGATCAGATTGATCTAACAATGCAATCTGACCACGGATACAGAAGGCACGTATTAAATTTATGCTTTAACGAAAACAGAAATTAATGACATCAACATCATAGTTGAAATTAGTGATGTAATGAATTTTCGTATTCGCATTCGTATTCGCAAAAATCTATGTGAATATATTGCGAATATTTTTGGTGCATTTTGGATCCTAAAATTCATGGAAAAGAAAAAAATACGGCCAAGTCCGAGTTGGATTTCGAAACTATCAATGAGTAATTAAAAACTCTGTTAGATAAGTACCGAAATAAATGAAAATAAGATGTTTATTTTTAACCACCGGTTCCAATTTTTCTACCACATGCATAATCATTATCTTTAGCTAACGAATTATTCCAACTTAAACTTCATTACTTATTTTATTACAGAACTGAATTAAATTTAAGTTAATCGTAATTGAAAACTAAGTATTGAATTTTCATAGTTATTAATTTTGTTTATTTCTAGTATTATAAAATGTTATAACCAATATTCGCATTCGCGAATATCAACATTGATTATTCGTATTCAAAAACCGATATTCGTTACATCCCTAGTTGAAATGCGATAATCTGAAGTACGTTGTACAGATATGTTTGTTATTTTTAATTGGTTTACGATAAGACAATGACGCTTAGATTGTTTACATCCACAGACTGTTTTAAAATCATCTGCAAATAACAGGTACAAACAGCAACACACTCAACTGCCCATTAATGTCAATAATGACGTTGGATCAGCCATAAAAGAAAAATTATTGTTTCAAAACTCTTTTGAATAATAGCCAATTTATACTCATAAACACACGCACACATGCATAACACGACGCCTTCAAGTGTGATTCTCTTTCTTGCAGTATTTCCCATTTTTGAAGTGTATAGTTAACTGTGTTGCTGTTTGTACTTAACAATTTTTTTTATTCAATCTAAAATAAGCTGCTGCAACAGTGATTCAAACTATGCCATTACACTATACTTCATATCGACGTTGGCCAGCTTACAGCTTTGCTTTACGATCAGATATGTACTGTATATGTAATAATAAATGGCTCTTTTTTAGATATCAATGACAGATAAAATAAAATCTCATGACTCATGAGGGTCTTGTCCTGGTAGCCTAGCACCTTATTGGTGCGGAGACATAAAAAAAACTTTGACAGGTGATGTTAATGACATTTAATACTAATGGAACAATTAGAATAACTACAAAATTATATAAGTAACATATTTTAGTAATTGCGTCGTAATTAGTTCAATTACATTTTATTAATTTTATAATTAGAATATTATAATAATTAGTTACGGCGAATTCATTGTAATAATTAAACAAAGACTAAACTGACGCATTTGTTTTTAAACGTTCCATAAATATGCAAGGCCTTTTCAGTGTAGATGGTCGCGGGTAGACGCGGGGTCTAGGTCCCATTTGTTCTATGGAACATGCAATATTTTGAATTCTCATTTTATTCTATAGGACAAGGTAGATAAAACCTCTTTTGATTATCCGATCATCAGGCCAGCCTCTTTCCCAGTCCGACCAAACTCAGGGTGGTCAAAAAAAAATTCTCATTCTCCAAGCTGCGTCAGCCCGATTGCCCCCCCCCCCCCCCCCCCCCCCATCGTTGTAAAAAAGTTCACAACAATATGGTTGTTTTTTGTCGTGGGGGGCGCTGAAAGTTTTTATCATGCCTAAGTGGGCGGCAAGTTCCATGGAAAAAATCGTATAATTTTGTTCTATGACGTCATGTTCCATGGAACAAATGGGACCTTCCCGCGACCACGAACGCTGAAAAGGGGTACAAACGTCGAGACGTAAAAACATTCACTACTTATACGCGATTTAATCCGTTTAAGTTGTTTTATTACAATGAATGATAAATGATAATCGTGAAAACCGAAGACAATACCTATTATTAAAATTTGTCACAAAATATTTAGCCCTAAGATAGGTAGATCGCATGGCGCTATATAAATACAGTAAAATACACCTTCAACGGGCCAAATGCGAATCGGACTCTAGCACGAGTTCCGTCCTTATTAGCACCGTGATTTTCACATATCATGGGAGATGGGGACACAATTGATTCTACTAAAAATTGCACTTTAAAGTAATATTTATTCCGCAACTGTATGTCTAAATTGAAAAATGAAAGTGAAAAAAAATGAAAATATATTTATTCTTTCAAAGTATTTCACAAAGCTGGTCTTCCTGTGCCAGAAAGACTAGCTCCTCTATAAATTCAGATTGTTACATTATGCGTAATAAAAACGAAATTAATAAAAAGTTATCCAAGGAAAGAATTTTTGGAATAGAACAAAACACAAAAATATAGTTTCTTATGTCTAGTTGTAGCGTGTACCAGTGTACAGTCGAGTTCATTTACATCTACACACTTACGGGAACAAATATTGTATGAACATGACCCTATAGTCAGGAGCATAAAAGCGTGCTCAGATATTTTTGTTCTCTTACTTATATGAGTAAAGTTAAGAGTAACCTAAGAGTTAGGTAAAGCTGGCTTACTTTTCATATACGAGTAGCAGGAGAAAGGGCTCGCTACCTTAAAATAAGCAAAACGGTGGGAATCGGGTTGTACGGACGCCACGCCTCTGCTTGTTACTTATGTATAATGTGTGTGTGTGTTTGTGTCTGTGTAAGGTAGGAACTATGATAAGATCTGTTGCTAATATGCAGCTTTGTATAGTAAAGAATCAGTTTCATCGTAACTCAGCAGTTTTAGCCAGTCTGTAATGGTTTCCGCACATCACCAATATTTTTGAAAGACATATCCAACGACATTTCACACAATGGAACAGAAAAAAGTCATCCCCACTTTACATATACGGAAGGTACCTATAGGCAATCTAAAATGTTTTTCCAGGATTTTATTTTACCACTTTGTCGGCTTTATTCATCCTGACAGACGGACGGACGAAGACGACGAAACTATAAGGGTTCCTTGTCACTACGCAATCCTAAAAGAGACACCTTTGATTATTAAACAATAAAAGACAATGACTATTGTGCTGTCAAATCCACAACACGAAATTGTACACCCGAACATACTGTTAACGGTACATTTGTGAACGAATTTCAACTTTATTGCAACGCGTTAAAGTCTATGAGTGGTCAGTTAACTGTGGCTTCGTTTGTACAACAGTATAACCACAATAGCAAGTATAATAGTTTAGTTTATGACAAGTGAATACTTGTAAAAAAACGAATATTTGGTCTACGTTGGTAAACAAGAATGTCACAGTCATCATAGGGATGTATGCATGCAACATACAAACGGATAAAATGAATGTATGTACTCATCATTTAAAATCAATGATCAATGGTCATTATTAGTCAATATCACTTTGATACTGCTTCAGGAAAATAACCGGGCTAATAATCAATCGTACTTGACTGCCTGATAATTCCAGAACGAAGTGCGGCCATGGCTGTCGCGGGTAACGAACGATTATTAACCAATGAGCTTCATTCAGTTTCATACTTATAAATCAGCCTTCACATGTTAGTCGAATACGTATTATACTCGTAAGTGTATTTACTCGTACAAATGATCAATCGTCATTAGAAATATCTAATGACTAATAAGTCAATATCTCTTTGATACTGCTTCAGGAAAATAACCGGGCTAGTAATCAATCGTACTTGACTGCCTGATAGTTCCAGAACCAAGTGCGGCCATGGTTGTCGCGGGTAACGAACGATTAAGTATTAACCAATGAGCTTCATTCAGTGTCATACTTAAATCAGCCTTCACAATGTTAGTCGAATACGTATTATACTCGTAAGTGTAGTTACTCGTACAATTGACGTTTTCGGGCAGCTTTCATGTACGCAATTTCGCTGTTGACGCATCGACTAGAGTCTGTGCGGAAAGAGAATAGGATTAATTTTGGGGGCGCTGTAATGCTTTTGTACCGTATGTGCCGTATTTCCTGTTCTGTGGTCATACTAGTTAGGTTAGTTCCGTTTTTCGCCACGCCTATTCTCTTTCCGCACAGACTCTATTAACAAACAAATGTTAATATAAAGTTAGCAATTGGCTACTTGACAACTTTTTTCTGTGATATGTTATAGAAACATCTCTCAATAACAGAAATATTAGTGAAAAAACCACTTCAATATCATAAAAACTCACCGAGATACTACAATGTTACAATCACATTTTTAGACTTTCCCAAATACGTGCCGAAACGCTCCCTACTGAAGCCCGTTATACAGTGACGTCACGACCCATACGTTGATTGGGGAAATCCATAATTTTGTTTTGCAACTATGTTAAAACTTGCGTTTATCGTAACGGTTTCATAACAAAAGTTACTATAAATTTTATGGGTTATTTAATGGTATTAATAGTTTTTAATAATTTTATACTTTTAAAATGGACTTTCCCACCCAACTTTGGAGGCTCACAAAAAAAATTACACGTTAGATATCAAACTCAAAACTTGAACATATTTCCTTATTATGCTTATTTTAACAGGATCTTATATAATTTTTACAAATTTCAGTTACAGTCAAGTACCTAATTGCCCTTAGAGAAGGGTCTACCATGTGGTCCGTTACTGCACATACGAGTATCCTATACCTATACATTTCATGAGCCCCTGAGAGGTACAAAAAAGATTAACGATACTGATTATTGAGCTCGATCAAGATAATTAGCTCCACAGTAAAGCACTGATACACCATCCACCTAGTTAGGTTAGGGCTACTTTCGGATAACAACATAATATATGTACCTAGATAGTTGTAGCGCAGTACTCAAACTCAAACTTATTTATTTCTGTAAGTAGGCCTCAAGGGCTCTTTTACATACATGTCTGATTCTTTTCTTTTGGCGCTTCGGTAGATGACCTTCTGGTGAGAAGAAGCGCCTGAAGAAACTCACCAGTTTCTCTTTTAAAAACAACATTACAACAATTGTGAAATTATTACATATTACTTCTAACATAAATGCGCCAAGCGACTTGTGCTTGCCCGAAAGTACCTTAAAAATTAAAACTCAAACTAAATGCACTTTTTTATATGCCATGTACCTCTTCTGACGTCTATACAAATCTTGGTCGGCCCGCTACATCCAGTATGACTGGTTGGCATATTTTTTCGAATTTTTTTAGTACAATTACACGTGACTTTTTAACTTAGCCTCTGTCAAAACGTCACGTGTATCTATAATGATTTCTTATGGAGTCTATTCTTGCAAACACTTACTCACATGGGAGTTGCATCACGCAAATAGCGTGATTAACTTATCACGGCCTTTTGTACATACTACAATATGTCAATACCAAGTTACAAGGCCACTTCATTGAGGTGAATATTTTTACACACAGTTGTAATGGTTATTTTTATTTTAGTATGTACAGTCGAGACCATAAATATCTATACTTAGGTAAATAATTTGAGGATAAAAATATCTGACTGCTTGCGCCTTTGACGATATAGTTCATATATTTTTTAACCACTTGTTCACGTCAATACATTTACTCTTTCGAAGTGTATCAACATAAAATTATACGGGTAAATAAAATTATAGTATTTACGGGTTTGTTAAATACTTAAAAATCGATTCATAAATATATAACACTCAATCAATCCCCCGGCTTGTTCCCTATTTGAGGTCAGCCCTCCTGATGCTATACGCCAATCAAGGCTCGTAAACCGTTATTTGCTCCATACAAAAATACCGGTATTCTTTCCGTTCTTATCGTTCTTTGGTTTATTATTTAGTTTTTTAACCAGACAATCTAATAATACGAAATCATGACTTAAATACATTACTGAGCTCTACATAAAAAGCATAAAATAATTCAAAATATTGGGCTATTTCGGGGTTTTTGCAAAATACCGATTTCGGGCCCTGACGCCAATATAGGCAATTTTGTGTAATTTCTGGCGTTAGGCCCTTTGTCAGTAGGTCGTTCTGGAAGGTTCAGTGTTATAAATATATAACACTGAATAGTTTTTTTTAACAAGCTGGCAAACTATAATCATGTCTATAATAAAATGTCCCGCAGTGTTACACCGTCTGTGCCGGGCGCTGCAATTTTATTACTCACAGCAGTCAGGGACTTTGATAACAGTTTTTTACAACACAAAGTTAAGCGATAACGGTGGGGCCCATGCTGCTATCGCTATACTACATGGTTTGTGTTTCCTCTCGACACAACTGGACATGACGTAAATATTGTAGATAATGTGTAATTCTTACACACACAAACAAACTTCACTTT
This sequence comes from Eudemis profundana, assembly GCA_947034925.1. NCBI lineage: Eukaryota > Metazoa > Arthropoda > Insecta > Lepidoptera > Tortricidae > Eudemis > Eudemis profundana. The sequence continues at coordinate 25,163,455 of OX344796.1, read as the reverse complement.
ACAAATTGGATTTAGAACTCGATCCATTTCCAGCCAATCCAGCCAACAACTGCTTATATTGTAAAATACGATTTTCGCCTCAATCATTTGAGTCTAATATTTCTGTTAAAAAACTGAAGCATGTTTTAACCGTTGTAAAGTTTTGAACATGTCCTAGTATCTTTGCTCGAAAAACACTAAGCGGGTTTGTGATACTAAGTTAATTATGACATTAACAAATATTTTTAGCTCAATGTTATTCCAGTTAGGGATGTAACGATACATAATTTTGCCGATACGATACCGATATTTGTAGTAAATCATCGGCGATACCGATACCGATGCCGATATCTTAGCTAACTCATGACGTAATGAACTTCATATTTATTATTTGTATGTCCTTATTATACCTAAAACTTCGCTATATTTAACAGAGAGTCAACCTTGAAGGTGTAAAGTAAAAATAAATAAATTGTCAACACAATTTTTTTTTTATTATGAATCAAATATATAATATAACATAGTAATTATTATTACACAAGGTAATAGACCAATATATAAATTAAGTCAGTAATTGAAATTACTATTTGCAGATTTTTTTTCATACAGCAAATACTTTTCGCGCTCTTCAAATATCGGTTGTATATTATTGGTTGTATATTATCGGCGATACCGATATATCGGCCGATATATCGGTATCGGTATCGTTACATCCCTAATTTCAGTATTCACTGAAATTATAGTAAATATTACTTAATGTTTTTTTTTCGAGTTTTTGCCTATCGTCAATATTTTAATTCCGAACCTGTGGCCCCCAATCCCTTTCCTTCCAAATTTTCAACTTTCTAGAATCATTACCTATGAAAATTTTGGTTACCATTATGCAGGCCGCATGCTTGTTTGCCACCGTCGTGGTATAAAAAAGAAATAAGCAAAAGTTGCTAGTAAATTTTATTAAACAATTTTATCAATAGTAATAAAACAAATTAAACGGATTAAATCGCGTATATTACTACATTTTAAGTCCCTGAAAAGGGTTACGAAACGTCGGGACTTAAAATGTAGTAATATACGCGATTTAATCCGTTAAGTTGTTTTACTCGTATTACTATGAGTGATAATCGCGGAAACCGAAGACAATATAATTTTATCAATAGCTTTATCATTTTTGTATGTGGTCTGCTCTGCCATAAGGACCCTTTTCTACTAAACTTTGAACCCAATTTTTATATAGAAAAAATTAACCTACAGCAGTGAAACCCAGCTACAAATTACACATCTATTCCTGTATTTTACAATTTTGCATAAAAGAAAAAAAAGATCATTTTGAAGGATTTCACAAAAACGTCAATATCTCCGTAACTAGAAACTGCCATAAGGACCCTTTTCTTATGGAAAGCCACATTTATTTAAAAGTAGGGTGAACACTGCATCAAAAAACGATCTTAAATTTATTAACCAATTATAAATTAATTATTCCGTAGAATTGATGAAACGCCCTATGTAAACAATAATACCTACTTATCGATTTGATTATTACGAGTGTACACAGAAGTCTACGTAAGCGGAAATTTAACTATTTGTTTATTCATACTTTGTACTTATTCCAATCTTTGGGTGTGTCGTCGCTTTATCAAAGTATTGTTTATTATTACTGTAGTACTTATAGTTTAACAATTTTAAATGTCTACCTAGGTACTACGTAACACAAGCGGAAAAAGTAGAGGTTTTTATATTTCATCCCGTCAGAACAGAATGTCTAACAGTATAAAATAACTGTTACCTGGCCGTGTAATTTTGGCAACAAAAAAGTTAACTGGGCTAAGAATTATTGTAATGGTTGCGCGAGTAGAGCTCGTGCACTGTTACTAACTTCGTCAAATAGCTCATAAGGACCAGCTTCCGTACTTTATCTTTTCTGGAACTATGTAATTAGCCGGGTTAAGGTATCTGCCCACTACACTGTATTATATACGTACCATGACGTACTATGAACGTATCGAACGACAAATACCGGTCGGTGACGGAACATGCTAGTGGACATAGTCTCATACTTTTCAATACAAAGATTATTTATTTTGCCTGAAACGTTCATAGTTCTCTGCGACTAAACAGTCGCACCAATCGCATCATTACCATCGCCACATTATGGATGAGCTCCCTATAAACTATGGAGTCGTTTTCGGTTATCTTATAGAAGTCGCGTGCCTCTGCTATTTTTATCATAATGATCCTGATTGTTTTTATAAAACGGCCAATAATAGTGGCGAGGTAATGAAGCAAGCAAAACGGTATAAAATCGCAGAGAACTACCCAGACATGGTGTGATACGGTGTAGTGGGCAGAGACCTTTAGAGGAAAACCTCTGCCCCGAGACGAACCGACTAAGAAACTCGGTGAGGTATATTTTTTTCAAAACAATTACAATACCTATTTGCTTATATCATAACTTAATGACTACTACACAGTTTTTTTTGCACAGTAGGTGCACTTTATGTTAAAAAATTAATGATTACTCATGCAGGACGTATCATTTCCAAATATCCCTGTCCATGACATAGTCTTTTATTTTATAGTATGCCCGAGCAATTAGCTTTTCTCTTACAAGAGATCTAAATTTAGAGTCTGTGAGCTCTGAATGGTTTTGGGAATTTTATTATAGAATTTAACACAATTTCCCAGGAATGAGTTTCTTGTTTTTGCCAGTCTGTAAAATGATTGTTTGAGCTTTCCAGTGTTTCTTATAACTTTTGGCTTATCAACATTCGTTGGGAAACTGTGTAGATTCCTTCTAACAAACATTATTGTTTCAAATACATATAGCGACGGCAGGGTAAGAATATCTATTTCCTTAAACAAGTCTCTCAATGACTCGCATGCCCCCTAGTTATAAATTGCTCTAATAAGGGGTATATTCTGCAGAATAAAAGCTGTGTCAATATCTGCAGCCGATCCCCACAATCCCCACATCCATTAACACTTACTGCATCCGAAGGGTTAGTCTTGTTCAAGTCCCCGAATCATTTTGTATTGAATGCCAAGGGATAGGCAATACTAAACTCGTCGCGCTACAAAGAATCGAATCGGTTAGAGATACAGGAGTGTGTCAACGGCTATTATCACGAAGTATGTCTGCGGTCACCTAATTACCGCGACGCTGTTTTCATACTAAATGTATGGAGACGCGGTAATTAGACACAGTCATACTTCGTGAGAATCGTCAAATCGTATTCTACGAATCACTCTTAGAACACAAATTACCTATGTAGGTGTAATTAAGCTTTTGTAATATTTTGTTTTGGTGCACAATAAGGAATAACGTATTGTATTGTACAACAATAATAGTTCATTACTACGGAGGCCGGGAGGTGAGGAGTTGCCAGCCGGGTACATATAGATGGCCGAGCGAATGCGATGCCAGATAGTTACGAGGCTGGCAACCCCATTTCACGCCGAGGTATGTATAGTGCTTTTCTCAAATATGCAATGAAATAAATTAAAAACACCCCAATAGATCAAACTTTATTTTCTAGAGACACTAAAAGTAAAGTAGACAAAAAATAGACTTACAAAATGAAACATTTTCAATTTCCTCTCTAGAAACTATTGCAGTATACATTTTTACCGCGAATATTTAGATTAAATATTTTAAATGTGTATTGTTGTAGCTATGTTTGCAATTTAAAATTATTGGAAATTGTTTATAATGTGTTATTTGTTATGTTGATGTTGATTTTATATAAATAAAATTGCAAAATATAGCAAACATCGGTTAATGTTTTTTTAGTCGCTGAACGCTGTGATGCCTTGTCACAAAAATTAGATTAGATTTATTTATTTCACAATATAAAATACATTATTATAAATTACACATGTCAATTTACATGATTTCATATAACGATCGTCAAAACATTCATAATAATAATAATTTAACAAAGTTCCATAAAAATAAAAACATGAAACAGATCATCAAAGTAGTTAGTTAAAGTTAATTAATTATTATCACCGATAGTGGTTCGTCATCTTACATCCTAACGTAAAATATCACATGTCACCTATACTTTAATATAGGATTATGTGCCCAATTTTAATATGAAATAATCATTATATACAATGCCAATTTCAAAAGAAAAAAGAAAGAAGAATAAACAGAAACCTAACTGATAAAATGTCAATGTATAAGGGATCGTCGCCTTATGCTACAAAACAGTAATGAGAATAACAATAACATAGAATAATCACAGGTCCATATACTTACTAATCGAATATAAAGGCTTGTCCAACAAACAGTTTCTCAATCGACGTTTGAATGCTTCATCAGATTCTTCATTCCGGATATCGGAAGGGAGACGTTCGTAATACCTCGGACCAATGACACGTGGGTTTTTGCGTGCCAGGGGCATACGACGAGGTACCGTGGCTAGTAGTCCAGTGGAACGTATGTTTATGCCCGAGACATTCACACGTTTGAATTTAAATAAATGTGGAATGGAAATTAAAAAAAACACATTGCAGGCTTAGGCCGTCAATTTTGTATGAAATTCCATTAAATTCAAATTCAAATTCAAAAACATTTATTACCATAAATGCCAATTGTTAAGCCGCACCGGAAACGAGGTACTTTGCGACCTATTATGGAGCATTCCACGAAATCGTCTACTTTGTCCCGCACGAGACTACTATGGCAGCTACCTTAAAAATATATAGAAAGGCTTAAATTACATTATCAATTTAGAAACCAAGTTAGGTACAAAATATTGAGATGCCAAAAATTTACTTCCTAACTTTGTTAGAAGTATGAAAAAAATGGCGTCTTGTGCGGGACATTTTGGTGGAATGCTCCTTATAAGGCACGTAATGTCAACATTTCATTGCATGTTTGAGAAATAGTACATTACACAACTAGGGTGGTAAAACAAAGAAAGGCCGAGATCGCAGAAGTTTGCGGCCCGAGCTGCAAGCAAGGGACGTAAATATGCGATCGAGAGCTTTCTTTATTACCTCGGGAGGTTGTGTTGTTTGTGTACATAATTTTATGTCTACACTTGGCCAGAAAGCGGCATTTTCCGTACGCGTAGCGTGCGGAAAAAGTCACTTTATGGCCAGGTGTGACATAATAGTACATTACACAACTAGGGTGGTAATACAAAGAAAGCCCGAGATCGCAGATGTTTGTGGCCCGAGCTGCTAGTGAGGGACGTAAATATGCGATCGAGGTCTTTCTTTATTACCTCCCGTGTAGTGTACATCATTTTATGTCTACATTTGGCGAGAAAGCGGCTGTTTCCGCGCAGCGTGCGGAAAAAGCCACTTTATGGCCAGGTGTGGCATAAAGAATATTGTGCTGTATGTACGCTACATTTCAAAGCCTTTTGTACACAAAAATATAGCGTTTTCATACTCTACTGGATATAAGAGTTTTTAAAGAACTGTACTTTATTTACATAGCAATTTGTTTCAAAGATAGTATAGAAATTTGAGAAGATTTACGGTTGAAGTCATTCCTTATAGTGCCTTATCACTGCGGGCGAGTTTCCGTAAAAACCAGTCAGTATTTAGAAATCAGAAATCCACCAGCGGGCAGCAGGGTGGCGAAAGGTCTATTTGGTAGTAAATGTCAAAATCAGGTGGTGTGATTGGTGGATCTTGACGCCTACTGTCAAAAAGACCTTTCGCCAACCTGCCGCCAGCTGGTGGGTTTATGATTTCTAAACACCCTCATTGTTTGGAACTTCGCTTCTAACTCGCCCGCAAATCGCAAGTGTGATAAGGCCCTTAGTATTCCCTATCTGTTGTGCGCTTTGTGTTGATACAACCTTGCCTCGCTGACCCAGTAAGGACATAATCGGTAGATATTTATACCAAACATAATTACCTTTTATAATTAGCTAAAGTTAACTACTGTTTGTGCACGTATCTACTATACCTATAGGTCATTACTGCATTACGATTTATGTTTAGAACATTTGATTACTAAAAGTTATCCTAATGTCACCTGCTACATGTGTTTTATACGAAATATACATACGATATATTTTAAATTTCTTGGCATTGCGATGCTTGGATTTCCTTAAAATTTAATAGTTTTATTCGCATAGTGTAAGTAGGTACATGTCATTTGTGTAATCTAGACAATTTGTGTGGCTTATTTTACTACTTGTATTCATTATACATGTTAGTATAATACAAACATGCCGTATATATTTTTTTTACGATGATTTTATTCAATATTCTGTGACAGAAAACCATTGATGTTATAGTATATAGTATTATTATTTTATTATTTCCAATAAGTGATTTGCCAGATTTTTTTTTATTTGATAAGGTCTTGTGCGTCTTTTGGCAGCGTATTCAATATTTTACTGAGTATGCTTACACAATATTTACTTTGCAATATCGGCAGACTCTTAAAAATGACGCAGCTACTTGAGAAAGTGCATGTAGTCATCATAATAACGAAGTAGATAAACAAAGACATGACACAGAACTCGTATGAGTAACGTATAATTGAATAGTCTTAGCATCGTAAATTCGAAAGTTTAGGACCTATTGGTTGCAAGTATTTTAGATGGATGGAATATCATTTAAATATGCACTTTGTTGCTAGCTTACGTAATGTAATGCAAATTCTTATAATCTTTATTTTCTAATCCGGTTCCGTACAAAGTATATGATGTTGATCTTTCATTAACGATATCGTGTGTCGTAGAATGTATACATGGTTAAGCATTTGCATTATTACTAATTAACGCATTCCTTTATTTACAGATCCGTGCGGAATGGATTACTACCGCGTTGAACTTGAGACATCGTTGTAACCCAGAAGATTCCCTCGGGTCAACACCGACCGATAAGAGCTGTTCAGAGGCGGCATTACCTTCAAATACTCAGTCCACGATAGGTGCCCGGTGGACGCGGACCTGTTGGAAAGTGTTAAGTGCGAGTAACTGTCACGAGTAGTCAGTGAAAGTGACCCGTTACCGCTATGACGCCCGCGGTGGAGTCAACCTTGAGTGAACTGGGGAACAATAATGTAGTCCCCTTGCTTCCCCGGACATCAGTGTTGTTGGAATTCAAAAATATAACCTGCACCATCAACACGTTCTCTCTAAACAAATTTCGCGTTGGTAAGTGTTTGTTTTCCACTTTTTTTTAAGTGACATAAGAATGTTACGAAAGTTTAACCGGTTCATTACTATGTGGGTCAACACCACCTAACCGACTTAATATTCTGCAATTCGAAATATGATGATTTTATAAAGTTTATCTGTTTTGCGTAATTCCATGAAATCGCAAGTTACCATTTTATCGCCTGTTTATTTATTTCTGTTGCAAATTTGAGTGTTAATTTTACTTATAAGTATTACTTTAATTTCCTAGATATATTGACACCTAAAGTAAATGCTCAATCATTTATTGTAATTTCACAAAAGTAGGTACAAAAAAAACATTTATTTCGGACAAAATTAATCCATAATGTTGTGTTTGACTCATTCTAGGCCTCCTCCTAATAAAACGAAAAACATTTATTGTAAAAATATTGTTTTAAGAATTACATTTTAACCTCTTTTCTACAGATTTGTGTAGAAAAATTTAAAATAAAATCTTTTAATAGCCACAAGAGAGGGTTAAGGTGCTATCGCGGGTGCAACCAAATCTGCCCACCTCTCCGGATCACAGTATAAAAACAGAAATATCTTGTAATTGTCAAATATTTAAAATGTTTTGCCTATTTATATTGAAATACAATAAACAATCAACTATAGAAACATAAGAAAAGTATTAAAAACTGAAACTATCAATAAATTATTCACTGTTAAAACGATCGCGGGTGCAACATCGTATGATTCGCAGTTGGTCCTAAATCTTAGAATGCTAAGGTTTTCAAGCCTTTAACATCCTGAATATGAAGTTATGTCCATAACAATTAATTTAAGACCTCACCCTACACGATGGTATCAAAAAAAGTAATAAATTTTGGGACTTGAACATTGATGTCAAGGTTCGTCTCTAGCGGAATCGCCCATACGTGATATGATATCCTTACTCGTAATTTGTAAAATAATGAATTTGATTCTTTATTGAGTTTTAAATTATAATTTTGTCAATACATTTACAATCGCCTAAGCACAAGCTAACTAGTAATAGCATTAGATTTTTTTTCAAACTAGGCATAAATTTCAAATTGATATGTATCGACATAAACAATTTCTATTAAATATTAGGTATCGTTATCGTTACCTGTAAAGTTGAAAGTATTTTGTTCCCTTCGGCCGCCATCGCAACCATGTTTCACAACCAGTTGCAAAGGAAGAATTTTCCTCATTTGTTGGCAACTAGTTGCGTTAGCCGAATATTTTGTCTTAATACGCAACCAGTTGCGAAGATGTTATCCATTTTCCATTATGGCAACTAAGTTTCGCAACCAGTTGCCAAATATGTTTTTCTTTTCTGGCTACGCAACGAAGAAGTTATATGATGTGTAAAGTAGATGAGGTATAAAAACTTTTTCAACCTTGGGAAATCCATGTTTTATTTTAGAAAGCTTATCGGAACTAGTTTGACATATTACTTTTTATTGTGACACTATTAATTAAGACATTTAAACAAACCAAATCGTGACGTTCAAAAAGGTGACCTAAGTTTCTGACAATGTTCTTATGTGCAAGAGAGATGTTCCTTGCATTATTTATTACCGCTCAAATATTTTATTCAGTCTGATTGCGTATTAAGAAAGAAAAACATTTTGTCGCAACTATATTGTTAAAAATATTCTTAGTTGGCAACTGGTTGCGTATTAAGACAAAATATTCTGCTAACGCAACTAGTTGCCAACAAAGGAGGAAAATTCTTCCTTTGCAACTGGTTGTGAAACATGGTTGCGATGGCGGCCGAAGGGATTTTGTTGAGATAATTACAAAAGTATAATTATTCAAAGACTTAGTAATTCCTATTTCAGCAATTATTTCTACGACTTGTAATTAGTATAAAGAGTTATTAGTTTTAAGACTCATGCCTGACAATGACATCGCGATAACAGTAGTTTTCTCAAACATGCAATGAAATGTTGACATTACTTGCCTAATAATAGGCCGCAAAGTACCTAGTTTCCGTTGCGGCTTGACAATTGGCATATAATGGAATTTCATATAACATTGCCGGTATTTTTTTTATTTCCATCCCCATTCATTTGTGACAAGGCATCACGGCGTTCAGCTATTAAAAAAACAAAAAACTATGTTTGCTATATTTTGAATTTTATTTATATAAATTCGTCATGAACATAACAAATAACACATTATAAACAATCTCCAATAATTTTAAATTACAGACTTAAGTACAAGAATACACATATAAAATATTTCATCTAAATATTCGCAGTAAAAATGTATACTGAGACAGTTTTTGGAAAGGAAATTGAAAAATTAAAAATTTTCATTCTGTAATTAATTTTTTGTCTACTTTATTTTTAGTATCTCCAGAAAATAAAGTTTGTTTTTAATTTATTTCATTTCATATTTGAGAAAAGCACTGTACATACCTCGGCCTGAAATGGGGTTGCCAGCCTCGTAACTGGCTGGCCTCGCGTTCGCTCGGCCATCTATATGTACAACAACAACAACGAGCTAATAAATAAAAATAATTACAAGCTTTACTACTTAACGTAAATAAGTTATACCGTATCACTGTATATCAATACATAGTTCATCCATAGACAGAAGCACGCTCCAACTATCAATAATTGTACGACATTATAATTATTTCACAAGATTACTATAAAATACGCTATGGATAGAGCTAAGATAATAGCAATATTAAACAGCAACAACAAAAACTATGTCAGTGTCATTTTCCTTTCGTATTTCCATGAACAGTAGAGTCGAGAAAAGGCTAGTTATAACTATAAACCTATATTATAAAAACTCCATATTTTTTAACGTTTTTTATCTTAAATCAAAAACTACATGTCTAAGAAAAAAATTAAAAAACGGTTTTGTAATCTACACACTAAGCCCTTTCATTTGATGTCTCACTCGATATAATAGCTATACTTTTGATTTTCGACATCCCATTTCGGTCCCCTTTGAAAAAAAGTAAAAAAGGTATGTTTTTTTTTTCAATAAGCTCGGGTTAGCGATTTTTAACACTATTCCAAATTTCAAGTCGATAGCATCAGTAGATCCTGAGATATCTTGCTGTGACAAAGGGACGGACAGACGGACAGACAGACAGTCGCTAAGGGTTCCTTTTTTACCATTTTGGTACGAAACCCTAAAAACATATAATTAACAAAAAGGTCAAGGTTTTCAATTTTAGGCTCTTAAACATAGTTAAATACACGGTCAAGGCAGCCGTACCTGAGGAGGACAAAAGTACATTAGGTATATATTCGTCAATTTTAAGTTATGCTCATAGATACGCTTTTTACGCGTAATGCATTGCCGCTTTGAGTCGCATGTGATCATGACATGTATTACTATTTTCAACACATGCTCATGAAGTGGCTCTTATTTAATTGTTCTTACATGCGGAACCCAGCTTATTAACACAAGTGCTTTTTACTTTACATTACTGAACTAGTGTTGTAATTGCCACAAATTGACCAATAAGAGCACGCCGTGGGGCTCGGCCGGCGGTTATTATTCCCACGCCGCCAGGGTTCGGAACCGGTATTTTGCAAGAACCCCGAAATAGCCTAATATTTTAAATTATTTTATCCTTTTTAGGGTTCCGTACCAAAATGGTAAAAAAGGAACCCTCATGGTGCGACTCTGTCTGTCTGTCTGTCCGTCTGTCACAGCAAGATATCTCAGGATCTACTGATGCTATCGACTTGAAATTTGGTATAGTGTTAAAAACCGCTAATCTGAGCCTATGGGACAGAAAAAAAATCTTATACCTGTTTTACTTTTTTTTTTAAAAGGAACTGAAATGGGATGTCGAAAATCAAAAGTTGAGCTAATATATCGAGTGGGATATCAAATGAAAGAACTTAACATGTAGATTGCAAAACTGTTTTTATTTATTTTCTTAGACATGTAGTTTTTGATTTAAGACAAAAAACGTTGAAAAAAATACCATTCCCCCTATTATCTACGAAGTTACTGAACAGAAAAATCTGTAATAATTACCGATTATGAATATTAACCTAAATATTACAGGAAAAATAAAACGGTTTTCCTAACTTGCAACGTTTTATAGAAATTCGCAAAAATCGTAAGACAACCTTATTTGCTCCTACTAAACTAACCGCGGCATATGTCGATGTATGGGTGTCCGTCAAGATAGCGTACACCGTAAAGATATTCAGAATCTGATGCAGCCAATAAATAGTACCCAAATAGTACCGACGAAATACCTAGGTGAAAAAAATAGTACCCTTAAACTTTTCGAAATATAAGGCCTGTTCACGGTGTACGCTACCGGCGTCAAGCTGGCGTACACCGTTTGTATCTCTGGAACGGCTTTGTTTTTGGAAACGCTTTATATCTCAAAAAATAGTACCCAAATAGTACCCTAGGGCCCTAAAATTTCATTTCTCTAGCTATCGTAGAAGCCGAGATATTCCATGACTTAACGGTGTACAAAATTTCACACCGTCAAGCTGGCGTACCCGGGAATTTCTTATAGAAAGAGCTCACTATATCTCGGCTTCTACGATAGCTAGAGAAATGAAATTGTAGGGCCCTAGGGTACTATTTGGGTACTATTTTTTGAGATATAAATCGTTTCCAAAAACAAAGCCGTTCCAGAGATACAAACGGTGTACGCCAGCTTGACGCCCGGTAGCGTACACCGTGAACAGGCCTTATATTTCAGAAAGTTGAAGGGTACTATTTTTTTCACCTAGGTATTTCGTCGGTACTATTTGGGTACTATTTATTGGCAGCATTAGATTCTGAATATCTTTACGGTGTACGCTATCTTGACGGACACATGTATGGGGACAACAGTTTTACAAGAGCAAAGTTAAGTTTGTGCCACCATACAGTTTTTCTTGAATTATTCACGTATCTACTGACGAGTTTGTACGGAACCCTCGGTGCGCGAGTCCGACTCGCACTTGACCGGTTTTTTTATTTAGGGCTCAATAATGTATTTAAGGAATGGTTTTGGATTTGTCCGATTAAAAAGTAAATTTTTAAAACAAAAAATAAAAACCGACTTCCAAAAACTAAAACTAAAAACCAAAAAATAATATGTTAATCACCCCAAAGAAATGGATAATCAGCGATTCATATTATATATACAGATATTTATAGTTTTTAACCTATTGTTTTTGAAGTCGGTGCCTGCCACTGCCACGCAAAGCTGGCTATGCTGAGCTCCTTAGCTGGCACCGACTTCAAAAACAACAGGTTAAAAACTATAAATATCTGTATATGTATATATGAATCGTTGATTATCCATTTCTTTGGGGTGATTAACATATTATTTTTTGGTTTTTAGTTTTAGTTTTTGGAAGTCGGTTTTTATTTTTTGTTTTAAAAATTTACTTTATTTTTTAATTTTTAGTGGCGCTGGAAAAATATTGTTTTGAACAAATAGACTTAAGTCTATTTAGTTAAAAGAAAAAAAATCCAAATCGGTCCAGCCGTTTTCAAGTAATCGGGGAACAAACCTACATAAAAATTGCTCTTTGTTTTGAAGTCGGTTAACACTAAAAACTTGTTGCTACTAAGAAATGGACGAGAAACTAAGAAAAATACCAAAATCGCTATATGTATGCCTATGATATTTGAAGAGTTCCCTCGATTTCTCCAAGATCCCATCATCAGATCCTGATTTGGTTGCAATGGGACCACCTCGGAGGTATACCCTTTAAAACAAAAAAAGAACTTTCCAAATAGGTTCAACCATCTTCAAGTAATCGGTGAACAAACACACAAAAAAAAAAAATAAAAAAAAAAACATACAGACGAATTGAGAACCGTCCTTCTTTTGGAAGTCGGTTAAAAAATGAAATAATAAACCAAAGAACGAAAAGAACGGAAAAAATATCGGTATTTTTGTATGGAGAAAATATCAATATCCGAGCTCTGCACGCCGCTCAGCGCCGAGGTCGCGTACATGACATGGCGCGCGTCCCCCGCGCTACACCATCCGAACGAGGTGTTGTTAGATAATCCACAAAATAAATACAAAAATTTTTAAAACAAAAAATAAAAACCGACTTCCAAAAACTTAAACTAAAAACCAAAAAATAATATGTTAATTACCCCAAAGAAATGGATAATCAACGATTCATATATACATATACAGATATTTATAGTTTTTAACCTGTTATTTTTGAAGTTGGTGCCTGCCACGTAAAGCTGGCTGTGTTGAGCTCCTTAGCTGGCACCGACTTCAAAAATAACAGGTTAAAAAGTATAAATATCTGTATATGTATATATGAATCGTTGATTATCCATTTCTTTGGGGTAATTAACATATTATTTTTTGGTTTTTAGTTTAAGTTTTTGGAAGTCGGTTTTTATTTTTTGTTTTAAAAATTTACTTTATTTTTAAATTTTTAGTGGCGCTGGAAAAATATTATTTTAACCAAATAGACTTAAGTCTATTTAGTTAAAAGAAAAAAAATCCAAATCGGTCTAGACGTTTTCAAGTAACCGAGGAACAAGCCTACATAAAAATTGCTCTTTGTTTTGAAGTCGGTTAAGACTGGGAACTTATTTCTAATAAGAAATGCACGAGAAAGTAAGAAAAATACCAAAATCTCATATGTGTGCCTATGATATTTGAAGAGTTCCCTCGATTTCTCCAAGATCCCATCATCAGATCATGATTTGGTTGCAATGGGTCCACCTCGGAGGTATACCCTTTTAAACAAAAAAAGAATTTTCCAAATAGGTTCAGCCGTCTTCAAGTAATCGGGGAAGAAACCTAGTTACAAATTTACTCTTTGTTTGAAGTCGGTTAACACTAAAAACTTGTTGCTAATAAGAGATGGACAAGAAATTACGAAAAATACCGAAATCGCTATATGTGTGCCTATAATATTTGAAGAGTTCCCTCGATTTCTCCAAGATTCCATCATCAGATCCTGACTTGGTTGCAATGGGACCACCTCGAAAGTCTACCCTTTCAAACAAAAAAGGAATTTTCCAAATCGGTCTAGCCGTCTTCAAGTAATCGGTGAACAAACACACAAAAAAAAAATAAAAAAAAAAAAAAAAAAAAACATACAGACGAATTGAGAACCGTCCTTCTTTTGGAAGTCGGTTAAAAATAGAAATTTTAAATGATAAACAAGTTTTTTTTTCGCAAATGTGTTGAAAAACGTCGTCTGGAACTCGTGGGCATTGGACATTAAAGTTTCGGCTATTACAGCCTCGACTGTAATGACCAACATAGCCCGTAACATAATGTATCTGGGGGCACGGCAGTGCCCCTGCCAAGTCGAGCAAAACAAAGGCACGGCCGTGCCATCCTTTTCTCGAAGCCATTCAGGCCATTTTCAACCTCCTTTAATTTTGTGCTGCCTAAAGCTAGAACCCTGAATTTTCAGGGATATATAGGGCACAATGAGACTTAAGTATATTCTAAATTACATTAAATTTGAACGTGTAGTTTAAGAACTACTTATTTAGTTTTGTCACTGACTGACTGACTCACTGACTGATCATCATAATTCTAAGTAGGGATGTAACGATACATAATTTTGCCGATACGATACCGATACCGATATTTGTAGTAAATTATCGGCGATACCGATACCGATATCTTAGCTAACTAATGTAGTATGAACTACAGATTTATTATTTGTATGTCCTTATTATACCTAAAACTTGGCTATATTTAACAGAGAGTCAACCTTGAAGGTATAAAGTAGAAATAAATAGTCAACACATTTTTTTTTATTATGAACCAAATATATAATTAACATAGTAATCATTATTGCACAAGGTAATAGACCAATATCCGATATAAATTAAGTCAGTAATTGAAATTACTTTTTGCAGATTTTTTTTTCATGCAACAAATTCTTTTCGGGCTCTTCAAATATCGGTTGTATATAATCGGCGATATATCGGTATCGGTATCGGTATCGTTACATCCCTAATTCTAAGGTACTAGCAGACCCACAAGCTCCAAATTTTAAACATAGTTTTTAGCCTATCAAGTCATACAAAACCTAAAAATATTGCAATTTCAGTCACAACTGCACACATAAGTTTTGTAATCCTATACAAATAAATGCGATTAGTCTTGCAGTTCAAATGGAAAAGTATGGACTGGAATGCAATAAATAAAGGAAGACCACTTACAAAAAGAAATGAGATCCCATCAAAAACATTACATGTAAAAAGATGCAAGTTTCGCAACACAGTTCTTTTACAACAAAAAAGTTTTGAGATGTAATGTTAACCCAAGTCAGTACCGGGAGGTGTCCACAGACACGCAACACAGTTGTAAAAGAACTGTATTGCGAGACTTGCATCTTATTTACATGTAATGTTTTTGATGGGATTATTTTTACTTGGGCAAATTTCCGGAAGTACACAAAGAGAATAAGCTCATTATTTAGCATTTTTATACGAGTAACTATATGTATACTCGTATTACGAATGCACATTAAACTCATACTCATAACTATCAAAAACTATAAAAAAAGAAAATAATTAATGTTTAAAACTTCATATAAACTAGCCAATTTAATCTGGCACAATAAAACCAGGTATGTTCTTCCCGTGCAAACTGATGACGTCGTGTGAACTTGACTTCGTCACTAGGTACTTCACTAACGGCAATATTATTTTAATATGGGTTCTTGGGTAGGCAAGTTTAAGTTCTCTCGAGAAGAATATATAAGTACCTATGACACCTATGTTCTTCCAAAAAGTTCCTTATAGACTTAAGTATATTTTTCATGGAAACAGACGGTAAACATTTATTTGTATTAATGATGCACGCGCGGAGAGAAAGTGTAAGTAATTATATAATGGGTAAGTGCGTCAAATAATTGATATTGTAGTTATATGCTGACAGGACATAAAATATGCACAGTTCTATTAGTCGAGTACAAAGTGCAAACACGTCTACTATTGACTTAAACAAATGTATGTACTTATAAAAAGTATTTTTTTTACCATGGTTACGCCATGAGTTTCCGATTTCCATCAGATGGCGTGCTAGGTTATTTGTCATATAAAAAGAAATTTAATTATCAAGATCTTTCGTCTTGCTATGCTAGTTGTGTTAAAACACCGTTTAAAAAACCGGCCAAGTGCGAGTCGGGCTCGCATACGAAGGATTCCGTACCACCTTACAAAAAAACGACTTAATAAACAACTGGCAAAAGGTTTTAAATGCCGTGTAAATCAATGGCACTTAAAACCTTTTGGTTGAGAAGTTTTTCGGCAATAACTTCAAAACGGTTTATTCGTTACTATTCAAAATAATTTTCGTTGAATGTATTTATTAAGCGTTACAAAAGTTAATGGGGGGGGGACACAATTTATCCAACTTTCGGAGCGATTATTTCCGAAAGTATTCACTTAATAAAAAAAAAGAACTATCGAACTATGTACCTGACGTTGACGCATGCTGAAAAAAAAATTTTTTAGCTTCTGTTACATGTATGGAGTGCCCCCCCTAGATTTTTTATTTTTATTATTTAACAAGCAAATTTAGTAGCGGCATCTACAAGACATCTATATTCCAAATTTCATCAGTAGAAAAGGAAAAAAGAAGATAAAAGAATGTAAGAAAGACATGTAAAAGAGCCCTTGAGGGCCTACTTACAGAAATAAATTATTTTATTTTATTTTATTTTATACGTCTTGTAGTTTTTGAGTAAAATGCCTGTGACATACGGACGGACGGACGGACGGACATGACGAAACTATAAGGGTTCCTTTTTAGCCATTTCGGCTACGGAACCCTAAAAACTAGCTGTATTTCCAAACAGAAAACGAGAAATCCATCCAATGACAATAAAAAATACAGGAAAATATCGGTTTCCTACGTGACTGAGAGCACATAGGATTAACCTAATATATGGACGGGAGAAGGATACACGTGCTTCCGCATGTACCTTAATACATAAGTTCCCCATAAAAGTCGTTACGGCTAGCTAATGCATATAGAGCGCGTCTACAATGTACCTACTTAAGTATATGACGTATGCGTAACTAATCCGAACATAGATGCTATAAACATTGTTCAAAATCTGTCTAACAGTGCAAATATATTTCTTATTCCTATAATATTTTGCTGTTTTTATATAATATGTTTCCATTCATTTTAGTTATGGTATTACATATATTTATAGGTAGAGCCAGGAAAATCATTAAAAACTTTGCTGAGTTGAGTAATATAAGTTAACTGGTCTCTAGATACATGCGAAGGCTTTCCAGGCTTGTCGTAAGAAGATATATTTACGTTACGGTTCGCTTTTCAGTCCCGTATACAGGAATACCCCGGTTTACGCGACCTCGCTTTACACGGATTCGCTATACGCGCATTTCAAATTTTCGCATACCTATTGCTAAAAATAAAAACATAACATGTCATTAAAATTTAGCAATAAACGCATTTTTATTCAATATTCTCTTCGTTTTTTCTTTGACCCCGTTATACGCGAATTTCGTATAACGCGATATTCTCCAACACGCATCCCTCGCGTAAAGCGGGATATTACTGTATTTCAGCGTGATTTTAATGACGTTTCAAGAGAAAATAATACTTGCTAGGTTTATTAGACAGGTAACTCTGTATAAAATTAAAATGTGAAGTTCAATATTTAAGGACCATAACGCGTGAGAATAAATCATGTTGGTCGGTTCACTAAATTGTATATAAATTATCGAATTACATGTCAACATGTCGCACTCAATCAGCCACACTTGCATATTTTATGTACACGATTAGGCAAAACATAAAACTTGCGATACGATAAATAAAACTTGCCTGTAACAACAAAAACATTATAGCCTATAAATCATGCATCCAACGTCCTCTGGCGAAAGTGAGTATATATTAATTTTAAAATAAGCACGGAATTAATTTTTTTACTGCTCATTGAAGCAAACGACCTGACATTTTTAGCTAATAACTGTTAACCAACCGATAAACGCAGCTTGATGCAATGATTGGCAAGTAATGTTTAATAAATACTATGTCGCATACGCACTATTGACATGATTTAGCGACTTACGGTGGCTTTTTTCATTAATTATAAGCAATAAATGCTCAATATATATAAACTAACGTTGCATAGCTTTGACGAAAGTTATGCGAGCATACTGTACCTACTGGAGTTAAATTTTCCTTTTTTTCTGTATCCTTACTCCAGATAAAAGTCACGTTGTTCACAAACTACTAGTTAACATTGGATTATCGTTCATAATGGCATCAGTAATATTAATACCGCATGAATAGAACTGAAGCGGCTAGAATCGTTGCGAAAAGCCCTTTTTACCAATTTACTCTCTTAAGGCTGATTTATCAATCTATAGACACCCAGTTAATAGTTGAAGGTCATATCGATCCAAAACCCGGTCATATTGTGACCTACTCTGTCAAGCATGTATCACAGTTAATCGCAGTTAAGTACCTATTAAATTCGAATTTGCATAGGAATAGCTTCAAAAACGAGCACCCAGATCATAAACCTATCTGTACATTTGACATACTAAGTAATTGCTGTATGCGATTTAGGATGTCAATACTTCTTTGTTAAATACAAGTCATGGATACTTTATAGATTGGTACTAAATATTCATCGTTAATTGATTGTATGGTAATCATAATCGCATTTAAATGCAGCAATGCAAAGTAATCAAATTACTATTGCGGACAATGTATGAAAATATCATAATAATTTTGATCCACTATCGCTCGTCGTTTTATTGTAAACATATGGGTTAATTTCCTATTTTACTTTATTTTACCCATGAAATAAAATATCGTCATTACTTTAATAAAACACAGGTAAAAAGGCAGTAAGTGTATATGAAGGCCGTATGTAACTTTTGACGTTTTTCTCTACCATGTTTTTAAATACGAGTTTTTTCAAAGTAGTGACGATATGCTTGTAGTACAACAATTAAAAGTACCAGACTTAAATAGGGCAGAGTCACACAAGCAAATTATTATTACGAGTTATGAGTAGAATAATGTTTCGAAAACGCCGCTACTTAGTGAGATCGGATAGAAAAGAACAATAATGTAAACAAACATATTTCAGTAAAAATAAACTTAGTTCATACTGGTTCATACCATTTGGTTAAGTGTCAAATGCTAGTCAAAATTATTTACTCATCTAAAATGTTGAAATCTATGTTGTCTTTGAATTTGTAGTGATGGGAAGGTCAGTTCTTTTAATAATATTACTTTTTATGACAAACAATGACATTTTAATATTGATTAGTATTTCGGATAATTTATATTTTTATGCCACACCTGGCCATACGCGTACGGAAAAAGCTGCTTTCTGGCCAAGTGTCGACATAAAATGATGTACCCAACACGGGAGGTAATAAAGAAAGCCCTCGATCGCAAACATCTGCGATCTCGGCCTTTCTTTATTTCACCACCCTAGTTGTGTAATGTACTATAATTGTACTCCAAATTTTTGATTATTACGGAATATTAAATGATGACAAAAGTACCTATCTGTAGTTAATAATAATTTCACGAATGTCAAATGGATTGATTAATTAATAACCTTTCCTATCCACTAGTGCACAGAAAATTAGGTAATAGACAATAGATGCAATGGGGATGTTAACTAATGTTGAATTTTACAACATAATCATAACACAGAAGAAATAAACAAAAAATATAAAGTTATAAGACCACAAAGTTTAAAAAAAATCGATATTTTTTTATCGTCTTAAAGAAAAATGAAAGTCAATTTCTGAATACTTAAATAACACTGAAAAAATAAATGTATGACAACTATGTGCTTAAACGCACTTTTTCGTGCTCAAAATGGCAAAATGCTATTTTTTTTCATACAGACTTAGTGAGGACAAGAGATGACGTCACAGGGTGTATTCGTTTTTCAACGATCGGTGCGGTCGGCTACTTTTGATTGCAATTTGTGGCTGTTATAGTAATCCAAGTGTAGTAGTTATAGGTATATATTTGTTCCTCATAAATAGTAGAATCCATTTACATCAGAAACAAAATTTAGGACACAAGCCTATATTGTCAGTCAGCCATATTTGTTGACATTTTTGTTCATTTTTATCGGATCTCACTTGGGCATTTCTCCGAGCGTTTCAAACGCCGTGACTTCGGTGGGAGCGATATTGTCGAAGTTCCGCGCGATCCGTACCTACACTATTTTCAGGTATCGTAGAAAACCCTGCCATCTACCACATAACTGAAAATGCTGTACGGATCCCGCGGAACTTCGTTTGAAACGCTCGGAGAAATGCCCACCTATAGTCGTGATTAGGGCATGCAATACCGGTATTTGTGGTATGACTAATACCGGAATTCCGGTATAGGGAACGTGCATGAACGCACGTTCCCTATACCGTTGGGTGGTAGCACTAGACGACAAAAGAGACACGGGCGGACAATAAAGGAATCTATCGCCCCTGTCAAATCAAGCTGTCAATGTCAATAATAATATGTAAGTGTCAATGTCAAATATAGTAAGTAGCTACACTGACGTTAATCGTCCTTCAATGCGATAAATTAACGTTATTAACGGCGTTTTCGTCAATGTGGCCCCAGCATGAGAGGGTATATGATTTAGATTGGCGGCACCAATTGGCAGCACCTTCGTCGTGCACGTTCCCTGCCCCATAATAGTAATACCGGTATTACATGCCCTAGTCGTGATACCTGATATTTACTTAATACTTAGCTTAAATTTAATCCTCAGGTTTTTAACGTCTTTAACTTTTTAATCCACTCTTATACCTACTACTCCAATAACAATAGAATATCTATATTAAGTATACCGTAACATATACTTAACCTTTGCGAACCTATTAATATTTCAGACTCAGATGGTTTCATCCCCAAAACATGAGAATAAAGCTTTCATAATTCGATTAAACTTACAATCGTTTTACTCGGACAAAATCAAAATTGAAAAGCAAAAATGACGACCTTACAACTTCGTCTTTTGACATTTTTCTTAATCAAAATAATTCGGACTAATGAGCCCTGAGGAGGCTTGAATTCCCGAATTCGGTGATTATATTTACAATTACCTAAATTGGCCCATCGATATTCTTATGAAATCTGTTCATTACTTGCAGCTAATACATTATTGATCCCTAAATAATTATGTACTTCAAAATTGGCTAACCAAGAATATAAATCAGTGTTGAAAACTATATTGCCCGCAATTACGTCCGTATCGAGTGTTTTTGTATTCCGTTTCACTATGCACTTCCTTTTAAAAGCCTCTGCCAAGTGGATGTATAATTTCAAAGTTCCTTGTAATTACAAAACAGGTAAACCTGTAAACACATGAAATAATCACAAATCAGAACAACGTTTTTTTATTTAGTCGAGTATATGATAGCATGAACTATTTACTAAAGCTGTCTATTAATTATTTTCATGTCACGTAGCTATTAGGTACACTTAAGTCATTTACTCTGACTCTGGCAAATAAATCCTTCCTGGAGTTCCCCGGTACAAATTTTTGGTAAATATTTGTGTAGTCGTCCATATACGCATATATTAAGCATTGCTTAGTTTATAACCAGACCAATTTGTGTAAAACTGTCCCCCTGATATATATTTTGCTCATATGTTTTTTTTTTTTTAATTTAAAATTTAATTTAATTTAATATGTATATTTAAAATCGGAGTATATACATTAAAATCCTATACTATCACCTACGCATAAAAAAAATTATTATATTATGTTATCCTTAAAATCTACTTCCCTACAAGTTACGTGTTGTGTCGTATGCATCATATCTTGTAGGTACACACATGATGCATTTTCATCGTCAGCGTATTTAAACTTCGATGTGGTCGACCCCTTACACCAATTATAATTCTAAGAAGTGTCGACGTAGTTATAGGTTCTTCCATAGCAAACGTCCGCGACAGTATATAATTACGGGACAATTGATAGCTATCAATACTTATTAGCGAGGGATTATAGAGCGTTTTTTACACACAAGATCATAGGCAGAGACATGTAACGTTTTGTGATTATCTGTCAGGGGAGTAATTAAACGAAATCGATTGTAGGCATGCCATGATTTGCGGATATTAGCATGTCATTGTGATGCGGCTCTGACTGCGCGGACGCATGGCGCGGAATATATTATTGGAAGAAATCCGTTGTCTCGCCATCGATCATCAGCAACGTCCTCGATGGTCCATGACCCTGGTTGCTCACGGAATCGTCTGTGGTTCCGTTGATGAACAATAACTCATTGTCAGTAGTTCGCTGCCTCATTATTACAGGGTTCTATGTTACATTTTCAGGGATGTTAAAATTAAGACTTTGCGTCACTATGACAATGTTCAAATTCCAATTCGTTAAAAGTGAAACATAGTAGAACTCTGTAATATTAAGCTAGCGAGTTGTTGTCTGTGATTCTTTTATTTACTAATAACTCATGGTAGATGACCGCATTACTGGTATCTCACATTATTTAATGCAAGTGTGCATATCCTTTAGTATCTATGTCATAAGTATGAGCTGTTGTAAGTTTTTTTTTATAATCTTTTTATCTTTTGAAAAATATACCTAGTATAAATTTGAAACGGTTTTCAGTATTCCAATATATATGAAAAGAGAAATCCTGACTCACTCACTGACTGACTCAACGAGGTAGTTATCAACGTCATACCTAACGGCCAACAGTGAGTGAGTAATGAAAATGAATTATAAAATCTAAATGTTAATACTGTCAAATAATTAGGTAGGCTCGTACCTACAGGTTAGACTAACCTAATAAATAAAATCTGTACATTTTCGTGACTCTAACTTTATTTCCTCATCACGTCGCTTTTCAATCGTTATGCAAGACAATACCCAAATTTGAATTCAAATAAATTCAATTGCCCATACAAAATTTTCTACGATGAAACTTCAACCATTCTTATTATCGGTGACAGTTGACGTCAATTCAATACTGATGTATGGATTGACTGCCGCAAGCGATTAATGGCCGAATTGTGATGAGAATACTGTCCGAGTCATTGGGATATCATAAAATACACATGTTTGACGTCATGTGAACAGGTTCGTTTTTTCGTTATATGTTTATTACTTGCCAACAAGCCTACTAGCTAATTAATTATTCATAATATCGCACTAGAGGCGCATTCTGCGGGTACGTCAGATGGTAAGGTTTATAATTAAATCAATAAATTTTCGAGTTGTCAGAATAAGGTATTTGTACTTAGTATTTATTTGTAACCTGGTATTTTTACTATACAATTCCAAGTACCTATCTTAGTAATTCACCGTATGTTACGTAGGTAATTAAATAAAACAAGATTGAATAGTATATGTAGTGTTCAGCACTGGGAATATTATAAAATAAAATACAATTGGTATCCAGGTACACAGCGCGGTTGATTGATAACGACTGTCTGGCCTTACGGGTAGTTTGACACTGACTGACGTTTCCCGTCAACCGACCGTATACATTTATTTATATATATATTTAACCAATCTGTAACTACACATATTCCGTAGACACTACAGTATATAAAATATACTCACTAAATGCACTCAGTCGGGTATCACTAGATATCTACTTAACATACAGTATTTGTTACTAAGGTACTCGGAATTGCATAGAACATATGGGCGATTCTCCGAGCGTTTTGACCGCGCGGTTTGACAATCATTGTTGCCCGCCGATTATTTACTATAACGGAAAGACAAATCGTGACAATTTTGATAAAACTAGACTTAAACTCGGGACTGTTTTTCGGTTTCATAAAAAGTTAACTCTAGGCTTCGTTTTTTTGAACAATATTTACTGAGACAATTATGACGAAAATAAAACGCCGTAAAAACGCTGAACATTGGCCCATATACCAGGTTACAAACACTATGTACTACATCAGTGGTTCCTAACCTTTATTGCCACATCACCCACAGGCCCCCTCCAAAAAATAGGTAATACAGACAAGTATATGAAAGTACTCAAAAAAAACGACTTAATATGAGTATTACCCCTGAGAAAACTTAATTTTACCCCTAAAGGGGTAATTACCCCCCGGTTCGGAACCACTGTACTACATTAATACATTATGCATAGTACAAATGCCTTATTTTGATAACTCGAAAATTGATTGATTTAGGTATTAGTAATAGTATTTTATGCAACAGTTGTATAAGTGGGTTCAAAAAATGCGAATTGCGTGAGTTGCGATACGAGCCGCGAATGCGGCGAGTATCGCAAATAGAGACGCAATGAGCGTTTTTTGACTTAATTATACAACGTTGCATACAATACTTTTTCTACGACCAAGTTTTTTATTATAAAATACAAAATTAAAAGCATAACCTGCAAATAAGGCAAATATGACGTATGACTGACAGTATGTGTCTATAATAAACTTTTTTTTTAATTACTGACTGACGTGACGTGACTATATTAAAAATACTTTTTTTTTATGTTGGCATCAATGAATTTAGTTCGGAAAGTTTTGTTTTTCTTAAAAACCCTAGGAATTTAATTGTTTGTTAAGTTGGTAGTTGTGCATTTTTACCGCAAAGTTAAAATTGAGCGCTTAATCCTTGACCTAAGCTTAACCTAGATTTAGAAGTCTGTGGCTGCTAGCAATAACGTAAAGTGACTATAACGACACAAGTGCTGTTATGGAGAATAGAGTATAGACTTCTATGAACTCATATTATGTATGTTCTTATATTAGTGTTCGTGACCAAGTAAAAGACCGATAACATTACAGGAGTAGAAAAACGTTATTATCTGATGTACCCGCAAAATGTTCCCTTGAGTACGATGTATGCTCATACGATAAAAAATATTTATTAGAATATTTAATCATGAAATATTTCCACGATCTTAGTTAAAACAAATCAAAGCTAATTAAAGCCAAGTGCTCTTAATAATTATGTATGTGCATCGCTAATGTAGAATCAATTATGCAATTACATATATATTAATTATGTAATTGTCTTTTGGTGTGCAATAAAGTAGGATTGTATTGTATTGTATTGTATATAATATATATGTCGCAGGGAAATGGCCAAAACCGAGATTTGATCAAATTTCTAAGGGATATGACTAGAGACCGGATTTGAAGTAGCGATCTCAATATTAATATAGATATGACTAGTGCAATTTGTTAAATACATGTCATGTTGGTTACATAAGGTCTTAATTTTTACTGTGCATTGTGCAGAAGAAATATTAAAGAAGAAGAACTTAAAAAAAATAAACTACTTATTTCAAAAATTAACTAACAATGTTTTTATTTATTATCAACATAATTTTTGCTCAATCAATATTTACAAAAGCTTCCAAAAAAGGTTTTTTAGGATTCCGTAGCCAAATTGGCAAAAACAGAACCCTTATAGTTTCGTCATGTCCGTCCGTCTGTCCGTCTGTCCGTATGTCACAGGCATTTTACTTGAAAACTATGTGACGTATTCTGATAAAATCTGGAATATAGATGTCTTGTAGATGCCGCTACTAAGTTTGGTAGTTAAATAATAAAAATAAAAAAATCTAGGGGGGGCACTCCTCACATGTAACAGAAGCTAAAAAATTTTTTTTTTTCCGTAAACATCAACGTGAGGTACATAATTCGATAGCTCTTTTAAAAACATTATATGGCTTTTATGTACTTTTTTTTATTAAGAGAATACTTTCAGAAATAATCGCTCCGAAATTTGCATAGATTGTCCCCCCCCCTTTAAATTTTTTAAATTTTTTTAAATTCAATAAAATATGAAACGCTTAATAAATACATTCAATGAAAATTATTTTGAATAGTAACGAATAAACCGTTTTGAAGTTATTGCCGAAAAACTTCTCAACCAAAAGGTTTTAAGTGCCAGTTGTTTATTACGACGTTTTTTTGTACGGTGGTACGGAACCCTTCGTATGTGAGTTCGACTCGCACTTGGTCGGTGTTTGTTCCGATAAGTTACATTATTTTTGTGTGTAGAAAAAATAATAAATTATACCAGTCATATCCATATTCATATTGAGATCGCTAGGTACTTCAAATCCGGTCTCTAGATATGACCAAATCACGAAGCCATTTTAACATTTGCCTAGATCAGTGATTGGATAAAATCCCTGAGTCTGTTTAGTGAAATGACGAAATCAACTAAAAAAGGCAACTCGTTTTTTCATTTCACTAGATTTGTTTAAGTAGGTAGTGATTTGATAAAACCCGTGACACACGTCAATGAGTTGACGAAACGAACTCACAAAGTAAACTCGTTTTAACATTTCACTAGCTAGACACGTTTAGTGATTTGGTCAAATCTCTAATCTGGTTCAGTGAAATGACGTACCTAATAGTGCGCCGAGTTACGGACATGCTTCTATGGGAAAAGTTCACCTCAGGATACCAGCACTAAATTTTAGTATGTTGTTAGGCATAGTCTCTGGACCCCAAAACTGCCGGCAGACAGTCTATGAAAGGTCAAGGTCACCGAATATGAGGTCATTCAGTTAGCCGCTCCCGCGGTCTTAAAATGTTTAATTGTGACAAAACTACAAATCTCACATCCTTATAAAAGATGAGATGAGAGATATCAAATAAAAGATAATTAAATGTACTATAAATGACTTTTACATTTGATTTTAATAAATGTTATACTTTAGGAATTATTCACACAATAATTTCAATGTCAAAAAAATATATACGGAAATTTAGGTTTTACAGCAAAACTAAAAACACAAAGTTATGCAAATGTAGTACAAAAACATAAACAATTTACTAAGCTTCATAACGTAGTTTAAATCTTAAAAATCTGTCGATAAATATAGAAGCTATACTCAAAAACCTTGAGCGCGCGAAATACTCCCGGTCGGAGCAGGCGCTTAGACTATAGGTACCACAGAATAAGTATCCATTTATTTACTGTGTAGGTACCTACTATTTTCGTTCCAGAGAAATGAGGGTTTTTAGAAATCATAAACCCACCAGCTGGCAGCAGGGTGGCGAAAGGTCTTTTTGACAGTAGGCGTCAAGATCCACCAATCACACCACTTGATTTTGACATCTACTGCCAAATAGACCTTTCGCCACCCTGCTGCCAGCTGGTGGATTTCTGATTTCTAAATACCCTCATTGAGCGAGCTCATAGTTTTGCTGCGCCTCGCTGAGCTCGCAGCGAACAGAGACCTCGCGTCGCGACTGCGATAGCTCAAAGTACTGTTTTTCCTACTTGCAATATGTGGATGTTTGAGGCAGATTTTGAAATTTTTTTGAAATTCGAACACCTGTCATAGTCAACATTGAAATCACTGTAGATTTCAAATAACCCTCCAACTCCAAGCAACTTTCAGAAAGAGGGACCGCGAGTTCCGGTGGCGTGGCGTCCATAGAACCCGATTCCCACCGGCTTGCCTATTTTAAAGCATATGACCGGAGTATCTACTACTCCTGAAGAAATAGTAATCTAAAACTGCTTCAACTTTACTAAGAAAATAATGTATTTGACGCCACGCCACTGCACTGCTTGCTGCGAACTACTTACGTCTGACAATGAGCTTGAAATTGATGTTTATCGATTTGTATTTCATAGTGTTAAAGGGTTTATTGGTCATTTGAACTTGAAATTAGTGACCACTGCAACTCAGCCTATTATTGAGGGTTATTTAAAATGGTCGTAACTAACACATATAGTACAAAAGTCCAGTTTCATTAGACCTATACCATCTTTGAACAATGTGAATAAGTATTAATTCGTTTTTTATTTATTTATCTACATGAGACCGCTGGCCCAGCAAAACCATGAGCTCGCTCAATTTCTCTGGAACGAAAATAGCAGGTACCTATCTAAGCGCCTGCTCCGACCGGGAGTATTTCGCGCGCTCAAGGTTTTTGAGTATAGCTTCTATATTTATTGACAGATTTTCAAGATTTAAAATACTTTATGAAGCTTAGTAAATTGTTTATGTTTTTGTACTACATTTGCATAACTTTGTGTTTTTAGTTTTGCTGTAAAACCTAAATTTCCCTATTTTTTTTTGACATTGAAATTATTGTTTGAATATCTCCTAAGAACGCAGGAGCGGCTAATTGAATGACGTCGTATTCGGTGACCTTGACCTTTCAGAGACTGCCTCCCAGCAGTTTTGGGGTCCAGGGACCATGCCTAACAATATACTAAAATTTGCTGCTGGTATCCGGATGTGAACTTTTCCCATAGAAGCATATACGTTAGCGCACTATATTATCACCAGCAATTTAGATTACTTGACCCAGAATTAAATAATTTGATATTGACATTGTACATGACCTATTTCTCTTATCTAGGGGCTACAACTGACTGTAATGATGACGCGATGATAATATAATTATGATTATATAATATAAAAAGTATGACCCAAATATTTATTGTATATATTTAATTATCTATACGTATTGGGAAATACGCAATAAATTTATCAGATCCGTAACCACAGTTATATTTACGCCGTAGTAACGATTGTTGGAAAAGATACCTACCCCATTTATAAAGCAATATAATTTAATTTATAATAATAATAATGAAATTACGCAAATAATTTATAACTGACATAGGTATAACAAAGGATGCTAATACTATAGTGGCTTTTTTTTGTCCATCGTCGCCAAAATGGCAATAAAATAAACCCATAAAATTCGACTTTGTTCTTGTGACTACGTGACAGCTCTCACAAAACCCACCACTGGCTTTCGTTGAATTCTAAAATGTTTTTATTAGTAGCCGGCATCAGAAATAACCGTTACTATTTTGATCTATTATATATCTCAAATCAACTATTGAAAAGAAAAGATTTATTACATTCCTACTCGTGCAAAGATTACTTACTATGCCAATTTTTTTTACCTTGCGTAGGTACGGGATTAAATGTCTAAACATTTTATATTGTCGCCGATTTAGGTATTGTATTGTGTATTATAAATTTAACGTTTTGGCGTTTTTCACTTTCCTAGAGCAATATTGAGTGAAACATGAGTTCAAATTAACAAAATTTAAACGATAGACTGTTTTTTAACCGACTTCCAAAAGAAGGCCGGTTCTCTATTCGTCTGAATGTTTTTTTTTTTTTTGTATGTTTGTTACGCGATTACTCGAAGACGGCTGGACCGATTTGAAAAATTCTTTTTTTGTTTGAAAGGGTATACTTCCGAAATGGTCCCATTGCAACCAAATCAGGATCTGATGATGGGATCCTGGAGAAACCGAGGGAACTCTTCAAATATTAGAGGCACACATATAGCGATTTCGGTATTTTTCGTAGTTTCTTGTCCATTTCTTACTAGCAATAAGTTTTTAGTGTTAACCGACTTCAAAAAAGGAACAAATGTTTATGTAGGTTTCTTCCCCGATTACTTAAAAACAGCTGGACCGATTTGGAAAATTATTTTTTTGTTTGAAAGGGTATACTTCCGAGGTGATTCCATTGCAACCAAATCAGGATCTGATGATGGGATCTTGGAGAAATCGAGGGAACTCTTCAAATATTAGAGGCACACATATAGCGATTTTGGTATTTTTCTTAGTTTCTCGTGCACTTCTTATTAGATATAAGTTTCCAGTCTTAACCGACTTCAAAACAAAGATCAATTTTTATGTAGGTTTGTTCCCCGATGACTTGAGGCTAGACCGATTTAGAAAAATTTTCTTTTAACTAAATAGACTTTAGTCTATTTGGCTAAAATAGTATTTTTACAGCGCCACTAAAAATTTAAAAATAAAGTAAATTTTTAAAACAAAAAATAAAAACCGACTTCCAAAAACTTAAACTAAAAAGCAGAAAATAATATGTTAATTACCCGAAAGAAATGGATAATCAACGATTCATATATACATATACAGATATTTATAGTTTTTAACCTGCTTTTTTGAAGTCGGTGCCAGCTAAGGATAAAAGGAGCTCAGCATAGCCAGCTTTGCGTGGCAGGCACCGACTTCAAAAAAGCAGGTTAAAAACTATAAATATCTGTATATGTATATATGAATCGTTGATTATCCATTTCTTTCGGGTAATTAACATATTATTTTCTGCTTTTTAGTTTAAGTTTTTGGAAGTCGGTTTTTATTTTTTGTTTTAAAAATTTACTTTATTCTCCATTATATTCTTCAACCCGTAATGGTATCAAATATTAGCTCCGTTACTTGCTTCGACTTAAAGAAAAGCATTATTATCCTCATAATAAAAATTAAGTTTTCAAACATTATAGAAATTTTGAAAGAATTTCAATTTCGAATTCTGATAGCAGAAGCTGGAGAGGTCCAGCGACGGTTGCACATCATAAGGTACCTGGCCCATGTAAGGCCCAGTGCCTAGTAAAGCCCACGTTTTAAATATCCAAAACTACAAAGTCAAACGGATTGAACTTTCATCATCGAGTGTCTAACCTTAAATGGCTTCTGTTGCCATAGCAAACGCCACGCTGTAGCGAACCTGTGGGAACTTGCAGTCGACAGAAGGCAGCGCGTGCGATCGCAAGTAGGTAGGCGTTTCTTAAATTTTGACGTACAAAAATGTAAGTGATTTTAATATTACTTAGTGAATCTTTATTCTGATTACATGTAGTGGTAGCTTTTTATAAAGGCTGTTATCTAAATTTAAGTTTAAAATTGATGTTTATATATTTTTGAAAAATTATTTGTGTGAGGTTACTACTCTAGCCTAATCCCCATCAAGAATTGACGTGGGTCTTATTATGACTATGAAATCTAAAAGGTTTTCTATTTTAGAATTATGGCACCAGTCGAAGAATCAGCACCCAAACCAAAGCAAAAACATGTAACATGTTGTAGAACGAAAAATACTTTCCCAAACAAAAGCTTTGCAAGGAAACTAAGATTTTGGATGCAATGTAGACTGGGTGGTGTCTGGTTCCACGAGATATGTGTGGGCCTTGATGCAGGTGATGAGGATTTCGAATGTCCTGAGCATGCATTACCTACTAACGTATGGTTTGGTTTTTTACTTTGAATTTAATAGAATTTTTAGGTTTATAAGACTAATCACTGAAGAGTTTATTACATGTACTTATGTCAAAACTAATTCCCATAAGTAGATACTTCATTACAGTTATTAAGAAGTTCCTATTTTATTTGATTATCTAATGAATGTTTACTTTTATTTAATTCTTGTGTTTTGTCTCTAAAATACGATAACTGAGAAAGATAACACAACTTATTTACAGTAGTCTCAAGACCTTCGGTTCATTAAGTTTATTGTTCCTACGAAGTTTCAAGAACGCCTATTATAAATATATTTTTTAGTTTTATTATTAAGATATGCTTAGTTTATTTTGTATTAAGACTTAATTCCAAAGAAAATACTGATTAATAATGATAAGATAAACATAATTCTTTCATATGCCATATTAAGGCCCGGGTATGGCCTCATTAAGATACAGGGGTCTGAATAAGGCCCAGAAGTCGGTTTTTTAAAAAAAGGTTATAGTTAATAGTGAACATTGTTTTCTGAACCAAAATTATTATGAATACGCTGATTATTAAATAAACATTGTTGTCTTATTTCAGCATTCATTGTTTTTTATTTGTACTTAAAAACAAATAAGGTGGGCTTTACATGGGTCAGGTACCTTATATGGCCGGAGCTCCTTAAGAGTTCAGGCCGGGGTTGTGGGGGATGCTTTCCTGACGTCCAGGACGCCAAGGTCGGACTGCACCTGTTGCTCCTCTGTCTAACCTGAAACACTACACAGAGGATTAATGTGGGAGGCAGCCTAGACTTATTACGGCCTGGCTACTCGGATCTGAGCCCGTTGAGACTCAGTTATACGAATAAGGGGATTGAACCTACTGACTACTCGTATATTGTATCGATTGGTTTTCAAAAACGAGTTTTGATATATAAGTACATAGGTTTCATATGTATGGAAGTGACAGTTAAATATTTAGTTATCTCTTAAGGAATGCAAATAAACCGGTCGCTAATTTTACATCACAAATGCATTTATATGATTCTAAAGTGTAATTTTAACCCGCAACTTGATACTCAGCATCAGCTCTTTTATTACAGAACCAAGAAACATTTTAAATGGCGTGGACGGTTGCTTTAAACCTGGAGAACTTACAGCCATTATGGGTCCTTCGGGAGCAGGGAAAACTACGCTCCTAAATATACTAGCAGGCTACACGTAAGTACTTAGCACTTTAGTACATTACATATTAACTAGGGTGGTAATACAAAGAAAGGCCGAGATCGCAGAAGTTTACGGTCCGAGCTGCAAGTGACGGACGTAAATATGCGATCGAGGGCTTCTTTTATTACCTCCCGTGTTGTGTACATCATTTTACGTCTACACTTGGCCAGAAAGCGGCGTTTTCCGTACGCGCAGCGCGCGGAAAAAGTCACTTTATGGCCAGGTGTGGCATAAACATTTTTATTTGTTTCATAATTTTAGACTCAAAAAGTGTTTTAATTACTATGTAATCTAAATGGATCTTTTTCTTTACAAATCCAATAATTTTTCATGAAAGTCCTTGTTTTTCCGATGAAGACCGGTCTCGAATTTATTAATTCGTGTCAGGAAGGTTTCAGTCCCTCGTACGAATAATTTTGGTAGCCATGTTCCAAATTGCTGGTTTATGAATCTTAGTGTAACCGAAATCCGTCTCAATCAAGATTTCTAACATAGTCTAAACTAAATTCCAACCAGGATCGGCTGCACTGCAAATGTTTATATACACACATTCAAGAATTACTTATTAATTATTTTTACCGTTGTAATTAAACATCTGTTTGAGAACACATCTGACTAATGAGGTAAAACCCTGTTTACTAAGTAAACTACACAATTGACAAATATTCGAAGATATTTTTCCGCTGACGTAACGCAGGACCGTCGTTAGGTAAAATATCCCTAAAATACGAACTAATGGCTCTCTGCTCTGAGCAGGGTTGCCAACCTTAGAATTTTTTTGCTCAACTAAAATCCTCGAATTTTGAATTTCGAACCTCGTACATGCGTGTGAATCCTGGGCGGGGGGAGGGGGGGTGCTTTTGGAGTGCTAACCAAAGGACTGTTGTATAATTTGCAATTGTACGTGAACGTTATTGACAAAAAGTGGCATAGTTCGGCTGAAAACGACACGTAGGTAGGTATGTAACGAAATTTCAAAAACAAGCAGGCCACAAATCTCGTATTTGTACGAGGAACCTCGTACGGTTGGCAACCCTGGCTCTGAGCTGCAGACCTCGCGAGTCTGTCAACTCCCATGACTCCGCCATTTTGAAAAATTTCCAAACATTTCATCAACAAAAAAAATCTTTATAATTATTGAACCTGCTCAAAAAAAATCACGAGAATCTGTTGAGAAATGCGACTTGTGCCATTTTGCCCAAGCTGAAACGGAGACGCTTCCGGCTGATAATGATGATGATGAATCTTGATCGAAGCAGAAAATTTCACGTCTTGTCAAACACACACATTTCAAGGGACCCCCTTGTTTCCCATAAAGTAATAAGTCATACTATATTGTTAGTCATAATTATGTAAAGTCATACAGTATTTGTTTTTCTAAAACGGTAATATTTTTAGAATTTTAAAAAGCTAGCGTTAAGAAAACAATAGGTTAGGTTTGTTTTATAACAATTCTAAAAACTTAACGGTTTCATAGAAAATAGGTTGTCTGGATTTCGATAATTATAAATAACAATAAAGTAGGTATGACTTTTAAAAATTATGGGAGAGAATATTATAGACCCACATTTCAATCATCTGGCTGGCTAGCGTAACTGACCGCGACTTCGTTTCTCGCGCGACAGAGCATCACCGTGGCATCACCTGTCAATGTCACACTATAAAGAGTGGAAAGAGATAGGTAGCATTTGTCGCACGACAAAGAGTCGCGTGTCACAGTTGTGCTGTAGAGTTACTGGTTTTGTTGTCTAGCATCAGTTGTGTATCAGCGTAGGTAACCCTGTCTCTATGTCCAACAGAACCCGAGGCGCCAAAGGCGAGATATGTGCCAACGGCGTATGCGCGTGCGCGTCGCAGTCCGGCGGCCGCGGCGGCGCGAGGTACATCCGCCAGCGCGATGACCTCCGAGCCTATCTGACCATCTACGAGTCCATGGCTCTGGCCGCGGCTCTTAAACTGGCCGACTTCTCGCCGCACGAGAGGAAGGAGAAAGTAAGTAAACATATGCAAATCAGTGATCTAATGATTGTTGGTTTCCCGCGATATAAAAATGATTTTTAATTACGAAGCTATCACGAGACTACATGGTTTTGACATAAAAACAGATGACATACGTTTTAAAGAGTACCCGAGTATTTCTCGGCCTGTTTCGAATGTGTGTGTTTCGAAAAGAGCTTATTCATGAGCATTCACAGTCATGGCTCTCCAAACACTGCGGGCCGCAGCCCTTCAATAAATGATAAATTTCCTATCACATTCCGGCAACTATGTGAGTGCAAGAGTGATCGATGATTTATCATATTTTATGTATCGCAGGATAATACCATTATAGGATTACATGTCATCCAAACTCAAGAAACTCTTAAATAAAGGTATTTGATACATGAATCAATTCAAATAACACCAAACTCGAGGATGACTACGCTTCGTAAAAATATTCGCAAATGCGACAAATTTTGACAGGGATGGTACGAGTAAATATCCACGATTTCTGGTTTCCTTAACAAATATTGGCATATATTATTATTCTTCAGGTGTATGAAATCCTATCATTGCTGGGCCTCAGTGGAGCGGCGCAGACCCTCTCCAGGGACTTGTCTGGCGGCCAGAGGAGACGTCTCGGCGTGGCTCTGGAACTCCTCTCTGACCCGTCCCTATTATTCTTAGATGAGCCTACCACGTAAGTTAACTTCACTTAACTAACTTTAATCAATAGACATAATCACCTCCACCGTCTTCCCTAATCCTTATTGAGTTTACGTAACATTTTCTTAACATTACAGTTATACGTTAAAGACACACGTACAAGTTCTTGGTTAACACTTGCGTAATAATGACTCTATGGCTAGAATTGATATTGTCTATTCATCAAACTGTGAAACCATGCCAAGAGCGGTAAAGCCTCTCTAACTCTGCGAAGTCCATGGCCAACTGTCACTAGTTTACTTGCAAGGTGACTTTTAGTAAATATGCTTACCTAATCGTTAAAATTACAGTTTAAACTCCTTACCTGATGCTGAATATGAACATTCTGGCGAGTTTTTGAATAATTTACGAGTGGGTACAACATTCCGGGAAAGTATACATACATATAACGCTTACTTTGAGTTCTGAATTTCGCAATGGCTCTTAGTATCTAAGTTCTTGATGTATGTTGTTGTTCAATTCCCAAATCTAGACACGCGGCAGCGTGTCAAGCCAAGTTCAAGCAAAACTGGCTAGCCAGCGCCAAGTGTAATATTACACGAACCACTTGGTGCCACTTTTCACCCTTCTATAACTCAAAACCTCTTTAACGTAAACACAAAAAACTACGTGTGTTTAATTATATCCATAAGGACATCTAGAAGCCCAAATTTCATGAAGCTAGCTCAAACGGTTATAAAGATATGAAGGTCAAAATGTCGTAAATTTTAGCACTGACTGACTCACTGACTGACTGACATATAGTAGCTAAACCTAACCTACTTCCAGATGACCTAGAAGGATGAAATTTGGAATCCAGCTCGGTTATTGTGTAAGCGTACTAAAAAATCTAAAAATAAAAAATAAATTAAAAATAGGGGGGTTTCCCATACAAAATTTTGTTTTTTAATTGTATCGTTGAGTAGCTAAACCTAACCTACTTCCAGATGACCTAGAAGGATGAAATTTGGAATCCAGCTCGGTAATTGTGTGTAAGCGTAGGAAAAAATCTAAAAAAAAATAAAAAATAGGGGGGGTCCCGATACATTTTTTTTTTTAATTGTATCGTTGGAACCGTTAATGAAATTTGGAATCCAGCTCGGTAATTGTGTGTAAGCGTAGAAAAAAAATAAAAGTAAGTTAAAAATAGGGGGGTCCCCATACAATTTTTTTTTAATTGTATCGTTCGAACCGTTACAAACATTAAATCTCAATACCTGCCTAGTTTTCTTTACAAAAAGTAATGATATCCCACCAAAAACATAAAACTAAGTTATTTTGCAAAACTCAGATTGATAAATTATTTTTTGATTAATACTGTATGTCTTGCACTTTTTATTTGGGGCAAATAATACACTGCGGTGATTTCGGCACAGAAAAATACTTGGGTAGGGGTCGGGTTGCATAAAGTTTAAGGTCATATTTTTGATACGCATACGAGGATTCGTCATACTGATCATTACGCATAACTGTAAATAGTCATACATTTATGCGCATAACGATTTTAATCATAATGGTTATGCACATACTGTGTAATGGGCATATAGTTGATATGCATACATTTATTCAAGCATACTTTATAATGGGCATACATGGATTGCTCATATAACACTTTAACCATACTAAGTAAATGCATAAAATGCTAAACGCATAAATAGTTTGCTCATACAACACTTTAACCATACTAAGTAAAAGCATAAATTGCTAAACGCATAAGCCTAATTTTAAACGTTTTTTTTAAAGTTCTCTTTTATGTTGCGTCGCGTTCTAACCTAATATACTTTTCTGGCAGCGATTCGGTTATGTGTGAGATAACAGTTCTAACTTAACCTAACCTACTTTTCTGGCAGCGATTTGGTTCTGTGTGAAAGTTCTAACCTAACCTAACCTACTTTTCTGGCAGCAATTTGGTTCTGTGTGAGGTCACAGTTCTAACCTAACCTAACCTACTTTTCTGGCAGCGATTTGGTTTTGTGTGATGTCACAGTTCTAACCTAACCTAACCTACTTTTCTGGCAGCGATTCGGTTATGTGTGAGATAACAGTTCTAACCTAACCTAACCTACTTTTCTGGCAGCGATTCGGTTATGTGTGAGATAACAGTTCTAACCTAACCTAACCTACTTTACTGGTAGCGATTCGGTTATGTGTGAGATAACAGTTCTAACCTAACCTACTTTTCTGGCAGCGATTCGGTTATGTGTGAGATAACAGTTCTAACCTAACCTAACCTACTTTTCTGGCAGCGATTTGGTTCTGTGTGAGGTCACTAATATTGTGTAATGAGTAGAAATTAAAAATACTTCAATAATATAAATCGTTTCTTTTTTGAAGAGCCATCGCAAAGTCCATTATCAAAATTTATGCAATACGATTGTTATAATCATCAATATTATGGCTTGATAAATGTATTTAATTTACAATTATAACTAAAACCACTTATAATCATCAATGTTATGGCTTAATAAATGTATGAAATTTACAATTATTGCAAAAACGACTTATAATCATCAATATTATGACTAAATAAATGTATGACAATTAACATTATGGTTAAACCAATTATGACTCCGTATAACTATGACACGGAAGAACTATGCCATAGGACAATTTATGCCAAAAAAAATATATGAGCATCAACTTTATGCTTAAACTGTTATGACAATTAATAATATGACAATAGTTGTTATGCAACCAGACGGCCCCCCAAAATACTTACTTACAATCATAGTGTTTCTGAGGTCGTCCTACTTTAATGGTAGAAATGGACACAGCACAACCACTGTGGACGCAAGATACCTAACACTCCTCCTGGCTTCGCTTGTCGTCGTACCTAATGGTGACTGTGGAAATATTTTTCTTTATTGGTAGTAAGTTGGAAAGGTCGTTGAAGTCAGTATTATAGATTTGTATTATGAGTAACTATAGTGCGCAAATAACACAAAATACTTTTAAATATTCCCACCGAGTCATATTTTGCTTAGGCCAAATGCATGTTATTATTAAACGTTCATTTACCAAAAGTTATTTTGCCAATAGCCGTGAATAAATGAATAGTTTGTCAGATAATGATTTGTAATATGATGCTTTTTCAAGTAAATAATTTGTGTAATGAACTATTTGTAAAACGTAATTTTGTGAATCGAGTAATTTGTCATGAGTTAATTTGCCAAACGTTATTTTTAAAATTAATATTTGTGTAACTTTTTTGTGAAATGACTGGATACCCCAAAATATTTTACGTAGCTATTGAATACCTTATACTTACACATCCGTATTTTATAATTCGCTACAAGAACTTACTTACATTAATTGTACGCTAAAATAAGCTAATGCCCGTAGACAATGCCTTAGCACGGTTTGCTTTTTAAAGGCATAATCTCTATTATTTCTTACCAAATCGGACATTATTAAGGAAAGTGTAGGCGTATACAGCATTCGAGAGATGGTTTGAACAGAACGTTATTAGTGATGTTGCGGTTTATACTCAAGAAGTTGTTGAAAACACCTTATTTTTTTCATTTCAGGGGGTTGGACTCGTCGGCTTCAGCGTCTCTCATCTCACTGCTAAACAGTTTAGCCAGGGGTGGCAGGACACTCGTCGCGACCATCCACCAGCCTTCAGCATTGCTCTTCGAGAAGATAGACTCTGTATACTGCTTAGCAGAAGGCCGGACGCTGTACAGAGGCCCACGAGTTTCGCTGTTACCGGCACTCGCAAGCGCAGGGCTGCGTTGCCCACCGTACCATAATCCTGCTGATTTCTGTAAGTACTAGATGCTTAAGAAACTTACCGCTTATTCATTTATCTAGTTTCACATGATTCAGGCCTGAAATGTTCTTTTCCCGAAATGTTTACTTTGCATTATGTCAGCTTCTATTCTAACATTGTCTACAAAAATGACGAATGGAAGTGCTTCCTAATATATCTGCAATCAGGAAAATGGCACATAGCATATAAATGTCGTAAATATAAATAATCGGGAGTTTAGTTCAGGCGTAGGTTCTAACGGAATTGTCAATTTATAATTATCTCTATCTCACAGGTATGCGCGAAGACCTAGTCTATATTATACGCTCTGTCTACGATGGCATATTGGTCGGTCACAACACTAATTCTGAATATTCACTAGTTTAACAATAAAGTCATCAATGGCATACATGCTGATATACGTATGCTTACAATATGGCAACATTTAATTACATGTTTATTAAACTATTGTATTCACTGTAGAGCTCTAGAATAATGCAGTAAATGCAATACTTAGTTTACAAGGAAAATCTAAACAACCGACATGAATATGAATTTAAATAAATTATGGCATTTCAATGAAATAGTCAATCGCTTGTTGATACTTTATAGCACGTTTACTTCTAGCATCTAGACTGCAGAACCGATATTCCAATAGGTGTATCTCGATTTTAATAACGTCTTGAATATGTCGCCGCCAACTAGCTTAAATTAGCTATTTGGTTAACTGCCTAGCCTTTTCATTAAACTTTTTGTTAGGTTTGTTAGTCAGCTTGTGTTTCTCAGAGCAGAAATAGAAGCGGGGCTTCGTCAACCTGTTGGCGGGTCATAATTTAGCGAAAATGCTAGGCAGTTAACCCAATGGCTGATTAAACCAGTTGGTTGACTAGTCTACTCTATGTTTTGTTCTTCTATTATCCTTGAATGTTGTTATTTATAACATACTCGTATGCCAGATTCAGATTGGCTTTGGAACACGAAGTGACTAGTATAATTCACACTATGTGAAAAACCCAAAATCCTGACATCTGACCTGGTGGCAATGGGACCACCTGGGAGGTGTGCCCTTTTTGGGATTTGTATGGAGCACAACGCCGCTAAACCGCGACGATAGCGTCGAACGGTGCCGTGTGTAAGGCTTCATACAAAACCTATGGAGACGTCTAGTGCAGCGGCGCCATGGCAGCGGCCGTGCCACTACCGCTGCGTGCGGCATAAGGTGTAAACGGCCATACAAACAAAAAAAGATTCCGACGAACTGGGAAACTCCTTTTTAGGGTTCCGTACCTCAAAAGGAAAAAACGGAAGCCTTATAAGATCACTTTGTTGTCCGTCTGTCCATCCGCCCGTCCGTCTGTCTGTCTGTCCGTCTGTCAAGACCCTTTATCTGGGGAACGCGTGGAGTTATCGAGTTGAAATTAAAACCATATGCTTACTCACGTCTATGGTCCCTTGAAGCTGTGAAAAAATCAAACTTCTAAGTTAACGTGAAAAAAGATACGGTCGTTTATGCCGCAAAAGACGTGAATTTCGACACTTCTCTCAAGGAAACCAAAATTCAAAGGGTAGTTTCCGTTGACCTAGAACTATTAAATTTGGCAAGTAGTATGGCGTCTTATACATACTACAAGTATAGGGAAATATCTGAAAACTATACATTTTTGATTAAATCATAAAAAAAACTTTACTAAAGAAATCAAAATTTAGAGGGTGCTTTAATATATGTACCTACAAATTTGTGCGGAACCCTCGGTGGGCGAGTCCGACTCGCACCTTGTCCGGTTTTATTTCAAGACACTTAAAAATTCAGCAAAAATATACAACATGCAATATTATCTGCTAGTGTGACCAAATCTTTAGTCGCATCGTGGAGAAGTTCCGTGTACAAACGTGTTTTGTGTTTATTATTTCTAGTAATTTGAGCGAGTTAACCACTCACGTTCACCATAAACACAAGTAGCAGAGTCCTTCTATAGAAATGCTGACACGTTTTGTGGCTTTATTATACTATACCTATATACATACATCTTTATTCTACACTTCGTATAAAATCTGTTAGTATCAATTGAACCCTAAAGTTTAAGATCGCCTTTTGTAAAATATGTTTCCTCTTATCCAATATATAGTAGGTATTTGACTGAATAAATATATAGACATACAGTTTAATATATAAAGGCTCCTGCGTCCTTCGGGTGTTTGCAGCTTACTTAATTTACTTAGGAAATGAACTTTTCTCAAACATGTAATGAAATGAAATATTGACATTACGTGCCTTATAAAAGGCCGCAAAATACCTCGTTTCCGGTGCGGCTAGACGAGAGGCCTTTAATGGAATTTCATTCAACATTGCCGACCTATGTACTTGCTGATTGATGCTTATGTACTCGGCCGGCAGTCCTAATGTACTATTATAATTAGTGATTCCGATTGTAAGGTAAGAATTATCACCACATATGTATGTTGATTTTCATGCCAAGTATATTCTCGTTTTCAGTAATGGAAGTAGCATCAGGCGAGTACGAAGTTGACCTCGTGCGGACAGCAAAAACGATGTTGCAGTTCAAACCCGAGGCCAATCCAGCTGCCGCCATGGATGTCCCCACCATACCGGCCTTGCCGAGCGCATTAGGTGAGTTGCCTATGAGTCTCAACTTAATTGAGAGCATACCCCATACGCACTATATAGCCGTAGCAGTCACCGTTGTCTGTCTCCTATCCTAAGATGGGATAAAATAAGAAACTGAAGACAGAAAAAGCCCACGGAGAAACTAAAGTGACTCAAACAAACTGATTAAGGGGCAGGTATGCTAGGACGAATGCCCTACCTGTTCTGTTATTATTACTATTTTAAAACATTATGCAAAAAACCGGACAAGTGCGAGTTAGACTCGCGTGGAGAGGGTTCCGTACGTTCAAAACAATGTAAAACAATTATACTTTATTGCACAGACTTCTTATAGGTTTTCTTGTAATCTATAGATGTAGTACTATTTTCCATATTTTTTTCAAAATTCTATGACCAAGAGCTCAGTTTTTGCTTATTTTCTTCAATAACCTCAAAAGTATTGATTAGGGATGTAACAATACCGATACCAATACCGATATATCGGTATCGACGATTATATAGAACCGATATTTGAAGAGCGCGAAAAGAATTTGCTGTATGAACAAAAATCTGCAAAAAGTAATTTCAATTACTGACTTAATTTATGTATTGGTCTATTAATGCACAGGTTCAATCGGAACTCGTCTGTAATTTAATTAGTATTTAATTTAAAATATAAGTAGATGATAACGAAAGCGTTTCTACCAGTTAAACTTTGTATGAAATATTCAAATGTGATTCCAGATATAAGTTCGGAGCTCAAATTGAAGCCTGTCTTGGGAGGTTCCAAACATCAGCAGAGTCACAAGAAGATGATGTACAGACAATCCGGCCTTTTGCGACAAACGTGGATCTTACTCTATAGAAATTACCTAATCACTACTCGGAATTATGTAAGTCATTGGTTATTTACGAAACGTAATAAGTATCTGCAATTATATTCATTATGAATAAGATAGACGTCTAAGTGGTTGACACTGTCCCAGTAGTTGCGCTCTTGAATGTCAAGTCATTAGCAAATAGTCACAACTTCCTGGTAAATGAGGCCCACAAGCTTATCCACAAGTATGAAGACCGGGTAGATATACACTTCTTCTGGACAAAGGCACACTGCGGCATCGTCGGCAACGAGCTGGCTAATGCTGCGGCCAAATCTGCAACGAGCCTCCATAAAACACCGGACTTCAATGAAATACCGATAAGTTTTATCAAATATCATGATAAATCAAAGACATATCTTGAACAACAATGCTTATACGATCATCCCTCCAAATGCACTTACACTAAGACTCTTTTCCCCACTCACGCAAACCTATCCGCTTACCTTGAAGAATATGATTTGTGTTAACAAATTTACGGTTTTAGACTATGTGTTCATGTACCAATTTAGTATTTCTGTTTGGCCCAGCGGTTAACTGGTAGAGAATGCCTTATGGCATTAAGTTCGCTGTTTGTACTTTCCTGTATTGTGCAATAAAGTCCAAATAAATAAAATACCTTAACCTTCCCCACAAACAGTATCTTCACCGATTCAATATAACTCCAGACGGCTTCTGTCCTTGCCACAGCAGCGCCAACATAATACAGTCGCCATCAGATATATCTGAGCTGTCAGTGTACTCATAAATATCTGAACACGGCTCTAATGCTATGAAAATAGAGCCGTGTTCAGATATTTATGAGTACACTGACAGCTCAGATATATCTGATGGCGACTGTACAAACCTTTGACCACTTACTGTTTCACTGTCCTCGCTTTGCATCTCAAAGGCTCGATCACCAAATAACCTGTCAAAACATAAACATAAATTCATCTCAGAAAACATCCATAGTATCCTTATAAAACAGACATCCATCGATTCATTTCATACCCTACTTACATGTATAGTTACCAGTGGCGTGACCTAAAAGAGAGAAAGAGAGCCGCGCAGTAAATGTATCCCTTAGTACGCTAAGAAAGAACAGAAAAAAGAGCATAAGAGGAAAGAACATCTTTCCTCAAACAAAAAAACACCAGGACGTTTACCGCACTGCTAGTGTCTAGGTTTAATTTCGTGACGTTTATTACCTACTGTTATATAAATTCCCACACGGTGATCTTTTGCAAGAATAATACAGACCATCTCAAAAATCACAGAAACACACGAGTTGTGGATGAGTTCTATCTATTTAAGTAGGTATGTAATACATATAAGCCCAAATACTTATTTATATTTATGGTTTGCTTGTTACAGTCACTGTTCATGCTCCGGGTGGCATGCCACGTAATCATCGCGCTCATCTTCGGGTACCTGTACCATGGGGTTGGCAGCGAGGCCAGCACGGTGCTCGGGAACTACGTATACCTGTACGGGTCCATGTTGCTCGTCGTCTACACCGGGAAGATGTCCGTGGCGCTGTCGCGTGAGTCTGCTCTTTGACATCAATACTTTCACATTCCACACGTAGCGGGTAGCATGA
This sequence comes from Eudemis profundana, assembly GCA_947034925.1. Classification (NCBI taxonomy): domain Eukaryota; kingdom Metazoa; phylum Arthropoda; class Insecta; order Lepidoptera; family Tortricidae; genus Eudemis; species Eudemis profundana. Next base: position 25,119,695 of record OX344796.1, on the reverse strand, counting down.
CACGTAATCATCCCGCACATCTTTGGGTACCTGAACCACAGCGTTGGCAGCGAAGCCAGCATGGTGCTCGGGAAGTACGGGTCCCTGTTGCTCGTCGTCTCGTACACCGGGAAGATGTCCGTAGCACTGTCGCGTGAGTGTGCTCTTTGACATCAATACCTTCACATTCCACACGTACGACGTAGCACGATATGTAATCATCGCGCTCATCTTCGCGTACCTGTTGTATCACGGCGTTGGCTGCGAGGCCAGCACGGTGCTCGGGAGCCACGGGTCCATGTTGCTCGTCGTCAACACCGGGAAGATGTCCGTAGCACTGTCGCGTGAGTCTGCTCTTTGACATCAATATCTACACATTCCACACGTTGGACGTGTGTGAAAAAATATGTTCACTGGCATCTAATTTCATTATAGCGTCGATCGTAGGTTCATTGATGTAAGGGACAGGCATATCAATGGGGTGTGTTATGATCAATCGAACAATAAATGGGTTCATTCAACGTGTAAAACTACGAATCACATAATCTCAATGTATAGAGCTCATCACTGGGTAGAATAAAGGTTTGATAGAATAACAATTAATATATTTTTCTATTCCTGTACTGTTATCTGTCTTTTACTTGGTCACGAATACTAATATAAGAACATACATAATATGAGTTCAGAGAAGTCTATACTCTATTCTCCATAACTGCACTAGTGTCGTTATAGTCACATTACGATACTGCTAGCAGTCACAGACTTCTAAATCTAGGTTAAACTTAGGTCAAGGATTAAGCGCTCAATTTTAACTTTACGGTAAAAATGCACAACTACCAACATAACAAACAATTAAATTCCTACGGTCTTTAAGAAAAACAAAACTTTCCGAACTAAATTCATTGATGCCAACATAAAACAAGTATGTTTAATTTAAGTATATTTTAAATAAAAAAAAAGTATAACCATAGACACATACTGTTAATCATACGTCATAGTTGCTTTGTTTCCAGGTTATGATTAATTTTGTTATATTTTAAAACCTAGTCGTAGAAAAAGTATTGTATGCAACGTTGTATAATTAACTCAAAAAACGCTCATTGCGTCTCTATTTGCGATACTCGCCGCATTCGCGGCTCGTATCGCAACTCACGCAATTCGCATTTTTTGAACCCACTTATACAACTGTTGCATAAAATACTATTATATCTCTTAGTACCTATCTCTTAAAATAATGCACATTTGGTAGAAAAATAATGTTGTGTTGTGCAGTTCGGTTTTGCTGGGGGATGCAGTTCAAACCTAACCCAACCTACTTTTTAACCGACTTCCAAAAGAAGGACGGTTCTCAATTCGTCTGTATGTTTTTTTTTTTTTTTTTTTTTTTTATTTTTTTTTTGTGTGTTTGTTCACCGATTACTTGAAGACGGCTGGACCGATTTGGAAAATTCTTTTTTTGTTTGAAAGGGTAGACTTCCGAGGTGGTCCCATTGTAACCAAATCAGGATCTGATGATGGAATCTTGGAGAAATCGAGGGAACTCTTCAAATATTATAGGCACACATATAGCGATTTCAGTATTTTTCGTAATTTCTCGTCCATCTCTTATTAGCAACGAGTTTCTAGTGTTAACCGACTTCAAAACAAAGGGTAAATTTGTATCTAGGTTTCTTCCCCGATTACTTGAAGATGGGTGAACCTATTTGGAAAATTCTTTTTTTGTTTTAAAGGGTATACCTCCGAGGTGGTCCCATTGCAACCAAATCAGGATCTGATGATGGGATCTTGGAGAAAGCGAGAGAACTCTTCAAATATCATAGGCACACATATAGCGATTTTGGTATTTTTCTTAGTTTCTCGTCCATTTCTTATTAGCAACAAGTTTTTAGTGTTAACCGACTTCAAAACAAAGTGCAATTTTTATGTAGGTTTGTTCCCCGATTACTTGAAAACGGCTAGACCGATTTGGAAAAAAATTCTTTTAACTAAATAGACTTAAGTCTATTTGGTTAAAATAATATTTTTCCAGCGCCACTAAAAATTAAAAAATAAAGTAAATTTTTAAAACAAAAAATAAAAACCGACTTCCAAAAACCTAAACTAAAAACCAAAAAATAATATGTTAATCACCCCAAAGAAATGGATAATCAACGATTCATATATACATATACAGATATTTATAGTTTTTAACCTGTTATTTTTGAAGTCGGTGCCAGCTAAGGAGCTCAACATAGCCAGCTTTGCGTGGCAGGCACCAACTTCAAAAATAACAGTTTAAAAACTATAAATATCTGTATATGTATATATGAATCGTTGATTATCCATTTCTTTGGGGTGATTAACATATTATTTTTTGGTTTTTAGTTTAGGTTTTTGGAAGTCGGTTTTTATTTTTTGTTTTAAAAATTTTTGATTATACAGTTCGTTTTTGTTGGGGGACGCAGTTCAAATCTAACCTAATCTACTTTATCGGGTATATCATTTTATTATTCTAAGAAAATAGTAGGTATTAGTCCATTATATCAAATGCTTGTTATATTAAATTATATTCTATGAAATGTGTTTATAATAAATAATTAAAATACCAAATGTCGATTCTATGAAAAGTTGATATATCATTTGAATAGTATACCATTTTTAGTATTATATCGGTTAAAAATATATTAAATGTTGTTCTACAGAGTGAGACGTACCCATATCAATGTCCCTTACGCCATTGATACTAATAGACTACTAAATGAATTAAGACGGCTACTAGTTATAAATTATGGAGCACCCAGGCTAAGTATTCACTAATATTATTAGCTATATTTTCTTAATAAATGATGTAGATGCCGGGAAGGTCGAAGCTATTGTATTTATCAATAAATAAACCAATGAAATAATGTTAGTCAGCAATTGGCTGTCACTCTATGAAAATAAAATTAGTTGTTCTTTAGAAACCGTAGGACAAGAAATACCTAAGGTCATTGCCCTTGATTGTAATTAAATCGGCGACCGTCAATATCATACATCGCTTCCGGGCTTATCGAATATTTCAAAGATAGTGACCGAATAATTTATCAAAATGCTTGAAATTAGTGATAAATCACAGCGCAGGTGCGACATGTTGTAAATGGGTAATTAGTTTAATCCCAAATATAAAAGGCAAACCAGCCGAAACTACTGAAGCTAGGAACTTGAAACATTGTGTCAAAAATCAGTCTCATTATAGGAGTATTTTTGAGAGACGACTAAAATTTTAAATAAACTTCAAAAAATACAACGGCTCGAGTCTTTACTAAAACTTGAGTTTTGAATACAGGACTCGATAAGACTCGACCCACAATCAAAAAAACTCTGAAGTCTTAAGCTCAGCCAGAATCCTGTAAATATGAATCGAGTTCTTGAAAGGAGATTGCCGACTTTTGGAACCAATATCGTCATTAAATTGCGTCACAACACAACCAAAACGATATCAAAAACTTATTTTTATTTTTTTTATCCAAGTGGATTATTTTATTGCTGAATTTAAAATGGGAAAGCTGAGATCAATTAAAAAAGAATTTTGCTGTACGATTTCCGACGCCACCATGAAAAAAATGTATATTTGACAGACAAAATCTAAAACGTCTATGACGGTGGCCGGCGCAATGTATACAATAGTATTTTATGCAACAGTTGTATAAGTAAGTAGGCTCAAAAAATGCGACTGGCGCGAGTTGCGATACGAGCCGCCGCGGCGGCGAGTATCGCAAATAGAGACCCCATGAGCGTTTTTTGACTTAATTATACAACGTTGCATATTGTATGCAAACATAACATAACATATGGATCAATTTCCGAAATAAATGCTTTCATTTCAATACTTTTTCTACGACTAGGTTTCAAAATATAAAATACAAAATTAAACATAGCACGCAAACTAGGCAAATATGACATATGACTGACAGTATGTGTCTATGGTAAACTTTTTTTAAATTGACGTATACTCGCTAGTGACACGCAGTGACGATATTAAAAATACTTTTTTTATGTTGGCATCAATGAATTTCGTTCGGAAAGTTTTGTTTTTCTTAAAAACCGTAGGAATTTAATTGTTTGTTAAGTTGATAGTTGTGGATTTTTATCGCAAAGTTAGAATTAGCCAGCTAAGGATCTCAGCATAGCCAGCTTTGCGTGGCAGGCACCGACTTCAAAAATAACAGGTTAAAAACTATATATATGAATCGTTTATTATCCACTTCTTTGGGGTAATTTACATATTGTTTTCTGCTTTTTAGTTTAAGTTTTTGGAAGTCGGTTTTTTTTGTTTTAAAAATTGAAGTGAGACTGGGCTGGTCAATCGTCATGTGTGCCACATGCCGAGTGAGCCAGAGACTGCACAAAATCGGGAAAATTGGAAGGAGAGGGGGTAGGCCTTTGCGTAGCAGTGGGACTAGGGCATGCAATACCGGTTTTACTTGTATGGGCCAATACCGTAAAATCGGTTTTTCGGTACTGGCCCATTCAAGTAAAACCGGTATTGCATGCCCTAAGTGGGACATAATGAGCTTTTATAATAATACCAATATTCCCAAAGGTCCGGTACACCATTGTCCCGTAAACGGGTAAGACATACCAATAATATTAATGATATCTTATTCACTCGCTTTTTAAAATGTCAGGCATAAAAAAAGTTGTTATTGGCTAGAAACAATCTTAGATTACAGCCCAATTCATATCTTTAAATCAAGGTAATCCTGGTGGTACAACTTTGATAACCACCAAAACGTTACGATTTTATCTCGGACGGGTACCTACCATTAAATGTAGTTTAACGTTGACAATTATTTTATTAAGAGGCGATTACCTTTTAATTTGCGCTGAGTAGATTTTTCCACTTGTGCAAAGACATTACTCTTAAATTAAATATCGTACTATTAATACTTATCTTTCATCATAATTTCAACTTTGTCCACTCCTGAACATACTAGGTCTCCTTCAAAGCCTTCCACAGCAAACGGTCGCACACTTTTTACCTCCATCGACTTCCGGTGACCTTAAACAGGTCGCCAGATCATCTCGAAGTGAGCCGACCCATGCTACGGTGCTTCCGGTTCGTAGTCTCCATTCGAGAACCTTACGCCCCATCAGCCATCGGTTCTTTAAGCTATCGTAAGCCCATTGCCAGTTTAATTTGCTCACTCAGACCTAGCAGCTATGCTACCTTAGTTTTTCTATGGATTTCCTTATTTAATAGGTGTCTCCATAGTATGGTGAGCGGTTTTGAGCCGATTCAAAATGCTTTTAAATAGTGAAAAACCACGCTTCTACTCCGTCAACCATTACCTACTGGCAACACTCTTACACTATAAAAACCTAAGTAGTTAAAATGATGACATATAATTGAAATCTAGGATAGGAAATTATTATAGTACATGCATGATTAATTGATTAAAAACATTATTTTGTTACAGTAAACCTGGAAATGGATATTTTAAAAGGAGAGCATTTCAACAGATGGTACAACTTGGGGCCATATGTCATCTCCATTTTAGCAGTGGAACTGCCATTTCAGGTAGGTTTACTTCATTATCCTTCCTTGTACTAAAAGAGCACTGGGTCCTGGGTCGTTATTCTACATTACATACCGATGAAACAGTCATTAAATATTCGTAATAAAGTAAAAAAAAAGGTGTGTTGATTCGGCATCATTTGTGTCACTGGTGTTTGTTTAATTGTTTGTTTGATTTAAATTTCTTTAGATTAAGTAGTATGTAGGTATTTAGTATAAGAATTGAATAAATTCATTTAATGAATGTTGTCCATAGATGATATCGTGCGTGTCGTACGTGGTGCTGTCATACTGGCTGACCGACAACCCCCTGGAGCCGACGCGGGCTACTCTGTTCTTGGCAACCATCGTTGCCACGTCGCTCTGCGCGCAGGCTTGGGGATACTTCATCGGCTCCACGACGCCCACTAAGGTTAGCAATTTAACAAAAAGGTGATTTTAAATACCTAAGGTTTTACGATTACGACTACTGGTTCATGCAGCGACTTGCATTTAACTATAAACTGACGAGAAATAAATTAAAATTAAACCCAATAAATTCTATAAGTAAGGTAAATATCCTATTGTTTGACACTCTAATGCCCAATAGCTGATACCCTGTCGGCACTTCTATGTATTTATTGCTAATAACTTAACATTCAAGACGGCAACTACTGGGACAGAATCTAGCACTCGAACGTAACGAAACGGAACGGAAAAAATCCCGAAACGCCAATATTATGCAGTTTCTCAAATACGCTATCTATAACAACGTTTTATGGAACGATTTTTAATAGGATACCATGGGAATCAAGGGCGTATTTTAACATGTACCACCGCGAGGCAGTTACGTTACGTTTGCTGCCCCACGAGGCTCGTTTGGCCAAGCCAAAAAGCCAAAAATACAAATATGCACTCTATAGCAACTAAACTTAGTACATAATTTTACCCTTGGTCAGCGCTGGACACTAGGAGTATTGGAGCCTAGGGCGACAAATTCCCAGGAGGAGCAAAATTCAAGGCTTGGCCTTTTATTATCGTCCATTTAGTGTAGAATGTGGGTAATGGGGTGGAATTGTTTACGGTGCCCAGGGCAGCACTAAGGAAAAATCTAGGCCTGCCCTTGATCGACCTTTAGAAATACATATTAAATTTTTCTTCCAGATCGCCGTGTTCATAGGGCCCATATTGGCGTGCCTGTTCTCGGTGTTCGGCTTCTGCCTGTCTCTCGCGGACACGCCGCTCGGGTTCCGATGGCTGCACTACATCTCCTACTTCAGAGCCGGCTTCCACGTGGCCGTGCATTCGGTCTACGGCTTTAATAGAACCAACATCCATTGTGCCAAAGGTAAGACAATTGCGGTACTCCTACAATATCCTCAAAGAAAAGCAAAATGTAATTTCTTCCTACAAAAGCGGGTCCGGGGCCTATTATCCCCACCGCACCCCATCACCGGAATAAGTAATCATATGTTTAGACGTGTCCGTCAAGGTAGCGTACACCGTAAAGATATTCAGAATCTAATGCAGCCAATAAATAGTACCCAAATAGTACCGACGAAATACCTACGTGAAAAAAAAAGTACCCTTAAACTTTTCGAAATATAAAGCCTGTTCACGGTGTACGCTACCGGGCGTCAAGCTGGCGTACACCGTTTGTATCTCTGGAACGGCATTGTTTTTAGAAACGCTTTATATCTCAAAAAATAGTACCCAAATAGTATCGTAGAGGCCAAGATATAGTGAGCTCTTTCTATAAGAAATTTCCGGGTACGCCAGCTTGACGGTGTGAAATTTTGTGCACCGTTAAGTTATGGAATATCTCGGCTTCTACGATAGCTACCTTTTCACGCTTAAACCACTGGATCGATTGTGATGAAATTTGGTACGCTGACAGTTTGAGATTCGAAAATAGACATAGAACATTTAGTCCGGAAGAGTGAAATGGGCGTGAAAGTTTTTTATGGGAATGCCATAGTTACGCCTAAGGTAACGTGATATACAACGGTTATATAACTAAGTAGTTGAAGTTATGTTGTCTCTACAAAGTACGTTGATAAGTCTGACGTCGTAAAATATGCATTAAGCAATGTTAATAGCAACTAAAACCGCTGTTGTGACACTTGTGACCACAATAAACCATGTGTCGGCTAGAATACTACCATTAACATAGTAAAGGTACCGGCGAGTCCTTAGAACTTCACCAGTTTACCGGTTAGTAAATAAGTTTACGCTCACCAATTATTCCGTATGCATCTGCAATAGTACGAGAACAACTTTATCGAAATGAGGTTCTTCTTACCAAATGAGATTCACCGATTTCGAAATTGATCGACACGTCGGAATAGTCATCGGATTACAACGAACAATAGAACACCGGCACATTTAATCATGAGTATACGCGACCGTAGCTCGTCGAAGAAATATTTCATTAGTCATTACCTATAATACCTCTATCTGATTGTGAGTCAAATTTCTTCCACAGTCCTAATACACAAAAAAAATATCGCAATAAACAACATGTATTTGTTTCAGAATATTGTCACTATCGAACTCCAACAAAGTTCCTCAGCGAGATGGACATGAGCTATATCGACGTCGGAGGCAATATGACCCTGATTCTCGGAACCACCGTCCTCATGCACACATTGACTTGCATTGCGTTGTGGTACAGGCTCAACAAAAGATGAACAATCACATTAAGGACCTCACCTCTCATTATCACTCACATTATCGACGCGGAATCGGCTGAAGCCGGTCAGAAAAAACTAAACGGCGGCGTTTACTTCCGACGGCGCCGATCTATTTATATTGAGCGCCGAGCTGAGTGACGTCTTTTTCGCCCTTATTGGGTGGACATAAAGCTTTTTCTGACAGGCTTAGGTAAGCCAATTTCGCGTCTATAGATGTGGATAGAGACCCTTAGCCGGTAAAAAAAGGTATACATAAACATTTCGAATACCTTCCGTTATTGAACTAAAACGACTCCACCAAATGTTAAATTGTTTGAAGTTAAAGTTCTTAACTCATTTAATCAAGGTACATTCTTATTGTATTTGTCAGTGCGTACCTACCCGTGCCGGTTATTATCGCGGGTACTAATGTATGCCATTACCATTAGTAGCACATAATTATGATCTGACCTTTACACCCAGTGCGTAATTTTAAGGAGTGAATTGATATTTTAAAATTCTAACGTACACAGTTCCTAAATCTGTTCCCATCCCAAAGTATGTTTATTTTTGATCTTGGGCTTACTACCCATTTGGATCTGAATTATTATAACTGAAGTGTTCAATCTTGTAATGACCATGTAAATATATCGTAATTATCATCAATGTTACGGTGAACGGTGTTTGTTTGATGTAGTTTTAAGTAAGTTAATGTTTATTTACTGTAATTAAATAACAACAACAGGTATTATCATATAATCGTTAGCGAGCATAATTAGTAAACCTCCTATTTTGTGCGTGTGTCATTATACTCGTAGTAGAGTTGTTTTTGAATATCAGATTTGACATCGAATTATTTGGATTTGATATTAGGATAAACATTTTGTTAGAAGTTACAATGCGATCTGCTGGGGACTAGTGAAGGATTTGATGTGCTTTATAACGAACTTCAAAAAAAAGTTGTTCACACTTACCTATCAGTCAGCTCCGTATAGAACTAGTATTTCACAACTTGCGATTGGTATGATATAAAAATATGGTGGATAACATGTTGTAAACACCTAATTACCTACGTGTACTGTGATAACCTGCCTTTGGTTATTCCATGCAGCTCCTTTTCAAGAATCTGTATTCTTTGTAAATATTAACAGCAATCTCTAAAAGTGGTGTAATTTTAATACTGAAATTTACAATGACTATTTGATTGGTTATATTTTATTAATACAGTAAAAATTAAAGTTAAGTATAAGGAAAGACTGATAAGCAGTAGTTAAAACTGAGGAGCGATATTTTTCTGATTTTAGTGGGTATTCAAGAATATTGTATACCAAAATAAGAGGGTTAAAGGTTACTTGTTGAACATAATATTATAGGAGGTTAAAAAGAACTCATTTGCATATAAAATACATAGGTGACTCGTAAAAAAAATTACTCTGGGCAGATAAACAAGAGGAAACCTACTATTCTTACTTTTCGTAATTTTTTATACTAAACTAAGAGAGACTTTGTAAAAACGTTTTATTTCAAATACTAATGAGTAGTCATGTTTATGTTTAAAATTGTAATAGCTCTTAGCCATTAAAAACCAATAATGTGTTTCTCAAGCTAATGTTAAAAGTACTTTACTCTAGCTTATTTCTAAAACCACGGTAAGGTCCATTTTGATAAATTATTGTATATGCTTGTGTTTACGTTAGTAACTCTAAGTAGGTACTTAAGTAAAATAAAGAACGACAAATACATTATGTTTTATTTTTAATTCGATTCCGTATTGAACAGAGTTACTTTTGTTATATTATGTTGCGCGTTTTTCTTGATAAATAGTACATTACACAACTAGGATGGTAAAACTAAGAAAGGCCGAGATCGAAGAAGTTTGCGGCCTGAGCTGCAAGCGAGGGACGTAAATATGCGATCGAGGGCTTTCTTTATTACCTCCCGTGTTGTGTACATCATTTTATGTCTATACTTGGTGCAGACCTTGGTACTTGGCAGCGTGCGGAAAAAGTCACTTTATGGCCAGGTGTGGCATAAAATACTATAAATTATATGAAAAGTTTAGAATTACATAAACGTCTGAATAACTGAAAAAATGTAGTTGGTCTTAAGGTACTTAGCAGCAACAGGTAACCTGAACAATACGAGGCCATAAGCAATATTGGAAAAGATATGACACGTACCGTACCTTAGTACCTACTTATCGAGCTGCTTGCTGGAGCTACTCCGAAGACATCTATATATATTTATAATATAATTGTAGCAAAACTTATTTGTGCGCGTATCACGCGAAAACTATTTGACCGGTTTCTATGAAATTGGGTATACAGGTAGAGTACCCCGACCTTACGGTACTCTACAGACTACACATTGGCCAAATGTAGGGTAACTTTGCCCACCTTGTAAACCACATAATTCAAATCTAGTCTGATAATAAACATAAAAACATGAATGATCAGCTAAAACCAAGCACATGGCAATGTGCCGTAATTTAAATAAAATAATAAAACCTGGTTCGAGTTAATCCCTATGGACAAAGTAACCCCCCAGGGCGAAAGTACCCCGACCTTACGGTAAATACGAGTATAACCCCGGTTAACACATAGGCTACTTTTTACCCGACTATGGCGAAGCAAAACAATGGCGATGCAATGGCGGTCATTCTTATGATTCCCGAACACATAATTGAGGACTTATAAATTGGTTTGTAGATAAAGTAGTATTGGTGTGTACATAATTAAGCCTTAAAACACTCGTGTGACCTTCGGCTCGTTTCATAAAACCACCCTCGTGTTTTAAGGCCTCTCGTTATGTATGAGTCAGTTGCATAAACTACTGTTACAAATTCCTATATGAAATCTCTTCAAATAATAAATCGACAAAATTGTACGAGCAGAATAGTACATTGTGTATCAAGGGCGGTAACGGTAAGTAAGGAATTACAAACGAGTGTTTATTAACACGAGTAGTAGCTTTAATAACACGAGTTTGTAATTCCTTTACCACCCATGGCACACACTGTTTTTCATCACACTTGTGAGGAAATCTAAATAAAATAACCTTACTTAACCTAAATAAAATTCTGAAACATAAAGTGACATTAGTGACATAATATCCATACACCATGCGAATGTCAAGTCACGTTCGGAAACCATAGCGGTAAAGACCTAAAACAGCCATTTTAGTTGATTTTATATTTGCAAAATACTGAAATACACTATTTAAGCATTTAATTAATGTTACCGAAATATGTGTTTACATGTATTTGCAATAACAGTTATCTTTAAATCAATATTTCAGTGATAAAAGTTAAAAAAGTAAGTAGGCGTTTCCTTTGAACATGACAAATATAAGTAAAACAGAACCAACGTATTCAAATTAAAAAAAAACATTACGCCCTAGGGCGTAATAGGTCATTTACGGCCCGCAAAACCTATGTGTAACAACACCAATTTCGAGCAAGTTTCAAGAGCAAATTTCCCAATTCTAAATGATGTGAGACTGTTTCTCATTTTAGCATAGCCATTGATCTTGACTGTTAATAACATCTTTGTTAGGTAGAGGTACACCAAATGTACATTGACCTGTGTCGTCAGCACTAATGCTCTTTACGTTTCCTTCCAAGAAACTGGTCTTATTAAGTAGACAACGACAGTAGCTAAAAAGCTACATGATTTATCTGATATAGGTAAACAGTGACCTCTCGTAATACAGTGGAACCTCATAGGCCCATGTTCGACTTATAGAGGTTAAGGCTTCTGTACTTTTTAACTTCGAGTTACAGAGGTAAAATAAATAAAAATTCGAGTTATAGAGGTAAAATTTCATATAGACTAGATACGTGCCATAATTTTTCTTCGAGTTACAGAGGTATATACGAGTATTCACAAACTTCGAGATACAGAGGTTATAAAACAAAAGAACGGTTCCTTCGAGGTATAGAGGTAAAGTTATCTATTTCGAGGTTTAGAGGTAAAAAATGTACTAAAACGTCTTGTAGGGAGACATCGGTAACTTCAACTTATGGAGGTCTAATATTTCGTGTTACAGAGGTTTTGGGGCTTGAAGGGAAGGGATCGGCATTTTATTTCGTGGTATAGAGGATTTCGTCTTATCGAAGTTCGACGTATCGAGGTTCCACTGTAGTACCATAGGCTCTCTCCGTGCCTTTGAAACTGGTCTTGGTAAGTATCTTAGTACTTTGACAGCAGCAGCTACCGAGTTGGCATCGGGTTCTGTCTGCCTAGCAATCAGTTGTGTATCAGCTGACAATCATATGCAAGTCGGTAGTGGGGGAACGACCGATATCGCTCGCTCGGACTGCGCGCGCGCCCAGTGTGTCTTCCTTCGTACAAGCGCTTGGGCGTCATGTGCGCAACTGGCGCGGGCACGCGTCCTTTGTTTATATCGATCACGATTCTTTGTACTCAAACTATGGAAACGCGTGTGTAGTTCTGTGTCAAGTTAAGTGAGTGAAACTCCTCAATCATGGCTAGTGACAGAGAATCCATATCTCTGGAGACGGCTTCCACTTCTCTGATGGAAGACTCACTTAACATTTCCTTCGAAGACCTGAATTACACGGTCCGACAAGGCATTTTTAATAGAGGTAAGCCTTAGTAGAAAAAAAAACAGTTGGGATATTATAAGTGTTAATTAGTTCCGTTAGTTAGCTCGTAAACAAATAGCACCTCTACAAAGAGCTGCCTTACTGGTTTATCTACAGTTGAACTCGTATCATGTGCTCAATGATAAAGGCGAAATTAATAGACTTCACATCGTGAGAACAAGGTGTTTTATCACAATTAGTTTATATAACAGCTAATTTAGAACTTAATTACGTGTAGGTATAAGCAGGAATGTATGATACGTGTCGGTGTAAGAGCTACGTAACCCTTATCTAGGCTGTCGACCTATATTGTATTGAAATGGTTAAGTTTATCATAAGTGTTGGGGAAACTGGCTCTTCCAACACGTTCCATTCCAGTTCACTAATAGGAGAACGAACTACATAGGTTGTTTGGAATAATACAATAGGACCATAGCAGGCGTACGTCACTCCGCGATTTTGTTTCACGGTAATTATTATTAATTCCTTGCCTAATGTATAAGACAAGCCCAGGGCTGCGCCGACCCCCGGCAGCGCCTGTGTGCGAAACTTGGTGCGAAACCTATGAAGCAAGTTTCTTTTCATTACTGGAGGGTGCGAATAATTGGTAAATCTGGTTCATTTACGTTAATTTATGAATACCTACTTATTATTAGATTCTAACGCCTTCTCGTGAAATTTTGTGAGCTAGTTCAATAATTAATATAGACTTTATGACGACCAGACGATAGTTGGTAGTGACCCTGCCTACGAAGCAGGAGGTCCTGGGTTCGAATCCCGGTAAGGGCATTTATTTGTGTGATGAGCACGAATATTTGTTACTGAGTCAGGGATGTTTCCTATGTATTTAAGTATTTGTATCTATTAAATATATCGTCGTCTAGTATCCATAACACAAGCCTTATTGAGCTTTACTATGGGGCTAGTTCGATTTGTGTAAGATTGTCCCCTAATATTTATTTATTTATTTATTATCCATTTGGTTTTTAATTAACTTTTTAAAATGATGGAGCTTTGGGGTTTGACAGACCTATTAATTATATAAAATCGTAGCAAGACTCTGCGATTTTTCGAAAAGCGTTAAAAATAAATAGGTAGGTAATACAATTTAAATGAATAGTTTTTGCAGTTTTTGTCTGTTTTGCGCGCATCATGCAAAAACTACCGGATCGATTGCCATGAAATTCGGTGTACCTACAGATAGATTATGACCCCGATTAACACATATCTAGGACACACAGTGTTGGCTCTAAATGAGGCGCCGATGAATAAAACTTCACCCTACTCCCTCAGTACCCTCTCGATAAGGAACGTGCGCAACGAAGGTGCCGCCAATCCGAATCTTGTACCTACTCTATCATGGTGGGGCCACATTAACGGGAAACGCCGTTATTATAGCGATGAAGGACGATTAAAGTTAGTGTAGCCAGTCGCAATCCTGTACGTCTAGCATAACTGGCGGGGACTTCGTTTCTCGCGCGACAGAGCATCACCTGTCACTGCCACACTATATTGAGTGGAAAGAGATAGGTAGAATTTTTTGCGCGACAACGAGTCGCGTGTCATAGTTGTGCTAGAGGTACTGACGTAACCCCTGACATCCCGACATAGGACGAATCCTGATACCTATCTGACAACCCATCATATTATGCCATACTACCTACAACTATTGGTAGCACCCTAACTGCCGCTTAGAATGCCAGCTCATTTCCATGATAAAAACAAAGTGATCTTGCATTGCGGTTTCCGTAAATGGTTCTTCCGTTTCCGCAATTGCCAAGTTTTTACTTCGAAATAAAAAAGGATTTAGTTTACCTACCTATACATGTATTCACTGCTGTGTTTTTGCAGAAAACTGTGATAACATCATTACGTGATATTTGTTCTAACTATAGCTACAATAATCTGCATAATTTATTGGCCCTACTCAACTTTTACCATTAAAAAATCCGCTGAACGCTTTTCATTTAATTAAACTATATAATGCATATCTCCTAAGGCAACTTTTACAATATGCGCAATTTTGCCATATTACTAGTAACCTACTATCGTTATCATCAATATTAAAAATATATATGACGTACAAGCAGGTCAAGGACAGCTTCGTCAGCACTCAGCACCTCTAACTCATACCTCTACAAAACAACCATAGATGGGCAAGGCCGTGGATTTTGACCAATTTGGACGTTTTAAATTTCCCATGCTGATTACAAAAAATTGGTAACACCTAGAGGTGTTTAAAAACAATTTTATTATATTACGCAATAAAATTTTCCAAGGTCGCAAATGCAATAATTAATTTAAACCCTTTAAATAATTTATTAAAATTAAAAGACCGTCCAAAACGTGAAATTGTCGACTTTCGACAATTTTTTTCGACCACGAGTACTTAAACCCCCCTGCGATCTCGGCCTGTCTTTGTTTTACCACCCTAGTTGTGTAATTAGCGACTAAAAACTTAATTATATTTTATAACTTGTATTTGTTTAGCTACATTATCTATCTAATGAGAATATTTACCAGTATGATCCAAGCTTTACGAAAACTTGTGTAACTTTTTATGATAAGGTCACGTAGTTTTTTTGTGTTACTTTATGTCACATTGGTCAAAATCCGCGGCCTTGCCCAGATAGTGCTCAGTATCAGTTAACTGATATTATCATAACTTTTATCGTAGCTATGTCTCGATTAAAAACATTTCCAACTCTTCAGGCATTTCATTAAAAAAAGAGGTTTTATGTGAAAATCCATATTACAACAGAATAATTCATTTTATGCGACAGTGAAACATTGGCATTGACTAGGGCTTCCAAATACCGGACCCTCCGCAATTTCGGTATTAATACCGGAACCTTCTTCCTCAATACCGGGATCCCGGGATCCCGGTATTGGAAAACAAAAAATGTATTTATTACGAAATTACGTACTAACTAGAATTGAACTCGGTTTTGGTATAAATTCATATTTAATGCGTTAAATAACAAAATAAAAGAAATACTGAAACCGTTTTGATGAAAAATTAAATTTGGTTCCGATGGCCAAATGTGTTCATAAGCCCAAATAATAAGCTAGTAGTATATAAATGTACCGACGGGGCCTCGACCCATAATTATTTTTAAGGCTATGACTATAGCGCCCGTTAGGTAGACGAATTCCTCATAGAAGAACTCCTATTTGATAATTACTTATTTGTTGTGTAGTACCGTGTGCAGAGCGTACCTAAGTAGTACCAAGGACCATTAAAACAAGAGGACTGTCATTCTCCATACTTTGGATTATAACCTGACCGCTAGGGAATTTCCGGGCAAAAACTAGATGGCGCTAAAAAACTAAACATTTAACGATGTTATAATTGAACAAAGAAACATAGTATAGTAAAAATTTGTTCGTAAACAGCTAATAATAAATAAATTCTAACATTTAAATACTGTGTCACGTTTGCAAAGTTGAATGATTGTAAATAATATAATTCTTATACCAAGCTTATACATAGATGGCGTTGTAAATTCAGGGAACAACTTTTTGTATGGAGAATGACAGTCCTCTTGTTTTAATGGTTCTTGGTAGTACTTAATATTGTAGTATCACTTTGCACTTAATAACCACTGGCAATATACATTGTTCGATCACTGCTAAATTGCCAATAGAAACATTCGTCTTCAAATATTTAACGATAAGATATTGCGCGTCCCCCAAACGTTGAAAAAACCAAGTCGATTTAGTATATTCAGATTAACCTCTTTCTCAAAGTTGAATCTACGTATCTGGACTGCATCTGAAGGGGTTGGGACTTGGGACTTCATTTTGAAGGCTCATAAGAATATTCTAAGTCATTCAAAGAGAGATGGAGTGGGTTATATCTAGTTGCTCTCCGAGATTGATTAGAAATGAGCGTTTCGATCTGTAGAAGAACCAGTGACCGAAATAAGTATATAGTTTTAAATCTTATATGTCAATGGGCAGAGCATGTTTCTTGTAGGATTGAGGGCCGATTTCCCAACTGCATAAGAGAGAACTGATGGTCTGATGAAGGTCAGGTCTCTGGATGCGAGTGGTGCCGAACCACCATTGAGTTATTTGGGGAAGGCCTATGATAATATTATTACATTACACTTGAAAGATACTACGTCAATCAATAAAGGCGTTTTTGGATACAACATTCAATCAATTGTACGGCTATCTGGCAAAAAAGATGTACTAGGTCGGGTTGGTTTGGTTCATGGTAATAAAAAGACAGGAAGGTGCTAGATTAGCATGAGTGCTAGTAGCAAGCTTCTGACGTGGACGAAAATTATTGTTTTAATTGGAAAATTCAGTTAAAGTCGCACATTTCGTTAATGTACTTAATATCGGGATCCCGTTATATTGCACCGTCAATACCGGTATTGAAAAATAGCCCTAAAAAAGCCGGGATCTCGGGATCCCGGTATTGGAAGCCCTAGCATTGACCTCAAACTAACCACAAACACACAAAACATAACACCAAATTAAGTCGTAGGTACCTGGCAACAATCTGTCCATTATAATGGACTCAATAGCTTGTGATAATGATAATATATGAAGGATATTAGGATAGTGATTGTAATTACTAACCTACAATTAACTAATCTATAACCTCACTACACTACATTCACCACTTATTTAGGTATAGGTACTATGCTCTATGAAATAGATGTATCGACGTTACCAGAAAAAAGTCTGTAAGTATAGGGGTTAATACCAAAATCGGAAATAAAGAAATTAGATAGTGGAAATTGAAGCAAAACGATGCACCTGTGGCCTGTAGGTAACAGACGCACTTTTCATTTCGTCAATTATTTTCTATCGACTGGTCGGTATTCGATATTCGCTCATCGATCACCGCGCCACGCAGTGGACACTGGCAGTTTTCTTGAGTGTCATTGTCAAGCGCATGAAAAGTCAGTGGTTGTTGTTTTATGGATTAAAGGAATAAACATATCGTTCACACTAATCTGGTTTAAATTACAACCAAACTGGTGACCCCGATTAAGAAGCATGCCCTTGGAGCGCCAACAACAGTTAGCACCCGGGACTATTGATGGAAAGGCGTCAGAAGATCACGCTGCGGAAAACATGCCACCGGTAAAACAGCCCATTAATAATCAACCTAGTACTAGTGATGGGGGCGTATCGATAAATACATCCGATGTTTTTGCGGTAGGAGTGCGAGTGCCGCCATTCTGGCCCGAAGAGCCCGATATATGGTTCGCGCAAGTCGAAGGCCAATTTGCGATTTCCGGAATCACAAGCGATTCAACTAAGTTTAATTATGTAATTGGCCACCTTGACAATCTTCACTCCCGGGCAGTAAAGGATGTGATCATTAATCCACCCGCGACTAATAAGTACGGAACACTTAAGATGGAACTGATCAAGAGACTTACTGACTCCAAGGAGAAGAGGATCAAGCAGCTTATGTTACACGAAGAACTTGGAGATCGTAAGCCCTCGGATTTCCTGCGTCACCTCCAGAGTCTGGCAGGGGACAGCGTTACGGATGATTTTATGAAGACAGTATGGACCAATCGGCTGCCTCTTGGGATCCAGACAGTGCTCGCAGGTCAACCTGATACAACGTCACTCGGAGCCTTAGCAGACTTGGCGGATAGAGCAAACGATCTTGCTACATCTTCGCCCAGAGTCGCAGCCGTCAGCAATGCACTGCCCAGCTCTACCCTCAACGACCTCGTAGCTGAAGTGGCTGAACTTCGGAGAGAGTTTCGGGAGCTCAAAACGTCTCGGCGGAACTCCAGATCCCGCACGCCATCCTCGCGAAGCAGGCGCAGTCCATCCGGACAGCGATCGCAGTCGAACTACAGGAGGTTCCCTGTGTGCTGGTACCATTACAAGTTCGGAGATAAAGCTACCAGATGTGACCACCCGTGTGACTACAAGTCGGAAAATGCGAGGGGCAGTCGATAATGGCGGCGGACGATTGCCCTCCGTCTTCTTCTGGCCGCCTGTTTGTCACCGACCGTCCTTCGAAGATGCAGTTTCTGGTCGACACTGGAAGCGACCTCTGCGTTTTCCCACGGTCGGCGCTACGGGAACGTCGTTCTAAAACGGACTACAGCTTATGCGCAGCTAACGGATCTGGTATTTCTACTTACGGCTTTGTAAATTTGGACCTAGACTTTAGTTTACGCAGGAATTTCCCATGGCGCTTTGTAGTCGCTGACGTGACAAAACCGATAATTGGCGTAGATTTTCTAAATTATTACAACCTCATTGTAGATTGCCGGAATAAACGTTTAATAGATAATCTCACATCCATTTCCGCCGTTGCCACGTCAGCGAATTGCCAGGACGTCTCTTCTGTTAAAGTGGTGACCGGTGAGAGTCGTTATCATAAAATCCTTAATGACTTTCCCGAAATCACCCGACCAGCTGGTATACATCGCACTACACCACACAACACAGTCCATCACATACGAACTACACCAGGCCCTCCAGTTTCCGCACCCCCTCGCCGTTTAGCTCCGGATAAACTCAAAATCGCGCAGAAGGAGTTCCAGTCCATGCTGGCCTGCGGTACAGCGAGACCCTCAGAAAGCCCGTGGTCGTCACCTCTCCACTTGGCACCCAAGAAAAATAATGGATGGCGGCCCTGCGGCGACTACCGTAAGTTGAATGCCCGTACTGTGCCTGACAGGTACCCAATTAAGCACATTCACGACTTCACGCATAATGTTGCAGGTTGTAGCATATTTAGCACGTTAGACCTTGAAAAAGCTTACAACCAGATACCTGTCAGCCCCGAGGACATTCCGAAGACCGCAATCACAACACCTTTTGGGTTATTCGAGTTTCCATTCATGACATTCGGTCTTCGGAATGCGGGACAAACCTTTCAGCGCTTTGTAGACGAGATGACCAGGGGTCTCGACTTTGTCTATTCGTACTTGGATGATTTTCTCATTTTCTCGAGCAGTGAAGCCGAGCACGAGGAACATCTACGCATAGTCTTTCAGAAACTGAAAGACTACGGCATGGTCGTGAACACCGCTAAGTGTGTCTTCGGCGAAAGGAAGGTAACTTTCCTAGGGTACCAGATTTCAAAGAGTGGCTGCAAACCTCTGGACTCCAAGGTACAGGCCGTTAAGGGTTTTCCACCTCCGTCAAACGTTCGTCAGCTGAGAGGATTCTTGGGCATGCTGAATTTTTATAGGAGATTTCTTCCGCGGGCAGCCCAGATCCAAGCGCCTCTTCACGCATTGCTGACAGGCTCAGTCAAAGGTAATCAACCCATCACCTTATCAGCAGACACTCTGATAGCTTTCGAAGCCTGCAAAGAAAGTTTATCCAACGCCGCTCTACTAGCTCATCCCGACTGCTCTGCGGAGCTTGCTCTAGTGACGGATGCCTCCGATAAAGGTATCGGTGCGGTCTTGCAGCAGTTTAAAGGCGCAGCATGGGAGCCACTAGCGTTCTTCTCCAAGAAGCTCTCGCCTGCACAGGTTAAATACTCACCTTATGACAGGGAGCTTCTTGCCATTTATGAGGCAATCAAATACTTTCGGCACATGCTCGAAGCCAGGCATTTCGTCGTCTATACTGACCACAAACCGATCAGTTTTGCATTTCACGAACGGAAGATTAACTGTTCGCCCAGGCAGTATAGGCACCTCGATTTTATCTCCCAGTTCACAACGGACATCCGACACATATCCGGTAAGGATAATGTTGTCGCCGATACTTTGTCACGTATCGAAGAACTGGGAGCACCCGTAAGCCTGGAGTCATTGGCCGAAGGCCAGGCCTCTGATCCTGAATTGCAGAACCTTTTAAGTAATGGCTCTTCCTTGCAGTTACAGAAACTTAATATCCCTGGTGGTCATACAGCGCTATATTGTGACGTTGGTACTGTAACTCCAAGGCCTTACGTGGCCAAGTTCTTTCGCAAGCAAGTCTTTGATAGCCTTCATTCCCTCAGTCATCCTGGCTCGAACGCCACAGCGAAGCTGGTTTCAGAAAGATTTGTATGGCCCGGCGTTCGAAAAGATTGCAGGGAGTGGGCTCGTGCGTGCTTACAGTGCCAGCGGGCCAAAGTTAATAGGCACGTAACCGCCCCTGTTGGTACCTTCAATTTGCCACACGCTCGCTTTAGGCAGATCCATATTGATCTGGTCGGCCCCCTCCCCTTGTCACACGGCTATCGGTATTGCTTAACAGTAGTAGACAGATTCACCCGGTGGCCAGAGGCGGTTCCGATCGGGGATATCACCGCGGAAACCGTCGCAAAATTTTTACTGTCAACTTGGATAGCACGATTTGGCTGCCCAACGCACATCACAACCGATCGTGGAAGCCAATTCGAATCCACGTTGTTCAACTGCCTGTCCAAAATTGCTGGATTCGAGCTCAAAAGGACAACGGCGTACCATCCAGCATGTAACGGGCTAGTCGAGCGATTCCATCGACAACTAAAGGCCGCAATAGTGTGTCATGCGAACGAGAGATGGACGGAGTCGTTGCCTTGGGTTTTGCTTGGTGTAAGAACTGCCTTTAAGGAAGACTTGCAAGCGTCGGCAGCGGAGCTGGTTTATGGAGAACCACTAAGACTTCCAGGTGATTTTTTTGAGCCAACTGTGAACGGTACCAAGGACATGTCGGATTTCACCGCTAGGCTGAGAAGCTTCGCCGAAAAGCTAAGACCAACCCCGGCCGCTCGTCACTGTAAGCCTAAGGTATTTGTTTATAAGGACCTAAGAACCTGTGATTTCGTGCTCCTCCGAGAGGACGCATTGCGTGGTGCTCTTCAGGCAGCGTACACCGGACCCCATAAAGTTTTATCACGTGGAGATAAGGTATTCAAAATCCTCCTTAATAACAAAGAGAAGACAGTGTCCATTGACCGACTTAAGCCGGCCTTCACTCTGTCTGATGATACAGGAGAGGGAAGTTTTGCTCCTGTCACACCTTCACCTCGTCCATACGTAACCCGTTCTGGTCGCCAGGTAAAGTTTAAAGACTATTATCGACCGTGACGGTCTCTGGAGGGGAGTGGTGTGGCCTGTAGGTAACAGACGCACTTTTCATTTCGTCAATTATTTTCTATCGACTGGTCGGTATTCGATATTCGCTCATCGATCACCGCGCCACGCAGTGGACACTGGCAGTTTTCTTGAGTGTCATTGTCAAGCGCATGAAAAGTCAGTGGTTGTTGTTTTATGGATTAAAGGAATAAACATATCGTTCACACTAATCTGGTTTAAATTACAACCAAACACCTTACCGACTAAATATCGGGTCCATTTTGTATGAAAATTGGGAGCGTGGCACTGAAAATGTTAAATACTGATATTAATTCCTTTCAACAGGAACAGTACAATGTACCTTCCTACCCAGATTACCCAATGACCTATCACAACAGTAAATACTTACCGAAATGCCGTACCCGTGCTCACACGGATACAAACATTGATATCGAATATCAATGCTAATGATGCACGATATAAACAAAGCAAGTACAGTGATAGCTGTTCATACAAACGTCTTACAAGGAGGTACATTTCCTACCTTTTATCTGCTCTCTTTACTTTCGATGTACATTATAACTATTCTTTAGGAATCGTAACTAATCCTGTGGGTAATTTTGCACTGAAGTGACGACAACATAATATAAACGGTGTTAATGTAGATGTCGCCGCCAACTAGCTTACGATCGGTAGCCAACCACTAAATCTTTCCCATCATGAAAAATATCTTGGGCTGCACTTAGATGACAAATTAAGCTGGAAAGATCATATACAACATGTTCGATCTAAGTTATCCTCTGTCACAGGCATACTACGAAGAATTGCATCTTGCATCCCTCACAAAGCGCGCTTGACAATATATAACTCGTTAATTAAATCTCACTTAGATTATTTGATCGAGATATGGGGAAGAACTGCCAAAACAAACCTTCTAAAGCTACAAAGATCTCAAAATAAATCAATAAAAACACTATTTAAATATGACTATAGAATGAACACTCAATTACAATACAAGAAAGTTGAACTATTAAACCTAAAACAACTATACGCCTACACAACATGCATTTTCATAAGAAAGATCCTAACAAGTAAAATATACATTCAGAGATCTATTTCACGCAACGAAAATTCAAACACTGTTTAAGAAATACAAATAAGTTAGAACTGCGAAAAAATAGAAATGGTTACGGTAAAAGTAGCATAATTATTAATTATACATCCGAGCCGGGCTCGGATGTATAATGAATTACCAAACAATGTGAAAGATTGTGAGTCTCTCAGTGTATTTAAAACCAAATTGAAAGAACACATATATTAAACTGTATAACAAATCTCTAGCGATCACGCTACACCAACATGTTTTAATTATAAGGAATTCTAGTATGTAAGCTCATTTTAAGTGAACTGTATTGTTCTTATGAGTAAATAAAGCATCTCTAAACCTAACTGGGCGCGTAACGATGGCTAGAATTTTTTTTGGTATAATATTATTCGCAATAACGCTCATTTGATATAATTATTGAATCATATAACAACACTTAATATATTTACATATGACATAATTATCATTTTTTATAATGGTTATTTGATATAATAACATTTAATATAACATTCTTTAAGTATAATGCATATTTCCTATAATGAACTTATGCTATGACGTTAATTTCATCTAAAATACAAGTGGCATAACCATAATCACAAAACGAACTGCTACCAGAAAATTAGGTTAGGTTAGGTTTGAACTGCGTCCCCCAACAAAAACGAACTGCTATCAAAAAGTTGGTTAGGTTAGGCAAATAAAACACAATGTGGCATTACAATAAAAAAATATATACCTATTATACCTCTTGATAGTTATATGTTATGATTTGTATATAAAATGAGCGTTTTACCATATAATGGTTATAAGAAATAAGCGTTATACCAAACGATAATCATACGAAATAAATATATATATATAATTTAAAATTATACCAAACGTTTATTATACACAATGAGTGATTATACCCTTTGAAATTATATCAAATGTTGCTATAGCGAAAGAAATTATATTATTTATTTTTATATCGAACATTACACACCCATTTTAGGTGTATAATTCTACTCTATCCTAGAACCTTTTTTTAAGAGGGGAAAGCGTTATGCATGCCCCCGGGGGGCGGGGACGAACCCTGATGGTTGGGTGTGTAATGTTCGATATAAAAATAAATAATTTCTTTCGCTATAACAACATTGATGTTGGCTGATGAGGCCCGGGTTTACCCACTAAAAACCCCTCTATGTGCCGCCTCCGTGCTATAGGGCGAGACCATGGGAACGGTGTAACCACTCCACCGTAGCCTCGCCAGCAGACGTCCGAACTCCGGACTCGTCTCTGGGGAGATTTTCTCCCCCTTCCCCTCTAGGGGCGTGCCGATGGTCAGCAGCCGTCCACTCGGGGACCTGCGTGTAGGCAGACGTCCCCGTGCCTGTCGCCCACGGGTTCCCTTATGGGGGAAGTCGGCGGTCGTAGGCCAACCGCCGTCGCCCCACGCGTTTGCGGCGCATTGGCTGGGAGGCCGGATCTTCCTCCCTTCTGCGCTCCGCTTCCTCTTTCTGCGCCATCACGTCCTCGCAGAAGGAGACCGCCGCCTTCCACGACCTGTCTTTGCCGACCATGGCCTCTACCACGGCCGGCAGGGAGAGGTTGTGCCCCACCACGGCCACTAGTGCGGCCCTCTGCTCTGCCCATGCTGGGCACACCGCCAGCGTGTGCTGAGCTGTGTCTACGGCGTCGCCGCACACGTATGGGGGCGAAGCCCCCCGTATGGAAAAACTGAACTAACTCCTTTTTAGGGCTCCGTACCAAAATGGTAAAAAAGGAACCCTTATGGTGCGATTCTGTCTGTCCGTGTGTCACAGCCAGATATCTCAAGAACTACTGCTGCTATCGATTTGAAATTTGGAATAAGGGCTTCATTTGTAGATATCCAATTACCATATTATCTTCGAAGTTAGTGTTTAGAACAATCTGTAATAATTACCAATTATTAATATTATCCTAAATATTACAGGAAAAATATAAAGATTTTCCTAACTTGCACAGTTTTTAGAAATTTTCAAAAATCATAACACATACTGATTTGCTCCTACTAAACTAATCGCCATACAGTTTTTCTTGAACTATTCACGTATGTAAAGTATATACTTACAGTTTGTACGGAGTTAGTGCATTATTTATTACTCGTCATTTTCCCTGATTCGCCATTTTCGTTAATTCGTCAGTTTCCCTAATTCGTCAATGCCCTCAAAATCTTTAATTCGTCAATTTCCCTAATTGGTCATTTTCTTCGACTCGTCATGTGTCATTGTCGGTATTTTTTATTATTTGGACGGCGCCGTCACACCATTCACGGCACCGTTCACGGCGCCGTCATACCGTCCACGGCACCGTTCACGGCGCCGTCCACGGCGCTGTCCGACGGCACGACGCCGTACCGTCGCACGGTGACGGCGCCGTGCCGTTCCACGGCGGACGGCGCCGTGCCGTCGACATGGGGCCGCGCCCTTACGTTTTCCTCCTGTTTTTTTTTAGTACATTATTCAGACTATTATGTTCTAACACTAATGTTAAAAATATGTTAAAAATATTTCATTCATTGATATTGGCCCCCAAGACTCGATAATATCATAATATCATTCGCTTAAAAATATCAGGTTAAAAAATTATCTAAATATCTACTGCGACTGTACTTGACCAGTTAGTGAAAGTGACTTAATGAATAAAATGGCGAATTAGAAATTGACGAATTAAAGATTTTGATGGCATTGACGAATTAGGGAAACTGACGAATTAACGAAAATGGCGAATCAGGGAAAATGACGAGTAGTGCACTAACTCTTTGTACGGAACCCTCGGTGCGCGAGTCCGACTCGCACTTGACCGGTTTTTTTTAGGTTAGCTTTGTTAGTCAACTTGTGTCCCTCAGAGCAGAAATAGTAGCGGGGCTTCGTCAACCTGCTGCGAGTCAGTTATTTAGAAAGAAATCCCTAATCAAAGCCCGTTTTCGCCCTATTAAACGAACGGCCTAATTGATACATTGACGCATTGGCTAAATTTCATCCAGGCAGATAACTAAATGGCGCCGTTTAGTGAAAAGGCTAGGCTACTAAATGGCCAATTAAACCAGTTGGCTGCGACATAGACATCTATCTAGGTTCAGACATTTTATGTCTATGTATAAAAATGCATCCTCACAAAGGAATTTTATTACATATCTAGTCCTTCTATTTTAATGTCCTATAGTAACGGAGTCGGATACGACGCAAGCGACAATATCTATAAGGCACCTTTACCCGCGGAATGTCACATATATTATATGTAACATAAAAATGTGATGTAATTTACCCGCATTAAAAAACTAATAAAGAAACATAATGTTTCTTTCATACACTGAAATATTTTTTTTAAAGGAATATAAATCATTCATTATTTACATCATTTTGACATTGACATTTTAGTTATTTATTGTTGTTGTTATTCAATGCAAATACAGATGTTCAAGCAAAAAAATATTGTTATTTACCATTTACATAACATTTGAATAACTAGATTGTAATTTTTAGGGTTCCGTAGCCAAAATGGCAAAAACGGAACCCTTATAGTTTCGTCATGTCCGTCCGTCTGTCTGTCTGTCCGTATGTCACAGGCATTTTACTCAAAAACTACATGATGGATATTTATGAAATTTGGAATATAGGTGTCTTTTATGAGCCGCTACTTAGTTTGGTATATAAATAATTAAAATAAATATTTTCAGGGGGGGCAATCCATACATGTTAAAGACAGTCAAAAAATGTTTTTTCAGCAAATATCAACGTGTGGTACATAGTTCGACAGCTCTTTAAAAAACACTATAAGGTTTCTAAGTAATGTTTTTGATTAAGTGAATGTTTTTGGAAATAATCGCTCCGAAAGTTGTGTAAATTGTGTCCCCCCCCCCTCTATTTTCTAAACCGTGCGTCCGAAAAATATGAAAAAAATCACAAATTAATACTTAATTAATAAATAATAAATAAATAAATAAATAAATATTAGGGGACAATCTTACACAAATCGAACTAGCCCCATAGTAAGCTCAATAAGGCTTGTGTTATGGATACTAGACGACGATATATTTAATAGATACATACATACAAATACTTAAATACATAGAAAACATCCATGACTCAGGAACAAATATTCGTGCTCATCACACAAATAAATGCCCTTACCGGGATTCGAACCCAGGACCTCTTGCTTCATAGGCAGGGTCACTACCAACTAAGCTAAAGCGGTCGTCATTAATACTTTCAAAAAAAAACTTTTCAACAAGATCGAATGTACCGTTTTTGAGTTATTGCCGATAAACTGCGCTTCTCAACAAAAGGACGTAATTGCTATGAAGATACGCTCTTTTGTCGTTGTACTTTTTTTACATCGTATTTTTTACCTTATAGTTATAGCTATGGAACCCTACACTGAGCATGGTTCGACATGCTCTTGGCCAGTTTTTTTAACTGTGTTTTGACAAAACATTTGCATGATGTCAATCATAGCCAGTGGCGTAGCGTAGGTTATTGCCTCCCGGGGCCGACTGACAAATCGCCGCCCTCAGCGCCTACTCTATTAGCTAGTGAAGAAAATTGGTAAAGTCAGCTTATATCCCATCAAAAACATTACATGTAAAAAGATGCAAGTCTGGCAACGCAGTTCTCCTACAACAAAAAAGTTTTGAGATATAAAGTTAAACCAAGTCAGTACCGGGGGGTATCAACAGAACTCGATTTCCACCGACTTGCCTATTATTAGATCTATAAAATGTGTTTCTCCACGGTTAAATAATAGGCAAGTCGGTGGAAACATCATATACATCAGCGGAAGAAAAGAGAATTTTCACAATTTCCTGAGAGAGAAAACTACAACAAAAGTGACAAAATTGCCCCACAAGCAAAGAAAAGTAGAGCTGATATAACCGATTTCTTTGCACCTAGCAACAATAGAGCTTCTCCCACTCCCTCTAAGGAAAACCAGCTGATATCTCTACCTGCTACAGAAGATATATAGCAACTAATCCCGCCCCCTCCAACTCCAACTCTCCCAATCCGGCCGGTCACCGTGGGAGCAGTAGACTACAACCCTCCAGAAAATATTACCATAAGAAAAACTATCGAAAATGATATATTGTACATGGCAACTTACAATGTTAGGACTCTATCTACAAATCAACGTCTATTAGAATTAATGGACTCTTTGAAAACTACCAAGTACGATCTAATTGGACTATTTGAAATTAGACGACAAAGGTTCTTCAATTCAGGAGTATGGAAACTTCATTTTCTGTTATACTGGAGAAACGCAAGGACTCTATGGCGTAGGATTTATTATAAAGAAGTACCTTAAAGCAAGCATCATAAGTTACACCGGTTTATCTGAACGAGTGGCTTTATTAAAGCTAAACGTAAATGGTTTTCAAGTTGACATAGTTCAAGTCTACTCATATACGGAGTCAGCAAGCGAAGAAGAAGTCGAAAGCTTTTATAACACTCTCAACAAGTCTTTGGAAATGTCTAGAAAAAACGTTATAGTCATGGGCGATTTTAACGCCAAAATTGGCCAACCCAAACCTGAAGAATATTTAATAATGAAAAAACACGGTTATGGAACTAGAAACAATAGAGGTGAACGACTGGTCAATTTTGCAAATGAAAATAAATAAAGTATTATTAACACATTCTTCAAAAAACCAAACAACCAAAGATGGACCTGGAAATCACCAGATGGAAAGACAATAAACGAGCTGGATTATATTTTAACAAACTTGCACAAAAATGTCACTAACATCCAAGTTGTTAATGTTTGCTACCCCACAGATCATAGATTAGTACGACTATGTCTTAAAATAAAGCAAACAAAGAAAAATCGATCTCAGTATACAAGTAATTTAAAAAGCTCTCTAAAAAGTGAAACAGAAAAAATAAGGTATGAAGAGTCTCTACAAATCTACAAGGAAGAGCTGAGAGATTGGAAAAGCTGCGAAAATGTTCAAAATTACTATGATAAAATAATTAACTCTATAAATAGTAGTCTTCAAGCCGCTCATGTACCCAATCAACACAACTCGAAGAGTAATGTTATATCGGAACACACCAGAAAACTGATACATCGTAGACAAGAGCTGCACAAGATTAAACCTAAAACACGTACAATGAAAAACGAGTTAAAGGCTTTATATAAATTGAAAAGTAAGTACATAAAAAATGACTACATAAAGTACCGAGCTTCTACAATCGAAAAGCATATGAATACAACTAGGAGTCTAAAAAGAGCATACAAAGAATTAAATTCTAACAAAACATGTATAGAGGGACTCCATAAATCAGGAAATAATACTCAAAATAGACAAGACATTAATGAAATTGCAACAAATTTTTATACAGATTTATATAGCACACATGATGAAGACAATTACATGAACTTCAACTCCCTACATATAAATGATGACATAGAAATAAATATGATAGATGAATTTGAAATTATCCGCGAAATAAACAGATTAAAATTGGAGAAATGCCCAGGCCCAGATAAAATAATGAACGAAATGATAAAGTTAGTCAAACATCATTTAGCAACTCCTTTAGCACGACTGTTTAACATGATATTAAATACCAGCTCTACCCCTCAACAATGGTCAGAATCAGAAATGATCCTGCTCTACAAAAAAGGAGACCCAAAAAATATTAGCAATTACCGCCCAATTAGCTTACTTCCGTCTCTTTATAAACTATTTTCATCGGTTATAGAGAAGAGGATCAGTGTCACTCTAGAAAAATACCAACCAGTCGAGCAGGCGGGCTTCAGGAAAGGATACTCTACAGTGGACCACATACACTCAATTGAACAAAAAATAATAATAGAGAAGTATCGTAAATATCAAAGGCCTTTGTGCATAGTATTCATAGATTACCAAAAAGCCTTCGATACAATTATCCACTCTTCGATATGGGAAGCACCTTACTCTCAAGGCGTCGAGAAAAAGTACATAGAAGTCAAGTTAAACAGCTCTATAAAAACAGTAAAGCCGTGTGAAATTGGAGACGACCGGGCCATTCATACCAATAAAAAGAGGAGTACGACAAGGAGATCCACTTTCACCTAGAATCTTCATAGCGGTATTAGAGTCAGTTATTAGTAAACTAAATTGGACAAAAAAAGGGCTAAATATAAAAGGAATTTACATTAGCCACCTAAGATTTGCTGACGATATTGCTTTATTCTCCGAAAATGCCAATGAAATGGAATCTATGATAGACTCATTACAACTAGCAAGCAAAAATGTAGGATTGGAAATAAATCTAAGCAAAACAAAAGTTATGTCGAACTCTGAAAAATGTCCCATAAATCTTGACGGCGAACCATTGTAATATGTCGATACTTATAATATCTAGGCAAGCAGATCTCTTTTACAAACCAGAGTAATGAACTAGAAGTGGAGAGAAGAATTACAGGCGCCTGGAGAAAGTTTTGGAGCTTAAAAGAGATACTGAAAAGTGCAATGCCTATAAGTATTAAGAAAAAGGTGATGGACTCTTGCTTGCTTCCGTCTATCACTTATGCCTGCCAGACGTGGACAAATACACGTCGGGTTAAAAATAAAATAAGATCCTGCCAACGTGCCATGGAGAGGAGCATCGTAAATATTAAGAGAATGCAAAAGATACCCCACACACACCACTATCAGAAACCAAACAAAAGTAACAGACGCCCTGGGTTACTCACTAAAACTGAAGTGGAGATGGGCGGGACACGTTGCCAGGATGAGCGACGACTGTTGGACAAGCAGACTTACATCTTGGCCTGGCCCAAAAGGTAACATAAAAAGAGGAAGACCAATAGCACGATGGGAGGACGATATTACGAGACATATAGGAAAGAGTTGGGTACAAAAAGCGAAAGATAGAGATCGTTGAAGCAGTCTGGAGGAGGCCTTCACCCTCACATGAGGGGTTCTTGCATGTTATTATTATTATTATTTATTCTTATAAATGCATGACTTTACTAATAAAATTATTTCAAATTAAATACAATTGTTACTGAAATTTTACTTATTAATACACGATTTGATATTTATTGAAATTATATTAATTGTTGTAATTTAAAGATAAATTTATTGTGTTATTGTTGTATTTTTTTTTTAACTTTTATATTTTTTTTTAAGTTGTTAATGTAATGTTTATCATCGTCTTTCAGTAATTGTAATGTTTCTTTTTTTGCAAGAAATAAAAGGCTTTTTATTATATATTATTATTTATAAATAATGACAAATTATGTATGGATGATCTTTTTAGGGTTCAGTAGCCAAAATGACAAAAACGGAACTCTTATAGTTTCGTCATGTCCGTCTGTCCGTCCGTATTTCACAGACATAAGACAGAAATTTGGAATATAGGTGTCTTGTGTAAGCCGCTACTTAGTTTGGTAGTCAAATAGTTAAAATAAATATTTTTAGGGGGGGCACTCCATATATGTTACATAAGCTAAAATTTTTTTTTTTCAGAAAATATCAACGTGTGGTAAATAAAATATCAACATAGTTTGACAGCTCTTTCAAAAACATTTTAAGGTTCTTAAGTAATGTTTTTGATTAAGTGAATACCTTTGAAAATAATCGCTCCGAAAGTGGTGTCCCCTCCCCCCCCCCCCCCCCCCTCTATCTTCTAAACCGTGTGTCCGAAAAATATAAAAAAATTACAAAGATAACGCTTAATTAATACTTTCTACGAAAATGTTATGAGTACCTACCCAACGTTATGCGTAAAAGTTATGAGTTATGAGGATAAAATTGAAATTTTTGCTTTAAATTTTATGTGTTAAGAAATGATGACTGTTGATTGTTATGGGAAATTATGATTGCGCTGAATTTATTAACAGTCAATGTAGGTTTATTCTGATACGTACGTACGTATTGAAAGAAAATATTTTATCACACTATACCTTTGCGTCATTCTGCTCTGATAGTTATTTTAAGCGTACTTAATCACTTAGGACCCATTCGTTTTACTGTAAAATCGACTGTCAACGTCGATTAAAGGCCGATCGAACGTCGATGGTTAGTGTGATA
The DNA here is from genome assembly GCA_947034925.1 of Eudemis profundana. NCBI lineage: Eukaryota > Metazoa > Arthropoda > Insecta > Lepidoptera > Tortricidae > Eudemis > Eudemis profundana. The sequence continues at coordinate 25,087,785 of OX344796.1, read as the reverse complement.
ACTGATAACACAATTCACTTATTTTTTAGGACGCAAGGCCATCCTGAAGGAACTGAGCGGCACCTTCAACTCTGGCGAGCTGACTGTCATCATGGGACAGTCCGGCGCCGGCAAGAGCACTCTCATGGATATCCTGGCTGGATACAGGTATGCCGATCATACTATAGGGTAACTCCGGGGAATTTCCATTGGCTATCAGCAGTGGTCGGATTAGGTAGTGCCATTTCGCGGAACTTCGGTGCGTAAGCTTAATATGGATGTACCTTTTAACCCCGGGATTTCATATGAAAAGTTTAAAGTTTAGTTTTGCGTCTTTAAATTTTGCACAGTAAATATTATGTCAATAATATTTACTTTGAAAATTTTCTAGTCCTGGAATCCCAAGTCTGTCCATGTTATGTTCAGTGTTTATAGTACATTACACAACTAGGGTGGTAATACAAAGAAAGGCCAAGATCGCAGAAGTTTGCGGCCCGAGCTGCAAGCGAGGGACGTAAATATGCGATCGAGGGCTTTCTTTATTACCTCCCGTGTTGTGTATATCATTTTATGTCTACACTTGGCCAGAAAGCGGCTTTTTCCGTACGCGCAGCGTGCGGAAAAAGCCACTTTATGGCCAAGTGTGGCATAAAGGTTATTCACCCGAAATGGCACTACCTAATCCGAGCACTGGCTATCAGTCCCGTATGGCGCCGGAATTGCCCTTGGTTTTGCACTTATCTTACACGTATATCTCATGGATGACGTTTGCGAGTTAAAGTTAAGTGATTAATATAAGGTAAAGGACCCAGTATTTAACACTCTAATGCCCAATAGTAGACACCCTGCTGTAACCTCCGTTTCTAATCGGCCATTCACACGAAGTATGACTGCGTCTAATTACCGCGTCTCCATACATTTAGTATGAAAACAGCGTCGCGGTAATTAGGTGAGCGCAGACATACTTCGTGAGAATGGCCGTAATAATGACTTAAAATTCAAGAAGGCAACTGCTCCGTCAGTCACTGCTCTCCACGCAAATACATGTAATGTGCGAGTCAGACTCGCGCTCCGAGAGTTCTCAACTCATAAATAGATACGTCAATAGTTCAAGATAAACTGTATGGTGGGACAAACTTAACTTTGTTGTTGAAAAACTCTTGTCCCCATGCATCGACATAGGTCGCGGTTAGTTTAGTAGCAGCATAAGTTTGTGTTACGATTTTTGCGAATTTCGAAAAAACGATGCAAGTTAGGAAAACTATTATGTTTTTCCTGTAATATTTAGGATAATACTAATAATTGGTAATTATTACAGATTTTTCTGTTCAGTAACTTCGAAGATAATATGAATGGTATTTTTTAAAACGTTATTCGTCCTAAATCAAAAAGTACTTGACTAAGTAAAAAAAATGGTTTTAGAATCTACAAAATAAGCCTTTTCATTTGAAACCCCACTTGTACTCGTATAGCCCAACTTTAAATTCTCGACCTACCATTACGACCCCCTTTAAAAAAAAGTAAAAAAGTTATAAGATTTTTATTATCTCCAATAGAGTCGGGTTAACGATTTTTAAAACTATTCCAAATTTCAAATCGATAGCAGCAGTAGTTCTTCAGATATCTGGCTGTGACAGACGGACAGACAGATAGAGTCGCATCATAAGGGTTCCTTTTTAACCATTTTGATACGGAACCCTAAAAACACGGTGTATTACAATACAACATTACATACCGAGGCCAGTAAAGTAAGAAATGTCTCTGATCTGATCACATGTAATTGTCGACCGAGGCGAAGCCGAGGACGACTAACACGTGACCTTGTTGTGGCTTTCTTATTTACTGGCCAAGGTTTGAACACTATTTTTCTGTTTGACGGAGCCAGAAAGCGGCATCTTCGTTTAGTGCAGCGGCCGGCAAGGTGACGTTTTCCGGCCGGATCGCGGAAGGCAGAAATAGTACATTACACAACTAGGGTGGTAATAGAAAACCACTTTATGGCCAGGTATTAAGTAATAATTACTAGATAATATATCCAGCTAACCTTGTCTCTTATCGGAATTGCTTAACACTTCTTAGGTAAATAAGTACCTACCGAGGTAGCTTTAACTATGTGAGAATTGTTTTGAACTAACTAATCATTCAATTTTCGATTTGATGTAACATCTTATTTAACGTATGATGTCCCACCCTACATCATATGCGTTAAAATAAATTAGGTAAAATAAAACCATAACCCAATGGGATAGAACTTAGTAATAGGGTCCCGTTGACACCCTTGGAGTACGGAACCCTAAAAGCAAATCATATCTGGTAACTAAAAAAAATTGCAAGAAATTATTTATTGCTTAGGTTGTTGTGTAGGTATATTATTAAATAAAGAATTTATTTAGATATAAGTATTTATACCACACCTGGCCATAAAGTGGCTTTTACCGCACTCTACACGTACGGAAAAAGTCGCTTTCTGACCAAATGTAGACATTAAATGATGTACACAACACGAGATGTTATAAAGAAAGCCCTCGATCGCATATTTACGTCCCTCGCTTGCAGCTCGGGCCGCCAACATCTGCGATCTGTGCTTTCTTTGTTTCACCACCCTAGTTGTGTAATGTACTATTATTACCTTATATCAGAATGTGTTTTTTTTCTCAAAAAATCAAAGATCATAAAAATCGGTCCTCCCGTTCTCGAGTTATAAATGGCGTAACTAACCCGAGTTTGTTTTATGTATATAGATAATATGTACCTAATGCATATTATTATATAGATATTTTATTTATGAAAAATTAAAAGTTATTTTTCTCAAACACGCAATGAAATATTGACATTACGTGCCTTATAATAGGCCGCAAAGTGCCTCGTTTCCGGTGCGGCTAGACGAGAGGCCTTTAAAAACAATAAACGATGTTTGCTCTATTAGGCAGTTTTATTTACATAAAATTGACATGAACATAACAAATAACACATTTTAAACAATTTTCAAAAATTTATAATTGCAATCTTAACTCCACATTTAAAATATTTCATCTCAATATTCGCGGCAAAAATGTGTACTGAAACAAGTCTTTGAAAAGGAAATTAAAAATTTTCCATTCTGCAATTCTATTTTTTGTTTATGTATTTTGCTTTTAGTGTCCCTAGAAAATAAAGTTTGATTTTATGGCGTGTTTTTAATTTATGTCATTGCATATTTGGAAAAGCACTATACATACCTCGGCGTGAAATGGGTTGCTTCCCGGACTCTGTAGTGTACTATAACATAAGGAAACAGAAAATATTTTCTCTATAGGCAATGTATGCGAATAAATAGTGACCTTTAAAACCTTTTTCTACTCGTCGACTTTAATCTTTCCATTAGGATCCCATAGACTAAACTATAAATGCTAACTTTTCAATGTTATTTAGTCTATGACACTCTCAACTATAATATTTATTATAATATGCTTTAGACAACTATAATAATTTTGAAAATAGAACTTTCAAATTTAAAAAAACCGGTCAAGTGCGAGTCGGACTCGCGCACCGAGGGTTCCGTATAAACTCATAAGTAGACCAACCTTACGACTAACAGCAACCCTGCCTTAAACCCACTTTAGCCCTATTAAACCAGGAAAAATCTTAACAGCGCGATGCAGCGTATGCTCCAGCGACATCTATTGATACTAAATAGCGCGTAAATTTTACTTGTAATTTAAATTTAAACGTTACTTTTTGTTATTGGCTCATTGAAATAATTGTTTGTCAACTAAGTTAGTTCTCATGTATCATTTTTAGCCACAAGCTACCTTATTTTAGTTTTGTGTCCCTAGATGGCGCTAGTGGTATTTCATTTTATGGTATTTACTAGTGTCAAATTTCCTAACATACTCCTATTATAGAGTTTTTAATAATTATTGTTATTTTATATTTTTTTCCCGATTCCTGATGAGTGATAATTGTATTTAATAGACATTTTTTATGTATTCTGAAATAAACCATCGCTTAGTTTTGCTACTCTCCGCTAGATGGCTCTCGTAGGGAGAGTATAAGTAATATGTTAAGATTTCTGTAAATTTTTAAAAAAGTATTCAAGTTAGGAAGAGAAAATATAACGGTCTTCCTAATAATAATAATAATCCTAATAAGTAGATACATGAATAGTTCATTAAAAACTGTATGGCGATTAGTTTAGTAGGAGCAAATAAGTATGTGTCATGATTTTTGCAAATTTCTCAAAAACGGTGCAAGTGAGGAAAACCGTTATATTTTTCCTGTAATATTTAGGACGACATTAATAATTGGTAATTATGACACATTTTTCTGATCAGTAACTTCGGAGATAATAGGGGGGGAATGGTATTTTTTTAAACTTTTTTCGCCATAAATCAAAAACTATTTATTTAAGAAAAAAAATAAAAACGTGATTTTAATCTACAAATTAAGTTCTTTCATTTGATACCACACTCGATATATTAGCCCTACTTTCAATTTTCAAAATCCCATTACGGAGCCCTTTAAAAAAAAAGTAAAAAAGTTACAAGATTTTTTTTATGTCCAATTAGCTCGGGTTAGCTACTTTTAACACTATTCCAAATTTCAAACCGATAGCAGCAGTAGTTCCTGAGATATCTGGCTGTGACAGACGGACAGACGGACAGACAGACAGACAGACAGACAGACAGACAGACAGAGTCGCACCATAAGGGTTCCTTTTTTACCATTTTGGTACGGAACCCTAAAAAGTGTATCCTTGTGTAAAAACCTCCTTTTAATGCAAATTCGATGATTAAATGCGTTTCAGAACGTAACACCTGTCAAATTTGCCTCTACTTAAACACGCTCCTGCCACGCGATTGGTGCAATTAGTCCTGTAATGAGCCAATCACAAACCGCTTTACAACCAATGCTGCCGCTCAATTGTTTTCGGCCTTTAAATAAAACTTTGAATGAATAGTTTTAGTGGAAGTACGGTGATTGTGATAGTTTATTTGTTTGCTTGATGTTGTTTTAGTTGACTCATAGAAAAAGTATTGTATACAATAGTTACATAATTAGCTCTTAAAGTTCTCGTACCTTATATAGGCCTAAACACGGTACTCGACTTTAAGAGCCTTCATTATGTTACGATTGTATAAAATACTATTTGCAATACCTAATAATGGAACGCATCCAAGGACGAAACAGACTGTTTTTCATTTTCTAAACAGCAGAGCTAGCACAACTAGTAGCGACTTGTCTTGTCGCGCGACTCAGTATAACCTGTCACTGTCACACTATATTGAATAGAAAGAGATAGGTAGCATTTGTCGCGCGACAAAGAGTCGCGCGTTACAGTTGTGCTAGAGGTACAGGTTTCTTTAAAAACGGATTGATAGGCATTTCAATCATTATTCAAATTGGGTACCTCGGGTAGTAACTTTTTTTAAACAAGCGTCTGAGGCTAAAAATTTTAGTTTTCACACTTTATTGTTTTATCTATAGGTATGCACGTGTGTACACAACATGATAATCATCGCGGATACACGTCGATATTCAGGCAACATTGTATCGGGCATGACACGTCTGATGAAAGTGATGAATTAAATACACATTATCAAGATAAAGGGAGACATTGGCCTATTAATTTAAGTTCCCTTAATGGTGATAGCTGATAACTTTACAGAAAGTATAAGACTAATGGAATATTTATGATAATACTTTAATGTGTATTGGGTGTAATGTGAGAAAAATTTCCACCTTGGCAATCGGTTAAAACTATTACTCGCGGCAACTATAGCCTGGGAGACGTACTATTGGTCTTTTGCTACATGCTCCATGGCGTATTTAGAAATGAGGCTAATCTAAGTCGATTGTTAAAATAAGCGATTACGATTTATTATGGCTAATAGAGGGAATAAATAGTGGCATCGACTTGCAACGACCTACTTTGCACGCCGTTAACTTCAGTTGCTGTAAATATTATTATCAGAGTTGAAAATCTGACAATAATGGTATAATTCATTATTCAAATACCACGAAATGAAATGGAAATTTCATGTTTTCCATTACTAAATTACACTTATGGCGTCAAACGCCAAGGGAAAAACGTTACACGCTTCGTTCCCATGCAAATCGACGAACTATTTCTAAGCAAAAAAATATAATTATTCATTACAATTATGGTAAAAAAAGTAGACATAGTGTTTGTATTTACCTTTTTAGCTTTTAAACTATTATAGTACATTACTTACCTGCTTGCGGTACGGCGACTAGGGTTGCCAGATAGTCGGGAATTAGCGGGATTCTCCCGATTTTTTGTATGTCCTCCCGACTCCCGACAAAGAAGAAAATCTCCCGACAAACGAGTTCATTTTAAAACTTAGTCCGATCCACTAAAGGTGGTCCTGCCAGCGAAAATCTTTCAGGCTAAAAAAAAAGCTCGCGGGGCATCTCCCGACCAAAGTCTCAAAATCCCGACATATTGTTTCCTACTCCCGATAATAGAGTAATTCAGTCTGGCAACCCTAATGGCTACAGTTGTCAACAATGACGAAATGTTGCGTAAAAAAATGCGTTAATAGCAGCAAAAAAACAAGAAAGAAAGATGGGATATACTTCTTAGTTAAGGGCGAATTAATATTGAGCAGAATTACAAGGAAACTCATCGTGATTTCATAGTTTTTTAATTATCTTCGCGAATATTTTAACAAAAAGCGACTCCATTTATTTGCTGCTCACATTTGACGTAAACAACGTAGTCACATTTTGATAGGTGCCAATAAACTAAAGTTTTCAAATGTTCGTTTGCAAATTTGACACATAGGTGTCATAGAACTAAATTATCTTTTGAATGACAGTTTCATATAGATACAGCTTATATATTAACGTTATTAGCGTACACTCCTATAGGAGTGTAACTATAAATGTAATTTTGCGCCAGATTCATAGACATTTTTCTTTGAAACTGTGCGTCTATGTTAATATACGTCAACGATGGTATACAAATGTCGCGGACGAAAATCCACCCGTGAACGGACGTTTCTTTATTTGCATATATGACTTCAGTTAGTTTATCTATGTTACCTTGACAGTTATCGAATTCATTGCAAAAAATTAAAAGATAACACAGATTAAATAAATTAAAAGGCAAGTTGCCAAGCGCAGATAACCGACGGACGATAAATCAATTATCATCGAAGACAATAGTAACGTGCTAGACATTGTTGTGTTGTATAAAATGATTTGTTCGAAATTGAAATTTAATCCCGCTTTACTTTTGAACAACCTTTTTAACCGACTTCCATAGGAAGGATGTTTCTCAATTCGTCTGTATCTTTATTACGCGATTACTGGAAGATGGCTGGATAGATTCGGATTTTTTTTTGTTTGAATGGAGGTGGTCCAATTGCAAGCAAATCAGGATCTAGTGATGGGATCTTGGAGAAATGGAGGGAACTCTTTAAATACGCTCACGGACAATGCATTCGGGTCATTTTCTAATTCATTGTCCATGATGTATTATAGGCACACATATAGCAATTTGGGTATTTTTCATACTGACTCGTGCATTTATTATCTATTAGGTTCGTTTGAAGTCGGTTATTCATATACATATTTTTTAATTTTATTGTTTTTTTTATGCTCTTTTGATCAAACCTAATATGGGATAACACCCCCGTCCAATAGGCAAGAGAAGGCGCGCATCTAAACTATGTAACTTGCAATTAAAAATATACGAGGTAAAGCTAAATAAAACTGTTTATTTCCAACTAATAATATCTTGGGAAATTATCTAAACGTGTTCATTGACAGAGACCGAAACTCTGTAAGTGCCATTCAATTACATAACCGATGATCCCGTCCTTAACAAAGCTGCCTGTTAATTTGCTTTTAGCATTGAATCAACCACCAGTTTTACCAATACATAATGAATGACAGTAAAATGCCAACCAACCCAATGATTATTTTAAATCACGATATTAATAAGTTTTAGTTTAAATATTCTACATAATACTTAACATGTTAACCATGATGTAAGTAGGCGTAATTAAAACGTACACGAGTTAAATTGTTAAATGAAACTGAAGCAAAACGTGTTTCATGATTTCATGCATGTTATTAAAGTAACGAGATATTTAAAACAATGACCAATAAAGATAATAGATACAACACAGAATAGCAACGAATAATCCACTGAAAATCAAACAATAAATATGACACGACTAATTAGGTAGTGTTAACATACGAGGAATATATGCGCAATGTTTATATGAATTGTTCAGTAATGAATTACGCTATAACATACATGACAACTCCGCAACGTCTTTTCGTCCAAAATACCTCAGTGCCTTAAGACGAAAGTCTACAATCAGTGTGTGTTCCCAGTGATGACATATGGATCCGAGACGTGGTCCTTCACTATAAGAATAGGCTCAGAGTCGCTCAACGGGCTATGGAAAGGGCTATGCTCGGGGTTTCTCTGCGGGATCGAATCAGAAATGAGGAGATACGTAGAAGAACGAGGGTCACCGACATAGCCAAACGGATAAGCTTGTTAAAGTGGCAATGGGCAGGGCATATAAACCTAAGTAACTATGCGTACCTCCTGACCAAACGTCTGTTTAGAGCCCCCTTTAGTTCAACCCTCGCTAAGCGGTCACCAGACTACATGCATCTGCGTATATATAATAACATCTGCAAAGTGCATAGCATCCAGCATTGCTTGACGAGTAAAGTTCAGGTGATTGTAAAGAAGTGGCTACTGACACTATCATATCACGACACAGAGGCCTTACTTCTCACTAGGTAATTCTCTTTCCTGCTGCACACACACACTCACACACACACACACACACACACACACACACACACACACACACACACACACATACACACACACACACACACACACACACACACACACACACACACACACACACACACACACACACACACACACACACACACACACACACACACACTTCGCGACGCATGCGCTGGTTGACTATTACTTTTCTTTGTGTTCACTCAGTCTTGTTTGTTTTTAGGGTTCCGTACCAAAATGGTAAAAAAGGAACCCTTATGGTGCGACTCTGTCTGTCTGTCTGTCTGTCTGTCTGTCTGTCTGTCTGTCCGTCTGTCACAGCCAGATATCTCAGGAACTACTGCTGCTATCGGTTTGAAATTTGGAATAGTGTTAAAAGTAGCTAACCCGAGCTAATTGGACATAAAAAAAATCTTGTAACTTTTTTACTTTTTTTTTAAAGGGCTCCGTAATGGGATTTTGAAAATTGAAAGTAGGGCTAATATATCGAGTGTGGTATCAAATGAAAGAACTTAATTTGTAGATTAAAATCACGTTTTTATTTTTTTTCTTAAATAAATAGTTTTTGATTTATGGCGAAAAAAGTTTAAAAAAATACCATTTCCCCCCTATTATCTCCGAAGTTACTGATCAGAAAAATGTGTCATAATTACCAATTATTAATGTCGTCCTAAATATTACAGGAAAAATATAACGGTTTTCCTCACTTGCACTGTTTTTGAGAAATTTGCAAAAATCATAACACATACTTATTTGCTCCTACTAAACTAATCGCCATACAGTTTTTCTTGAACTATTCATGTATCTACTTATTAGGATTATTATTATTATTAGGAAGACCGTTATATTTTCTCTTCCTAACTTGAATACTTTTTAAAAATTTACAAAAATCTTAACATATACCCTACGAGAGCCATCTAGCGGAGAGTAGCAAAACTAAGCGATGATTTATTTCAGATTATATAAAAAATGTCTATTAAATACAATGATCACTTATCAGGAATCGGGAAAAAAACATAAAGTAACAATAATTATTAAAAACTCTATAATAGGAGTATGTTAGGAAATTTGACACTAGTAAATACCATAAAATGAAATACCACTAGCGCCATCTAGGGACACAAAACTAAAATAAGGTAGCTTGTGGCTAAAAATGATACATGAGAACTAACTTAGTTGACAAACAATTATTTCAATCAGCCAATAACAAAAAGTAACGTTTAAATTTAAATTACAAGTAAAATTTACGCGCTATTTAGTATCAATAGATGTCGCTGTAGCATACGCTGCATCGCGCTGTTAAGATTTTTCCTGGTTGAATAGAGCTAAAGCGGGTATAAGGCAGGGTTGCTGTTAGTCGTAAGGTTGGTCTACTTATTAGTTTATACGGAACCCTCGGTGCGCGAGTCCGACTCGCACTTGACCGGTTTTTTATTATTAGTCAAGTGTTTCACATATCGCACTCCAGGGCCCCAAGATACAGGCTCAGCCTAGTTTGAGGTCCGCCAGGTATCAACGTTTATGTACATTTCTTTGTTGATAAGCAAATAAACTAATTTGTATTTTTTGTATATAGTACGTCGAACAGATGGCCGTTGGAGCCGAAAGGTTCTCGAATGGAGACCACGAATCGGCAAGCGCAGCGTCAGACGTCCACCAACAAGACGGACAGATGATCTGGTTTAGACTGCTGACTCACGGTGGATGCAGTTTGCTTCCAACCGAACTAATTGGAAATATATGGGGGAGGCCTAGTCCAACAGTGGACGTCCTATGGCTGAAATGATGATGATGATGATTGATGATACATAACATAGCCAACACTTCAATGCAATCAGTTGCTTAGCGAGGGTGGTGCAGGCAGGGCACGTGCCCTGGGCGCCAACAAATAGGGGGGACGCAAAAACGAAATTTACTAACTAACTTTACAAAAAAATACCATCCATCCAAATTCGCAAACATGGCGAAATCCTATAGTCTTCAATGCAGACCCCCCCCCCCCCCTCCCGCCGCAATTTCACATGTATCATCCGATCCGATCCGCCCCGGGTGTCACTAAGAAACAAAGGGGCGCAGTTTCGATGGGTGCCCGGGCGCCATTTTACGTCGCTAGGTCACTACGCCTCTGAATGCAATAGAAATATATCTTATGCATATATTTACGCTTAATTTGTGATTGACGATATACTGACGTCTATTATGTACATAGTATTTACATAAACATGTTTATTATGTACTAATAATGCAATCAGCTTAAAAAATATTATTAAATAGGTACTCCCCGATAATTTCACCAATAAAAAGTCGTAAAAAATATAGAAACACATTCCTTTTGGCGAGAGCAACATTTGATAACCATGGCCTCTTCCATTTGCAGAGTTTTATATTATTAAATGTATAATTGGCTTCCTGATTATCTGTGAAAGAGTAGGTACGCGCCGTTAGCCAGATGGGAACAATCGGAGATAATATGCCTGATAGACTCTCCGGGACGGTGACATGCCGGACATATGTCGATCTCACCGTCCTTCAGGATATACCTCGGGTAGTTCTTCGTCATCATAATTTCATCCGCAATTACACAGACAAAACCTACGGTCTCCCTGAAGAGACCACCGAAGCGTAGCCAGTTAGGCGACGCGGGCAGCTCTATATTGGACCCCGTAGGGGCCTTGCAGAACCGCCCGTGTAGCTCCTTACTCTTCTATATGTTCTTGCGGTCATCGGTCAAAATCAAAGTCAAATGATTTATTTGTAAACATAGGTTTGTAGGTGTTACATTGAAATTACCTTAATTATTAAGCACCTTAGGTCTGCGCTAAAGTAAACGCCATAATTAGGCGAACTAGTTTTACAGTTTTACCAGCACAAATAGTAACGGTTATTCGCCTAACCATGCAGTTGTTAGCCGGAGAGAGTCAATATCAATCAGCCAGTCATTGATGAGGTAACTAACTATGCGCGGTTTTTCTGATCTTTAGATGCCGTATCCTACGTATCTAGAGCACGAGGAAGCCGCCATTCAATGGCCTTATTCGCTTCCTCATCAGGCACGTTATGCAGACATTTATGGCACGAACGATAAATAAATATTAAACAGTATTAAAACACATTAACGATTATAAAATAACTAGTAGTTGACACTTAAGTATTTTCTTGGTAATGTATTACATACTACTATACTAAGTACGAGTACTTAGTAAAATTTTAAATCCTTACATTCTTTGTTAAGGGGTCATCCATATAGTACGTCACACCCATGGGCCCACCCTCTAGCCAAATGTGACAGCCTATATTAAAAAGATGATATTTTGTTACCGTCATTGAAAAGAACAGATATATAAGTATAATATGTATTGTTTATAAAAACAATAAACATTCAGAAACTCTATATATTAAAAAAACAGGATGTGATTTGAAACATTTTTAGGGAACTTCGGGGGGTGCGCCTCACTCTGTAGAACAACATTTAATATATTTTTAACCCATATAAAGATCAAATTATATAAGAAAAAAATTTATAAATTCATACAATTAGAAATGGGCGATTCCATTATCGCGGGTGCAACATTTTGACTCATTCAAGGCCTCCTCCTAATAAAACGAAAAACATTTATTATAAAAACATTGTTTTAAGGATTAAATTTTAACCTCTTTCCTACAGATTTGTGTATAAGAATTTAAAATAAATGTTTAAATAGCCACAAGAGAGGGTTAAAGTGCTATCGAGAATGCAATCGGCCCACCTCTCCGGATCACAGTATAAAAACAGAAATATCTTTTAATTGTCAAATATTTAAAATGTTTTGCCTATTTATATTGAAAGACAATAAACAATCAACTATAGAAACATAAAAAAAGTATTAAAAACTGAAACTATCAATAAATTATTCACTGTTAAAACGATCGCGGGTGCAACATCGTATGATTCGCAGTTGGTCCTAAATCTTAGAATGCTAAGGTTTTCAAGCGCTTTAACATCCTGAATATGAAGTTAAGTCCATAACAATTAATTTAAGACCTCACCCTACACGATGGTATCAAAAAAAAACGGTCAAGTGCGAGTCGGACTCGCGTACCGAGGGTTCCGTACAAACTCATAAGTAGATACGCAAATAGTACCTACAAGAAAAACTGTATGTCGATTAGTTTAGTAGGAGCAAATAAGTATATGTTATGATTTTTGCAAATTTGTAAAAAACAGTGCAAGTTAGGAACACAATTATACTTTTCCTGTAATGCTTAGAACCTGACGAGTAATGATTCTATTTAATAGCAACGACCATTAAATCAAGAGGACTGTCATTCTCCGTTCCCCGAATTCACAACGCCATCTATGTATAAGCTTGGTAAAATAATTATTTACAATTAGGTATTCAACTTTGCAAACGTGGCACAGTACTTAAATGTTAGAATTTATTTATTATTAGTTGTTTACGAACTAATTGTTACTATACTACAGTCTGTTCCGTATAGGAATAGACAGAAGAAAAAAAGGATTTTTATAGTGCCGGTTTTAGCTTGACATTCAATAAATGACATTTCTAAGGTAGACGCTCAAAAATAAAATATTGATGATGTCCATAATTTTTGGTTGGCTGAAAGTAAAAAAGTGTCCTTATAAAATACCCAAAGAGCCAGAGATAAGCAACACTCAATATATGAGACAGCTCAGAGCTGTCATTATTATATTGTGCTATCAAATAGTTATATCGAATTTTTATGTTGTTTTACTTATATACTGTTTTTGTTATAGTTTGTTATTCCTAATTAAATGGTGAATAGTTATTTGTAACGTTCAATACGAGTGATTCTGTGGGGTAGAGGAAGACAGTGTTCTGTGGGGTAGTGGAGGGTGGCGTTTGCTCTAGCGTGCGTTGTCACTCGACCATCGCGAAGAAGTGAAAGTTTATTGTATGGTTTGACAAACTGTCTTACAATTTTACATCAAATTAAATGTTATTACAACTTTACAGAAAATGTTTGGAATCCCTGCTTCTGTGTCCCTCTAGAGTCTATTGTTATCCGGTACGAACTATATGTTTCTATGTTCAAATATAACATCGTTAAATGTTTAGTGTTTTAGCGCCATCTAGTTTTTGCCTGGAAATCCCCTAGCGTGAAACAGGGCATCGCTTAGTTTTGCTACTCGCCGCTAGGGATTTTAAGTTTTTGTAAATTTCTAAAAAATTATTAAAGTTAGCAAGACAGTTCTATTTTTCCTGTAATATTCAGGTTGATATTTATAATTAGTAATTATGACACATTTTTCTGATCAGTAACTTCGGAGATAATAGGGGGGGAATGGTACATAAAAATGTATAAATCAAAAACTACTTATTTAAGAAAAAAAATAAAAATTGTGTTTTAATCTACAAATTAAGCCCTTTCATTTGATACCCCACTCAATATAATAGCCCGGGCACTTTCAATTTTCAAAGTCCCATTACGGAGCCTTTTAAAAAAAAAGTAAAAAAGGTACAAGATATTTTTTATGTCCAATAGGCTCGGGTTAGCTACTTTTAACACTATTCCAAATTTCAAATCGATAGCAGCAGTAGTTCCTGAGATATCTGGCTGTGACAGACGGACAGACAGACAGACAGAGTCGCACCATAAGGGTTCCTTTTTTACCATTTTGGTACGGAACCCTAATAATAAATTTTGGGACTTGAAATTTGATGTCAAGGTTCGTCTCTAGCGGAATCGCCCAAATAATACTTGGCGGATATAGCCTTTGGACATAATATTAATTAATATAACGATAAATTAATAACGTTTAGCAGTAACGAATTGCTGTAAATCGAAAAAAGGGAGGACCGGGGGGCCGAAGCCCCCCAGGAGGGGGGCTCGGGGGGCGAAGCCCTCCGCAATAAAGAAAAACCACCAAACACCACTACTTCAATATGGACTTCAAATGGATAGGTTCGTTAGTCACCTTGCGTTCCTCAGAGCGGAAATAGAAGCCACGCGTAGCGGGGCTTCTACGACTTGCTTACAGGCATCTGCACAAGGTATTTCTATTTTCGCTTATAAAAGGCTGAGGTTGATTTTTAAGGTGATTTAAAGAAAAAAACAACTTTCGAACACAAATACCAAACCAAACCACCAATACCAAATATGCATTATGTTAACACATGTACATATATAATAAATAATCATTATATGAATCGTGGTTCTAGTAAATGAATAGTACATTACACAACTAGGGTGGTAATACAAAGAAAGGCAGAGATCGCAGAAGTTTGCGCCCCGAGCTGTAAACGAGGAACGTAAATATGCGATCGAGGGCTTTCTTTATTACCTCCCGTGTGTGTACATCATTTTATGTCTACACTTGGCCAGAAAACGGTTTTTTCCGTACACGCAGCGTGCGGAAAAAGCCACTTTATGGCCAGGTGTGGCATAACATATATTAATTGTTATCCTATCAAAAGTTTATTCTATTTCTTGATCAATTCTACACATAGAAATTATGTGATTTGTTGTTCTATACTGTGAACGTTATACCATTTGTTGTTCGATTGATCATTATACACCCAACTTCGGGTGCACTAGGAAAGGCTTTTTCGTAATTCATAACAAGGGATAGGAATAGACATGATCTTTTTAAAGAAAAAAGTTCACGCAAACAAAGTCACGGGCAGGCAGCTAGTTGCACTTAAAAAATCAAACAGAAACAATAAAAAATCAATAGATATGTACAAAGGCGCCTTTATTCCAATCAGAAATCTTAATTGACGTCGTAGATATCATTCTACTACGTATACAAAGATAAACTAATGAACGTGTACAAATATAGATAACTAGGCATAACTATATAAATATAAAGTGTTTTCCTTTTTATTCACTGCGTACTAACCCAACAAATGTCGTAGACCCCCGAATGGAGTCAGGTCTCATTATTCACCACTTACCACCGATCGTAACGTAGGAATGAGTTTGGACTGGTTCCTCTTGTTTTGGTATAATTATATTCGTCCGAATGTTCTATTTGTCTGAATAATCTTTACGCATAATTGTTATTTTACAGGTACCATTCATTTTTCAGAATAACTATAAAAGAAACCTAACCTAATTAGGGTTCCGTACCCAAAGAGTGCCAACAGAACCCTATTACTAAATCTCCGCTGTCTGTCCGCCTGTCCGTCTGTCACAGGGCTTTAGCATAATAGGTAGACTTGATATTTTGTATAACTTTTACAAATAATAAAAACTACACAAAGTTTATAAGTCGTTTAGCACGACGGTAGTACGGAACTACTCGCACTTCGCCGATTTTTCTTTATTTAGGATTCCCTTGCCAAAATGGCAAAAACGGAACCCTTATAGTTTCGTCATGTCCGTGTCCGTCTGTCCGTATGTCACAGGCATTTTACTAAAAAACTACACGATTCCTATTGATGAAATATGGGTGTCTTGTATTAGCCGCTACTTAGTTCGGTCGTTGACTAATTATAATAAATCAGGATGTGAGGCCGAAGGCCAAGTTCCTCTGCAAGGGTTCTATATAGCGCAGTAATTACAAGCGAGGCCAAAGGGAAGAAGCGCCCCAGATCATCTTATGCAAACCCTATATCAAGTCTAATTTTAGGGAGCCCGAAGACTGGCAAGCTTTTCTGCAAGCGCTCTATATCCATCCACTGTAAGTCCAACGGAGGCCAAAGGCCGAGCACGTTTTGGGTCAAAGGCACAAAACGTTCCTGGTTATCTCACGCAAACCGTATATGAGTCTCATTTTTGTGAGTCTGAAGGACGACCTCCCGACTGCAAAGCCAAAGGCAAGCAAGAATCTTGTGTTGGCCTTTTTGTAGTTAATGCTTTATCACGCTTGTGATTTGCGGGCGAGCTCGCCCGCAGCTCGTTTTTTGTCTTTAATCAAAAACTACATGTCTAAGAAAAAAACTAAAACGGTTTTGGGACACACTAAGCCCTTTCATTTGATGTGCCACTCGATATAATAGCTCTACTTTTGATTTATACATCTCATTTCGGTTCCCTTTATAAAAAGTAATAAGATTTTTTTTCTGTCCAATAGGCTCGAGTCTGTCCAATAGGGTCGAAAAATCGGTGATATTTAACACTATTCCAAATTTCAAGTCGATAGCATTAGTAGCTTGACTTAACTATTTGGTTTCCAATATAGGTCATGCATTGCTGTCTGTAAAATAGTCCTCTACCCTGTAGGTAATCTTTTGATGTCTTCCGTAGGCCGTAAGTGGCATTATCATTATCGGGAAGAAAATACCGCTTCCTGACTAAGGAAAGACGTAAAATTATGGACACCCCACTGGCGGTCATTAGTAAAGCACCAAATCACATCGACGACGCCGGAAAGCAAAGACGTAGTAACTACATACGTGTTACGTGCGTAGTTACTACGTGTTTGCTTTCCGGCGTCGACATATTTATGGCCCTCGCCTGCGGCTCGGGCCACAAACACCTGGGTGGGTTTCAGAGCGTTTCAACCGCCGTCATCACCAATCTCGATATTATAATGACATATTTTTTAAAAATTACATAATTTTTGATCAAAACATGAAAATAGTAGGTACTATTTTCGGATTTTATCAAAATAATGGGACACATTCTTAAAGTGAATCGTCGAAATTTCGGGATTGGTAATGACGGCGTTTGAAACGCTGTGAAATCCACCCACCTGCGATCTGGGCCATTCCTAATTATTCCGCCCTAGGCGTGTAATATACTGTTAAGTAGGTGTTTACATATATAGATAGAAGTAGGTGTTTAATTTAGTTGTCTCTTTCAGTCAGCAGTCACAAGGCAGGATCTACGTGAACGGCAGAATCCGCAACAACAAATGGTTCCGGCGGCGGTCTTGCTACATCCTGCAGGACGACAAAGTGCAGGACATGCTGACCATCGAAGAATCCCTCACCATCGCAGCCGAACTCAAACTGGGGAACCATATCAGTAAAGAGCAAAAAACCAAAAGAGTAAGTATTATTTGATCTTTGCCTTCGCCATCACAGATCTATACATACATATATTAAGTCGTAACAAGACTATGTTGGGGGGGGGGCATCACACAAAAAATACGAAACTGATTTCGATGAAATTTGATATACAGTTCAATTTTGACCCCGATTAACACATAGGATACTTTTTACCCTCTTATTTTCACCCCCGCGAACGAAATTACCGGCATCCTCTTGTAATCATTTATTACCTACTCGTACTAGCATTTACCCGCGTCTTCGCCTGCATTATTCCCGTTATCATCCCAGGGAGCTTCCTACCACGATATAATAAAGTATGATTCAATCCAGGACTTGGTCTATTTGTGTGCCAAATTTCATCTCATTCATTTGTTACTGCGTTATTTAGTAACAAACATCCAAACATCTTCTTCTATATTTTATATACATAAAACAAAGTCGGGTTAGTTACACCACTTATAACTGGAGAACAGGTGGACTTCTTTTTGTATGATTTTTGATTTGTTGGGATTGTCTCCCCCGAGTAGAGCAGCAGCAATAGCAGAATAACTACTAAAACATCTAAAAAAAACCGGTCTAGTGCGAGTCAGACTCACGCACCGAGGGAGGGTTCCGTACAAACTCGCCAGTAGATACGTGAATAATTCAAGCTAAACTGTATGGTGGGACGAACTTAACCTTGCTCTTAAAAAACTGTTGTTCCCATACATATGTCGCGGTCGGTTCGGTAGGAGCAAATAAGTTTGCCTTACGATTTTTGCGAATTTCTAAAAAACGCTGCAAGTTAGGAAAACATTTTATTTTTCCTGGTATATATAGGTAGGCTGATAATAATAATCGCTTATTTTTACAGATTTTTAACCGGCTTTCAAAAGAACGACGATTCTCAATTTTTTTTTTTTTTTTTTTTATTTTTTTTTTTTTTTGTGTGTTTGTTCACCGATTTCTCGAAGACGGCTAAACCGATTTTGAAAATTCTTTTTTTGTTTGAAAGGGTATATTTCAGAGGTGGTCCCATTGCAACCAAATCAGGATCTGATGATGGGATCTTGGAGAAATCGAGGGAACTCTTCAAATATTATAGGCACACATATAGAGATTTTGGTATTTTTCATAGTTTCTCGAGCATTTCTTATGAGAAATGAGTTTCTAGAGTTAACCGACTTCAAAACAAAGAGAAAATTTTATGTAGGTTTATTCTTCGATTACTTGAAGACGGCTAGACCGATTTAGAAAATTCTTTTTTTGTTTGAAAAGGTATAAATCAAAGGTGGTCTCATTGCAACCAAATCAGGATCTGATGATGGGATCTTGGAGAAATCGAGAGAACTTTTCAAGTATTATAGGCACACATATAGCGATTTTGGTATTTTTCATAGTTTCTCGAGCATCTCTTATTAGAAATGAGTTTCTAGAGTTAACCGACTTCAAAACAAAGAGAAAATTTTATGTAGGTTTGTTCTTCGATTACTTGAAGACGGCTAGACCGATTTAGAAAATTCTTTTTTTGTTTGAAAGGGTATAAGTCAGAGGTGGTCTCATTGCAACCAAATCAGGATCTGATGATGGGATCATGGAGAAATCGAGGGAACTCTTCAAATATTATAGTCACACATATGGTGATTTGGGTATTTTTATAGAGTCTCATGTGTGTTTATGTTAACTGACCTCCGCAAAGGAAAAACGGCATTCAATTTATACGTTTGTTACTCGATTACTCGAACATGGCTGAACATTATTTTCCCATTGCAACCAAATCACGAGCTGATGATGGGATCTTACAGTTATTGAGAGAATTTTTAAAATATTATAGGCACACATACGGCGAGTTGGTTATTTTACATAGTCTCGGCATTTATTATCGAAATTAGCTTATTGAAAGCCGGTTGTTTTAAAATTTTTAATTTTGTGGTTAATTATTCTGTTCAGTAACTTCGGAGATAATAGGGAAGGGAATGGTATTTTTTTAACGTTTTTTTTGTCTTAAATCAAAAACTACACGTCAAAAAATAAAAACGGTTTTGGAATCTGCCCTTTCATTTGATATCCCATTCGATATAGTAGCTCTACTTTTCATTTAACCACATCCCATTTCGGTGCCCTTTAAAAAAAGTAAAAAGGTATAAGATTTTTTTTGGCCAATAGTCTCGGGTTAGCAATTTTTAACACTATTCCAAATTTCAAGTCGATAGCATCAGTAGATCCTGAGATATCTTGCTGTGACAGACGGACAGACAGACAGAGTCGCACTCGCACCATAAGGGTTCCTTTTTACCATTTTGGTACAGAATCCTAAAAATTCAAAAATCTGAGGCGAAACGAAGTTCGCCGGGACTGCTAGTTTATTATATTAGTAGGATCATAGATAGTATAAATGGATTAATTTTGTCCGAAATAAATGTTTTTATACTTATAAATTATAATCGGTTAACACAAGGCAGCCGGAACACATCATATTCGATACCTTTAGACTCAAACGTAACGTAAATTAAATTTATTGTATTAGAGCGTTTTCCAAAAAAAATACCGGGGTAGCTACTTTCTCAAAATATGGACTTTTGAGGTTTTTCTGACTCAGAATCGTTAGTTCATTCGAACCTTATACGTAAAAAAAGTGTCCCAAAATTTGTATGAGATTTTTGTCTTTCCACTACGTCACGTTCATACAAACACTATGCAAAATGGTGACGTAATGGAAAAAAAAATTGGGACAATTTTTACGTATAAGGTTCGAAAGTACTAACGATTCTGAGCAAAAAAAACCTCACAAGTCCATATTCTAAGAAAGTAGCTACCCCGGTATTTTTTTTGGAAAACACTCATTAGTATTTTTATCACTGAAATATTTATTTAAAGAGAACTGTTATTGTATACATATACATGTAAACATATATTCGGTAATATACTAGCTTTTGCCCACAACTTCATCTGCGGCTGCGTAGAATTAGTTTTATATCCCTTACTTGAGAAATTATTGATTCCCCATGCAAACATCTGCCCCCCTTTTCACCCCTTGAAGGGATAATTGCCGGGATAAAGACTATCCAAATTTTACATTTCTGTAAGATATTTAGTAAACATTCCCATTTTGTATTTCTGATGTTTGGAGATCCTTTACACCTCCAAGACATTAATTTTTTGACAACGGAGACTCTTTAAATCTCCATTAATTTTTACTAGTCTATTTATTCTCTATTATTTTATAAAAATGTAGTTTTAAGTTTAATGTAATTGAAATCACGTGTAATAATGTAATAATTGTTGTTATATTTAATATTTTTGGAAAGAGAAACTGGTGAGTTTCTTCCGGCGCTTCTTCTCACCAGAAGGTCACTACCCGAAGCGCTAAAAGAAAATAATAGAATCAGACATATAAAAGAGTCCTTGAGGACCTCTACTTGCAAAAATAAATTATATTGATTTTCATATAAATTGGTTCCTTTAAGAGTGAAAAGGTAACAGACAGAGTTACGTGGTACTTAGGCACAATCACTGGCATGAAACAAAACATACATAAATATCTGTCGCGACCTATTTACCATGGGAATAGGGTGGTGTCAGACATAATGCGTTTGTGTCCGTCAAGATAGCGTACACCGTAAAGATATTCAGAATCTGATGCAGCCAATAAATAGTACCCAAATAGTACCGACGAAATACCTAGGTGAAAAAAATAGTACCCTTAAACTTTTCGAAATATAAGGCCTGTTCACGGTGTACGCTACCGGCGTCAAGCTGGCGTACACCGTTTGTATCTCTGGAACGGCTTTGTTTTTGGAAACGCTTTATATCTCAAAAAATAGTACCCAAATAGTACCCTAGGGCCCTAAAATTTTATTTCTCTAGCTATCGTAGAAGCCGAGATATAGTGAGCTCTTTCTATAAGGAATTCCCGGGTACGCCAGCTTGACGGTGTGAAATTTTGTACACCGTTAAGTTATGGAATATCTCGGCTTCTACGATAGCTAGAGAAATAAAATTTTAGGGCCCTAGGGTACTATTTGGGTACTATTTTTTGAGATATAAATCGTTTCCAAAAACAAAGCCGTTCCAGAGATACAAACGGTGTACGCCAGCTTGACGCCCGGTAGCGTACACCGTGAACAGGCCTTATATTTCGAAAAGTTTAAGGGTACTATTTTTTTCACCTAGGTATTTCGTCGGTACTGTTTGGGTACTATTTATTGGCTGCATCAGATTCTGAATATCTTTACGGTGTACGCTATCTTGACGGACACCATTTTTACCCTTTTTATCATACATTGTTTCCGGTGACTATACTTCTTTGTTGTTTACGACATTACCTTAAAATCGAAGCGTCATCCATTCGAATAACTATAATCAAGTGTAAAACACGACTATTAAACAATTTATTTTAATATTTGTTGCTAGGTAAAAGAAATCATGACTTCCCTCGGACTCTGGAAGGTCCGGGGCACGAGAGCTGGTTACCTCTCGGGTGGACAGAGAAAGAGGCTAGCCATAGGTCTGGAGCTGATCAGTGACCCGCCTGTCATGTTCCTGGACGAGCCCACAAGGTAACACAAATCTATACTTCAAAAGAAACAGTAAACTCGCCTCTCTACGCAAAATGTATTTTGGTTTGGTACCTATGTACCTACTTAGTTCGAACGAGAGCTAATAAATGCTCAAGAAATGTCGCTTTGGTAAATGGGGCTGTATGTATGTAGACGTCTTTTTAAATAAAAGCACTCCTTCCCAATTGAAAGATGTTTATTTACACCGAAACCCAAGTAAATTTACAAAAAGAAAGAAAATAATAAGCGCACCAAATGAATCCGTCCTAAACCCAACTTCTCATTCGTCGATCTCCCAATACCTTCATTCGTTCATCCCATTCGTCATATCTGTTTCATTCGATCAGCTGTCAATCCATCAGACTCATTCATTCCTACAGTCGGCCGTCCTGCATCCTAGCCTGTCCTCAGGCACACCTTAATTTACAATAACGACTCTTAAATAACTACAACTTAACTTAACATCTTAAATTTACAGTCACAGAACGAAACAGTTGCAGCTGACAGCTCTACCTTTTATCATTTACACAATTTTATAGCAAATTTAATTAAAGTTCTATATTAGCTCTCATGTGACCACAAAATAAGACAACTAAATATAGACAATTTTAAAACAAAAACAATATACGTCATCATTATAGTTAAAAAACAAGGATACCTATAAAGACACAGGATAATGGTAGTAACGTTGTTACTAGAGCAGTCGGGTTTCTAGGTATACTTAGGAAAAAACCTTACCATGTGGTGTAGAGTTCACTGACCCCCAGGCCATGGCTTCATATTATCAGCTGACGTCGACGTGCGGGCTGGCCCTTCTGTCGAGCCGTCTATCTTCTCTACATCATACCGATCTTGCCCTCTGACTGCTGTTACCCTGTATGGTCCGAAAAACTTAGGCTTCAACTTAAGGCAGGTACCATACTGCGTCCTTAGAATAGCAACTTTATCATCAATATGGTATAGTGTACTCTCTTTACGCTTCTTATTGTACGTCGCTCTATTTTCCTGTTGAATCTTCATAATCTGCCTCTGAGCCGATTGCCTTAACTGCTCTCTCTCTTCAATATAACTGTTATAACACTCTTGTTGTAACAATTCATATATCTGGACGTCATCCTTGGTACGCATCTTCGTTCCCAACATAAGCTCGAAAGGCGTCGTGTCGATACTTCGTTGATATGTAGAGTTGAGTGCCGTCTGTACTCTCGTCACGTGACGGTACCACAATCCTGGTTCTGAAATACAAAGTTTAGTTAATACAGCTATAATGATTCTGTGGATACGCTCAACCTTTTTTTTTTTTTTTTTTAACCCGGAGAAATGCATGAAACTGCATACCACTACGTAACCTAAGACCATCGGGGGTGACAGCCAGATGTTACGCATTGGTTATGTGGGGCTCTCCGCTCCAGAAGGGATTGGCCTACCCACTAAAACTCAGGGATGCTTCCACCCTGTGCCTTCATGGTGATGCCATGGGATCGCTAGCAAGCCACCACGACATCACCGGCACCTTCGCCCTAGGGCGAACCCTCTTCGAAAAAGGCACACTGTAGCATGGCCAGTGTGCCTTCCCTCACCTGCTTCCCCCCGACCAACGGCCGTCCCCCGGGGAAACCAGGAACCGGCACCGAACACACGGGGTCCAATCGTGTATCCGGCGCCAGTCCCACCCTCGCCGCCACGGGAGGACAAACGCCCCTACCCCGCAGATACTCCCGCCTGTCCTTACGGACCGCGGTGGGCCAGTCCTCCGCCTCCCGCCCCCAGCACATGAGGTAGCGGCAGCCTGCAAGGCTGAGTTCGCGGGACGCAGAGGACTAGTCCACCGCCACCACGCAGCGGCACAGGTCACCCGTCTGGTGCCTGCCCGCAGTGCCCCCCAAAAGGAGACGTCGGAGGGATGCTGCCCGTGCCCAACGCTCCGCCCTCGCGTGCCGCACCTGGAGAGTCCTCTAACAGAGGAAACCCGGTGCGGGACCCCCCAACCCCCCCTGACAGGCTCATTCGCAGCATCGGCAGGTGATCAATTAGGGGCCCCTAAGAAATCACTTGCCGTTGCTCCCGGGGTGCACCGGCCAAGACGCTTCCCTTTCCTGCGGATCAACCGGATCAAGAGGAATGAGGAGAATCCAGACACTCTGGGAGGTTTCCTGTCTAGCACCCCAAGGATACGCTCAACCTGACCGTTTCCTCTCGGTACGCCCGTTGTAACAAGTACATGTTGAATCTCTTCTGTGTTACAATAATCTTTGAACTCATTACTTGTAAATGCTGCTCCTCGGTCGGTTATCAACCTGACGGGGTTGCCAAACGTCTGTTGGTGCATCCGGAGCTTGTCAAGTGTCTCCTTGGCCGTCGTGCCTTTAGTCGGGTACAACCACACGAACTTCGTGAATGCATCTACTACAGTCAATATGTAGTTATATTGCTTCTTCGTCTCTGTGAGAGGTCCGACGTGGTCGCAGTGTAAAGTATGCAGTGGGACACTCCCTTTATCAATACAGTGAAGAAATCCTTCTTGTTTACCACTTTTCTTTGTGGCCAGTAGACATGGAATGCATGTTACAATAAACTCTTCTATTTTTCTCGACAAATCCTTAACGTGATAGTCTTTATCAATGATTTCCATCATTTTCTTCTTGGCAAAATGCCCTTTCTCATGCACTTTCTTTATGATTTCACCCTCCATACAACTTGGTATGACCAACTTGATTCCTTTATACAATACGTCGTTTTCTATACCATAATCTAAGTATGGTTTCTCTTTCAAAATCTCTCTGATGGCCACTAAGCCGCCGTCTTGCTCTTGTGCATTTTTAATTCTCTCGTGGAGCTCTCTGGTGACCACACCGACGTATGGGGATCTGCTCAGTGCGTCCACGTGTCTCATCTGTGATCCCGTGCGGTGTTCTACCACATAATCGTATTCTTGTAGTACTAGAGCCCATCTGGCTACTCTGGTTGACAGATCCTTTTTCCGCAGGGTCATCTCGAACGCTTGACAGTCTGTAACAATTTTAAATTTAATACCATACAAATACTGCCTAAATTTCTTTACTCCTTCTATGACAGCTAGAGCTTCCAACTCGTAACTAGTCCACTTCTTTTCGGCGTCACTCGTCTTTTTACTCATATAGTATACTGGGTGCAGTTGGCCGTCTTCGGGACATCTCTGGAGTAGAATAGCAGCCAACGCTAACATTGATGCGTCTGTGTGCAGCTCTGTACGCAACAATGGATTAAAAATCCTTAGTACAGGCTGACTAGCCAATTTCATTTTTAATTCATGAAATGCCTCCTTCTGGGGTGTATCAAATACAAAATCTACGTCTTTTTTTAACAATTCTGTTAAGGGTCTTGCTGTAAGAGCAAAGTTTGGTATAAACTTTCTAAAATACGACGTTAGTCCTACAAATCCATGTAGCTGCTTGACATTAGTAGGTTGAGGAAACCTTACCACTGCGTCCGTCTTGTCGGGTGATGGTCGTACTGTACCATTCTCAATAATGTGCCCGAGATATTCAACACGTCGTTGCACCAGCTGAGACTTTTTCCAGTTGACATCTAGGCCGTACTGCGATGCTCGCTGCAGCACTTCTCTTAGCCGCTCGACTGCTTGTCTCTCGTCTGCTGCAAGAATGATCACGTCATCAATGAATATTAGAACCTGTTCTTTCTCTATAAAATCCCTGAAGATATAGTTGATGAACCTCATGAAAACCTTCGGACATAGCGACAGACCGAATGGGGCTTTCAGGAACTCAAATTGTGAGTTGTGCGTCACAAATGCAGTGTACTTTACCGAATCTTCATGAACCGCAAGGTGGAAATAACCATTCTTTAAATCTAGTGTACTGAACACTTTTGCCGTCACTAATTTATCGATGTGATCCTCGATAACAGGTAATGGATACTCGTCTTTAACTATTTTCTTATTAATTTCCCTGTAATCAACACAAATTCTCGTCGCGCCGCATTTCTTCTTCACAAGAACCAAGGGACTGGCATATTCAGAAAAACTTACCCTAATGATTCCCTCTTCAAGCCATTCTTTCACCTGACGATCAACTTCCTTTTGTTCTGCAATCGCCAAACGTCGTGGTCGTTGGGCAACAGGTACGTCGTCTTTCAACGTCGTAGTTGAATCGGTGCCTCACACGTCTTGTTCGGCCGGTATGTTTCGACAAGCTGCGTCACCTCGTCTTGTAACGCCGTGTCGCCCACAAAACCTACAACATCAGAAACACACACACCACACGTAAAGTTATGAAGCCAACTTTCGCTAGACTTCAACAAATAAACTCGACTGCCCTCCATAACAAACGTCACATCTTTGAGAAACTCCTGGCCTAATATTAAACTAAATGGCATAGCGTCTCTAGGCACGATATATAATTTAATATTTTCGTAACACTGACCGTCTATTGTAATGTCCGTGTTTAAATAACCTAACGATTTCACTCGCGTCGATCCAAGTCCCGTCATTGAAATTTCGTTTCGTACGTAATCCGGAGCGTTTAACGATTGGTAGCACTGTAATGATATTAGATTTATTTCACTCCCGGAATCTATCAACGAATTTACACTTTTGTTAAACAAAACAACGTCTTTCATCGGTTTACGAGTCACCGTCATGTCACTTGTTCCGCTCACGTTGTTTACGTTCACGCCGGTCGCCGCCATGTTGCTCCCGTCCGAACCGGTGTTAACGTCATTCTCGTTCGTTCGGTACGATCCGTTCGACGTGAAGTTAGAACCACTCTCGCATGCCGTAACGTTCATTTCGTTCGACTCATTCGATCCGCCGACGAATGTGTTCAACTCGTCTTCGTTCGCCGTGAAGTTGATTCCGGTCTCGTTCAGCCGTTCCTTCTGAACGCACATATTTCGCCTCGTCGAACCGCCATTTTTATTCGAACTCGCCGTCGCCGTTTGAGTTCCCGTCGCCGATGATGATGCACACTGTGATGAAATATGTCCAAACTGGTTGCATCGGAAGCATTTCAGCCCTTTCTTCTTGTGCGGACACTCGCTTGAAAGATGATTATCTTCACCGCAATTGTAACACTTTTTCTTTTCAGTTGCTTTCGGCCGATAACTTCGTTCGCCTTGATGAGGTTGTGGTTGCTGGTTACTTCGCGATTTCTTGATTGTCTCGTAGATTTTGAGCTTTTCTTTAAGGTCTACGTACGTCGTTACTCCATATAAAAGCATTTTGTTCACAGGATCATCGCGAATCCCTTCAACTATGTACTTTATAGCCACATAGTCTGGCATCCTTCCGCGTTTGCCTAACTCCTTCATTATCAACAGATAGTCTAGGCATGACTCATCATTCCTCTTCGTCCGTGAGCTCATGAGTTCGTGGATGGTCTTGATGTCCACGGTATCCGGGAATTCTCGTAATATCCCCGCTTTTAAATCGTCCCACGTCTTGAATGTTCTCTCAGCCCGTAACCAGAGCGCTGCAGTGCCAGATAATGACCGCCGCGCCATTAACAATTGCTGCACTGGACTCCATGAAAACACCTCGGCATTGTCTTCCACGTCTTCAATCCATCGGGTGGCTGGATACGTCTTATCCTGGCCAGTGAACTTAGGAATCAAATCTTCCGTTAGGTGTAACATCGTCGCGCTGCTCCGACTTAACAAAGACCTGGCTTCTTCGCAGTCTTCGAAATCCGCTTGCCGGCTGGCACGTCTCGAATCTTTCGGCATGTTCGTCGTTGCCGTCGTCGTAAAACTTCTAAACGTCGTCTGTAACGCTTACACGTCGTATTACTTGGTTTGGTTCGTTGTTCCACGCCGTTGCAACGTAGCACGTCGTCGTCGTCGAACTTTATCCGACAATACTTCTTCAATCCCGGTCGAGCCCCCAAAACTGTAGACGTCTTTTTAAATAAAAGCACTCCTTCCCAATTGAAAGATGTTTATTTACACCGAAACCCAAGTAAATTTACAAAAAGAAAGAAAATAATAAGCGCACCAAATGAATCCGTCCTAAACCCAACTTCTCATTCGTCGATCTCCCAATACCTTCATTCGTTCATCCCATTCGTCATATCTGTTTCATTCGATCAGCTGTCAATCCATCAGACTCATTCATTCCTACATGTATACCCCGTCTACGACTTCATTTCATTTAAAATAATTTAATATAACAACGAGAAAAAAATTACGGGTCACGGCGAGCCTCGTTTTGAATGATCACCTTCACCTCACGAAATGATCTGTCAAAAGTGTTTTTTTAAAGAATTATCTATGAACAGTCGCTTTTACAGACCAGTGGCTCCACCCTAGTGATAAAAAATGTAGTAACCCACATTGCGGCGAGTTTCCAGAGTCCTTTTAAAACAAAATGAATGTCCTTGGCCTTTTCGTTCTCTGAGCCATACTATGTAACAAGTTAGATCCTTAGCACGCCTTTGAGAATTATAAGAAACTCAATCATGTAAATGAGCACGTCACTTAACTGTCTGTCACACTCACACAAAGTATCTGCTCCCAATTTGATTGCTTGACTTTGACTTGCTTGACGATGCATGAAGCCATCGAATGTAACTGTCTTGATATTATAAATAAAACCGTTTAAAATTTTAAAAATAACATGTTAATTATGTAATAAACTATAATCACTTAAGTTAAATATGGATGATTTTTGTGCTAGCTGGCTTCTTCTGGTAAGGACCAGCCGAACCGGACGAATGTCTTGGTCTTGTATAATCATAAAGTTTAGACTTCTGCTATAATAAGCCACTTGACTCCGACGATCTTGAACTCAATACGCAAACATATACAATTATCAAATACACAAAGTTATGCTCGACTTGGCGGGGGCACTGCCGTGCCCCCAGTTAGACTTGATTTCATTGCTAAGAATCATTTTGAAGAAAAAGTCAAGTTATACTTTTATTATATTAAATTACTGTGATACGGAGTTTATCAATATTTTATTTCATTAAATAATCTTGCTCTTGATTTCAAACTTGCCTGATCGAGAGCATTAATGAAGCCTATATGGAGCGAGTGCATCTAGCAGATGCCTATGCACTTTGTTCCTAAAAGAGTCATACCTATATGTAGGATACAGAGATCCCATAAAATGTTTTATAAACTCTATGCCAAAGCTACGGTAGCAGAGTGGTTCCGACATACGTCTTTCAAGTGGAAGGGTTCGAATCCTGGCTCATACCAATATTCTGAACTTATGTACGCAATATGATTTGATTGTTTACAAATAGCTTTTCGGTGAAGGAAAAACATGAGGAAACCGGCCATTCTCGGAAACGTTCTCCGTTTAGTATGGAGAGAGAACGTTCTCGAGAACATTTCCCATACAAAACTGAGAACGTTTCCGAGAATTCTCGAGAACGGCACAAGTCTAGCTAAGAAATTCAAAGGTGTATGGTAAGATCCCAACCCGCACTGGATCAGCGTAGGGACTAGAGCCCATTAACTCTCGTCTATGAGAGTAGGCCCGATGATTGATGATTCATCACATACCTATACCCATGATATAGATAGATAACATGTAGATCGTCTCGTCCTTTTCCACCAGCACGTACATAATCCACTTGATGATTCATTCTATACCATACTCGAACTAAAGTACCACCACTTGATTTATTTCATAAAAGTTGTTTCCGATAACTAGGTGCAGAGATACGGGTTCAGCTATAGCCGCGGAAACGATATCATATTTGCGTACGAGTGACTCATTCAGCTTTTTATCGATCCCTATTTCAATATCAAAATTTGCTTTATGGAAGAGGGATTATATTATTACACCTTTAAACCCTTCCCGGGCAGTTCGTACAAATCCTAATATGTACAATGACATGCAAAGTTTATATTAGTAATTTTTTTTGTATTTTGTAAAATCAATATCGATAGATTTAGATACCGAAGATTGGAGTGCTGTGGTAAATTCGACCACAGACGTCAACGAAATGCAAGCAGCTGACATAATCGAGGCATTCAAAAATGTAGAATTAGTGCCAGTAATAGTGTCGTCTGCACTACATTCAAATTAAATGTATTAATAATTACCTAATATGTTCAATTCATTTTGATTACTAGCGATTCCCCAATGTGATCAAAACCGTCACTCAAATGGCACCATGGCTGCCGATCATTGATCATAATGTACTTTTTAAAGGTTCAATTGATGGTAGATAGAATGTATAAAACAAAACCAGCAACAATCATGAATGTTTTCAAGTGAAGTGTCAAGCTGAAGGTAAAAATTGTACGAATTCATGACAAAAATTGTGTGAATCAGGATTTTTTATCGGCCCCATTTTTATTAGTTCGGTACATTCTGCTTGGTAAGAGGGAGTCAACAAAGTTTTTTATATTTTTTCTAGGATCAATAGTTATTTTCCTATATTTTTTATAACATGCACTTATTCTAAAACGGCGTATGTACCAAGTATGCGACATGACATAATAGAACCTCCTTCAGCTCGTCTCAAATTAAAAAAAAAAGTGAGTATATTCAGTATATTTTGGAGGTGTTTGTACTTTAATTATCCACACGGGCGTACTGACTGGCAGGTAGGCGGACGGGGTCTGTCATTTCATTGAATTTACCACAACAGATGGGTAAAAACAAATATTATAAACACTTTAAATATCAAGAGTTTGTCGTTAGGCTATGTATCTACAATGTCAAATTCATAAATTCAATCAGGGTTGCCAGACGAGTGTAACTGGAATATCGTACTAATGTGCTCTAAAATTATCGTACACTGGTGAAAACAGCAAGCCCTCAAAACTAACTTGTAAAATCAGCTCCAGTGTTAAACATTTCGCATGTGAAATTAATTATTTTAAGAAAAATTTAGTTCAAAAACGTTGAAGTAGGTAGATACTTAATGAGGTTTTGTTTTATACTAAAACTGTCCAATTACTGTCCCCAGCATCACCTGATGACAAGTGACTGCGGACTAGTGCGGACTCCACGTTTGTTTTTTGGGAAATTAGCTTTAAGTATATAATTTAAACGTAGGTATTTTGGGGAATTTAGATATTTGACAGAATTGTTAGCTTTATTCAGATTGAATGTTGTTGACAATTTTAGAATTTACTCGCCCTTCTACGCCCGGCAAATTATCGTATTTTTGAATCATAATTATCGTACATGTACGATAATTATCGTACGTCTGGCAACACTAAATTCAATTCAAAAGCATGACAACTTATTTTTTCAATCGAGGCTAAGACAACTGTCTATTCTGTCGTATAATTAGTAAAATAAGGTATTTTTTTTTAATTTTCTTGTATCTTTTAGATGACTATGTATAAATTAAAATAAATATACATGCGGGAGACTATATATAGCCTTTTGAATCCTATACAAATTTCCCGGTGTTTAGAAAAATGAAATATTCTCAAACTACCGGGAAAGGATAAAAACTTTATTTTTTTCAGCCACATTAATATAAATTATTGCTCTGTTTACTCACGTGTATTACTCACGTCAGGGAAAATCATTGTGAGCCACTATTTTAAAATTCAAATTTTTAAAATAGTTACCACAATCATTTTATCGGGTACATACGTGGTTGTTAATCCAAATATATCCCATTGAGTGCCAAATACGTAATATTACGTACGTGGTAGATAATGGATGTTAACTATTGGCACTCAATGGGATATAAAGTTTGTTTCTTTAACCTGAGCTGTGTATGAATGGACATGGAACGAAATCTTCAACAATTCCTAAACAATATCCATAGTAGATTTTTCCATATTGACCCAGGTAAAACTATTTAGTGGCTCTGTAAGCTGTAGACCTCGCGAATGAAAAATGAAACATTTCAAAAAACTGAGTCGACAAAGAAATTCTATACAACATACATACAGTATAATTTGTCGAACCTGCTCACAAAAATTCACGACATTCGGTTGAGAAATGCGACCTGTACATGTATGCGGCCGGATGCCGGACATTCGAATACATTTTTGCCTAAGCTGGTACGTAAATTAGCGATGGGTCTAGACAAAATATTGCAAGTAGATATTTGAGCTCTATCAATTGTAAACTAAGTGCAATAGTAAATACGAAGTCATTCACGTGTGGGCGTTAATACGGCGCGCATCAGTACTGATCCGGTTAAAAAATCAGGCCAGTCCTCCCACTCTTAATTGAAAGCGGGTTCTTAACTTCTTAGCAATGGCTTAAACGTTGAATTTTACGTTTAGGAATTTTGTTCTCATCGCTCATTATTTAAGAAAACACTTACTTTGCTACATAAATAGTTAACACCTTTACTTTTTTCAGTAAAATTGAAATACTACCTACATAAGATACTTTTTTTCATTAAACATTAACAGTTTTCCTATATGAAGCCGGTTTGTTTGTCTTTAATATTGTATTTATTTTCCTCACTCAAATCTGTTTTTCCAGCGGGCTAGACAGTTCGATATCGAAGCAGATAGTGTACCTGCTGCACCTACTGGCGCGGCAGGGCCGCACGGTGGTTGTGACCATGCACCAGCCGTCGGCCGCGCTCCTGCGCATGGTGGACCGGCTGTACGCGGTGGTGGCTGGACAGTGCGCGTATATGGGCTCTGTCTCTAACCTACTACCGTTCTTCGAGAACGTCGATTTGAGCTGTCCGAAATTCCATAACCCTGTAGATTTTCGTAAGTATTGTTTTCGGTTTTCTTTTACATCTAATAGCATTTACCCGCGGCTTCACCTGCGTTATTTCCGTTATTACCTATCTCAAGACTACCTATCGCGATATAAAGTATCCTATGTTTCAATACAGAACTTGGTCTACTTGTATTTCAATTGTTGCCGTGTTATTTAGTGACAAACATCTTCATAAACTTTCACATTAATAATATTAAGTAGGTTAATTATTTATTTTTTATTGGCCTTATACTTAGTTAGCTAGCCCTGACTCTTCGTGGACTAAACATGAGAGTGGGAATCACTTGGAAATATAGCGATTTGGGTAGTTTTCATAGTGACTCGTGAATTTCTTATCGAATTTTAAGTTCATTTGTTGAAGTATGTTAGTTAAAACATAATAATTTTGTTGTTACACCTGTTTCAGTTATCGAAATATGTGTGGAGAAAGCAGATAAACTAGTGAAAAACTCACAAAATGGGCGAGATCCACAGTGGCTTAATAATATATCTAATGAGACTGATGATAAATTAATAGGTAAATACACCAATGTATATATGTATTGAAAAATTTAGTTTTTCTCTCTCTTTACTTTCCTATATAATCATTCCAATCAAATTGATTTTAGAAATATACAATGAAGATTTATATGAGGAAGTTAACCTAACTACACTTCCGCCACCGAAGGAAGACCCCGCTAGTAAAATCCTATTAGCACTGAAGAGCACGTACTCTACAACCCCGTGGAAGCAGTTTACAACACTGACAAAAAGGTCTTTACTAGTAAGTATAGGTAGCACATAATCTCTCCTGCCGTACCGTCCATTATGTACTTCCCTTGGGTAGCTAAAGGTTTTAAACTACACATCTTTGTAAACTTTACCTACCCAATTCAATTACTGAGGTTTGGAAGAGATGAGCATTTGATCAGGCTATTTTTAACTGACTTCAACAAGGAGAAAGCTTCCCGGTCGTCGGTTTTTTATTATTCCCCGATTACTCAAAGACGACTCGACTGCTGGATTTGGAATATTATTTTTTTGTTTGAAAGACTACACCTTTTAGTTGGTCCCATTGCAACCAGGTCAAGATCCGTTGATGAGATCTTGGGGAAATCAAGGGGACTCTTCAAATATTTAAGGCACACTTAGGATGCTTAGTAATAGGGTCCATTGGCACCCTTTGGATACGGAACCCTAAAAAACACTATACATAAAACTCCTTATCATCGTGTTGCAGTCACGATGGCGGAACCCGCATTTCACGCTCATGATCACGGGCATCCACTGCGCCATGGCACTCTTCATCGGCCTGCTGTTCTTCAACATCGGCGAGGACGCCAAGTACGTCCGGGACAACTTCAACTTCCTCTACTTTAGCCTCATGTTCCTCATGTTCACCGCATTCAGCGCGGTCTCCATAACATGTGAGTATATTCATCATTGAATCTTGGATATTTTGGCGAGCTGATATACTTATTGGAGTTAGTTATAGGGTAGGTTAGTTCCTCTTTTTTATTTTGTTATTGTATAACGTTAATCTGACTTGTCATTATGCGTGTAGCCATCAACAAGTCACTGACCCGCTAGAACGTAAACATTGGGCTGAATACAAAGCGCAGCGGCTACGCGCATGGCTACACGTGCCATTTAAATATTTGCAGATCTATGTATGCGTGTGTCTATAATTAGTACCCTTCTAGCACGTGTGTGTATGAGTAACACGGTGTCAAAACAACACGATCACCATCGGCTAGCCTAATTTGATGCCCTCGAGCAGGCTATCCTATTAATCTTTGAGAAAATAACACCACGAACTAGTCTTTATAAATATGGAAAAATTACTAATCCGTTCCGATAATAGTCTCCACAATTCTCATCAGAGAGTCAGCTCAGACAGCTCGACTGATGAAAGATCTCTCTCTATTCTCTCATTGATATTCCTTTTCTGCGAATATATTGTTAGTAAAGCCTTGCTGTGTTTAGAAATATTACTTCACAACGTTTTTTCGCAATCTGAGAATCCAGTTAGTTCACCACCGCGTAGCATTAACACCACGTTGGAAGGTCATTCTTCGAGCATCTTATTCACTGTCCACAAATATTGGTAAATTCCCTGTAGGCCCCGCCGCAGCCGCACGACATTTTTAGTTGTTGTACCTGTACCTATAGAACTTGGCAAGTGTTAAACAATAGGGTATTTGACAACAATCAAAATAAATTCATTAACTCTAACCAGCAAATTACGCTTCCAAAACAGCCCGGATAAAATCATTCAAATTTATTTTCGTGCCATCAACGATTTTACAATGACGAAAACTAAAAATAAGGCACCATGTTGAGCATGACGTCACAAGCACGTCACAAGATAGTATTTCATACTAAACTGCATACTTTCGGAGCGTTTTGACACTTCATAAAAAGAAGCTGATTTGAACTGTCATCAAGTAGCCTATTGGTCAAAAAATATATAGGCTACTGAGGCAGGATCTACATGGATCGCCAATATATTTGTGGTCAGAAGAATAAGACTCGAAGAATCACCCTAGAATGGAATGACATGGTTTTAAACATGTACAACGGAGCATGGTACAATAAAATCAGGTATTCTTCCCGTAAAAGCTAAACTACGATGACAATGCTGCCGTCCTAGTCTAAAAAGCGACTTTTTAGTATGGCAGATCATAGTAAAAAGTCGCCTTTTAGACTAGGACGGCAGAATGGCAACATAAGTTCAAGCTACGATGACAATGGTAACATAAGCTCGAGCTACGATGACAATGGCAATATATCGTCTCTCGGGCAAAGTCATTCTCGGGAAGAACGTACCTTGTCTTACTTATTCTGACCACGGACATTAATAATGAAAAGTTGAAAATAGTCACAGTCAGATAATAGATAACGTCACGTCACATGTGACGTCGTATTTTAACGTCATTTGTCAATCAAGCTTACCTACCTAATGTTTTACCTCTTATTTTTAGTCCCAGAACAATTCCCCGTGGTACGCCGGGAGCACTTCAACCGATGGTACACGTCAGGTGCCTACTACGCATCCACTTTGGTAGCAGCTCTGCCTACGCAGACCGTGTGCACGCTCAGCTACGCCTGCATAGCGTACTGGCTCACAGCGCAGCCGCCAGAAATCCTTCGGTTCCTGAGCTTCTGCACTATACTGCTGATGGTGTCGTATGTGTCTCTGTGCATGGGGCTGCTCAACGGGTCGCTGTTTGATGTTAAGGTAAATATTTAGAACAAACTACGTCATTCCCGTTATTATCCCAATAGATATAAAGTTATCCTATGTTTCAATCCAGGACTTGGTGTGAGTAATTCTTCTTCTTGGTCATACACTCTTGTCAGAGTGGTCGTGGCTGTTCGGAAGTTGTATCATGATCGATCTTCACTTCCGGTTTGTTAATTACTTCATACGTAGGTATGTTATTATTTCATCCCAACCCATTTGATTACTGCGTTATTTGGTAACCAACATCTTAAAGATAATTGGCAAAAGGGCACGAAATGCCCGATACGCCCGGAGCATTTGATTAAGGTGATTCAAATAGCTCGGTTCTCCGTGTAAACGAATAGCGGGTTGTTAATTACTTGCACTGCACTATTTTTTTGTTTCATTTCATAGCTTGATAAATGTTGTCTGCCAAAAACAATATGAGAAGTCTCAAAAGGCCAAAAAAAGAAAACTAAATCAATCGGTAGTTTGATTACTTTGATTTCGAATGTTCTGTTTGAAGTGGTATTAAGATTGGTGGATTCCCACTAATATTATAAATGTGAAAGTTTGTGAAGATGTTTAGATGTTTGGAAGTTTGTTACCTAATACTCGTAACGGGGTAACAACTGGATGGATCAAGCTGAAATGGCATGTACTTAAGTAAATCAAGTCCTAGATTGAAACATAGGATACTTTATAAACTTTTACTTTATATATCCCGGTAAAGAAAATGAAAATGCGTGCCGCGGGAAAATGCTAGTTTATGATAATTGTCTTTACACTTCATTAAACAATGTCTGAATGCCAAAAACCTAGAAACACGCATCGCCATATAAAACTACAAACTCGAGTTCACCAAACCAGTTGCCGGTTACAACACAGTGTTACATAAATAATAGCTCAGATACGTAACATCTATAATGCTCCATTCATGATTCAATAGTGTCTTTATTTTTTTTTTATTTTTCATAAAATCTGGGGAGCAACATGAAAACATAGATATCCTTAAAAAAAATGCGGCTGGATTTTGGCCCACTAAGGACGTACACGTTATGTCAACTCCATGTCTAAGTGCTCGATTCAAATTAAAACGTTGAAAGTATTTTCTATTATAGTTACATTTATTAACAACACATAAGCCAAACACTGGTATTTAGGTCAGTCGGGGCAAGTGCGTCTACGGGGCAACACCTATCATAAAAAAATTCGAAAAGTACAGCTACCTATTAGGTATACTACAAACGACATCTTACAAACACACAACTAACTGAAACGGAGAGGTTGTTGTTGTCGTTTGTAGTATAATGTCTGTAGTTTTCGAGATCTTCTATGATAGGCACGTGTGCCCCGTAGGCTTTATATAAGCCGAATGACCAAGAGACTCGAAATTATAAAGCTCAATGGTTTTGATACTTAAAAATTAATTTGTAATTGATGTAATGCGACGACCTTATAAAGGTATGTGATAAACATTTTGTATATCTCAAAGTAAACTTTGTTGATTACAGAACGCCGTGGTGTTCGGGCCGTTCTTCATAATGCCGTTCACCATATTTTCCGGCTTCTTCCTGCGCTTAGCTGATTCGCCCGCCATCTTCCACTGGGTGTTCCACATCTCGTTCCTCAAGCACGGACTTGCTGGGCTATGCCTCACTATCTTCGGCATGGACCGGCCGCACCTCCCCTGCTCTGAGCTCTACTGCCACTACGCGTACCCTAGCCTCTTCCTAAAAGACAGTGGCATGTCGAAGGACCAATATTCCATTGTGATCTTAGCTTTAATCGCTACAGTGTTTGTAGTAATTCTGTGTACATATATTTTGTTGAAGATTAGGCTCAAGAGTAAGTGGTGAGGTATTTAAAGTAGGTTTAAATGAGATTTTTATTTGATGAGCGCTTTGCCATGCTATTATGACCAGCAACCGAAATGTGGGGGAAATATAGTTGTTTTTATATTAGGGTTCTGTTGCACTACGATTCTAGTCACAATTTTCGAAATGGAACGTGGCAACAATGATGGGTTGGGTGGTAGTAGTTTATATGGGCTCGGCTCTCACGTTTATCACCTTTAGTTGTAAAATTGGACATTCTGGTTTTGTGTAACAACCCTTAAACGTTATTTTTAATTATAGTTTATTTTATGAATACCAGTAAATGATTATTCTTCAAAAATATTATTCTCCTGTCTACACATATTGATGAATACTCAGAAGATCCCGTCTCATAATGCGTACTGTGTAGAACTCGTCTAGTTTGAAGTTCTACAAAATAACCAAAAATTGCATTATATGATTCTAATGAGGAGGAATCTTCTGAGTACTTGTGGCCAAGGGAATCATATCTTCTAAGAAAAACCTTAAAGTGGTGTATTGAAAAATGTATTATATATTTTTATATTACTAGAAATATTGTTTACATTAAGTATATCGTTATGTCACAACCTATAAAACAATAAGTTATTTGGTCTGTAAATCCCTAGAGGGTACCGTACAAGTAATGAGGTTAAAACCAGGTTGCAGATGGTGCCACGCTTCAATCGCAACAGACTTCTATTGTCTTTGTCTTGTGTCTGTTATGTTATCAACTTATGTTAATTAAGTGAGGATCGGGGAATATTTTACTCAGTTGTAATTTTTATTTTAGTTATGTAATCTTTTCGATATCATTTCGTTATTCTGTTTGATTTCACTGGTAACAATAGTATAAGTTGACAACCTAACTATTCTATCTATTTACAAAGACAACATAGAAGTCTGTTCGAACCGTGGTGACATCTGTAGCGAGCGATTATTAGTTTTTAACCTCATTGTAACTATTGATTAAATCACGAAAATAGTTAATATCTATGTTGATTGAGCTAGGCATAGGTGCCGATTTACTGTTAATGCACGAGTACTGTGTACTTGTGCAATGCATCTGTGATCTAGTGCAAGCACATATACGTATTGAGCCGTTGATCCCGTGCCATTGCTCGGGGTAGTTTTAAATTTAAAAAAGCGAATTTGTTAATAGCGTATGATGACCATAGAAAAAAAAATAAAGAAACAAGCTTATTAATTGTTACAATAGTACATTATATAACTAGGGTGGTAATACAAAGAAAGGCCGAGATCGCAGAAGTTTGCGGCCCGAGCTGCAAGCCAGGGACGTAAATATGCGATCGAGGGCTTTCTTTATTACCTCCCGTGTTGTGTACATCATTTTATGTCTACACTTGGCCAGAAAGCGGCTTTTTCCGTACGCGCAGCGTGCGGAAAAAGTCACTTTATGGCCAGGTGTGGCATAAAATATATTCTGATGACAATTGTGTTTTAAAGTAAAAGTTGTTCTCATTACATTAAGGTGCATTGGGGTAATTTCGAACGTGGGGTAATTTTGAAAATTAAGGATATCTACTTAAACATGCAAAATTTTTGTGGTGTACAATTAATAGATGCAAAATTTACGTGTCGAGTATAGTGTTAGCCTGTTACAGTTAATATTTGTTGCAATGAATTACGAGAAATTCTTAGTTTTCGGAATTAGTTTACCCCATGTTCAAATTTACCCCAAAGCACATTATAGATGTTATTGACTTGACGTTAATGTGTTCATATGTTTGTACTCACTGTTATTTGGAAACCTTGGGACCTGACCACGATTCTCTGCAATAGTTTTACAAAGAAAGAAAATATATTTATTTATAACAGCAAACGGTTACACAGTAAGTAGGTACTAAAAAAAGAAAACACAGATCCTATATTTTTGTTACTTAGTGTAAGTAATAAATTATCGAAAACAGTAGACGCATATGTAATTATTTGACAATATTATAATTTCCATTTTGACTTAAATATCTATCAAAAGTGAGCAGTTTTGTAAGCTTTTGTGCGAGATTAGACAAAGACAAGTAAAGACATTCCAATTTTGTGTTGAGATATATTGTTGATTCGGTAGGTACCTAAGCTTATGTACAAATAGATATATAAAATCAAGAGCCAGCATTGAAGGGAACAAAAGTGAATTTATAATTTAACCAAAGTT
Source organism: Eudemis profundana (assembly GCA_947034925.1). Taxonomy (NCBI): domain Eukaryota; kingdom Metazoa; phylum Arthropoda; class Insecta; order Lepidoptera; family Tortricidae; genus Eudemis; species Eudemis profundana. The sequence goes on along the minus strand of OX344796.1, from coordinate 25,047,620 downwards.
ATACGTATCCTTTCAATAGGAACTAGTAATAATTTTATCAATTCTAGGAACAAATTAACTTGTCCTGGACAAGTAGGTACTTAGGTACACAATTCTTATTTGTATATAAGGTACATAATCCATAAACGTAAATGTGTAAAGGTGGATTACTGAATCCATTCAGTGGCACGAAGAAACTGCCTACACTTCATTTAAAAACTGCAATGCCAATTTAGTGTTGCCAAAATCAATGAAAATTACGAATTTAGTTGTAACCTTGTCAAAAGTTCTGCAGTCCCGAAAATGGTTTATTTTCCAAGAGGATTCCATTTTCCCAAGAAGTTTCAAACCGTAGATGTTTCTGTTTAGCCCCGTGGTAGACTTGTAGAGAACACCCTAGGGCAGGGGTTTCCAAACTTTTTTAGAAAAGGACCACACTGCACCTTTAAAAATCTCGCGCGGAACACACGACATGGTCGACCACGGAGTTAAGTAATATTTTTCTCGCTGGTGTCCTGAGGGGGGTAGAGAGGGTTCGTTAGAGTGAGTTCGCACGGGCCGAGCTATGGGCTCTTCTGCGGGCCGGATTGGACCGGCTCCCGGGCCCCCCCTAATGGGCCCCCCGGAAACCCCTGCCCTAGGGCTTTAAATCCACAATATGTATTTTTTTTTACTGACTGAGCATTTCTGACATTGCCGTTGTTAACGCATGGAAGTATCATGTAATCGTGCCGTATATTGTGCTTTGTGGGCTTTATTGCAAAATGCAAAAGTGGATTATGTTCCTTAAAAAAAATGGTATATCTTCTAAGAAGTAAAACCTTTAAATTTAGCCAGCCGGCTAGATGACTGAAAAATGCTGTTTAGTCCGTCATTTAGATTATTCACGTATTTTTCTTTCGTTTGACAAACAAAACACGATGATTGATACAGTGCTTTGAAGTTTTGCGTGAAGTCAAGCTTTGATCCAATTTTTACGAAGTAATGCCGCCACAAGCCCCCACGCTTTGATTTATCTTTGTCAATGTTTATTAATTTAATAAAGCGAAAAATACGTGTCGTGTCGCTCTAAATAGAATGATATTTTCTTAACCCAGGCATCATTCCTATTACCTCAGTTAAGAGGAAACAGGAGGGCAGTTTTTCCATACAAACGTAGTCCCCTGTTTCCTCCCTGGTTAATGCCAGTAGAGCAATAATTTTTTGTCCAAAAATCTATGGCTACTATTGATATGTTCCTATGTTTTCCTTTTTCCGATAAATTGATTCTCAAAAGAGATATTATCCTTCAAAAACCTAAAAAAAATGCCAGATTTTCCGCTGTGTTCACACATCCAGAAAACAAATTTGACTAGATTATTAAAAAAAAGGAAAACATAGGAACCCGGCAAAGCCTTTCTTTAATGTTTAATGAAAAAAATAGTTAAATAGGTTAAGTTTTGGGGAAGAAATCAGGGGACTACGAAACGTTGTTTTCATGAAATTTTAAAAGGTATTTTCGGTCCAAGCTGCAGTTGTCTCTATCGCGCTCTGCGGGGGAGAGGCGGGCAGTGCGGGACAGCGACACATTTTACAAATACCTAATTTTCAATTCTCTCGGCCTTACTATTTCCTCTTAAGGGTTTATTGTATTTCAAACTGTCAATTAAAACACAATATTGTATTACAATGTTGTATTGTGTAGGTATTGTATGCTTTGCTTTGGCTCAAGGATCATGCATGACAGATTTATAAATGATTCGTTGGATATTTTAAACCAGAAAAAAGATTTACGCTATGCTTGTGTTCTTATGGTATATTGAGTAAATAAAACAAAAAGTTTTTACAAAGCAAATATAAAACTTCAGACATGAAATGCCAATTCCTTATTTGAGTACCTACTCCGAAATACGCCGTGGGTCTGAGTAATCCGACAAACTTTAACTATAGATTTTAACTATTATTAAAAAAGGACTATAGTTTAACGCTTTACCGAAAATAGTCAATATTTACGTCCAAAAAAATACATTATTTAATCAAAATAGGTAAATAAATCTATTTTGTTACTAAAACGTTACCTAAATATTTGAGTTTATGTTAGTCAAATAAAACACTTAAGGCGCAAAATCACCAAGGTGGCGTGGCGAATTCGTGTTTGAGTAAACGAAATCATAGAATTTATTTATTTTAATTGAAATAATGCTTTAAAGATTATTCGAATTAACTTGTTTAATCAGTACCTCAAAAGATTTATCCTTAATTTATTGATTGAATATATTTTATTTCACATTTTACCCTCAAAACGTCAGTCCGGGAACGCGTCCGCAAGTCGTTATCTGCTGACAACAACAGTTAAAATACCTACATATTTAAATTTTTTTCTAATGCTTTATAGGTACTTTTTAACTTAGTTAATATTATAATAAAATGATATTTATAAGCTTTTAAGTTGATAAATTATTATTATTATTTTTAATTACCTAATCTTAAAGTTTGTCCGAAATTTTGTGCGTCATTCCGGGAACGCAACATTTTTTTTAAATAATATTTTTCAGAAAAATGAAATAAGTAGCGCTATTGGGTAATTATTTAAATCATTTAAGTGCAAGTGGATGCCTCGTGTGTTTTTTATTAAATTTTTGAAATTCTGAGTGGTAAGTGTGTTTTTGTAAGAAATTTTTACACCGTACGTTAATTCACCGTCATTCCAGGAACGCCGATAATTGTAAAAAAGAAAAATTAATCGAATTGTAATAAAATATTTCTTAAACATTATCATGAGCTTTTACTACATTAACCTCAAAAAGTGCCTTTTTAATGACTATTGTCTATTTTTTACAAAGTTTTATATGAAAACGTCACGTCCGGGAACGTTCTCGTAATGACCTTTCTCGGCCCTAAATAGTATTGAATTCATGTAATTATTCGTTTTCAGCTCGGCCCGCTCAGATATCAATTAAAGATAAGATAATTAATGGTTAGTACTGGTTTATAAAACAAAAATAAATAAAAAAAAATTAAATTTGAAACCCGGAATTTGCCACCTTGGTGATTTTGCGCCTTAACACTAAAAATAATGATGATTTCCCATAAGTAGGAAATGCTGCTCAGACTTTTGAGTATCAAATTATTCTCAAATGCTACCTAAATAAAAACTCTATTTTTATATCTACTCTAATAAACTATTTGCTTCAAATAAAGTTAAATCTTCTCGAAAAAACAAACTTACGACTGCAACTGCGATTGCGATTGGATCTTAGGAGTCGGACTCCGCAACGGCTCCGGCGCTGCGGGAAGAGCACCCCCTTCCCTCTTGCGTATCAAAGCACAGGACGGGCACTAATGCTCACCTTCGCAGCTTCGGCTTTGTTGGTCGCTCATTAGGTATGCCTGTGTCTCCAATGCATATAAAATACAATGTCTCAGCCATTATAAATTAGTACGTTGGCGTTTAACGTTTTCTTTTGGTGTACATACCTACATATTATTGCAAGCATTTAGCTAATTTGTTTAACGTCGGTGCGTAAATTGGGTATCAAAAATTTGGTAAACATTTACTCAGTCTGGATTACGTTTACATTTTATAGTTGACGTATCTATCACTATCGGATATAATCAGTGTTCGGACGGATTAGGTAGTGCCATTTCGGGTGAATGACCTTAAACATTGAACATACCATGGATAAGACTTGGGATTCCAGGACTCGAACATTTTCACAGTAAATATTATTGACATAATATTATTGTGTGAAATTTACAGACGCAAAAATAAACTTTGAACTTTTGATATGAAATCCCGGGGTTTAAAGGTACATCCAAATTAAGCTTACGCACCGAAGTTCCGTGAAATGGCTTCTTTTTTGAAGTCGGTTATTTTTTTTTATAAATATGTATGTATTTTTGTATGTTACCACTTTACACACTTTTCAAATTCAGTACCTTAATTTAAGTACTGACTTACAGGGTTGAGCATCCAATGAGGGTTATTTACTTATAGAATACTGTTATACTCGTAATAACGAATAACTCAAAGGTTATACCCGACTATGACATTTTTTTTCTATGTATAGGAAAACAAAATAATTCGATCTGACCTCATGTAAAGGTGGGTTTAGACCAAACGAATACTAACACATTCTAACCCCACTCTACCAAATTCTTTGTGTACACACAAAGAATTTGGTAGAGTGGGGTTAGAATGTGTTAGAATTCGTTTGGCTTAAACCCACCTTTAAGGGATGATGAAATGGAAGATGGACAATGTCTATTGTTTACGTAGATAGTGCCTATTCTCTCTCAACTTTAAAAGATCCAGAAATGTTCCACGCTTTTGCAGTATTGTACTCATCAGAAAGGTAAATGCGAAGCGCTGCATATGAATCAGTGGAATAGGAAATGTGCACGACGAAGGTGCTGCCAACTGGTGCCGCCAATCTTAATCATGTACCCTCTCATGCTGGGGCCACATTGACGAAAACACCGTTAATTTATCGCAGACGATTAATGCAGTGTAGCCACGACTTACTTGACATTGACACTTAGATATTGACATTGACAGCTTGATTTGACGAGGGTGATAGTTTCCTTTATTGCCTGTCCGTGTCTCTTTTGTCGTTTAGTGCTGCCACCTATAGTTCATGCACGTTCCCTATAGGTTATTACGTTTAGGCGAATTAGTTTTCCGCAACTTGACGTCTGAAAGATATGCGCCTACTTTGCGTTTATCAGTCGAATATCAACAACATAAGGATGAAACGTCCAAGCCTAGTTCTGCGATGAAGGAAAAGAAATTAATGGCAGACATGATGTTATTTTGGAAATCTTTTACCCTCATAACACAGCATTCAATTAAAACTGTTTATAATTACAAAGCGCCAACCTCGAAAGCATTGAAGATTATAAAACTTGATAACCTCTGACTTTACATCATTTTGACACGAATATGTTCTTATCGAATTACTTATTTCTGGTAAGTATAGACCAGAGAGTACGTACAGTTGTACGTACAGTGTATAGTTGGTGGAATATAACGAGAGCCAAAGGCAATAACGAACCACAAATTGCCTTGTACCGATATTGTTTGTTTATTGTTTACATACTTCACCGCAAGCACCAACCCTCCCCTTCCCCGGATCCACCACAATGATAGCACCGCGTTCCTTACAAGGAAATAGTAGATTATGTCACAAGTCACAAGGGAGCAACGTCTAATGTCCTTGGACTTATACTTGAAATTATACTTTTCTCCCAATTACGAAGGAAAGGCTTTTTTCTAAATTTGGAGACGTGAATACTATATCCCATCAAAAACATAAAGTTGCAAGTTTCGCAACGCAGCTTTTCTACAACAATAAAAGTTGGGGGGGGGTGTCCACAGAAATTTACCATTTTGGTACGGAACCCTAAAAATGGATCTTACTTCTTCTACTGCAAAATGTTGTGAGATATGTTGAAGCCAAGAAGGTGCTGTCCCATTGCTCACGCAGCATTTACCTTAGATATATTCTTCATATTCTTGGTTTGTCTACGCCTGCCCCCTGCCCCTTAGCAAAATCCTAACTACGGCCTTGCTTAGGTACCTAGGCACTAGGTAACTTATTTATCTTAGCAAAATATAAGTCGAAGTTCAAAGGTAGGTACCACGACACGTGTCTGAACAGTGTTATCGGTAGTATTTCACTTAACCGCCCGATTAATCATAACGTTACATACCAATCTCAGTCTTCGAATTCGAATAAATTATTCCACGAATAATTTATTCGTCATCCGCGAATAATTCTTATTCGTCATTCGAATAAATTTTGCCCATCTCTGGCTCCTCTGCAAGAACGCGATATTCTGTAGTAATCGTCAAAAGTCACAAACCTTTCACGCAAGCAGGAATCTTGTCATTGTCTTTTCGTAGTCAGGTTTTAATTTTTTTTAACTCCGTTTTCATCTTTAGCGTATTTCCATAAAGTAACGGCTATGGAACCCTACACTGAGCATGGTCCGACATGCTCTTGGCCAGTTATTTCACCTTGCATTATTGTCAACAAACCACTATTTTCGTTATTTTATCAAGACCCACTGAAAGTCATTGTTTTCGTCTTATAATTAATTAATTATTAATCTGTTTATCATTGTTCTTTGAGGTTAAGGCGAAGAACACACTGAAATCGCGGCGATTTACGCGCCATTGTGTGCCACCCCGCGATTTTTCTATACAAATCGATGATTCTACATACAAAGTTGAAAATCGCTGAGTCGCGTGTCGCCGCGATTTTCGCTGCAGTGTGAGATCCGCCTAATAATGAGGATATACCATGACATTATTTGAACAAAGAACTGAAACAGCCATCGCGAACAATAAAAGATACTAATGATAATAACTCAATTATGCAAGCAGATAATTGATTTAATTATCACATTTAAAAACTTGTTCGAAGATAAAATGTAAGTAAACTGTCTACAGCGATAGTGGAACTAGGTAGAAGTGAAAGTCTCGCAGTACAGTAGTAGTGCATAAGTGGGAGTAGGCGTGTGCGACTGCCGACTGCAGTTGGTCTACGCTTACGTCGCGTTGTAAACGCTCGCCGATACTTCCAGGCGATTATTCAATTCTGCGAGAGCTGAGTAACCAGCTCATCCGGTCAGAAGCTATTTAAACGTAAATATTCCGCGCAAATGGACGTGGAAACCGGCAAAGACGACATCAGTGTCGAAGACGCGAATCTCGTAGTGTTCATTGACACCGAGTACACAAAGTCACAATCGACTGCAGGTATGTTGTATATTTTCGATTTTATCAGCTCGCAGGTGCTCTTACAATGATACGAAATTATGATATCGTTTTCTTTGAATTTTTGCATTAACCTGTAGGGTTATGATGCTACGCTTTGTCACGCGATAAATAAATGATAAAGCATCCGTCACGTTCTGGCAAATAGTGTGTGAGAGTGACGGATGCTTTATCATTTATTTATCGCGTGACAAAGCGTAGCATCATAAGCCTACTGGCTAATGACTTCTCTGATTACCTACTTTTCTACTTACCTTCCAAATGTTGACGCTACTTATCCGCCAAGCGGGTAGATAAGTAAGCAAAAGGCAATGCAAATGAATTACTAATTTAAATTAATGTTTTATCTTACTAAACACTAATCACAAGCTGCATCCGTGTTTCGATTACTATTGATAAATACATTCCTGTAGTTGAAATTATAAGTGCAGTAGTAATGTAGGTAGATATATAAGCTTAAGAGGCCTTCGCCGTTTGAAGCGTTCATCGATTTAGGCTATTTTCTCCATAATTCAAAACGTGTTTTGATGTTTTTTCGACGTTACCGTTGAATTGAAAACTGTTACGGTTAAATAACATCCAATCCAATCTATATGTTATTTATTCGGCACGTCCGAAACGATGAGGTAATAGCATGTTTTTACGCGATTAAGTCCCGTTTTGTTGTAATAAAAAGTAATTTATTTAAGTAATACCTATAAGGGTGAAGGGCGACATGTGTACCTTCTGTTGTTAGAATTACTCTCCTACAAACCTAGACATTTATTATGCGGCTGTTTAAATCCACCAACATTAAAATCTCATCATCATCACTCGGTGGTTAGGTATATTTAACTAGATAATATACTATTCTAATCACGCATCTCATTGTCCTTTACCGGGATTCCAAGATTGCGTCTTACGACCTAAACAAGAAACAACCTTACTAATACATTTACGTTGAATAGATTACCCATAGGTAGTTGATTTCTGAAATCTTAATTTATGATAAAAGTTTGGCAAACAAAGGTACCTACTCGCAAGTTTCCTCTATGCAAGTTATTTATGACACCTCTGGTCATAAATACCTAGTATTACCTACTACATAAGAAGTATATATAGATATACTTTGTCCTCATTGGCCTCCAAAGTTTCATTATAATCGAATCTTGTATCGGCAAATAGGTCATTGTTAGATACTTCTGTTGACTCCAATTTGTTTACCTAATTACATTCCTATTTGACTGTTAATTATTAGATATAGAGACGTAAAAGCTTAGTTATTCAAGAACAAGACATGTATTAAGTATGATATTTAGTATATGATTATAAAATAAGAATCAAACTACATTATGTAGAGGAAAACTTGGTGTTATACCCAAGTCTCCCTCCTCCTCTTCGATCGATCGATTTGAAATTTGCAATAGTTTTAAAAATCGCTAACCCGACTCTACTCGACATACCTAATAAAAATGTTGTTTTTTTTAAAGGTGGTCAAAATGGGAAGTAATAAATTTCAACTTGGGCTATTATATCATTATCAAGTGGGTTATCAAATACTTTAGGGCTTAACTTGTAGATTCCAAAACCATTTTTTTTTTCTTAATTATGTAATTTTTGATATTTACACGAAAAATTATACTTTTTATACTTGTTTCACCGCTCTCACTAAACTTTATTCATATATTTAACATTCCGTTGACGGATCTTCTGTTGGTAGATCAAAGGATTACTTTTCGGTGGTTTTACAACTGCTACTAATTGACACGCACGCTCTCAAATTAAATCGGTAATATTAGATAATATTTAAATTAAAATACCGATAACACATGTAACGAAGTACATACAATTACACGATTAAACATACTTTAGATACTAAGTGGCGCTATATTATGATAATGTTGCCCCAGCCCGGTAGAGTCTGTTGATCATCAGTCCCTCACGAATGCTCGTTGCGCGCGCGCCGCCGGTCTCGCGGCACCTTAACTTTTGACGCGAACAGACCAAGTTATGGATATCGTTGAAATAAATGATCTATGTAATAAAGAAAACAGTGATGTGACGGCCTTCTTAGACGTATCAGTGGCTGAAACGAACCGATTTGGTAATTTTCATATCAAGTGTCTGCGTGGGACGCGCTGCTTCCAGTGTCTATTTGTTATCTATCGGAATTAAAATTAATTCTAATTTGCTTGTAACTCGAAATTATCTTGATAATTTATGTAACAAAAACACAGTTTAAGCACTTAATTAGAAGAAGTCATTTTTAATTCAAAAAAATCTTTACGAGTATCTGGTCAATCTTTATTAATTAACAGTGGAATCCACACCGTAAAACTTATAACAGCAGCTAAAAACCCGTGTACACTGGTATGACTTAAAATGCAAAATAGGTATCGTCAGTCGGGTAGTATACCTATTATGCTAAAACTTGTTTTTGCCATGGCTTTGTCTGCGCACATACGTACAAAAAATGCCTATGCGCGTTATTAAAAAATGTAGTTATATTCGCCATCTCTGTTATTAATCGTAAATAATATATTACAACGTTGTTCATTCATTCTGTTTTCACACCAGTTAGTGTGTTAATCATAAGTGCCTATTAGCGGTACCTAATAGTACATTACACAACTAGGGTGGTAATATAAAGAAAGGCCGAGATCGCAGAAGTTTGCGGCCCGAGCTGCAAGCGAGGGACGTAAATATGCGATCGAGGGCTTTCTTTATTACCTCCCGTGTTGTGTACATCATTTTATGTCTACACTTGGCCAGAAAGCGGCTTTTTCCGTACGCGCAGCGTGCGGAAATAGTCACTTTATGGCAGGGTTTCTTAAACTGTGGTCCATGGACCCCTTAGGGGTCCGTGATACGGGAGCCGGAGGTCCGCGGCTATGACTTCAACACAAACTTTCATGTGCCCTTGATTTTCTTTTTCTCTGATTATATTCGGAAAGGGTCCGTAAGGTTTTCGAAATAATGTAGGGGGCCCGTGACCAAAAAAAGATTAAGAAACTCTGCTTTATGGCCAGGTGAGGCATAAAAACTTTTTAATGACTTCAAGGTCTTTAACGTGAAAAGTTTCTCCGTTAATATTCTTATGTGTGGCATTGCATATTAGGTACATATAAATTTGGGAGATTCTTGAAGGACATAATTCTCCTAACCACAAATATTTAGAAGATTCCCCCTCATTAAAATGGCACTTTTGGTTCATTTGTAGAGCTTCGCCGGAACTTATTACCAAAATGCAGTGCTTCTGAATATTCTGCAATATATGTATGTACACAGGGGAATGATAATATTCAAGAATAACTCATTTATGAGTGGTTTATAGACTTGTTATCATTACTAAATTATGTTGTCATGTCTTTTTGTCATTTATCCCCATCGAAATATAATAAGTATGGAAGCGTAGCGGACGCTCAAAATCGGCCCCACGAAATTCGTACCAAAGGGGCGGAGCTAGTACATACAATTAGTACCCAGCTACTGAAGAAAAAACTACCTATAGCATCAAATTAATTTCTGAATCATTTTCAAAATAAGTGTACCTACATAACACAAAATAAACACAAATTAAATTTGGTTTTTCATAACACAGCAGAAAATTGTCACACAAAGGATTGATAAGGGCCAGTTCATGGTTGAGATTTCTCAACTAGTGATAAATGTATAGGCAAAGTATTTAATGTCATATTATTTAATAAAATCCGATAGGTAATCAACAATATTACGGAACATTAAAACAACGAACTTTGTACCTAAATAAAATTAAGAGGTAATTATTTTCTTGAGGCATAATTCTGGCTCTAGAACATAATAATAGTACCTAATTTAATAATAACATAATTCCTCAAATGTTACTTCCTGAATGCAAATGCTCGACTTATTGATTAGAAAATCAAAATCGCTACACGGATGCCCGTAATATTTGAGGAGTTCCCACAATCCTTCATGGACTCCATCATCAGAACTGAATTTCGAAAAGTATGGGACCAATTTGGAAGTATACTCTTTCAATTAAAAAAGTAATTTCCCGGATCGGATCATAAATTACATTTTCTCAAACTGGCATGGCATTACGTGCCTAAAAATAGGCCGCAAAGTACCTCGTTTCCGGTGCGGCTTGACACTTGGCACGTAATGGAATTTCATACTTAGGCCTAGGCCGGCAATGTATTTTTTTTTTAAATTTCCGTTCCACATTTATTTGGGCCACAACCACATCAAGGTATTCAGCCATTAAAAAGACAACAAACGATTTTTGCTATATTTTGCAGTTTTATTTATTTAAAATTGACATGACCATAACAAATAACACATTATAAACAATTTCCAATTATTATAAATTGCAAACTAAACTACAAGAATACACATTTAAAATATTTCATCTATACATATATTCGCGGTAAAAATGTAAACTGAAACAGCTATTGATTGTATATGGTTTCCGAACGTGACATTTGCATTGTCTATGGATATAATATGTCAGTGTCACTAACGTCACTTTCTGATAGAAAGTTTCTGATTAAAATAATATTTAGGGTAAGTAAGGATATTAGTAAGTTTATTTATTTCATTGCATATTTGAGAAAAGCACTATACATACCTCGGCGGGAAATGGGGTTGCCGGCCTCGTAACTATCTGGCCTCGCTTCGCTCGGCCAGCTATATGTACTCGGCCGGCAACCACTTATTTCCCGGCCTCTGCAGTAATGTACTATTACCGCCTTCCGCCAAATATTTCCGATCGAAGAGTGTGACCTTTGCTGGCCTTCATCAGTTCCAATTCCTCAAATGTTACTTTCTGATTGCAAATGCTCGACTTATTACAGAAAATACAGATATCGCTATATGTATGCCTATAATATTTGAGGAGTTCCCTTAATTCCTCATGGATCCCATCATCAAAATTGAATTTAGAAAAAAAACAGGACCAATCTGGAAGTATACCATTTCGAAAAATTCAAATCGGTTCATAAATGAAGGAGTTCTGAGTTAACAAACAAAAAAAAATCAGTCGACTAGAAAACCTCCTGTTTTCGGGTAGTCGGTTAAAAATAAAACGCATTGCTGTGCATTATATATATGGCCTTATGTTTTTGTATGACGCCATACAGCGTAACACATTTTTTTTGTGTTACAAACAATGTCACACAAAAGAACGGTTATTTTGTGGCGACAACATGTCCTCCGGGAAGTATCAGAAACATCTAACTAGATAGCTGTATAATAACTTCACTAATAATACGTTATAACTATAGTAGTGGGGTGGCGTAAAAGATATCCGTGGGCAAGCCGGTGCAGATTTGGCATACATTTTCCTTAAGAACTGTAGAATAACGTGCTTAAATGCCTGATATTAGGCAAGGCAGTAGAAATCGAGTTCTTTGGACGCCACACTACTGAACTATAGAAACCTACAATATCCAATGACGCAGCTTTGCTTTTCAAATTTACTTACCAGTGAAATCCACGTTACACAAAAGAAAAAATAAGACGACAAAACACGAGCACAATCACGTTTCGACCATGATCAACAAAAAGAATATGGCTAAACTGTCATGTGTTATGTTAGTAGTTACTGAGAGTGTTGGCCACATTAGAAATTGACATGGATGCGCTCCAAATAGATCGAATTTACTTGTTATCGTCGTCACACATAGGAATAACACAAAAGAATAAAAAGGGGACACGTAATAAAATCAAGCTTTGAGCGTTATTTTTAAAGTTACGTGAATAATACCTTATACTTTAATATTGCACTATTTCCAGTAACGAGTTATTTAATATACCAATTATAATGTGTCTCTGCCGAAAAAAAGAGGCATTAACAGTATCCAAACTTGCGGGAGTAGTAGTGGGACAATGGTATTTTGTATTGTATATGAACCGCCTTAAATTGAGTTTGCTTTTGTGTTCAGTAATTCATTAAATTATTATAATTTAAACCAGAAAATGATTTAAATTATTAGTTTTATGTATAAGTAACATTATTAACTGACTAAATCTATTTCAGGGGCTTGGTATTATTTATTACATAATTTTTATTAAAGGGGACACACATAGTTGAGCAAATGTACAAGTTTTTTGAAAACTGCTCTTCTGACGTCAGTAGGTTTGTAAGTTTGTAACCAATCACAATTTTTGTCATTTAAATTTTAAACAATATGCAATTTTGGAACTTGCGCCTTCTCCAACTTGATATTAAGGACAAATGTCATAAATTACTTTAAACACATAAGACGTATTGATTTGAAAAAGTGTGCGTTTTGGGGCAAATTTCAACGTCATTTTTGTTCGGCGTTATCGCTCCACACATTAAGGTGGGTTTAGACCAAACGAATTCTAACACATTCTAACCCCACTCTACCAAATTCTTTGTGTGTACACAAAGAAATTGGTAGAGTGGGGTCAGAACCAAACGAATTCTAACACATTCTAACCCCACTCTACCAAATTCTTTGTGTGTACACAAAGAAATTGGTAGAGTGGGGTCAGAATGTGTTAGAATTCGTTTGGTCTAAACCCACCTTTATATTTCGACGTTATCCCTCCTAAAACAATGTTTCACTAAAAAAATCTGTTAAGATTTTTCATGAACTATTATAATGAGTTATTCAGCATATAACATTATTAAGTAATGGTATTACATTGATTAGCTTTTCATTGTATAAACAGGTCGGATATGCAGAAGAATCAAGCAGGACTCGGGCGGGGGGCAAGTGATCCTAAACGGAGCCTGCGGTGCGCTGCGGCCTGGCCGACTGACGTTTATCCTGGGGCCCTCTGGGGCGGGCAAAACTACATTGTTAAAAATATTAGCTAGGCGAAAGTAAGTCAGATTTCGCTTTTTAATCACTTGTAAAATAAAGTACTAAACGTAACTTGTTCTAGAGGTAATTAATTTAAGTTTGTATTACTGCAACTACCCGCAATACAATATTTGTTTTGTTTGCACTTTTTGTGTAGGTAGAGTACGTAGCTACTCGTGGTGCACGGGCAGCGGGAGCACGGGCGCGTGCATTTTGTATCGGTGCGCGGTAGACATGCGCAAAATGTGTCACTAAAGTGAAAAAAGTGATATGAATTCTCAAAGCTCTAGCGTTTACTACATTTACCGATCAAGTCCGAGCAACCGCCTACCGACATCCGACATGTAACAGCTGACTGATCGGACAGAGCGGAACAGTACAGAACCAAACACGGAGCAATGCTTTTATAGAAACAGTAGTGTAGTAGTCAACTAAATGAACTAAAAGACCGAACTAGTACATTGGCACGATTGTACTAGTTCGGAGCGATCCGTTCAATGCAAGCGCGCACAAGCCTACATTGGTGCCACTCCTGACTGTACGTAAAGCGATCGGTCAAGGCAAGCCACATTCACGTCTTAATACTTCGGCAAACCTACAGGGCAGTTCGCACGAAGGTATCGTAATGTAATACGATATTTAAATGAACTACTTAGGTAGGTGATTTTATTAAATTAATGTGCGCCTAAAAGTTGTATAAGCGTTGTTGCTTTAATGAATATAAACTATCATGTACCCGGAACTTCGTACGAGAGCTATGAAATCGTCGTGTTTTTCGGATATAAAGTATCCAAGGATACCTATATTAATAATAACTGGCGGCTTTGTGTGCTGTAGACCTCGCAAGTCAATCCAAAAACTGAATCGACAAAAACTTATATCATATTATATTATATTGTATAATTATATTCGAGTAACTATCCAACTTACTCGCAAAATTTCACGAGAATTGGTTGAGAAATGCGACATGTAAAGGAGAACAGCCGGACATCCGCTGAACAGCTGGACAGACACACGAAAGGATTTGCGTCCAAGCTTTTCAGCTTGGACGGAACAAAGACGCTTCGCCCGCTCGATCATTTGTTTGCAATAGGGCGTAGTTCTTCCCTCCACTAAATACAATGGGACTCTACCTGAGTATAGGTGCTGATATTAGGTGACGGTACAGCAAATATTGTCGTCTTACTTGATAAAATTGTTTATCTACTTATCAAGATATCCTGATCATTACGACCATTTTTTTCTCAACTAAGGTACCCAAACGGGGATGTACTAAATAGGAAGTATTTGACACGCTAATGCCCAATAATTCACCCTGCTATCTATCACCGCTATTGTTAATGACTCAACATTCAAGATAACAACTACTTGTTTATTTGTTTAGTTTCGGAACACTTTATCTGTTTCAGGAAGACTGGTGTAAAAGGTTCGCTGTACGGTATGGACCGGAATTCAGTGTTGGTGGCACAACACGCGACCCTTATAGACACACTTACGGGAAAGGAAACCTTGATATTTGCTTCCAGCCTCAAGCTGCCAAAGGCCACCACAAAAGAGAGAGAGCATGCGGTAGTAGCAAATGCTTTATTTTTTGGTACAAAAACACAAGACCAATAAACTTAGCAGTTACAGTTCAATTCTTCTTAGCTGTCCTAAATTATTAAGAAGTTTCTTTTGTACTTTAGACCAAAAACAGCAAATATAGTATTTCACTTACAAATAGTATGAGGAGAGCAGGGCCTTTTTTACCTAGAGTTAGGTAATATTGTCTTCGGTTTCCGCGAGTGTAGGTACTTTATCCAAAAGTAAACAGTTTTAGGCGAAAAATATGCATTTTGAGGGTAAAAACTTATTCATTTATTTCCCACGCAATGAAGGAGAATCGGATTGTATCAAATAAGTTTCTGTGAAAATTTTTACTTTCGTGACAAGCTTTTATAGCCGACTGTACTTTTTTGTACATTCGCAAACTGCATATAAATCCTAATCAAATGAGCCCAAACTGTTTATCTTATGTAATTTAACCATCCCATCATCAGATCAGCTCGATGATACTATAATCGTGCAATGTCACCGAACTTCCTAAGTAACTAAGCCAAAATTTCAGCTCAATAATGCTACCAAGAAGTGGCCGCAAAAAGGGCTTACAAATTTTGAAACCGCAACTTACATACTTACTTCGGACGTTGCAAATTAAATAAAAGCTTGTAAATATAATATTTACAAACAAACTAAAGCTAAACTTAGTTACTAGTATAACGAGCACTACAACACAATAGGTACTAAACTAATTAAGATAAAGACGTAGGACGTAGACGGTTGGTAAGGGAAAATTATTACGTCCAAAGTATAACTACGTCCAATTGTACCTATGAAAGTATTACCTATTAAATTCCACCAAAGTATAAATTACTGGTAGGCCAACACAGTATACGAAATTACTTTACCTTCAGTTAGATTTCAACCTTATAGTGGACTAGCATTTTCCCGCGGCTTCGCCCGCGTTGTTCCCGTTATTGTCCCAAAGGAACTCTTTACCGGGATATAATGTATCCTATGTTTCAATCCAGGACTTGGTCTAGTTGCATGCCAAATTTCAGCTTGGTCCATCCAGTTGTTACCCCGTTATAAGGTAACAAACATCCAAACATCCAAATATCCAAACATCTTCACAAACTTTCGCATTTATAATAATAGTGGGATAAGTAACGTAAGCCATATCTAACTGAGCATACGTCTGATCGCAAAATTTCTAAGCATCAGCAACAGCAGTAAGTATAGAATCTCATTTCTTCCATTCGTCTTGGTAAGATATAAGTACTTTCACGAACCGACATATTGGCCTAAATTTCAGATCGAGACGGTGTCGTCGCAGCTCGGCATCCAGGATGTACTTAACACGAAAGCGGGTCAGATGTCAGGAGGCGAGAGGAAACGGTTGACGATCGCATGCGAACTGCTTACAAATCCGACCATTATGCTGCTGGATGAACCTACCAGGTACCTACGTAAGCGTTTTCGCATTAGTTTTACAGTTTGGACAACATCAAATCGTTGTTTTGGTTGGTTGCTATTGTTGCATGTCCAAATACCGTCCAAAGAGTCCATAAGTAAATTGGTGCATAGAGATATAATCCTTTTTTTAGGGAGAAAGCCTGCGAAATCTTTGTAGGAAAGCTGGATTATTCACCCAGAGAGCGCAAAGCGCGAGAGAAGTGTCTCCGTTTCAGCTTGGGTAAAAATGCTGTAGAGAACAGCCGGACAGACGTGTCCGGCTGTTCTCTACAGGCCGCATTTCTCAACAGATTCTCGCGAAATTTTGTCAGCAGGTTCGATACCTAATTAAAATAGTTTTTTTTGTTAATTCAGTTTCTGGCAATTTTTCAAAATGGCGGAGCCATTGCGGTTGACAGACTCGCAAGCTCAGAACCACTAATATGGTTCTCACCAATAAAAACTTCAAGATAACCACCATTTCCATTACCTTGTGCCCTGCAGGATCAACTTTTGCTATCTTGATAATACCTTTTCAGACTCTTTTTATGAAAGGCCGAGAAGACCGTGGTCTTGACCTGGGCTACACGTTGAGCATATAGACCCTAGGCTTCATAAGCTCTCAAGCGCTAAACCTATACATTGTACAGTCACCCTCTTCTTTCCAGTGGTCTAGACTCCGTATCATCGATGTCAGTGGCTCGCGCTCTGCGTACCGTTGCGCGTAATGGCCGCACGGTGGCTTGTGTAATCCACCAGCCATCTTCCAAACTGTTCTCCTCCGCTGATGACGTCATACTGATGGCTGAAGGCCGGACGCTGTACGCGGGCGCCATCGAAGACGCCCCCGATATGCTAGCCAGAGCAGGATTTCGATGTCCTCAGTACTATAATATGGCTGACTATAGTAAGTATTCAACCAATTGTATTTAGTTACCATCAACACCGATGTATATTCAAATTATTATACCTAGGTACATTGCACTGCTAAATGTGATTAATAAATAATACATTCTCATTCGGGCAGGTGCATCAAAAGATCCGAATATTTGAACTTGATTTTTATTTTCTATCTAAACTGTCCTATGTGTTTTGCAGTGTTAGAAGTCGCCAGTGGTGAGCACATAGGTAATTTAGCTTATATAGAGCAAGAAGCTAAGAGCTATGCTGTCGAAATGAGGAAAATCGCTAAAAATGACGTGTTTACTGGAAACGGAAAAGGTAGGTGTTTTGTGGTTTAGATTATTACAATACAAAACTTGTTTTTATATTATTGCATGTAAATTAGGTATGTAAGTACCTAATCTGCACCATAATGCAAACGCAACAAAAGAACAAAGTTGTACGAGTTGTTTACAATTATCTGGCAATAGCAATCCACACTATATTTATTAGTGAACTTTTAGAATGTGTTGGTAATTTCAGTAAACGCGACGGAGGCCGAAGCTCTGCTCAGCACATCCCCGGCGCGCCCCGACGGGTACGTCGCCGGGATGTGGGCGCAGGCGTGCGCGCTGCTGTGGCGGTGCAGCATCGGGGCGCTACGAGACGTTCACTTGACACAGGTAAACTAAACCACTCACTCAGTATCACGCCCTAACTCGGTAGAGAGAGGGTAGAGTTATCCGTTTCGTAGCAACTCACCGCAAAAGGCGATCTAGCTACTGGCAACAAAACAACCAAAAACACGATCTCAGTGAACACGACGGAGGCCAGGGCCCTGCTCGGCATGGCTCTGGCGTGCACCAACGGGTGGGTGAGTTTTCGAGTCTCTGTCCACAAATATTGGCAAATTTCCTGTAGATTCTGCCTCAGCAGCATGGTAATAGAAATTAAATTAAATGAAAGCGTTTATTTAAGCGGAAATTGATCCATATTATGTTGGTAAAACGTATTCTAACTTTGTTAGTGGAAAGTATAATTATAATTAAACATGACGTGCACAGACATCCAATGAGCTAGGATAGGGATGTCCATCCTCTCAGCTACCACCCTCAGAAGCGCGTTGGTGCTACCCCAAACGCACTCGCTCAGGGACGCCCCCCACTTGAGCATCACGGCTTGGAAACCGTCAGTCCTCCACGCTGCAAACATCCCCGACGCGCTTGGCGGCAGGGCAGCCCCAACAACTCCCTGAAGGCGTTGTTATACTGGACGCGCAGAGCACTGTAGGCTCTTTTGGTGTAGTCGCTCCACAGATTGCACGTGTATAGGGTTTGACAATACGATTTAAACAGGGTTATTTTCACCTCAGTACAACAACGCGCAACCCTGCGAGACAACAAGTTACACCTTACCGACAATGCTCTGCGCTCCTTTTCCATATCAACATCATCTTTTAGAGTAACCTATCTGTGACCCAGTGACCCAAGTATTTAAATTTTGTAACTGTGGGAAGAGGAGCACCATTGAGAATTATTGGCGAAATGGGATATGTTTTAGTGCCAGACTTAACAGTAATACCTCACTCTTCTTTACATTATATTTTAGTCCTTGGATCACAGCATACCTTTCACAAATAGAAAGCAACGTCCTTAGGCCGTTGAGTGAGGGGCTCAGCAGCACCATGTTGTCTGCATAACTTAGGTATGTTGTTAACAAAACAACCACCCACCGTGCAACCGATACCCGCGCTGCTGAGCTCCTCAATCAGACCATTAATGTTGACATACACGTTGAATAACGTACTACTCGTATTATGTGCTGCTTGTCCCAGAGGAAGTTTATGAAATCACAGGTACAAACTAATCTCCCCACTATCTCAGAACTTAAGTACCAACGAAATCTTAAGGAAATTAAGTCTACCTAAGCTAAGACACAAGACTTGGATAATGTCTCCTCCTATCATGAAAACGGCTATAAGTTTGGAACACTATTAATTATTTCAAATTGTGCGCAGATCCGCCTGGCGTGCCACGTGGCTGTGGCGCTCCTGCTGGGCGCGCTGTACAGCGGCGCGGGCGCAGCCGCCGACCGCATCGTCACCAATACAGCGTGCCTCTTCTTCTTCCTACTCTTCCTCTTCTTCTCCAACGCAATGCCTACTATAAACTCGTGTAATAACTTAAAACTTGTATTACTCATAAAGTTATTCTTGAAGTTACTCAGCCAAAGTATAAGGAAAGAAAAGTAGGTACACTCCGGCCCTTTAGGAGCGCACGATACCTATTCAAGGTCGAGGCGCAGGGCTGCCATCCGTGGAGTTTTTCGCATCTGAACTGAACACACTGCAGTATAGTGCGTGCGACAACGCTTAGTTTGCAGAGGCCGAAAATGCTTTTAATGAAAAAAAAACATAACAACAAGGCAACAGCACAAGCAAGCGGATTTATTATTTTAATACTTGGCAAATATCTTTTCGTTAAACAAGTATATAATGTTAATGTCTACATAGGTACGTACTAAAATTAAATATGCACAAGCATTTAACCAATGTGTGTATGGGTACATGTACATTATATAAATATAATACTTAAATAAGTACATAGAAATTATCCAAGACCCTGGAACAAATCGCTTTTTTAGATTGGAAGTAAATCGATTTGTACAAAACTGACCCGGATATTTATTTCAGTAGGTATGTAGACACTTTATATACCGGACCTTTATAAACGAAAAGATATTTGCCAAGTAGCAAAACTAATTAATCCTCTTTCTTGTGATGTTGCCATATGTATTTTTTTTAATAAAACCTTGTTTCGAACTCTGCAGACTTAGCGTAGACGCACTTTTCCTCGCTTCCGCAAAATGTAAACTTGTATTACATTTTGCGGAAGCGAGGAAAAGTGGTGAGGGTTTGACCCGGACTGGAGCATCGCTACGCATTCCTGAAAGTTTGCTTGTAGTGCGTTCGTCCCTACACGGCACGCACACATGCAAGCGGCGCGATGTACCTTTTATACAGCTATACTTTATACGCTATTATACAGTGACGTGCCTCAGTGTAGAGAGGTCTCTGTATTAAATGTCATATTTATTTATTGATCAATTAGTCATGACATGATGATGTTGATGAAATATTGGGTCGGCTTCTGGGCTGAGTAAGCAAATAAACATTTCAAATTTCTCACATTTCAGTTCCAGCAGAAGCCACGGTGGTCCTTCAAGAACATTTAAACAAGTGGTACACCTTAACGGCCTACTGCGTGGCAAAACTCACGATAGATCTACCTGTGCAGGTAAAAAGTTGTTCTTTCTAATATTGCCTTTTTAAAACCTACGACGTGCACAATGAATCTGAAAGTTTACACTTAAGTTCACAACCGATCATCAACTCTTTAAATTGTACTCGTCAACGTGTTAATTTTCAGCTGCTCTGTGCAACGGTATTCCTGTTCCCGGCGTGGTACCTGACGTCGCAGCCCATGGACAGCCAGCGTCTGGTCCTCGCGTGGACTGTGTGCGTCCTCGTCACGATCTTAGCACAGACCTTCGGCCTGGTCATAGGGACAGCATGCGACGTAAAGGTATTTTACCGCTAGTCCCAAAAAACATAATAGTATATTACACAACTAGGGTGGTAATATAAAGAAAGGCCGAGATCGCAGATGTTTGCGGCCCGAGCTGCCAGCGAGGGACGTAAATGTGCGATCGAGGGCTTTCTTTATTACCTCCCGTGTTGTGTACATCATGTTATGTCTACACTTGGCCAGAAAGCGGCTTCTTCCGTACGCGCAGCGTGCGGAAAAAGCCACTTTATGGCCAGGTGTGGCATAAAATAATACAATTGGTCATTGATGTGTCAACACCATCTGCACAGTTCAACAAAAATCGATGCAGAGTAAATTATTTACCCTCTTTTAGTTTGTAAGGAGAACTAGGCTACTCGAATCACCGTAATGTTAGAACAATAACATTTGTCGTGTTCTTTTTTGCATAAGGCGTGGCTGATAAGTTTCCTTGGCCTTCTTTCTTATCAAGTATGCCTTTTGGAAGCGCCGCTAGTTTTTCTAAAGTTAGGTTTTTAAGCTCTTCTGTCATGTGTGTGAACATCTTTACACATTAGGCCGATCTGGCAACACTAATATTGAATTTGTATTTTTTAAAGTGGGTAGGTTTGCACAACAGTAATTTTGACAGAGGAAATTTATGATTTTCTCAGTCTACCCGCGACCACGAACGCTGGAAAGGGTTACGAAACGTCGGGACTTAAAATGTAGTAATAAACGCGATTTAATCCGTTTAAGTTGTTTTATTACTATTTGTCATGAGATTAAGTTAAGCACCCAAGAGACAAAAGTATACAATAATCACAGGTAGTAATTAAAAAAACATTAAAAAATGGCTTCGTCACAATGTCTTTAATGAATGTGAGACACATAGACCCTGGACCAATTAAAAATATCACAAAAAATAACGTGAATAATTTCATTTTATGCCATTCGGAAAAACCCGCTTTCTGGCCAAGTGTAGACATAAAATGATGTACACAACACGGGAGGTAATAAAGATATTTACGTCCCTCGCTTGCAGCTCGGGCCGCAAACTTCTGCGATCTCGGCCTTTCTTTGTATTACCACCCTAGTTATGTAATGTAAAATTATTATTGTTTATTGTACGTTTGCCTTGCCTGCAAGGCATGGTTACACATGGCCTCGTATACTTAGCCAATAAGTCTTAAGATAACGGTACTCCGGCCACTCTCGGCAGGTTACTGTTGGACTAAACGAAACCACTATTTTTTACAGCTCGGTATGTTCGTGGTACCAGCATCGAACATCCCGATGTTAATGTTCTCCGAGTTCTTCATCCCGTACCACGAGATGCCGTACTACTTGCGACCCTTCGCGACAATATCGTACTTTCGGTACGCCTTCGATGCATTCGTACAAGCCGCCTACGGGTTCGATCGAGAACCACTCAAATGCAATAAACCATTCTGCATGTTTCGGACACCAGAGTCATATCTAAAATACCTGGGACTAACTAGACCTTACTTATACGATATCTATGCCTTGTTAATATGGATAGTTCTATTACAGATTTCTTTTGTTTGTGTATTAAAATATAGGGTATATAAGGCATGCAGATAATTTACAAAGCATCGAACCCACTGAATCTCGTACTAAGCGTGGGTAATAAAATACCTCACAGCAAATAGTGTAGCATCAACAATGTACCCTATATAGGTACCTAAACTACAGAAAGTGACAAACTCTGTACCTATGAGTAGGAATAGGTACCTATGCAACAAGAGAGTTCAATGTTTTAAACTATGGAGAGTTCATGAAGCACTTGAAAAATGATATCCTAAAGCATACAGCGATTTCAAAATGCTGACATGGAATATACTTAGATATACCTACCTAGATAATACCTTATTGTTCGTATGTTTCTTCGTTTTGCACCTATAGGAAGGAAGAGAAGGCGTTTGAGAACGATAGCATGTCTCGTCTTGACTTAATACTCGACTCACAGTTCTGTTTTTATTATTATTTGAATATGAATGTTAGTTATACCCCATAGCTTTGACGGCGGAGAACCAACATGTTATACAGACAATCACAAGACAAATAACTTCGCCTTTAAAAAATACTCAATTTTATATACCTAGCAGGAGGTAAGAGCAGATTATTTAAAATGAAGTCAGACTAAAAATAGAAACCGAAATGGGTGATGACCGATATAATAGGTAGTGAAGTTCATAAGGCAGAAATGCAAAACACACGCAACATAGGCGCAAATCAGACGCCCAGTTGCGGAAAACCTTTCACTTGTAAGTTAAGTAGGAACCTAAAGTAACATAAGTAACATTCCATGACATTACTATTTATTATAGATAGCCATAGCCTTAGAAATGCATACTATTTAGATACTGTTAAGTCTATCTGGAAATAACATTCTAACTACTCTTAAAAATTTAGTCTTTTTTCGTGACCAAAGTAATCAAGTACGGTTAGCCGCAGAGAAACGGAACCCTCTGTCATACATTCGTAGTAAGGAAAGGGGGTTACTTTTCTCTGTAGCTGACTGTACAAGAATTGGTACTGATATTCAAATTTCTCTTGGAATTGCTTCATTTGCACAAAAAAAGGCATCTTGAAGGCTCAGTTTCATTGGTCGATAGCTCGGTCGATGCAGCGTGCGGTGACTCCCCAAATGCGATATAACATAACGACTATAAAAAAAAATATAGTGCAACTCATAATTCAATAACTCGGTCGATCGATACACAGCGTGCAGTGACTCCCCGCAGACGGTATAACCACATAACGCTCTTAAGTCCATAGCTCGAGTAGAAAATCTCCCGCACCCGGGCCCTATCGACTAATGAAAACGGTTCCCCGAATTCGGGCCCTATGACATTGCGTTATGAAAATCTCCCGTACCCGGCATATGGGCCCTATCAACCAATGAAACTAAGCCTTTAACAAATGAAAATTGTTTACTAATTTAATTACTGTATAGTTTTTTACTGAATGTTTCATATTATATTTATATTACATATTTCACGTAGGTAGGATAAATCTGACAAATTTCATAAACTTATAAACCCTGATAATGTAATAAGTTGTATTTTATTTTATTACCATTGTGTATTTTTTATGATAATTAAATTATGCGCCGTATCCGCAATTGAAAACTCAAGAATTGAAATTGTACAAAAGTACAATCAACATAATAAATATCTACACGTTACCAAGGTAATACATCTGGAACCATTGATTTTGATCCTGACTGTACTCATAAACATTGTATTATTGAATACATATTCTGTAATAAAATAAGGATTACGTATATCACGTTAGTGCTAATAAATATTTTGATACAATGATTTTTTATCAAGCCTCTTATATTTCAATACTTCCTTATTGAACAAAACACATTATCAGGTATCTTAATACAGTTATTATTTTAATTAGGGATTCAACCTAGAAGCAATAATTAAATATTTAAATTATAAATTTCACCAGATAATTAGTCATAAGTACAAAATTCTCCAAACTTTCAATTAGTGGATAGGTAGGGTAAACACCCGTTTATTGGATTCCAAAGCACCAAATATAGTAACTATACTTTATTTATTTTTTCAGATAGCAAATCGTACGTTATCGTTCATCGGGCGATTCGGGCGTCGTGCTCTACAGGGTGGTTCGGGACACGTGAGCAGGATCAACCCTACGGCTTCAGTAAACTATAAGCTACTGTTCCGTACCAGTATTGAAAGCAAAAAGTCATTTACGACTTTCATGGTCAATCTAGAATCAGAATACTTTCGTTAAGTACGAATAGTCTTTGCTTTACCTGTGAATGTTTTTAAACGTTGATATTGCTAAAATGACAACGACAATTTACTTTCTTCATAGTCAAAGTGATGTCATAATAGTTAAAAAGGTTTATTACTTTTACCATTTTACTTTTAGAGGGACCATGATTGTAAATACATAATTAAGTTTTGTACTTAGAAAAAAGTAAAAAGAAAGGAAAAAATACGTGGGTGTTTACTTAAATACGTTGGTGAACCATCCATTAACGTTTACTGAATCCGTAGGGTTGATCCTGCTCACGTCTCCCGAATCATTCTGTATATGCATTTTTAAAATGTAATATGTTACTGATATAAGTATACAAAATTACCCTCTTGTAAAATAGGGAAACGAAGACACGTGGGCGAAAATTAAAATCCTAATAAAAATCCGGTCAAGTGCGAGTCGGACTCGCGCACCGAGGGTTCCGTACAAACTCATAAGTAGATACGCGAATAGTTCAAGAAAAACTGTATGTCGATTTGTTTAGTAGGAGCAATAGTACATTACACAACTAGGGTGGTAATACAAAGAAAGGCCGAGATCGCAGAAGTTTGCGGCCCGAGCTGCAAGCGAGGGACGTAAATATGCGATCGAGGGCTTTCTTTATTACCTCCCGTGTTGTGTACATCATTTTATGTCTACCCTTGGCCAGAAAGCGGCTTTTTCCGTACGCGCAGCGTGCGGAAAAAGCCACTTTATGGCCAGGTGTGGCATAAATAAGTATATGTTATGATTTTTGCAAATTTCTAAAAAACAGTGCAAGTTAGGAAAACCGTTATATTTTTCCTGTAATATTTAGAACCTGATGAGTAATGACTGTATTTACTAGATATTTTTTCTGTAATCTGAAACAGGCCATCGCTTAGTTTTGCTACTCTGCGCTAGATGGATTTTAAGTTTTTGTAAATTTCTAAAAAATTATAAAAGTTAGGAAGACTGTTATATTTTTCCTGTAATATTCAGGTTGATATTAATAATTGGTAATTATTACAGATTTTTCTGTCTAGCAACTTCGAAGATAATAGGGGGAATGGTATTTTTTTGAACGTTTTTGGTCATAAATCAAAATCAAATTATTGATGACATGATTAACAAAAAAAAATGGCTTTGGAATCTACAAATTAAGCCCTTTCATTTGATACCCCATTTGATACAATAGCACAACATTAAATTTTCAAACTCCCATTACCGCCCCCTTTAAAAAAGAGTAAAAATGATACAAGATTTTTTTTATATCAAATAGGGTCGGGTTAGCGACTTTTAAAACTATTCCAAATTTCATATCGATAGCAGCAGTAGTTCCTGAGATATCTGGCTGTGACAGACGGACAGACAGATAGAGTCGCACCATAAGGGTTCCTTTTTTACCATTTTACGGAACCCTAAAAACGAGGTACAATCTCTCCAGAATGAAGAATCTATTTATTGTATGTATGTAAACTTTATTGCACATAAAATCATACAGAAGCAGTACAGAAATCAATGGTTATGTACAAAGGCGAGCTTATCCCTGTAAGCGATCTCTTCCAGCTAACCTTTTATTATATTAGGATTGTTTAGTTTACCCTGTCACAAACCGAGATAGACGCGAAAATCCATGTTTCAATAAAGTTATGCGCTTCTCAGGTTTCACCTAAATATTGGTAGGTACTTACCCGAAATTTAGTTTATCCACCAGCACCCAACTCTTAAACATATTCTTAACCAACTTCAAACAAGAAGGTTACTGACGTCTATCTTGATTTGCATTTGCAGCGGTGATATAACTAAGGTAAAGTAAACAATGACCAGGATGCTAAGCAATATACCTATATAGAAATATTTAAGCAACATTCATAACACAAATCTTGGACTAGAGCCTTAAATACTAGCACTGACATGTAGTTATTTTGAAATTACTATTGGAGCATAATACCATCTCCGTATAGTGAAAAATAAAACGTGAAATGTACCTAATCGAAACAAATTTGCCTGTTACATATCGTCTTTGCTAATACCCTACGGCATTTAATCACGGTAATATGCTATGTCCCTAACAGATCAAATTAGCTTCTTTTTCTGAAGTGTCAAAACGCTCAAATAGTATGCAGATTCATAGAAAATACAAACGACGTCAAATTGTCTCCTTATTTTAATTTTTTGCCATTTTACAATCGTTAAAGTGAAGAAAATTAGTGGACCTGGATTTATTTGGGATACTGCATCTGATAAATAGCGTCGAATTATTTATTTTTACTGCAGAAAACTACCCAACTGCGATTTATCACAACAGAAAGCCACCAATATAATATTGAGTATCTTATAAGTAATGACTAAGCAACATACAATATACTTTGCAAATTCACACATATAATTGACACGACAATTTATATATTATTGTACTTTCTCTAACACATACACCTCACATTCACGGGGATCGACGAAAAGCTTAGCTAGTGAATTTAATTTTTAAATCACAGTACAGTACAATAGCAAATACAGCATACATATACATTATATCTAAACTTATCTTCAGTCATCTCATCTCACATTGTCAATAAACTAAATACAAATAAGTAGATAGTGCGTGAGAAAATTTAAGTCGCTGAATTCGAAAAATTACAAATGATAAAATGAGAAAAGGTTATTTATAGGGCGCTACTTAGGTATTTGAACTGTATACTCTTGATAGGTTGTAGGTACAATGCCGATAGACGCATATTGTACTATGAGCTTCATAATGACTCATCATTGTCAGATAAGCTATCTCTACAAGATATGAACAGCGAGCAATACACTGTGTGGTTTAATTTTTTCACAACTCGTATTAAGAAAAAGCCGTATCTTCCTTCGTAAGAGAGACCAAAGTGATATTTTTCTGTTCAAGTACTTTGGTACGTTTTTTTTATAATTTGCGGTCATTATCTAGATTTTGCAGACATATCGCACAGCGTACATTATCTTTGTATGGTATATAATATGCTCCATACATATTTCCATAGGTGGTGTGAAAAGCAGTATGAATAACACGGCAGCAAAATTATTTTCATCTTGGGCGTTAACACTTGAATCTCGCTAGGCTCAGGATTCTGCTTTAGAATGCCTCCCTCACGCACCCGCCGTAAACACATAATTTTGCTCCCTTGTGACATAATCTACTGTTGTTGCTATACATATATACAACATCGCTCATCGCGCATCGCTTGTAAGTAAGCTGCAGAAAAATGTAACCATGTAGAGAAGGGGTTATATTTCTCTGACGCCGAAACCTTACGGGTGTCCCTCGAGATCCCTAACATCGTTTGTCCTAAAATCACTTGCCCTAACTGTTTTGTCCTAATGGGTATTTGGCCTAATGGTCAGTTGTCATAATAAGGTTTTTCCATAATGTTATTTTTGCCATAATACTCTGGTGTCCGAAGCTTTTTTGCCATAACTATTAATATTCCTAATGTTATTTTGCATATTCCTCACGATCCCTAACATCGTTTGTCCTAAAATAACTTGGGCTAACTGTTTTGTCCTAATGGGTATTTGGACTAATGATAAGTTGTCATAATTTTTACTTTCAATAATGTTATTATTTCCCTAAATCTAAATTGTCCGAAATATATTTGCCATAACTATCAATATCCCTTATGTTATTTTGCATATTCCTCGCTACTTGCATTAACTGTGTTGTCCTTCAATAAAATACAATATTCTTTATTGTGCGCCAAAACAAAAGATTACAAAACTTTAATCTAAAACAGCATAAATGGTAAACAACAGGCGGTAATACTTATTGGGATGATCAATTTTCTTCTGGAATGTTGTGATTGTCCTAAAACCCATTTATCTCATGGATTTTTACCATACATGGTATCCCTAAATTAGATAAGATAATTTTGCTAAAGTTATCAAGGCGCATTTTGTATATGGCTATTTATTGAAGAACTCTTAATATTAAGTGTTTAAATAACATTATGTAAATACATGTAATATTTTATTCAAGAAATCGTTGTTTATTTGTGTAAATAGATATTGACAAAAAAATATAATTAATTTTAACATTTCGACACATTGATAGTGGTGATTTTTTTTTTTGGGTGCGCCAAAGTTCATATAAAATTGCAAATTCGATTATTATGTTAGGTTAGACAGATAAGTATGTTAGGTTAGATTTGAACTGTGATCCTCACAAAACCGAACTGCTACCAGAAAAGTAGGTTAGGTGAGGTTTGAACTAAGATCCTCACAAAACCGAACTGCTACCAGAAAAGTAGGTTAGGTTGGGTTTGAACTGCGATCCTCACAAAACCGAACTGCTACCAGAAAAGTAGGTTAGGTTGGGTTTGAACTGCGATCCTCACAAAACCGTACTGCTACCAGAAAAATAGGTTTAGTTAAGTTTGAACTACCATCCTGGTGATATATTTTTTTGGGTGCGCCAAAGTTCATATAAAATTGCAAATTCGATTATTATGTTAGGTTAGACAGATAAGTATGTTAGGTTAGATTTGAACTGTGATCCTCACAAAACCGAACTGCTACCAGAAAAGTAGGTTAGGTGAGGTTTGAACTAAGATCCTCACAAAACCGAACTGCTACCAGAAAAGTAGGTTAGGTTGGGTTTGAACTGCGATCCTCACAAAACTGAACTGCTACCAGAAAAGTAGGTTAGGTTAGGTTTGAACTGCGATCCTCATAAAACCAAACTGCTACCAGAAAAGTAGGTTAGGTTAGGTTTGCACTACGATCCTTACAAAACCGAACTGTTACCAGAAAAGTAGGTTAGGTTAGGTTTGAACTGCGGTCCTTACAAAACCGAACTGTTACCAGAAAAGTAGGTCAGGTTTGCCTACAGTGTGCCGTTTTCGTAGAGGGTTAGCCCTAGGGCGGAGGTGCCGGTGATGGCGTGGTGCCATCGGATCCCAGACCATCACCATGAAGGCACAGGTTGGAAGCATTCTAGAGTTTTAATGGGTAGGCCAATCCTTTCTGGAGCGGAGAGCTTCACATAACCAATGCGTAACATCTGGCTGTCACCCCCGATGGCCTTAGGTTACATGGTGGTATGCAGTTTCATGCATTGCTCCGGGTGAAAAAAAAAGGTTAGGTTATGTTAGTTTGGTTAGGGTAGGGTTATTGGTTGGAACATAAATAATATTTGGGTAATCACAATAAGGGAAAAAAATCGTGAGGACAAATAATGTTAGGTTATACAATAATAGGATAAACTACATTAGCCCATATAAAGTTAGGATAAATGACGATTAGGACGTGTGATCTTTAGGGTTTATTAGTAATTATGATAAATAACTATTAGGCAAAATGTCATTAGCATAAATAATCAATATGGCAAATGACATTAGGTAAAATAAATATTAGGGCACAAAAATTTCATCAATATGATGTGAGGGAATCAAATATTAGGGCATGTGAGTGTTAGGACAAATGATCATTATGACAAACAGTATTAGGGAATGCAAAAATAGGTTAAAAAAATTTAGGGATCCCGATATAGATCCAAACCTTACATATAATATTGAATAGGTACTTAGTCGAAAAAGGTACCTATTCTTTTCATCGTTAAACATCATTAACATTTTAAATTAAAAAATAAACTACAGATAAGGAACGTATCATCTATGAATAGAGGTGAACTGGAATGTGTTCCATTATTTTTATACATCTTTGGTGATAATAAATACTTAAGTTATATTACCCTCGTATAGTACTAAAAGCTTTAATATTAAAATTAAGCTCACTGTGTTTGTGCTACAATAATTATATTATGTACATGAATACAACATCATAGTACAACATCATTGTACAGTCACGTGTAAAAATATGAATACATTTCGGAAATTATGTCTGTGAAATAAAATTTAAATCGTTTATATATCTTAATACATGGCTGTAAAAGACATATGAAACAATGTCAGAAATACTTTAATTATGTTTCTCACGACTATACAGCTGCGGGGTAATGTACAATCAGTGACAAAAATTATTCCATTACAATAAGACGAAGAGCTGTGGTAGTCGAGTGGTTCAGACATGCGCCTTTCAAGCACAGGTCGTGCGTTCGAATCCTGGCTCATACCAATGAGTTTTTCGGGACTTATGTACCTACGAAATATGATTTTATATTTACCATTAGCTGTTCGGTGAAGGAAAAACATAGTGAGCCCGTGCCCAGCAGTAGGACATATATAAGCTGATGATGAATAAGGCGAAAATGTATAATTTTTTTATCGCTTACTGTACGTTACTAGTAGTTTATGCAACTGATACATAATGAGAGGCTCTCTCGCGTGATTTTATTATGAAACTCTGCTTCGGCTCGTTTCATAAAACAACACTAGTGTTTTAAGGCTTAATTATGCACATACATTACTTTATCTACGCACATATCCTAATCCTCAATTATGTGTTTGGGAACCGTAAGAATGACTGCCGTTATACCGCCATGGCCGACTAGATTTCAAATCATGACCAACTAGATTTTCATAATAGTATCAATTTCGATTTCGAATTGTTATTATGATTTTACTTTATTATAACACTGGCACAGATAACATACTAATGTGCAATAATATGTTACCGGTTGCAATAATGGTGGACACGGTTACCGAACGCATAATAGAGGATTTCTGATATGGGTATAGATAAACGCTGTAAAATAAAATTGCATCTGATGGAGAACTACTTATGTTTCCTTATTATTTCGTCAATCAAGTTTTAAATTTCATACAGACGTCATATTGGTATTCAGTCAAATAAAATTACAGCAATGACAATCGGTAACTTTTCCACAACAAAGTAAATAGTTTTCATTTAAATAAAACAATTTACGTCAGATACCCGCGACGACGAATGCTGAATAACTAGCCTTGAAACGAAATAAATAACATTTACAACTTAAGACGCTGTCAACAGCAAAATGCCCTTGAGGATTCAGGATTTTGGCCCATCCCCTAGCCCCGCCTAATTGCTCCCAGCGCTATTCACAAGTGAGCGGCGAGAAGCGTAACTGTTTGCATTCGGCTTGCGATCGCGATCGAAATAAACACGCCTGCCGGTAGATGGCGTTAAACTCCTGTAGGTTCCCAATTTTCCCATAGAGTGCAGAATAAAATAGACAGGGCGTCGTTAAAATAATATAGTTGGTTTTTAATTTATTTTCATAATTAAAGCGTGAACAGATAGAATGAAATTTGGATATGTAATACGTAAATAAGTAATGAAAACTTTCAAACACATTTAATGAATTATGGATATGTAATATAAGTAGTTAAGATTTATTAGAAAAAAATACAGTATTTTTGTAAGTAGTAATACGATTATATTGAATTAAAATATACAACACTTCCTTTATGTTTTTCTTGATGACCTGCAATGTAAGGTCATCGAGAAAAACATAAAGGTAAGGTAAGGTTTACAAATAAATTAGGGATGTAACGATACACAGTTTTGCCGATACGATACCGATACCGATATATAGTAGTTAATATCGGCGATACCGATACCGATATCTTAGCTAAATAATGAAGTATGAATTTCAGATATTTTTATGTCCTTATTATAACTAATGGCAATGACTACTGGTTATATTTACCAGAGAGTCAACCTTGAAAGTGTAAAGTAAAAATAATAAATTGTCAACTCAAAATTCTTTTTTTATATTAGGAACCAAAGATTTAATTAACATAGTAATTATCATTGCACAAGGTAATAGAATAGACCAATACATAAATTAAGTCAGAAATTGAAATTACTTTTTGCAGATTTTTTTTCATACAGCAAATTCTTCAAATATCGGTTGTATAATATCGGCGATACCGATATATCGGCGATACCGATATATCGGTATCGGTATCGG